>VMRM01000001.1:11448079-12789484 GCA_010277075.1 Poeciliopsis retropinna | reverse complement strand
CCTACACTAGGCAAACCAACATCAATTGAGCTACACAAATGTTGGAGTCATAAACCTTCTGGGTACTAAAACATCAAGAATACTTCCTCAAAGTTGCAACTCATAACAAATATTAATATGGGAAATTAAAAATGAGCTTAGACCCAACTGCAGCTTTAGGCCCAGTTGTGATTTTACAGAAACTTAAAAGGAAAAAATAAGCAACCACTACAGAACCCAAAGAAGTATTAGTACTCAAGTCCCTATTAATCTAAACCCTACTAATACAGATATAAAATTAACTAATATTGTGTTTTTCTTTGCTTTTGAGAATATTCCATTCTAATTCCATTCATGCACATTTTTAGCATTTTCAAGGTAAGTTTCCAAATTTTTCCAGCCCCACATTTTGAGATTAAAACTATATAAATGAACTTAAAAGACAATTTTAATTCTCCATTATATGTTGTAATTTATTGCTTTTATTAATAACGTCTTGTAATAGTAGTCTAGTTTCTTTAGGAGGTTCAGTAAAACATAAATCTATGTTTTGAAATATCTGTCTCACACACCTTCCTGATACGAAAACAAAACACATTTTCAAAAATTTCAAGCACCCAGGTGAATATGCAAGTTACTGGTCATATTTACAAAGATCCTAAATATAACTTAAAATTTTTAAGTTATTCTTAAGTTGTAAGTTTAATTTAGAACGGTTTGTCTTCTTATTTTTAATATTGATGAAGAAAAAATATATATTATTTTGTTAGCATGTTCCATAAATTGCTTAATTTTCTACTCACCATCGGTGAACGACCGTACGCCGCTACAGCGGCTGCAGCAGCCGCACTCATCTGAGGTGACATGTTGTGCAGGCCTGCAGCATAAGCAGCAGCACTAGCTGCACCCGCTAACTCTCCATTCATTCCTGCTGCGTGGGGCAGCATCCCAAAGGCACCCGGATATGGGCCTGGTACCGCCAGAGGAGTCCGCAAACCTGCAGCTGGAGAAATGCAACAAAGACAGTGAGGTCTGTCCTCTTGTTTAAAAAAATCCTTGATGAAAACTCAGTTTTTGTCCCAGATGCAAAGAGAAATCAGGAGAAAAAAAACTTAAACTTCCAGAAACAAATTTAGCTCAAAGTTCTAGCATTACCTGGGCATCTAGAGAGTACATGTGCGCCATAAAAATAAATGACTGAGCAATCAAACTTCTATTACAATCAGCAGGATGTTTTACAGAAATTAAAGAAATACCTTTGATCCATTTGAGAATCAAAGGGATTCTTTAAATCAAAATTCTCAAATTCTGATTCTCAAATTCAGAATCAGAATTCTGAATTCAAATTCAGAATGAGAATAGAATGACCATGTTTTCATTCTCTTCACGCAGAATAAGGACATTTGAATCAATTCAACTTTGATTAAAACATTTGTTTGTACATGACCTACTTGGTGGATGGGGTATCTCCATCGATGGTGGCTTCGATAGGCTCGGTCTGACTCCAGGAGTGGAGCTCGGACCAGGTGTAGAGTCACCTCTGGGTGTAGGAGTGCTAGACTTTAAACCAGGTGTCCCAGCCTTATCTCGCTGCCAAAAGGAAACAAATCAAAGAATATAAAGACAATATATTCAGTCATTTACTGTGTTTTTCTGCAACGCAGATAGACAACTGTACCATTGCCATCTCTTTGGACTTGAGAGAAGAGGAGCTCGCCGATGAAGCCGTCGAGGCTGGACTACAAGGATCTTTTTTGAGAAGACGTGCCTTATCCAAGCCGTTTTCTCTGGGGGAAGGAAGTGGTGTGCCGCGAGGAGAAGCTGCATCCTGATGGAAAAACAAACAGTGAAGTACATGAGAATAAAGCTGCTCCACAACAGTGATGTAGAGATTTTCCTCTTTATCAGAAAACTAAACAAAGAGTCAACATTAATTTGGAGAATAATGTAACCCTCCAAGATACCACAAGCATTACAAAGAGTGTAATTTGACAAAGTAATTTCTCCTCAGAATAAATGGATTTTATTTAGAAAAAAACATCACACCACTTAATAAAAGAATGGCAAAATGAAAGTCATTAAATGACAGCAAGAAGACGCCCAGTTTGAACAAATCCCAATAAAATACAGGAAAGTTTCAAGTTGTGATATGACAACAGGTGAAAAAAGTCAAGGAGTATAAATTGTTTTACCCAACAAAAAATAAAAACACACTCACCTCATTGGACACATCCACGACCAAGTTGTCATCACTTTTCTCTCCATCGCTATCCTAATGGAGTTCATTATATAATCAATCATCAAAGCCTTACTTTAAACAAAAAGACAGAAAATCAGAAGAACTTCTCACATAATGGCTGGAATCCTTATCCTCCACTTTGCGTTTCTTGGTGTCATTAGGAAAGTCAGGACCGTTGCGGCGCTTATCCGAGTTTCTCAAACTTTCAGGAAGCAGAGAGTTGCTCTGTAGATAGAGGACAGGAAGAGCAGAAAATAATAAAAATCAAGAGATTGAAGAGAAAGATAAAAGAAAGTCCTTTAGAGTGGAAGACAAGCTTAAACTGCACAGTTTAGGTTTTGCTTTGCTGTGTGTGCATTCTGCATGAACCTGCTAAATAGCTGGATCCATCAGTCGCTAATTAAAAGTGCTTCCCAGCAGTGTGTAGAGCAGGTTAGAAAAACTGACTGTTGCTCAGGAATAGGTTAACGTTTCGCAAAATCATGAATTAAGCAGCTCTAACACTTTAACAGCAACCTCTTTTTTCACTTGACCAAAGCCAGTCAGAGCCAAATACAAACACATGCTTCTGAAGCTGATGATTACATTAAGTGGCTCTCGAAATCTATCAGTACTCCTTTTCCTGCCTCTGACAAGCTGCACTGGGTGCAGCATGTGCATGTGTGCGTGCACTGTGTAATTGACTGTGAAAGCCTGTGTGTAGAATCAAGAGTGTAACAGGCTGTCAGTGTGTATTAGTTGCATAATATTCTAGAGTCCCAAGACCAAACACACACACAAGACAGAGCAGTCTCCCCCCCTGGCCTCCTGACCAACGGATCCTATTGTTAATGGATTAAAGCTTCATGTTGAGTCCATTATAGTCTCAGTCTGTCAATGAAATGTGCATCCAACAAACACAAGCGCATGCACACAACCAGCAAGGGAGCGAGCAGCACTTTGAGGGGGGAAAGGGTAAGTGAAGGAGGATCAGGAGGGGAGGTGGTGACAAAAAAAAAAAAAAAAAAAAAAAAAAAATGGGAAAAGGGAGAGATGAGATTAGAAGAAAAAAGATGGGAGGGTGTGGAGGAAAAGAAAGGTTGATGAGGAAGAGAGTGAGAGGGGGTTGCATACTGCCAAAGTCCTCCTCCAGCTGCCCCTCCCTCTTCTCCTCATCCCTTTTATTGAAAGGTTTTAGTGAGCCGAACCCAGATGCACTGACCCGCAAAACACAAGCGATTCCCCCTCCGCCATGGTCTTCCCCCCCCCCCCCCGTTTGCTTTTAGCATGGTGTCTCTCACTCACACACAAGCTTAGTGTCATATGACTGCTGCTCCCTCTGCTCCCTTGCTCCCACCCTTTCCCAAGCCCTCCCCTCTCAGCGGTGCTGATATTAAACACAATGAGGGTCTTTAAACGCAGGATCAGGGGATGCAAGAGGAGGGGAAGGGAAGGGGTAATCTGCTCACTGAGGTGTTAAATAGGCACAATAATGCAGACTAGGAGAGAAAAGTGTGTGTGTGTGTTGTACGTGCGTGCGCCTATTTGTGTGTATGTGTGAGCGTGCTAAAAAAGCTCATTTGGAGTAGAAAAGAAAATCTAACAGTTCACACCAGTTCTGAGGCAAAACTAAACAAGCAAGCCAAACCTCTACCAAAGCAGATCTCCAAACGCATTCAAAAACAATAAAAACAGACGAATGCAGGATGAAAGTCACTTCAGTGTGAAACAAACAAGGTACTTCGATTCATAGTGGAATCTGTAAGGTGAAACAGAGGTTAAAAAAATAAATAAATAAATAAAAAAAACTTAATACTGGACAGACGGATACAAGGATAGATGGACCTGAAAATACAAAGATTTTTTGTACATTTTTGCCATACTTATTGTAAGATTTGTAAAATACTTCAAAACGTAATCCCAGTCTTGTCCCCAATGCATAGAAAACCTTGTCAATATCTTGAAAATTATACATTCATATTGTATTTTGTGAAGTGATGTAATCAGAATGTATTGTCCCACTTGAAAGCACCTCCAAGACAAACTTCCTCATGTAGTGTAAAATCTATTTACTCAGAGCTGACTGTTTAAACTTGTTTCTGGATGACGCAAAGTGATGTTTACTGAACCAGATATCAACCCAGCTGAGAAACACTAATCTTTCTCATACAACATCTCCAATTCCCCCAAACCAAACTCTCCCTTAAAGACAAACAAAAGCAGAAAGCATGCTGCTGGAACAGAAAGCGCTGGAGCAGAAACTGGAAGAACTTACTGTGCCAGGTTCTCGCTCTGTTGCCATTGGAAAAAGCAAGCACGTGGTTGAGGTCACAGGGTCGGGTGTTCACCGAAGCGGAAAACAAAAGAGATTACATTGAGTGCATCTTTCTAGATAGCAATTTAAATTTCAGCAACATTCAGACAAAACCTTGTTGGTCGTGATTAGATGGTTCAAACATTTTTAGTGGAAACATAACCAATTTCTCAACTGATCTCATATCATCTGGCTTTTCGGTGGTAGAAAAGTCTTCTTACCCCTGAGGTGATCAGGTCCTGCGGCGTGAGAATCCGGCCCACCAAGGTGAGGCTTCTTGTCACTTCCTTCCTTTCCTGCCAGATGGGGAGGAATAGCACCAAGTGCTCCTGACAGCGCCAGGAGACTTGCTGAACCACCTAGCTGAGAGGGATGCAGGCCGGCGGGATGAGGGGTGAGGGGAACCGGAGCGCCGCCATGGTTATGGGATAGATGCTGCTGCTGAAGGCCAAGCCAAGCATAAGAGAGAAAAGGAACAAATGATTAGCTGAGAGACGAGACAGGGCACTGTTCAGCTGCAAGACAAAGCTGGAGATTAGGGTTTGAAGGTGGGGGAATTCTGCAATTACTTAAGTAATCCATACTTTTTCAGATACCAATGGCAGCTTATTTTTTATTTGACCTTTATTTTACCAGGATAAAAATCCAGAGATTAAAAACCCCTTTTTCAATGGAGACCGGGCCAGTTGGCAGTAACAAATGTAACACAAAAACACAGTTAAAAGATTCCAAACTAAATAAAAAACAGGTACATGTCATAGGATCTGCCTCAAGAACTTTTAGTTTAGATCTAAAGCACAAAACGAAATGAATTCATTTAATTTGAAGGTTTTTTGCAGCAAGTTCCATGAAGATGATTTTTTTTTTTTAAAGGGAGAAGAAAACTATGAATTTACACAAGATTTTAAACATCCAACAGTAGGTCTGTTGCTAATCCTTTTAGAAGTAAAAATATTTTAATTAAACAAGCCTTAGACTGATATATTGCTGAAGAAGTTTACATTTCACAGGGACATACATGGACAAATAAAATATTAATATTTAGGCAAAAATATTCCAGTTAGCCTTGATTGTAATGTTTCTACATTTGGCATTGAAAGGCCAAATCCAATTTAGGAAGAAACTACTAACTTACTAACTCATGAACGAGCAGAAAAACAACCGTGTTTGAAACGCTGAAATCTAAACCACACCAATGACGTAATGCTGACAATTAAATGAGCAAATAAGCTCCCTTGTTCTTGCCTGAAATACAACTTATCAGCTGCCAAAAATCTGAAAACAATTGACACCTACAACTCAAACACCTCAATAAATAAATCATAGACATTTAATGTGTACACATGCAAAAAAAAAAAAATCAATTGTACTTTGTAACCTTATCAATCAACACTGTGGCCCAATTAAAGTCTTCAACAGATGGAATGGGATCCTTGGTGTCTGGGGTTTACATCAGCTCAACAAGCTGCTGCTTTCTTCAAGAGGGTGAACACATCATCACCCCCTATATAATGCCTCACACACACACACCATCACACACCCACACACACACACGCACACCCACACACCCCCACACACACACACACACACACCCTCACTCACTCACTCCGCTTTCTGAGGTCAAACACTGAACAATACTGACAGCTGGGATCACAGCCCAAAGCCTGAGGATGTGGATGAGGAAAGGAGGGGCAGGGAGGCTAGGAGGAAAAGGGGGAATGACGAAGGAGGAGAGGGAGGAGAGTCCCAGCTGCTGCTTGCACTGTCAGATCTGGTGAGGGAGCGAGGCGGCTAAGAGGAGAGGAGAGAAGGAGACAAGAGGGTCAAAAACAGAAAGGGAGGGCAAGTTTGGCTGGCAGCCCTGCTCTCTTTCACACCAAATCAGGCGCTCGTCTGAGCGTGAAATGTCTTTGTGTTCCCAAACATCATTATTGCCTCCTCAGACAGCAGCCGCGGGAATCCAAGCTCACTGATTCGCCACTAGGAGGAGGAGGAAGATGGGGGAGGAGAGGTAGGGGGGCACAGGAGGCGACTCAGCAGGGGTGGGAGGAGTGCTGAAGGTCAAACTGACTTTTATCTCACCTAATTGACTAACGCACCCCACCCTCTGAGCTTCCACCTTCTCTCTTCCTCTCTAGCCGTCCTTCGCTGTCCGTCACCACCCCACAACGAGTGAAAGTAAAACTACCAAACGTTCTCTTGGACACATGGCCTGCCTGATGCTCAATTTCCAGAGCTGGCTTCATTCGCCCCCCTCTCCTCCACAAAAAAAGAAAAAAAAAAAAAAAGAAGAAAAACATGTCACACATGATAATGCAAACATGTATAACACCATCTATATAAACAAGGCAGGCACAAACACCTTCACTCAACCATCCTACTGCTGCCTGTTGTTTTCTGAGGATAACAGAAATGTATGTTCTGCTACACTTCACACACACACAAGCACATTCGCAAACATTCACACACAGATACACAAAAAGCACCCCTGATGGGAGTAAATGGAGGGGAAGTATTGGTGCAGGCAAGGGGAGCCCAGTTTGTCATGGGATGTTAGTGTGAGTGGGTGTGTACAAATATATTTGGGGTGTGTGTGTGAGTGGAGGCAGGGGCAGCATGCTTCATTACACTCATTTAACTCACAAACAGGGTGAATGACAGACCGGCGTGGGAGACGAGGAGGTTGGAGGGGGGGTTGGGTGTAAGGACAACGTTGTGACCCCCCTGCCTTCACCTCCTTTACAAACACTAAAATCCTGCAATTAAGACTCAAAAAGCAACTGCCAAATCCACCTCTCACCCCATCACACAAAAAACAGAAGCCCCCCATCAGTCCACGCCAGCTAACAAGCCCTCCCCACATTTAACCAAACCCAGTGGGATCAAACCCTCTGATCCCCCCTGCCCACTCTTTGCAAAAACAAAAGCTACATACACCCCCCTTTTTTCCCACAATTCCCTAAACTCAGACTTCTAATCCTCCCCCGCCAGCCCTGTGGCTACAAAGGTTCCGATTTTTAAAAATTTCTACTTAAAGATCATCTCATTCTCCAAGTGGGCAGAAACTTTGTTTCATTCTGGAGCTGAGCGTTCTCCATCAATCATCTTCATCAATGTTCTTTATACTTCTCCGTCTACAAAATATTAAATACATCTAATTTATTACAAAAAAAGAAATATTCCACTACTTGTGTTGAGAGAGCACCTTCAGCGAGATTCAGTGACTTAAGTGAGTGTATCTGCTGATACACAGTTTAGGTGCAACCCAAACCTTTTTCAATACATCTACAAATTGCTGATCACATATACTGAAGTTTAGAAAAGTAATAAAGTTTTATGGTAGATGACTTAGCAACTGTGCAATGTAATACAGAACTACTACACAATTCCTGTAGTTCAAAATTTAAAATACACAGACAAACCTGAAAGGGACATTTCTATAACAAAGACACTTAATAATACAGCTTGTGATATTGACAAGTATTTTTCTTTTGAATACTATGCAGTGCAGTTACATTTAAATCAGAACTGCATTTGTATAATGGCTATTTAAAGGAATTTTTAATCAAATGAAGTTGAAAGGTGTGTGTATATAAACCTGTTACAACCACACTACACAAGACTACTAAAGCCACATAAAGGAAACAAAAGAAAGACCCCTTTTCTCTCTGAGGATCTTTCTTATATGTACGCTTATACTTTTACCACATCTTCAAAATAAAATGCATTTTTAAGAACATAAAAACATTGGATTTGTGTAAGTGAAGAGAAATTAGAGGAATACACACTGTAGGTGGAAGACCTGGCAGTCCACGTACCCCGATGACTGCATTAAGCTCTGCCATGGTCACCTGTTTGGCCCGCTCCACAGCTTGAACCACCTGCTGTTGATGCTGTAACACATGCAGACAGACAGAACAATGCTTATGTCTGAGAGGCAGCTTGTATAACTAAAATAAAAAAGGTGTATAAACGTCAAACAAAACACAGTCTGTTGAGGGAAGTCACACACATACTTACCTCCTGTGAGAGGAAGGGAATGACTTGCGCACAGATGGTGTTTAGTCTCTTGGCAATCTCAGTCTGATGACGGAGGAGGCACACAGAGAGAAAAAGACTCGATTGTTAATAACATAATTGCATCCATTTAGAAATGACAGCTGTTCAGTTATACCAATAAACCAATACAAGTGCAAAACACACATACAGACTCACGCATTTTAAGAACAAATCCATGCACAGACAGAAAGCCTCATCTGAATATGAAGCTACACATAAACACAACTTTTATCTGCACTCAAATTCATTTCAGATATTGGTTCTTATTGTTCAGAATTCTTATTGTTCAGATCAGAACAATAACATTTTTTTCTCATTACAACTGGGGATGTCAAGTTTCTCTGTAAATTTATTCTTCATGTCTTTTAGCTCAGTCTCTAGCCTCTGTGTTCTTGTCCTTCTTTCCCATCAGCACTTCAACATAATCTAATCACCTCCTAACTTAGTTTTCCTTCCCCCTGTATCCATGCCAACACATCCGCCTGCCCCTAAACCCCCCGGAGGTGGCTACAACTGGCTGAAACCAGATACCCCCCTCAGTAGCTCCAAATCAGATACAGTGTCCCATTTTATACATCATCCAATCAAACAGATACAACAACGTCCAGCGTGAGGAGAGAATCGGAGGAGCCATCAAATATCAGCTGTAGTGGCTCAACAGAGAAAACGTCCCACCCAACAGAAATAGAAGCTGAAGAAAATGGCGCACAGAAACATATCACCCAGAACTGCTCATATGCTTTGAACTTATTCACATTTCACCAAGCTACAATCACTGTCTTATTTTGTATTTCACAACAAACATGTGAGAAAAGGGATCTCATCAGTTGAGCTCCCGAAAGTAAACTTTGAAATTAATTTAAATCCAAAACTTCATAGAAATGTTGAGACGTCAAAAACCTTCCACTAACCACTATACGTCAGCATGAATTGTAATTAAGACGTGGATTATTTCAATAAAAGTTGCTGAGATATTTGTCACCCCTCGAGCCACAAGTATTTACTGGTTTAAAGAGTAGATTTCTTTGAAAATGAGGAAGCAATTTCCCTTTAAGCTTAAATATACTTGCTCTAATTGGAAAGCTCCAACACACACATACTTGGCAACTCACCAAACTACAAACCCTGCCACAGTTCAGCCAATTATGTGCTAGAATGAGCTTAAGCAGGAACCAGTGCATTCTCAATGAATCCCAAACCAAACAAGTCCTTAACCTATATGACTATATGCAAGTAGTACGAAAAGATAACAACTGGCAAGATTTATAATAATACAACCCAGACGAATGTAAATAAGGTCAAAGTAAACTAAGACTAAGCTAACAAAGTTAACTAATTATTTGGTCTACATAACATTGTTTCAGCTTCAACATCCCTATGACCACAGTTATATAACACTCAATGTCAGGGAGGATAATCTAACGCTGGAATTTAGAGTACAACTTCAAACGAAGGCTGAATTAAAAGAGAAGTCTGAAAACTCAGACAGTGAATGGAAAATTCATCAACAAAAATAAGTTAAAATACTCATGAAGTCAGGCTGTTGAGACTGTAAAGTCAGAGATAACAGACAATACATCTTCCTCTACATTTTAATACCAAAATTAAACAATTAGCATCTAGTTTAGTTATGTAATAGAAAATGAACTGAAAGGAATTCTGCAGCAGAAGCAGAAGATTGTTGTTTCAATTAAAAAACTACATGTTGTTTGCTCCTTCCAATCAACTGAATGGTTTTCACATAGAATGTGGAGTTGAATTCAACCCCGCCCAAATATTACATCATTAACACACCTCAGGACAGTAACAAACCATCCACGTGTTTTACATATTACTCAGGTGACTGCTGCGACTTGTTAGATGTAATCACATTTATCTCAAATACTTGAGTACACACATTGTAATTTTGACAAACTCTTTTTAAAGATGAAAGCTACCATTTAACTCATTCTGTAAACTGACATATCACTGGGTTACATACACCAGCAAATACAGCATTTATTTTCAAAACGGCACAAACCGAAGTCAGTGTGGAACTGCTTTTGACACGAGTTCAGAAAGCGTATGTATTTGAAATATAATCAACAGTTTATCTGCGATGAAACAGCAGAACAAAGGTTATTCTTTTTGTTATACACAGTATGCAATTTTGTACCTTATCTGCCTACTGTAGAGTATGTGTTATGGTGCAGGTAGAAAACTGCCTTTTGTCTGTTCTGTGTTGTGTAACAAATAGTACACTATAGTAAGCAACTCTGTAAATCACCTGCAACTAAAAAGAATAATCTGTAGAATGATTCGTGTTACATCATTTATGTTAAAATGTCAACTTTCTGCAATGTTTTATACAGAAAATATTGTCATCTAGAGGGATGAAAACCAGTCTAAACCTACACTCATGTCCAAACTCATCACTGGTAACTTTGTGTATGCCTTTCCTCACAGTAAACTGTAAGACTTTCTAAGGCAAAAACACACCTCTGTCATTTAAACGGTCTCACCTTCATTCTACAAAGACTCAATGTCAAGCGAGCCAACAATGCTTAACGAGCTTTAAATACAGATCTATTTCAGGCAGACTACATGTGTTCATCCATTTACAGAATCTTGTCGTAAGCCTATAATTAGCTTTGTAGAAAAGGTTAAGTGATTAGGCAGGTAGAATAGCTTGAGCAAAGCCACTATCAGGTTATCCCAGCTAATCTAACCCACTAAACAAAATGACGATTTGTCAAAGTTGCAACAGACATCTGTGGCATTATCTTTTAAAAATAATGAAAAAATTAACATAGCAAGTCTACTGATATTGATCACGAAGTACATGTCACCCTGTAGATTTTGTTTTTTTTACTTCTTGCCACACTTTAAAGTTTTATATCAACAAAAAATGTGATTTGAGAAATACAGAAAATACACAAAGTAGTTTTCAAATTATAAACTCATTCAATAAGAGATTGACATTATCAGATTTCTTCCAGAAAACAATAGATTTCTTAAACAGAACCCATCTGACAACATGAGGCAGACTCAAAAAGTAACATCTTGAATGTTTGAGTCATGTTGAAACTCTTGTAAAACTAAATACCATTTTAGAAGTAGGCACTCATTTCTACAATTGAACCTAGTGGTAGCAGTGTGAAGGTGTGAGGATGCTTTGCTGGATCTGGAGGACCGGCAATCATGAAAACTACCTTCAGTTTTTTGAGCAAGCAAAATCATAGCCAGTGGAAAAGGCTAAACAGGATGATAAAGGAGGTGGAAAGAAGGCATGAAAAAATTAAGAATATAGACAATCCTGTGCATCCTTTTCATTAGACTGTTACACAACAATAGTGTCTTTTATCCTACCATCTGCTCTGTGAAAATTTGATTTTTGAATTGAATACGCACATCTGAACCATGGAGGAGCTTCGCAGCCTGAACTCCATGGACGCACACAGTCAGTGTTTCAATGGCTTTGTAAAGGACGTACAAACTCTTTATGTGAATAACAAGGTTCTGATGACAAGGTTCTGGTGAGTACATGTACTGACAGACAAGTATGTTACATGTCCGTCTTAGCATGCAGATAAAAGCTATATTAGCTAAGCTCATTTTGCTAGTTCGATACCAGGTACTACAGTAAATGTCAATGATATTTACTTTAGTATTACACAGAGATGGGTGGAGTACTCAGAAATTGTAATCAAGTAATATTTGTAATGAACGTATTGTTTACAAGTTAGATAGGAATGAGGAGAGAAGTTCTAAGTTTGTAGCTTGGCTATTATTGTTATAACAATTCCATAGCAACTGCTTACCAAGATGGTTGTCAGTTATAGAGTATGCGCAAGTGTGACGTCACATGAGAACTATGTCTAAAATTTAAAAGTAACAGGACCATAATATGTAGCATACCACCAGCAAAACCACATCTAATGTAAAATACTGAACGCTCCAACACTATATTTACTCAAGCCATGTTGGAAATTAAATTTGTTTGATTTGAAAACTCTTAAGTATGACAAAACAACAAAAACAAAAGTCATATGTAATACTTTTTTACAGCAATGTGTTTTTTTGGAAAGCTTAATTTTAACAATACATGGCAGCCTTCTAATTGACACAGGGGAGTTAAACTAAGTTGAGGACAGATAAAAGTTTTAATTCCCACATGCACACAGAACGAGTTCAAAAAGAACAGACTTTCCATTACACGTATAATTGGAGCATTACTACCACACAACCCCCATCCCTCTGTACATCCCCAGCAGGAGGTGGGTTGTTAGTCTGTATCCCGTACCACCCGCCCACAGAAGCCTGTTGCTCTGACAACTGCAGCCCCAAGCTAATGACCTCCCCTGGAGTTTTAGTGTGTGTGCATGTGTATGTGTGTGTGAGTTTGTGTTTACGTGTTTGAACAATAGGAAGAGATGCATCTCCCTCACAAAGAGTGAACGCCAGCTTCACGTGGATTTTAAAATGAAAGAGGAACAGAGTGAATAGAGACAGGGTGAAAAAAGGCGATGGATGGTGGGGGTCTGGGTGAAGGAAGAAAGAGATCCCATACCAGTTATTGGAGAGTAAGGAAGTGATAAGAAAAAGGAAGAAAACTGGAGTATAAAAAGAAAGGCAACAGAGGAGATGGAGAATGTGAGGGAAAAAAACATTAAAGAGAAAGAATGTGAAAAAGAAGGGAAAAAACTTCCTTTTTTCAGTGAAGTAGCCAAGCCAATCCACCTTCAATTTCCTCTGGTCTGACTGGTCGATAGCTGTGGTAATTACTGGCAAACGCTCTCAGCTCTGTAACACTCCTGTGGGAAATGTTGGTTTGCGTGTGTAAAAGGTGAGAGGGTTCCCTCGTAAACCATATTTCTTATAAGTTGGAAATGTGTGGATGTTTGTGTGAACTCTTCCGTAAACATGTCTGCATTCATGATTAAATAAATTTTCTTAACCACATTAAATTATTCCCATTTCAACTCATTATACAAAGTTTAGAGACAAGAATCCCCTCCAGCAAGAGCCAGTATATTAAACATTCTTTACTACATTGCATTCGAGGTTTGCATTGACTTTAAGCTCCCAGCTCATCAAAAGAAAATAAATAAAAAATAATAATAAAAAAAATAAAAATAGAGGAGCAAGCAACACTGTATCTTCTCGGTTGGCCTCACGTTGATCGATTCCTCTGCCCTCCCCAGCCCAGCCCATCTAATGTAATAAAGCAGGCCGCTCCCCTAGACAGCACCAATCAATCTACAGAGCCATTCATTCTGCCTCCGGGCTCGGCCGGCCGGCCCTAACTGGGGAAATGGAGACAGAGCCCCATCGATCACAAATAAACACACATCCACACATGGGCAGAGATACAGTGTAGCACACATAAACACGAACCATTAACACACAAACACATTTGCACGCAGACACACACAAGGACACATCAATAGGCGCACACACTAAATACATCAAAACCCCGCCATGAGGAAGTGGAAAAGAGAACGTAGGGAAGAGACACAAGAAGATATAGTGAGCAGACAGATAGGCAGCCATACCTGCTTATGCATTTCAATGTTGAGGCCGTATGACATCTCATAGTACTGAAGAGGATAGAGTCAGAGGGTTAGCATCAACTGTCACAATAAAACATTAAAGCGTAAACCCAACTTCACAAATGAATGTTCAGCTCTACAGCATCTTATCACTTAAACATATCAAGTCTGTTTTTTATTTATGTGGTTTCCCATAAAACAACCAAAAGGATTGAGTTAACGACTGAAAGGTGTCTGTATGCACACTAGAACTGCTAGAGCTCAATTGAGACAGCAGTCATCCCCAAACATAACTTGTTTGAAATGTTGTGCTGAGTTATATTCAAATGGGTAAGCTAAACATTCCCATGCATCATCAAAATATTCTATTTGGATATGAGTAACAAGTAAACAAAGAAACCTCTAGGACAAAGTTTAGCGTCTTTATGCAAAAAGAGTACTGAAATTTACCCTCGAAGGTAAGGGCATGGTGACTGCTGTGCTATGGAGCATCTCTCAGGCAGTTCCATCCGTTTGTTTGAAATCTTCCATGCTGTGTGAACTAAACTAAGCACTAGTTATTTTAAATATGAGCTGCCTGGTTGTCAGTCTCTAAATCAGCACCCAAAGCCTCTGTTATTCCTGGCAATGCTCATTGAGGTGTGACTTTGAATGATGATTTTACACAGATAAAGAGGACTTTGACTTCTGGACAAAATCAGAAGTGCAGAATTATAAACTTGTTTATTATAGATTATTGATTGCACGGGTAAGCAATGTCAGACATACAGAGATAAAAGCATTTCTTTCATCATGAGATACTTTTAGAAATAAATGAGTCAGAAGTCTAAACTTCTCATCTAACAATGAGTAATAAATGCAGGAGATCAGTTAACTGAACACACATGTGGAAACACCTGTGTCAAATAAGGATCGACAGCATTCATTGGTATTGTCCTGATGGACAAAAAATAAACAGATAAACAATGTAAACATAAATAAAGTCATGTCTAAAATGTCGGCTTTTAGTTGTTATTCTGAGATGTGTGTACATTTTCTTTAGAGTTGATTTTACCGTTGTGTTTTTGGGACCATTACGATGTTTATTATTTTTAAGCTGATGTTATATGCTAACAATTTACAGGCATGCTTCAGTAAGGATAAGACAAACATTTGCACATAATTAAAACAAGAGGTACTTGAGGTTGCTGTGGTTTTTATACAAGCCTTCTTCATTTAGGTAATAAAGTATCCACATTAGTCATTTCCCTTTCTTTGAAAAGATTAAAGTTCACTTTTACATCTGGGTAGGGAACAACATGATCTACCCCAAGGACACTTATGCAGCCCTGCTGGAGTTTGTCATGTGGAACATTGCAGGGCCAATAAATTGAAAGCTGGGATCTCACCATGACATAGTGTCTCTGCATCTCTGTTTTTTCACTTGCCAGCTTCTCACACTCCAGCTTAAGACTGTAGGAAAAAAAAAAGAATGAGTCATGAGTTGTACATCCACACATCTTGTCAAAAACAACCATCTCTACTTGAGCCTCCATTTAGTCACCAAAGCAAACATGTATTTCTGCTGTCAAATGTTGAAAATCAAAGTGTTGGATGTGGGAGGTTTGCCTCAACTCTGCTTTATCAAGATGTGAAGTTAAAAACACAATGCGGTATGCTGCCAACCCACACCAAAAACACAAACAAATGCCTGTGCACACACAACCACCACAAGGGAAGCACACAAGCAGCCCTGGCCTATAGTGCACAACTACTACGACTACACACACACACACAAGGAAAAAAATCAGGGGTGATTTATGAAACTCTGAGCCCACACGCCACCCTTTGGCTCTCACCCATCACTAAGGCTTAGACCTACCGCAGTCTAAGAACCAACACTGATGCCTGCTGCAAATGTGTGTGCTTTCATGTTCATATATGTGAACCTAATCCAGGTTTATGGGTTAGGCTGAAACCAGAATTGCTGTTTTCTTTGTGGTAAGGGGGAAATGACTGTGGGTAGGGTGAGCTTCATAGTTAAAAAGTAAAGGACAATGTGGAGGGATTTCTCTGTAAAGACAGCTGAACTCTGTGATTGTCTACTTTAGAGGCTTGGTATAAAATCTTCATTTTGGATAAAGCTTATAGTCAGATTGCCTTCAGGTTTCGAGAACTATCACTGCTGCTTTGTTGCTGTAGGATTAGACGGTGGGAACATACTAATCCCGTTCTTCACTTTTCCATTTTCTCCTAGAACAATCTTTTTATGTACTATTTGAAATAATTGCTGCAATTACCTGGATTGTCTCTGGATTTTTTTTTTTTCTACCAGCTTTCTGTCCTCAAAATACCCATTTGGTCACAGCAAATATCTGCTGACACCATGTCTGGTTCTGCTGAACATTTTTTTACAACTAACACTAGTCTTTCCTTTCTACCATTGCACGCTCAGGATGAAGGGTTCTTACAAATTTAGTGACTCAATGTGGCTTGCTGGAGCTGGCATTATGTGAGCAATTGGATTTGTCTGTATTGGATTATAAATCTGATCATTCTGTATGTAGTTGAATCTGCCTATAAAGTCAGACTGGCATGGATATTAACCTGCTTGTCTGGTAAAATGCCTTCAGAAGGCAGCAGTAGTTGTGAATTGGCACAATACAAGTAACCTAAATTGAACTGTAATAATTGATTAGAATAAAAGATTAGAATAAAAATTATTATAATCTTTATAGTTACTATAGAAAACACACCTGTGATATTGTGCTTGGAGGAACTGGAACTCCTCCTTTATCCGGTCCAGTGACTCGGGAATGGTGAACTTGAAGGGCTGGCCTGGAGCCTGATGTGGTGTCTAACACAAAAACAAACACAGTCATCAACAACATCATTATACCCCATCACTGCTAAAAAGGCAATGCCTTAAGAATCTTATAGGAACAATATTTACATTCAGGAATTTAAGAGAAGAAAGGACCAGGTCTAATAACTTGCAACATGTTCATCCATCCATTTTCTAACACCCTTGTCCTTACTGGGGTCAGGAGGAGTGCTGGTGCCTATCTCCAGCTAACGTTCCGGGCGAGAGGGGGGGTGGGGGGTATACCCTGGACAGGTCGCAGGGCAACATAGAGACAGACAAGACAAACAACCAAGCACACACACACACCTAGGGAGGATTTAGAGAGAGGAAGGAGGAAGTGAATAAGAGGAAGCTGGAGTACCCGGAGAGAACGCAGAACATGCAAACTCCATGCAGAAAAAACCCGGGCTGGGAATCGAACCCAGGACCTTCTTGCTGCAAGGCAACAGTGCTACCAACTACACCACTGTGCAGCCCAAACATGTCATTTATATGTTTTCTTTGGAGTTTTCTTTCGTGTCCCTTTTTAAATGTTTGCCACTCACTCCTGTAACCATCCTTAAACAATACCAGGATCACCTATTTAGCTTGGGGAAAAAAAAGAAAAAAAAAAAGGTGTATTAACCATCATGGACTAAGTGTTTAGGTACTAAAACAAGCGTTTTCTAACACAGATCCAGATATTTAATGGTCCGCAGCCCACATCTGGCTAGATGTTCCAGACAGGTGCCGCCAATAGAAAACATTGCATGAATGCGTGTTACTTTTGCAAGCAGATCCAGATGCCTTGCATTTACCGTTTTAGAAAAGGGAAAAAAAAAAAGACAAACACAATATTTTTAAAGCCAAAAGGGTTCTTAGCAATACATTGAGAAGACATTTACCTTATTAAGAAAGACAGTAGATGCCCACACCTGGCATGGGTACTAAAAGATCATATAGTAAGGGCAGCATGAACAACTTGATTGCGCTACTGTGAAGTATTTATTTAAAAAAGTCAAAGTAAAGTGTTTTTTATTATGGGGAACAGACTGCTGTTTTAGAGATGTCTGCTTGAATAGGATGATGAGAATAAACACACAAATACAACTTTTGATTTTCTTTTTTAAATATTTTTTTTCTAAACTGAATTCTTTAGAATATTATAATGTTTCAGACTCCAGATAATTTGGAAAATCTATCATTTCAATAAAACTGCATTGACTCCAAACTCTATTCCTTCACCACAACGTTCCCAGAACTCTGAGGTTTAGCATCTCGGCCACTAAAAACATCATGTGTAGATAACCAAGTCTATCCAACAATGTCTATCAAATATCCTAACAAATACTGCACCCAAGCCACACGATTGCACGGTTTCACAAATTGATACTGTTTGCAAAGTGATATATCTTGTAGCTCTTGTTTTCAGCTTGACGTGTTGCAGTCTTTTTCCCACAGTCAGTTACGATGACTGATTCATAGAAACAATTTTTCATCCTCAACTGGAATCATTGACACTCATGTGGCCCATTGGGAAAATTAACCGTCCACTCATCCAATATCACAAAGTAGCTTATAAGGTAGTTTTTAGGTACGAAGCTAGTTGAATATTAATTTAATCAAAATCTTACATAAATATTAAGTTTCACCATCAAAACATACTTAAATCAAATTAATGTGAGGAATTTTACTTTAAGTGCTTGAACCATTTTTGTAGTGCTGAATGATTTGTGTTAAAGCTGTAAATACAACTAATTACAGCTAGTATGCAATTCTGCTTGATAGCATGATTAATTTTTAGTGACTTCAACAGACTCGTTTAATGATACCCTTTTATTACCGTCACTTTTATCTCAATTGAAATAAAAAAAGACAACATGATGAAGTTTATCAGCCAACCTCAGTGTTACTCCAAGGGGCCTGCCATTCCTTACAAACCTTTCTCCTGGCGCCCCTGTTAGTAGGCGCACATTTATAAAAATCCCACAACTTTTAAGTTATATTGGCCGTCGATCTACTCTGCTCCTCTGAACAAATATGGGATGTTATTCGCACAGGAAAAGCTAACGATAAGGGGCAAGAGGAAGTGTAAACAGTCGTTTACCGCCAGGTGAAGCATTGCTGAAGGGGAAGTAACTTACCGGGTGTCGCCCCTGGGGAAACATCTTCTCTCTCCGGGGGAAGGAGTGCTTCAATCCCCGCCAAGGAGGAATCAAAGAACAGGGGTGTGTTTATAAAGCTCCGGATCAAGGAAACAAATCCATCCGCCTTGTTTATGATGGCCAACAATCGTTTGTTTCTCTGAGACACTGACCCCCTGGCCCCCCTGCTTGCTGATCTGAATTAATTTACAGACAGTTTCCTCGCTGTCTCTCGGTCCTTGTCTCTCGGTGCGCTCCAGCGGCCGCAAATCAACCGTGTAAGCACGGCAAACGTGTCATTAGATAAAAGGGTTACAAACCAGGTGAGAAAGAAAGGAGAAACCTCGAATCCAGCTCGGGCACTTCGGCGTTTGTCTTCGGGTTTATTCGGAGTATTCCAGGTACAAAGAGCCCACCAACTCAATCAAATCAAAAGAATAACAAGCCACAGAGCCGCAAACTGTCGGTTCTCAGCGAGAGCATCAGAAACATATCCACACAAGTTAATTGCTGTGAAGAGTTCCCACTTGACTCGCCGCGGTCGCTACTTGGCGGTTAAACAGTCAAAACAACTGGAATATGTATTTCCTCAACGGGTTTCCGTGGAAAATGGAGTCCGTTTGGATTTTACTAAAAAAAGAAGGAAATATATCGTTAGTTTTGATAGCGAAAATCCCCACAGCGGCGCAAATGCTCCTATATCAAAGCAGCGCCTTACCTCAATGGCAACTTTCTCACGCGGTTTCACGCTCCCAGACTAACCGAAACTACAGCCCCGCCCACAAGATGACTCCTGACCAATCAGAGCTGCCGCTCCACGTGGGGATAAGGACCTGGTTTCAGAATTAACCAATAGCCGCGACGCAAATCTCCTCGGGTCCGCTGACCTCGCGGAGCTACGCCAGTGATGGCCAATCAGAGCCCTAATGGAAGCTGCCACTTCTGGAAGCGGCGGGGCGGGTTAGAGCGCTTGTGTAGAGGCGAGTATCAGCTGTCAATCAAAGTAACGTGGGGGCTCAGCAGGAGGAAAGGGAACATACACATGCACGTTAACACGCACAGGCAAATCAACCCAGACACAAACAAAAACCACAAATATTATTCTTTAGTGGCTGTAAACCTTACCAACGGTGTTATGGCAATTCATAAAAGTCCTCCCTTTCTCGCCTCTTTACTGTCCCTATGTCTTGGGACAGTAAAAATCATCCTACTGATTTGGGGTCAAGATTTAACGTTTGCACAGCCCATGTAAATAACCAGAAAGTTCAGCAGCAAAGAGATGAATTATTGCCCAAGGTTATCCTGCCTGCGAACTTTAACGACCAGTGTAACAGAATTGACCAAAAGACACACTGATAGATGAGTAACACTAAAAATTACTTTGAAGTTAAATTGGCCTTATCACGTCTAGTCCACATATTTTTTGAGTAAAAGGTTCTTTCCAAGGGGGGGATTATTGTGTGCCTTGTAAATTATCAGTGCACTATTGGCTTCAAATTTAAATGCATGCAGTTTGGAAAATATTTCAAAAGTGGGACAGCAGTCTCAGCCATTCAGAAGTCCAGTCGCTTTTCTTTCTGTTAACTGGTTTGGCATCAGTTTTCTACACCTCCACACCATTATTCATAAATTGTACAATTAAAAAGTATTTTTAAAATTTGTATTTATATATATATATATATATATATATATATATATATATATATATGTTTTTGTGACTCAAAAACATATATAAAAAATCAAACATAATCTGACTAAATGCAACAATCAAAATGTTACTTCATTTATAGAATGAAAATAAAGGCAAACCAAAGCAATCTGGCCTGTGAGAAAATGTACAGCCTATGCAATAGCTATAAAGCCACTGCCGTAAAGTTTGCACCTATCATTTGAAAAGTGTATTATATATTTATTCAGGTGAATTTATCATCCAACTAAGACAGAAAAGATAAAGAGAAGATAACTGTAAGAGGGGATATATTCTTTCCTATGACATATGTTCAAGGAGAAGCATATCTTTTGTAACATTGCACTGGTTTTAGATTATTTCCTACATTGTTTACATGAGCTTTTAACCCAATTTACAGTCAATTATCACTCCGATTCCATGGACTCTTCTGTATAATAAAGAAAAAAATCTAATTATGCTGCTCATCTGTCACAAGTTTATGCAAGTTGTTGTAAACTGCGGTAAGCTGCAGAAACAGATCATGTTGCATCAGATTTTTAAAAATAAACGAAAAGACTGAGTTCATTGAGAAGTTGACCTCATTATCTCTTAAATACATCTTGGTCTAAATGCAAATATCATCCCCAGAACACAAACAAAAGCATAGACAAGCTGCATAGACACACATAAATGGAATATAACCAAAATGTCAGCGCTGTTCACAGAAAAGGTAAGATAAATGGTTGGGAAAAATTTGGATTTTTACATAAAGTTTTATCCATTTCTTATTTTAAAAGTGAAAAAGATACAAATACTAACCAGGATAAATAACTATATAAGTTGTGAAAGAAAGCATAACATTTTTTTTCAGTTTGTTTTTTCATCTCAGTACTATCTGATCCTATGAGTTCTCTTTTTTTTAAACTTCTGATGTAATTTTCTTTTCTCTCATGTCAAACAAATACAAAGCAGATGTATTATCTATGGGCTGGAGCACAGAGAACCCTTAACATCTTCCTTACGCAAACAAATTTAAACGACGGATTCACAGTTGTCCAAATTTATTTCATCTGAGGTTCAATCACACACGAGGCGATTGCAGCTGCATTCAAATTTCTTTTTATCGTAGATGATCTGGCAAATCCAACGAGTTTCATAAATACGTGTCTGACAAACAACAGACGTGATAAAGTGACTGGGAAGTAGCTGGTTGGAACTGGATCCTGCAGACCCAGAGTTTTCTCTGCTCCACTTATCCCATCTAAGCACCCCTCACTTCACAAGGAAGCCCCCCTCCCCGTCCTCCCCTGAGCCACATACTGACCTCTGATTGGCTTAAAGAGCTCAACCCCTGACCCTGTAACCTCTGACACCTGCAACGGCTGATCCAGTCCATATGAGAGACTCCTGACTGTGACCAACCGATAGCTTTTTTCCAGACCTCAGAGTCGTGCATGAACTTGCAGGTGCTTTTGATTGGATTGCTTTGGTGTGTGGAGGGGTTTAATGTGAAACTATGCATTGATTTGCGTGTACATGTGTGAGATGATCCCGTTTTATCATAGATAAATCATTACCCTGCCACATACCTGCACTCATAACACTGATAGGTGAATTCGTAGCTCCACTGTGGAATGAACTTTGAATTTTAGACACTCTGCAACATGAACTTTGGTGGATGTAAAATCTCTACATATGTATGGTTTTTAGAAAGACTTGATGAACATTTTGCACCTTTAATCCCAAATGCAACACTTGCATGCAGCATTGAACTGTAAAATAAGTTATCAAAAACAAATTTACAGCATTCAATCCTCTTAGGTAAACATGCTATCATTTATAGAGAGTCTGACTAACAGTTTGATAAAGGTAAGATGTTTTATTGGGAATTCCTTGATATTGTTTATTGTATAGTTTTGCTTAAAGCTTGCAAAGGATCAAAATGATTTAATTGCAGAAAGGTATCAGTCAGGAGGAGACACCACAAATGTTCCATCATAGCACAGCAAACACCATCATCAACAGCTGGAGATGATATTGAGAGTCAGTAACATTGCTAACAGTTAACCCTTCCCCATAACTCATAAAAAGCAAGAAACAAAGCAACAAATGATGCAGGCTGCCAATAACCTGACAATTACAAAGGTGTAGCTGCATCGACTTCAGATTACTAATGGTTGTGTTTTTGATGTGACAGCAGCATCTTGTATTCACCAAACAGCTCAATCACATAAGATTCAAAAAATGAAACATTTTCAGGGTTGGCTAAAATCCCTCCAACAAGTTTCAGTGCGATTAACCAAAACTAAACTTTTGGCCACATTTCCTAAAGGCAAACAAAACATGGTGGTGGAAGTATCATGCTCTGTGTCTGCCGTTCTTCAGGAGGAACTAGTTTTATCAAGGTGAATGAAATAATGAATAGCATCAGTGTGGAGCATTCTACGGCTACAGATTTCAAAGTTAGTTGTGTTGAGATTTCAAAGTTAGTTATCTTACACTGTGATATGTGCCACGCATGTTTTCAAATCCTCGAAGTTTTTTGCATTTTCAAACTTGCTGAACACACTTATCCATACCTTCTGTGTTCCGCTCCAGTAATCAGTCGGTGAGGCAGGCCACATGAGCTCACTGGCCTCCTGATTTCCCTAACAAATGTCGATCCCCTTATTCACTTCGCCATCCCCCACTCTGCCTCACCCCCCTCTCCCAGTCATTTGTTTAGAGTGGCCAGTCACACAATTAGCCTCTGCCAGGGATGGGGGTACAAGAACCTGCCATACGAGCCTCATTTGGTTTGCAAATGTCCAATTTCTTTCTGATTTTAGAGGCTAAAACAAATGGCTGTGCTTTGTTTTTAGAGGGACAGGGGGAGATGAGGGGGAAGCGAGGGGAGAGAAGAGGCTGTTTTAGCTGTGACCTGGTCATCTCGTCTGTAGAGGAGAGAAGAGGCTCTTCCAGATAATGGCTGAACAAGCAGCTTTGTGTGGGATGGCAAATAGAGTGATCCCACTCTTGTTCTACTTAACACAAGAAGAGCTTTTCGGCTGCTATGCATGTGTGTGTTTGATCCCATATGCAAACGAGCATTTTGTTGGGTTGTGTGCTATTTGAATGTGTGTGTATGCACATTTGCTTAGTTTGTTTTGTATCCGTGTGTATGTGTGTGTGGTGGTGGTGCCTATGTGTGTCAGGAGATGGTGTTAAAGAGTGCATTCATGATCAGGAGGTGGTGTGTGTCAACAGCCGATGATTTGCGTGAGGGTTTTTGGCAAACTTGTCCCCTGGAGCTCTTTTGTTGTTTTGTGAATGTTCTGTTTTTAATGGAGAGCCGAGGACATCCTTTGAATACCACTGACCTTGGTGCCACTCTCTCTCTATTTTACCTGAGAGAGCATAGAATCACTTTTGCATATTTGGGAGGACGACCACCTTTAAATCTGGAAGGACCAAAAGTTTTTTTTAGAAAATAGAAGACAGAAGAAAAAGGAGATCAGGTCCCATTTCAGTATTTGTTCAGATCAATATAAAGATGAAAACCACACAAGGTATGTTTGTCATCTGTGGTGCCAATATCAACTGGAGCCAAAGAAGATGCATGACGCAAATAGAAATTTACTTACTTTGTTTGCGCTCTTTAACAAACTTTACTGGAAACCTTTACTGGAATAAGCTCATAAATTATTTGTTTAGTCCTTTTTGTATGCTCAGGTATGTTCAGATATCCACTGTGAAACACATTGTATTTACCTTTTAACTGAAGGTGTGGATCTGCACACATGGCATGTGATGTAGCAACTTGTGCAATGTGCAGTTTTCACATGAATGATGAGAAAACTCAAAGTCACAAGTGTTATATTATTCAAACTAGTTGAATACTAGTTTCTATTAATTTAGTATGCATTATATGTGGGGTAAAAGATACAAATTAAATATTGAAATTGTTGACGCAACATGTCATTTTGGCATGTTGCATCCAGAAGCTTTAATGTATCTTATTAGGATTATGTGTGATATATTGGCAATGAAATATCATCAAAAGGCCTGTTACAATAAGAAATTTTGCTGGATGATAAATTGTGCCAGAACTTATTGCGATAAACAATAACATTGTTGTTTTGAGACCATTTTCAAGTAATATGGAAATGCTAAATAAAGAAAACAAAAGAAACAACACATAAAGTTCATTTTGAAGTCTGTGTAAACAAAATTATCTTTCAAAAAAAGGGATAGTTGAGACTTTTATTCTTATATCAAGCTCCCAAAAAGTGACTTAACAAAGCTATGACTTCCCCTAACATGTGGAAACTTGTATTTTGTGCAATTTAAGAATCTCAGATCACACCTTCAAAAACTTTTCTGTCATTTTTAAATCACTGCTGTTGTTCTATGTTTTTAGTGCCACATGTACAGGTTTTATCTGCAGACTGCTTTATCACTGGAATATGTGCCTGCAAGCTATTAAAGCTGTGGTGTCCAAGGTGAAAGTGCTCATGACCCAGAAAGAACTCATTTATAAAAATGCTGTGATTTATTTTTATTTTTTTTACTCGCTCAAAAATAAACTAAAACATGCAACATTTTTGATGAAAAAGCTTTTGTAGAAAAGATTTTGTAAATCATTGTAGAGCTGGAAAGTACATAGAAAGATTTCTGCACTTGTTTAAAGAAGCACATTCTGTATCTGATTCTTTGGGCCCACTGTTTTCTATTTTGGTCTAGAAAATTTATTGTGGATCTGCATCAAGAACTGTTTAGGGTTTTATCTGTTTTCAAAAACTTTTGCTGTAACTTTAAAAATTTGTCTGCTTTTGAAAAAGAAATAAGTTTGCTGGATATTTTTAGTTTTGGTTAGCCATAGAAAACCGCATCTTAAACAGTAAAATAAAAGATGTTTTGCTGCATCAGATGCGCTGATGGGCCAAGTTCATTCAATTGTTGCCAAGGTCTCAAAATGCACCTCAGAAATCATTTAATCACCTGCTATAAAGCCCAATTTGAATGGTGAAGAAATGAATCGGTGATGACAGTCTGAGCATGAACCAAGAAATAGGCTTGGTCCATGCGGTTTGAGATTTTATTAAACCTCTGTCCTAGAAGTTTAATAACACTTTGAAACGTGAGCAACTGAATAATTTGAAATTTCCTCAAATTGTGCCTATTTTCTGCACATAAAACAGAAAAAAAGGTTTGAATTTGATGATATAACTTTTGACTTTTAGGACTTTATTTCCAGTTTCTGAGAATCCTCCCTCTGTAGCTCAAGGGTGTCCCAGATTGAAGCGTTGTGAAACAGGTTTTTGGCAATATGAACCTGCGGTGTGGTGTTCACCCCCAGTGTGCTGAGATCCTGTATAATTTACGACTCTGCGTTAAACAGCCCAGCACCAGGCAGCCTATCGTGTAAACAGATCGGGACTTTTACAGGCCTCTTGCCGGCTGTTTAAACAGACTAAAGGAAAAGGGGAAAAGGGGGGGAAATTAAAAACCTAAATGGAAAACATCTGAGGCAGAGTGTGCAGATGTGTGCGTGTGCGTGTATGTGTGTGTGGGAGGCAATGTGGAGGTGGCACATATGCACACATAAGACCTGCAAACATATAAAGAGATATGCAGATTGAGACAGTAATGCGTGCACACAGACACACAGAAAACCAACACTGCCGCAAAACCTCCAACATGATTCGGTCCAGCTGTGAGAAGAGTTGAATCACAGGCAGAAAGAGGAGTGAAGCTGTGTTTCTGTGTGAGCAGATCAAACCCAGATGGGCTTCAGTCTATCAGGCAGACTAGTTTCTCCTGTTTTATCTGGCTTTATTTCTCAGTTTATTCCTGCAGCATCTATCAGGATCTTTAATCCTGTGTTATGGCTTTTTTTTTCTTTTTTTTTTTTTTTTTTTTTTGGTTGTAATTTATTAGTGAAATTAAATATGAACAACAGGGGGAGATGCAAACATTTCAACAAAAGCAATGAGCCGGTTCAAACTCAGTGTGCGATGTGTATCTTGGCTTCAAGCCACCAGGACGTCCGTCTGTGTCTCTGATCACAAAAATAACAAACTTAACAGAAGTAGATAGAGTCTGGGGAAAACAAAGAGTCGACAACTGTGTGGATGTTTCTTTGAAATGTTTCTGAGGTTTCTTTGACCTGACCTGTGTAGCAGCAGCCGGAGCAGTGATCTACGTCAGACGGTTTCGCAAAATTGTACGTAGTCCAGATCAACATGCTCACAAGTTCAAAGAGTTTCATAGAGGCCTATGCGGAAAAAGTGCGGCTTATGGTTTACAGCACAATGGATACAACATAAATAATCACAGATCGTTACAGCAAGAAATGTCGCCTCACAACAACTACCACAGGTCACATCTGTTAACATTACTTGACAAATCACTTAAAATATTGCTGAAGGAAGAGGGAGGCTTATTGAAATAAAAAGCTTGTAATTATGTGGGTCATGACAACTAACTAATACTGAACGGAATGTTCCCAATTTATATTGATGATTTAATAATGCTCGGATGCTGAGCTTGTACTCCTGCCAAGGTAAAGATAAAACCTGCAGGGTTTTCTAACTGAAAGGCGTTATGACATTGGACACATTTAGTGAACCACAGTGGCCTTTCAGAGAGGCGGAAGAAAGATGTATCCTTTTGTCAAACACCTATTTGAGTTTTCAGTTTTTTCAATCCCTGAGATTTTTGATCCTTGGATGAAAATGTTTTTAGGGCAGTAATGATTATTTGAATTTGCTAAATATCAGAATAAATCAGACAAAAAGAGAGACAGAGAGAGAGAAGTTTATGTTAATCAACCCTAGAACAAAAGCAAAAGACCTTGTGAAGATGCAGATGGAAGCTGGTTGATAAATAGTAAATATTCAGGAAATATGTGTGAACTTCTCAATTTGAAGAAAGTGAAAACAATAAAAATGAGTTTGCTAATCCTAACTGAACTAAACCTGATTTAATGTCAGAAAATAAGACAAACATGGTATATGTCTTTTTACTCAGTGTGTCTAAATATCTGGTTTCAAGTAAATAAAAAAATAAAAATAATAACATAACTTACAGCCATAAGGTCTTTGGCAAACCAAAGACCTTACAGGTTGGATAATCACACAGAATCTCATAAGTGAAATCTGCACATCAACAATTATTTCATATGCTCATGTTAAAAGCCTTCACCTGTTGCTCTCCTGTGTACAAGATGATACGAAGCTCTATTTTATGTCATGGAAGTACTCCGTAGATGCTTTGAAGGGTTTTGCACATTATGTTCACTTAATGATATTCCATATGATTTTACAGCAGCTACAAATGTTCAAAGTCTAAAGAAGATAGTCGAATATTACACCAGCAGGGTGTTTTTCGATCAGTCTTTTTGATTCATGTGTTTTGATCTGTCTATTCTCTTTGAACTCCTCTGCCTCTGGTTTTTTTTCACTCCTCACTTTAACATGGATAAAACAGAGTAGAATTGTAGACTCTACAAAAACTCTTTTTATGTCGAGCGCAGCAAGAGAGATGAAGGCGATCTACTTCAGGAACCTCTGGCTTTGCAGACAATATCAGCAGTTTAAATGCATTCTCTTTGTTGCCGAGCGCCTGCACTGGCCCGTCCATGCACTTGCGCGTTATGTTTTATTCATGACCTCTGTGTCTGTTGCCCACAGAATTTGTTTATTTTGCTTGCCGGGCTACACTTGAGGGTGTGTGTCAGGAAGGAGGTGACAAGGGAGCATTCATGGTCATAGCATGTGTTTTTATTTTATTGGAGAAGCCCTAACAGTCACTAATCGCTCTGTGTGAGCTTTTCCCGGATCTTTTGTTTAAAAAAAAAGGGGGGGGGGGAACAAAGATCCATCTCTGGATGCACCAATACCCAGTTTGCTTAACAGCCATGCAAACAGGCTTGGGGAAAGCACCCACCACAAATGATTATCAAAGGCTTGTTATGGTCATGAGAATGCAAATAGCAATCTGTGTATATGTGTAGCATAGCGCCGAATGTGTGTGTAAACCAAGGTGTGTCACGACGCATCTTTCTATGGAATAATATGTCGTTAAAAATGTTCCTGTTTCAATAATTTGCACACTGTTTGTATGACAATGATCTCGATGTGTGAATAAATGCAAATATGTGTGCTGTGTGAGCGCACGCGTGTGTGTCTGTCCGATCACCACGTGCACGCTCTCCTTGACTGTTGAGCTAATCCAGGAGACTGGTTTAGACACTGAAACTCCTACGACCCTTTAAGCAAGCACTAATACTGTTAAACCACAACTGAGCTCTTACACACACCAAGAGAGCAGATAAAGATAGAAGACATGTTTGAGGTCTCTAACTCACACAAACAAACACACACATGCACAGCTAAAAAACACACACCCTTACTTGATCTGAGTTTTAGTAAAACATGTCACTCCGGTTTAGAAGAAGTCATGTCAAACATGTTTAGGTTGAAGATGTCTGCGTCAGTCAGGTTAAGTTGAGCACAAAATAAGTGACAGTGGGTCTGTTTATGTGTCCTTGAGCAAAACAGGAAATCCCTGCAGGTTACATAACAGCAGGCATAGGACAGTTGCTGATATTAATAGGCCGAGGTTTTAAAAAGTTTGTTTCAAAAATGCTAAAATGTTCCGTTAAATCCTTCTTAAACTCATTTTAAGGAGAACCCACAGAAAGTTACTCAGGGTTTTGTATGGAGCAGAGATTAAAGAAAGAAAGAAAGTCAGAAGAAAGAAAGCTCCTAGACTTCACCTTGGTCAGAAGAATGACTGTTTGGAAGCTTTTCCAGGCATGAGATACACACAGTAATGATGTGGAAACTCAACAAGCACTACCCTTCACTCTTGCTCATGAAGAGAACAATTTCGAGCCAGTAAGTCAGTGGTGCCCAAGTCCAGTCCTGAAGAGTTGCTGTCCTGCAACTTTGGTTACTTTCACGCAGGTGAATGCAGCCCAAATCCACTTTTCTCCTCATATGCAACCTATCAGCCCGATTCCAGTTTTTTCACCTCCGAAACAATCCAATATGTGCCACTTCTATATATGGTATAAAATCAGACACGTATATGCAGATACATATCAGAGACTGCAGACGTTCCCAAAGCATCTGCAGTCTCATAATTCTGCACCAGCAGAAGCCGGTTGTGATAAATCTGGATGTAAACAGTGGGCTGAAAATTGTGATTATAAATTTCTGAACTTATGAAAGAAGTCTGTGCCACTAACGCATATTACATCACAACCAGACCACTCCTAGGTCTGACTTCATACCCGAACAGACATCTACATAAATGAATGCTCCACAAAAGGCCATTGCTGTTAGTTGTGCTTTCTTTTTATTATCTTCCTTCATCTTATCATCTTGTGACAATATTGTTGGCTCTCATTGCTGAATATCTTCAGATCGATCCATAGATGGTGGCGTCCATTATTATGTCCGTAAACAGCTGCTGTGTGACTTCTATGCTTCTTTATGTTGGTCACTTTGGGGTCCATTCACAAAGAAATCTGATTGAGGTTGCATTTAATTAGTAGCATGAACAACTTCTTAAAAATAAAAAAAAAAACAATTGGATTTCAGTAAAAATTCGGAATTGAGCATCAAGATCTGCTGTGCGTACATAACCTTGTGGTGAACTCTGGGTAGTAAGTGGCATCATTGGTTCTTCAGCCATGGAACGGCGACTGTGTGTAAATACAGTCAAAATAATAATAAAAAATTAAAAAAAATTTAATTTAATTAATTTATTTTATTTATTTTTATTGTTATTTTGGGTATATTTAACATGTAACATTTGAGCAGTTTTGTGTTTATTTAATAAAGTTTTAGTACTGTAAAACAATTACCTTTTTCTACATTTTAATGCTATAAAAATATGATGATAGTCCACGAGATCTTGATTTTTATTTGCTTGTGAATAAAATTAAAAATTTAGGTGCCACACATTAAATGAACAAGTAAATTTCTCCTCAGAGAAAATGCCAGAAAAAACAAACTATCCTCTTCTCTGCTAAAATGCCAATTTAAAGCAGCATGTCTTTTCTTTAATATCAGCTAATCCCCTTCAGTGGGCTCATGCTAAGTTAAAACCAGAATCCTCTCATCCAGAGCATAATCTCCAGCCAGTGAGATTCTGAAAATTAAAATGAATCCTGTGATATTCCAGAATGTGCATTTTTTTTATATCAATCTTTAAAAAAAAAAAAAAAAACACAATTGAAATGTTGAAGAGTTGCAAAGTGTGATGGGAAAAATGTGGAAGACAATGATGAGAAGATGAAGTGATAGAAATTGAGGGATGGTTTCTGTAGGCAAGAGTGATGGGAGACTAAGAAGATTTACTGTAACTGAGTTATGATGTTAAAGAGGCTTATGCTGCCTGTATTTTTTTCAGCTACACACACACACACACGCATACACACACCAGTACAAAAACATAAGAAACATGATCTGTCATCATCTGACTATACCCTTGTTTAGGTGACTATACCCTTGTCAAGTCTTTGTGTGTATGTGTGAGTTCCTCTCATTGCCCTAGACACACAAAATTAAGTCCAGGGGCCAGTTTTGAGTTCAGTCTGATTCGCACTGATCCTATTAAGGCAAATCCAGGCGGTAGCACACACACAAACACACGCACACACAAACACACACTCTTTTTGACTTAAATGTCTATGTAGTTCACATTTCTCCCAACTAAGCCAGGCCACTAAGCCAGAACGGCCCGCATGAGATGTTCACTGTAAAATAAGATTTGGCGAAAAACGCTTCAGCTGAAACTATGTCGCATATTTTCAGAGTCCTATGTTACATGTCTCTGAAAATTAATCAGTCATGTAACATATAGTGCACCATATTTTAAAACAAAGTGTCACAGTCCGTTTTGCTATCTAGACTCTGATCCTATGCTTTCTATCATTCTTTTCTATGTTAAGGTTTATTTTTTTAAACTTCCAGACCACTTTTTTTTTTTTTACAATAACATTAAAGATATGTAAGTACATGATAAAATTGCTTTTGTTTTAAATGGAAAAACAACACGTTATTGGTGCAAAATAATATAAAGTGTGTTAAGCGAGTCCTTTAATCTTGATCATTTTATCTCCAAATAGACTCTGCTCTTATTTCACCTCCAACTATCTGCAAAATTTGATGATGTAGCCAAAATGAACCTTTAATTTAGACAAATACAGCATAGTAATTAAACATTAGGTTGGATTTGTTTGAAAATCCAATGTACTGAATTATTGTTTTCATAGAAACCAACTGCAACTGTGTGAACTTGGTACACTGGACTCTAATCAGAGAAAATATTAGCTCATTAGGATGGACTGTTGTATTTACTTTTAACTAAAATAATCCATATTTAATGTTATTGTAAATTTTTAGTGTTGAATGTTCCTTGTCTCAAAGTCCTGAATGCGAATCAGATTTTATCCTGGAAAATAATTACACATTAACGTCACTACAGTGTGCAAACACTTAGCAGACAATTCCTAAGTTAAAAATTACTTTTCTTCCCCCTGATGTGGCATTTTTGAGATTAACCAATATCAAAGTGGATGAGCTCCGACTCAGAGACTCTTCAGTTTATTGGCTAGATAATGGTGGTCTGGAGGTCACCATGTTGACCAGAGCTCCACTCCTGATTGGCTGGCTCCCCACATAGATCCGTTTCACGTAGAAATGTTTCTCTCTGTTTTTAATTTGAAACTTGAGAGCCAACACCTGGTCAGCCCATGGAGCTATGGCGGTGTGAACTTTGAGATGTGAACTTTTCAATTGGAAATTGTAATTGTTTTTATAATATAACATTTAAATGTGATGTTTAAGCTTGCAGCGGGTTTTTATTAATGATGTAACGGTTCAAACAATATGATTGTTGTTGTCACCTGAAGATGTCTGAAATGAGTCAGTGAACAGTCTTAAAAGCCAACTCCTACTAACACAAAGTTGTTTTTGGAAACATGTGTATCATTGGTGAATGTCATCAAAAGTGATTAATGTCAGAGGAAGTGTGGATGGAATTTTGTTTTCTGCATTTAATGTAAGTTCACATTGTTGAAATATAATTACCATGTTTTCAGAAAACCTGAAGCCATTTTGTGAGGATTAAACAATTGTGGGCTACCACAGTTGTTGCAGCAGCACCAGCATTTTCTGTAAATAAGCACAACAAAATGACCACATTTGAAGTAGCATTGCCAAAAAATGCAGTATTTTAGAATTAGCACGCTGTGGCTTTGTTTTGAAGAGCAGAGGTGACACATAAACAGATGAGAACTGACTGAGCCTAACTATCATAAAACCTAACTTTAAAAAAAAGAAGGAAAACAGACGAAAACATCACATCTAATAAGTGAAAATAAGAAAGAACAAAAAAATGTGTCTGGTAGAAAAAAAAATATATTTTTTTTTTACTGAAAACACATGTTACCAGAAGCATCCTTAATTCCCTAATATGCGCTTGACCTTTTGTGAGCCTCTCTCACCGCTTTACAGCTTCACAGATCAATGCTTAATCTATTAGAGGAGATTAGCATTACAGCAATTTGTAATGGCTATCCCTGTGTCAGCGGGGGATCCCAGGTGTAAGTAAGGCTGCTGCTAATGCCAGTATTGGCTATAGACCAACTACGACCAGAAATGAAAGCCGTCATTAAAACCAAAGTAGCTCGAAGGTCAAGGCTTGGAGTTCGTATTACAAAAACAATGAGAGCAGATGCGAGACGACTGAAACCGACTGGACTGTAAACATCACATGCAGGTTAGAGGTCAACTGCTTTTTCAATATGTTTCTATGAAATATGTGTTGAAACTTCGTTTCAGACTGATGACGATCACGCGTCCAAACACACTCATGTGTTTTGGTTCTCCCAGAACAGGATATTGAGATGTCGAGCTGTGCGACTTAAAAGCAGGAATCACATCTTTTTTGAATTAGCACTCTTTAAAGTGGATGATTTGGAGATGGAAGGGGATGAGAAGAACCGAGGGGAATGTTAGGAAAGAAGAGGAGACTTCAGCTGCTTTGTGGTTTTAAATGGAAAACAACAGGCTACATTTTTTTTAACTAGGTAACTGACAGCACATTTATAGCATGCAAACGTTTTGGGGGACAGAAATTGAATTTCTAATGAATTTACCCGTACCATCTTCACTGTTGGAGTAGTTTTGTAAGCCTAATGTGAAGGTGTTGTGCTGAGCCTTAAGCTTTTTTATTTTGCTCTTTGTCATACAAAGTTATTTAATCATTGACTTATGCTGCTTAGCATTATTCTCTGCTTCATGCAGTCTAATATCATATCTGTAACAATACATATAATCTTAAAGAATATTCATAGTAATACTGGAACACACAAAAGCTGACTATTAGAGAAAGCACTGTTAAATAGTTAGACAAAAAAAAAAAAATCAAAATTTCTTTAATTCCCTCATTGAGATTGCAGTTGTTAGATAATCAGGAGCTAAACCATGGAGGTGGCTTTGCTCCATCAAAGAGACGGGTGTTGACAAAAGTCCTTCAATCCAGATATCTGAATTAGCATATTTATTTACTGTTAATTATGCTTTCACTTCTTGCTTGGGTAAGTGTATGCATGGAAACTTCTAGAATATATTTTTGAATACAACATACTGAGTTAAAGTTGGTTAAAATTTATGGTCAGTTTAGGGTGTGCTGTTTTACAACATTAAAGCGCCATGCCAGATAAAAAAAAAAATCATAAAAGTTGATAAATTCAGCATATTTATCTGGTAGATTTGAAACTATTGGATACTTCTGACAATATTTTGTTTGACCATGGGGCTCAATTAAAATCCCAACAATAAAAGCTCCAATATTTGAGAGACTCGTTTGTAAATTTAAAGTGACAGTACGATTACAATTATCATTATTTGCTCTGCAAATCTGCTGTAATTAGCAAATAACCAATACTCCTTCTGGCTAAGTGACATGGAGAAGTGTTTTATAGGAGTGTTTTGGCTTCATTTGATGCTATGGGGCTTTTCCACCATAAACACGGTCGATAATATCAACTTAATGGCTGTGACATTCTGCAATAACATTTGCGGCTTCCTCGGGATACAGTCTAACCTTTTCAGTTCCATCATCAGGTAAAAATGATGATTTGTTGAGCAGTAAATGAAATGCAAAACGAATGACATTCCCATCAGCTGGCAAATGTGAGTAAGTTGTCACACTGATGACTGAGGGGAAAGCTTAGGCTAAAGGTCATCTGGATGTGCAACGTTCTAATAGAGCATTTTAACACCCTAACATAGCATCACAAAAATATATATTCAAATTAGTTGGATTCCTGTAAAGTACAACAATAAATTTTTTTCTGTGTTTTTATTCATATTTGTGCTTCAGATATGAACAGTTCGAACGACTGTTTCAAAACCCCTCAACTGTATGCAGCAATGCCAGCTACGTTTCAAAATATTCTGGCAACAAAAACATGAAAAACAGTGTGTGAAGTGGACCACTGCGATTTTTCAAAACTAGCTGTGTATTCTGCCAGGACCTGCAGAACTAAATTACTATGTGCTAGAACTACCAAGAATGGTCAATATTGACTGAGTATGGCCCAGTTGAAGCAGTTAGCCCCACCAAGCTTGCACATAAATATGATCTAAGCTGCAGTAAGTATAACAAGAAAATGGTTCTTTATAGTGAATGCAGCCTGTCGGATGCAAAAGTCACAAATTAATTCCTCTACTTTCTATATCAAATTTATAGATTGCCTGATGTAAATTATTTTGTATCACTGTGATATGTATGACATATGTGGCATGTAAGAGGGAATCATTTATATGTTCAAATAAACATTTTGAAGGATGGTGATCTGATGATCAACTTGTGTTGTAGAGTCAAATGGTTTTGTTTTCCAATAACACAAAGCAATTTGTTTATTGGCTTTGTTTTATTGGAAAACAAAGCCAATAATATAAAAATATGCAATACTGAAACAGTGTTTGGAAACAATTATCTCTGTCACGGTTTGCTTTTGCTTCACTATTCATTCCATGCATTATGGCTTGAGGATTGTTCAAATCATATTATTTCTCAAATACAGAAATAATATGATGCTCCTTCCAGCAGCAATTTCCCCTCCATCTGATCCTTCTGTCATATTCTTATCTATTTGAGTGGAATCTGCTAATGAATTCAACCCAAACACTATGAAAATGTTACAGGGTCCATGTTGGACACTGAGTCACTTGTTCAGCATTATGTTTAGTAAAGCCAACAAGTGCACCTAAAACCTGCTTTTTTGTCTTTATTCTGATTGTTTACTGTTATTGTACTTGTGTTGTATTAGTATTTTTGAGTGTATGACATGAAGCAACAAAGATAGATTTTTTTGTGTACTAATATGCAACCAGATTGCAGCTTACCATCTGCACTGGATGCAGCATAAGCAGAGAGATTTAGACTTGCTGAAATTTGAATGTTGAAATACTTAAACTCTTCTCTTAAATGCATTAAATTGAATTATTTATGTACAGAAAATGCATTAAACCAAATTTTTCATGTACTGTAAAACTCCATGAAGCATGAGGTTACCAAGGCCAAATTTGTAAAACTGTCACACTGCATAGTGGCTGGCTGAAGCAGTCAGCTCAGGCTTACAATAACGCGAATCATTGAGTGTGACCAAACTTTACTGGATACAGCAATTTGTCAGATTAGATGTGCTAAGGAGTGTAGGAATTCCTCTCAAGACCAGAAAATTCAGGAGCTGTGCAAGTTCATATTTATCAAAAACAAGTTTAAAGTACACATCAATAAAAGCTGCATTTTTTTTTTCATTAGTAGTTTTCTCTTAGAAACCTTCAAGAGCTGTCTTGGTTAATATGCTGATCCAGACAGGTTGCTGATGGTTCCATTTATTCTTTTTTGCCTCTTCAGTGTTTATGATTTAGTTTCCATGGTCAAACAAGAATAGAAATAATCCAATGCATCAGATACTATCTTTTAAGTTGCAATAAATACAATTATTATTCTCCGAAGCTGGAGGCAAACAGCTGTTCAGTGTTATATTAGAGCTCTCTGAGGTATCGTCCCTAGACTCAATTTACAACTTTGCTTGTTATCATATAGAGCAATGAAAGTGAGACATGTATCAGAGGCCCATGTGGTTTCATTTTGCACGTGTGCTGTGCATAACGCAGCTTTATGCAGAAACTGTAGTGACAAATAGCCCCAATGTTACCATTTCATGGTAACTAAAACAGCAGAAAAGAAGAAATGATGTGACTTGTATTATAAAGTTCCTCTCAAACTTATTTACAGAGTGAACGAGTTACTGCAATGTTCAACGATATTCTAATTTGAAGAATATCACTTAATGCAATTTGACATGCGATGGTCCAAGTGGAGCAAACATAAAACAAGCATTTCTCATAAGGATGAGAAAGGGATTCAAGCAATCTCAAATAAAACGGCAGATTGTTGGAACTTCTTTTTGTGACTGTAAATTTATGTGCGAAACAAAATGGGTGAAAAAAAATTGCTGATGTGGTTAGTTAAAAGCAGATTTTCCATATTGGGAACAAAGAAGAACAGTGGCAGGGAGACTGGCATTAAAGTTTGCTAACGCATTAAAGAAACCAATAAAATCCACAGGGGCTGCAGTCCAACGCTCTGGGCTAGCTTAACAATGTGCTAATGGCTCCTTGTTTTTTATTTTTTCACTTTCACGGACTCATATGAACAAAGCTCCTGCACACAAGATTGGAAAGAATGCTTCAAGACTTTTATTTTGAGTTAAATAATAAAATAAATAAATAATTGTACCTCTTTACATTATGTGTTATTATTACCCTGCTGTGAAGGAGAAACAAAATGATGCATGGTTTTCTATGTTTTTTCCAAGCTAAAATACAAAAACTAAAATCTGTTTCTAAACTTTCACTGCAATTTAAGCTGACAATCTTTTAGGGTGTGTTTCTGCTAGCTCTGGACATCTACAGGCCTTAGTGAAGCTTAGTAAGACTGGATGTTAACGTTTAAGTTTCAAGTCTTGCCATAGGCTTTGACTCCCTGAAGCATTATGATGCCCCCATCATATTTTACAGTGCAAATGGCATGTTCAGATTGATGTTCATTTTTAGTTCTTCGCCACACGGCGCTTTTAATTTTCATCTAATGTATTGAACGGAGCTTTAATTTCTCCGAGTCATTATCCCCGACCTTTTTGCTGGGTTAAATGGTCTTCATGGTACTCTTGGTTCATCAGTGTTTTCTAACAAACATATGGCAACATAACAGAATATCTGTATTTATAAAGGATTTCAGTGTGAATTAGGGATATCAGAGTAAATGGTGATGAATACAGTCACCCTCCACACAATTCAGATTTCTACCGGTTAAAACCACAGAAGACTTTCCTTCCACTTCAGAGTTTGTGTTGGTTTACCAACATAAAGTCCTAATAAATACATTGAAGTTTGTGATCGTACTGCAACCAAACCTAGAAAAGTTCAGGAAGTATATAAACTTTTGCAAGACACCATAAATGGATGTTTTTTTCTTTCTGGGTAGTGCTAATAAAGATCGGTTTCATGTGGTGAAGGAGTCCATGTGTATCCTGTAAAGAAGCTGCAAATGAAAAATGTTTAAACTCAGATCCAATCACTGGTATAAAAATAACAATATCTACTTTCTTTAAGTATTTTCAGATGTGTCTGTCGGTGTGTGTGCGTGTGTGTGTGTGTGAGCGTGCAAGTGTGTGTGTTTGTTTCCTGATTGTGGGTGGGCGCATTAGCCTACAACCTTTCATAGCGTATGGGTCAGTGGTTTAGGAAAGAAAAAATGTTCCAAATCACATCCTTACACAGACAAACTCATGCAAACCACAACACACACCACCACACAATCGTAACAAACCACATACACAAAAACACACGCAAGAGGTAGAAAAACACATCATGAAAGTGTGACACACATCATAATAAACTTTTTTCCCATAAACCAAACACCCCAAGGAGGTGAGAGTCTGCGATCATGTGAATGTTTGTGTGCGTTGCACGAGTCTTTCCTTATTGAAGTTTTATGACGAAACATGAAGCCTGTACCTAATTCGGACCATATGACGACACCAGCGTTTGATCTCCGTGAGCTCTCTGAGACTCAGACGGACTCACGGTGTGTGTGGTCACACATTCACTTCCCACATGTGATGGGTTAACGGTCACCCACGCACAGGAGGGGGCGGAAAACAAGGGGCCACTGCAAAGTGAAGACGCATGTTGAAGCCAAAGCACTGCCAGTCTAAGAACAGTCCATCTGCAACATTGTTGATGAAATAAAAACATAGATTGAGTCAAAGTAAAACTCTTTGGCAGATTCAAATGGCCACGCTGTTCTTCATCTCATTCATTTTAACTTACTAAAACAGAGAATCAACTGCTAAAAGGGGTTAAGTCAAAGAAAACCAAAAACATGGCAACATGTATGTTCTGTCACAAACAAAACAACAGTATTTTTTATGTTTTGTAGCACCTGTGTGAAAAGTCTTCAAGAATTTGTGTCAATGTTGACTGACTGCAGTGAACTCCCTTGGCAAAGGCCACAAACGGGCCGAAATCATGATGCTGCCATCACCAAGCTTGAGGGTCATTGTTGTGTTCTTTTAGTTTTTTTAGAGTTGCGCAATCTTGTTTTGTGCTGAACATACCGTTTGGGAGTTATTGACGGAAAATTCAACCTTGATTCAACAGACCATGACACATTTTTCTCAAATGCATTTAGAGAACTGGAAATGTGCTTTACAAACACAGTTGTGCTTCCATTTCTTCACAGTACCCCATAGTCTAGTCATAGTCAGCATTGCCAGAAAATATTGCAACTCCTCTGCTAGTGCTGTCCTAATGGCAGCTTCCTTCACCAGTTTTTTCTTGTCTTTTCAATGGTTTTGAAGGGACCATATCTTCCCCAATTGAGGAAGACTGTCTTTGCTGGGTTCCATGATGCATCCAATGCCTTGAGAGTTATTTTGACCTCAGAAAAGGTATATGTTTGATAACTTTTGGATGCTCTCCATGAAATGTAGCGCTTTCTATGGCCCAAACTAACTTCCAAAATCCCTGGAAACCTTGTTTTAAATACTCAAAAACAGAGCATTTTCAAATAAAATCTAGTAGCAAACTCCTCCAGTGTCCCTAAAACATCAGTCATATGTTTTGACAACAATAACTGTTTCATCAGTTTGGGTTGTCAAACATTAATGGAGTTACCTGTTTAAATTTAGTTTAAAATTTAATAGTGCAACTATGTTTTCAAAATTACTTGTTCAAAGTATAGTAAAGAAGATGCAAAAACCTTCCTAGCTAAAAACTAAATCAACGTCTGAGCTGAACACAGACGTTGACGCAAGCAGTGCAGTCTGCCAACTTTCTCTCAGAGCTGTCTGCACTTCAACTTCTTTCTTTTCACTTATCCTTAGTACATGCACCTTCTCTGTCTTTTTCTCTCTCTTACGAGCTTCTTGCTGTGCTCTTTGTTGCAGTCGTTCTTTTCCTTCCTGTCTGTCTCCTGAGACATTGCTCAGTCCCAGTCTCTCTTTCACCCCTGCTTGGTTCTCATGGTGCTTCTCTTGTGCTGATAGCCATTTCTCAAGGGAAATCTCCCACAGGAACAACACAAAGCTGCACACCTCCCACGGCTCTGTCTCCGTTTCCTATCACACGCATCCAGGATTTACTGTATAATGAAAGGACACACCATAGAGCCGTGCAAACATGCAGTGATGTTAATACGACACACACTTTAGTGTACGTGTTTAATAGAAAGAAAAAAGAAAAAAAAGCAGGCGTCGCTCTCAATTTGTATTTATTTGAAAGTGATTCTTTTCAGGGCTGTAATGATGCTGTCATGTCCCACCGGGACAAATAAGTGTACTCATACAGACATACACTGACAAACCAATTTATATACACAAACCTTTATGAATAGTTCTCACATGAGAGGTGTCCGTGGTGAGCCCTTACTTCCACATCCCACCCCACCAATAAGAGTGCAGGAAATTATCTGAGATTCTGGGCCAGGCTAAAATGGGGTTAAGGTCCACACAAAGCACATCTCCCCGTTCCTAACAGAAGCACATGTGCTGCCAACTCCCCCACTGACAGCACATGTGTCATAGCATAGAATAGTCTTCAGGGAAGAACAGACAGGTATAGTTTTGTCTGGTTCTTCTGCAGCACCCGTCTTTCTATTACCACTCTGGACAATTGCCCTTACTTATATAGCTCTTCAGACTATATAAGTAAGCCTGAAGGACCACTCATGTGACCTTACTTAGTCAGCAGCTAAGTTGTTGTGAGAGTGCTTTTGAAATAAAATGATGGCACAGTAAGGTACGGAATAAAAAAAGCTATCTAAATCAACATAGCCCTATATGAAAAAGTAATTACCTCCTTTAAACCATGAAGAAAGTGCATTCATTTTACAAGCCACTTTCAAGCCTTGTTATTGCCAGGCCATGAAATCATTTAAATGGTGCATGTTTTACAATACAAAAATGGATCTAAAGGATTTCAAAAAGCAACTTGATGTTGCTGCCAAAAATACAAATACGTATTTTTAAAGGTTTATTGGGGATTTTTTTTTTTTTAACTCAATTGGTCTTTTCAATTGATGAATCCAAACATTTTTAGAAATCTGTTTTTTTTATATTTCCTCTGGCTATCTGTGACTGATATTAAGATCTGTTTTATGAACCGTTACATGTAAGTGTGACATAAAAGGTACTTTTTCAGGACACAGTACACCTGTCTTGGTACTTGACTCAAACTTTTTGCTAGGAAAATGGTTAAAAAATGATGTAGGATGGATGGACGGTATTTTGCCTCAGACTCTTATTTCATGTCACTGAGCAGAACATTAAAAGTGGTAAATTCCTTTAAAAAAAGGAATCACTATATTATTATTATTTTTTTATATAAATTCCAGTTTGGAAAATTTTCCAAACTTACCAACTGAATGAGGTGTCCTAATTTTGCCACATGACTCTGTATCTTGATTCAAGCTTATCATGCCATGGGAATCCTATGTCCCATCCTACATGGCCTTAAGCGACTCAAATCAATTTATTTATTAAGCACCTCTTAATGCAAGCATCCAAAACTATTGTAAAGACATGTATCCACCATATTTTTCACCAGAGTTGTAAGTATGTTGTGCAGAGTCAAGTTTGAACATGTGCAGTTTGTGTGTCTAGCCATGGGCTGATGAGGGGAGGCATGTGGTGGCCATTTAGAAGGATTAGAGCTGTCAGAGACATCAAGCGGGACTAATTATTCTGTTAGCACACTACACTGCAGGGATCCAAAGTGTGTGCGTCTGTGTTGTTGCATCGGGCATTTGTGTGTGTTAGCATAAGAGAGGGCTTGCCGGGGAAAAGACTCAGGGCGAATAAAGCTGGAAAAGAAAGATTTTAGAGGAATGGATGACAGATGGAAATGAAGTGAGCCAGAAAGAGAGGGGAACTAAGAGCTGCTGTTTTCATCTGGGAAGAATATGCTCTCTATATTAAAGATGGATTGATAGGAACGGAGGTAAAGGGGGCATTGGAGGTGTCAAGGTATAAAGCCCTGCAGGCATAAAATAAAATAAGACAAATAAGAAGGGAGGAGGATGTACGGAAGAAAAGGTTGAGAAGGACGTGAGGGATGAGAGAGACGGAGCGAAAAGAGGTGACCTACCTCATGCCTTCATGGATAACTGCATTTGTATCCCAACATCCCAACATGCACCGCTCTGCCACTCGGGGCGAAATTGGCCTGCAGCGCCCAATCAGCCGTAGCCTTTTACCACTTTGCCGTGGGGCAGAGTGTGCTCGAGTGACTAAGTGTGCGTGTTTGTGTTTGCACTTGTGTGAGTTCAAGCGTGATCGCAAAACACACATCTGTTTGTACGTGCGTTCATGGACATGTACCCCCCTCAGTGCGCTGCCTCCCTGATTTATCTCCAAACCGACAGCTCACTCATCTCCTCTTGCGCTCCTTCCTGTTTTCCATCTCTTCCCTTCTCTGTCTCTCTCATGTTCACCAGCAATCCATCCATCTTCTAAACACCTCCCATCTCTCAGACCAACCTTCTCTGGCTCCCATTTTTATCTCTCCATTTACATCAATTCATCCCTCCATCTGCATCCACTTCCCGCGCGGAGGACAATTTCCTGAATACCAGCAGGGTGGAAAGATTTCAGATTTAATCCATCATCCATTTATGTGATGTGTTCAGGATTCAAAGGAAGGAGTGGGGAGTTTAAAGGTGGTGAGGGAACGAGGGGAAGCAGAAAGTGTGGGCACCATTTTAGGATAAATAGCTGGGCGGACGGAAAACACAATCCAGTGGACAGAGGAGACCACCGCTGTTTTATATTTTTAGAAACCGCACATTCATTTATTCCCAACATTTTTCATCAGACAGCAGAATTTAAAGCTGGTCCATAATCTGCAAGTGCATGCATCATGTTACAATAAAGCAAGCAGCCCGCCATAGAGGGAGGCCATCTGGATGGTCAGTGAGATGTCACTTAAAAGATTCCCACCACAAAACCACTGTTTTGTGGTGGGAATCACATCTATATAACTGGTCTCCCTCTGACCAGTTCTATAGATTTTCATCAATCAGTTACAAAGGTTTGGACGTTCAGACATGAATTATGTTTAAAAATATGTACATTTTCCCTTTTCACTATTTAACAACAAAACTCTTTTTAATGGGAGTTTGTGTAGCAAAACAAACATGTGGAAGTAAAATGACACATGGTTTTCCAAAGTAAATATAAAAAGTATGGTCTATATTTGTATTCAGTCCCATAGAGTCAATTCTTTCACAGAACCACCTACCACTGGATATACAGCTGCATGTCTAGCAGCTTTGCACATCTACAGGCTTGTTTCTTTGTGCCTGACAATTTTTCTTTGCAAAATAGCTTTCAATATTTTTTCAAGTCCTGCATAAACATCTCTGTTATGTTTAGACCATTCTAACAAGTGCATGTAATCTAAACCATTCCTTTGTTGCCCTGAATGACTTACTTTTTTTTCAATAATGTTGTTGGGGACACTGGCTGGGGTTCTTTCGTCTCTCTAACTCACAGATTACTGGAGCGACTTGTGTTTACTGCAAGTGACCCCAAATCAAAACCCAGCAAGAATACCACAAACTGCAAATGTTGACGTCAAATACATGGTGTTCCTCAAGTTGTAAACACACTCTGTGGATAGTCACAATTAGACCAAAGAAGCTGAAAAAGACATAGGAAACATGGGAAAGTGTTTTGTTATAAGTGAAATAAGCTCCCAACTTCTTCATCATTATTAAGGAATTATTGCTTTAAAACAAACTTCTATATTTTGCTGAAAGTTTACTCATAAGTTAGTTTTGTCTTATGTCAAGTGTCATAAGATATTTGCATTAGAAACTACACCAAAATTACTTGGGGTAGATTTTGTATTTTTGCAGTGTAGAAAAGAATAAACCAGAATAAAATCCATCCCTCTTTCTTTGTGACTGATTACAACATCCATCCATCCATCCATCCAGTAAATGTTCACAGATAAATGTTGTCAGCCCTGAGGTAAAGGCTCGGTGTGGGAACTAACACTTTTTCCTGTTCAAGAGCATATAGCAAAGCATCCAAGAACATTCTGCAAAAAAGGTTTTATAAATTTTACTTTTTCTAGAGTTGTATAGTAATTTTACTATCTTTAGGAGACTTCTTTCCTTCTTTTCTTTCTTTAAACAGCAACTACTCTGTTGGTGTTTCTGCCGTTTTTGTATCTTACACTGAAGTCAGCCAATACAAAACGAGCTCTTTTGTCCTAGTTCTTACTGCTCTCTGGTGGACGTTATAGAAAATACTCCATTACCATCCATTCAGTTCACATTTCCATTTTATTACACCCAGTATTTTATCAGTATATAAATTGATACAATGTAAAGAATGAAATATTCTTCTTCTTCTTCTTTAACATTTTAAGTTCAAGTTCTGCTTGCAGTTTTTGTCAACATCTGATGATTCAAAGCTAATCTGAAATAAATATATATATATATATATACAGTATAGTTAAAGTACAGTATAGTTAATTAAGACAGAAGAAATGTATGGAGCAATAAATTTGGTAATGCTAATTACGAATGAAGGACCATTGATATGCAAATGAAGGAAATAACAAGTATTCATTTCTTGGTCCTTTCTATCCCTCGTTGAAGGGTATTTATGATGAAAAGATCCAAGAAAAGTGAGGGAGTAGTGAGAAATAGAAACAAAGAAAAATTGTAGACAATTAAAGTCAAATTATGGGGGCACGGCATCAATATTAGCTGCTGAAGCTAATAATAAATCATCACTGTGCGCCTTGACAGTGGGTAATCGGCACATCTGTAATTGGTACAAATTGGTAATCAGTGGGGCATTTACATTTTGATCTCTGTGTGTGTGTGTGTGTGTGTGTGGTGTGTGTGCGTGTGAGCGTGTTTAAAAAGCTTCTAGTCTTCTCATTAATGTGGAGAGGATAAAATAAAGGATAAACACATGCCTCCTTTTCTTCCAAAGCAAACATTGCAGCATCTGATTTGAACTCTGTAATTAGCGCCTCATTATCCACAGAGGGGAAATAATCTGTGAAATTAGCATCTGTGGCGGAGCAGGTTTAATAAAACTGTCATGTTCCGCCACATCGGATGTGCAAGACAAATTTAATATTCTCTTTCTACTATGTAATATCAGAATTTAAAGTTTACCTAAAGCTATAAAATTAAATAAATCTGCTTGTTTTGGTCAACCACATATAATTTTTACATATAGGTCACACCAGGTTCATGCTGTGCATGAGTGCCCCCTTCACCCTGAAACCCATAAATAAAATCTGGTTAACAAGGTGCCCTCCTAATTGATAAATAGAGTAACTCAAGGGAAGGAGAGACACAGAGAGGAAAGGAGAGTGGGAGATTATTTTATCTTTTTCATATATTTATATTTAAATATCTCTAATGAGTGCAAAGTCGATGAACTGATATACATAGAACAAGTCATATTTTCTTTTTCTGCACAAATTCTGGTAAAAAATCGTCTTTTATAGTTATCACAAATTAATAGGAGGCAGGGCTGGCCAAGGCCTCCATACTTACATGTGAAGCCCATCTTATCCAATGATCTTATTTTCATCAGCAAAGGTTTAAAAATCAATCTCAGTCCTCTTCTGCTCTAGAGTGACTGACAAATGGACCCAACAGGTCAGGTCTGAACATTTACGCTTAACAATATCACCCCACTGTTGCCAACTCAGCAACTTTCTTGCTTTAATCAGCAACATTTCAGACAAAAAGATTGATATATGCCAATCAAAATCGGCAGTTCAGGATTTTTAAAGATTGGTAACTGGGGATCGGTCAAAAATGCTCTAGGGGGCCCCCAAGAGCATTTTCTTATTTTTCTTTTTGTCCATAAATTATTTCTACACACATCATCAAATATTATTGTAAAAACAAATAACTTCCAGATGAAATTGTGTTTTTTGTTATTATAATGACTTAGAAATCGTTACTAAAATAAATAAATAAATAAAAAATATATCAGCTCCACTGAGAGAGCCTCTTGGTGGCCCTGGGGCCCTAAGCTGCTGCTTAGTTTGCTTATGCCTTGGGCCGGCCCTGATAGGAGGCACATGGCTTAAAAAACAAGTCTGATTTGATTACTCTAAATGGGTATTCACTTACACAAAACGAAAAGTAAATGGCAAAAAGCAGCATAAGTAAAGAATTATTTGTGATCTGAAAGAACATCGGCTCTTATTTAGCAGAACAACCCAAAGATTCGGATCCCAGAACGGACCCGTCTCTCCCATCACTCTCACGACCTGCTTCTCAAACCTGTGGCTCGCTTGACGCATGCGCAACGCGCCATTGAAGGAAATGATACGAGAATTGAAGTGGGAGTTAGCAACAACACAAAAAATCCTGAGATTTCATCCTGCCCTTTCTTTGCTTCACGGGATGTTGAGATCAGATGTTCTCCAGTTTAAGTTTCCCCTCCTGTTTTTGTGAGGTGTCGGAGGAAGTTTGGGAGATAACCCAGAGTGTGCACAAGATTGGCGCAGTTTCACCCCGGGGAGGGCAACTTGGGACAGAGGCAGTTTTCACCTGCTAGCCGCCGCTCCAGAAGATTCAGGTACTTTAATCAGTTTATTTGTTTTTATTAAATAAAACATTTTGCCTGGAATGTGCGCGACGGTTGCATCAGAGTATTTACCCACTGACTTTTCTAACAGGTAGTTACTTTTTGAAGGTAAATTCCCCGCAGTTGAACTGATTTGTAAAAAAAAAAAAAAAAAAAAAAAACATGTCTGCTACGGCTTAGCTACACTGCTACCAACATTCAGATGTGCTAGCTGATGTTTTCGTAGCAGGTAGTTGCGCTGTTAAGGTGGTAGTTTTAAAGCGGAGCTATTTCCTTTCGTGCCTTTCAAAAATAAAATCAAGTTGACGTGACCAACGTCAATCAGACACAGCTGAATGAAATGATACGAGTTTTTAACAAGCAAATGTTAAAACAGAAATTATTTGAATATTTACCTACATTTACCATACTAGTTACTATAATATTATAATAATACTTGTGTTTATTTTGTATTGTGTGGCGTTTGTAATAAACTAAGAGAAGTAAATTTTTCCATTTTGAAATTATCTATGGATTTCCCTCATCATGTGGCACCCTGGGTAGAAAATCATATCACTATAATAAAAACGCCATTTAAGTTTTTTTTTTTTTTTCCGAAAAGACCTTCAGTAAAGGCTTTCGTAGCGATTTCTCTTTTATTTTGAAGGGAACACATCCTGACTTCCGCTACGGATCTGCTGTGTACAGTAGCTTTGTCCTCCTCCCTCGAACAAACGCCAGCCAGACTGGCGCCGCTAGTAAGCAAATGAGCGAGACAGCCTAAACTTTTTGTTTACCGAAGGCATATTAGGCGTTTTAAACATCGCCCTTACCTGCAGATTTCCCCGTCGTCCTCGTTTATTTGACGGTGAGCCGGTGTTATCCGAGTTTATCTTATAAATGGAAATTAAAGAGTTGCAGAGAAGCGCTCATGCCTCTTGCACGCCACCCAGACTCGACACAAACCTGTGATTTATTTGAGGAATCGCTGCTGTCTTTCTATGTTCTGTATGAGCGACTGATGTGTTAAAGTGATAACATTAGTGTTGAATCAAAAAGAGGACTTTTGACCCCAGTTAACCCGTTTTATTGCTGACATTAGATGCTTTACATTTAAAAAAATTTTCCTACGGAAGCATGGAAAGTATGGAATTTGCCACAAGTGTGGAAAAGCATTTGTGTTTTCAGACTTTACGATGTGTTCAGCATTCGTAAAGATAAAAAAATATGGATTTCTAAATATAAATTTTCCTTTAAGAAATTAGTAGTTTTATTTAGACTGATTGCATGAAAGAATCGGATGATGTAAGAGATGGTCAGATTGGACACATTAAACAAAATGTAGCCAAAATATAAAAATGAACAATTTATTCAGTGATGTCATTTATGGGAAATCTCTCTTTTGTTGTACAAATGATCTATAATAAATTTAGCCTATTTAGTTTGAACTGAACTTTTACATTTGTGCAAACAAAGCAATGTAAAAGATTATAGACACATATGTTGAATGCAAATAATATAGCAACACAAAAAACCTTGGTAAACTACAGCCTAATAACTGCTCTGAAGTGAGCATCTCCTCCTCATAGATCCTGCCACGTCTCTCCTTGGAGCATGAAAGATCCGAAATCACACAACTTCCAAAAAATGCTTTGGATTAATAACAAACTTTATTTAAAAATGAAAGGTTTACTTCTCAAATGTAAATGTCACCATTTCATGCTCTCTACCAGGTTATAACATAAAGCTAATTTGCATCTACAGTCTCTCATTAACTGCATTATTTTTCTGCCCCGTCTGCAAAAAGTCCAGAAGACGATGTGAAGCCCACGTCGCACGGCCCAGTTGTTTTTCTCAGGAAGTGCGGCAGAACCTCCGGCTAAGATGTCCATCGCCAGCACACCCACCAGCAACGACGCGTGCCTGAGCATCGTGCACAGCCTGATGTGCCACCGGCAGGGCGGCGAGAGTGAGACGTTCGCCAAACGGGCCATCGAGAGCCTGGTGAAGAAGCTGAAGGAGAAGAAAGACGAGCTGGACTCCCTCATCACGGCCATCACCACAAACGGCGCCCACCCGAGCAAGTGTGTGACCATCCAGAGGACTCTGGATGGACGACTGCAGGTAGCAGAGCCAAACTGCCTGAGTAATAGCTAGCGTACTCCGGCTGTGCAGGGCATTGGACATAGTTGGGTCCTACTTCAGCTTAGTAAACAAAACGAGGTTGTCAACCATTATCTAATTCCAAGCTTCTCTGATGGTCTTCAGGTTGCGGGGCGTAAAGGGTTCCCTCATGTGATCTACGCTCGGCTGTGGCGATGGCCGGACCTGCACAAGAATGAGCTGAAGCACGTGAAATACTGCCAGTTTGCCTTTGATCTGAAGTGTGACAGCGTGTGTGTCAATCCCTATCACTATGAACGAGTGGTGTCTCCTGGCATAGGTGAGCCACAGTGGTGTTTAGATTTAGTTTAATTTAATTAAACAAAGCATCACTGAAAGTGCCCAAAATGCAGCTCCAGTCAGGTTTTCATCGACTCACTCTGGTCATGAAGGATAGATTAACGTTGACTCTTTCCAGCAGAATTGGAAACTCATTCAAACTGGTTTGTTTCCTGCTACAGATCTGGCTTTTAAAGTCAGAGCTGTGGAGAGTGCATTCTTAAACAACAGTATCTTCATTTGTCATTGTCTTAATCAATTTAAAATAATTATGTAAAAAAAAGAAAAATGAAAATATGACAGGTTTATTAGATTTTTTTTTTACTATTTCCTCTACTGTTTGTTCCTAATTAAATATTAGTAAATGTGAAACTATGATGACGTGATTAAATGCAGTTACTGCATGAGTTTTAATCACACTTTTTTAGCAAGTGGCATCCTGAAGAAGCCTGTTTCAAATGAAACGGATCATTTCAATCCATTTTGGCTTCCTGCCTCTGGTCAATCCTTCAGATTTGTTTTCATTTCAGCAGCTCATTTTCCGTTCTGTCGCTCCGCAGACCTCTCAGGCCTCACGCTAACCGGCTCCGGACCCAGCTCCTCGCTGATCGTGAAAGACGAGTACGATTTTGATGCGCCTCCGACTCTCCCCACTGTCGATGGCGGACACTCTCTCCAGACCATCCAGCACCCCCCGACCGGCAGCCGCCCGCCTCAGGCAGAGCCATATCCGACCCCGGGCCTGCTTCCGCCCGTCGAGGTGCCCTCGTCGGTCTCCGCGCAGTCCTTCCCTGCCATCCCTGCAGGATCAGGCAGTAAGGCGGTAGCAAATCATTCCCCTTGGTCTGTTTGGAAATGTAGATTTTTCTTACCTTTTCATCTGTATTTCCCCCTCCAGATGCCAGCTCCAACTGGTCCAGGAACAGTGGCTTCCCCCCTAGCATACCTCACCACACCAACGGTCATCTGCAGCACCACCCCCCAATGCCACATCCAACACACTACTGTAACTTTAAGCTAAAGCGTTGCCTCCAGCAGTCGATTGGTGTCATAATTTGCCTTTACTTTGTAAAACTGAGATGTGTTTTTTTTTCCTTTCAGGGCCAGTACACAATGAGCTCGCCTTTCAGCCTCCTATATCCAATCATCCAGGTATAAATAAATCCTGTCGGGTTCAGTGTAAAAACATGTTTTTTTTGTTTTAGAGTATGTTTTGATGAGCTGACTGCTCTGTCGTGCCCTTCAGCGCCTGACTACTGGTGCTCCATTGCTTATTTCGAGATGGACGTCCAAGTCGGGGAGACGTTTAAAGTGCCGTCTTCTTGCCCCGTTGTGACGGTGGACGGCTACGTGGACCCCTCCGGAGGGGACCGGTTCTGTTTGGGCCAGCTCAGTAACGTCCATCGCACTGAGGCTATTGAGAGAGCAAGGTGAGACACTCAAGGTGGTTTCAGAACTGTCCAGGTTTTTACTGGCACTAACAAACAAAATAGTATTATGGCAAAAATATTTATCCTTATTGCATTGTGTCAATGTTGTCCTTTAATTCGAATCTTATTTCTCCTTTGTTTGTTTGCTTCCTTCCTCCTTCTGGTCTATCTTGTCTCGTTTCCTTCCGTCCGTCCCTGTTGTCGTTCATTCTTTTCTTTCTTGTGTCATTCTTCCCACCCTTGTATTTTCTTCACCCGTCTGTAATCCTCCCTTTTTTTTTAATTTCACACTCTCTTGCCTCTCTTTGCAGCTTCCATATTTACAGCCTGCACGTGAATTTTACCATTGTAAATCATCGAATTAACGTCTGAAGTATGGATTTGGATGGTTTATTAAAGAAAAATGTGGATTTTTTTTTTTGCATGAATAATGAGCAATGAGTAGGACTATTAATCAGTTTAATCTGGATTAATCCATTATTGAAATAATTGTCAACAAATGTACTTTTTTTAGTTATTTGTTGAAAGCCCAAACACTGAGAGCTGTTTTGAGTTTAAATATTCAAAAATGTCTATTTTTGGCTTTTGATATTAGAAAAAAATATACATTTTGCATTAAAGTTTTGTGTTTTACATATTTAAATTTATTTATAATGTTGTATAAAAAAGACTTGGGTGGTTAAATGAAAAATCTGCAGAATGTGCCAATTAGGTTTTTTTTTATCCCATTAGTTGTCAGAGTAATCTATTACTAAAATAATCTCTGTCTGCAGCCCTGGTAGGAAGCATCCTAAATAGTTTATTTTGTTTCTTTTACGCCTCGTTTTCCCTTTTTTTTTCTTTCCCCTCAGGCTTCACATCGGTAAAGGAGTCCAGCTGGAGTGTAAAGGAGAGGGAGACGTGTGGGTGCGATGCCTCAGTGACCACGCAGTATTTGTTCAGAGTTACTACCTGGACCGAGAGGCGGGCCGAGCCCCAGGAGACGCCGTCCACAAGATCTACCCCAGTGCGTACATCAAGGTGAGGTCACCGGCTTTCCTCCGCCGCCGTATTGAACGTTTTGAGTCTACAACACTCAGTACTCAGAGCGCCGCCCTGGTGTTCCCTCCAGGTGTTCGACCTACGTCAGTGCCACAGACAGATGCAGCAGCAGGCCGCCACGGCTCAGGCGGCGGCGGCTGCTCAAGCGGCTGCTGTGGCCGGGAACATACCTGGTCCTGGATCAGTCGGAGGAATCGCTCCAGCTATCAGTAAGAGACAGTTCCTGCACATTTAAGCTTTTCCACGACTAAATGTTTTACCATGTGGGCCAAAACGGTCAAGTTGAAACCAACTGAGAGCCACAGAATTTAGATTTTTTTAATTTTTTAATTTTTTAATTTTTTTTATTTTTATGAAAGTTAATTTAAAAAGGGTTTTAAAAAAAAAAAAAAAAAAGTAAATGTTTTGACTTTTACAGACATGACTCTAAACAACAAAGTATTTAATAAAACAAAGAAGTCTGATTTCTTTAGAAAAAGGAAAAAATCAGTGTCGCTCTGAAACAAAACATTGTTAATGTCCATGTTTTTTCGATTTCTCTGGGTTTTAGTGTCTTATTCTAAGCAACAAGATCAGGACGTGCCTCACTCGTTCTTTAAAAATCTTGCTTCATTCAGACAAGTTTACTAAATGGATGCAACTAAGTCTGCTCTTGAGTCAAAGTCAGTGGTTCTGTTTATCATGTCACTGAAATGATAAAAGAGGAGTACTTTTATTGTACTTTCCGTCTTTTGAAGAATTTTTTTGTATCTTTTCTTAGATTATTTTTTTAACCGCACCAGCCTCAAAGCTCAAATTCAGAGTCTGAGGAATTGTAAATGTAACATAAGATGAGTATTTATGATTTTTTACAGAAATGTCAGATGACTGACTGAGTGTTCAGGAGGCCCAGGTTGCTTTAATGGGCAACCAGCTTTTCTCTCAACCTACTGTAAACAATACCTCAAAGAAAATGAAATTAATTAAATGTTGTTTTTTGTTTAGTCTGAGGATTTTTCAGTATCTGTTCTTTGCTGTGCCGGTTTGTTGATGTTGCAAAGAACTGTGTGATTAGTGCATGTGGATTTAATCTCTCAGCAGCAGTTTCTTATTCTGACCCTGATGGTGGTAAAAATTGAGGTCTGAACGGAGAGGAAAACCTGTAGTGCTAATGTTCTGTTCATATCTACAAACCCACTATCACAGTATTTTCTAATATTTGACATCCATGTTGCTGGTACTGAATTTCATTAGCTAGAACACACGACCATCAGAGCAGTAATAAATATTGGTATCTAATAAAACTATAGAGGACATGTTTTCTTATCTGCGTTAAATTCTTGAAATCAATACAAATTTTTGCTGATATTGTGAATGCGTTCTTAGAGATTCTTCAAAAAGTGCAGCGCTCTCACGATTGAGCGTAACAAACGGCGCTCGCAACAGAACGCCTCGCCAGCTGTGGCTGTGAATCGGAGCCGAGCCGCCGCTCACCCTGCCCTCCTCTCCTCTCAGGTCTCTCTGCCGCCGCCGGCATCGGGGTCGATGACCTCCGACGGCTCTGCATTCTCAGGATGAGTTTTGTTAAAGGCTGGGGTCCCGACTACCCCAGGCAGAGCATCAAGGAGACCCCTTGCTGGATCGAAATCCACCTGCACCGGGCCCTGCAGCTCCTGGACGAGGTCCTTCACACCATGCCCATCGCTGACCCCCAGCCTCTGGACTGAGACCCTCCAGCTGCAGGTCCTCACCTGAACACACACGGCCAGCGACTAGTCTTCCTCAGTGAACTCCAGACTGTAAAAAAAATAATAATAAATAGATAAATGTTTTCAGGTGTGTTCGAGGCGTCGTTGCACTAAGGCTCCAGCTGTTGCTCACGGCAACAAGAGCCAAAGCCATCTATTAAAACTATGTGCTCACGTTTAATGCATGGCTTTAACTGTAGGACTTTGTAGAAACTGTACACCAACACGCACATAAAGGACACCAGCTACTGACGACCTACGACCTCACTGAACCGTCGAGGAGCTGCGTGGGTTTTACCGAGGACGGCTTCAAACCCGCAGCTTGCAGATGCGAAGGTCACGCCGATCACTTCCTGGCAGCCAGAAGCGGCCGGGACAGGATGCGGGAGATCGCCACAACAATCAAAGAGAGCCGCCGTTATCTGATGCAGAGTTTCAGCCACTGGAGCCGAAACGCATCTGAACATGTCCAGGTCAGCTGTTGTCAAAGGTTTTTTTTTTTTGTTTGTTTGTTTTATTTTAAGATAAACTTCAGCTCTGTGCTGGGAAGACGAGTCTCTGTTTCCATCATCTCTGTTAAACAAGATAAGTGACAAAGAGCTGAACTCCTGCTCTGTGTGCACAAAATCAGTGGCTTGCAAAAGTATTCATACTTGGGCGTCGATTTTGTTTTTTTTCCTTTTTCTTTTACTTTTTGTTAGGTTACGATCACATTTTTATTTCATCTGGATTGTTTTGTCTTAGAGGAATGTTTTCTACATTGTGTTTAATATTCACAGGAAAGGTTAAACATTCATAATACATGTGTATTATGACCCCAGATGAAATATTTTGACTAGGCCATTTAAAAACAGGAATACGCTTTGATTCCCATCAGCTTTGCGGGCACTGCTGAATATGAACGTTCCCACAGCATGATGATGCCGCAACCGTGCCTCACGGTGGGGATGAAGGTTTTCCACCTCACGGCCTTTTGGCTGTTGACTCATTTGGTTTCAGTTTCATCTGAACAAAGCAACTTCTGTCACAAACATGGCTTGTTGCAAACTGCGAAAAGGCCTTTTCTTCTTGCCGCTCTTCCTTACAGACCAGATTGGTGAAGAGACAAATTACTTGTCTGAACTGCGGAGCTCTGCAGATCATCAGTTTCTCTGATTATTGCTCTCCTTGCAGTGCTTCTCCCATTAAGTCAGTTGCCTTCTTTGGGTTTCCAGGTGTCATTTTTCCATGTTTTAGAAAACTGATTGAGCTCTTTTGGATGGGAATTCGTTTGGTTGTTTTGTAAGCTAATCCTGCTTGTAGCTTCATCTCTGAGCTGTTTACTGTGTTGCTTGGTCGACTTCTGAATGGATTTCATTAAAGCGTGTTGGAGTAAAAGGGGCTGAACGCAAATGCTTTAAGTCTACTGATTTTTGTTATTTATTCCCACAGTCATTGTGCGCTACATTACATGTGATCACAATTAATTTTATTGAAGTTTGCGGTTGCAGCAGGAAAAAATGTGGTGTAAATACTTTTGCAAGGCTGTAATTTTCCAGCAGGCAGCTTGTGTCACTCCTGAGTCAAATTCCCTCAAAGAACTCCTGACCACATGTAAACCCAGTTCTTGTCACCCTGCCGACTCTTAGTCATGGATACAAATGTAAAAAAAAAAAAAAAGCTTCTGTTTTATGCCACTGCAGAGAATGGGTTATTTACCTTCTCAACGGGAGAGAAACTCTTCTATTCAATGCGGGAGTTACGCAGTCAAGCAGAGAAGAGACTGATGTTGATCACTCGGTACAAAGATTGAGGTTTATCTGTGTGATTTCGGTGACCAGAAGTGACAATTTCTGAGAAAAGAAAACAGTCTTCTGTAAACATTAAACGGAGTAAAGTCCAGGAAGTCCTGATTTTAATCTGTTTCCAGTCATATCTGACACAAGGGTTGGAGTCCTGACAAAAGTGAACTGCACTCCTCCTTCAGACTTTATCCAGGTTTACTGTGTGAGGTTTGACAGAAAAACAATAAGAGGATTTATAGCCTGTGCTCAGCCTTTGTTACATATTTTGTTGTTTTTTTTTTTATTTTTCTACTTTTTTCTGATTTATTTGTTCATTTTTAGCACTTTAACTTTGACTAAAGGAGCGAATAGGTCAGTTCAGAACAAGTTAAAGATTACAAACCTAACATTGGATTCAGATCTTACAATATTGAACACTAAGCCACCTTTTTTATTTTTAACAAAAACCCTTCACCTGAAGCATTCATACTATTTCATTTTTTCTGTTGTCCTCATAAACCTCTGTAAACATCTTTGGTTTTCAAATGCATGCAGATGTTTGTATGAAACACTTTTCCCATTTAAGTTATCGAAGTTAAAGCCTGCTGTAGATCAGTGACGTTGCACTCAGCAGGAGAGGCACATAAAGTCACATCCAGACCATGTTTGGCTTCTTTTTACTTTAAATGAAACATTAAAGCAGATGCACCTTTAATCTGTGCTGTTTTAACATCCAAATTTTGCACAGGTTTTGCGGTCTAGTACTTTAAAAGACAAGCAAGATGTTACTTCTTTTCGAAGGAAGATAAATTATTTAATTTAAAAGCCTTTTGGCCGATTTTAGGCTTTTTTGTCTGAAGTTAATTGTCAAAATGTCAGTTTATTTTAATTTATCAAGGGTCAAAAATGCTGCAATTCAATGCATCAGGTGTAACTGATCATTTAGATCATGTTTAAAAATCTACATAAAAATATCATCTAGTAAATGGAGAATTAAATGTGGAAATAATTCATTTAAATATGCATTTATAGTTTCACACAATATATAATTGTAGCATATGATAAATTACAGTTTTAAATGATTTCCATAATTGATTACAATTTGCTCAAATTTAATATTTTATGTAAATGATCAGTGGCACTTTTGGTCCTGAATGTTTTCCATAATTCGCCGTGTTCTTCTGACCAGCAGCGTTTTGGTCGCAGTGATTTCAGTCGTGTCGTCCAGAAAGCCCGTCGCTGTCCAGTCCTGAGTGTTTATCTGGTGGAAAGTGTTTTCTGCTGAAAATTCATGCTGAATCGAATCCAAAAGTGTGCTTTTAAAAGGTGGAAAATATATATATATTTTTGTTTGTTTGTTTGTTTTTTTACATGATTTGCAGTTACTGTAGCAGCCGAAAGACGGCTCTGGTGAGTAAGTGTTGACTACTGTTTCAGATCTAATTGTACCTGTTTTTCCTCATGTGACAAATTAAATATGGACTGCTTTTCTCCATATGGTGTCCTGTTTGTTTTTGTCATTGAGCCAGTGCTCCAAAACTAATTCTTCACCAGAATGTGGGTTTTATATTAAAGGTCCAGCTGCAGCAACACCCATTAAATGTAATGCATCATTCTGTATTTCATAACAGCCCTCTGAGTGAACATTATGGTGTTTATGTTCCTTAGACAATTATATCAAAAGGGAAGGGAGGGGTGTTTTGCTATGACAACCATGGGAGAGTGGGAGAAATGTCACTAAAAGCAGCCCGTTCAGACCACACGTGTGAGAAACGTTGAACTGAAATCACCCTGAATGTGTGTTCAGTCAGAAAGACCCTGTCATCACAATATTACTGCAGATTTATGAAAAAAATCCCATCATTCTTGATGAGCTCTTAGCAGAATACATGTAGACTTGTTATAGTAACTAAGGTTAAAGTCTCTAAGACAAGCCCAGAGATTCAACTAAATGCCACCATTTTGTTCTTGATTCATATTCTGGGGAGAAAAGTGGCAGAAGACTTCCTGGAGCTCTGGACTTCAGTTCTTATGAAGTAAGGGAGAGATTTTTCTCTTATTGCAAGCGTGTTTCTGAGAACCTTCACTTTGGCTTGTTTGAGAATTTAATTACTCACATGTTGTGCTGTTGCAGTAATGTGCAACTTTGGAGTTGCATTTTCACAAATAAAGAGGAACATTCATCTGTTTCAGTACTTCAATCAATTAGTTATATATTTGAATCATTTCTTTTAATTTGGATGATTGTGGCGCCACAAGGAAACTAAGCTTTTCACTTCCTCCTGAGCACACAGTTTATAATATAATCAATGACAAATTTGTAATTTTAAAGATTTTTTTTTTTTTTCAGAATCAGAGCGACAGCTTTATTGATCGAGGTTGTGTGCAGTTAAAAAGTAACCGTGAAAAATCTGAAATTTGCTTTTATGACTATTTTAGGACAATGCATGGAGAAATGTCTCATGGTCCAGACATTCTTCCTTTTTTCATTTTCTAAACTTATTGTGCTAATAAAATAAACGCAGTAATAAGTAAATAAAAGATTGTCAACTATAAGTTAAACTACACATTTTTGTTACATTAGCTGTAAGCCACCATCGATATGATCAGAAATAAAAGCTTGAAATATACATTGTAATGGCAAACATAAAGTTACATAATGGTAAATAAAAACTGAAATATAAGCGCTTCAGTTTTTGAACTGAATTTCAAAACCCTTACTTTTGCAATGAAAGTGTAATCTGATTTACTGAGATGCACTGTTTCACATTCACTGTTTGCCAATGTGTTCAAGACAAATTATGTAGAATAAATTCTCATTTTGAAAAGGACATTTTGCAACATGGGTCCAACCTACTAGAAGCAGGGAGTCAGTCCTCTTCTATGAACTAACATTTTAGTAACACTTACTGAGACTTTTCTTTTTAATCGATGTCAGAAGATGAGGCGCTCACTGAGGTGAGTGACTAACAGTTTAAACAAGCTTTTCACCGGCTGTAGTTGTATTTCAAACATTCAGGTCTCATATCTGAGGTTTCTACACATTTAACGTCTTTTTTTAAAAAGAAATTCTTATTTTCTCTTTATTAGTTTCTTCTTTTTGCTATAAATTCAAGACATACAGATGTAATATTTAGGAACGTGAAAAAAAGAAAAAAACCCATAAGGTACAACTAGATAGACCTAGATATGAGGACTGAAATAAATTGATAAAAAGGTAGGTGGAATAAGATGGAAAGATAAATTGACAGATGGTTACTTCGAAGGATGAAAGCTCAGATCAGCACACAGACAGAAAAACAGGTGGATGTGAAAGTGGAAAGATGAGTAAAGGGACATGAGGAAAAGATTGACCAGCAGGAAGGATGGATGAGCAGATTGAAAAAGACAAGCACTGATGGACGGATAAATGGACAGATGGACAAAAAGACAGCAGGCTGATGAATTGGATGTTCAGACTAAAGATGTAGACGGATGTCGGCAAGTTGCAGAGCCAGAAATTTGTGCGAACCGACCAAATTACAACCCGCTTCAACAGAAACAAAGCGGATGTTTCTGAATCTTACTGATTAAACCAAAGCACTCAAACTGGAGCTCAAGAGAGAGAACAAAGTCTGGAAACAACTTTATGGATAATGCAGTTTCTTCATTGAGATAGACCTCATGAAGTCAAAGCCCTGACTTAACATCTCTGCACTCCATGAGGGAGGTCATCTTACGTTTAATCCAGGTTTAAACAGAACCGCAGCCTCTGCTGGGATTTCCAGTTACCCAGAACCACAACATGACTATAAGAAGAAATAAATAAATAAATAAATAAAAAAAAAAGGACAACAGGAATCTGAAGTGGCTTAAAATGAAACCGTCTTTATTACGTAACTTTAATATCAGAAAAATAAAACTCTTAAAATTCTCTTTACAGCAAATATATAATATCAGTGCTTTGGCCGCAATAACTTAAAAGGCCATTATAAAATATAGTCTGCTTTAAACTCCTGACTTAATTTGAAGAATTTATATGCCTTAAGACTCCTACACATATACATAACAAAAGTGTAGTAAAATTAGCAAATACTTTGAACCGTTGGTACAGCTTTGAACAATATGCATTAGAGATAGATAATCGAAGATACATCTTAATAGTATACCGTTCTTAATTTTGGTGGTGTACAGACATGACAGGCAGCTTGAATCCTTGGCCTTTTTACAGTTGCAGTGAAGATCCACAATGGCGGTAAATGATGAAGACATGCTCGTGATGCACATTCCACTTTCAACTAAGTTTAACGGCAGCTATCAATACTATTAATCATCATCAATACTGTAAACTACTAACTAGACTACAAGCAGATAGCACTGAGACGCTCTCCTCTGCAACATCATCTGGATTTCCAGCTCTTCATTCGCTTAAAATCACTCAAAAAAGTAAAAATAGGAACAAATTTAAAATATTATTGTAAACATTTTGATATAGATATATTTATGTATATACGAAATGTAACAAAATAAAAATAAGTTCTGTATATTTCTCAGTCATTAACAGTAATTTTTATATAATACATACACAAAAAAAAAAAAAAAAAAAAAAAAACGTCAATAGGTTCATGTCGGTAATCCGAGGGCCGGTCGTGTATTGCATTCCCTCAGGCGGAAAAAAAAAACAAAAAAACAAAAAAAACAATAAAAAGATCAATCCTTTGAAGAGATGAGAGAATTTAAATAACTGGGACGGATAAAAGAGAAGACGTATGCAGGTGAGGTGGGATTTCTTTTTGCACTTTTGGGTCTTGTTTGGTTCCGTTTCCGAACAAAAGTTCACCCACCCGCGAAGGAGAGGATACAGAGGAGTTTAGGTTGAAACGCGGTGACGGGTCCGAAATACTGATCGCAGCTGGAATGCTGGAGGGACTGCAGTCCAACGTCCACAAAAACAAAAGCAAGCAACAGGATTGACCTTATGTAGTGAAATCGTTCTAGCTGCTCCTCCTCCTCGCCTTCAAAATGTCTGAACTGATTCAGTCATACAGGAATCTATAGACACTGGTGTTTAAAGCTAATACTTGAGATGATTTCCACATGTATGTACCGTTCTGAGAAACAAGAAATAAATCCATGCATGGAAGAAGTGAGATGAGGTGTTTGTCCTAACTGCTCAATAGTGTGTCAAGTATGTGCTTTGTAGTGCACAAAATTGTAAGAAAAAAAAAATAACTGGAAAATATTTATGTTCAGAGAGGTAAATGAAGATTAGCCCCAATTGAAATCCAACAGAAAACACACTTTTGAGTGTTAGTAAGTCTTAAAAACTTTCACATTTTGTCACATTAAATCCTGACTGGTCTGACAGCTTCTCGGGAAAAAAACCAACAAAGTCGTACAGAATTGTAAAGTGGAAGGAATTTGCATTCGGCCCCCCTTCAGTCAGATATCCCTAAATAAAAACCAGTGTGGTCAACAGTCACCAGTAATCAAGTAATCAGCAAATTAATTGCAATTAAATCTTAATATAGCTGTTCTGTGAAGCCTCCAGACGTTTGCTGGAAACCAGGGAACACGGCAGGCAGACTTTAAGAAAAAGTAAAAAAAAAAAAATTGTTTTTAAACATAACAGAAGCTAAGTTCGAGACAGACCAGACAGGAAGCAGCAAGCAGGTGGAACAAGGCGAGTATGTCAAACAAGAGCAAGATTAAAGTTTTTGGCCCACATACGACAGATGGGGAAAACCCCTCGAGACAACCATGAACAATGGTAATGGCAGCATCATGATGTGGTTATGCTTTTTCTTCAACGGGTGACGAAGAATTTGATCTGATATACATGAAGCTAAAAAACAGGGAAAAAAAAAAAAACCTGTTAGCAGCTGCTGAATATTGAAACCGCAGCACAGATTCACCTTCCGGCAGGACAATAACACGAAACATCCACAATGGAATGGTTGGGATTATACTATAAAATGTGTCTTCATGTGTTAGAAAGGCACAGAATCCAACTGGGAATCTGGAATAATGGTTGATAATTGAATAAGCTTTAGTTTTGTTGCAAATTTCAGTCACTTTTCAGCTGCAAAGTCTTGGAAGTGTTGACTCTAGAGGGCTGAATGCAAATACTGCGCTTTGCATAAACTATGATCTTCACAATCGTATGTACGTCTTTCACAAAAGCAAAATTTCAATAAACTAAATTTCAATTTGTGGATGTTATGTGACAAAATGTGAGAAGTTTCCATAGTTACAAACACTTTTGTATGGCGACTGTATCAGACTTGTGTGCTTACACTGTTTTTATAGAGTTGTATCTGCTTGCTTCTTCTGGACTGGTTCAAATACTGAGATGATTTTTGCATAGGCCGGGCAGATGAGGTGCAAAAAGAAAAAGAAAAAGCAGTGGATGGCCTTCATCTCCGTTTCACATCTCAGTGGAATAAAGCGGACAGGTGCGGGATGGAGCGGTCCAAGTAAAAATCGACATTCAAGTTAAAGAGAAGATTCTCGAGATGGCTTTAAAAATAAGAAATAAAAAAAAATTTTTTAAATAAAATAAAAACTGTACAACAAAAGCAGCCAGTTTGTACTTCACTGGGATTTGTTCAAGATTACAGCTGGAAACATCTGCCAGTTTTGATCCCAAGTGATACGTTTTAAGAATGACGAGCCTCGTCTACATAAAAAAAAAAAAAAAAAAAAACGAAACGACGATACCAGAGAGGAGGAATGTTACAAAAGACGTGCCTAGCCTTGTAGGTGAAAACCAGCGCATGGTTTCCCCTTGTGAGGATGTAAACAAAAACTATGACAACAGGAAAGAAAAAGTATAAAAACAATCAACTCTACCTTTGTTTCATCGAGATACTGTCAGCTTGTGGAGGGTTTTTTTTTTGGAGTGGGAGATTGGAATTTTATTTTGGAGATAGTGTTATGGTAATTATAGGCTTTCCAAATAAAAAAAAAAGGCCACAAGTTTGTTTGAAAACAGAGCAACACCGTGTCAGCTGAAACCACTCATCTCCTTCCTTTACGCTTAGGCACGAGTTTACCGTAAACTAGTTGAAGTGTAACGGAAAAGCAAAGCGACGATGCTGAAGAAGCACAACATCCTCGTGGTCTAAGGAACAAAAATATGATTGCTTATGGAGTGTGAAAACGTTCCAGTTATAGGTTTAATCCACTTGGTTTTAAAAACCCTCCTTTGGAGTGTTTTCATACCTATGGAAAAAAAATTGATTTACAATTTGGACGTAAACCGTACCCTTTTAAAGGGGCCGGAAACGTGAGAAACTTGCCTTGATGCCTCCCTTCCTGCTGCACTCACTAAGTAATTACACCGCCAGCTGATATGAAGTCTTACTGTCAGTAAAACATGCTTGCTTCTTGTTCTTTCAAAGTTTCATCTGGGATAAAATGTCTGAAATGGCAAAAATGAAAAAATAAAGCGTTGGCCCTAAAGGCAAACATTTTTCTAATATACTTTGAAGTAAAAAAATAAAATAGGAAGAGAAAAAAAATTTGAATGAGAAAGAAAAAACAAAAGTTCCAACCCTCCCAATGCTACATAGAGGGCTTCTAACCCTCCCGTTATTCAATCAAGAAGACTTCACAATAGCAGGCACAAGAATGGGCTCAGCACCCTAACCCATGCCCTAAACACACACCCTTCCAATCCCACTTCACCGACTCTCTGCACCTTTGTCAAATTAGCACCAGCCTGGAGAAAGCTGGAGCGAGGAATTACCTAGATGCTGATTGGGGTCTTGTTTTTAAAGTCCCAGACATTAAGCTATGAGCCGAAGTGTCAGGGGGAGGCTTACCCCTGAATCAGCCATCAAGGGGGGAAAAAATGGATTCAAACTAATCACATATTGCGCAGCTGAATGGCCTGCGTGGCCGGAGACAGGCACACAGGGCACACGGCCTCTGGGCCCTGGCAGATTTGTGTGGCACAATCGAGACAGAACAGGTTATGGCCGCAGGGAACCAAGGCAGCAATCACCTGGTTCTCCATGCACTGGATGCATATCTCCTGCACCCTCCCGGACGAGCCGAGCGCAGGCCGGTAGGAGAAGGAGGAGTCGGGGGGCGAAGAGGAGGTGGTGCTTTCGCTGGAGGAGGAGAAGGCAGAGCTGTAGGAGGGGATCCTGTGGGCATCGAGGGTCCCGGCCAACCCGAAAGGCCTTTGGTGAACACGCTGGGCCTGAGGGTGCTCCAAGGCCTCAGTCCCAGAAAAGGTTGGAGAGAGGCGTGGGGTGCCAGGTTGGCTGGTCTGCAGAGATCAACAGAAGCAGTCTGTAGACAACCATAGCTATGAATCTAATAGAGCTGAAACCATTAATATGATTAATCGATTATTTCAATAATCAACTAATTTAGTAATCTGGAGTATACAGACTTCAGTTAGTTAAAAAAATAAATAAATAAAATCATATGTTCAAAACCAGAACTTCTCAAGTTGCAGTTTTAGCTTTAAATTAAGTTATATATAATTTATTGCAATCCAATTAATCGGTTAATGCAGTTGTTCCCAAAGTGTGGGGCGTGCCCCCTAGGGGGGTACAGTGCTATACAGGGGAAAGGGGGTACGCGCAAGAAGCGGAAAGGATGAATAAAAAATGTAAAAAAACATTTAAACAAAAGTGTTTTACTGCAAACATGGCTTGTAGTGTGTTTATTTGCAACCTGAAGTGTGACAAACTTCAGTGGAGTTTGAAAACAAAATATGAGTATAGGTTTATGTCTGATTGAACGATGTGTGGAGCCAATTTATTTATTTTCTTTTTTGAGGGGAATTTTATTGTAATCCAAAAGGGGGCCCAAAAAATCTTTGGGAACCACTGAGTTAATGTAAAAGGTACATTAATCAAATGATAAAGCAAACAACAAAGCAATGCTATGTTGTTGCATTTTTGGCAGTAAAATGTTTATTTGGCTGTTTAAAAAATGAACTAAATTATCTGTTTATTTGTATTGTTGTTTTATGCATTTCTATAAATGTACACAAAAGGCTTATGGGATTAAATGAAAAGTCAGCAGAATGTGCCAATTTTTTTATCTGACCAATTGTCTGAATAGTCAATAGAACAATTGATTACTAAAATAATCGTTATTGGCAGCCCTACAATCTAACTCGGGTTGAAGACTGGCTCGATGTCTGCAGAATAATTTACCTGGGACTGCAGGGAATCGAAGGCCTGAAGTGACGGCTGGTCCACAAAGGGGCTCCAGATGTGCGGTGGTGCAGCGGACTGCGAGGTATGGGCAGTGGAAATGGTTAATGGCTCAAACCCTGAAGAGGAACCTCCGCCTCCCAGACTGAAGAGCTCTTCAGACCCCACACTGAGAAGGCCGTCGCCAAACCAGAAACTTGTGCTGCTGCTGCTTGTACTGTTGTTGTTGTTGTTGTTGTTGGCGTTGGCGTTGAAGGGGAAGGTTGGGCTGAAATCGGCCATCCGGTTCCCGTTCCCGCCGCCGTAGAAAGAATCAGCCGAGCTGGAGCCGCTGCCCAGAGAGCTGGAGCTGTCGTTGCGGTAGGTGGAAGACATCCTGACGGTGCTGCTGATATTGCTATTGGCCCGCTGAGAAGCACTGATGCTGACCGGCAATAGGCTTCCACCGCTTGGCGACGATGCGCCTGCGTGGAGCCACCCAGCCTCCCCCACACCAACGGGGTTCAGGGAGGTCTCGAAGCTGACGTCGGTCCCGTTGAATTGGAAATCGCTGTTATCCACGCCAGGAGCCTCGACGCCCCCGCAGCTGCCGGTGCGCAGGGCAATGTGCGCCTCGATTTCCTCCCTCGCCCGGTCGACGTTCTCTGGCATTCCCGTGACCTCAAACACCGGCTCTTTGTCCCGACTTGGAGTCACGATGTAGGTATGCGTCTGCTGCTGAATGCGCTTGATGGTCGCTCCTGGAGGACAGATTAAATAAAAATTGATGGTATAAGTTTGACTCCATGAAGCCACCCCCAACTCAAGTACAAGGGGGAAAAGAAAAAAGGAAAAAAAAGAAAGAAAATCAATATTCTTAGTCTTTGGGGTTAGAAATTTCTAATTCAGTTACCACCACCAGCTAGAAACATTTCCAAGACAGGGTGGATCGGTACAGTCACGGTTACACCAAGTTCTCACTCTACCATGTTATAGCAGGAAACGTTTTTCCAATTAATCATTTTGGTGAAACTGTGCAAACTGTTCCCTGAGAAGGCTCAAAAGGTTCATGGGTCGCTATGGTCTCACACATACTTTGATTGTAATGAGTGGACATTTGAGCATCTCTTCCCTTCTCCTCATCTCAAACCAGTCTGCTTTATTCCCCTCCAACACCACTGCAGAGGGAATTAACATTTTTTTAACAATTAAATTTTAATTTTAATTAGGTTTTTCAAGCTGGCGGAAGAAAGTTTGGTTTATCCATTTGCTACTGAATGCAAATGGATAAACCAAAATTAAGATTAATTTCAAAAGAAAAAAGTAAGTAAACTTTATTTATGTTACATCTTTCACAGGTCAGAATCTCCCAAAGGTGCTACAAAGATGTAAAAACACAGAAGATACAACAAAAGATATAAAACATAATACATACTGCATAACAGAAAGCAAAACTAATTAAAAGCCAAAAGTGATTTAAAACTAAAAAGGTAAAATTAATGTACCAAATAATTTTTTTTAATTACCGAAAGAACACAATCTGCCGAGTAGGACAAAAAGTGTAAAGCATTAATGATGTGCAGATGTCTGGACGAAAAACAGAGCTGTCATAAAATGCAGCTGGAGAAGCTGGGAAAACCACAAGCAAAGTAACACCAAAATTCAGCAAAAAGCCCTCTACATTCAGTAATTACTCTCCTTCAGATGGCGGTGATGATTATAACAACCCCTGGCTTTAAAGAAACCCAGCTGTGAAATAATTACTGCTTTTAACTGTAAGCTGCTCTGATGACTCACCTGGCTGAAGTGCAAAACACTAAAATCCAGTCTAAGGACAGAAGGCTTTTAAAAGGGCAACACTAAATAAAGGCAAATGAACAGATGTCTTGAAATACAGCCAGAGCACTTCTGTGTATTCCCCACGTTAGAAAAAATAAGCAACTTTTGGACATTTTACTGTTCTAATCTCATATATTTAGTTTACTGAGAATAGTTTAAAGCAGAGTTTCCCAATCCTGGTCCTCAAGGCAAACTACATGTTTTAGATGTTTCTCTCCTCGAACACTCCTGATTCAGCTGACTAAAGTTCAGAAAACACCTGTTAATCTGCCATCAATTTAAATCAGCTGGGCTGAAGAAAGAAAACACCTAGAACACGCAGGGCAGTGTGCCTTGAGGACCAAGATTGGGAAACACTGGTTTAAAGATTAATTTCAGACATAAACTCAAAGAGATTTTGAGGATAAGGATGTTCGGGGGAGTGAAAGGCAATTGAAGAAGTCAAAGAACTTCAAAGGCAGAATAGCCATGAGATTGCAGGTCACTGAGTTTCCTAATACTTGGAAAGTAGCTGCATAAACTGATTATCTCATGCTGTTTCCTAGCACATTTTTATAGGGTTATTTTCAGGAAGGAAGGGAAGTGAGCTCAGCTTTTATTTGAAAAGAAACTTGCTTGTTTTTCAATACTCAAGCAAAAATGTAGCAGAACAGATGCAATTGGTTATACTTTGATTCTTTCTACAACACAATCTCAAGTAAATGGAGCACAGAAACATTTATGGGATCAGCTCACCTTTGGGGCCCACAACCAGACCAACGACACGATATGGAACGCGCACCTGATGGGACAAAAAAAAAAAAAAAAACAGAAACATTACCACCTTTTTAATGTAACCAGCTTTTAAAAAGACAGTGGAAGAGAACAACGGCATCTCTGGCTTGCAAGAGATGCAAGCTGACCTGAATGGTTGTCTGCCCAGGTAGAGCCGGGGCCCCTAAGCCAGTCACAGTAGACAGAGGGCCCGTCTTGTTCCGGGATGCTCGGATCAGGGAAAAGTGCTCGGCTGCAGACAGGATTTCTCTCTTAGCCATGGCTACATCTTCTTTGTGCCCCGTCACGACGAAGACGGGTTGCTCTCCCCTCACTGGCGTCTTTATGTAGGTGTTTGTTTTGGCTCGGAGTGCCTTGATCTTACAGCCTGGAGGAACACCACAAGGACATAAGTAAAAAAAACAAACAAAAAAAAACAAACTAATACAGCTTGTAAACTTATATTGATGTAAAGATCTACGGACAGTTTTAGTCATACAATTCTTGCACGCTGCAGGATTAATTCTGGGAATTTTTTCTATATCTTTCCCAGCTTTGATTTTATATCAGCCATCAAAACTAGCAGTGTTAGTTTCTGTTTGACATTTTCTAGTCAACAAAACCAGTCAATGGTTGCAAACAAACTGATGTCTGTTCATGTTTCTTATCTAAAAGACAAAAAGATAGGAAATTTTGCCTTCAGGGGGGCTAAAAAAAGGAATGAACATCAATTCAGCATGGGTTGTTATTCTGTCAGTTGTTAATAAGAAAGGAAGGAAGGAAGGAAAGAATGAAGGGAAGAAAAAAGAGGGAAACAAAGAAAGCAAAATAGGAAAGAACCAAAATGTTAGGAAACAATACAGGAAAGGCAAGGAGAGAAAGAAGGACAAAAAAGGAATGTAAAAGAAGACATGCTGAAGGAAAAAACTGAGGACAAAACAGGGGAAGGATGAGAGAAATAAGAGACAAGAAGAAAATAAAACAGAAATAAGGAAAGAACAAAGCAAGGAAATAAAAGAAACAACAGCATAAAAGGAATAAGGTCTCTTAATATAAACATTTTACACCCCTCTGTGTTAGGGCCACAAGTACAAGGTTTCAGAATGGTAAATTTCCTCTGGCTGAGCTTTGTTTTAGTGGTGTCCAGTCTGCTTTCCAGTCATTATTTCCACATCCAAGTAGCTGGGCTTATGAATTAAATATTCCTTTTAGCAGTGGTTGAGAGTCCAACATTATTACCAGAGCCATTTCCTGTTGTCAACACCAAGCACCCTCCCCCACCTGATCTAAAACACTACATAACACTCACACGACCAGTTTAATCTATATGGAGATTATGTAAAGCCCAACATAAACGAAAATTACATTTTTTATATTAAACACATTTCTTGTGATACAATTGTGAGACGTAAAACCCCAATAACGAGCAGAGAGCACGCTAAATCTTAAATAGCTGATGTGGCACAGCAATGGTGTTCAGCTCTGTTCTTTCTTTTCTGCTCCGAGACAAAGCGAAGCCGGATAGAAGCACGACAATATTCAGCCGAGGATGTTCTTATAGTTCAAAAGGCCCACAAAAATATTCAGAATATTAAGTAATTTAAAAGAGCTGGAGGGTGGAGACAGTTGGTTTACGGAAGAAGTTGATATGTAAACTTTTTTGAAAGGATGTTGGGTCAGGGTGGTGTTGACCCAGTTAGCAGTGGAAGCTAAGTTAGCTTGAGCTAACGCCAACCGCAGTAGCCAAACAACATTGAAGTCAGCGTGTGATTTGTGGCTTCCCTTTTGGCACTCAGGTAAAGGGTAATTTCCACTGAATTCAAGAAATGACCCCTTTCCACATTCGCTTAATGATAGAAATAATTAAATTCTGAAATGGATAACATACCCAACATATTTTATAGTAAAACATATGCAAATCCTTACATTTAGATGTCTTTGGTGTTAGACCTCGTCGAGGTCTAACTTAAAAACAGGCATTTTATAGGATGGGTTTTGACCGAATAGACTAAACAGCTTGTGAATTTTAAGTTACATCATAAAAAAATATATTTAATATTTTGGTATTTTATTCTTTGCACTTCCCTGTCTTAAGTGTAATATTTAAAAAAATGTTTCACGATAAAAGGGATTTAGTGCCTCTAATTCTGCACATTTGAAGCTGAAACACTTTTTAATACAACAGAACAAATAGCTAAAACGTTGTTTTTAAACTTCGTGGTTCCCGAATGGCAAATCCCGCGTAAAAATAAAATTAGCTTTAGCTCAAGTTCGATTATTCTACAGATTTCACAATTTGACCCAGACAGGACCAACAATGATCTGCCAGTCGTTAAATGCAGTTAACATATATATTCCTTTATTTAAGGAGCGTGTCGGCGGCTCCGAACCGGATGCTAACTTCAAAATCATTTTAGCTAAAGGTGCTCAACAATTTATCAGTTAACTTCTTTTAAAACTTTATACATCTTATTTCAGGTAAAATCCCCACCCCCCACCCGGTCCCCCTCCCCCTCTGACAAAGTTTTGAAGAGATACCATAAGGAGTTTATTGTTGGCTTATGAACAAACCAATCGACGGGAAAACCCTTACCCTGCCTTCCCACAATCTCAGCGACATGCTCGGAGCTCGGCACAGCCACACATTCGGTCGTGTTGACGCTCTTTCTCCGGGTCAAAAGCGAATGCTCGGCCTCGAAGCCCGACTCCCCGTACACACCGGGTGGAAGCATCACCATGCTGGCCGCCGGGGGTAGCGCGCTGCCGCCGCCAACGCCGCTATCATCCCGCTCGTCTCCGTTGTACAACAATACCGTTTCGACATGCGGCGGCTCCATCACGGTGCCGCTCTGCCCTGATGGGAGGTGCTGATTGCGGTGGGCCTTTGCTAGCAACGCGCCCGAAGAAGTGGCCGCTATCCCTTCGAGCTCTTCGTCCTCTGCCGTTTTGTTCGCTTCATCCCCCGAGGGCGGCCGATGCAGCGGGAGAGGCTTCAAGTCAAGGACCGTACCGAGGATGCTGAAATGGGATACTGCAGGGAGCTGATGGTGAAAGGAAACACTCTCCTCTGGTTGTTCGGGAGCCTGGCTCTGGCTGCCGTGGTGCTCGTCGAGGCCCATACCGGCGAAAGCGTGCACGAGCGGTGGTGGGACCTCGGACTCTCCCTCATCGGCCTCCAACAAAGACGTGCTACTTGGCATCATGCAAAACCTACTGAATATTGCTGTTAAATTGAAGAGAATACAAGAAACGAGTGAAACCTGTTTCTGGTTAATAAAAAAATAATCATGAAATAAAAAAGCGACCAGCGCCTGTTAGTTGAAATGTGAGGGCTTTGTTTTGTCTTTTCAGTTCGCCATGCAGCCCTCCCTTCACTGTAATCTCGTACTCGATATCGCGAGGCTTGGTTTTAAGGTCGAAATCGTCAACGCTAGAGACTAATTTAGCATGAATCATGCAGGGGTGTTGGGTTGTGTTTAGGTTTAGGTGAATTCATAATTCATTTGTAGCTTACAACATTGTAATATATATTTTAGTCGTATTTATTGCTCGACGACGTGTTAGTCATTTTCTCTAAAATGCACCATTATTATTCTGTATTTAAATATCTATTTCCACTTTTCTAATTAAATAATTAACATATGGGTTTAAGCTGTCTTCAAAGCTCAAGTATTTTCTCATATTTGTTTTATTTCAACTTCAATCTTCCACATCTTTGGCGGAAGACTGTTCACACATATTTTAATTGTGCACTCAAAACTCCAGCCTATCTGTCTGTCTGAACACAGTAACCCATGGGAGAGCCTGATGGGTTGATTAAAAAAAAAAGATAAATAAAAAAGAATGATTGTGTAAAAGTGCATTAGGTGCAAAAGGATGCATTAATTACTTTTGGTAATTATTATTTTTAGTTTTTTACATATTTATGCACTAAAATGCCAGAAGACAAAAAATTGCAACTTCAGTGATTATTAGAGAGGTGGCATGGTCAGAATGCTTCAGAATTTTCAGAATTTCTCTTTTAGACTTCTAGACTCCATGAAGGACAAATTCAAATGTTGGCAACCAGAACCAGATGGTTTACATTAATTTTATTATAATGCAAGATAAACATTGATACAATTTGAAATTCATTAGAATATAATATTTTAATGACAAAAAACTATAAAAACAACAAATTTGCTTAAGATTTTTTTTCTTTAGCACTTCACAAAAATTGTTTGTGTAAAAGGAACACCATGAAAAAAAAGATATCTGGTGAACTTAGATATTTATTCAATCTCATGCTTTATGTAACAGGTGTAAATGGTAAATAATCATCTCCAATTAGCATGTCATTTAATTGAAGGAACATAGTATTGATACAAAACCGAAGCGAGCAAAAAAGCAAGCTTACATTTAAATAAACAAACTCTACTGGGGTTTGGACTAAATTTAACGTTTTATGAGTATCCTAAAATAACTGAAACTTAAAAAAAAAAAAAAAACAATTGAAGGAAATGGTGTAACAACTGTCAACTCATTACGAGCCACGTTGGAATATGTTGAGAAAGACGATGCGTTCCGCTCGCCTGTCGGAAGACGTGGCCCACATGACACCAATGACAACGCCCTTTTAACATTTTTGACCAATGAGAGCGACAGACAGGCGGGTGTTTTATCGATGACAGCCAATCTCCTCTCACGTTTGTAATACGTCTTCGTAGCTTCAGTTACATCCGGGTGAAAACTAGGTGAGTCGGTAATTCAGACTGAGCCCAAATACTGAATTAAAAACATGCCGATATTAAGTTTGTCTTGACTTGTTATACATTTATATGTATAAAACTACGAGTTAGTCAACAATATAAAGTCCGTAAAAATTAGAAGTTGCTTTGTGCTTCTAAATTACGTAGCTCAGAAAGGTGGCTAGTTAGCTTTTAGCTAAGCGCTTACTGCTTATATCAACGTCCGGGTCTGTTTTAATCACAGTTGAAGTCTTGTATCTCCCACCATTTTTACAAGTTTCGACATTATGTTTATATTTGGTTGTTTCTTTGGTGTTTAGGTTATAGCTACTGGCTGTTGGTGTCCAGGATGTTCAGGTCGCTTCGGTTGCTGCTGCAGGTGCTATGGGCCCAGCTGCTCTGTGGGTGGGTAATGGGCTCCGAGCTAACCTTCGAGCTGCCTGACAACGCCAAACAGTGTTTCTACGAGGACATCATCACCGGCACCAAGTGCACGCTGGAGTTTCAGGTATTCATAATTGTGATAGTGTTTGTCGTGTAACAGCTTTGTAATTGAGTTCACCTGTAAGATTTTTATTAATTATTAGCCGTTTTAAAAAGCTCCAGATTAAGTCACCTTCTGCAGACACTCCCCGTTAATAATAGTATTTAATTGAATTCTTAACCAAATTCATAGAACATTTCCATGACTGTGTGGTTTTGTTGTCTCTTCTAGGAGTAAAAACACAGATAAACAGATAAGCTCTGAGCCTGTATGCAATACATGGGACGAAAATACATAGTTGGTGGCAGTATCAGCCCCTTTAATGGCTTTACCCAGGAGGGAGATGAGTTGAAATACAGAAATGCATGGCAAAGTATTTAATTGATAAAGAATAGATGAAGTTGTTGGCAGCTGCAACTTAAGTCAGTGGCCCCTTCCTAATTTCGTCACATTTCAAGCTTAATTTGTTGTTTTGCATTTTTACTTGATTGTAACGTGACAATGCACATTGATAAACATGGAAGCACCATATAAATGTGCTAAATCTTCTAAAAGATAAAAGTAAAAAAAAAAAAACATATATATATATATATATATATATATATATATATATATATGTATGTACCTACCAAGAAACATCAATTTAAACTCAAGAGTTGGCAAGAAAAAAATGAGACAAACACATTCCAAAAAAATGTAAGTAAATTATAAATTTCTCAACTGGAAAATGTAGTGTTTCTCTCTGGACTACTAGTGGAAAATTTTAAGAATCTTAGTGTGTGGTTTATAAGTGATGATCGGAGGAAGTGGGAGATTAATAGATTGGGGACTAGTCTGCAGTAAGATGACATCTGTCATGTTTTTTTGTTTTTTTTTCTAAAAAAAAAAAAAAAAAAAGGAGAAGAAGCAACAGCAGAGCCAAAAAGCAAATTTGTCTGTTTAAACTCACAAATATGCATGAGACAAGAGCAAGAACATTTGATTCCAGAGTAAGTAAGATGGTTGATATTAACTTTCTTAGTAAGATTACTAGGCTCTGTCTTGGAGTCAGGGCAAGGACTTCCATCTCAGAATATTTTCAGAATTGGCATGCTCCAGATTGACAAAGTATTGCCTTTAGTCAATGTGATGGATTATTGAATGCCAATAACGCTCCTATTCTGTCATAGAATTGCTTTGGGGTTTGATGAAGTCAGTATATGATGTATCACTTGCGCTGAATATGTAAAAGAAACATTAAAGTTTCTATAAATCTAATAGATTTGTTTTGGAGAATCATTAGCGAGTCCTTGGTGTTAATCTATCAAACACAATATCTGATCAAATCACTATTCTGCAGTAGAATGTTTTTGTTTAAATAATAAAAAATGTCGTCTTCTCTTTATTCTCACAGGTTGTAACTGGTGGGCACTATGACGTAGACTGCCGCCTAGAGGACCCAGACGGCACTACACTTTACAAGGAGATGAAAAAGCAATATGACAGTTTTACCTTCACAGCTGCCAAGAATGGCACTTTCAAGTTCTGCTTCAGCAACGAGTTCTCCACTTTCACGCACAAGACCGTTTACTTTGATTTCCAAGTCGGTGATGATCCTCCTCTCTTCCCCAATGAGAACAGAGTCACTGCTCTCACTCAGGTGAGTGTTAGGTTTGCTGATGTGTAGCACAGATTGTAGCAATGTGGATAACGCTGACAAACAATAACACTTCAGTACATTGACAATTCAGAATCACCATGTTGACTTTAACCACCATGTTGGCTTCTGCCAATTAGACTAACTTGATCGTTGTATTGTGTTATCACAATTCTGTCTGTTGTTTTACATTTGTTAGAAAGCATCAATAAGATGCTTCCTATATCTTATTGATCACTCATGTTCAACATTGTTTCAGCTGTGGCTGGTCTTAAAGTGTTTTATAAAGTTAATGATTAGGATATCCATATAACCACATAATACATTATTAAAATAAAATAAATATATTAAGGAAACTTATGAGTTCTACTTCAGCACTGAACTCACACTGAAAACCTAAAAGAGGAAAACAAAAATCTTGTGATCACCTTTCAGCCTCTTCATATTATTTGGGTTAAGTCCAAATGTTCCTACAATGTGTTTTTGTTGTCAGAGGTGTTGTCAGAAGCAGTTATGCCAGAGTTTAAGTTCTTCCCTGTTTCATTTTCAGCTTATTTTGAATATTGAAAAATATTTATGTTCCAACTAAAGCTCCTAAATCAATTTAACTTCAATACCTTGTCCTGTACCAGATGGAATCAGCCTGCGTGTCTATTCATGAGGCACTGAAGTCCGTCATAGACTACCAGACGCACTTCCGCCTCCGAGAGGCCCAGGGGCGCAGTCGGGCGGAGGACCTGAACACCCGTGTTGCCTTCTGGTCTATCGGAGAGGCCATTATCCTGCTTGTGGTCAGCATCAGCCAGGTGGTCCTGCTTAGAAGTTTCTTCTCGGACAAGAAGACCACTATGACACGAGTTGGATCGTAACACAGTTTGGGCTGCAGGACCTGGTTCATCACTTTTTGTTTATATCTGAGCATAGAGTGAGTAAGAACAGCAGTGCTGATGTGAAGATTTGCTCATATCAAACATTCTGATATTTCCTTCTTGATTAGCACTGTGGTTCTTAAAAACTGTATGCAAATAACTCTTATGGCAAAAATTGTGTTGAGGGGTTACGTAAGATGACAGGAGGGGTGAGACGATGTGGTTATTAAAAACAGGTCAGGCTGGCCTGTGGTTAAAACAGACCTTGAGTTATGTTCTTGTTTTCTTTGTGTTTTTGTAGTGTCAGTCTTTTACCCTTCCCCATCTGCAGCATTTCTCAAAATGCAGTTTGTAGAAAACAAAATATACTCAATCTTGGGATTATTGGATATTTCTCCAATCTTCATCTCTGGAATCACACTTGATGCAAAGGTAGCTCTCCACAAAGATTTACCAAATAAATCTATTTATTAATAAATAAATCTGTTTACTAATAGAATAAATAGATTCATTTATTCCATTAGGTGAGCTAAAGAAAATTGTTTTGGTTATTGCCAGCTTTTCATTTTAAATAAATCATTTGAGAGGATGATCACAGAGAAAGACCATCATTTATACTAATTTGACACTCCTGCACAAAACTTTGGTTTGAACATTCTTCACACTTAAGTAGCCAAATACCTATGAAAGAATTAATTGGTAAAGCGGTTTAATTTCAATTAACTCCAATTTATATCAGCTAATTAATGCCTTGATTTATCACCAAGATTAAATCAAGGAGTTGTACTGTCTTATTTGAATTGTGTGTTTTGTGTCTGAAGGTGGTGAAGCCAACAACTTTATCTCCACAACCTTCTCCAATTTGTGTTTAGTGGTTTATGTAGTCCTGCCTTTTTCTGTTTTATAGTGTAATGACATATTTATCCCGTAGCCTTGTGTTCTTTTTAGTTTCATGCAATACTGTTGTAAATTCATTTAAAAAGTTTTGGGTTTTTTTTTCCAACAAATACTTTCTTTATTATTGGGTTAAAATTGTAATTTGAATAAGTCTTGTGCTGGCTAATTGGATTGTTTACAAAATAAACAGTAAGCACCCCTATTTCTAGTTTCATTTTGCTTTTGATTCCAGAGTAAACCTGTTGCAGTAGATTAAATTGGTTTGGTTTTCTGATTTATTTTTTGTTTATTCACACACACCACTGAGACACAACCTTCCTATGGATTATCAATGATTCATTGCAGAGCTATAATGATATCAGATTGGCTGAAAAATCTTACTTTTATATTTCAATGGGTTTAAATTCATTGATAATTTACCGACCTGCTTTACCAGTGTTTTCTATTCCTTATATTTTCTATTTGTGTTAATTGGATCAAACAGATAATTTAAAAACACCTGAATGGTTTACTAAAATATCATAGATATGCAGTTGCGTTTTGGTTTTTGCATCTTTTCCAGTCACCTTGTTTTAAATACTGATGTGTGGTGGAATGTTGGTATTTCTCAAAAGCTTATGCACTGGTAGTAATAGGTCACTATATCTGTGGTCATTTTTGGATGTTAAGTTATCGGGATGTTTGAATAAATTTCTGTTCAAAATTTCTGTTTATTTTATCTATTTTTATCACTTTGTGAAGACAGGCACATTAAATTTAGAGCCGTACCTTCTGATAATCTTTCTTTCAGCCTGTAGGGGGCGGTATTACCAAAGCTAATGGAAAAGTCGTCATGTCCAATTAAACGTTGTTTAATTGAATATGAAAAGATGGAAACATTTAAAACAGGGGTGCCCAAAGTCGGTCCACGATGGCCATCATCCTGCATGTTTGAGTTCTCTCCCTGGGTTAACACATCTGGATCCAATGATGGCTCATTGAAAGGCTTTAGAAGAACATTGACACATTGAAAAGGTTGTTACTACCTCCAGGGAGACAACTGAAACCTGCAGGATGCCGGCCCTCGAGGACCTTTGGGCACCCCTGATTTATACTTTAAATTGAGACTACCTTGCCCTCTCGGAAAAAAATAAATGATCAACTAAGGCAACAATTATGTTTGAACATGCAAAAAATATTGACTCGCAGTTGGATATGAGTGTGTTGCACTTCTAAAAGGCTGTTTAATCTGCCATAGAATATTGTCCTTACCAATTCAAATTTTTACAGATCAAGGTTGTGTATTAAAAGCTTTATAGCTTAAAAATCACTGTTTTTATGCCCCCTAAGGTTCCAATAAAATTTAAGCAGTAAAGACTGCCGAGTCCTGCACAGTGTATATTTGTACAATATAATTATGTCCACCATTTGCAAATTACGCATATTGCTTCATCGTGCACACATGCATTTCGGTCTTACTTGTGCTTTTATAACAGACAAATGATGTCCGTTTTCTTTCTCTTGTTTAAGTCACATTATGTTTCATTATACTCTATTTTCCTATTTTTGTTTCTGCTGCTGCCTACAAGAAGTTATCTCATTGCATTGTGATTATTATATCTCATTGCACTGAGATATAACAAACTTTTCTTTATATTAACTATATATTTTTTAATATATGTAAACTTTAGTCATTACATCGGTTACATAGTTATGAAGTGGAAAGAAGGCAAACAGATTTTTATCTTTCTTTGCAAAGTATGGTATTCATGAGTATTCAGCTTAACACATCCACCAGTTGTTGCAGTGACAACAGCAAATCATTTGACATATGTCTACTAATTTTACACATCTATACACTGAACTTTTTGCCTATCCTTCATCCTCAGACAGATGGGAAAGATTTCATCTATAAAAATAAATTGTCAAGCCTTTTCACAAATTCTCCATTGGATTTAGGCCTGGAACTTGACTGGGTCATTCAAATATGCTTAGATCTGAATCATTCCATTGTTGCTCTTACTGGATGTTTAGGATAGTTGTTGAGCCTCCACTGCAGTATGAAGTTCTGTAGTCTTTACTTCAACTTTTCTTACATGTTTGCTTAATTGGCGGCTCAATTGTTTTCCTACCCAAAGCATGTCCCTGCAGAAGAACAGTATTCCCACAAGCTGGTAATATTTGCATGTTTCATCATGGTGTGTTCAAGAAAATGTGCGATGTACGTTTTCCATTTTACAATGTGCTTTGTATGTTGGCCAAAAGTAACATTTTTGGTTTTACCTGGAATAATAAAAATGCATAATTTCCCTTACATGTCACAATTCTGCGTTTCTTTGTGTTGAATTAGAAAATCCTGGTGTTGTAATATAACAAATTTTAAAAATTTAAAAATTCAGTCAGCGTGAATACTTTTGCAAGACGCTATTGATAAATTTGATTTTCTTTTAATTTTGCGAAAGGAACTGTTATTTGGATTCCGGATTTTTTTAAAACAATTTTAATCAGATTTTTTGGTAATCTGATTTTTAAATTTCACCTGACAATCCACATATGTTTACCTCCTCCAAGCTCATGTTTTAGTAAGCTGCATATTTACCTAAGTTTGATCAGTACACTTTTAGTCTTTAGTTTCCTACGATTGACTACGTAAGAAGCTATCCGATCTGTGATTCGACAGTGGCCCGCCAGTCATTCCCCTTTAAGGAGAGAAAAGACTGCGTTGAGCTTATGATTTGATAGAAACTGAGTCGTGATCATCCTGTCTGCTTGTGGGCGGTTAGGCTCCCTAATTTACCTTTTACCTCTTTGGGAAATATTCCACCGAGTCAGTTCGCTGAGTGGTTTCAACGAAAGAGTCTAACCCCCTGTTTCTAGGGGTTAGAATCAGTTTCCTTTTGATTTTTGTTTTTTTTTGACGCGTGTGAGAGGAAACACTCCGCTCTGACACTGGGGGATATCCCCAGCTCTTTCGGTCGTTTTTTCAGGCTAGGCTAACAGCCGCAGCAGTAGCACGGGATTACGGGCGGCGGTGAATTTATTCTCTTCGGCCCTAAGAAGGAGGATATAAAAACCGTGAAATGCAGTGGAACAATGACGAGCGAAGGGAACAGAGCTGACGAAGGAGAGGAAGATACACCAGCGGGAGAGAGTCGCTCAGACGAGCAGTAAAGGTGAAAAGTAGAGCAGTATTCAAGCTTCATCGATCAAGGAAGTTTATTAGCTAACTCGCTAGCTCACTGTTAAATGTACCGCCTGATCATCAAGGGTCGTTTGAAACGACTCGGTTATTAATAGACGTAAAGTTTCACATAACCGACTGTACTAATGCCAAAGTGCTAAGGCGGATCTGTAAACAGCCTCGTACCTCTCTGGGCTCTTAATAACAAAAACGGAAGCTAACTAGCTTAGCGTTAGCTTGAAATTGGAAGGTTGTAAACAAAGGGTTCCCAACTCCAAGTGACCCTTGCCCCCTTTGTTTTACTGACATCATTACCTTTTGACCCCAACCGTGAAGCTCGCCGTCAGACATGGATTTAAAGACGGCGGTGTATAACGCGGCCAGGGACGGGAAACTCCGTTTGCTTCAGAAACTGTTGGAGAACAAAGATGGACATGAAGTCACCAAGCTGATGGGCGAGAAGACGAACGGAGCCACTCCGTTGCTGATGGCCGCCCGGTACGGCCACCTAGACCTGGTGGAGTACCTGCTGGAATGCTGCTGCGCTCCGGTCGAGGTCGGGGGCTCGGTGAACTTTGATGGGGAGACGATAGAGGGGGCGCCCCCTCTTTGGGCTGCCTCTGCAGCGGGTCACCTGAAGGTGGTCCAGTCCCTGCTGGGGCACGGAGCTTCTGTCAACAGCACGACCCTCACCAACTCTACGCCCCTGAGGGCAGCCTGCTTTGACGGGCACCTGGACATCGTTAGATACCTGGTGGAGCACAAAGCTGACCTGGAGGTGGCCAACAGACACGGACATACGTGTCTAATGATTTCCTGTTACAAGGGCCACAAAGAGATAGCGCAGTACCTGCTGGAGAAAGGTGCGGATGTCAACAGGAAAAGTGTAAAAGGTAAGTTCAAAAGTACCCAGACTGCACTGTCTCAGCCCAGTTAAGGGCTTAGAGAGGTATAATGGAATAAGCGGTTGACCAAAATCAACTAGAGCCTAATTAAATTTTAGTTTTTTTGCAGAAAAAAAAAATTAACTGCTAATAAAGCAGAAGAAGTAAACCTACATGGACAATCTACTGTCTGCACACTAACATTATTTGATTTCTGTCCAGATTTAATCTTTTCCCATTTTCCCATCAGAATTTGACAAGTTAATTTGTTACTTTTCATACACTTATCACATTTTTAGCCTAACTACATGTGCTGTCTGTCCCCAGCAAATGCAGACTTTGGAATCATGGGTAAAATGACAGAAAAATATGTTCAGCTTCAGGAAGCCTAGCCAGATTCGAGTCATTTACTTTGCGGAAATCCCTCTTCTTCCTCAGTAAGCAAGGGGTGACTGTAGGAACAGGGGCGCTGCCAGGATTCTTGGGGCCCCCTGACAAAAAATTTAATTGGGGCCCCCCCACGCAGCTGCTGTTACAATTTCTTGAGTCTATCTGACCCATCAAAAGCATCACAATTTTAAAGGCTTGCAACTTCCTTGCTTTCTTTGGTCCAATACTGATAACTAGCACAATATTTACTGCTCCTCAATAGTCCATGCAGGCAGTATGCAAGTAGGTTGCTTAAATTCTTTCTGTTAGTTTTAGATTACTGAAATGTCTCTCCCCATGAGCAACAGTCAAAAGCAATATGCAAAATACTCATTAAAACAATCCAGACTTCTCAAAAAATGCTATGTAGTTGCATTTTATTCAAGCTGCAGTATAGAACTATAATAAAAGTGTTTTCTCCGTATTCGTTAAAGCTGTCACCATGTCGTGACAGTTTGTTATGAGACAGATAATCTGTGAAAACAATCAATCTCCTCTACTGCCTTCCTGAACTACTATTACTGGTTAAAGCAATGCAACGTTCCAACAAAAATAACCAATCAGATCCAGGAGAAGGGTCTTAGTGCTGTCAATCAACTTCTTTCACTCACTGCTAAGTGTGCTAATGGTGGAAAAACAACATATCATTACAGGAAAAATGTTTATCTGCCATCACTGGTAGCTATGCTATCTAGACCAAGCATTTGCAACAGGCTATGCTAGCTGCAACATAGCATATAGCGAGGGGGAGGAAGGATGCGCTCCTGGATTTGCTGCTTTGCAAACGTCAGCCAACAGGGTCTCATGTAGTATTGCTCCTAGAAACTTCAACTTCCCAGGCTTTATTTTGTTTTGAATATTTTAGATGTGCTCTATGAAGACAAAGAAAAAAACAATCTTCGAATGGATTTTCAGTGAATACTGAACCGATCACTATTGTCACCAAAATTCAAGTCTATAAACTCATCAACCAACAGCACATATATACTTGAATGCACAGTTTTTCTGTTTTTTGATACTCTACACAATCATCCCTTAATGGTTAAAGGGAGATCATCTTTTAATTAATTTTCTGCTGGATTCAAACTGTTGATTCCAATCAAAAAACCAGGAGCACATCTGTTCCCTTTGTGTTGTGATTTTGGAGGTCAGGCCTCAGAGAAAACGAGATATCAGTATTGGCCACTAAAACTGGCCAGATCAGTGCATCACAATGAACCAGAACCGCCACACAGCTTCTAAAACAATGCCACACGACACAAAAATGGAGATGTATTTGCATATTTCTGGCCTAAATGACTCAGCATACCAACACGAACTTCTGGTTTCACAATGGAAACCTACGTCAGCTCTGTCTCTGTCTGGGTGTGTCTGAAGAATCAAACTTATTATTATTTTTTTTTACTTAGAGTTCCAGAAACACTGAAAGATTACAGGTCATTTACTCACGCATCATGTCAATAGTATATGATTACAAATTATAGTATTACATGAACCTCAAACCTTTGCTATACAACATAATGTAACATATGGTGTGTGCACCAAATAACTGGTGCATGTGGTTCAGCGAAGGCTTGGCATGGGAGTTGCGTTCTCAAAATCTGTCTCCATCGTGCTATCATCATGTAAAACCTGCAGAACAGTGACAAACCTGCAAGCAGGCACATGTATTAGGTTGGCATATATTAGTTCCCACCTCCTACACATAATTGAGTTACAAAAAAAATCAACATTTCTCATACAGCTTACCTGATTAAATTGCAGTGTATGGATGATGCAACATTAATTTCTGTTCTGTGAGTTTGAACAGGAGCTGTGTTCTCCTTTTCCAATACAGCTGTGATCATTGGTATTTTTTTCACCCATTACATTTATAATGAGCGACTTCTTTCTGAAAAAAATAAAAAAAAGATTGGCTCAATGCTAATTAATACAAGTAAGCTAGGAAAAAGTGGTTGAGTCAAATAATAGAAATCACATAAAAAGAAGCAAACCTCTAGTCTGCTGCCATCAAATCAGTGCTTTTTCTTCCTGTAGTTTCTCCATAACGTGTTAGTGTTGAGGCTTTGCTTCTGCTTTAAAATATTCCATAGTCAGCCTTTGTTTTCAAAGGCTGAAAGTTTCATATCTTCACTATTTTTACTTTTTTAGATGCAGTGGGAAGTGTAGCAACTGCATAATTAGGGCCAAATAAGGGAAAAAAATATTACAGTGTTCTTTATGCAATATATTTAATACACAAAGCATGTTAAAACAGTTTCTACAGTAGACATTTTAACCTCCTGTAGCTCAGTCATGTTAAACTGCTGTCAAAGTTTTAGTGAAAAGTTTGTTTTGATCCAGTGGGACCCTCAGTTGTAGTTTATCCATAAACCTCTAAATTGAACTTGTATGTTTTTGTTTGCTTGAAAATTGAATAAAAGCTGGAAAAAAGATATAGGTGGCTCATTTGTACATTTAAATTGTTGCCTCCTTTTTAAATGAAAGTCAAACATGTGCATCTACTGCAGAAATTGTAGCGGGTTTAATTCTGGAAAGATTTATTTTTGATTTGGTTAAAGGCTTCCTCAAAGATCATCCCTTTAAGACTGAGATATTTAGAGGCATCAATGGAGCTAATCAAGGATTTTTATTTTGTTACAATTTAGAAACTATAAAGAGACTTGTGTTTTGTAGCACTCAAGAAATGGAAGGAAAAAATGTCTCTGACAGAGACTATCTGGGGGAGAAAAAAGACAAAAAAGGTGAAATTGTACTAAAAGATGAAATTGTGTGTGAACAGCTCTGCTCCATTTCTTTAGGTTTATTTACTTTTTTTATGCTTGACTCATTTGTAGGTCAGTGGGTTGGCAAACGGCAACATGTTGCTCTGATAATGTTCAAGAGAAACGGTTAGGTTAAAAATGTTCAAAAAATACATTAAGATGTTTTGGAAACATCTTAATGTATTTTCTTTAATGTAGTCTGTAAGTCCAGTGTTGTAGAAGTATTCACACCCCTTTGTCTTCTGTCTTTGCTTTTTGTTTTAATGATGTATTTTTATACACATCAGGGTTTTATTTGATTAATTGCAAATGCAAAATTGAGGAAGGGGCAAAAAAACCTATCCTCTTCCTTCTGAGGAAAACGATCTCCACAATACGGTTCTTCCACAAATGTGTTCCTTAACAGACGTTCTGTTTAGTTGTCCTTTTTTTAAAAATTTTTTTAGGCGATATACAGTATTAGTTTAGCTTATTTCTGGTATTTAGGCCAGATGGTTTCATCTGACCAGATGTATGTTTGCGGTTTCTCTCTCATAGCTTGTGGAGAACTGCAAACAGGACATCCCAGCTATTTTCTTGCCACTCCCCCATTAAGGCCTGATCTGTGGAGAACGCAACCAGAGATTGTCCTGTCAGCCGCTGCTGTGGTTTTCTGCATGGATGTCTTGGCTGCTTCTCTAATTGATGGTCTCCCTTTTTAGCCTTTCGCTTTTTGTTTGCAGTTGTGCCATGCTCTTGTTTCGGGTACAGATTGAACGTCTTACAGACAACTCAAAGCCTGGGTTATAGTTTTTTCTTTTACCTAAACCTACTTAGAACTTCTGCATAGCATTCTCTGCTTTTGACCTTGGTCTTCATGATGCTGTGTGCTCACCAATGTTCTCTAATAAGCCGGTGAGGCTTTCAGAGACCAGCTGGATACATGATGGCACACACAGGTGGACTCTGTTTACTAAGTGGGTGACTTTTGAAAGTAGCAGTTTTGCTCTGGGTTTCATTAGACCTGCTCAGTGCATCCAATCACAGTTGTCATCAATATCTTCCTGTAACATCGCAGTCGCAAGGGACAGCTTGGCTGCAATATGAGACAGGATCGAACATTTTAGGTGTCATTTGTTGAAGAGCTGCAAACCAAACATTTAACCAGTTAAACAGACACCAGCAACCAGTGGAGTGGACATTATGTAATAATAAAGTCATCGTTTACAGTGTTGCAAAATTATTGCAATTAAATATTTATCTTGAATTGTGCAGTTCAACATCTCATTTGGATGCATTAGTAAACTTTTGTTTATAGTTTTAGCTCATGTGTTTCATAACTTCATTTTTTTTTCTTTTATACTATCACCATTTTGTGTTGGTGTGTCATAAAATCCAAAAGAAATGCATAGTTTTTGGTTGTTACAAGACAAACTGAGAAAACATCAGAGATAAATACTTTTAGACGCCACGGTACAAAGTAGCAGAGTCGTAAACAAAATAAAGTTCTCAGATCAAGTCAGAGTTTATTTGTATAGCACATTTACAACATCCTCAGCTGACCAAAGTGCCTCACAATAATTATATACTCATAGGTAGATAAATAATAAAATAAGAAAATTAAGTCGAACAATTGGCAATAAAATACCAAAAAAAAAAAACGAATAAAAACCAAGGCAAGACATACTTCATTTCTGCTGCTGCAATTTTACAAAAATTTAAATCTGTTGAGTACATTTTTTTTTTCTTTCCTTTTGAGACTAAGGACATTTTTCAGTGTTATTGAACTTCTTATGAAAAGATATTTATTAATTGTGCCTGAGATGAATTCCCAGCAGCCTGTAGTGATGCAACATTTGTTTTTTAATGTTCTGACTGGGTATAAATCAATCTACAGCCTGACTTTAAGGCCTGCGTCGTCTCTGATCTCAGGTAACACGGCGCTGCATGACTGTGCCGAGTCCGGCAGCCTGGAGATCATGCGGATGCTGCTGCAGTACGGCGCAACCATGGAGCGGGACGGCTACGGCATGACTCCGCTCCTCTCTGCCAGCGTCACTGGCCACACTAACATCGTAGACTACCTGACGACGCACCAGCAGGTCAGCCTTTTCCGCCGACTGCCGTGCGAGGCGTTTTGTCAGCATGAGAACGTGAGAGTTTGTGTTTTGAATCACTTACTGGAAAAGCCGTGTTGTTTCTCCTCCCGCAGACGAGTCACACGGAGCGAATTGATGCCTTGGAGCTTTTGGGAGCAACGTTCGTCGACAAGAAGAGAGATCTGCTGGGAGCGTTAAAGTATTGGAAGAGAGCCATGGACCTGAGATACACAGACAGTAACAACATTGTCCACAAACCAGAACCCAAGCAGCTTATCATGGCTTACGACTATGCTAAAGAGGTGAGGATGATTTTTATAGTCTGATTGCAGGTTTTAAAGAAGTAGAGGCTGAGTAAAATACACTGCTTTAAACTTTTCTTTGATTAGGAATTGTTTCTCATTTCATTTAAAAAATGAAATAAAATCTTTGGTGCTTTCACGATGGTGATATTCCCAGATATATTCAAGTGTTTGAAATCTTCCTTTCAGGTCACAAACGGGGAGGAGCTGGACGGGTTGATCTCCGACCCGGACGAGATGCGGATGCAGGCGCTGCTCATCCGGGAGAGAATCCTGGGCCCCCAGCATCCAGACACATCCTACTACATCCGTTACCGGGGCGCCGTCTACGCCGACTCGGGAAACTTTGAGCGCTGCATCAACCTGTGGAAGTACGCCCTGGAAATGCAGCAGAACAACCTGGACCCGCTGAGCCCCATGACAACCTCCAGCCTGCTGTCGTTCGCCGAACTCTTCTCCTTTATGCTGCAGGACAGGGCTAAGGGGCTCCTGGGGACGTCCGTGTCCTTTGAGGACCTGATGGGAATCTTGACCAAGAGCGTGTTGGAGATAGAGCGAGCGGTCAAACAGATCGGGCCGATGCCGCCTGACCCCGCTCAGCTCAGCAAGGCCTTGTCGATTATCCTGCACCTCATTTGTCTCCTGGAGAAGGTGCCGTGTACCGCAGAGCAGGACCATTTCAAGAAGGAAACCATCTATAGGTATGTGGCAGAATGGGGGGAAAAAATCATTTTGAAGTGTTATTCTCTGACCTAATATTGTAAAATGACTCATTTTTGCTTATGAAATGGGATCAGTGTAACTTTGTTCTCGTTAAAGGTCTTTGAACTTTTCTGTCATTCACACCCAAAAACTATGATTCAGTCTCAACATCCTGACTGCCTTCATAAGATCAATGACTCACGGTTGTTTGAGTGTTTTCTTACTCAGCGCTTCAAACCTTTTACCCTCTTAGGTTCCTGAAGCTCCAGCCGTGTGGGAAGAACGGCTTCACCCCTTTACACCTCGCAGTGGACCGCAACACCACCTGCGTGGGCCGCTACCCTGTGTGCAAGTTTCCCTCCCTGACGGTGGCGTCCATCCTCCTCGAGTGCGGGGCGGATGTGAACAGCCGGGACGAAGACGACAACAGGTCTGCTTTTTTATCAAAAACACTTTGACCTTAACGGTTCCTCTGATTTTATATATAAACAAATGAATAAAAGGCTTGATGCACTGCCTTGCAACAGTATTCACGCCTCTAGAAGCACAGTATAAATAATGTACGTTACAGGAGCTTTACAGTAACATACTGTAAAGCTCCAGTATGTTACATAAACTATTGGTCTATGCGACCAATAGTCACATCTATGTGATAGACCAATAGTAAGGACTGCACATTTGTGAACTGGATGGGAAGTTTTTCAAGCCTGAAAAATTTAGCATACATTTCTGTATTTCATCCCTTTAATTGTTTGAAGTTGTATTGAGAATACGTCAGAATCTGCAAGAGGCCTATGGGATCTTTGGGAGCTGCTGAAGTTGTTGAATCTGTTGGCAGGTTTTGCTCTCCAACAATGTGATCTTCATGTAAGAGTGGCCCACAGAAGACCTTTGTTGAAAGAAACCATTAAAAAGTTTAGTTTCTAATTTGCCACACATTTTGAAATATCCAGAGGAAACTCTCCGAGTGGGGGAGTCGCAGGGGACTGTCCCATGACTCCCCCACCCTGGCTCCTCCAGACTAGTGGCAGCAGCTATTGGCATACACCTGGTGGAACTGAGAGGCTGCTGAGATTATCACAGGAACTACTTCTCAGTCCAAAACTCCTCAGAACGTTGCTAAAGGCTTAATGGAGAAACATTGTGATGACGTGCTGAAGGCAGAGTGTCAGAAAGAGCCACAGGGCCGATTCAAGGCGTTAAATTGCAAAGGCAAGTCATGTACAACATTTTTATGACTGACGATAACATAGCTACGTAATAGTTCTTTAATTGGCAACATGTGCCTTGAAAGTACATAATGCTGCCCCATATTTATGAGTCAGGATGTTCGAGTCAACGTCTGGAACAATTTTCTGATCATTTTGAAAACTGAAGTTCAGATTCTCCATCCAGACGATTTATTTTGAGCTAATTTGCAAATGCAACAGGCAAAAACTTCAGTGTCTAGATGTACGAAGCTGTTCGAGAAATTCTAAAGCAGACTTGTATGGATTGGCAGATCACACTGTTCGCATTTTATTTGTGAACAAAATGTTGTGAACCACATTCTTTCCCCGAGTAACTTCGGTTTGTGGTTATATTTTAAAATGCCCTGAAATTTGAGCTTGTAGATCCTGTCAGGAATAAATTTGTGGCACAATCTAACAATCTTATTCGTGTTTTTTCCCTGCAGCCCCCTCCACATAGCCGCATCCAACGGTCACCCCGACATCATGAACCTGCTGATTTCCTGCGGGAATCACTTCGACAGCACCAACGCCTTCCAGCAGACGGCCTGCGACCTCCTGGATGAGAAGGAGCTGGCCCGGAACGTCATCCAGCCCATCAACCACACCACGCTGCAGTGCCTCGCTGCCAGGGCCATCATCAAGCACAGCCTCCACTACCGGGGGAACATTCCCGAGAAGCTGGAAGCCTTCGTCTTGCTCCACAGATAATGATTGTACAGTAATGGGGTCGCGAGGGACAGAATGCGGAGTGGGAGCTGACCGTACACGTCGAGGAGCTTTACACACGCTTAACCCACAGGGTGTTAAAAAAAACAAAAAAACAGACTGTTATCTGGGTTTGGTTTGCTAGAAGAAACACACACTAAATACCGAACTTAACCAGGATGGACTGAATTCGCCGATAGAGCCGCAGGGCTGACCGCCATCTGTCGGCGGGGATGTATTAGAATCACGGTGCAACATGGATTATAACCGGTTGTTTCTCTTAATGAACTGAGCAGACGGATTTACATATTTTTGCTTGAGGAATTAATTTTTTTTTTTCATATTCCACAATGCTATTTATTGAATGAAACTTGAGAGATTTTTCTCCATGCTGGCTCCCATCCAGTCTCAACATCACCCGCTTCTCTCCTCTCCAGTCTTCAGCCTGCTACTACTGTTCTTATTTAGGTTTTTGCTTTTCCCCTCGCTGTTGCCAACGGACCTCGACTCTTCCTCAGCCATCATCAAATTATTTTTTTTGGGGTTCTTTTTTTTTTTTTTTTTGGTTTTTGTACTCTCAACAACACACAGAGGTTTTGTTCTTTTTCTTTTTTGCTGAGTGGAGTAGACTTTACAGTCAGTTTTCTTTCCCACTTAATGTGTAACAAAGCTTTACAAAATGGGGAGAGGGACGGAGTGTGTGAACACCATAAGTGCTTTATTTTTCCTATGCACAGGCTGGGCTGTTGGAAAGAGACTGTTGTATTCTGTGCCGGCACTTGTCTGTGCAATATCTCATGAGTTGTTTTTTTTTTTTTGGTTTTTTTTTTCTCGTTGCTTCCTTTTGTATTCCGCCTTGTCGGGTGGAGGTGAAACCATAATGCTGACTCTGTGAGAAGAGTGAACAATTTTTGAGCGACTGACGTGCGGGTGTGTGTTTTCCATGCGATTTGTTGTATGCGTAGTTTTTTTTTTTTCTCTCCATGAGTTACACAAACTGAGAGCAGGAGTTTAATGTAGTGGCGCTCATGAAGATTCCATATTGCACACGACGGCCACTGAGAAACCGCAGAGGCCGAACTCTCCAGAGTGCCGGCTCGTACACAAAAGTGACCTCTCGACGTTCGCGCGTGGCTGACATTTAAACGACACCGTTTATTTTAGTTTTGTAATTTTTGTCCAACCCGATCGAGCGGCAGAGATGCCCGGGTAGCTCGCTAACGTTTGCCTCGCTGCGCATGTGCAGCCCGTCACCGTGGGGGACCTACCATGACGACTCCCACCAGACTTCAGACTGCAGCTGGTTCGTCTCGTACAAGCATTAGGACTGAAAAGCAAGGGAGAAAAAAAAAAAAGATGCCTCAATACACAGAATAGTACTGCTTTGTGATCATCATGTTTGCACATTCAGCTCTCGACGTGTGGGTTGAAAGGAAGGAGGGAGGGGAAAAAGGGCTTTTCATAATTTGTAGGATTTCATATTGCAGTTCCAAACCAGACAGAAGATGTACTAGGGCACCCAGGGCAACTCGATTTGATCGGCACTTTACTACAGCGGAGATTAAGATTTGATATGGCATTAATCAAGTTCATATCTTAATTACCAGTTTGACAATAAAACCATGTTGCACTTGTCATCTTGACCAACTCTCTTTCTTTCAAAGTGTTTGAGTTTTATACTGGTTTTCTGTTTCAAATATTTTATCCGTAATTTGTTGGCATTAATAGAACGAGCTGGAATTAAAAATGTTGTATATTCATAAAAAGCCTGGGCAGAACACAAGCATACATTCATTGGGTGTCTCTGGTTGGCTTGGTTCATATTTCTGCTGTTTTTGCTTTTAAAAAAAAAAAAAAAAGTTCTTTCTAAACAAAGACACCAAGTGTTCCCCCCGAAAGGACGATTTTAAACAATTTGTTCTTTTAAGCCAGAAAAGATGGATGTGATTTGCACAAAGCTTCATTTGCTTTTTGAAAACAAGGAATCCCATGGAGACAGAAATGGAGAGCACACAAGGAACTATGTAAATTTAAGCGTGTGCTTGTAATGTAAAATTTAAAAAAGTGACGCGACCTTGCAGTCAAGTAAAGTTCCCAGGTTGGTCTGGACACAATCCAGCTGATTGCTTGTTCGATAAAACTTGTTTAATTTGAGTTCAATATTTAATTAGATTTAATGAATTGCCTTTAACGGTCAAATGATTCACAATGCAGACTAGAAAATAAATTATCCTGCAGCAGAACTGAGTTTTTTTTTTTTTTTTTTTTTTTTTTTTTTGTGTGTTTCATTTTGCAGATGTCTCACCGATTGGTCAACACTGATCCAAATAGCTTAAAATCAGGAAATTGCGGATCTGATGACATGAATGCACCTACATTTATCTACTTGAATTTTGTCACATCTGTAATAAATTGATTAAATTATGGGTTAGCAATGCTAAAAGCTTCACAATTGTTCAAAAATGTGTTACCAGAGATGGGCTTTGTTTCTAAAGCTAGATGTGACTCCATACATTCAGCGACAGACTGTGACAAACTTCCCTTCCTTCTGTTGACATTTTTTAAAAATATGTAGCCGTTAGCTGAAATGCTATGCTAACAGCTTGTCCTTGTTTTGATGCTACTTTTTTGAGATTTCAGTAATACACCAGTTAACAGTGGACAGACAACGGTTAGAAAAACTTCTGTTTTGTTAGCAGTAGAAGCATTCGCAGCATTAATGACTAGTTTCAGCTTTCCCCAACACTACTACTGGTTTTCATTGATCAGTTCTATTTGGGATAAATTTGGGACATGTTTAGGCCCTTCTTTTGGTCTTAAGTACATTTACAAACAAAATCTGAATCGCAAATTGATGGTGATCCCTGAAACTGTTTTCATGCAATGTAGTAAAAATATACAAAACAATTTGCTGCCGTCCAACAACCACATGAAACGGCTTTACAAGCAAAACGTGAACCAGCTGAAAACCATTCCAGATCGACAATTTTCAAAGGTCACCTTCGTATCTGGCATTTGAAGCTCTGTCCTCCTGCTTCCTCCACACAGGCAGCAGTAACCGATGCCAGAATGTCACACCTATCCCGAGTGCTCAGAAATGACTCGCTAGCAGGATCTCTTAACAAAGCAGAGTGGGGATTTCTTAATGAGTCACAAACAATGTGGTTTAGCCGTGTCTGCCAGTGTGTGTGCGCAGCTGACTTCCAAGGCAGGACTAAGCTGGTTTGGGGAGATTGTTTCAAACGCTGCTCACCTTTTGTTTCCTTTAATCTGGATTCCCACTTTTTTGACGTCTCGTTTTGACCGTAGATCGCTTCGGTTGGGCTAAAGAAAACAGGCGGCGGGAGGAGGTGAGGTAAAAGGTGTAAGCAGTCCTGGCTGCGTTTTAAAGTCCATGTCATTTACTGGCACAGTTGCTCAGGGAAGTGTCAGTAAACTGTTTTATCACACATCACGCCCTGCTTGACCTGCACAAGCATTTCTCAGCAGGTCAACAACATATGATACAAAATATATTCCTATTATCTTTTGGAGCAGAGAGAGAAATCCTCCTGCTCTTCATCTTCTTCCTTCAGAAGCTGCACCTCTAGTTGAGTAAAAGCTTGCAGCTGACCTACATCTCCCTCGCCAGGAATGTACTGTAAATATCCCTCTTTGAAGGGAATTGTGAAGTATGCTGTGTGCATGTGGCTGGATTGAACAAGTCGAGCCTTGTCGCAGCAACATGCAAGTGAATGTGCAGTCCTGCCCCACTTTCCATATACATGGAGATTTACAGCGGTGTCAGCACCGCGTCCCTCAAGATGGTGGCAAAACTGGAGGAGGGAACAGAGAGGGGGGGCCTGCAGAGGACGAGGGGAGTGCAGCTGAAATGAGCAAGACTGCGCACACATAAAAGCCAGATTTTCTTGAAAATCACTTGTAAGCTCCGGCAGAGCGTGGGTGTAGTGAGTCACCGGGTTGCCCATGAAGTCCCAGGAATGGAGGAGCAGATGGGAAGCTTCCGCCCTGAAAAAGGTTGTGAGGGGGTTAGAGCGGAAAACACTGAGCCCATTCTTCTCTGCGGGATGCGCATTCAGTCAAGCTTGTTTTAAATTGTACAGTATTGCTATATAAGCATAATCACTGATATTCAAAGTGAGCAACATCAACAGTGACTTTAAGCATTTAATATTATGGAAAGAAGGCCAAAAGGACATCTATAAGAGAATTTAAACTACATGAGTAAAATCCTGTCACTGACTAAATTTGATTCATTGTAAAATGAGTTATTGTAGAGAATTCATGTAATGCTGGAAGTAACAGAAGGAAAAGGACAAATCTGTATACAGTTGCATGCTCACACATTCAGTCCATTTACTTGTATACTATTGAACTCCAAAATAGTTTGATAGTAAATCTGATTAGTGAGTAGATCCCTCCTTTGCTTACTTTAATCTTGGTCTAAATTGACTGAATTTGCCAGAAAACATTAGTGAACAAACAGCATAACAAAGAAACCATTATGAAAAACAAGAAATATGCCAAACAGGTTATATAGATTTTTAAAGCATAATTAACGTAATAAAACAATTTTCCAAGCTTTAAATGTCTAATAGAACTGTGGTCAATCCATCATCCAATTGTTATGCTGCCAAAGACACCAGAATCCACATAAACAGACAAACTGAGGTAGGAAAGCATTCCTTTTAGAAGCACTGCAATCCATAAACCTGACATTTATGGAAAGGTAACACGAAGAAAGTCAGAAAGTCTTAGTTTGTCACAAGAATAAGAGAAGGGTCTCTGGTTAGATGTGATCCACATGAGAATCTTTGATCAACACGTGGCAGAAAACGCCTCAAACATGGCCTCCGTATGACAAAACATGGTAGCTGCAACATCAGGCTTTGGGACTGTTCTGGTCAAATAGGAAGATGGATGGAAGTAAACGGGGGAACCTGGGAGAAAATCTGATGGAAGCTGCAGAAGAGTTAAAACTAAGGCAATGGTTCAGGAGCTCTAAAAAGACAGCCAGAGTGAAAATGATTGTCAGTGTGCTAACATGGCCTAGTCAAAGCACAGTACCAAATCCAGTGGAGGATCTTTAAATACTTAAGTGATCACAGACACTCCCCAACCAATCTGATTGAGCTGGAACTAGTTTTACAAGAATGAGCAACAGATTCTGTCTCTAAGTGACCACAGCTTATCCAAGGAAAGCTTGAAAAACATCTGCAACTTAGTTTGCTCCAAAATGGATTGTAGGATCTGAATACCAATTTCTTTCTAATGGGAATTTAAAAAGTCAGGTATCTTTTTTTTATTCCTCTTCACAATTCTGCACTACACTGTTCTTGTGCATTACATAGAAGCTCATTAAACTACATTCAAGTTTGTGGTAGTTGAAAGGATTTTAATACATTTGCAAGGTACTCTCTGTTTTGGGATTCTTTTTTATAAATAAACACTTTAATGTTGGAATCTGATATTTTTAAAAAAAATAATTTTTTTCATCTGTGGCCAAAGATTTAAATGCAAAACATCTCAAGCAGTTTTTAGTATATGATCTCTAAAGAGAAGACTAAAGACACATTTTTAAAATCTATTCATTCAGTTGTACAAGTTGCTGCCTTGCTATTAATTGTTTCAGCAGTAAAAGCGAGAATTAGATCATTTCTAAGTGTTTGATTGCATTGAAATTAACCACAACACTCGAACGAGAGTAAACAACTGCAGCATCCAGTTGTCAAAACACAAAGTAAGTATGTCAGACCCGACTCCGACTCACTGTGTGAAAGACCTCGATTCACGGCTCCTTTTTAAGGCCTTTTGGCAGAACTATCAGCTCAGCCTACTTCTGTCCCGTCTATATTTAGGTCTGAGTAAAGCCCAGTTGGACAGCTGTCCTACATAAGGCGTCTCTCTGTACCTGCAGGTGAACACGCCTCAGACACCAGACACACTTTTTGATTTCCCCGTGTCTCAGTGTGTCCTCACGTGTCTCTCAGTCAGCTTCAGTCAGTCAGTGAGCCAGTTTGCTGAGCGGTAGAGGACCAAAGCACCAGAAGCTGCTCTGATCCGACTAAATGTATTGTGATTTGAATGAATCTTTTCTCTTTTCTGCTGTTTTAATCTTGACTGTCGTGGATAAATTTATACCTTATGACTTATCTAACTTCTCTGTCTCCATGGCTAACAGCCAGAGCTGGATCTTGCATGGATGGCAACATGGAGGATCCACTCCTTCTGTGTCCTAAAAATAAGTATATGCTTAACTTCAATTTTTTTACTTTATGAAAAGAATATCATAACATTTTGAAATTGAGCTTATCATATGACATCCAGACTCCAGAGGAAACAGAAATAGCGCTTTAATTAGACAGCATTGTACCTTGGATCTCTACTGTAATAAGCAGCTTACAGCAGACAGAAGGTACCCTGAGCACAACAATAGGGAAGAGGACTGGACATGCTGAAAAGGTTTAGGGGCACAGCTGACACATAACATTTAATATTTCTATTGGTGGAGTGCTTTTGGATTTTCCTTGGCCATGTGATATTAATCATATAAAAATGCATTTTCTAGAACACATGAATACATTGAAGAAACTTTTTATTTTTAAGCTTGTAGATTCACAGCGTTACAATAATCAGTGTCTATCACTGAGATGTTGACGAGGGCCTTTAAGTAGTGAGCAGCTCAGGTAACGTTTGTCAGGTGATGAGGAAATACGTAATTTCTGCAAATTAAGACAACAAGAATTGTGTTTTTTTGCTTGGAACTGTTTTGTAAAAGGTGCAAATGCAACAAACAGCAGAGGATGTTGAGAAGAGAGATTTCATGGAGGTTGAATTGAAAAGTAATTTATTCGAATAAATGATGTCGTTTAGCATTAATCTAAATCTAAGAGAGCAAATTAGAAGAGTGGTATTAGAAGCCACCATATATGTAGCAGTAACTAAAAGGTAGAATAGTTGGACTGGACTGTCAGTGGAAAAGCAAAGAAAAACCAAAAGTCTCTTTGCTCAGAAAATGTGAAGCTTTCTGACTCCAGGTCATGTGGGTGTCATAAATCATTACTTCTCTTTTTTGGGCTTATTTTCAATATGTAAGAAAAATTATAAAAAATGTATGAAAATCACACAAAGTAATACCAAATCTCAGTTTTAATTTTTATTTCTTAAATTGTGTCATTTTTCCCCCCTGCATATTTCTCTCATGCTTTCTATTTTATGTGAAAATCAGAAAACGCTTCAGGAGATTTAGCATTTAAGACTTGTGAGTGCAACAGTTTTTTTTTATTTTTTTTAATCTTTTTGTGAATTTTTGTGGACAGTGACTCAGTTGTTCTGCAGAAGTGTGATAAACCCTTTCACACAGTCCTTTCAGTTCTTTAATAAACCAAACTGTGCCCTGCAATAAAACTCTTCCTAGCACCTACATCTATTGACATGTCTCAGTTTTATAATGCTGTAAAGTTACTTAAAGATTTTTCACATACAGTTTACAATTAATGTACTTTTCTTTTTTTTACAAAATAAAAGTGTGTAGGAGCCTTTTGTAACACAGTGTATATGCATAAGAATATAGAGGAATATTCTGTTTTCTATTACTGAAATCAGGTCTTTTTATTTTGTTGACTGTATAATGTTCATCTTTTGCGTGTAAAACACTGTCAGTTCACTGGAAAGTCAAAGAGTCGGACCAATACTCGAGGTTTAAACACTGAACCCAGTCGGGGCGCTTCTCTGTTTGCATGCTTGTGTGTTCAAACATATTTTAGAGTCAGATCGGTTTGATAAGCCGCTGACCAGCCCGCCTCTCTCTGCCTCTTTTAAACATTCGAGCTGGAAGGCTGCACGTCTATCATCGCCGTCCCTTTGACACAAAGTGCACAGTTACTGTATGTTGTGAGTGCTGCACTTTCCGTTCTTATTTACTTTGATGCTCTGACACTTTGGAGTTGATAGCAAAATAAAAAAGGTGGTGACAGTGTAAAATGGTCCAGAAAAAGAAAAGTCTGATTACATAAGACACCCTGCAGCTAAAACAGAAAAGCTGGGTCTTAGCAAAGGGATCACTGGTCTGAACCTGATACTGGTCTGCACTGGACACACTCCTCATCTCCTCCTCGATCTGTCTATCTCTGTCTGACACACACACACACGCACACGCACTCACGCAGATTGGAGCAGGAGCCTGTGCTAACTGTGTGTTTGTGAGACGGTAAAAGATTATCGTGTGTGCGATGTGTGAGAGTGGTGTCTGCTCTCCCAGCACACTGGCAGCAGGACTTTCCACCTCCAGCCAGCTGTCAAAGCAACACTCATAAAAATAGAGGGAGAATTAGCTGCCATCGCAGTGACCGCAACAACAAACACACACAATCAGCACACACGGGAACAACACATGCAATCATATCCTCTTTTGACAGAGGCTTCAGCAGCAGCTGGAGCTAATTGCCATGCAGCGACGAGTCTTCGAAGATATTATTATGCCCTTGAGGAATCATTTTCAGCATATAAACTGTGGCAGACAAACCAACTCACTCCATGTTGAAGTTTTATCGGAAACCTTTTGCTTGTTAATTTCGAAAACCACCACGTAGATATGAATTCCTCCTGATCATGCTCGGTGACGATTTGCTGACCGAAGGAAATCGTCAAGACAAGAACAAATGTGGATGTTCGGAAATATTTACAGTCACGAAAGACAAAAAAAGTCAAGGATGGTAATCATAGGACCGCACTTAATTCTCCCTTTTTGTACTAGAACACAAATGCAAAGCAACACTATAAAATAAAACAACATATATTACAATTTTCTATGAATGTTACATGTATTTTGACAGAGATATGTACGCTGCAGTTTCAACCAGATGGTGAAAAAGTTTCGCCCGACCATGTATGTCATGGTTTGATTAGTGAAATTGATCTAAATGCATTGAGGCAACAGGTGGTTGGCAGGCAGTGTTGGGTAATAAGTGAATATTTAATCAGCACATTGCACACTTTCAAATTAAGGAAACAGAAAGCAAGAAAAATCTTAAAGGGAACAAGTGGTGAGGGTGAAATATTGTGCAAAAGAGGAATCTAGTGGGTAAAGTTTATTTATAACCCGCCTTTCACAGACTCAAAGTCATGAAACCCTGAATAACATAATTTACATTAAAGCTTACATAATACACAAGCAAGATGGTTTCCAACAGGTTTTAAATTGTGTCCACAGAATTAACAAACTGAAGCAACAGGACCAAAATCTTCCTCGGTTTAGGAGCCACAGTCTGAAAGGCCATGCCGTCTTATTAGTTTTAGCCTTATCCCAAAGGCATTCACAAGGAAATTCAGGGTTCGGGATCGAAGACCAAAAGCAGCAGCTGCTGTCCGGCCATTTGAAGATATAACTATCCCCCTAAAAACACAATACAGGACAAACACTTACTTAATTTGCATAAATACGGCTAAAGTTACGCAAAAGTTAAATAAAATAAAAATAAAAACAAAAAAGAAAAATATGAGGTTTAATGAAAAAAATTATTTATGTCTGCATTTATTTTGGACTGGAAGGAAAAGAAAAACACAAAAGGGGGAAACACATCCAACAACAGTGACGCCATTAATCACCAAATCCATCCAGACAAATGTACAGATTCTTCAAAAGCCAAGATAAATGCATTTAAGATAGAACACTTAGTAAACGAAGGAGGTGGCAACTCCATTTTTCCAATACTTTGTGTGCAGCTCTGATTCTTTTCCCCAGGTGTTTACACAGCCGGTCACACCTTGAGCCACGCATGTGACCAAAACTGCCGAATAGGTCGACATGTTAGGAAGCGTTCTTCGAGTGACTCAAGCCACCCAAAGCGCTCACAGGATGGAGGTGTGTTCAGTGACTCATCTGGCCTTATTGGGGCTTATCGGTTTGATCCTTCAACCAGCTCCACTTGAAGCTGGAACTGTTTCCAACACGATCAGAGCTGGAGAAACGTTTTAGCTGAGGAATAAAATGAAATAAACTTTCTCTTAGTTAAGCATTTAAGATGAGTGGAGAAAGCCACAGCAACAAATAATTGAACTGAGTCACACTTCTAACATGTCTGTTCAACACGCTTTGGTAATTATCACTCATCCAAACCACTTTCAACCCAATGCTTCATCTACTGAGCTCCTGGCACACATTTACTATCATTTTCATTTAGCTGCATAGCTAAATGAAGATGATAACGAAATGCAAATGACGGAGAGCTTTAGGGCATGAATGGGCTGTTTGGTTCACCCGTTATTTGATCAAAAATAAAAGGAGCTTATGCCTTTTGGTTATTCATGGGCTAGATAAGAGCTCAAAAATCACGACACGACTTATAAAAAGCTCTTCAGAAATGTTTTTATTTCTCACAGCTTGAAAACATTGGTGTGGGAGTTTGGTTTGATCATCTTCTGTCTTTATCTTTTCTTTATCTCAAAACATTTAGTGCTATTCGCTTTCCAGTTGCAGAACAGGAATTTATTCCGTTTTATTTTGAATCTATTCACTTTCATTCTTCAAATGGAGCTTTGTATGGCGACAGTTCCTCTTTGATTGGCCTAAATGCTCGGCTATGCCCACATTTGTTGCCAAACCATCTGCCACAAAGTCGTGGTGACTCATCAGGGCAGCCTACGCTCCTTTTGAGGATCCATAATTTCCACAAGGTGCCTCCTGCTCTTTCTAATCACCACTTATTGCACCTTCCCCAGTGTTTCTGTGTGGCTGTGCCGTGAATCAATCACGGACCTGAGTATGTGGGCGCCATGTGCTGCAGATAAAAGAGCTGCCATTATCACAACCTCGGCTGTGAATGCACAGGTTTTGCTGTTTGTTTTCTGTTCTTTTCTATTCTTGTAGGCACACACAATACTTGCATGTGTGAAAATGCACTGACACACACACACACACACACACACACACACACACACACACAGACTCTTTCTCTCTCTCTCTGTGTCCTGCCACCTATCAGAAGTTGATAATTGACACAGAGAGTGACAACAGTGTTTGTTCTGGTGCAGGCAGGGACAGATCCAGTGTCCAGACAGTGAACTGGATGCTCCTGCCTCCTGGAGTCACATGCTCACATGTCGCTCTGTTACCGCTCTTCACATCCACATCTGATGTCACATTATCACTTTGTCCTTATTGTCTCCTTTTTTTTTTTTTTTTGCAAGCGCAAGAGTCATGATTTTAGAGCAATACGTTGGTTTTGATGAATTTTTCTGAAGGTTTCAGTCAGATTTTTTTTTCTTATTTTTAACCCACTTGCCAACAATTTTGTTTTTCTTATCTGTAAAACATGCACTAAAATAATAATTTTAAAAAGTTGAATAGTTGTCAAAGCATCATATAAAATAGAATAGTAGAAAAATAAGCATCAGATCTTTACTAGATTAATTTTCCTTAATTCAAAGAAGGGACTTTCAGATATTTGATGTGATGTAGATGCAATTTTAACCTTAACTTTTCACCATTCCCTGTTTTATGTGTGTGGGAGAAGAATTAACACCTGTTGACCTTTTCCTCATTCTGCCATCTCACAACCACAAACATCAATGTGTTTCGTTGGGATTTTATGACCTGTCAGACTAAAGTGGTGAATAACTTTGTAAGGTAAGGAAAATGATACCATGGAAACCCATGGACCTTATTTGTTTTGGCACCACTTATGTCAGGACTTATCGAGTTAAGATTTGGATAGAATTATTCTAATATATGAATACGCTTTGATGTAAACCATTACTATACATTACAATATTTGGGATCTTGCTGGAAGCAGAAAATCCACAATTTACATGTTTTTATTATTTTCTCTTACAGGAACAGGGACGCCTCATATTAGCTCTCTCCATCTTGAAGTGAACAAAGACCAGCTGCTCTCTCTCTGCCCCACAGCATGATACTGCCACCGCCAAGTCTCACAGTGTTGATGGTGTGTTCAGAGCAATGCACTGTTCCCCCCAAAAAAGGTCACACCAAAATCTGGAGGAGGAATTCACTCGGTCTGATCTTGCAAAACGTGGACAACGTTTTGTTCACCTCTCACCAGCTCCATGGTGCTGACGTCAGAGTCTCTGCCTCACACTCCGCCTTTTGCCATCTCAACCAGGGCGTGTCTGAGAAGTTATCTCCAGGCCTTCATGGTAATTAAGTCTGGAACTGAACTGAATTGCACCTCTGACGTGCGCTGCTTCGCATGTGCAGCAGGTTCCTTTGATCATGTCTGCTGTCCGCTGCTTCCTCATTAGGCGTAGAAAATCTGGGAGTTAAGGTGTGGCAAAGGGGAGGACAACAAAAAAGTATCTGCTTTGACAATTTACTCCGAGAACAGTTTGCACCAACAGTTTGACCTTTGAATGCCGTAATCAGACTACTTCACTGTGAAATCTGTGTTTTATGTAGAATCTTATGGGGACAAAAAGATAAAGATCATAATCAAAAAAATAGGTTTAGTTCCTTGGAATAATTGCTTTCTTCATAAGAAAGACCTTTGGTTTGACTTGATCCTCAGAAAGACCCCAGAGGGGATGCAGCACCAGCAGCCTTGGACTTTAAAGCACCCAGACTGCTCATTAAATCCACACACACACACACAAATGTCCAGTGTGAGCCCTGAGTGGCATGTCTGCAACCAATTCCTCTAAGCTCAGCAGGTCATCGCTGTCGGTTTAACACTCGTCTCCTTTTCGGCCTGCGAAACACACTCAGAGGGAAACACCAACAGCAGCACACGTTTAGGTGCTTTGTGAAACAGGCCCCCAGGCTCCGCATGAACCTTCATTCACTTTCCTCCGGTTCAAGCCTAATCAGCTTGCAGGAAACCCGGAGACGAGAGGAAGGCAGGCCAGCTGCTGCTCATTGTTCAACAGCTGCTCAGAACATTTTTGCTGAAATGTGATTGGCTGTAACAGACAGCGAGGATGATGATGATCACATGGCGCTGCTTCGCTGTCTGAGTTTGTCTTGTCAGACTTGCGGCTCACAGAGAAAGGCTGATAAATAAGCTTAAACAGAAAGTAAAAGACAAAGGAGCTGAAGAAAATGTAAGACATTTTCCACTATTTGTGTGTGTAGAATAGCTTATCTCATCAAATAGTCGTCCCCCTTTCAATGCAGGTGAATATGTGTTAATTATTGAGCTCAGAGGTGTCAGACGGGAGATTTTCTTACCTTTGGACGCAGACTGGCTGGCTTTCATCCCATGTTGCTACTCATTATCCTCAGCTCAGTTAACAAGTTCATCCAGCTTCAAAAGCAAAGAACCGTCCCATTACAGTGCAAAGGGTTGACTTTGTTTCTCTGCACCCTCCATCTGTGTGGGACAGTGGGCGCAGGATTACTGAGAACATGTTTGAAAATGAAACTATCAGCACTTAGTCGCCTCTTCAACTGCTAGTTTGGTCAGCAGGTTTTGGAATAACTGCACATGAAGCCGCTGCTAATCAGATTTTGTGAATCCCATGACAGCAAATAATCATTTTAGGTTATGTGTCTGCTTGAGCAGCCTGTGTGTGCCCATTCAATAAATTAGAATACGTGTTCAGATGAGGTTTATTTATCACATTAAGAGTGCTAGTTTACACTAAAGCTACATTCCTGTATTAAAAATGAACTAAAATAAAGCCTCTGAAACATTCATCTGTGTGTAAATGATTTATGTAATGTGTTTCATTTAGTGTTCCTGAAATAAATGGACTTCAACAATATTCAAATCTTTTGGATGGGTCTGTATTTTGACCTCATGCTAGTATAAAGTGCAGCATATCAAATTTTATTTTGAGAGCATTTCTGTGCCCCTTGGATATAAATAAAGTAGCAAAACGAAAACAAAGTTTGCACATGTTGTTTGAGAAAACACATTGCGTCATTCCCAGTGAGCTAAGGACCCGTGTCATCATCTTTTCATAGGAATCTGTTTGGTTGTGAGCACAACTTGCAGCGACTGGTACAGAACAGGGAAATGTTCAAGGTGAATCAGACGAGTAAAGATCACATGGCTGGATGTGCGATCGGCATTCTGTTTTACTCCCCTGCTGCAGAGTGAAATTCAGGAACACTAATAGTGGGTTCTTGTAGACCTTGGAAGTTAAAATTTATCATCAAGATGGAAAAATCAGCTAAAGTGTCTCCTGACTTTGGAATTTCGACTTGAAATTTAAATAAGTGAAATCCATTTATTTCAATGGAATTAATGGTCTTGCTGCATTCTAAATGACATCCAACAAGTTCATGCTGGGATTTATGTCATCTGACCATTCTAACATTTTCTGAAGTTGATATTGTCGTTTTTTTATGTATTTGACTACTAATAGATGGATTTATACTTTTTGTCTTCATGCAAGACTATTTTTAATGTGAATCTAGAAGCTCTACTGTACACAGCACGTCTGAAAGATTTCAAAGAAGAGAAATGACATTAACTATCCTTCTGTTTGAGAACTTGTGAGGGAAGAAAATGCTTCTCTTTGACTGGGAGTTGGAGGGTCCATGAAAGGAAGGCTTGAACGTAGCATTAATGGAAAGAAAATATAGAGCCCTCTGAACTCTTTCAACCCTCAAAATGTGAATTGTCAAATTCACATTTTAGGCCAAATGATTTGGCCCAAATCATTGTAGCTCAAGATGATAAGATGTCTTGGTGTGAGTAAGACCTAAAGTTGAACATGTTCTGACTGTCTTAAGCTTTTATTTTATAGCTGGGGGGATAATTCCTTATGGCAGACACAGAGTGTAATCAGTCCTCACGCAGAAGTATTAGATCCTGTCACTGCTGCAGTTTAAACATTTCCAAACTGCATGTTTTTCTACTCAATTTTGTCTGAGTCACCATCAGTAAGAGAGGCGTAAGTCTGTCATAACACTTTAGAAGTCAAATTGGGTTCAGTGCTTCCCAACTTTTATAGATGGAAAAAGAGTTGCTCCAATGCTTCACTGTTCATACTGCCAGCATATATATATACTGTATATGAGGAATGAATGAAATCTTGCAACTCTTTCAGGCGATGCTGAGCTGGGGGGATCTGGCAATGTGGAAACGCATGGACACTGTGTGGTCATGGTGTTGAGTGAAAGGTCAGAGGAAAACATCAATGAAGTCAGAAGTCTTTCCACCAATCCACCAAAGTGTGATAAGTCGAACTTTAAGTCATGCAAATTTAGAACAGTCTAGTATTTCATAAGGAAATAAATACAAGGATGCATCCTGTCTGCTCAGGTGTCTCGCCTGATCCCTGAAACGGGAGCCAAACCCCGTGTTGGCAACCTCTACGCCAGTCTAAACTGCTTCCCATGCCCCCCTCTCAAATGTAAGTAAGCGGTGGTACAAATCTCAGCTGTGACCAGGTCACGTGTACACCTGCAAAATGGGAAACTGGGTGTCAGGCAGTGAAATTATGAGTAAAGACACCATTGAAAGCCTACGCATTAATACGTCAGTCCATGACATACCACGCTCTAATGAACTAAAAGCAGTTCTAACAGTTTTACTCATACGTTCACGTCGCAGAGAGATTGAAGCTCGGCAGGAAAAGCAATTAACCTGATCACTTTCCCTGTTTTCCAAACCAAGCTTCTCAGTGTCCAAATCATTCAGTGATATGTGCACATGCACGGCCTAAAATGCATGAGTCTCCCACTGGCTAGCAGTCCCCCTTAGTCTAACGGGCTCAACATGTTGCGCAGGATGCAGTCAGATCATGTTGCGTTATAATACCATATACGATTACAGCAGGTGTCACAGAGAGCTGTGTATGTGTGTTCATGCGTGGGTGCGTGTGTGTGTGCGCGTGTGCATGGCCTCATTAACCTGTTAAGGAGCCTCAGGGCAAAATATTTGTTCTTAACCAGCTGACCCAGTCAATCTTCTGTGCTGAACTAAACTTTCCATGCTTGGGATTAAAGTAACTTGCTGGGTGGAAAGACTCCAGATCACATGCTGTTTCTTCACAGTAGTGATACACTTGAGTGGCTCAGATATCTAATCAAATTATCACTTCATTGTTCATTAATCAACTTGTAGACACTTTTGCACTTTGTATCTTTCTGATCCTTCAGAGCATCAGGTGCTCTGAAGCACTCTTGTTTTTCATGCCTCAGCAAGACAGCTTTTAGGATTGTTACCAACGACTGAGGGACCAGAGGTTCTCAAAGGGACCAAAGGTCAGTTCTGATAAGGGAGAGCGACATATCTTGATGGAAAATTGGTTCAAGACAATGATCAAGCATTAACTTTAAAATGTTTTCAAAATTTGAAAACAGGAAATGAAAACTAATAAACACATATCACAGCATACTAGGTGTAAATGTGTCAAAGATAATTCAATTTTTTTTTTCAGTGACATGGTATATAAAATTTATTTACAGAACATAAAAATACACAAATGACAATTTTGAGATGATATTGTGAAAAATCTTTTGATAGTTTTTTCTACTTTTATTGTGTTATCTATGCTACATTATTCAACTTTTGCTGCAGTAACCAGACAAACGTTTTTAAGCATCTTTTGATTAATTTTCCTGCCTTTGATATTCTTAAATATACACCTGATTGCAGTTAGAGAACTTCAATTGAGTGTAAATAAAGTCTAGCTTTTCTGGAGTATGTGTTTTTTTGTTGTTGTTGTTTTCTTTAGCTACAGCTATACTTTGCAGCGAGGTAACAAAGATTAGCAACGGTGACATTACTGCAACTGTATATTTCCAAAGAGTTAATAAAAAGAAAATGTGAAAACTGGTTCAATAGCCTGAGAGGAACTCTGCACTGCAGGGACATGTGCCAACTACTTTCTGTGCTACATCTGACAACAGCCTTTTAGATCCTCCATATGTCTGGACTAAAAGGTAACATTGAAACAAAAAAGTACTTTTACTACAAAAAAAACCTTGTGAAAGTGTGAAAATCATCTTTCAACACATTGATGGAAAATGGATTGTGATTGGATGAAAATTACACTTTTGTTCATAATCCCAAACGGTAAGTTTGACACACGTAGAACTCATATGTAGCACATGTGGTAGCATTGTGATATGGAGTTACTTATTTTTTCAAGTTGGATGAAATCAGAAACAGTTCTAAGTATCAGTCAGTTTTGACCCACATCCTTCAGCATCTCTGCGTTAGGAGACGCAGAGGGATTTTTCCTGTCAAAATTTCTTTGAGTCAAAGCATCTGTCAAAAATAACAAAACAATGATTTCATGACTGGAAAAATAAATCTTTTGAATAGTGCAGCCAGAGTCCCAAACTAAGGCGGACAGAAAATCTGCAGCATCACCTGAAGAGAAGTAGACATAACTTCACAATCTGATAGACTTTGAAAGATTTTACAAAGTAGAGCAGTCAAATATAGTCAATATTTAGCATCCTGACAGTTTTCAAGGTTCAACATTTCAACTTGGCTAAATGCAACAGTTAGAATTCAGTTCAAGGATTATTAGTCAAGTGTGTGTGAGTTTTCACTCACTAAATATGTTTGTTGGTGCAGGACATCTACTTATTTGCAGATGTTAAACAAACATGTTGATGGAAATTACTCCCATTTAGGGTTTGGACAGAAGCCGCTACAGATGAAGAGTTAAACATGTAAACACATCTGACTGCTGTTGGTTTTAGAGCATAAAAACTCACATGCTTGCACACAAACATGGTGGCATAAATAACCATGTACCAGCTTGTGCTACTGACATCCCTTCACGGAAAATCAACCTCTCAGTTTACAGGGATCGAGTCTCATAACATTTCCAACCGATCCATTAGCTGCTGAGAGGAGATCAAAGGTCACGTCTTCCATATAATTTCGCTTTTTTTCTTTCTTCACATTTAGCTGCTGTCGCCTTCCATTTCAGCCTTTTCAGGGCAAAGAGGTTGTTCAGGTTGTTGCATATGAGCAACGCTTCAAAACTGAAAACTTAGGTTTGAGACAAGTTGTGAGATGAGTTTCTTTACTTTAACAGAAGGTTCTGGTGGAGTCCTGATGTGAAAGACACACTGAAAGAAAGAAAATGTTGGAACTTGTTCAACTAAAAGTATTTCACTGATTGCTATAGAAACATCTTAATCATAGGAGTAGACTGGAATAGAATAGAAATATCCTTTATTATCCCTTAGTACTGGGATATTTCTATTTTTGTGAGTGGATGTTTTTTCATCATACAAAAATGCTGGTTTATTTTTAAAATTACAGACTCATGTTTAGGGTTGTACTCCTGCAGGAAGGTGAATCTCTACCCAAGTCCCAGATCTTTCTGTCCCATTAAATCTGAGTAGCCTCTTTGTTCACAATTTCTGTTTTTTTTCTTTTTACTCATCTGTACAAGCCAGTTGTGTGGCGTGTACCACATATTCTTCCACCAGAGGTATTGACCTCTGAACCTCATCCAGTCTTAAAATGGCTGTCTTTGTCACGCTCTTTGTATTTTGGTTCTCATTTGAGTTTGATTAGGTCTTTTTAGATTTACTTCTCTTTGTATTAGTTATTTTCCCTGCGGTTCTCTTGGGTGTATTTTTCTGTGTTCATTATTCTTAACCTTTCCCCGTTAAATTTGTATATAGATTTCTTTTATGTTTTCTCTGATAATAAGTCTACCTTCAGTCCCCTGCATAGATTCTCCTCCCATTGCACTCTGTTGAATGTACTCATCTGGTCTCCAGGCCACAAACACATCACCTTGATCTGATTCACTCACTGCTGAATTCTTGCATTTTTCTGAAACGCCTTTGCCCCGGCTCCTGTGTCTTTTCCCTTTGAGCTCTGGAATTTCTTTCATCATTTATGCTTTTTTTTTTGTTGAATATTGCAATGACAATATTCATTAATATTAACTAACATTATCTTCACTACGAACTGTCTTTTCCACCATTACACATACTACTCTTCTGGAGCCTTTTCATCTTTAAAGACTTTGAAGACTAACTGTAGCAGCTGTTGGCATGAAGTACAATTAAAGTCCTTCCACGTTACCAAGTATCTTACTGGTGCACAAAGATTTGTTGCACGGCACCTGAAGTATTATATCATATTGCATCCAAGAAGTAATTTACAAATGCAATTATTATAATATTAAAAATGCACATTGCACAATCCCCTAAAATATACTGAAATGTGTAACTTTAACATAATCACAAAAGATTTAGGATGTGAAGATTTTTGCACAGCTTGTATGTGACAAAAACCATGCAGCCACCTGTCCATTTTATGTCAAGTGTTAACTAAATAAACTGACAGGTGAGCTGTGAGGTTCTGTAATAGCTGGACTTTTGCCACTGCACCAGAAGTCCAAAAATAACATTCCTGCTCAGGAGAAATAATTATATTTTCATTTACAGTTGCTTTATTGCATTGCCATTTTGGCACACATACTTGTCTGATTCGGATTTTCCCTACTTTGTTACCTCCTGTTTGCCTTGTTTGTTATAGCGACCAGCAGAAAGTCCATCAGATTGTGTCTTTCATCAAATTAAGCGAGTCTCTTGGAGGAGGATGAGACAGGAAATTGTAACACTCTTCATTAAGGAGAGCAGTTACTATTTATGTGGTGACGACAACTCTGCCTCTGCACCCATGGGAGAGACCATCCCCAATATCTGCACTCAATAATGGATACAGGTTGCTATTTATACAGCAGTCCCTCCACACACTTCTATTTTCTCTCTCTCTGTCACTTCGCCAGCTCTCATAGCTGTTGGCCATTATGAAAAAGCTGTTACAGAAAAAGTCTCTGCAGAATGCATAAGCTGTTATTGAAGAGACTGAGATGTGTAGGCGGCTCTAACCATGGAGCCGTGTCAAGATGCACTCTGAAGCTTCTGAGTTAGAGATAGAGAGTAATAAAATTTTTTCCAAAGAGAACCCAGTCAAACTGCAGCAAAAATTTTTAGTTTTTCTTTTTTTTAGGTCAATAGAAAAATAAGCAGTAGAATGGCACTCTCTGAAAACCTGTGTGTTTTCAACATATTTTGATTACGGTATGTTTATATTTTTAAAGTAATTTTAAAAATCTGGTCAAATAATATATATATATATATATTGTTTAAAATGCTTCTGTACTAAGCATGCTAATTCTGGTGAGGAATAAATAAAGCCACCAAAATGTTTAGAATCACACACTTTCTGAACATTTTAAAAAACCCTGTTCATACTACAGACATTTAGTTTATTGTGCCCTTGACTCTTGTGGTAAGATCCAAAGACTCTAAGGGTCTCAAAGTGCTTTGAAATCTGCCACTTCATTGTCTACAATTGGAGAAAATCCAAAGCAATGGTTAAATCATCCAACTCTGGTCATCCAAATAGGTTCACCCTGAAAGTAAACAGAGAGATGCTAAAATAATTCTGTAAAAACCCTCAAAAATGTAATTGTGAGGCCTGCAGGAGACTTTTGCTGTGTTTGAAATGAAATGTCTGAAACATCGGAAAAAGACTACGTAACCTCTCCATATAACTCTCACAAGGAAGATAGATTTGTCCTTAAGAAAAACATGTTCAGAGTGAAGTTTGTCAGAAACAACGTGGATGAAAACAAGGACTTTTGAAACAATGTTTGTTATTTCAGATAGGTCTAAAACTGAATTATATGGACGCCAGTTATAGGGTCCAGTTCTGCTTCAAGAGATGTTGAAGCAGAACTGGACCCTATAACTTGAACAAAGTCCAAACATACCAGTAAATCCACCACAGAGTGGCTAAAAACTATGAAATGAACCTGGGCTGAGTCAAACCACAGTTCTTTATCATTCTGAGAGCAGTGGGTTCACCTCATACGCAATAAACGCCTAAAACATCTCACAAATGAAAGTGAAGAGTGATTCTTGTGCCAACACTGTCGACAATACAACGTTGACAATTTCTGTTATGTTCAAATATTCAGAGCAGGAGAATGACGTTGACGGCACACAGCGTCCCCTGCTGGTTAAAACCAGAAACAACAGGCGCGCGCCACCTGACAACAGGTTTTTTTTTCAATAAAGTTTGCTTTGTTTACGTTCTCAATCAAACATGGCCGCCTTAGCAACCGCTCTATTCGATGATGAACCGTTCACGGTACATTTTAACGAGCTACGTTTCTTATTTTCTTTAAAACACTGACATTGTTGGTTAGTAGACATTAGTAGACAAATTTGCTAAACTATCAGTGAGTTCTAACGTAAGGAAAGATCTGAATATATACTATAGTTTGTGAAAAAAAAACGCATCCGCAGCCATTCGTCATTATTTAAGTAAAGCATTTTGGACAATCTGCATGACGTTTAGGATAGAAAAAATGAATTCCGTTCACTGTAATAGTCGTACGCTCATTTGTTTTTGTTGTTTAAAAAATGAATTTAGGATGGGGAAGACTCTTGTGTTCCCCCTACCACTGAGAGTTGCACGGTAAGAAAGCAGAGAAGGTTGAACAGGGAGGAAATCGTTGCCTTTCTGCGGGAGGCAGAGAAGAACAGAAGGCTGTGAGTGAAATTTGCTTTAACTTTTGTCATACAATGAAGGATAAATCAAATCACATGAAGCTTAACAGATATATAAAAGAACCACCCAAAAAACTGTTTATTTCATCCACCCAAAACTATTTAGTTAAATATTTTATATAAAAATATACTAGACTCGATATTTGATGGATGGATACATCCATAATCTAAACTGCTGTCTGTAATTTGGGAGCCTGTGACGTAGATTCATACCCTGTGATATAGAAACACATTTAACAAGGAGTTGAAATAAGAAAAATCTCTATCCCTGCCCTATAAATGTAACCACTGACTTTAAAATCAGTTTTTTGCCTTTTGCCGGACAGGATTGAAAAATTGGAGAAAGAGAGAGCCCTGACTGTTCTGTGCAGAAAGAATGCCTGGACAGATGTCATTGACGAAATTGAGGAATATGAAAAAACACTGCAGAAAGAGAGGTTTTCTCAAAGTAAGTAATTTATAGCTGATTTTCTTTTTTTGACATTAGGCAACTGTTTCACAAGGATGTGCAGTCAGTGTAATGATAAATGTGTGCTCATGATTAGAAATACTTTTAATTCAAGCAGCACTAACAGAAGATGACTGCTTTCTGAACAAACTTGACCCTTCATTCCTTCTTTTATGAGCTTTCATTGATTCACAGCTCTCTTCAAATCTAACCATAACGTTAGATTTGAACGTTTTAGTTAATCTGATGTCTTGAGTTTTAACCAAGCTGTTTCAGTCTAGCTTTAACCATTGGTCAAATATTGCCTGAAATTTGCAGTTTATGGCAACTGTATAAATTCAAAGTCTTGCATCTTCTTATTTTTTAAATCATATCGTATGTCACTTTGTGTTGAAGATCTAAAATCCATACTGTATCCTCTATCAGCTCCTTCATCATGGTAAAGATTATGTGTGCAATGGGTTTCAAAGCCCAAACCACTCATCAGTAATAGTTCTGAATCCGAAGCTGCAATTTGTGTAGACCATGAATTTAAATGTTGACGTTCATAAAGTATCTTCAATGTGCCTGAAACTTGTAGACGCCCTGTAAAGAAACCAGACTGTTTCAATATGTTATTGTACAGTTTTAACAGAAATATAATATTATGGCTTTTCTTCAGAGATGATCCTTCAGAAGCAGCTACTGAAGATCAATAACGGTGTGAAGAAATTTCAGAAACACCTAACTGACGTCAAGCCGTCTCCTGAATGTAAGATTTTTGTTTCTTGATGTTAAAGAACCTGCAACTCACTTGTTGTTGTCCACTACCTGGAAAACCTTATAAACATACATTTTTTGTCATTATTAATATCAATATTTGAGCTACTTTATGAGTTGATATGTGAAATAATATAGCAAGTTAATTTAATTTATTCAGAATTAAATACGCAGTGTCAGTGATGTGAAAATTAAGAGTCTTTTGGGACAGTTTGTTGATATTGTTTCTGACATTTTGTTTGTATTTTCAGTGATTGAAAGACTTAAAGAAATAATGTTAGATGTGGAAATGTCGATAAATAATCTAAAGGAGGACCAGTGTTTACGGTAAAAAGATTAGCTAAACATTCATCTTTACACCACATCAGCCTGGAAAATGGGGGGGGAAAAGACATATTACCTTTTATGAATGGTGTTATGGAACTGCATCCTTACAGACTTTGGTAAATCAGTAGAAAAGCCACAACATTCACTTTGTATACACATACGAAAAGTGTGCATCTTATGAGAAACAAGTTTAAGTGCATCAAAGAATGTTGGGAAGTAGAGAAAATAGAAATAAAAAAAAGCATAATTAATAGACTAAGATTATCTGTGGTGAAATGCAACTATTATAAGGAATCAAACATTATGTTTCTTACTTACTCTCAGCTTTGAGGAATATTCAAAGGAGGAGCAGACGTGCAAGCAGGAAGTTGTAGCGTATGAGAGGAAGTTTGAAAACTGGAGTCTTCTTGTCAAGTCAAACCCTAAATTACCTGCAGCTTCTACTCTGAAGGTTTTCAATTTACACCAATAGTTTTTTTCTTTGTTGTTTAACACTCACTTAAATAAGGAAAAGGGATGACGAGCTATTTTTTCTTCTGTTTCCTTTAAGGTTAAACCCTTCAACAAAGATCTCCCTGCCGAGGTCAAAGCTTTGGAGGATTTCCTGCAGAAGACTGGAGGGTCTCATGGAGGCTGGGACCAATTTGATCACCAAGCGTTCTTAAAAGTAAGGAATACAAAGTTGTTCTCTTAATTACCTATTTATTATTTTTGACAATTTTAGTAGAGCAGCCTTTTTGTTCTAACAATGACAGGTCTGGATGAAGCACGGTGGGCGGTCGTCATACAGGAAAGAGGCCAAACTCTACCTGCCGAGTAAAACACAGGAAGAGATCCGGCAACACGAGGACTGGCATCAGGAGCTGCTTCACCTGCAGGACAGAAAGAGAGAGGTGGAGAAATGTGGCAAAGTGTGATGTTAGAGTTTAGTGGAAGTAAAAACGGAACAAAATCCTTTTTATCTTCCAGGTCTATCAAGCACAGTCCCTTGCAAAAGATGGAACCCTTTCACATTTTTTTTTACACAGATGAAAACTTGAAAAATGTGGAATGTTTTTATCTTCAGCCCCCCTGAGCTGTTTGCTGTGTTCCTTGGGTTTGTAAGGTTGAAATGCATACAGGTGGACCTGGTCTGTTCATGGTCTGACTTGTGAATGCAGTTGTTTGCACTGGATTTTATTTAGGGGAACCACAGTGAAAGAGTGAAAGAAGCTTAATACACAAATGTACACCACACTTTTAAAGTTTTATTTCTGAAAAAATAAAAAATAAAAAGTCACGTAAGCTCCTCCATGCAGTCACAGTTAAGCACTACTTTTTTGTAAGTAATTAATCTCAACAGCCTTCTTTTTTTCAGGGTTTGGTATGTGTCATGCAGGAATCTTTGCATTACGTGTATTTTGTCCAGTTTTAACAGTTTTCTTCCATCCCATCCAGACTATTCAACGCTGGAAAATCAGCAAGGATAAAGAACGTCAGAAGAGGATCCAAACTCAAGTGGAAATGGAGGAGGCACAAAGCAAAGGGAGGAAGGTCAAGAACTTGACTGAGCAACAGCAGTGAGTATCAACAACTGAATAAATTCAGATCAGAAACATTTCAAATTTGCCTCACACAAACTGTTTGAGTTAAGTTAAGTCATTTATGTTTCAGGACTGAGGAGAAGGAACAGAAAATGGAGGTGGCACGGCGCCTAGAGGAATGGAAGAAAAAGAAAAAACAAAAAGAGGAAGAAGAAGGAGAACAGAAACTGGCTGAGGAGATTCACAGGAGAAAACAAGAAAAGGTGCTTAGCGGTTCATATTTTGCCATAGAATTTTTTTTTTCTAACTATAGCACTGGTTTTCATAATCAAAATTGCATAATATGAGGTTGCTTTACTGGGGCCCTCAGCAGATGACAATTTTTAACAAAATGATCTCTGCTGATCAGGAGGAGCGCCGCCGCCAGCTGGAATTAAAGATGGCGCTTGAGGAGCATCTGCGATTGAAGCGTGAGAAAGAGGAGGAACAGGAGAAGAGAAAAAGAGAGGAGGAACAGAGGGAAAGGGAAGAGAAGCGAAGAGAGGCAACAAAAGTCATCAAAAGCTTCAGTGAAAGGGTACCAAGTTCTAAAGTCTTAGAAATATATGAAAACAAAAGATAAGGTGTAAGTTTGCACTCTCAAATTCAGAGTTGCTCATTAAAATTACTTATAACAAAAAGCGTTCAGACAATAAACAGCAGGTTCCTTTGAGCTCAGCGAGAAGAAGGTATGCTATCACCTTTGCTTTGCAAAATACATAGTTTGATTGCACCTTTGCAGGATCTTCACAAGGTGGAGGCAAAGCTTCATGAGAGGCAGCTGAGGGAAAAGGAGGAAGAGGAAAGACAGAGAAGAATCTTAGCTAAGCTAAAGGAAAAGGTGCAGTGACCAGCCTGAAATATTTCAATCTAGATTTCAAAGATTTCAGTCATTAGTCTCAGAGAAATAATTTGGTTTTCTTCTTCAGATGGATGGTCATGTGAACAGAGACCCCTCCAGGCTGATTCGCCCCACTAAAGGATGGGAGGAAAGGATGAAACACATGGGTCCTTTTCATTCAGGACAAGGACCCATGCTACAGATGTTTCACAGGTCTGGACCTGTGGACTTGACTTTAAGTTCTGATAAGTAACACTTAGGTAATTACATATTTTATTATTTTTATTCCAGAGCCATCCCCTCTTGGAGACAAGGGCTGTGATGTCACCATGAGCAGAGTCCTTCAATTTTCCACAGTTTCCGGAGCCTCTGTTTGACTTAAATCTTTTTGTTGTTATTGTTTTGACACTTTTGTTGTAATGGTAAAGTATTTCCAAATAAAATATTTTTTTTCTTTATAAAAAAAGACTTTGTCCATGTGAACTGAAGACAGTATAGTTACACGAGAAAAAAAAAACAAATCTACTGCAGAATTTGTAGCATATTACGAAAGTATCCATTGTTTTTGAAAAGAAAAAATCCCTACCTTATGACATTCGAACTTCAATGTGTTTTGGAGCAACATAAGCAACATAAGTGGAATAACCAGAAAATCTCAGAAATGCTAAATAGTCTAATTAAAGTGGTTGGGGGTCGGGGGGGGTGGAAACAAAACACTGAGGTCATTGTGCAAGTTGCAATAAATGAACCCTTCTGTTAAAATATTTCACTTTGAAACTTATCTGGTTACATTTTTATGTAAACTTAATTAATGATCCAAAATCAATCAATCCATCCATTAATCTATCTGTGAGTGAAATTGCCACCATTATGTTCTATATTGGGAATCAAGTTTTCTGATAGTAGTAGTGTTAGGTTTCTTCCACACACAGCTGGTTGCCCAAGGTTTTATTTGATTATATTATTATTATTATTATTGGATGTTGTATACTAAATGTGTATACTACACAGATGCCATCTGATGTTTTTTGATTTTGTTCTACAATGTGTTGGTCTGTCACATGAAACCTTAATTTGAAATCAAATGAGAAAAAGTAAAGAGATACTTTTTCAAGGCGCAGCACAACCTGATATATACTTTATAAAAATTTGACCTTCATGGAGATCAGCAGGATGTTCTCCAAGAAGGAGTCGATCCTAGAAACCCGGGGCCTGTTCCACGTCGACTAGCTGAAGCTTACGAAGATGAACGGATAGGGCGGTTTGGAGCACAAGTCGCTGGAGTTCGACAGCTCCTCTGTACCTTCACTCAGGTTTAGGTTCTGTGAAGAATTGATCCTGCTCACCCATCATTAGACCTCCATGGCCTTTCCCTTCTATTCTGCACTTTGATATTTACAACTTCTGTTAAACTCTGGGCTCAAGGCCCAGTTCCGTTTATCCAGTTCCATTACACAACTGCTGGGTAACTTTCACATTGTTCCTGTATTTTATCTTAGCTGCACCTCAGAATGACGCTTTCACATGTCAACACAACAACCACTGACTGGCAGATCTGGATGGAAGACTGTAAGCTTATATGACAGGGACCTTGTTTATCTTGTCAAACTCAAGCATGTATTTGTTATAAAGTTAAATTAGTCATTAACAGTCCCTTGACCAAATAAAACAAGAGGAGCTCCCAGTTTTTAATTCATGTTGATTTTCATGACATAAGAAAACTATGGAGGCCCCTAGGGGACGTGGAGGATTTTGTTTTCTTCTTTTGCATTTTCTAGCAATGATCTACTGATCAGTTCTTGCAGCATAATAGAATACTGTAAGGCTTTCTTACAGTGGCCATCAAACATTCTGCTATCATATAAGACTTTCATAAAGTTTTCCATGAATGTTAATATCTGCTTGTGAAATATCTGAAGTGTTTTATCTTTAGGACAGAAATACATCATAGTCCTGGTTTAAACAGAAACTTTCCATAAAAATAAAAAATAGATCCAAACTATTTGGACTATTTCTGAATTATTATAACGGGGTATTAAAGTCTTCAGACAGTTTGATTGTGTCTCTTTGTGTTGGTCTGAATGGTTTAAAGATCCGTTTTCATGTGCGGATCCATCTCAGCCTAACACAGACACAAACATGCAGTGAATAAATCGATTATCAGTTTTGTGAATAAACACGTTTTCACTGAGGCGCTTTAAATGTGTATACATTTGATATTTTAAATGGACATTCGTGGCTATATACAAAACAGACCAGCAAATAACTAAGTATATTGCGAGGTAGTGAAAAAGAAAAAATGTCCCCCTCAGGGCCTCCGTAGAAAACAACAGTGTTTGTTTTGTCTTTTAGTCCATTTTGACTGTATTGGTAAAAAAGTGCTGAAATGTATTTCTAAACTTAATTATACATGTTCATAGATCTTGAACTGGAACAAACTGAATTAAATAATATGTTGTTGTATAATATGTTGTAGTTTATTTGTGTCTGTAATGTAACAGGACTATTGGAGTCTTCGTCAGGATTTGAAATGGTAACGCGTTAGATTACTCGTTACTGAAAGAAGAGGTCCGTTAAGACGAAGCCAAGCGGTAGCACAGATCGTCAGAACACTTGATTTGTAGGCCTATTACGTCACGGCGCTGCGTGTACTCTTGTGCTGAGACGTCATGGGTTGTGATGTCAAATGCTGCTTTGTTGCGTAACACGGGGTATAAATAACTCCGGTTGGCAACATTCTGCGACATTCCAAGATAATTCTAGCGGTGTCAGAATCGAGTTCAATTCATTTCAAAGAGCCATGGATTTAATGAGAAGAGAGATGAAAGTTTTGATCAACAGCCGTGTAATCCCTGCGATAGAGGAATACATGTACCAAATTCAAGAGGACTGGGTGGATCTTCAATTGCTCTACTTGGACGAGAGGGTCACGGAGAGGACGAGATACCTTTTGCGGGACTTGACGGAGGCGTTCTCCGACTTTGTTCAGGACGTTTCTGAGAACCTGAACTACGGATATGGCGATTTAAAAGCCATGTTTGGAAATCAGGTCTCTCAGGCCTTTGCCCGAGCGATGGGGGTCGATGAGATCATCCAGGGAGAGTGTGCTGAGGCATTGAACGTGCTCTTTTTGAAGCACGTTTTAGCTGTGGCCACGTGTCCTAAGGACGACGAAGACCCCAAGTCGCTCCTTAAGCCGGGTATAAGGCTCAGTTCTTTGATTCGAGCTGTCATCAGTATCGTCCACGAACTGATGACAGTTCGAAGACACATCGAAGAACTGAGGGCGTCCTTTGAGAAACAGAGAGAGGACACAGTACGACTTTTTGTAAAGTCGTTGCTGTGTCTCGGCATCAGGGAGTCAAAGACACCTTGTTGTCTTGAGTCCCTGATGGAGGCACAGGAGCGCATCGTTCAGTACATCTACGATGACATCGATGGCTATCCGGCGGACATCCAACTGGACTGGCTTCCCAGCCTGTCCAGAAAGGTCTTCAGGGATTTAACGAAGACCCTTGGATGTTCTGCCGGATGGACTCTGGGCTTCATGGAGCACGAGATCGTCGATGACACAATCGTCCTGTGTCTTTTAAATCAATTAGAGAAGCACCAGAAAAAACGGGGCAGTTTTTTTACAAAACTTTTTTCTGGTGCTAATAACATCGTCAAATTCTTCAAATCAACGTGACACACCTCGGTCGATCTCGGCTCCATGACGCCCCCCTGTGCCTCCGCCTCTCTGTGCCTCCGTCGGTCCTGGTATATAGACGCCTCTCCGTGTCCCCGTCGATCTCTGCGTCGATCTCTGCCCCGAGACGGCTCTCCCTCCGTTGATCTCTGCCCCGAGACGGCTCTCCCTCCGTTGATCTCTGCCCCGAGACGGCTCTCCGTGTCCCCGTTGATCTCTGCATCGATCTCTGCCCCGAGACGGCTCTCCCTCCGTTGATCTCTGCCCCGAGACGGCTCTCCCTCCATTGATCTCTGCCCCGAGACGGCTCTCCCTCCGTTGATCTCTGCCCCGAGACGGCTCTCCGTGTCCCCGTTGATCTCTGCATCGATCTCTGCCCCGAGACGGCTCTCCCTCCGTTGATCTCTGCCCCGAGACAGCTCTCCCTCCGTTGATCTCTGCCCCGAGACGGCTCTCCCTCCGTTGATCTCTGCCCCGAGACGGCTCTCCCTCCATTGATCTCTGCCCCGAGACGGCTCTCCGTGTCCCCGTTGATCTCTGCATCGATCTCTGCCCCGAGACAGCTCTCCCTCCGTTGATCTCTGCCCCGAGACGGCTCTCCCTCCGTTGATCTCTGCCCCGAGACGGCTCTCCCTCCGTTGATCTCTGCCCCGAGACGGCTCTCCCTCCATTGATCTCTGCCCCGAGACGGCTCTCCGTGTCCCCGTTGATCTCTGCATCGATCTCTGCCCGAGACAGCTCTCCCTCCGTTGATCTCTGCCCCGAGACGGCTCTCCTCCGTTGATCTCTGCCCCGAGACGGCTCTCCCTCCGTTGATCTCTGCCCCGAGACGGCTCTCCCTCCATTGATCTCTGCCCCGAGACGGCTCTCCGTGTCCCGTTGATCTCTGCATCGATCTCTGCCCCGAGACAGCTCTCCCTCCGTTGATCTCTGCCCCGAGACGGCTCTCCCTCCGTTGATCTCTGCCCCGAGACAGCTCTCCCTCCGTTGATCTCTGCCCCGAGACGGCTCTCCGTGTCCCCGTTGATCTCTGCATCGATCTCTGCCCGGAGACAGCTCTCCCTCCGTTGATCTCTGCCCCGAGACGGCTCTCCCTCCGTTGATCTCTGCCCCGAGACAGCTCTCCCTCCGTTGATCTCTGCCCCGAGACGGCTCTCCCTCCGTTGATCTCTGCCCCGAGACGGCTCTCCCTCCGTTGATCTCTGCCCCGAGACGACTCTCCCTCCGTTGATCTCTGCCCCGAGACGGCTCTCCGTGTCCCCGTTGATCTCTGCATCGATCTCTGCCCCGAGACGACTCTCCGTGTCTCCGTCGATCTCTGCCCTAAGAATCCTCTACACCGACAAGATCCACCCAGCTCCTCCTCTCAAACCAACAAATCTAACCGTTGCGTGGACGTCATTTTTCTCCTGCTTGAACGACACTATTGTTATTCTATGTTCTTATAAACCTTGAATTGGTTCATAAGAATATTTTATTTGTTCTCCGATATATGAGTGAGTTTTGATATCTTTATACTGACTTTAATACGGCTAACCTGACCGAGTGAATGCCGAGCTTAATCCACTTCCAAGCCATATTGCTTAGATATGTGTTTTATGTATTATTTATTAGTTTTTGCAATGCAACATAAATTCAACAAAAAATGTCTGAGTTGAGAAAAAAACTCAACTCAGAGGTGATTTTTTTTGCAACTCTGAAAAAAAGTTGAAAAACAAACCTGAAACTGTTGACCTGTTTTAGGTCAACAGTAATGCTAACCGTTCAGCTTTTTTCTTTTTTTTTTCTCGGCGTTTGCTGTGCCAGGAGTTTAGCTAAAATAGCGATTAGCTGCTCTGCTCCGTTTTTTACATTAGTCCATATTTTATTCGGGTTCAGTATTTCTAACACAGTTTGGTTCATTTTTAATTACAATTGAGTGGCATGTCATTATGACCGTTAGCCTTCTGACCTCACGACTCCGAATTGTTGCAACCATAAGCGCGTGCTAATAGTCCAGTTTCATAGTTAACGCTGAATTTGGCGCGAGTGATGATTTCCGTGCTCTCCCTTGTGCCCAGTATCATACCTCTACTGTAAACCTCGCTTGACTCCTCCATTAACCGTTGCTTGTGCTAATAAAAAAAGTCGAAAAAGAAGCGAGGCAATTTAATGAACTGTTCTAGTTCATTAAATCGAACTAGATAAGTAAATACCCTTTCCTTCAATAGAAGGAAAGGGTATTTATTAACTGTCTAACCTGGATAAGAGTCCAAAGAAGTCAAATTACATTGCGCCCAAGCCATTAATGTGTAAACTTTAATCATTGTGTTCTATGAAAACAATGTAATGTAAGCTGTATTGGTTTGGGAAGCAGTTGGCACATGTTTCATCAATTGAAAGCATGTTCATTTTACTCAAACATATACTTTTAAAGAGTAAAATCAGAGAACCTTAATTATTTCCAGAGGTGTATGTACTCAGTTTGAAACAAAACAGGCCATTATTGTTAAACTTAGTGTTGATGTGTTTATTATAGGCAAGTCTATCGGACAGTTATGTACCAGTTCAGTACATTTAACGGCCAAATATAGGACGACTCCATATTTTACGGAATGGGTGGCAATCCTATTCAGGGGGACTGAGATACAGTTTTAGGGGTGCTAGGGCACCCCTAAAACAGGGCTAGATACGCCCCTGCTTATGGTTAGAATTTGTGTCCATGGTGGAATCAGCTGAGGAATCTCAGCCAAGCTTATCTGATTCTCAAGAGACACTCATTCTTTCAGAGAGTCCTTCCGCTAAAAGCCAGCACCTGGACACAGAAGCTAAGCATGTAAGAACTGACTCTCAAAAACTAATGCAAAACGAAAAGTACTTTGTCGTAAAAGCCTTTATCACAGTTTCCCCCAGAAAACCTGCTATGCTCAGTAGCTTAATTGATCTTAATCTAGCTTAATTCATTTTTACTGTCACTGGTGCATAAAAAAACTATTTACAATGAACAAACAAGTACAATAAACAAATAAATCCTGGTGATCCACCAGTCTTACTATCACTTATATTTGAGAAGATAATTGTTTTTTTATTTGTTTGTTTTTCTTTTCTAACAATTACTGTGTTGATATGTATTTCATAAAAGCTGAAATGTTTTGTTGTTTGAAGTTGGTGGACTCCATTCTTAACAACTAACCTGGTGGCGAACGGATCATGAATATAATCGAAGCAAGTGCCTCACAGATGAAACCAGAAGGAAAATGGTTAACATAGTGGCAGCTCATATGACAGAGAAGAATGGGTAATTTCTAAATAGGCTTTAGATAGCTGTCTAGATGAAATTAAAGATTTTGTTAAATCCAGTGCATACCTTGGATCATTTACCTTGACCATTTTAATTTTGCAGGACATCACCACCCAGAGAGGCTAAAGAAATGTGTGCCAAAGGAATTTGAGTTTATTCCCCTACCTCAGTGATCCATTCTCCAGGAATGGTTATGTAAGTCACATACTATAATTGATTGGGTTATGGTAAACACAGTAATACATTGAACATTTTTAGTTTCTATCAAATTATATGTTTAACTGATACAGTTGCTTTGCAAATGAGTTTTCTTAGGTTGCAGTTGTGAAATTGCTGCTGAGTTTTATTTATTTGTTTTTACATTTCATTTGTGTTTTATATAAACCTTTTAAAAATATAACAAATATTGCTATAAAGAGTTTAAAATCATAAATCCATTTGTGGACATTACCTTTACCAAGTTATATTAAATTCTGAGATGTCTGCTCTCAGTAGATTTGCTGGTTGTGTCAGTCAAAATCACGTGATCTGACATTTTATTGGCATTTGATTATATTCTGATTCAATGCTTGTTGTGGTAACTGTTTGGTTTGCATAGAAATTCTTCATCAGCTTCTAACTATAATTCTGATGTTCCTGTTTCTATGTCTGTCTGTTTTTGCCGTCCTTTCAATCCCCACGAGCATCATTATGATGCTGCAAGTGGTACTGGGTACTTAGCCTGGAGGATAAAAACGACTCAGAGATTCACTGCTAGAGACAGTCATATGGAGGTAAACCATTAACAACACTTGAAGAAGAAATGCAACTACAGGGATGGTGTTGCATTTTTGGGGGGTAAGGGAGGTCTTATTGTTGTTTTTTAAGTTGAAAGATTTTCTTATATTGACTAGCATCATCTGGAGAAGCATCTTGTGAACATGGTCTCTTCTAGACAAGAGACCCAGTTTGTTCCAGAGACTGTTTTGAGTGAAGAAGAGTGCAAGGAAGCCATCGAACTGATTAAGCATTCAGCCGATGAGGACACAAATCAAGAAGAAGGTGAAGCTCACATTTGACTTCCGGCTCAACATGGCCCTCGACCCCCAACAGTCATGCAACATACTCTCTGTCTTTCCATGTTTCAAAGATGTCAAAGGCTTGGTAATTATTTATTTCAATAATTTCACAGTCATGTAAAATAGTGTATTTTTGTGACAAGTCAAAATTAATACAATTAATGTGGCTGGGAAATGTTTAAGCTTTTTTAATATCTGCATCCTTGGTGGAGCAGGATTTTGTCCTGCTGTTTGGAGAAGATGTGTCTGGCAAGTTTCTGGAGAAATGGACTACCACGTTCAAGACAAAGATCATACAACAATGCAGAAAGCTTACAATCACCAGTGACCTTGAAGAAATTCTGGCAGTAGATGCTCCTGAGGATGGCACTGAAGTGGATGATGACATGAGTAAGGATGACTTTCCACATTATGTAGGATTCAATTATTGTGTGAGCTTCACTTAGTGATGTACACATCATTTAAATTGCATAATCACTAGATTTTGATGGTCAATTCAACATTTTTCTTATCACAGGTTGGGACAGTGACCTCTCATCGATTTTGCTGCTGCTGCACCTGATACCCCTCTCTGCCTTTGGTTGTAAGAGACCAGGGAAGGTGTCTGCCTCCCAAGCAGAGAGAAGCATCTTGTGGTCTTCAAGAAAGTTTGTATTTGTTGCAAATTTTATTTTATGTTATACTCAAGGTTGTTTCACTGGGAAAAATTCAGTTTTAGGGTGATATCACATAGTTAAATGCTGTTTTTCCATATGAAAGTTGTTTTCTGTGCAACATTGCAGCTATGGAATTGTAATTGTATTGTTTTTTCTTTTTTCCCCCACAGACAGGAACCAACATCCATGAACATCTTGATGCCATCACGACGTGCACACAACCCTATCTCCTGGCTGTGGGACGGAGGAAGAAAGTGACCCACCAATTCTTCATCATCCTTGACAAAAATGCCATTGCTTGCAGGTCAACGTCTTCTCTTGCCGCTTTTGACGAACTGTTTAAGGCACATTACGTGTTTGCCACAACATGCAACCCCATGCTGTGCAACATGTTTACGTTCATTGAGTCCACTGTGTACAATATAGATGTAGGTAAAGTGAAAGAAAGTCCTCGTGTGGCAGAAATTCGGGCTAGGTTGCTTCAGTAGGACTTGAACAAATCTGTTTGGCATTAAGTGTTTTATTTGTTAGGCAGAGCTAAGTTGCACAAATGCACTTGTTTGGTATATACGAGTAGTTAGTTCATGGTTACTTGGATGGAAAAACTCTTTGCCTTAAATGTGCTCTATCAACTTCGAGCCGTCAACTGTAATGAGATGTACACCATATGATGTTACTGTGACACTACCAAAAGTTAACAGTGGATCTTAAAAATGTGATTTAATTCAATAAATAAGTTAAATGCATTTCTGTGGTAACTTAATTTTATTCAGTTGTACATTTAACTCTACAAAAGTGTAAAAATAGCACTTCATATTTATCTGTGCAGAGTTATTTTTCACAGCTAAAGAGTAAATTATCAACACAGTAGTGTGTGAGATTAACACTCATAGGAGAAATAGCTAATACCTTATTTGAAGTAAAAGGCTAACGCTAATGCTCTGCCTTGCGCCCTAATCTGAGAGAAAAATATTATTGCACCGCCTATTGGATAAAAGCAGTTTGTAGGCTTTTATTTTGAAATTTTCAGTAAGCTTCATTTTAAATGGCCACACATATCCAATGTGTAACATTGGTTTCATGAAACCATTCACAGAAAGGCCAAAGCAGCAATCACCTTATGTAAAAAATGTCAAGGCTTTTATTTTGAAATTTTCAGTGAGATTCATTTCAAAGGGCCAAACTAATCCAAAGTGTAACAGTGGTTTTGTTAGAACTCACATAATGCCCAAGAGAGCAATTACCTGATTCAAAAATGGTCAAGTCTTTTATTTTGAAATTTTCAGTAATCATCATTTCAAAGGGCCCAACTCATTCATTGTGTAATAGTGATTATGTTAAATCAGTTGTGTAATTGCGAAAATAACAATTATCTGATGTAAATATGTAAAGGCTTTTATTTTGAAATTTTCAGGAAGCTTCATTTCAAAGGGCCAAACTAATCCCATGTGTAACAGTGATTGGTTTTAATCAGTTATATTTTGCTCCAAAGAGCACTTATCTGATGTAAAAAAATTTTAGGACTTTTATTTTGAAATTTTCATTAAGCTTAATTTTAAATTTCCTCAGTAATCCCATGTGTAACAACGGTTGATTAAAATCAGTTATAAAACTCCCAAAACACAAGTAGTTCTAAAGGACAGCTTAGTTCTCCTCAATAGAAAGTGACAGTTCCGCCATGTTGTAGTTCTTAAATTCAGTCATTGTAGTTCTAAAGAACAGCTCAACTGTCAAGTGAGTGAGGCACACAAGGAGAGACATAATTCTGTTTGAAGCAGTTAGTTTTTGTGAAAGGCCTGAGAGGAATATTCAAGCTTTTATTTTGAAATTTTCAGTAAGCTTTATTTTAAAGGGCTACACTAATCCTATGAGTAACAGTGTTTGGGATAAATCCGTTATATATTGGCCAAAACAGCAAGTTGTTCTACATGTTAGTTCTGCCCTCTGTTTTAACTGATTTTTATATAGACCTACAAATATGGAGTATTTGTAGTCCTAATCAACAGCCCTCCCCTCCTGTCTTCCATTGCTATGGTAGTAATTAATCCTCTGCCAACTGTTTGAGACAGAGAGGTGGAAAAATAATTCTATGTGAGACACCCAGGCAGTTGAATTAAAAGAAGCAGTCCGAACAACTCCTTCCCATTCGGGAACCGTGATACGTATTGGAAAACCGTTTGAAGCGTCTGCGAGGGCTATGTATCGTCTCCAATAGTACCGCGATTCATATCTGTACATCACTCACAGTAATAACAGCGATTAGATAAAAATGGTGTGCACTGAGGTTTGACATTTTTCAGAAATACATTTAAGTCAATCTGGCTGAGCGTGTGGAAATCTTGTCCCATGACTTCGTTCTGAAGCACCTTGACAGAAAACCGTAAGAACTAGCAAAAAATTTGAAAACATTTTACCGGAGCAGGCACTCGTATCGATGTCATGACCGAGTTTGATACCAATAGGGCGATATTTGTGGGCGTGACGGCGGTTTCAAAATTTTTTGGGGGTCAAAATCGCACTCCTTCTAACGAGTCTCAGTTACACTCTAGTTTCGGCAGTTTGTAACTGACGTAAATTTTTGCTAGTTTTTCGCTTTTTACGTCGCCATCGTTACTCCTAATGCCACTAAACATAATAGTGAGCGAGCCGCACGTTTTGATACCACTTTTGTGGGTAGGCACGCAGCGGTAAAGCCGCATTAAGGGTCACGGAAGAAAAATAAATAATAAGAATAAAGAGACATTCTATTAGGTGAAGAACAATAGGTGCCTGCCACGCAATGCATGGAGGCAGTGACTGACTTGCTTGACTTCGCAAGTCACTGCTGACTGACTTCACAAGTCAGTCACTGCTCTCCTTATGCATTGCTATGGACAGGCCCCAATTAAGCAATCATGTCAGCAAAAACAACAGGAGCAATTTTTGATCACAGAGTAAAAAAGAATAAATACGTAAGTATCAAAGAGTTGTAGATGAAAGAGAGGCCATCTCCAAGGGAGGTGAAGTTTGGTCACACAACAGATTAACTCAGATTTAAAAAAAAAGAAAGGCGTTGTGATGAAGCAGACAAAAAAGCTCTTTAATTTTCCCTTCACTCCCAAAAACATATTTTCACTGGGCTAATGTATGACAAAAAAATTAAACTGAAATAGATTAAAGTACAAGCAAAAAAAAGAAAACAATTTTATTAACCTTCGTACACAAACTGAATCATCTCTGGCGATAACAGTCAATATCACAAATGCAGTCCCCATAACGTCAACCCCTCCTAGACGCTTTTATTTTGAAAAGCAAACGCACCGGAAAAGATTCCCCATAGGTGCGGAAACAAAGATGGCGGAAGAAGAGAACCAGTTTGAAGAATTTGAGCAGATAGACTTTTTGAGAGACCGTCATGTCCGGTTCTTCCAGAGGACCTTGCAGGTGTTACCTGAGCGGTACGCGTCGCTGGAAACAACCCGGTGAGTTCGCCAGAGGGCTCATGGGAGCTCTGGTTACTGTGGTTTGATGGGGAACTGAACAGCAGAGGAGCTAGCTGTGATTCATTAGCCCTCAATTAATTAAAGAAAACTCATATTAGCCTTTAAACCTGAATTAGCCATTCAGGTTTTCTGGGTATGATAATGTAGCAGCTTTTATGGCTGATGTGATGAACCTGTTTCCAACTATGTCTATGTTAAGGTCTATCATTCAGTTAACCCTCATTTTCAGCTTGGTTTTCATCTATATTGTTTTTAAAAATTAAGTTTAAGCTATAAAACATTGTTCACACATTATATGGCACTTTATAATGAGTATATGTAAGATCTTCTGCTTTCATTTCAGGTTATCTATTTTATTCTTTGCCCTGTCTGGTCTGGATGTATTGGATGCCCTGGAGGTGGTGGATAGTAAAGTGATGATTGAGTGGATTTACTCACAACAAGTTCTACCCACCCAGGATAGTAAGTGTTACATCTATTTTTATGTTATTTTATGAAAATGTAACTTTCATTTAATTGCAACGACTTGAGATGAAGTGAGTTGCAAAGTAGTTTTATGAAAAATAAATTTCCAGCAGAAAACTAAATGTTTAAAAAATGTTTAAAGTTGACAGTAAATTTGAAAATATCACTTGGTAATTATGTGCTGTTGACAGATTGGAAGATTAACACCTGAACACCAACTATAAAGTCTTAAAAAAAAGTAAACATTTTAAAAAGACTGAAGTACGTAAAGCTTTGCTTGGTGGGGGCATAAATAAATCCCGGTGGCCTGCCAAGCTTATAATACACTGGGGGAAACCATTGTAAATGTATAGAGTGCATTATTATTTTTCGTCATAGCTTAGTAACAGCATCGATAATGTTATGCCATGCTTTGCTGAAAATGCTTTTCAGAGTAAAGGAGGCTGGAATTGCTCAGACGCCTACAAATTTGTTGCGTTTCCTCAAAAATAATAATTTGGATAGATTAAAATGTTTTTTGGGAAAAATCTGTATTGTATTTAATTAATCAGTGATGGCAGGAGAGAGGTGGGTAGTCTGATTAGTCTGATTAGTCTGCGGTAATGCAGGAGCTCTTGATCTTTCTTGTTGACCCTCACTTATAGTGGTGAGATATTGACCTTGACTGGAAGAACCGGATCCTGGAAGCAAGCTGTGTAAATAAGCTTCATCCTAAATATTTCCAGGTGCAATTTTTGATAACCAAGTATAAAAGAATGATTAAATATCAAAGTGTTGTCATTGAATGACAGGCCAAGAAAGGAATTTCTGACATAGAGCTGCTTCTCTCCCTCATCTCAGTTTGGACTGCAGCCTCTGCTCCTCCACATTGAAAGGAGTCAAATCACATGATTCTGGCACTCTATACTTTTTTGTGACCTATTTGGACACGCCCAGAAAAACAGCACATTGAGAACTAGATTGATCTAGACTCAGCCTGTAGTTTCCTTCGGACTTAAGAACCTGTTGGGTTTCCCCACTGTGAGTTGGAGAATGCCTCTGGGGAGTGGCATGTCTTCCCTTCAACACCCTTCACCACAAATACGGATTTCATGTTTTCTTTGTGATCTGGCTGGTGGATTTTAATTTGAATCAGCTAAGGTTTTCTTTCTTTATATGAAAAATAAAAGGAGAAAAGGAATTTCTGCTGATTATTTGATCAAGGCAGTAGGCTTTTGAAGGAATTAGAAAATTAAGAAATTAAATTTCCGTAATTTAAAATTCCTCTCCAACTTTTATCCGATTCTTGATAAAGGAAAAAAAAGTGCATAAGCCTGTTGGTTGATGTGTTTAATGTCCAAAAATAGTGCAGTTTTTTATTAAGGGATGAATTTTTTTTTTTTTTTCAAATGCTGATTCTACTTTAAGTTATTGTAAGTTAATTTGTTTCACACTTTCACTCCGAGGCAGTCGTCTTTGCATCCTCCGACTCATCAAACTTTAAAGTCTGTCATGTTTCTTTTCCCATTACAAGGCAGCTATTGGCCCTCAGTTGTCTGTAGATAACCCAGTGCATCCTTACAGCTGTTCATCTAAGAAAAGTTTGACTCTCAGGCTTTTAATGACTTGTTTTGGGACTGATATGTTATTTATTTATATATTTTAGCTTCTAACAAGCCACTCCATACCATCTGTTGAGATGCGCATTTCATTAATTATTGAAGACATCAATGGAGATGATGGAGGGATAGTCGTGCTTGATGGATTTCTGCTGCAGCCATATGTTGGGAGGCTGGCAGGCTTCTTCTCATTAGATCTGAGGGAAAAAAACAAGTTTAGAGACAAATGTGATTTACTAATGATTCATTAGTATGATAATCCCCTATTTAGCAAACTATTAAGACTTTCAGAAAGCAGTTTGCTTACGTGTGATGTTAGTCTCCAATAAAATGCAGGTGTTTGACAGAATGCAGGGGATCCACATCTGGGTTTCTGGATAAGTTGATGGAAGATCAAATATTTACTTTTCCTTCAGTACAGAGGCTGGATGCCATATTTTTACCTAGGTAGCAGGATGAGCTGTTGTAAGGCTGGTGTGTGATAACATGAATGTATTGGTCCATTCGTTGTTCAGTCATTGCATAGAAAATGTTAAAGCTTCTGTCATTGTGCAGTTTGTCATTTTAATGCGGCTTGGTGTTTCTGTCATGGCCAGAAGGTGGCAGCAGAGCACTCCTCTTTTTCTATTGTATTGATGAGAACCTTTTCTGCAGGTCATAAGATGAACAGAAGGGCTTTAAAACGTAAATCAGAAGACTAATTTATTTTTTCCCCCTGTCTCTTGTGGTGAATATTTCCATTATTTCTGTCTGACTCATTACAGAATCCAACCTGAACCGTGGAGGGTTTCGTGGATCAGCACATATTGGGATTCCTTACAGCACAAAGGTACTACCAGAATTGTTTTTCAGTTTGAGTGCTGTGGCTTTTTGTCTTTTTTTTTTTTTTAATCTCAAAGTAAATCCACTTTTTTCTATCATCAACATCTGTTTCTTGATAATTTATTGCTTCAGTAGAATGATTCAAATACCATACCATAGTGTAGCAGATGCTGTTTGTTGCTAAGTAGAAAATGTTGGACAAAGTGTCCAACAATTGTGAGTGCCAGCCTTGGAAAGCAACAGTGACCATTGTCATGACGCTATTATTAGAAATTAAAAAAAAAAGAGAGAGATTTGCTTTTTTCTGTCAAAAATTAAACTAAACAGAGAAGAGTCTACTCTTCTACACTTATATTATCTCCAAAATATTCTGTCTGTGTCTGCAGCCATCAGCTGCATCTCTAATTTCCCTCTCGGTTGTTGTCCTCAGGGTCCAGGTGTACTCCATCCGTACGACAGCGGCCATGTTGCCATGACCTACACCGGCCTGTGCTCATTGTTAATTCTTGGAGACGACCTGAGTCGGGTGAACAAAGAAGCCGTTCTGGCTGGTCTCAAAGTGCTGCAGCTCGAGGACGGCAGGTTGGCGCACTCTTTTGCACCTAAATCTTTATTTAACGTGGCATTTTCACTCTGACTCAAAAGCACCCAAAGCCATTTGAGCACAGATTTAACACAGCCTGACTATAGCTTGCATTTGGAGGTTCTGTAGTTCAGAAACAACTACATATGTGAATTTGAGACACAATCTCCTGTCGTCTAGTAGCTGGAGCGGCTGCATGCTTTAGCATGCAGATGTTCATGACTTTTCTCCTAAATCTTTGGTGAGATCTTCTTCCCAGAAACTCACTGATTATGTTGAAAATCAGCTGGTAATAAAATGTGCCAACATAGCAAGTAAGAATGTGTGCAGTCTAAAGAAAATGAACCATTTATTTTCCTCTGTTCTGACCTGAATGTTTACACCTCTCTTCATGATGTTGTTCAAGTTCAAGCACAACTTTTTGTGTAACTTGGTGCCCTAATACTCTGCTCTGCCATAAAAACTTTGTTTGAAAAACAAAACCAAGCAAAAGAAATCCTGTGAGACGCCTAAAAGGAAATGATCATTTATACCCTGCGGTTCAACATTGTAATGAAGAGAGAAGCAATTAGCACCATTGCATGGTGGTATTTAAATTAAAACTTCATTAACTTTAAATAAAAACATTGCTCTTAATGTCGCTGTAATGATCCCAAACGTCCAGTCCTGGCAGAGCGCAGCCGTTGTTGAGATGGCGTTCTGGGATCGATCCCATCATCATTCCTTACAGCAGCTCTGTCCCAAAATGCCTGTCAGTGATTTTCCAGTCCAGAGGTTTTGTTTATAACCTCTATTATGGTAATCAAATTGCTCCAGGGTCCCTGAGGTAGTCCCAGATAGTTACCCCAGAAGCAGCCTATTGTATCCTTGTCCTTTCTCTCCTTCTCTATTTTTTTTCTTTTTTTCATAATTAGTTGCTTATTAAAATGGTGTTCTCTTAAAAACCACACCATTATTCCACTCACTTGGGATAAAACAGTCTCATGATACTTGGGAGGTTAAAAAACACAGCATCTCTAAATTAGAGCTATGTGGGCTGGGTTTCATTTTGTTTAATAGATTTAAGCAATACATTGTAGTTGGACACTTGTGGCTAATATGTTTGTATTTTTGTTAGTTTCACACCTGACTTATTGGTCCAAAATGCAGAAGTGTGCCAAGAGACATTTTACACCGACTAAAGTAGTTTCAAAACAATCAGAACATAAATCTGAAAGCATAAAACCAGAACCCAGACAGGTTTTTTTTTCAATGTAATTCTGCTTTTTTTTTGTTTGTTTGTTTGTCTGGCTTTCAGTTTCTATGCCGTGCCAGAAGGAAGTGAGAATGACATCCGGTTTATCTACTGTGCAGCTAGTATCTGTTACATGCTGGATGACTGGTCCGGCATGGACATCCAGAAAGCCATCGAGTACATCCGGGGAAGTTTGGTGAGTGAGTGTTGACAGGTTAAATAAAGTGTGAAGCTTCTGATCCTCCTTCAGTGGATAAAAACATGATTCTGATGTGAACGCTCCCACAGTGGACAATAACCATTCTTTTCTGCAACATAAGAGGTGAAATTAAAATAAACACAGCCCAAGTACTGTTACAGGGTATCACTTCATTATACAGTTCATTTATAATAATTAGAGAAGATAGAGTAATGTGTCATAATGGTCTAAGGCTGCAGTGAAGAATTTTTTTTCTGCATCAATTAAAAAGAATAAAAACTGTAATTTTCCCAGCTTTGTCCGCTTTGTTTGAATTTATGGGTGTTAGACACATCAAAGCGCAGTGTTTTCTCTTTCTCCTGAGCTGCACACGTCACCTGGGAAACTTCAGCGTATCGAGTTTAACATTTCAAAGTCTGTGTTGTTTTATGGGTGTGTTCGTATCATGCTTATTTGTATCTATTCATGTCCTTTTGACATGAATAGATAAACACCGAAAGTCAGAAAATAAGTTTAGTTTGGTTTAGTGAAGTCATTTAAATTATGACCTTAAAGCTTATTTTGGTAAAACAGAAACTGCCTTACATGTAGAGATGAATGCTTAGATTGTATGTTTTGTCTGAAACTGTCCAAAATAAACTCCCGCAGACTGTTTTGTGCTTCTTTTGTTATTTTGTATCCTGTTTTAACAAAAAGCCTGTTTAAGTGGATAACAGTCATGTATTGCCAATGTAGTAACATTCCTAATTTAATTAAAGATAGAGAAAGGCATCCTGGATTGCAAGTAGATTGTGTGAAATAAAAATTTCTAGCGATAAATCTAAAAATGGGGCATCAGTTTCTCAGAGATGGCATTGTCTAATTTATTTCAAACAAAAATAAATGTGAGGATGAGGAAGTAGCTGTATGTAATGCATCTTGTGACACGTGCGATGTGTGGGAATCATTGCCAACCATATCTATTCCTTTGTTTTGTTTGGGGATTTTTGTCTTGCTTATTTTTGAGAAGTAAAGTATAAAATGAAAAAAAAAAAAAAAACGCACAAAAATATGGTGTGATGTTATGTATTAGACTCAAGTGTTGAACTCTTCAGCTCTCTGTGATTACATTTCTCATTTTAGTTAGAGATGCAACAATCGGCTGGCTAGATAAGAAAGTCTACCATTTTTTCCTTCTTTGAACTGAGGATCAAATACTGCAGTATCTGAATGTTCTTTCTGTTAATTAAATAGATCAAAACTTAGGCTGATTGTAATAGAAGTTCAGTAGACAGTCAATATTTAATCCACTTTCAAAGTCAGATAATTCATTAGTCAGATAAAGTTCAAGGTTTTTGAATCAAGTACAAAATTACTATATTTATCTAGGAATGTATTATGGTTAAAATGATCCTAGTCAGAGTCGATCAAAATTGCAGTCAGTATGTTTGAGTTCAAAGAAACCAAAAATCTGCAGATGAGCTGTGCATCTTTAAAAACAATACCTCACATTTTTATTTGTAGTAATTTTTAATAAAAATATTATTCTGTTCTGGTGTGGAGTCTAACATGTGTGCTGTGTTCTTCCTCTTGAGAATCTATGATTTGTGTGCACATCAATTATTATTGATTAAAATATAATTTCTGCATTTATTTTCTCCATAGTCATATGACAATGCATTTGGTCAAGGAGCTGGGAGAGAGTCTCATGGTGAGTGCAAATATGTTACATGTTACGAAATGTAAAGTTCTAATAAGTTTAAATAAGTAGAAGAAAGAACACACACTGTTGCAAAAACAAATAAATTCTGAATAAATTTGGTAATTTAAATAAATGTTTGGTTTTATTTTACTGGGTAATTTTTACTACAAATGATTCAGAACACATTATAACCAATATGTTGGGGATTATACTTGTAAAAGACAAGAAAAAAACTGCTTATAAAGGATTAACTGTACAGATCTGTTGCTACAGATACAGCACATTGTTTTCAATCATTTGTCCCCAACTCCAATTAGACCTTTTTTTTTTTTTTTTACAAAAGCTTTCAGGCGACACAACAGAGGCAGTGCTTAGCAACATATCTGTGTGACCTTGGTTGTATAGTGAAGATGAAATTCCTGCCAGCTCTGATGTGCTCTTGAAACATTTTGCAGTTGTAATTTTAAAAAATTGCAACTGCTCCAAGGGGCAAATTTTATTGGATCTAAGTGATCTTCTTCTCGCTTTGAATTCAAGTTCTGTGATTAAAGGCTTCGGTGAGACTGTGCTGAGCCTACCAACTCTCCAAAGGGCTGATTACAAATCAGCAGAAATGCTTAGTTGAGGCATTACCGGTCTACCCTTGAGGTGTGTGTGCTTGTTCAGTGCCAGGACCTCCCAGCATTGCTTTGAATTTGCACAAGCACATTTTTTTGGGATGTTATGTCTGTGCAGTTATGTAGGTGAAACATGAAATTATAGAACCTCATGGGTCTGGGCATGAGACTGGATTTATGTATCCGATTTCAGTCCCTAGTGTATATTTAGGACATTTTTGTTGTTTTATCCAACTTCACTGATCCCAGCACTGGTATCCATGGATGATGTTTCTTTTTGCCTAAAGGAAGCTGATTTTAGAAAAACAAATTATCTGAAGCCACCAGGTGTTCATCTCTCACTTTAAGCTTCGAGTAGAAACAATCCTTCAAGTGGATATTCAATTTATTGCAAAGACATGTCTCCACCTCTTTCTACATTCTTATTAAATATGTTGTTGTAACTTTCATGTAAAGGTAAGGTTAGGACCTCAGCAATAAATTAAAATGATAAAAAAAAGTTTACTTACACTCATCGTGAACAAGAATGCATAATGTAGCAAAAGCAGAAGAAGTACGAACACTTATGTTGGGTTGAAGTAAAAATGATTTGTTTGACACGTCACTATTTGACCGACCATTAATCAGAAAATCTGAAAAGTCTGAGAAATCATTAGAGACTTAAATGTGTAAAGCTGCACTTTCAGTGCAATCTGTAGATTTGCACAAGTTGGAAAAATTTATCTGGAGTCACTTGTTAAAAAAAGAGCAAAGTTACTGAAATGTGGCATCGACTTGGGTACATCCTGGAAAAAGGTCTGAACTGTTCATTGGATGAATTGGTTTGGTAGGTTTAGGACCAACCCAGGAACAATGCAACACTCAAGTTTCCATGAACTCAAAAGTGCCAGAATGTCATTTTCACGAAAGCAAGTTTTACTTCCCCTTTGAGTCAGAGCTTTATAGCCTGATCAGCTAATCATTGAGCTACAAGAAGTATGTTTGACAATTGAAAGTGGGGGGTTAAAACCTACTAACCATGTACCAGTGTTGGCAGCATCAGGTTGTGACAACAATAAACAACAAACTTTGACACTGGGTGCATCAACATCATGATAATCCCACACACGCATCTAAATTGGTCTTTGAAGAGATAATAAATGCAAATATTAAGTACCTAAGAAGTGTCCATCCCGAAAGCAACATCCCAAGCTTTTATGGAAATTAATAGAGAATGATTCAAAGCCGGTTGTGTTCCAGGAAACAACTGATTTAAATGAGTTTTGCCTTGAGGATTAATCAAAATTTCCAGACTGAATTATACCAGAAGCTTGTTGATGACAAGTGGAAAAAAATGGTGATTATATGTACTAGGGTTTTTGTGTAGAGTTTTGACTTTATTTAGATAAAAGAAACTAATCCCTAAATTTGAGTTTGCTGCTTTTTTTAGAATGCCTTAAAGTTGTATTTGTATAATTATTGTAATTATTAAACACTGAGATACTAATACCCATAGTGAACAGATGTGCGCTACAGACTGCAGCTTTATGTGATAACTCAGTGACCCATGTGACAGGTGGTTGGACGTACTGTGCCATAGCCTCGCTGTGCCTGATGGGCCGGCTGGACGAGGCTCTGAGTCAGCGTGAGCTGAACAGGATCCGGCGCTGGTGCATCATGAGGCAGCAGAGCGGCTTCCACGGACGTCCCAACAAACCTGTGGATACGTGCTACTCCTTCTGGGTGGGAGCTACACTGGAGGTGGGAAACACTGACATGTCTTCCTTCTTTTTTCACATAATAAATCAATGCCTGCTGTGTCTTACACTCTAAATTTACAGAAACAAGTTTGAAGTTTAAGCAGCCTTACACTCCAAACTTTAAGGTTGCTTTGGAGTTTTGTTGAAACTAAAAGCTTCTGCTGTCATCAGTCTATAAATCCATTAATATTTGATGTCCTTTTGGAGAGAACCTTTTCATTTACCAATGGATTCAAAACTACATCTATGAAAGATGTCTGAGAAAATTATAAAAGATTCTGGAAATTGGTATCAGTCAAGGAAATCCTGATTGATACATCTTTAGTTCTTAAAATATTTTCTCATTTGATGGTTTTTGTATTTTTCCCCAGCTCTTGGATGTGTTCCAGTTCACAAACTTTGAGAAAAACAGGAGCTTCATTCTGTCCACGCAGGATCGTTTGGTCGGCGGCTTCGCCAAGTGGCCTGACAGCCATCCAGGTAAATGATGCCACTTGACTTCTGCCCTCTATAGTAGAAACACCATGCTGTAGTTTTTTGTTTTTTTTTTGTGGTTCTTGCATCCATAAACCAGAAATGCCTGGTGTTTTTATAGTGCTGTAACAACCACAGGAGCAAAGCAGACACTGAATGGCATGTTTAATGACTGTGTAGCGCTTCCTATTCATTCTCCTGTAGCTTCAAAGATTTCACATTAGGGACAAAACATTGTGGATCTAAGCAGTTTCAGCTCATTTATTTTCCTCTCTTTGAGCAGAACAGTTTGCGCCTCATCTTCCACAGGTGCAGTGAAACAGGGTGGAGCTGTGGTGGCCAGTTTTACTTCAGATCAATGGTAAAAGAATCTCCTGTAACCCTAAACTTCAGTAGTCGTGTTCTTGCCTGCCCTCATGCTGGGTAATTGATGAGGCGATTGTTTATAGGTAGCCTGAGGAAACGGCAGACGGAGCTCCTCGTGTTACCACAAACAGACAGGAGGACAGTGTTCAGGAGGGACAGACAGGGCTTAGGCTTGTGAATGTAAATGAATAAAAGAGTTTTATGGAAGAAGGAAACAATAGTGAAGTAATGTTTCCATTACACTGGGAACAACTGGTTCAGGCTAACAGGGTTGGTTACTTGGATGTGGGACAATGGATGCAGACCTGCATCAAAATGATTCCAGATTTGTTTTTTCTTTGTGTTCTGTTGTTAGGAAATTCTTTACTCTTTGTTAAAATGTGGAATAAGAGACGGGAAAGCCAAAGATAGAAAAAGGTTTTATTTAAAGCTCTTAAATTGCAATTGGAGAGACTGGTGTAGATTCACAGTCATCCAAGACGTCACAGAAAGCAGCCAGACTTCTTCTCCTGTATCTTGATTCGCCTCACATCCAAAGTTTCTGTAACGTCTTGAAGACAAACAGTGTGGAACAAAGAAAATTCACGTAATATTTGAATGTCTAGCATTTACTTCTCTTTCCATAAAACAAAAGCTACTTTTGTTTGTTTTGCCGTTCCAAAACTTATTTTCCTCATTGAATGTTTTTGTTTTTAAGTTACTGACAAGAAACTGTGACAAGGTCTAGTAAGGATTGGTAGATTTGAGAAAATGTATTATTTGCAGTGTTCTAAGATAAGAAAAAACCCATATAAGACAAGTGTAGAAGCTGGAGAGTTTTAACAACAAAGGAGATTCTTGAACAAGATGGTTCCTGTCTGATGTGTCGCTATATCTAAAGGGAAATTACAAGTCAGAGGTAAGATGGCAGATAAATGTTTTGCTTTGCTCTTGTATGGCTGGCTGCAAAGATGCCACAGAGGAGAGGAGCATAAATACAGACTAAACATCCATTTACTGACACAACTCATTAATAGCCACAGTTTTTTTTTTTAAACTTGGTGTTTATATGATTGTTGATAGTGATGACTTCAATTTAGTTTTAAGTAATTGGTTTGTTCAAACAAACCAATTACCAAAAGCCTATTTGGCTGCCGATGCTAATTATAGACTAGACTGACTTAAAAAAAAAAGTCAGATTAATGAAAGCCAGACACTTACAAGCCAGGACTTCATCACATCCGTGTTGAAATTACCCCTTTGCTCTTAAGTCTGTGACTGCTGAGGATGTTAACCTCAACTTTTAGGCTGCAAGTATGCAAGTGGCTGGCTCACTGTATCTCTATAAGGTAACTCTAAAAAGCATCTCAATGTTAAACATGGATTAAAAGTCGCTGTCATAGGCCTTTTGAATCCACATTCTCATTGGTATAACTTTGAATCTGAGTCCTGATGGGTGAAGCTAATGGTTCTGTGATTGAATCTAATGTCCAATCATCTGTTGTTTCATTATAATTCAATTACTGTTCCACTTACTGGCCTGTGGAGCTTCTATCCTTGTCCCGAGAGAGAGAGAGAGAGAGGGCCAACCAGCATGCATCATTCACATGTCCTTAAAGGTTCATTACACAAACTTACAAACCTTGGGACAGCTGAAGGGTCCAATGAGTTTATAGATTGAATCAATCGGTAAACATCCACTCTAAGTACTAGCTCTGTCACATTCAGATGGTTTTGCTGGGACTCTTGTTATCAGCACTGACCTGGTTTCTCCCTTTTGTCCGTGGTTTCGTCTTTCCAGACCCTCTTCATGCCTACTTGGGGCTGTGTGGCCTGTCTCTGATCGGAGAGCCTGACCTAAGGAAGGTCCACCCAGCTCTTAACATCACCCAGAGAGCCTTTCAGCACCTCCAGCAGCTGCAGCAGACGTGGAGGGACAACGCCGGCAGCTGCGTCGGACAGCAGTGAAAGCAGGACAATTTACTGCGCTAACTCTGGAGCAGACGCCGTCTATCAGTCACCGGTCGAAGGCGGCTGGACTTCTGCTGCGTCTCAGAGATATTTGGCTGCTCAAGAAGTTTGAATTGTTTGGAATTGCAAGGATTTACACACTTGAGGACCTCATTTAAAGTCCATCTAAAGCAACTTCTTTGTTGAGCAATATACGCCACACCTCTTTGCTGCCTTTTAAAAAAAACAAAAAACAAGTAGTTGCTAATAAAGCTATGCGGTGCGGTTTGTGAAAATACAATATAATAATGTGCCAGAAAGTGTAATTCACTGGAGACTTGAACAAACGTCAGATGCCTCCATCTTTATTTTATGGCCTTTCATTTTTAAAAAAATTATGACACTTTTCTTCAAAGATGTATTGCTTTATTTCTTTTTCTCTGCTTTGCTAACCTGCCTGTCGCTTCAGTCCGAACGTAGCTGCTGCATGTTTTTAACCTCTCATGATGCATCAGGTCTTAATGGGTCATGACCTCTGCTCCTCAGTTTGAAATCTAATGCCATCCATAAAGCTTTACTCCCTAAAGCTTCTCGCTGCAACGTTCTCCAGTTTCACCTCTGCAGGCTTTAATTTTCAAAGCTCAAGAGATTGAAATAAAAACGGAACTGCTCGGGTGACGTGAAATGGGGCTAAATGTACTGAGGTACATTTAGCCCCATTTCACATGGGTTACAAATTTTAAGAAGATTATGGAATTGGTTTCACTTGAAGCCTTTTTAATGGGGATTTTATCTGACAGACCACACCCTGAGTGGCTCGTAATTATGCAATGGAAGGAAAATTGTACAATGTTTTCAATATTTTTTCAGAAATCTAAAGTCCGGAGCATTTATTTGTGTTCTGTTTGTGTAGCTCCTCTTTGGCAAATGGGTTAATCTCCTTTATATTTGATGAAGAGCACCTACAAACATTGGATTCTCCATTGGATGTAATTCTGGACTTTGACTGGGCCATTTTAACAGATCAAAATGCTGTGTTCTAACACATTTCTTTGTACCTCTAGCCGTGTGCTTGGGGTTGTTTTCCTCCTCCTCTCCCCAAGACTAAAGAGTTGCTGCCAATAAGAGGCTTTCATCTCAGGAATAATAAAACCCTGACTAGTTTTATCTTTCCTAGTGAAAATGAAGCTTCCCACCACCATGTTTAAAGTTGGGAAAACTGTGTGGTGTTTAGGGTTGGGTTTCCATCACATGTCGCCTTTTGCTTGTGAGCCTAAAAGTTTTGGTCTCATCTGACCAAAGCTTTTTCTTCCACATGGTTGCTTTTTGTCAAACTCCAAACATGGCTTCTTCTGTGAGGATCACACATGTGAGGAGGAAAAGTTCAGACTTTTAATGTCAGCAGATTGTCCCACCTGAGTAGTGGGCCCCTGCAGCTCCTCCAGAATTACCCTGGGCCTCTTGGTTGCTTCCATGGTTTATTCTCTCCTGTAATTTTTTAATTAATTTATTATTTTTTATTAATTTAATTACTTTTGAAGGTTATTGGTAACAGTATATTTTATTTAGGGTGTTATTATTTTTTTTATATAATTTTGAAAACCGTGTAATTTTCCTTCCACTCCATTATTGTTTGCTTGTAATGCAAAAATTGTAAAAACAAAACAAATAAGAATTAAGGAGTATGAACAATTTTGTCAAGCGCTGTAAATCTCCCCTCTTGAATTAAAAACAAATCTCCAGCAGTGTGTTAGGGAGGCTCCTCATGACCCCTGAACTGAACTCATTCACTTGCTTCCTCCTCCCCTGTGAGGTCGCATCCAGCTGGAAATCTACGGAGAGATTAGACAATGGCATCATAACCAGAGGAAACGGTTCTTTGAATTGTTTTTTTCTAACTCCAGAAAGGATGCAGGATGAAATAAAGAACAATGGCCATGACTGCACCTCCATATGTTAGGAAGCAGAAACGGCTTCTGTCCTTCATGATCCCTTCTTAGCTGTTGATCGCCATCAGAACTGACTGTAAGAAGGACCTCTGGCTTTACTTTCAGTTCAGTCAGACGTCTTTGCTGGTGTTTGAGTTGAGGTCCAAAATGGCGTTCATGACCTGGCAAAGAGAGTCTTTCCACCTTTTGCCTTTACATCAGTCGTCTGTCTTGCAGCAGGAAAAACATTTCCAGCTTTCACACATCGCTGCGTGAAGCAACACCTTTTTATTTTTTTTTTTTTTTATAATGAGGCCACAGTGTGAGGTAACACCTGCTCCCCGAGTTGACACGTGATGAGATGCTTTGAAAGCATGTCAGAAACGCAGCTGCCCGTCTGCTGCCTGTTTACCTGCAGATCTTCTCTGTGTGCAGACACGCCTGTGACTGCATTTAGAAGTCACACTGAGGTTAGCTCTGCTATCAGGGAAAAAAAAGGGGGAGAAGATGTGAGGGGAGCTGAATGAATAAATAACGTGAGCCATCTATTATTAAAAGTAAGCTGTCAGAGGCTGGATTCAGCACTTTGAATCCAGACCAAATCCTCGGCTTTGGTGTGAAAACAATAGGATTCTTAACTAATGTGCGGTATTGTTTATTTTGCACTGATCTGAAACAATTTCTCTTTCTCAAATAATGTTACCATTTTCTTACTATATACACATAATACATAGAAACCATTACCACAAAACGCTTTGACATTTTTTAAAAATGTTGCTGAAATGTGTGGATTTTTTTTTCTACTACACTCTCTAACATTGTTTTCTTTACCTACATGCTACAAGCCTGTTCTCTTTAGTTGAATATTAAGCTAACTGGAGCACTGTAAGTAATCAGTTTTCTTCTTGGTTTCCAACCAAAGTGATCCAGGTTGGCTTCTATTTGTCTGTGTACATAGATGAAGTCACATGGTGAAGCCACTTTTCTCCAGCTTGCCTCCTTATTGTGCCTAATGGATTGTTTTCAGTCGCTGCTCTCTGAATGCTTGGATTTCGTTTGCTTCTCTTATTGCCTAATTTAGATTTTGCTTGGATGGAAAATAACAGTGAATATCAAGTCAACCTACAAAAGAAGAGGGAAGTGTAACCTGGATATTTGTTTAGATTCTACAGGACAATATGTGTTGTTTACATTTGTGATGATCAGATATAAGTAGGCTGCTTTCTGATTGGTATCGTCCAGAAATATGTTAGGATTTATTTAGACATTGGCACTTATCAGTGCTAGTAAATTGTTATTTCAACTCACATTACACAGCAGATGAGCCCCTCAGTTCCAGCAGCATGAAATACAGACAGCACTGCTTTGTGCTTCCAAAAGCTGTGAAAAGATTGTCCAAGAGATGCAGCCAAAACACCACATGCCGTTTTACGAAACACTTCTATACATATTGTAACGATAAATCATGTAACAAAACAATATAATGGAGTTTATTTTTTCTATGCTTTATAGAAATGTTGGTGTAGATAGATGTAAATGTCTATAAAGATGTGACTTCTGCTGGAGATGTGACCAGAAAGTCTTTACATCAGAAGATCTGGACCTGTAGGTGTTGGTGTGTGACGGGTTCTTGAAATGCGGCTTTTCGAGTTTGGACTAATGCTGATTCTCGCTTGGCACAGAAATTGTATTTATGGTTAATAAAATGTGTACTATCTTTGACACTTGTGTGCATTTTGTGTTGTCAAATGGTGCCTTGGAAAAGTAAATCCCTCATGATGCGACCACAAACCTCAGAGTTTTATCGGAATATTGACCAAAATGCAAAATGGATGGAAAGGTATAAATTGATTTCAAAATAATCCCCGCTTCATGATGCTGCCGCTGCTGTGTTTCACTATGGGGAGGAAGGTGTTCAAGGTTTAGTTTCATCTAACTGCAGCACCTTCCTCTGCATGGTTTATGGCAAACAGACCATTTGATGCTTCAGGGTTTTTTCTTTTTTTTTTTTTTTATTAACTTTTTTTCTGTCTGTCTCCCATAAAGACCAAATGTGTGGAGATCAAAATTATTGCTGAAGTTATCTTTTCCCATGTTTGTCTTTTGGCTTCATATTTTAATGTAGTAGCATCTGATATAATAGTTTAGTTTTAGCTACAATAGCCACTTGTAGCCAAAGACACATTTTGCAATACAGACAGCTGTTTTAACTTTTAAAACATTTTTTTTTGTTTCTTTCTTAAACTAGCTTCTTCTTTTCTTTTTTTTTTACAGTTTCAAAAACCATAATTATGATGTTCATTGTTTCACAATCCATCTTTCCAAATGACAAAATGTGAAACAAGTACTGTCCATTTTGTAAAAATTAGCATGATCTTAACATACTCATATGAGCTGCTATTTCACTTTTGTCTCATTTTCACTGGATGATGAAAATTGTTACAGAAATTTTGGTTGATAAAATTATCACTGCTCTTGTCAACAGATTCTCCCACCTCCAGAGTTGCCATGGTGATCATGGCTGCTTCTCCCAACTCCCATCCTGTGAGTTAGGAGGAGTTCAATGGGCGTGAATACTTTTGCAAAGCGTTGCATTTGTCTCGATTCCCCTTGTGGGATGGAGGCAATCAAAGCACAAAGATGTGCAACCGAATCTACCTTTTTGTTTGCCGTAACAAAAGCTCAGGAGCTCTTCACATACCAGGCCAGTCCAGGTACGTAGTGCTCCTATTCAGCTTATCTGTATGCAACGAAGAGAGAAAAGAAGGGGGGGAAAAACAGCCCTGATGATCTTGCTGATCCTCATTTTCTAAATGTATTTTGTAAAGTCAGCTCTGCTTTATCCCAACATACACCAACACAAAAAAATGAGGATTTTCCCGGTAGTCACTAAAATAAAATGCCCAGAAGTCAAACAGATAAAAGAAATGCTTCGGAAACTTGGGGATCCTCCCATGTTACAGCAAACATGGGAGGAAAATTGTAACTTTTCCAGCAGAAGACAACAACAACAAAAAAAACAACCTATTAATCTGAGCTTCTAACTGAATGCATGAAGAAGTTTTTCTCTTCAGGTCTGTTTTGCGATTCTACTCTAACTTCTCGGTGGATTTTGACAAGGTAAATGCTGCCCACTGAAATGTTGTTGGTCACATGCTTTGAATGTGTTTTTTTTCTTGTAATCAGGCAATTAAGGAAAACTTGGAGAAAAAAAAAAGTCAAATAATATTTTTAAGTTAGGAAACGGGCATAAAATATTTAAAGAATCTGAAATGGCAATCACCATGTCACCTTTCTGAATAGCCAGTGTTAATTTTGAAATGGGATAAATAGAAAAACAAAGTAGAAATGTATCTGTTTTTCAACAGCCAGCACACAGATCTGTCTCCACACAAAGCTAATGCATTTTAGAAAGAGAGACGGAGCTCTGACATTTAGGGAAAGGAAACGAAACTAAATACGAGTGGATGGGACAAACCTATTCTTTTGCTGAAACTAGGATATTTCATAAGTACAACTTGTAAGAAAAAGTATTATTAAATATCCTGTATACATCAAGAGCTCAGCATCTAAATCTGATGATACTCCAAAGAGTAAACAGAACAAACTTCGACTTCGCCAGACTTTAAAACGGCTGTTTGAAGCCCGGTGACTCAACTATTTTTCTATTTTTAAACCGATCTGCTTCATTTGCCTCTCATTTTCCTGCCATGTGGAGTGTTGTTCTTTCTTCTTTACTAGGTCAGTGAGTAAGACCTAATTAAAATCTGTGAAGGGGGGAACGTGGGAGGCTTCGCTGGATCTCACATGCTGAGCCTCATCCCACCTGGGAGCCGAACTGAACAGACTCTGACTCCAATGCTGCCGCTGACACAGTAATGTGAGACAAACGTGGCACTGAGACTCAATCTAGAAACCACAATCTGCTGTAGAATGACTTAAATATTATCCAATTACAGCTTTAATCTATCTGATGTGAGTGAGTATATAATAATTATCTTAGGTAGTCATTTACCTCAGACATTTTGTGCTGAAAGCTATGCCAATCACCCGGCTTCTCGTTGGATGGAGAGAGGCACCAGCACCTCCCAAACCCACCAGGGACAAGGGTGTAAGAAAATGGATGGATAGATATGCCAATCAATGCAAAATATTAATTATTCAGTCGGACAGAGACCTCGCTGGTTTATGTAGCTTTTTATGGGGCAGTTAAGAGTCGTCTCCAGCAGGTTAAAGCACATCATGAACTGCCATAAAATTTGTAACGTGAATAATGTGTCACACACATTTAAACACGAGTAATGACTTTTTCTTTTTTCTTTTTTTTTCTTTCTAGCATGGAGCTCACCTCTGATTTGGACATGACTTTTCTGGATGAATAAACAACATATTGGATAACAAGCCATTTATTTCTTTAGTGCAACCTTGTGAAGTTACAGGTCGGTCACATTTCTGTTGCACATGGTCCTCTGATCAACTAACACGTGAGCATAGAAAGGAGAGAAAATTGATCTTATCATTAAAACAATGGATGTTTCATCTAGACTGCATAACTATCAGCAGAGGAGACAGTAGCTGTCACCATAAATCTTAACTTTTGATTTTCATTTTCGGTGTTTACATTCTATAACCGGATTAAAATCTCTTCACATTGAGAAAAAAAAACATCTGACCTTAACTGATAACTTAAAAACTTAATAAATTAAGTCTGTGCAACGTGTCCCAAGAGAGCACGGTTCCTGTTTTCTTTGGACTTTCCTGACTTCAGACTAACATTTTATTGTGGAACTTTACACTCTAAAACGTTCCAACAAAATTGTTTTAAACCCTAAATATTACATTAAACACATGAGTTAGCCCTTTATTCTCCACAGACAGCCAATAGCATGAATTTGTTATTCACAAGCCATTAAATGTAGAGTTTAAACTTAGAGGACTGAAACAAGATGCTGAGAAAACCACTCTCCTAGAGTAAAATGTAACCAGTGCAAATCTTCTCACCAGGTCTTTTTTGTGGAGGAGAGGAGGGTAAAGTTGTACCCTGACAATCTGTTTTGCCCTGGTGGACGCTGTAAACGAAGCAGTAAAAGAATTACCCCAGTAACCCATTCTCCTAGAAACGGTTCCGAAAGTCCAAATTCGTCTTTATGTCCCGTGGAAACGGAATGGAGGATATCTGAAACTCCAAACACCAAACATAAATGATTTTCCTCCTACATTTTTAATAGGAGGATATTCAGAGTCCAATAAATCCTTGCTCCTTTTGCTGAACAATGCACAATTACATACGGCCAGCAGCTCACAGCTTGGTTTCCCAGCAGAGGCCTCGAAGATAAATGGCTGAATGATGACTTGGCCCCTTTCACACCGAATGAGGATCTGTTGACCAAGCCCAGATTTACTCTGAGAAAAGAGACTGCTCCTAGAGATATTCAAAGAACGAAAGTTTTTCTTGTTCGTTTGTCTTAAAGTGGATTAGCGATAACTAATCACATACTTCAGCCTTGCAGGTTTTCAGTCATGATGTCATTTGGCAATGATTGCAGTTTTTGAGTTATGTATGCAGAGATCCTCCTGCTGCGTTTTGTCAGGGCGCTCTCTGGCGTCCCCCTCGCCATGCTCACCGGGGTGGAGGGAATTTGTCTGCGTGAAGCCATGAGGCCATCTGCTGATGCGGAGCAAGCGGCATTGCCAGAAAAATGGAAAACACAAACCTAATCCTGGCTTCTCGCTGTCGCCCCACTTTCTGTGCTCTGGCCAACATTAAGCTGCTCGGCTGAGCCGCATCGAGATGCACCCCCGACCAAATCTGGAGGTCAGCAGTTTGCTGATTGTCAGGACATGTGACCACTCTTCTCTTAACAGCTGGGAACCAGTTTTGGTGTGTTTTTGATGTTTGTTCTGTCTGAACACAAAACTGTCTCCAGCTTCCAACCGTTTAGTTTTTGATTCAAGGCGAAGTCAGAGAAAATAGAGGTGGTCCGTTTTCATTATTCTTCACTTTCTCTGAAGCATCCATACAACTGGCAACTAAGCAGACCCTCAGCATGACGCCACCACCACCATGCTTTATAGTTGGCAAACTGTTCTTAGGTTAAAAAGCTTCACATAGACTCTTCCAAACATTTTTTCCGGTCCTCTCACCTGTAAATAATGCAATATTTGTGCCATCAGATTTGTCCATACGAGAGTCTCCAAGTTTCAGTCCTTCATGAAAGCAGCATGACAGCATTGTCTTGCTAATGCTAAGCCCACTGTTGTTTTAGGATCTTACAGTTTATGATCAGATCGAGCCTCTGCAGTTTCTAAATTGTTTTCAAGCAGCCTGACGAATTTCCTGCCATCTAAAGGCAACTGTTCCAAGGCACAAAACACACTCATAGAAATGAGTTTTGAAATTGATCAAAAAAACTAAAATCAAGCTGCTATGATTTGAGCGCTGAGAGTTTGATTAAGAATTGGTCTCTTTGCTCTTTCTTAGCCTTCATATGTATTGAGCTTCGCTCTGGTTTTCTGTTTCAGTCTCCTTCAGGTCATGATCCCTCTCAGCTGCCATAATACTCAGTTACACTGACCAACTGTTCTCAGCTTTTCATTTCTCTCCAGTAAATTTAGAGTCTACATGTAGCCTCAGGTTGATCCTGTTTTTCACCAACTTGTGTTTGTGAGCACACACCGCTTCGCTGCTCTGACGTAAGTAAGATTTCTGGCTACTGTAAACCACTGCTGGTAACTTTACTGAAAGAAGAACAATCCTGTTGTAACCAAAAATGCAGCAGCGACAGGCACAACCCTACAGCTTATGATAAAGTGAAGCTTTTTTTTTTCTACAAAAGCTTTATTGTTTTAATGTAATTTTCTATCTGGTGAACACGATGTACCATGTGTAGATCAAAAAGATACAGTAAGCACTATTTATTGAAAGGCTTTACCTTGTTCTTACATAATTATTGTAATTAATAATAATTACAATAATTAATTAGGTTGTTTTTTTTTTTATTTTAGCTTTAAAAATACCATAATTTGCACAAACCTTACATTTTGACTGATGACATCATATGCTATGATTCAGTATTAATCAGACAATTTCTCAGTACTCATGTAGCCTTTTTGCAGAATACTTTTTGGGTGCTTTACCTCGTCCTGTGTACATGTAATTTCCCTGAATATAAAAATACAAAGAGAGGTGCTCATATTTGAGTCATTCAGCCACATCCAAACACTTAACATGACGTCACCAACAGACTAAGGATTCTTCCTCTGTAACCTCTTTCCCATATTCTGATCTTTCCAAGAATGGGACCATTCATATCAACTGGTGGATAAACCAGAGTCAGCGGTGGTCGATGTTGGAAGGGGCGGGTACAAAGGGCTCTGTGGGTCGAGACGTCGCCGCCGAGGGATGAAGAGGATGATGAAGGAGGAGGAGATGGTACAGTAGAAACGAGGGCGGGGTTTTTTTCTCTCCTCAGAATAGAAGCAGCAGCAGCAGCCGGCGCATGTCCTGTAGACTCGCCCGACAAAACATGATCTTGCACACAGAGAGAGGAAGGAGGGAGGAGAGAGTATGGTGATGAGAGGAGCTGCTCCTGCCACATGATGCCATCTCACCTTCCCCTGTGCAGCCTGTCGATCCTCCTCTAAGACTCTTCAGCCCATTTCTCTCCCCCTACATTATAGCTGCGCTTTATTGAGCGATCCGTAGCTGCGAGCTTGCTCTGGATCCATCCCCATCTGCAGCCATGTCAGACTCCGAGGACATGACGGAGTTCGCCAGCATCGTGGAGCGGATCGAGCGGGGAGAGGTGAGCCTCATCCCGATGATTTATGGCTCTTCTGACAGCAGCGGTCTGCCTGTCAGCGCCGGGGGCCCGCCTGCGGGCTGTCAGAGGCGGGAAGCCATGCTCACTCACACCCATTCTATTCTATTCTATTCTATTCTATTCTATTCTATTCTATTCTGATATGAGCTATAATTAGCCTATTCTATTTGCTCAAAGTGTATAGGCTTAGCTCCTATTTTTTCCTATACACACTATATACATCTGCCTTTCTGTTCTCTTTATATGTGCCGAATTAATTATTATACTCTGAATTTATAACCATTTATGTAGATTTATAAACTGTATCAATTTGATCCAATGGCGGCATTGGCTTTGAGGTGCATCTCTGTTGGGTGGGTTTGCAGTCTGACAGGTCATTGACTTCTGCCAATATATGGGAGCAGATATATTTCAGACAGAGGTGTTTTCTGGTGTCCGCATGGCGCGAGCCGCAGTCTTTGCCCACCTAAGACTGACAGAATGTGTGCCAGTGTATGTTTCCAGTCAGCTCTGAGGTTTATTCACGGTGTGCATAGAGCCGTGACAAAAAACAAAACAAAACAGATTATATGAAACTGAATCACAGAAACTGTATCCCAGTTGACTTGAGTCAAATCAAGTCAAGTTTATTTGGAAGGCACATTTCAGTCACAAGGAAGTTCAAAGACCTTGAACTTTGAAGGTCTTTCAAAGTACATAATACAGTATAATACATAATACTGTATTATGTATTATGTAAAAACATAATACAGTAACCATTTATGCAACAAGCAGTAAACAAGCAATTTTCTTAAATGCTACCATTAAAATCAACACGAATTATCGTCTTCAAATATATATTGCTCAAAAAAATAAAGGGAACACTCAAATAACACATCCTAGATGGACAGTTTGATTTCACAGAAGTTTGATTTACTTGGAGTTATATTGTGTTGTTTAAGTGTTCCCTTTATTTTTTTGAGCAGTGTACATTAAATATATTGATCCAAGCTACTGTTATTATAATGTGTGCAGTTTTGAGGATTTATTTTACTGAACATATTGTTAAAATTTCACATATTTAGTACATTAGGTGTTTCTTATTGTAGCTGTGCATTTTAAGGAGAAAAATACAACAGCATTTTCACTACATTTACTTGAAAAGTAGCATCATATATATCCAAAGTACTGACAACTCCACATTATAGTGTTTGTTGGCATAAATAAATTTAGCAGAATATAATTAACCTTTGCTGTTTTTTTACACTTTTTAAAAATAACTAACTGCAATTTAGATAACATATCAACAACCTTGAAACAAGGCATCAGAGAAGAATTCCCTTTACCAGACTCTTCAGAAACATGAGGACTGAGACAAATGGATAAAATATGAAAAATGGATTCTGGTGCAACTCAGTGTGACCAAACCACACACTCCTCTCACACATTTACATTTGTGATGGTAGAGCAGAAAAGGTATTTTCTGGCATGCTCTCTGAACAACCAGATGGGATACAAATATCATCTAATGGTCGCCATGGAGACTTGGTTCCCCCTCACACCCTCCCCCAAAAAACTAAAGCCACTCCTTGCTGAAGCAGTTTGAGAAACATTTCCCTTTTCTGAAGTAAAATAGCTAATCTGTAAGGATGAAAACAGAATGAAATAGAACAATTTTAGGAATTTTTCTTTGACAATAATATGTTATTATTTGAGCTTCTACTTCTAAATGCTCTTTACATTTACAAGTTATTGTCACTTGCACTGCCTTTTCCTTTGAAAATATTTCCTTCATGTAACTCGCCTAAACCAGATCTAACATTGATCTTTGCCTCAAAAAACATTTCTCTCTTTGGTTGTGAATTTTGCTCTGGATTGCCCATAGTTTTTTGGGGGAGTTTGCAACATTTGAGAGACTGATTTTTATACTCTTAATGTCAGACATATCTATTCAGTAAACCTAGCAAACACTGGCCTGATTATTTCAACAGTTTCGAAGGAGCTTGGAGAAATTAGGATGTCCCACTGTGAGACAAAACTGGAGCACAGGTAAAGGTAGAGCAGGGGGACTTTACTCGGCCAGCTGGCAGATCTCAATACAAAACCTCTTTTGTGATGGAGCGAAAATAGATACTGTCTACAGTATTAAAGAACCACTGACCTACTAACACATTTCTGCTGGCTAAGGACAAAGAAAGTAATTCCACTAAGGCTATAGATACTGTCATTGCCCTTTGTGACTTCATAATTAATCGTTTTACACCGCCCCTAAGAAAGACTCAACATTTTTTTAGCTTTTCTAACCTAAACTGTTCTACTTTAAAAAGCAGCAGAGTGAGATCTACATAGAGCAGTTGGTTGATAAATTATTTACATGATCTGAAATAATGGCAGTGTAATCAGTGCAATTCTCTGACCCACAGCAAATATTGAGAGAATTTGATCAGACTGTTTTGTTAAATGCTAATATAGTTTGGATCTGATCAATGGAATCCCAGCTGGGTGAACAATTTCTTTTCAATCCAGCTAAGTGACACTTGATGACACTTCAACTTTTCCTTCCTTCTTTCCTTTCAGTGCTTTTCCTTTTTTATTTAAACTAACAGAATATGCACAACCAAAAGCCATTTTTATTATTATTTTTTATCATTACTGTGTAGAAACTGTGTAGCAGTAAAAAAAAAAAATTGTTAAAAAATGATTCTTTGGGCTGATTTTCTCTGAAAAGATATTCCTTTCTGTACTGAAATTGAAATAAAATGTGTCTTTTTTATTATTATTTTGGCTAAATGCTCTTGTATATATATATATATATATATATATATATATATATATATATATATATATATATATATATATATTTTTTTTTTTTTTTTTTTTTACCAAAAAAGACCAAAATTGCAAATGGGTGCAAAACTATTTGTTTACAGTTACAGCATCTAAGTCTGAATGGACAAAATGGTCATGTGTAAGACACATAATATGAGTACAAATTTGCCAAGGGTCAATTGACCAAAGCCAGAACAGGAATATAGAGGGCCATAGTTTCAATGTTATGGATAAATATAGATGAGTTTTATCAGCATAACAATGGAGATTTATTCTGTGTGCTCCAAATTATTTATTGGCTGGAGATGAGTAAAGAGTAGGAGTCCAAACACTGAGCCCTGTGAAACTCCACAAACATCCACCGAATGTCAGGAAGATCCATTGTTAACTCCAAAAGACTGAACTTGTCATTTTCCCACTTCTGTTTTGGTGTTCCTTACATAAAAACGACACAACAACAACAACACAAAAAAAAACACAGTCTCCATGCTGATTAAGGTCTAGATTTGCTCGTTTTATTCCAGCTCAATTTAATAGATGAGGCCTTCAAACGGTTTGAAGAATATTTGTGTGGAAAAATGTCAGGAAAATTGATGTAGCTCTGATTTTTTTTTTTTTTTTTAAGTAGTGTCATTGAGTGGAAACTTGTATTGTAGAAATTCATCAAAGCAACAAAGAGGGCGTTTAATATGTTTGTTTTTTTTCTTCCCTGAAGTTAATAAAAGCAGCAGCAGCAGCAGTAGTCTAATCTCAGTTACCAGGTCCATCCCCCTCCCTCCTTCCCTCCTGCCTGCCTCTCATATCCTCCCCCCGGGCTGCACTCGCTGCTGCAGCGGAGGAGCTGCTGATTCACCGGCGTAGCGTGGCGTGGCATAGGCGCACCGTCACTCTTTATATTCACGCCGCCGTGGCCACTTGGCATCTCCCCCTCCTCCAGTCGGTGAAAGTTTGCTGCGGTTCGTCCTGGACTAATTGAATCGGACAAGGCGTTTTTTTTTAAAACCCTCAGACAGAAAGAGAAACAATATAGAAAAGAAAAACAAAACTTTATATTTTTTGCCTCATCATGACTGCGGAGATGCGGCGAAGCAGCAGTGCATTGTTGGTAAGAAGATAATGTTTGTTTCAATCAGCCTGCTGCAGTCGCAGACAGGGAGCAGGCAGAGGTCGTCCATTCATTGCCGATTCGAGTCTCCGTTTCCTCGTCATTGGGCTTTTCTTCCGCTTGTGGGCAGCTTTGTTTGTCTGTCTGTCATCAAACTTCCTTTATCCTTCTCTGTAGTGTTGCTTTAACGCGCTGGATATGTGGCAGCTTGGTTTTGGTCGCTCCGTCTGAGCTAAATTAACAATCAGCGGCTGGTTGTCGGACGCCAGGAGTTTGTGTGCAGCTTTTAAAATGACTTTCTGATCCTCGTTTTATGTTAAAACGTGAGATACTGAAGGGGGTTAGTGTTTGTGTTTCCCTATATTTAGCTGGGGTTAATCCTGTGTTATGTAATCTGGGCGATTTGGTGTAAAAATATGGATAGAATTTCTCGAAAGGCGATACAAACATGAAACTTTGCGTAAATGTTTTTTTTATGGGGTATCTGACAATGTTGGGAGTAGAGACAATAATAATAATAATAATAATAATAATAATAATCGTCTTAGCAACGGTCTCTTGGAAACCATTTTATTATGACCAACTGTTACATTCATTTTGTAATAGTTAAAAAATGAAACTATTAGTTGAGCCTAATTTATTGATGGAAATACAACCAAAATATTTTCAAACTTTAACTTTTATTGGGTTCTGAATGAACATGGTGATTACTGTTGTAATGCTATCAGAAACATGGGAAGAACATTGTAAATGGCTGTTTTGGTGGCTTCATTGGGGGGTTTCTATGTGAGAAATTGGGGTCACTGTGACAATGAAAATTTGCAGAATGAATCTTGACCTTATTGTGTCATCGGTTTCTTCCATTCACATTTATTTTGTTCTGTGCTTTTGATTGCTTTCATTACCCTTAAATGAATGCAATCATTCATTTAAGGGTTCATTCATTTTCAAAGCGAAAATGATTAACTTTTCGCTGTGAAACCCCACATCTAAGTGTGTGTTTAGGATTTCATATGATGTATTAATGAAAACTAAGTTTGAGGTGTGTTTAATTGCGGAATCCCCTTTTGTTGCATTTACGATTGCAAGTTTTTATTGGCATGCCTCTGCCAGAGTTGGACCTCAAGATACTGAAATATTTGTGAAATGGTTCAAGATCAGATTTTCAATTTTCAAGTCTTTCCACAAATACCCAATTGGATTTGACTTTGGACTTTGACTAGACCATGAATGCCCAAGTCCAGTCCATAAGCTCTATTGTCCTGCAACTTTTACTTGCCCCCTTTCTAGAATCAAAGAGCTCATCAGCATCTCTTTACCTCTGCAGAGGCCTGTGAGCATTCATGTGATTCTGGTTTGTAGAACCATCTACAAACATGCATCTAAAAGTTGCAGGTTAGGACATGTTGAGGACTGGATTTGAGCTCTCCTGGCCTAGACCATTGTAGCACATGAATATTCTCTGATCTAAACTATTAATCTGGACATGTGCTAATGGGTGTTGCCGTGCTGGAGGGTGAACCTCTGCCCCAGTTTGAAGCCTTTTGCAGCCTCTAGGGTTTTATCAATGCCACTCAAATCTCACCATGTATGAACTGTAATCCCCAGAATGCAATGCTACAACCACCATGTTTCACATCTGTGCTGGTTTTGTGCCACACTTTAGCCAAAATGTATACATCTCGGTGTTTACCAACCATCAAACACATTCTTTCAATGTTTGTTTCCCCAACTTGGTTTGGCTTTCTTTATTTTCCAACCAAATACATTTCAAGCTTCTGTATGTTGGTGACTTGTGTTCAAGATGACATTCCCAGTGGGAGTAAACCTGAAGTTTTAACCATGTTTTATGGTGGAAACGCTGTTGCTAATGGAGTCGTCCGCTGCCAGGTCCCGATCAAGAACATCGAGCGGGAGCTGATCTGCCCCATCTGCAAGGAGCTTTTCACCCACCCGCTCATCCTGCCCTGCCAGCACAGCGTCTGCCACAAGTGCGTCAAAGAGCTGTTGATGCTGAACTATGAGGACTCGTTCGATGCTGGCTCTGAGAGCTCAGTGCCGGGCAGCCCGCGGTCCAGGGTGCCTTCCCCCTCCATGGAGAGGCTGGACAGGCTTGTCAGATCAGGTGAGTTTGGGCGGTAAGAAAAGCAAATTGATTAAATTCTCCTCTGGCTAGAATGAAAGTTTTTATTCTTTGTATTGCAGGAACAGGATTTAGAGTTGAGGTGATTAGTGTTGAGATCCAGCGTGTTTAGTTATTAATGGGAGCTGCTGTCGGGAAAACGGTGCTTCGACCTGATTAGCAGTTATTTGAGCCGATGGAAATTAATAACCAGACCTTGGGAAAAGATGGGTGTTGGGTCATGTTTAATGGCTTCCACTGAAGTCAAAATTATTTTTCCACAGTAGCGTTAACTTCCTGTTATTCTGTTCCTCTTGCAATTTCCTTTTAGCTACAGCTTTTAACTCTGCTTTCAAATCACATGTAGTTCAACATCATATTTGCTTTATAATCTTCCTGGATGTATTTACTAATGAGGAGAAAAAGGCAGTGTGAGTATTTTGTGAACCAATATGCAAATGTTTAGCTGATGCAAATGACTGGTTCAGCGTGAAAAGGCTTAGTTTGAGCAGCAGGAAGTAGGACAAGTACTGTGTATTTGTGTGTTTAAATGTGGTGCAGACACAGCCTTCCCTCCTGCTGTTTGGCCCACATAAACTGGAATAAACTTTAGAAAACTGTTAATTTCAACCGGCACCTCTTCTAATCTCATTCTCATAGGCACAATGGAACAGAAAAAGGAATTTGATGGGCTGCAGAGTTAAAGTGCAGAGACAAGTTCTGTCTGCCTCCTGATTGTCTCTGTCGGCTGCTTATAATGCCCTTGCTGGGAAATGAATGCCTCTTAATCATTTATTTTTTATTTTGGGAATAAAAGAGTAGCTGCAATTTTCTGTCACCTTCCAATACTTCTACAGTTGTATGAAATGTTTAAATTTAAAATTCAGGGTAGGTTGCAGTGAGATTGAGACGCTGCATGCTCAGATATCTTGATTATCCAGAATTGGGAATTAGGATGGTGGGAATGAGACCTTTTGAGATTAATTAATGCACTTTGATTTAATCGCAGAGGGAAATTCACATCCAAATTTACATAAATCATCCAAATAAAACTGGAACAAAGCACAAAGCTGTTCAGCAATTGAAAGTGGGACTAGGCTGATGTAGCTGCAAGAAATATTTTTATATTAAAGAAGAGTATACATTTTGAACTTGTGACTTTTTAAATAAAATTAAAGCTATAACCTTATTTTTAAAAGCTCCAGGGCTGATGAAAATTTAAATCTTTCAGGAATATTAACAATTTTACCATTTAACTGTATCGTTTTTATTTATTTATTTATTTTTTTGCTTCAAATTTCATTGTGTAACTTGTTTCTAGAAATTTACACCGAAATTAACTCTAAGTAGATTCAACAAATGTTTTTTTTTTTTTTTTGGTTTGATCGTCTCTGACCTGACGAGCTTGTCAGAAACTCAAGAATGTGAATTCTTTCCAATCCGTGAAAGCACCGTATTCAAATGCTAAACGTTAAAGTAGCCACCTTTTGAATCTATGACAAAGCGTTTTATCAAACTTAACAGATAAGAAACCAAACTTAAAATTCAGATTGATGAATCTGTTGTGCCTTTCTTTCAAAAAAATGCCCTTGAAGACTATTTCAGATTTGACATGCTGTAGTTATGAACCTGAGATGCCACGTTATCATTATGTACCATGAGGAACTTGATCCAGCGGAGCAGAAATCCCTGGAGTACAGTGAGGTGAACAGCTTTCATTAAGTTATTCAGCCTTGGCTGAAAAACCTCTGTATGCTTTCAAACTCTCATTCAGAGCCTGCTTCAGCAGCCTGAAAGAGCTCATTCTTCACAGACAGGACTGCGCCTGGTGATGCAGGAAATGATCAAATCCTTCCTTTAGTAAACGAATGACACAATTTGCTGGTGCAGAAACTAACTTTGTATTTAATATTTGTTGTCACTGTTTCTTAACTTGGGTTATTTATGGATCTTGTGGAATTCTCTCTGTGATTAGTGGTGAATTTGCTCACGTCTTAAACGCATCTAATCTGCAGACTAAGAGGCTCAGGTTCTATGGGTTTGGGGTGTTTTTTTGCTCAATTTTAAGCACACCACTGCCTCAAACTCACAAATGGGGAAACTTGTTGTTGTTCTGCCCCCACTCCTTGGAGATCAGATAGCGTGTAGCCATAGTGATGGGACCTGCCTGTGAGGAATGAATGAGGGATTAGATGAACGGAGGGAAAAAAGACTTAAGCCTATATTTGTCAGTAGGCAGCTCAGACAAGATGTACCGAGAAAGAAGATGGTGGCCACAAAAACCTTTTCTTTTTGACCATCATTTAATTTTGATGATAAAATGCATCAGTTACAATAACTTGGTTTAAATGTCTTGCAGGTGTTTTATACAAAAAAATAGAATCGCCCAAAACTGAAAGGTCAAAACTCTTGAGTGAACAAATCCAAAAAAGAAACTAGCATTTATTAGTGACCAGTGATAAGCTAGATGAATTTGACTCCATAACTGATAAGTTTCAGATGAGAAATAACAAGGGATTTATCAGTTGTAGATAATTGGATTACAAAGTTTTTGTTTAATATCTAAAATCTCTGTTTTGAAGGACTTTCAGTTTCAAAGACCAAAGTTTGAAGGCCTAATATAAGGTTTGCTAAACAAAGACGATGTGAGGGTTTACCATGGTCTTTCTGGTTGAAGGACAAGAAAAAGCTACAAAGATTCTGTTTGTTTTTTTTCACAGGAACTGAGCCCCTTCATGCTGCTGAAAACGTTTCTTCCAAGATGTTTTGATACTCGCATTTATTCTGTAGAGAATTGTAATGTAGGAACAGCAAGACACAAGATTATTTGTCACTGTCCTTGCAGCCAGATACTTTCACATTAGGAGTGTCTTTCAGTTTCTACCCCTGAACGTTTATTTCATGACTCCTGAAACCAGCTTTTGTAAATCAACACAATGCTCTGCATGTTAACTGGTCATTTGGCTCCAGAGACTGGCATTCATAACAGAGCGACACAAAGGATTTTGTGACAGAAATTAAATTAGTTCCAAGGACTCTCTGTCCCTGTTTGACTAGAACTAGACTATTGGAGGGGGGGATGCAATAAGCCTTGTAGTGCTTCAGTACAATATATTGTGCTGTTTAAATATTAGCCTCTCAGACAGTATTGGTTCACAATGATTTAAAGTGGGTTGGTTATGAAGAAATATAAAAATCTGTTTTTTAAAGGTAAAACTAGCTTTACAAGTTGTCTAAAGTACATGTTTTGTTTTCTTAGTAGACAGCTTTAGTTGATAGTGCACCAGTTATTTTTATCGCTGTCAGATGCTTCTGACCTGATTCTTAACATAAAACTGGCTTGTGGTGCCATTATTTTCATTTTAAGCCCATAAGCTTAAAGATAACCAATTAGAATTAAGCTTTGGTTAAATATACTTTTTTTTTCACCACCTGTTTTGTTTTCTTGCCTTTTCCTTAGTTTAAGTTTGCCTATCCACTGTAATGCTTTTACCAGTTGGATTCACTCGTCACTTTCACATCATGTATCATTTCATTTTTCCTGTTGGTCTCATCTCACCTCTCTGTTCATTGCTTGCAGCCGCAGGGCGAAGGTCGTTTGGAAGTCGAGGTAGACGCGGGATCCGTGTTTTCAGTAGCTATAGTAGTGAGTACAGTGTTGACATAGATCCCCTCTAAGACCCTAGTTTGGTTGAACCTCTACCTCTACATTTCCAACTTTACCTCTTAACACAACCATACAAACTCCACTCTGTCAGATGGAAATATAAAGGAATATTTATCCATTCAGAGGCCAGATTGGTAAGAGGGCTGTTTTATGCTGACAAAGGTATTAAAAATGTTTTAAAGCAGACAGGGGCCCTCTGCCAAAGAGAACACAAAGAACCAAAATTGGTGCGGAGGTTTCCTGGGAGTTGATCTAAAACTGGAATGCGTGTTCATTGGCTCGACTTCATAAATCCTGCTGGCAAGTAGAACTGTTTTAGTGAGAAGGATTAATGTCGTTCTCAGGGTAAAAAGATAACGGCATATAAAGTTGAAAGCATGTTTAAGCTTTCTGAGTCTCAAGTATTTTATGTTCAGAAGTGTGTTTGCCCTGAAGCTCTTTATAATCCCAAACCTGACAGCCATACAGCGAGTAAAAAAAACAAATAAAAATGTTTCTACTGCTAATTATTTTGCACATTCGAGTTTTTAGATGGATCAAATTGATGACTAAAAAAACGGACTCAATAGCGACTTTGTTGATGCTCAGGATCAGGAGTAACAAGCTATTAAAAATGTATATATTTATTAACCCATCTTGGCTGATTAAACAAGATGCCTTAGAGCATAAATAAGTTTAAAAATAAAAATAAAATTGAAAATGGGTAACAAAGATGATTTTGAATTTGAAAATAAAAAACAACTTTTCCCAAAATTACTTGGTCAGAGTCCGATGGCTGTTGACTCAGCCATCCATATTAATGTCATCAGGATTTCCAATCACTTCCATTCACACAGATACATAAAATCAGGACTGAGGCAAGCAGACTGCCTCAATAAGCATTTGTGAAAAAATGGGTCACTTTAAAGACTTTGCAGAAAATTCATGTTACAATGTTGAAGTTTACCAAAGACAAAAGCTACAAACCTCCAGGGATTGGGAAAGTTTAAAAAAAATTTTTTTCTGTTTAGATAAGTGATTATTATTGAATAAGAAACGATTCAATGAACTTTTGTTTTCTTGACTGGGGAGAAAAAAATCCCTGTGTTTGATGCTTGATCCCTTTTCAGACCTGCAGTGACTTATTTTAAGCTCTTTCTTCAGCTGCAGAAAATAATTCATATTTGGATATTTTTGCTATAGGTGTATTCTGTCTGCAGTTCAGCCACAAACTCTGTCCCGAGTCATCATGTGGTCTAAAGACATCCATTTATTGATCACCTTTCCGGAATAGAAATGACCGTGGGGTTTATTAGTTGCTCTAAAATAGGCTTTCATCATCCACTGACATCTATTGCCATAATGTGCAGTTATCTGTAGGAAGGTTTCGGTTCATATTTTGCCCGTATTCAGAGTTTACCACCTTCTAGTAAGCCATCCCCACCCAGTCACCATCTCACCTAGCATGCACATGGCTACACAAATCAGTTTGCTGCTGCTCTGTCACAGCTTTTTACTTTCCTTCAGCTCCACCTTGTTCCTGCAGAAGTGCTTTTTGAAGTGGCCTCCTTGTGTGTTTGGCTTACCTGAGGAGTGTTTGATTTAATTTCCAGGTCCCAGGAAACGAAGTGGAAATACTGGCTTGCAAACTGAGATAAATCCAGCACTCCTCTCTTCCCCTGTCCCCCAAAAACGTGAAGCAATATTTTGATTTCTGTGTGTTTACTGCCTTAAGTTTGCTGGCTTTCAGTGTGGTCATACTGCTTGTCTCTGTGATGTGATCTTGTGAACAGTTTGTGCTGTTGCTTTGTTGTGATGCTGCTGCAGTATCAGTAACAAGATGGGTATTGTGCAAATCTCTTAAACTCTGCTGCTTCAAGAGATTTTTAGTGTTGTATTAAACTGGACCTTTGATATCTGTTCATTTGCTTGACATTTATATTTGTAGCATTTTACAACTTGGTCTCATGGTTATGTTAAGATGATTTTTTTTTTTTTCCCCCAATGGGAAAACTCATCCAAATCATTGATTGCACTTAAAATTAGCATCACTTGCATTGTAGGTGTTGGATGACTTGGATATATTTCTAATTAGCTTGTAGGTTGCAGTCTTCATCTGATGAATCCTCACTAATGCTCCATTCTTCCCAGATGGTTTCCCCTTCTGTACTTTTTTTCCTCTAGATGACCTCTGCTCCCTGCATTGCCTGTGCTGGTGTTTTGCTCCATGTACCCATGTTTCTGAGCAGTTGTCATTGTGGAAATAAAGCACAAAGGGAAACATGCAGAGGCCCTATTTGTGAAGGCTGCTCAGAATGGCATTTTGCCCTTTAAATCATAGCTTTTATGTTGCCCCCAATGATGTAACAACCCAAAATCTGGCACAGATGAGGTCTCTGATTCAACAAAGACCCCCATTTGACTCTCATGGAAACTATTCCCTTCTTGTAATTCATTACGTTGATGCCTGCATGTCCAAATAGAGCCTCTAACAAGACTGGAACCATACTGGCCTGAGGGTAGGAATCCAAATGGCACATGAACTTTACCTAATGCGTGGCTCTTTGCTGTCCTTCAGGTTCGATCTCATCCCCGGGCTGGCGCCGAGGGTCTGTGACTCCCCGGGTCACTGCCATCCCATGCCCCGGCTGCCAGCATGACATCGACCTGGGAGAGCGCGGCATCAGCATGTTGTTCCGTAACTTCACCCTGGAGAGCATCGTCGAGCGGTACAGGCAGGCTGCCCGCGCGGCCGTTGCAATCATGTGTAACGTCTGTAAACCTCCAAACCAGCAGGAGGCAACTAAGAGCTGCATGGACTGCAAAGCTAGCTACTGCAACGAGTGCTTCAAATTGCACCATCCATGGGGCACCCCCAAAGCCCAGCATGAGTATGTTGGTCCCACCACGAATTTTAGACCAAAGGTAAACGGCAACATTGCTTGTGAGATGTGATTGTTTGAAGGCTGCACATAATTTTTTCTGAACATTATTTTAGTTTTTGACTGCCAGGTCTTGGATCAGTTTTGGACAAACCTTGTGGTTTTAAAACTTTTTTTTCCCTCTTGCACTCTTTAAGTGTTAATAATAAGAGTTGTTTTTAACTTGCAAAAATTAAAATAAACTAGTATTGAGCATCTTTTTTTTTTTTTTTTTTTTTTAAGATTTAGAGAACATGAAAAATACCTCTTGGTGATTTATGTAGTCAGTGTCTTTTAAAAGTCAGTCTGACATTGGCATTCCGAAATGGTAACTTTGTGAAACAGAGTTTAAATGTTGAAAACAGACAAATTCATCGAATGCCAGAGCTTATTGCCAACTGTTAGCCTTGCCGCTCGGTACAGCAATTTGTAAATTTTACTGCCTCAGATAAATTGCAAATGGTACTGTGTGAGGATGAAACCTAAGATGATTCATAGACTTTTAGAGAAGCTCAATTTAATCAAGCTGCTCAACTTAAAAATGCTTGACCTCTATGGGGGATCTTGGCATTTCAAAATGCAGTTTCATCTCTTTTATTATTATTATTCAGAACTTCCTACTACTTAAAGTTCAGAACCTCTTCCTGTTTCCCTTCAGCTCATTTTTAATCTGTGTTGCTTTAACCTTGCATGCAGTTATCTGCTCTCCAGCTGACTGTTTCATACATTCTTCAGGTCTAATTTTAACTCCTTGTTTAAATGGATGATGTAACTCTATAGTATGCAGCTGTGTGCAGCACTTGTGCCCCGGACGACTTCCTCAGACAATAATAGTGTGATATGTTGAATTTCTCAGGTACTCATGTGTCCAGAGCATGAGATGGAGAAGGTGAACATGTACTGTGAAGTCTGCAGACGGCCGGTGTGTCATTTGTGTAAACTGGGAGGGTCCCATGCCAACCACAAAGTCACTTCGATGAGCAGCGCTTACAAGATCCTCAAGGTACTGACAGTTTGCGTTCCTGGAAAAAAGAGGAGTTGGAATAAATTTAATTGTTTTTCTGCATTATATTTGGGAGTGCTACAAAAAACTTTCTCCAGATAACAAAGATTAGTCGGAGTGAGTCAGTGGCGATGTTGTCATGTGCTGGGAAACTCTTTGGACTATTGATATTTTTATGGTACAATCCTATAGGTTCAACATAGTTTATTACAGGAAAATGCATTCAATGCATATGGTCACTAATTACAAAACTTGCTCAAGTATATTTAACTTGAGTTTGATTAAGTGTCGTATAGAAAATCTCATTTGGATCTTGTATTCTATCATCCCGTACAATGAATCAGCAGGTTGCTGGATCTCTTTCTCCTGTTGTAATATTAATGCTTGACCTGTACCTATGCACCAGATGATTCCTCTGTGGAAACTGAAACCCAAATGCAGAAACATCAGATTTATGCACCCAGCATAGTTCATTCTTGTCCCTTTTCTATTTTTAAGAATCCAGATTCAGATTTGAGACTTTGTTTGCTGTGGTTCCAAAAAAATTCTGAAAACTAAACCTTAAACAAAATAATTTTGGTTTAAAAATATAAAATGGTTGTTTAAATCTCTGGTGCTATTCAAAGCACGTTCACTGCAACCATGTGTACTTGTTTGTGCGGCTGCAAACAATGCATTCTTACATATTTAATGAGACCATTTGACCCTCATCATTCTCCACACATTGTAACTTCAGAATAGATTGTGTATCAAATGATCTGAGCGGCTCTGGAAACCTCTGTCAGTGAGTTGTTTTTGGTTTCTGCTGCTTTGAACACTAATGCATTATAGCACACTCAGGAACTACTTACAGCTGCTGCTGCTGTGAATTGTGGGATGGGAAGTAAATATTGATCTGACCCAAGACTGCACAGAAGAGTGTTTGCACAAACAGAATTACACAAATGAGATTTTAAAATGGTTCCATGTTTAAAGCATTAGTAAAAATATACTTAAATGTATGTTGTTCTGCAAGTTGTTTGAAATGAAATACTCTTTTAATGCTGCTGATCTTTTGTCTACCTAGGAGAAACTAGCAAAGAGTATCCATTATCTCATCAGTAAAGAAGACCAGGTCAGGACTCAGATTACTGAGCTTGACCGGCTCATCAGTCAGACCGAGGTAAGGGAGAGAGGACGCTGACTCATGCTGCTGCAACTCCTTCATTCTCTGCTCCTCTGGGGGTTTTTTTGTTGTTGTTGTTGTACTTGACATTTTTAATTTTTTTTCTAACATGTCTTGTGTTTTTATGCAATTAAAGAACACTATAACATAAAAGGTAGTATTTTGGAAATTCATAAATATTGATTCAACCTACCAGTTGAAAATGGTTGGATACTCTTTGAATGAAGATGAAACAGAGGTGTAAAGAAGAATCCAAAGTGCTGAACTTAATTTCTTTAGACTACCTTTTATTTAAAATGCTCTAGCTTTTTCTCTTTTAGGTAGGACTTTAGTACACATACTCTTAATATATCTGAGCACAACAAGAGCCTTTTGGGATACTTTTGAGTTTCAAAATGAATCAAAGCTGTTCTGTGTTGGAGACTTCAATGCTGTAGTCTTCAGAATATTTGTTTACAAAAAGGGGTTGTATTTATCAACCTTTCCTTTATTTTTTTACAGTTTTTAAATGTATTTTTTTCGGGGTTTTAATTTGCTTTGTTTTTTTTCCTGAAGGAAAATGGACAGCTTGCAGAGCGTCAAGCCACTGAACATTTTGAACGTCTGTTTGAGACTCTTCAAGAAAGAAAATCGGAGATGCTGAGATCCATTGAACAGTCCCGTAACAGACGCATAGACCAACTGAAAGGCCAGGTACAAAACATCACACCTTCCTCCACATACATTTGGCCAATTAAATGTTAGATTGCATGAAACCAATTGAGGCGTTTTAATATGTGTAGAAACTGCAGGATTTTATTTGTTTTTAGAGCATGTATTTTTATTTTTTTTTCCATGCCTTGCTTCTTTAAAACGTTTGCAGGTGGAGGAGTACCAGGGTATGTTGGAGAACAGCGGCCTGGTTGGCTATGCCCAGGAGGTGCTGAAAGAGACCGATCAGTCCTGCTTTGTCCAGACTGCAAAACAGCTACATGTCAGGTACACAGCAGAATATTATTGCCAACTGGATCGATTCAGAAAAATGATCAATACTCTGGTTGTCAATTGTACAAAGGATCTTCTGCAAAGTCAAAGTAATATTACAGTTGTGTTTAAACAGAGCTTAATGTTGCAGTGTAATGTCTAAAACCAGGGAATATGTCCGCTATATCTACTAAAACAAAGTAACTTTTCACTTTTAAATTTTTTTTCATGTGATGCGATGAGATCGATTGACTTAACTTTTTTTTAGTTTTAAAAATAGTCCTATATTCATTTTTATGAGCTGTAATCTCTAAACCCCGTTAAACATACCTATAAATTGTGGGATGGAATATGATCTATTTAACTTCGCCTGTATTTTAAATGGGCATGCAGAATTTATGTGCATAGCATTTGGCTCCTGTTAAACGTTGCATCCAGATGTTGAATCGCATTGAAGCGATTCAATATAGCTTGCGTTAATTTGTCCATTCAATATTTTGTGCAGGTAATATAAACAGCTAAGCAAGTGGAGAAGTATGTTTCTAACCTAAAATAAAAACCCGGCTACAGTGTTGGTAATAACGCAGAAATTTACAAAAGGCAGGTGTGTTAAATAATTTATTTTTTATTCACTTACTTAACGGTGACATCACAGACAAAGAAGGTAACAAATCAAACTCTGCAACTAATGTGTGGCAACGAGAGTAAATGGCTAATCTACCTTTTCTATAAAATAGGCTTACATAAATTCTTAATTCTCAGTATAAAGACACTTGACTACCCAAGATCACACATCCTCTTGACCTCATCTTCAGAAACTCGCATACTCACATTAATTACATCTCCTCACATAGACGCACAACTCTGTTTATGCTTTTAACAATATACTAATCACTTATTCATACGCTTCATTTACTTTCTGACATATGGAAACGCATTATAACTGAAGTCATCTTTGGTTTTCTTTTGGTCAAGATTTATTCATGTGGATGAACATTTTGAAATCTGTTATGGGCTCCAAGTCCAGGGGCAAAACTTGCAGATCCAATGCAATAAAAATGCTTTTCACTGGAATGTCGCAATATATCAAATCACAATTATGATCATAGCTACAACGCTGCCAACATTTGCAATCCCAAAGACTGCGCTCAAAGCACTGTGCATTCAGACTCTGCTGATCAGTCATAATTGTGGCCAGAAGGATAAACTTTTATACCCGTGCCAGATGCAGATAAAAATTGATGGAGTGATGAGACCATTGTGATGATGTAAAATGGAAGAAAGTCTGACTATTTTATTTTTTTTGTTGGAAGTCTTGTTCTCGTTGCTGTTCTTAGTTTGGTAGGTTTATTTTAGTGTTCAGCCTATTAAAGTGGTTACGTATGTGACTGCGATGTGTTGGGAACACAGTCACGTGCACAGAAGGGCCCTTAAGAAAAGCTTTTCGCTGCAGTGTCCTATTAGCACTGAGTGTTGCTGTATCTTCTGCACTAATCTGCCTAATTAATCAGCTTTAGCAGCTTTGGTTAATCTGGGAAAGTTTTCATTCAGGGGAATTACAGTGGCGAGTTTAGTTTTCTTGTTAAAGCTTTCATTTAGTTTACAGTTGGTCTACATCTGATTGCTTAGACGACCCCAGGCCAGAAAATGTGAATGATCATACCTCATGCAAGATGGCCTCTTCAGTAAATGTCTGTGTTGATTCATTTTAATGTTTGTGGGATTTTTCTTGATTTCTTGCTTGCTTGTTCTTCAGGATTCAAAAAGCCACTGAATCACTAAAGACCTTCCACCCTTCAGCTGACCCTTGCTTTGATGAGTTTGTGCTGGATACATCCAAAGAGGAAACTTTGCTGAAAGAGATGTGCTTCGGTGGAGGTATGGCCACTTTATTGCATTTTCTCTGCTTAAATCTTCAGTCTTTGTCTGCTTGTGTAATGTTTCTGTCATCAAACTTAAATTAAAAATATGCTTAGAAATTATAAAAATATATATAATTTTTTTTTTTTTTTTTTTTGTCAATGAACATGCAGCTCACTCCTTCCACTGAAACAGCAACTCCAAAAAAAAGTCAATAAAATATAATGTAGTTTCTTTTTTGTGTGTGTTAATTTGAGCATGTGGACACATTCCCTGTACTTTGCCTTTTGGTTTAACAGTGTTGTTGAAAACATGATGGCCAGAACAAGTGGTTTATAATCGCCTACATGTGACTTTGCCCAGCTCTGTGAATAGAGCTGGGCAAAGAGGTCAGAGGTTGTCTAGGGTAAGCAAGTTGAGCAACAGATACAATGATGGCAATATAATCTACCATGCTCTGTGCTGGCTGTGAAGAAAGAACATTAATGATGAATATCCTCATTACATGCTAAGATAGAATGGAAACCATTGACATACTCAAGATGCAATAATTATATATTATATAAACGGAAAGCTATATACAATTGTCTGTTCAGACAGTGCATTTGAAATATTATTATACTGGTTTAGGAGGCAGCTAAGGTTAAAACGACTCACCGCTGACTCTTATGTCAATTGTACATCAGCAATAAATTTCCAAAACCCTCTAGAAAAGATTGCAATGAATTATTTTGTCAAGTGTGTGGGAGATTTTTTTTTTTTATGTAAAAATAAGCTTAAATGGCCTTAAAAACTAGACAATTTGACTATGAAAATGTGTGAAGCATGAACATGGTAATATTCACCTTTTTAAATTTATTTTAAATACTTAATTTAGACAAAAAGTTGTGCATGAGATTGACGTGGCATTGTTGTGCCCGATTCTGATATTTGGCAGTGTTTGTCCAAAGCCCATATTTTATATCTAGTTCAGTGGCAGGTGTGTCTGAAGACTTGAAATTCAAGTCTTGAATGTATGTAGAAACTGTCAACACTGATGTGCATCAAACCAAGATTTCCAATGGCTTCTCCTTCTCTCTCTACTTTCTTTAGTCTTTAATTATTAGAGATGGACTAAGTCTAAATCGGTAGTGCTTTTTTTAAACACTAGGTAGCTGCCTTAATCTTTTCGTTTTTTGTTTTTATGTATTTTATGCAAAAGTGTTGCCTGAATCAGTTCTAACAGTCTTTAAGGGAAAATTTAACAGATTTAATGGAGCAGTTGGGTGGTAGCTGTATCGACGTTACTCTAATCTATTCAGCCTGCAGGCCTTTGCTGCAGTGACTCACTCTCTTGTGTTCAGAGGGAAAAGATGCTGTGGAAGCTTTCTTGTGCTGCAGTAAATGAGTTCAGGTCTAGGTGGATGATGCATCAGTAAACACAGGACTGCTGCATATGTGGAAGAGTGTGCCATGCTAGGTGTTTTTATGTCTGCACCTTTTTGTTGGGTTTATACAATAACAGTGATTTCAATTGGTGATTTTTACTAATTTATTTTAGCTTTTTTCCTCTTCATGGATATTGTTTCCATGTCTTCTGGTTCTGTGTTTTATGATGGAGGATGATTAATCTACTCATGAGTCTGTGAAAGACTTGAACTTGATTCTCATTTGTGCTTCTTTTCCAGTTCTCACAAAATGTTTGGTTTAGATAGTTTCACTAACATCCTCAAAACAAGTCTAATTCTGTAAAATCTGTATTCAATATTAAATGTGTCACAACTTTATTGCCTGATTACTCATCTGCAAAACAGACAATCTTCTAGCCTGGTGTTTGGTTTTCAGAATTATACCAAGTTGTTAAATAAATAAATTCAAACTGACATCCCCATCTTATGAAGCTTTAACTGATTTTGCAGACAAAATGTGAAATCAAAGCACATACATATATAAATGGTAGATTGGCAATGGTGCTTTTATTGTTTTGTGCTTTTCAAAAGTTATTTAACTCTATTTGAAAATACATAGTGCCTTTTGCGAAGGAGAGCAGGCTGTAAAATGTTTTCCAGACAGACCAGTTGAGTAAATCTGCATTGATGGAGCTTTTTAAAAAGCAGCCACCAAGAATTTGAAAAGATGTTGATCAGGAACTGAAATATTGAATTAATGAGACCGTTGCTCTGTCAACCTTTAGAAAGCTGGTGACCTTTCAGGTTAGTGATGTGAAGTGTAATGTGCTAAGAGTTTTTCCTAAAGTTTGTTTGATCTCTGACGTTGCAGTGTGATGAATGAAAAGCTAAAAGACAGCTTTTATGGGGGGATACTTTCTGTAGAGAAACCATAAAGAAATTAAAGAGCTGTAAATGTTTTTAAAGCTACTGTGAGGTGGTTGTTGTTTCTCAGGCAAGCTCTACTTCCTGTAAATGGAGAAATACTTGAAACGTGTGGAGGAAAGGTCAACTGGGAGTGAAGAGGAGAGGAAAACTGTCAGTGCACGGGGTGTTTCTACTTCCAGGCAGCGATTCTGTAAAAACCTTTTAAGCTCCATTAAGCAAAGTCCTCTTATCCTTTCTGTTGAGTGGGAAGTGACGATCCAACCCAGTATGTTTCTAAAATTAGCACAGTTTCGTTCTTGTCAATGATGAAGGGTAATACTTCACATTGCATGACAACTATTTCATCTCTGCTTTATTTGAGACAAATTTTGAGAATATATGTACACGTCATGGTCTTATTTATTTTTTTGACCTTTACCATTTCATGTCTAGATTTAATTCTTTCTCCTCCCCTCTCGACCAGTCCCAGACCCCCCTCTGATTGACTGGTCCCGCAGCAGAGTTTACAATGAGGCCTCAATCTGCTGGAGGCTCCCTGAGGACCATCTCCCAACAGATCACCATGTTCTAGAGTACCGCAAGTACGTTGAACTATAACAATCAGTCACTCCACGCATTATAATGTGACGAAATCTTAATTCCATCGTCTTGTCTTTCAGACTTGGGGGACAAAGCCAGTCTCCATCTCCAGGCAATGGAGAGGACAATGGCGTCTGGAGGGCTACAGACAGGGTGTATGGGTCCAATGCTCTGGTGCACGACCTGGAACCTGACAGTCAGTACGCCTTTAGAGTTCGAAGCTGCAGGAACTCCATGTTCAGCCCGTACAGCCCACAGGTCTCCTTCCACACTCCACCTGCACCTGGCAAGTTTTTTTTTTTTTTTTTTACAATTTTTCAATTAATATAGTTGAAGTATACGCATTCTCTTGGTGAAGTTGGATTTCAACTTTCAACATGAACAACTTGCTTGCAGGTCTACTGGAAAGTATGTCCATGTACTGTATTGTTTACGCAGTCACTACCTAGCAGTGCCTGCTTTTGCATAAATCCCTTCATCAACTCAGCCTGCAGGTGCTCAACTTATGGCCCTGCTGAGGTGTTGAACAAGCTAGGGAGTTATTCTTTTTTGCTTGGGCATTTTTTACTACCATACTTGTCCTTCTACTCAACTCTCCACTAATATTTGGTTTAATCACTCTGAATAGCAGTGCTGGACAACTGTCATGTCGGCAGTCCTGACCATCATTATGCAGGCTATAACATTTGTGTTAAAACATTTTCTTGGTTTAATAATTCCATTTGTTTTGGAAGAGATTTTTGTAAGCGTCAACATTAACAAAAAATAAACGCATGTAGTATCAGTAATTAGTCAATTTCACTCTTGGCATCAGAGAAATAAATTAATTTCTTTTTCAAACTGCACCTTTCCTGCTGCTTGCACAATGTGCTTGGCAATACTGAAAACAAATTCAAAACATTGTCAAAAAGTATGACAAAATCTTGCAGTAGATGGCTTGAAAATCAACTTCAGTTTGTGTTTTATTCATGTTTTAATTTGAGTAGCACCTGTACTTCTAAAAAGAAAATATTACAGAGATGCAAAAATGCAAACTGAATAGAAAAATCTTTTACTAAAATACCCCAAACTCAGCCACTTCAATAGATTGTTGTTGGTGTCAGATGCATTAAAGGGCAAACAGACTACTGGAGCCACAATCCCCCTTTGTTGGCCTCATTTTGGCAGAAGCAGCTAAGCTCCTCGTCACTGTAGATTCTGGTAGCAGCTTGGAGCATTGTGATAATTTATTTTCTCCTAAAAAGATTATCAGATTACAAATTAGTTTTGTTTCTAAATATTTAATTGTGTTGGAGTGCCCATAGCGGGAGGTAATGAAGCAGAAGGGCTGTTTGTTGTCTTTATCTTTTAATGAAGTTGGTTACCATGGTGATTTTCTAATCATTTTTGATGTAGCTAAAAGCAGTGTAGGTCATGTTTGTGTGGGAGGGAGAAGTGTATAGTCTGACAGCTTGGAAAAGCAAACTGCTGGCACATTTTTTTGGCATCGTTTGTATTTGGAAAGAAATTTATCCAAAATCTACTGAAATTCTCGTTCTGGATTTGAATACAAACTGAACAGATTGGAACCCTTCCACTAAGTTACCTCAACGATAGTCCTTCTGTTTTGGTCTGTGTATGTTGGAGTTCAGATTTGTATAAAAATGTGTAGATTTATTGTGGACCTTTTCAGACACAAAATCATCTCCCAACACATTTTTGCAGTAATTAAAATATGAAATTTTTTCAAAGCACAGCATCATTTAAGTGTATAACATAGCTTTGATTTAGTCTTTTGAATAGTTAAAATTACAATTTCACTATATTTTAATAACTTTCAAACAGTCACATTTTTCAAGCCTTTTTAAAAAGGATCTAATAGATTATTCTTAAAGTGTGAAATGCAGATATGCCTGTTTGAAAAGGTGTGTAAAATTTATCAGGATTTTTTTTTTTTTTGGTGCAACATATCTTACTGGATCTTTTCTTTCCCACTCAATATATTAAGAAAAAGCATCTTTACTAGACTGCTGCTGACCCAGATTTATTCCTTATTTTACCGGGGATAAATAAAAGTTTTATATTTTCCTTCAAGCACTTACTGCTTCGTTGCTGGCTTGCAGCAGTCCTGCTATTTAAGCTAACCTCAGTACTGTGGCAGAGCTGCTGTTTATCCCTCAGCTAGATTCATCTATTGTTGTTTTCATGCCTTAGTTGGTACAAGGACTTCTCAGAGGAATGCAAATGGTTTGGTTTTGCCTATAGAAGACTTCAGGTTACGGTGGGATGGCTGAGTGAACATGTCGGCCCATGTGTCCTGGATTACTGTAATCGTGGCCTTCAGCCCAAAAGCTATTTATAGACTTAATTTAATTGTAACCAGATGATGTATGTAAATGGAGCAAGAGATAAGAGATGGTGATTCTGTTGGTGCATAAACCTGTTAAATATCTTAAAATGGTGTCATAGCGCCCTCTTGTGTTGGTGTCTACCACTTGCCTTTAAAAAGTCCAACTATTTAAATCCTCAAGGTTTCTTCTAAAATTAACAATTGATATTTTGACTTTTGGGACTTTTATTCCTGACTCTTCTTCCCACTGCCCCTGCTAAACGTCTCCTCTCTTTCTTTCCATGTGCAGTTTTTAACTTCCTGTTCAGTGACAAGTGTGGATTCAGTACTGAGCGCCTAATGTTGAACAATCGACGGGATGCCGTGGAGAGCGTGGCGGGTATGGGTTTCCTCCTTTCTGCAGAACGTGTGCAAACCGGCAGCTACATCAGCCTGGACTATATCATTGGGGACACGGGCATCTCCCAGGGAAGGTACAGAAAAAATTTGCATAAAACAAAATGCTTCATTTCAACATCAGCATGTTCATGAAGGATTAGGGGAGTCATGTAACTATCGTGTCTGTTCACAAAATTGTGGGGGGAGAAAGTGATTAAAGCCTTGTCTTCTCCAGACACTACTGGGCCTTTAAGGTGGAGCCTTACTCCTACATGATTAAAGTCGGTGTGGCGTCTGATACCAAGCTGGCTGAATGGTTCCACAACCCAAGAGACACCAGCAGTCCAAGGTATGTGCTAAACAGACAAGATCTAGGTAACAAACACAAGGACTTCTACTAAACGACTAAATCTGCTAACATAATCCTATTTATGCAAGAGAACTGGTGTGAACTCATAAAGAGCTTACTGGCAGACAAAGCCTACCTTTCACATCGGATCCACTCATGTTAAACCAAAGAAAAACCTTATTTTGACAATTAAAATTTGTGGTACGGTAACGGCATAAGAAGATAAACATTCAGTGAATTGGAGAACTGGCTTAAGCAAAATAAAATCTGAAAATCATGTGTGAAGAAAAATTTTTGGCTCCAGTTTTTTTTTTTTGACAACTTACTGTCAGGAAGGAGAACTGTAAAAGACATTAAGTTGGCCTCTAAATTAGGTGTAAATATATTCAGCTGCAATTGGTGTCTCCTTAAATGTTTTCATTTCCCAAATAATTTTTATAATATAGATTACAATAACTTTGTGTCGCAAGCTCAGATATTCCAGTCCAACATAATGAAATGCAATCCTAGGCTGTGTAAGGATCTGTTGGGTCAAAAGTTAAGACACACTCCGTGTTCAGTGCACAGTGCGACTCTTTCTGTAAAATGCTGCATATTCTAAACTTTAGAATATGCTGCTAAAGTTTAAACGTTACTTTAAATAAATGGTCCTCTGTTTTTAAAAGGCTCTCTTGGGATATACTTAACTTAAATGAAAGAGAGGATCATCCTAAATCTTTTTCCCTTTCTCCAGGTATGACCATGACAGCGGACATGACAGTGGCAGTGAGGATGCATGCTACGAGCTCTCCCAGCCCTTCACACTAATCACCCTGGGCATGGGTAAACTCTTTATCCCCAAGGCCTCTTCTTCCTCCTCCGTTTCCAATGCAAATGCATCAGCCGGCGACCCAGGCAACCGCGTACTTCCCATGCCACAACGCCTGGGCATTTGCTTGGACTATGATGCACATCGGGTGTATTTTTACGACGCCGACACCATGAGGTGCCTTTTCGAGAGGCAGGTCGACTGTTCGGGAACGATGTTTCCAGCCTTTGGTCTCATGGGCAGTGGAAAGGTACAGCTGGAGGAGTTTATTGCTAAAAAACTGACCTTCTGAGAAAGAATGGAGGGGAAAATGTAGATGCATTAAGACTTTAATAAATTACCTTTTTCTTGGGTATTTTTCTGTGAAAACCTAGGAGGTACGTTGTCCTGTGAGGGTAAAATTCAACCATTTTTCTTAGCGATGGGCCAGTTATCACTCTGTGAATGAGATAACTGGTCCAGCATGTCCACATGCAGAGGTCTTCAAAGATTGATATGAAAAATCATCTTTGTAATCCAAAGTCTCTGTATCTGTGAATTGTAATTGACCTGCTTTTATTTACCAGCTGAGATCAGCTATTACTGAACTGGCTACAGAATATGTAGTCACTTTAAATATTTTAACCTGAAACAACTTACACTGGAACACTGCTTTATTATTCTAGATCATTTCTTGTTTTTTAACTGGTTGGTGGTTCTGTGTGAAGGTAGCAGCAAAGGTTTAGATTCTAGAGGATATGAGGGAAGGTTGCCGCTAGTTTTGAAGCTAGCACCTTTGTGCCTTTTTTTTCTCCCCTCATTTTTTAAAATACAAATTAATCACAGAATTACACAGTTGTTAAATCTACCAGTTTACTCTAGTTTATCACTGAAAACACTATTACATTCAATGTTGGCTGTTTTGCACATGAGTAAATTGATGCACATAATCTGCTTTCATCAATTCTTAGTTGTTTTTTTTCTTATCGATAATTGTGAGCACAGGAGTAAACATATGGATGTCTTGCATTCACACACAGCTTGTTCTTGTATTTAATTATGTGACTGTCACTCTTTTTTTATTAGCACAAAACACTAACTTTAACTTCAGTGTTGTCCAGTTACCAAAATCTGCTGTACTTTATAACTGCGATACCATGAACAGCCTGAAGTCTTTGGCTATGGTGCTTATTCAAGTGCAACACACAGCTTTGTCACCTCACAGCCTTTTAACAGTTTAAAGGAAGCATTTATTCAGGTTAGTCCAAGAAGTGCTATCACAAAATGGTACCTTAACTTTGGTGCACAGCCATTAGGTGTAGCATGTTAACCTCTTTACTGTCATGGAGTAGTTGCTGTTGAATTTTAGGGACACATTAGATGGACTAAAAAGTTTGTTTGGACAACACACTTCAATTGGTTAACTTTTTTTTTTTTTTTTTAATGTGCCTGCACATGAGTTGGTTTCTACATCTATATGTATATATTGAGATTTCTGGAGGGTTAGGGTAACTGGTTTGTGTGCGTTTTCTCAGGTTTTTAGCCCAGATTTGGGTCTGAAGCTACCTACCTCTGTCACTCTGCCCTGGATAACCTTAACTGCTGTCCCTTTCCTGAAAGAAACTTCTTGAGTTGATTTATAGCTCCTTTTTTCTGTTTATGTTTTTAATAATTTTGTTTAGGTAAGATATTAAGCTGACATTTTTTTTTTTTAATGTGTACATACTAATCTGGAATTTGTTTTCAGTGGAATAAAGTAAATCATAGATGTTTGGGTGTTACTGTACGGAGATGTTGACCTGTTCAGCTGCCTTTTGTCAAGGGATTTTTTTTTTTCTCCAATAGAACAAACTGCTTCTGTTCTTGTTCAGTGTTCTTTAAACTTAATTTTTAGTGTAAAAATATTAATTTTAAATCAATAACTGATATCTCCAATTTCAAAGAGGAATATTCAATTAGTGCCGGTGTGCGTATTTTGTCCCACGTGTTTTGCATCTGTTTTCACTCCAGTCCTCACAGACCTGAAATCATATCAAAATGTACACAATCTCCAAACTCTATGCATTTAATAATTGGCTGAAAGAGTTCAGTTTTAGTCATACACAGAATGTATTGATCACAGAACAAATAGCTGAATGTTCTTCTATATGCAAGATTAGTTAAGAGTTGCAGCACATATGTCATAATGCTTAACAATGTATTAGACTTTAAATAATAATGCATCCTGTATATTGCATTTGTCATAGATTTGATTCTTAATGATTGCACAGATTGGCTCCATGTTTAAAAACAATGTTGCACTTTAGTGATCTGCAGTGCATCTGCTCTGTAGGTGTGTTTAATACTAGTGTTGTGTGTGCAATAGCATCAGAGGGGCTGTGAGACTGAAGTGGACGCCTGAGCCTTTAGTCACAATTTGCACTGTTTGTAGGCTGTTGTTGTAAATGGGCTTCTTAAAGAAGAACATTTTAAATGCTTCTAATCGTGTTTTCTTCTGAGATTGGATGTGGTGGTGAATTTGTGCATATATACTATGTAAACATAATTATGGAAAGGATGTTTTTTTTTTTGTTTTTTTTTTCCTGTGTAGGGGATCAAGTGAATAAAACATTTTAAATCAAATTTGCCTGCCAATCTGTTTTGTGTGGCTGTGGTTTTATTTAACATTTAATTATAGAGCCAAAGGGGCGAGTGAAGAATCTTTTGGCACATACAAATTGTGTTGGAAACCTCAGTCATTTTCTACCTTTAGATTTTCAACATGACTCTGCAGAACAATCTGAGCATACAAATGCTGTTTTGTATTACACCTGCGAGTAAGAACATAGATTTTCCATTTGAGGCTTATTTGAAGCGCATCAACTCAATTTTTATTTTCATGAAAAGTTGGAAATGTTTTGTTTTATTCTGATGCACAATGTTGTCAAAAGGCTTGAGATTTTTGCCTCCACACAGATTATTCTCTAAGCAGTGCAAGTCAGGTTGGGTGAGATGTTCTGGCTTATAGTCTTCTACAAGTCTAAAGTCCAGTAGCAATTTATGTTACACCTCCATATTCAACTTTTCATGTGATTTGAGGCTTGGAGGCAGCTGCTCAATCATGGAAACCAATTCTCCAAAGAGCATAAATAGGTGCTTGATATTATCCACCTCTGGTCACAGAAGTGATTTGAACACATAAATTTAATTTAAGTCTCAGTACTTTTGGCAAAGCAATCTGATTTTAACATTTGTATTTATCTGCCCAACAAATACTTTTTTGATACTTTTGTGACTCAATGAAACTGTTAATTTCTTCTGAACGGTTATGAGAATCAATTCTCTAAAACACACCTTCAGTATATGGTAGTCCATAATATTGTAGCGTATTTGTCAAAAGAAATTTTAATTTGCTGAAATTTCCCCTGGAAATGTTAGCACTACAGACATGTTCCAAAACGCTTTAACCTAAATTGTCACATGTACATTCAAGTACATTGTTCCTGCTGAAAGGGAGCTAATATGGTGCTGGGTAGTTTGCTCCAACATACCAATTGGCATGGACTGGAGTATGCTAAAGTGAGCGCTGTCTGGAGAGCTCCAAAGATTACAGGTATCAACGTTAAAGGTGAAGGCTAGAGCGTCCTCTTCAATCAGCTTAATGTTCCAGTGAAGTTCATGAATATTAATATGAAGTCTTTTCTAGTCTGTAACCAACCTTGCAGAATGTGGGTGCAAGAGAAAACGCATTTTAAAGATACATCACTCTCCAATTGCACCATCCGTTGCATTCTGAACTAAAATGTGCTCCATAGAAGCTTGCGCACTAAAGTTACAGGGTTGCCAGAATGCATGTAAACAAGTCCCCACATTTTTGGGATAATATTGGGGACAAAACTGGAGTTATTTTTTTTGAATAACTGAGGAGAAAACATGATATTGGTTTTCTCTTGAACAAGAACAGATCCTAATTCTATTAAATATAGAATAGGGCTGTGAGACTGAAGTTTGGACTCCTGAGCCTCTTCAGTGTGTCTTCACTGAAAAATGTAGAGCTGAAAGGAGACATCATCTCTCAAAACTCAGACATGTTGGCTAAAGAGGAATGTGGTATAGTACCTGTTGACAAATGCAAACATCTCTTTGTAAAGTGCAGACATCGGTTTTTAGAAGTGACTTTTGCAAAAAGTGCCGTCGTAAACTGTCAAATCAAGTGTATCGTCTTCTTTTGTCCATGCAAGTTTTTTAAAAATGTAATTATATATGAATTCAATTTAAATAGTCAGGTCTGATTTGTGTTAAACATGACATAAGTGATGCTCACTAAACCTTTGTGTCATAGTATTTCAAATATAATTATGCTTTTGCTTTTCATCCATTGAGAATAAATGGATTAACAGCCATGGAATCTGATGCCATGTATGAGAAGCAAGTTCTCAGCTATTTGTAGCTCATTTTGACTTCATCAAATTCTGATGGGTAATAAAATTATCTCAAGATTTTTCATATCAATGTATTAATTCATCTCATTTGTGTGTGTTGTTTCAGATATTAAGTCTTTAAATATCTAAGTTAAGATTTCGTTTGTGTGCTGAAATCACTCGACAACAAACAGTCCTTTTGAACAAACAGATTTTCTGCAGTACTGTGACTTGATAGATGTTTTTCTTTATTTCTTTTAAAGTAATCTACAAGCAGCAGCATGTTTCATTGAATTGTTTTATGAAGTTAATTTGTAAAAAATAAGTTGCAAAATAAAAAAAGTTAGTATTTTTGCCCAATAGGCTTTATCTGGATAGATGAGTTTTCCCAGGATATACTTTCTCTTGCCAACACCTCCATTGTATGTCTTCTTGTATTTTTATTGTCCTCCCTTCCTCTTTTGTTTACATATTTCAATTTCTCCTTCAGATGTGTTAAGTTGTAATCTATACAGCAGAAGCAAAAACTCAGGGAAGGAAACCAATGTAAAAATCTGTAAAAAATGCCTTATGCTGTGTGTTTATCATACAGCATGTTGATTATTATGCTGTATAATACTTACTAATGCCAGCTGATCAGCTTGATTATTGTTCCTCTTAGAGGCCATTAACTCAAACACACACAATGCAAAATAAGCTGTTTATTTTTTTTCTGCAATGGAAGTCCACCTTTCTTTTCCAAACTGTTTTCACAGTGACCCAGAAGAGCCAACAAAATGCTAAATCCACAAAAACAAAAAATGTTATAGTGGAAGCTATGGCAAAACTGCTAAAATATAAAATAAAATAACTACACTATTGAATAGGACCTCACTTGCTGCTGGTTGGGGCCCCTAAGTAATTACTAAGGTTGCTACTCCTCTCGTCTTGCTCTGGTTATGAAGACTCCTGTCTCTGCTCTTATTTCTAACACTGTTTTCTTTGTTATCTCTTTATTAATTAATTTGCTATTTGTCCTAATTCAACTGAAATATTTCTTTTGTATTAGGCTATGTAATGTGTAAATGTCAATTTTCAAAAGTCAAAACACATCACATTTAAGCATATCAGATACAGCAGTTTCTAAGACAAAGACAACCTTATTCATCTATGGACATCATTTAATTAACCTATCACCTGTTGAAAATTCAGGGAACCGCCAATAAATTTCAAGAAGAAGAAGAAGAAGAAAATTCAGGGAGCAGCAGGAGGGAGGAGAGGAAGGAGGAGTAATGGACGTCACTCTGCACAGGCTCGCTGTCAGTGCCTGCAACGCGGAAGGAGGAAAACGACTCTCCGTCACTGAGGTGTAATTTCGGCGTCACAGCCTCACAAGGTGCACCCTTTAGTGTCATTCCAATGCCGCTGCAAGACCCCTGACATCTTCATGCCAGTACTAATTCATTTGACACGCAAAGCGGACATATTTCCCCCCGGTTCTCCACTGACGGGCCTCGGTAAAGACAAGGCGCTGAAGGTAAATGTACGTACGATGACGGCCGCTTGTGTTTGTCCACTACCTGCTGCTAGCTTGAATGACCGCCTGAGCCACCGGCGCTGCTACTGTGTTTCCGGACTCTTATCACATTATTCATATCATTTATTTTCGATGGGGACACATCGGCGCATTGAGGCAGCTAGCTAGTGTGGGATTTAGGGTCGGCAGGCTTCAAAGCGTTGTTGACGTTGTTGGTTTGACAGTTGTGGCGTCCCGCAGGGCTGCTGCTGCTGCTGGTGGTGGTGGTTAGCTGCTATTAAATCTCTGCAGCTTATCCATGAAGACTGTTTAACATGCTTACTAGCTCGCCTACTAAGGTTGGTTTCTGGATAGAATGTAAAGCAATCGGATATCTTGAATGGCGTTATAGCCATTTGTTACACTGTAAACACGTTAAGGCCCATCACTAAGATTAACAAGCTGTTAACATTATATACACCAAGGTTTCGCAGCTGCTGTTACAGGACAATTTATATAAATAGCATTTTAAAGATGACAGTATTTATTGTAAGAGCTTGTGAGAATGCTTGTGATGCTTCTTGTGGTTTGTGGTTCAATAAAGAGGTTAAGCTGAAACATGTCAGTTCAGTTTCATAACCTGTTTTAGCAAAGTTATTATCATAATGTTTATTTCTGTACATCATGGTTGATACAATGATGCATCGACTGCTGCTATCAGATTTACATACGAGACTGGTAAACAGATTTTTCCAGTATGAACTTTGCCTTTTTTTTTTTTTTTAGATATGTAACAGAAACATACTGAAACAAATTTAGAGTTTTTTTCCCCCTCCCAAAAACAATCAGCATTTCTCCCCTTTTCAGTAAAGAAATCACACCTGAAAACTCCCACTTTTTTCAGTCAATAAATGCTTATTTTTAGATGCACTTTAGATGTGCAACACTTTTTTTATTATAAAAGTTTACATTTGCTAAGTTAAAGCACTTAAAGTTAAATGAGTTTGTGCTCAAAACAATCTATACAGGATTGAATGACTCTGGTCCTTGGCTGTCAGTGTCCTGGATCTTTTAGACATCTGTTTGATAATTAATAATTCATGATTTCCAGGTTCCACTCAGAACGTGGTGACCTCCGGAGGTAAATCAGCTAATTTTCAACATGCGCACTTCTACAATCTGCAGGATAATAACCTCAGAGGCTGGAATTGCCTTCCTTCGAAAAGCCAAATCAGCTAGAATTGTAATTGGCAGATCAGGCGTCTAACAAAACAAACAAACAACAAAACTATTTAAAAATAAGCCTGATTGGTAAATTTTTACTTCTTGGAATTCATTGGCAAATTATCTGTTTGTTTTTTATTGTCAAAATCAGACTTTGTGGACATATTATGTAACGTAGAGTCTTACATAAATTATTCTATTTCCATCATTCAGTGAATTGTGAGAAGAGCAGTGTGATGTAACAGAAGGCCGCAGAGCGTATGAACTACAGTATGTGGTTTCTGCTACCCATTAAGAACTTGTTTTATTGGAAACACCCAGTTATTTACACCCAGCGTACACACAGACACACACATCTAAGTATCCTTTAAAACTTAGTAAAGCAAACGAATCTCTGTGCACTACCAAGAATATTGGATGAGAAAGCAAGGAAAGGTTATATATTAGACTGTTAACTACAAAGTGTTGTGATTAGAAAACACAAACAGGACAGGAACGTTCAAGTTGTCCCATCTGAATCCGCCTTATTTGTTTAATACCAGTGACGTGCTCATTTTGGGTGTGGCAATGTGGAATTGAAAAAAACAGACTTAGAAACCTGCTGATAAGTATTGTAAATTCTGCAAAAAAAAACTATTATTAGTTTTAGAATAATTTACTGTTTTTCTATTTAATTTCTTCTTCTGTGTTGAAGGAGGAAATTATGCAAATGATCAGCAGGTGAACTTGTGTTTACTGTCCAGTACAGCAGAACTATCAGTAACTGGAAGAAGGAAAGAGGAACTGGTATGAAGCTTTGCTTCTCTAACTCAAATAATCGTTTTGTGCTTTGGCCAAGCAGGGAGGAAGTTTGCAAACTAGTCAGTGCAAACCAAGGTTTCATTCAACTCTTTTGAATTTGACCTGGGCACACTTCATGTTAAGCAGTTTACACGTCAACATTTAAGCTGAAATATTGATGTATTTTATAATGACTTAATTTTTCTAGTCCCCTGACAGTGTGGGTTGGTTGGAGTTGAGGGCTGTTGAGCATAAAATGCTTCTTCTTAAGGTCGTGCCTCAGCATCTCATTTTTAAACCATCAGAGTTGGACTGGCCGATGTTTTTTGGAACATCATCAGTCAAGTGCACGTGCAGCATAGTGCAAGTGCACTTGACCTCAAGGTCACAAACTTATGAATGGCCACTTTTTTCCTCAGGATTTTCTGAAAGAGAATAGAAAGTATGATACCATCAACTGCTGCATGTCATCCAGGTCATGAAGCAACCAAGCAATCTTTTCAAACTGATGTCTGTCAGCAACTTTGTCTCTCATCTGTTGAAGAGTTTCTTTAGACTGGGGGATGATGATTTCTTTTTTGAGATCTCATATTCTCTTTAATGTTTACAGACAGGTTGTATTTCAGTCAAACCGTAATCGAGCCAGGGTGTGGCTAGTAAAACCTGCAGCAAAAACTGTGGACTATCACTGTTAAGTAAAGACTTTTTACACACGCTTGGATTAGTCTAGTTATAATTAAATCATTACAAAACAGTACTTACCTGTGAGTAAATATTTCTTCATACCAGTCTACTGGTTACCCAGTATGATTCGCCACTAATAACATAATCTGAATAATCTACAAGTTAGTGTCCTTTTTCCTCTGTCTTTGATATGATGGATGTATTCTGGATATATTCTAACTCTGGTATAACCGTCTAAAGGATTGCAAGCCTGTCTTAATGAGCTAGGGTCAAAGGTCAGTCACCAGGTCAAATAGTTGTGGAGGGCGTCCCTCTTTACTATATTGGAGGCGATCCCAGCCGATCTGGGAAGACAGCTGGCTGAGGATGTGTGCATGGGGAGGGCCTGTTGTGTCTTCTCTACTTTCTCTTGCTGTAGAACTGATCCATGTGCTTTAGCTATTTATATGTGTGCATCTATTACATCAACTAACACATGAAGCAATTATAATGAACTCCCCTCAATGCTGATGATGTCGTGAGTTATATGGACAGCTGTTTGCTACTCTATTTCTTTCAATTTTTTTTAAGTTAGTCAAAAAAAAAAAACAACCTTAGTTTGTTGGTGAATGTTGTGGCATAGCTATTAGCTATAATTATGGACCCATGCATAAGTTGCGCTGTGTAAACATTTTAGAAATGTCGATCAGCATCACATTTCAAACTTGACTGAATTTACTGTCCAGAAGGTGAGACTCTTAATTAGCCACTTCACTGTAGGGTGTTAATGTAATCTTATTACACAGAGACCAAAAACAAAACACTTCAGTTGCCTCGGACGTTAGAAGGTAGCTTCATCAGTGTTAGCAGGATTGCAGCGTAAGTAATCCTCCTTTGTGTAAGAAAACATGTGAAAACACTGGAATTAATTGGCCATACTGAAGTTTGACACCATCTGTGTTTAAAATGTGCAAACAATAAGACCTGCTGGCTGTAGTTACAGTTTGTACAAGCAGGTTTAATGAACAATGTTTAGTTCTGTTTCTGGGACAGAGGTGAGAGATAATTGACTTTTCTACTTGTTTGCTCAGTTCAAAACCGCAGTTGATTTATATTCCTCTTGTACCTGCAGAGAGGATTTGTATCAGAATTGGCTGAGACTGTGCAGGTTGGCCAGGTATTCTGTCCAAAGATAGAAGTATCTCATGGATTAGAGCTTCATTTACATGTCAATTAGTATTCACAGAAATACACTTCCTGTCAGAAGTTTATATGCCATAAAAGATAAATGTTTTAGTATTTTGAATTGTTTTTGCATAACCGTGGAGCAACTGTGAGAAAAGGGCCTTCTCCAGAACCAAAACATTTTTTAATTGAAGATAATTGAAGCTATATTCTAAATTCAGTGCTGAATATATGCCTACATAAACTCGAGGCTGTCTCAGAAAGTTTAACCTCAACAACATGTTTATGTATCATCAGTCCACCCACCAAACTACAAACCAGTTCTGGTCATAATTTAAAAGCCCAACTTTATGAGTGTCTGTAACGTCTGACTGGAACTGGATGATGAATCCTTAACAGAAAGTCAATTCCTCCCACCTCATATGCAAATAATGAGGCGAATTAGAGTTTTTATCACCTTGGGGCTGAAGGTTTATGTTTGTTCATGGATCGTTTTCTTTGACTTTATTGTTGATATGAAAACTCTGTGACACATTTTATGACAGATTGCAATTAAGTTATTGATTAAAAATGTTGGACAATTAAGTTTAAAAAAATCTTCTTTCTACTCGGGCAGTTTTAAAGATCTAGATTTAGCAGGTCGAGATGTTGTAGAAACCGTTTCCAACTCTTTCAAAGAAACATGTTTAAGATAATTGTGGACTTGTACAATTCTGGTTAATCTTAGGTGCAATTTCCAGTAAAGGTGGCAGCTTAATCTGTTCAAACAATGAAGTCAAAGTAGAAACCGCATGGAAATGTCCAGCCATCAAACTAGATAGTGAAGAGACGGCTGCTAGGTCCCAGACATTAAAAAAATGTGCTAATCAACCTTGAACACAAACATAGCTTTGAAGCTGCTAAAAGAACCTCGCTTTGAGTGCTGTACTGATATGGGCTGAAAAGGCACTCAGAGGAAGAAACCATTACTTCAAAAGCAACACAAAAGTAATTCCAATTAATGAATACACTCAAACAGATAACATTGCTATGTTTTAATACTTAAAATATCATCACAAGACATCAGCATTGAGGTTAAAGCTGCAAATAGATCTTCCAAATAGAAATTATCAGTACCAAAACTGCTGATAAATTGGTTACTGAGGCTTAAAAACTAACAAATGGATGTTCTGGATTGGCTATCAAAAGAAAATTTGTGGACAGAGTATAAAAGACTTGTGGGAGCAAGGCAAACTAATAAAAATATTCCTCCCCTTATTTTGCCAGAAAATTACTGTTAAAGTGTCATATTTTTTTGCAGATGTCTCCCTTTTTGTTAATTCTTTGTGATGTATGTGTGTTTCTCCAGAGTCCCTCACTGCCTCAGCTTCTCCATGGGTGAATCGGGCTCACGCCGTTCCACACTTGTTTCACGCCTGCCAATCTTCCGCCGCAGTGCCAGCAAGCGGCAGGAGTCCCTGCCCTCCTCCCCATCCTCGGGGGGAGTGGGAAATGGCGTTCACACCTCCTCGCCCTCCAGTACCAACTCCAGCTCGGGCAGCACTGGCAAACGGCGGAGCCTGTTTCGCACGCCATCTCTCAGTTTCACGGCTAAGAGGAACAGCGATCCACGTGTTCAGCCCATCAACCTTAACCTCACGCCCCCCCTGACGCAGACAACTGATGCAAACGGAAACAGCCAACAGACGGTAACTTCGTCGGCGTCCGCAGGATTCGGCGAGGGTGGCAGACGTTCCAAGTCGCGCCACTCATTTGGGTTTGGGAGCCACAAGCAAAAGAAAATCCCACGCTCACAGACTGAGGATCTTGAGAAGGCCTCCTCATCCTCGTCGGCAGCCAATCGAAATGTGTTCATCAACTGCATCAGCAGCTCCGGAGCCAATGAGGGTGACGACTCGGGGTTCCTCGACGACTTCAGTGGGGCCAGTAATAACAACAAACGCTCTTCGAGGCAAAAGAAGCAGCTACTGCCTAAATCATTCTCAGCCCATCACCGTTTCTCTCGCACGTCCGACCACCACAGGCCTCCAGAAGTCAACCTGGAACCTCCTAGCTCTGCCACCGCCACACCTGGGCCAGAGGGCCTCACTCCTGGGTCATGTCCTGGAGAACTAATGGGAGGAGGGGGTGAGAGCTCGCTTCAGTCCCCCATGATTTCAGAAGATCGAACAACAGCTATCACTCCCTCAGAGTTCATTCCCATAACAGAAGACTCTGTTTCGGAGGTGGACGCACTCCCAGCTCCCAGTCCAGGATCCGGTTTGAACTCAGGGCCTGTCTGTGTGTCTGAGTCGCCTGCTGATGCTGCTCCACCTGATCCCCCAGCTGTACCTGAGAACCTCAGCGTGGCAGTCTCCACCTCTCAGGTACTTTTACTCAACAAGCGTTAATCTGAGTCGGATTTCCCTTGTTCATCGATTCAGTACATTTCACACAATCATTGATTAAGCCTAGCTTATTGGTACTGATCTACAAACATGTAACGTTTTAGAGACTGAATCCATTTGTGAACAAACAGATTTAGAAACATCTGTGGTAGTTCTTTGTAAAAACAGAACTACCACAATCATAAATGTGTATTTGGAATCCTAGAACAATACCGCAGGGGGTTATGGCTCTCTCTGTTAAGTGTGCATGATGAAAACCAAAAACTGAGGTTTTCCTGCTTATGTTCAGAATTTTAATGTCTGCAATTATTCTTTGAAGTTTGAAATCTGGCCAAAAAATATGGTATGAATCACCCTTTTGTTGAAAGGTCTCAGGCTTGGAGGGAAAGAAAACTGAAGAGGCTCTCAGATACAATATGTTATTCCCCGTCATAATCTTCAAAAAGAAAATTCATTTATTGAGTAGGTTCGCACTCTTGTGCGCTCCAAAGTTCACTTTCTGCCCTTTGAGAAGAAAATACTGGATTCTGTATCTCTCTCTGGAGATACTCACAAACTCTCTTCTCCTTTCAAAATGCCTCTTTAAATTTACATTTTACACATTATAACTACAACTTGAAAGCATATTTTTTTTTATATAGAGCAACACAATGTAGGGGATAATGAAAAGTTGAAGGAAAACAACATATCTTCTCCTACCAATAAAATAAATAAATAAATAAAAATAATTAATAGAACAGTGTTGTTGCAACATTGCTGCAATCACACCTGAAACTATTTTGGTGTTTGTCTCCATTGGCTTTGAATATCCAGCAGCTGCTGACGTTTTTGACCATCCCTCATTGTAAATAATATTAAAATTAGTGACACTAATGTTTGAACATCCAAGCCTTATCACTACAGTTTCTTGATTGGAGATTCAGGTCTGGAATTTAAAGATTTTATAAGTAAGCAAACATACTCGAAAGGAATTGTATATTATTGCATTTTGGGCAATACATGTTTATTTTTTATTTTGAAAAGGAATTAAACTACTTGTTTATTTACATCTTCTGATGCATATCTAGTATATAAAAAAGTCCCCTCCTAACTCTTAAAAACAGCAAATATTTACGAAGCAGAAGTTTTGCGAACTAAGTGCTATTTTCTTCACTATTTAAACATGAAGTAACTTTACCCTTGGACATTCTCTAACACTCACTTACTTCATACTTGCCATAGCAGGAACATCTGTCTCTGTGAAGCATATTTTTACACATATTCAATAAAATATCCTCTCCTCAGGTTTTCTTCACCCCAGTCCAGTCCAGCGCTGAGAAACCCTTACTCCTTGACACCAGCACAGCCAACAACACAGACTATGAAACGGCTGTCTCCCTGTCCGAGCCAGAGACGGCAGTACCCTGCCCACCTCTGCGGGAACAATCACTGGAAGAGAGGAAAGAGAAGCAAGAGGAAAGACAGAAGGCAATGAAAGACAGTTCACTAGAGGAGAGGAAGAAGTTGGTGCAGGAGAGAAAGGCAGGCTACCACACCGAGACCACAAGTGAGAGCGAGGTGTGTGGGGCGCGCAGCGAGGGCTGTCACTCAAACCCCGAGAAAACGGATAGGAGGGCGAGACACACTCTCTCTCTTCAAGAAAGAGGAAGCTTCTGCGGCTGCCACGAACCCAGGTCCTCTCATTTGAGGAAACCACATGCAGGTACAAAACTCAGAATAACAGAGGGAATCACAGATTTACATGCAGAGTCACTGACACGCAGTAGCACTGCCAGAATAATCACTTGGCTTAGAAAAGAGACACAGACTAGACTCATGTCTGGGAATCCATTCCACTGAATCTCAGAGCTGTCTGACATTCCTTTGTGACGAGGGTTATTGAATCATTTCCAGGCAACTGCAGAGCTTTGTCAGATGGACAACATTTATTTGGCATTTAAGGTGAAGCAACGCTGGTTCTGCTTCATTCTTCTTCATTCTTCTTCAGTTTTAATTATTCTAAATAATAAAAACAATCAGGTGAACCCTGAGAGAGGTCATTAAAGTTTTTACAAGCTTGTAGGTATTGCAGACTAAACAATGGAGATTTAAAGTTGTGTTGAAAAATAAATAATTAACACTGGAACATGGAACAATAATTTAGAAGCCCCGGCTTCTAAATTATTCTATATTTTAAAGTTTTGTATTAGACGATTGTTAAAAAATAACTTTGCAGCTGCAAAACAGGTTTGACATTCTCTGTTTCTGCCTCAGGCTTGCCTATTTGCTCTTACTGGATGAGAGATAAAAAAAAAAAAAAATCTTATCTTCAGCTTATTGTTACAGTTGCATAGCTCTACAGATTTATTCGTTTTAAACCACAGGTTTTGCAGTTATAAAAATCCTCACACTTGTCTATTTAAGTCTTTGCTTTTTGTTGCAAAATATCCTGGTCAAATTTTGTGATGTGTGCTTTTTTTTATTGAATCTATCAACCAGCTTTTAAACTATTCTCTGAAAATCTGAAGTTTAATTGACAATTTTTTAAAACCATATTTTGTTCTTTTCTGCTTTTAAAAACCAAACATAAAAATAATTTTATGAATGCCAGTTGTTATTAAATTAGAAAAATATTCCTCAATTTCGCTGTGGATGAAACGCCAAAGGAAAAATAATTAGTTTCTTTTAAACTTGTTATTTAAAATGCAATAATGGAGACATTTGCATGTTAACATTCAAAATGCATTTATTGCATAAGTAATGATTTTCTCTTAATTCATTGAGACTTTAAAGTTATCTGTCCTGTAAAAGGCTTTAGAAACAGTAAAAAAGAAAAGGATATTGTTGCCTGCATTAAGCCTGCACATCCACACAGGCAGAAACTGCTTTATTCAGTCGAGCACGATCCCAGATTTGTGTCTAAATATTTCTGTAAACATTTTTTCAGCGGACAATGTAGTAGACAGAGAACATTATCTTCACAGAGATAATTTTGCAGCTTTCAAAACCCTTAGAGGGAGTTTGTCCTTTATGTCGGCTCATTCTTAGCCCCTGGGTGTCGTCTCATTGTGTGGTTGGGCTTTTGACCCCCATTTTTAGCTTGAAGTACTCCTGTTTCTTAGGCCCTTTTTACCAGATGTTTAACAAAAACAAAGTAAATTAAAAAAAAGAATTGTGTCGACAGAAAATATTGAAGTTACAGTCCCATAATTTATTAAAATAAAACAAAAATAAGTTCATTATTCTTTTACATACTCATACCGGATGCCTGTCTCATTTTGTTGATGAAAACGATTTAAAATGTAAATCTGCCAGGGTTATGAATAATTTCGGGTTTTACTTTTGCAATATTAGAAACTGCTGTTCTGAGTGCTGAAACTGCACATTAAATGATGGTTTGGAATCCAAAGTTGCCCAAATGACAGAACAACCTGCCATTATCTACTATTGGATCCCTTAACTACAGAGATTTGCTGTATTGATTCAGTATTGCAGGCTTTTTGTTGTTGCTCCCCCATGTGCTGTAAATGTTTATGGTTATAAGAGTCTGAAACTATGGTAAAATGTTCAGGACTTCCTTCTGCTACGGATCTTATCCTATTTTATTGAGTGAGTTTACAACACAGGAGCTGTTTAAAAACGAGCCCTTTATTACACTCTGGAAAAGCGCAGGATGTGTGTGCAGGTGGGTGGAGTGAGAAAGCACAGAAAAAATAGTTGCCATGAAGTCCTGTTTTTTAATAACCTGTTGCTCTGTAACAGGTTATTGCCATAAAAGGATATGGTATTGTTTCTCTGTTTTGCTTCTAATTTTTGATAAATCATTGTAGAGCAATTATAAGCACCTTCCTCTTGTTTTTCTGAGGAATATTCCCCCTGAAATCTGGTGTTCATTCTTCAGTTTTATTGTTACAAAGCAATCTCGCTGTGGGGAGTGTGGATAAATGTGATTATTGCAAAACAATAAAAACAGTCTGAGCAAAACCAATATAGCCGAACGGCTTCATGAAGGAAGGATTTAACTTTGTTTAAAAAGCTGAGTAAGTAAAAGTGACTTTGTCATTTAGTTTTGTGAAAGGAGGTTCATTCTCTGGAGGGATGGATCTTCCCACATTAGAAATTAATAAAAATAGTATTGCTTCTAGAAGTGTCATCTAATTTCTACACATCTCTCTTTGTGTTTTTTGTTTGCTGTTGTTGTCTTGCCATCTTTTGTGTAGCTTCTGTGTGCAGCAGTGCCAGCCCTTACCACGAGGTGATGCGGATGGAAAGGCGACTGCGCTCCTCGTCTGAGGGGGCCGGTGGGCCTCGTGTCCATGGAAACTACAGAGATGCCCCAGGCATGGAGGGAAATGGTCTGCTCAAGCACAGAAACAACTCCTCGTCGTCTAAACTTGGAAGTTTGGTAAGCCTGAAGCTGTTTAGGTTGCACCATAAATACAAACGCTGACAAACTGTTTCACTGCCCTTAAATTGTAGGTCAGGCTCAGTTATTAATATATTATAGCACTATTTCTTAGCTTTTTTTTTTTTTTTAATTGTTAATGCAAAACAGCTTAAGCCAAATATTACATTTTAATAATGCAAAAGGATTAATGAAAACTTTTGCTGGTAAAATAAGCAAAATGTATTATAATTAAACATTTCTTTAGTCTAGTAAGAAATTAGATTGTACACATTTCTATACAAAATACCTTAATGTTCATAAAATTAAATAAGTGTCTTGGGGTTAAAAGAAAAAATACTGCATACATAAAATAGGTAAAAAAAATATTAACAAATACATTTTTGGATTGATAAATGTAAATATTTATCTGCTTTTCAGTGAAACTTCAGCATCCGTTCTTAAACATCAGCAAGATGTGGATAAGTTGGCATGTTTAACTTAGTTTGTCATCACTTCTCAAAGTGGAAACTGCCAAAGGTTTAATTGTTGCATTTGGCTCTCCCATGTGCAGCTTGTGAACCTGGTTCTTGGTTGTTTTGGTGTGAGCTCAATGTGAACAACTGGCTCACCATAAATTATAGATATGAAATTTGCAGAAATTTGATCACGGACTGAATGTGATAACATTAAGTGTTTAAACTTTGTTATCATAACTCAAAACTTTCATTACTTTTTTCTGGTGTCAATACTCATGATGGTAAATATACTGTAAAGTGATGGTTTTAAAGTCTGCTCAGCCACTTTGGCCTGCTCTTCGATTTACTGCTCAAGGTGTTGTGTCACAATCAATAAGCAGATGGACACTTTAGTGATAATGAGGTCACTTATGCATTGAGATGACCTAACAGCAATGTATGGTGCTAAGAAAAAAATAGGTACAGACTTTATTTTCCTCCACACATAAGTGGCTTTGAGTTTTATAGTTTCACTTGTGGTGTTAAAATACATCTCTTAATGCCACATAGTGATCCAATCAAACCTGGTACAATTCTGTAGACTCGTTATTGGACTGATGGCTGATATCTGCATTTTGCTGTTATTTTTGTGCTTGGTAGCAATGTGTTATTTTTAAGTGTATGTTTTAGGAAATGTGTACAATACGTAATAATACCAAATTTGACTGAGAGTTACTCTTTTGTTTCTTTTACCCATTGTCTCTAAAATTCTTAGTACATTTGAAAATAGGAAAGATATACAAATGAACTCACAGGTATTTAATCTCCAAACAATTATTAGGCAACTTCAGTTGAGACACCATCTGCTTTTATCCAAGCATACATTTCTTAAGGATTTTTCATAACAAAAATTTGCATGTGCTTCCAAATTTGTTCTCGCAGCCACACAATGAGCAGCAGTCCTAAAGAGTTTAGAATGAGTGGTGGCAATTTTACTGTAATTATAGCCAGCTGCTAGAATACTCTGGTAAAATATTAAAATACCCCCTCTAATATGCTTGCTGATTTGAGTCAGTGCTTGTGGCCCTGACCATGAAAATATGAAAGGCGTTCCTTGAATTTAGAGTACGCTCGTCTTCCCTTTTTGCCTCTCCATCACACAAAAACAAAACGTTTTGAAGGACAAAGAGGAAGTGGTTGACATTTCAGTAAAATCCAACAACATGACACCTTTATCGACCATGCGCTTCTATTTGCAATGTTAATTAACTGAAATGATGTTTCGACGGCAACCAGAAATGTTGAAAAAGTAAGCAAAAGGTTGTTCTTGACTTCATCCTACTTAAGGGAAACGTTAGAAGTTTAAATTGAGTGTGAATGTGTGAATTACTTAGAAAAACTTCTCCAGTCATCTAACAGGCTTAAGCCTGGTGTTTTGTCTGCCTGCTCACATTGCAGCAGTCTTTGTTGGTGCAAGATTGAGCAACATCCATTTTTGTTTTTGCCAATAGGTTTTAACTGTGACTGGGCTGCTTTTCCCACAACATGCACAGGAAAACTCCATAGGAGGCAAACCAGTTTAAATCAATCCCATTTATTCTACCGGAGACTAAAAGCTTCCTCTGGGAGATTACACAGAGCAGGGATGTACGCTGCACATTACGGTGTATATTATAGACTGCTGCTGCCTCTCCACTTCCACTTTGCTAAATATTGTATAATCTCTTTCTCACCTCCTCCCTGCCTATGAAGTGCCCTTTGGGCCTGAGTAATGGAGGAAAGGTAGGATCCCGGCAGTGTATATTAAACTATATCCTATTTCCCTTTGCTTCGTAAAATTTTATTGGTCAGTTTTATGCGCTTGTAGCTAATGAAAACCTCAGGATTTAGACACATTTATCTTAACCTTGGCCTAGTGTTTTTCTAGTATTATACAATGATGGTATGCAAGCAATAACATGTTATGAAAACAATGCCCTCCACAGTTATTAGCACATTTAGTAAAGATGTAAATAACCTCAGAATAAACCCCTCTTTTTACTGCAGTAGCAAAATGTCACAGTGAGTCACTGAGGAAAGTACATAATCTGATGTTTATTTAAAAATTTTAATACGAGCTTGTTCATAAGCCTCATTATATGGAAACATTAATTAGTACTCTACAGTTGTTTTCAGAATGGGAAAGTCAAGAGAGCATGTCGTTCATGTAAGGCAGGCAGGTGTTGAGTCGAACAATGAATCACAAATACTGTAGCTATAAAAAAATATATATATTTCCTAAGTTTGTAATTTTCTACATTCAAAGCAACAATTTAAAAGTTTAAAATAACTGGTGCTATTCATATTCCATATTCCCCATTACGGTGAGATCATCTTTTTACTAGATTTGGTATTTGTACTTTAATATTTGAGGTAGAGCTTCCCAATGTATCCAATATCAACAGTGACCTCAATATCGGCCTGTGGTAGGATATTGAACTGATATATAATAAGTGTTATATATCTCTATAATGTATTTGGTCACTTGTAAGGACTTTGGCAGCCTTTAAAGCCTGTACCTCTGCTATATTTCTGGTGGTGGAGACGCTTAAGCTCATGGAGAGGATGGGACGTCATGCCAAGGCAAAGAAATGGTTCATCTTAATCAATATTGTCATTGTAATTTTTACCCAATAGCGTGGACATAACTTACTTTCCTGCTACTATGTGGCTCCAGAGTAAACCAAGAAAGGAATCGAGATTTGGGCTGCAATGATAAATGCCCAATTTATTTACTTCTGTGACGAGAAGCAGTGCCATTGATCTCATTCTGCCTGCTATTGATTTTTTTTTTTTTTTTTTTTTAATAATTTCAGAAGGTGTGAAACATTTATGTTCCCAGCATTTTCAGCGGTGGGTTCTCATAAGTCTATCAATGACAGTAGAGATAATACTTTGACAGTCTGGTGGTGATTACACTCAGAACTTGCTCACAAAGGAAGTATTACATGAAATATTCTCCTATCTCAGAGACAGCCAGAACAAACACTTTTGTTGGTAGCTCGAATCACGCACAGAATATGACAAAACAGCCCAACAACATTTCTTTTCTCCCTTCCTGTTTTTTTTTTTTTTAATGTGCATTTAAACAGCAGCATAACACCCTGCTTGCTAGACACTGTCCCAATTTAACATTCTTTTTATTTCCATGCTCTCCAGTTTGTTTAGAGTGCATAGAGGGAAATTATTATAAGTGACTCTTGAATTAATCATACAAAAGACAAGGATACTTTATCATTGGAACAGATAGTAGTAGCCACTGCCAGATGGAAGAAAAACAAACCCTAATACTTTGTCCAAATATCTTAATAAATAAAAAGCACGTTTTTATTAGAGATATTACAATTCTCAAAAAATGTTAAAGGGTTGTAACTTGCAAAATTTTGCAATATTCAGTAAAAAAAACACACCAACATTTTAGCACAAGTTTTCTACATGAAAACATGTTGCATACAAGAATGACAAAAACATTTTTGAGCAGATTTTCATCCAGTGCAATCTTAACAACTTGTCTAGTACAATCAACATTTAATGCTCAAGAGTTGGAGTACTCTTCAGTCTCAAGCTGTTTGGCCAAACTCAAAAACTGTATTTTACTTTATATTTTTGTTGGGAATGCAACAGCAACACACAGGTAAAGTGCTCTCCTGCTGCAAAAAGCCATTTTATAAAGTGGAAGAAAAAGGAGGAAAATAAAAGAAGTCCTTAGAGCATCACCGAATAGAACATGACAATTTCTCTGTGTTAGGCTTCTGTCAACAAATGTGATCTTTAAATCAAAGAAAAAGATTCATAATAGTAATAAGTATAAATTAAAGTCACTTATTAACTTCTGAAATAGTAGATAATATAATTGTTCTAGTACTGCAGATGGAAAGCCAATGAGACCATGATGTCAGAATCTATGTTTACGCAGCTTCTCTGCAAAATGTTTAATCTGACAGTGAACAGCTTTCGTGGAGGCATCTGAAGCAGAAAATCCCCCAAAATTAGTAAGAAAATGAGCTGACGCTCTGAATTCGAAGTACACATGTTTGGGACTTTTCAGTTTGGTCAAACTTTATTAGATGAAAGGAAAAGTGTTTATTGGTTTACCATGTTTTATCTTTTGCTTGCATTGTTTTCACTCTTATCTACTTTCATTCAGTTCTTTTTCTTGCACAAATTCAGGATGGTTTAGTACTTATCTATCAAGCTAAGATAATTTATCTCAGACATTTCATGGGAAGGAAGTGATCCTACTGTAAGATCTAATCCTTCATGATAAAATATCATATTTTTCATCCCTATTTAGTACCTTTAAATTTCTCATCATGGCTGTCTGGAAAAAGTTAAAGGATGAAGAGCAATATTGCTCTTAGTATTTAAATTCATGGTACATGAATAAACAGAAAACACAGTCATAACTCATTTCAGTACATTTTCTAGGGACTTTTCTTGGTGTCCAATCTTTGTCATTTTTCTTTCCTTTTTTCAGTGCTGTGTTATTTGGTTAATTACATCCTCTGTGGATAAAAATACCAAACTTTAATGCCCCTATCAGATTTTATAGGTCATGTATAGTCAAGTAAAAGGTAAAGAGCAAACATGCTCACTAAAATCTCAAGAACTCCAAGGATAAATCAACTGCAGCAAATATTATACATTATACCTTTTGTTGCTATGACTAATGCAACATGAAACAGTCTCAGTCTGCAGTGTGCTGTTTATCCTGAGAAGGGAGAATCCGTATAAAATTATCATTTGTGAATAATTCAGAGATATATTTAGTTTGCTTTAGCCTTCTCTCTGGCAGCCACTTTTAAAAGCCAACTCAGCACTTAGGACACTAATCCTTTAAGATTAAGGTCTGTTCTCAACAGAGCAAACCAACTATTTAACCGGCAACGTTTCGTATTAGTTGCGTGCTGGCTTTGATTTTGCAATGAGTAATGACTACATATTGATACATTGTTCTGCCATTGTTGGAAAATGACAAATGCCAGATGATAAACTGCGAGATTGCGTGAGGGAACTTCTCCGTCATGTGGGTTTTATTCAACAAATGGATTTCCAATTTGACTGGACGTTCAATCCTCCGTGCCCTCAGGCACACTGTAAACACAAGTGGCTGGGAAGTGCCTTCTCAGGCAGGTTGAAGCCATTTGTTAGTTGGTATATTTTTCCGTTGCTGGAGGCTGTAATACCTGCCTGAAAAGCTAAATCGCTCTCACTTCATCTCAACGCTTCTGCCACCCAAAGCACTGAAAACATGTAATTTTCTTTGATTTAGGCTGAGTGCAAATGGAACGCAGTGTCTTTTAATGGAGCGATGGAAACAAATTTTCCTCTGATCTCTGTTTTGGGTGTCATTTTGCTTGGCAGTTAGGAGAAGGAACCATCTTTTAATGAGAACTGAATCTAATATTATCTCTATTAACTCAAGGATTATACTCAATCATATCACAAATGTGAGGTAAAAACGTGACATTGCTGGCTTCTAGGATCATATTTCTCTGGAGAGAGAGATGCATTAAAAAGGGCAATTTAGCTTCAAATGCAATCTGTGTGCTGTAGTATTAAACAGGCTCTTCATTTCTTTTCCAATACCGTTTTAGCTTTTTGCTGTAAAATCTGAAATGAAGTCTCTTACTTTTTTCTCTCCTATTTTCTGTAATGATCTTCCAATTGGGAAAAGCAGCAGTGTGATATTATATGTTCATCATACACAGCCTGTACTGAGTTCATATTGCTTCTGATAATAATTCTGCTGAGGTATGGCTGAATGGTCACGACTGTCCCTGGCTGCTGCTTTCAAGAGGTGGGAGATCAGTGTAGAGAGTGGGCTGCATGTTGTTTATGTCTATATGCGACTGATCTGTGAATCGATTTTTCCGATCCAGGTACAGATATGTTTATAAGTGTGGGTTATTGCACAACAGGAAAAGCAATTAAATGTTTTTAATTGTCAAAATATTGATATGAATCTTTAATACATTATGCATGATTTTACTGTGTGTTTTATTATTGCGCAAGGGAAATTTAATGAAAGTCAAAGTCCAATGAGGGTAATTAATCCATAGAAAAGATGAAAGTGCATCTTATTTTTCTTATTCATCATTGTTTTTAGTTATTAATTTGGTTGAGGAGCTTCTAAATTAACTGGCAGTATGAGGTACTTAATTTGGTTTCAGATATTTTTCAGATATATTTTGGATCATCGATTTCTTCTAAACTTTTTTGGGGGGGCAAATGTCCTTTACATGACCAGTAGGGGGCAGCATTGATCTTTGGAATGAATCTAACCAAATTAACAATATCTTTCTACATTATTATAATGCTAAGATTATTAAATTTCTTTATTAAAATATTAAATGTGTGTCATCAAGCAATGTAGCATTTAAATTTAGGATTTGACTTTGGCATACTTGGATGGAGGCAATATTAAAATGCAGCCTTTCCCTCAACAGTCCTGAGGCTGCTGATCATTTAGGATTTTTGAGGATTCAAGAAAATCACACTTAAATCTTTTTGAAGAGGCATGGGCTGGGTATTAGTTTGTAATCCAGGAAAGGCTACAGAAACATGTCTTTTTCAGTTATCTTTTTAAAATGATCCTGATTTAGTTCAAATCTGTTAAGGAAAATAGCATTACAGGGATCAGAGTTTTAATTTAGTCATCAACCATGTTTTTAACATATTCATAATTTATTTCCGAAGAGCACATTTTTAGAGCTCGCAAGCGTCATAAAACCAAAACTCGGAGTCCATCTTTGGAAGTTACATGTCTGCGATGCTGTATCTCGTTGTCATGGGAATTAAAAACTGCAGATTAGCAGAGTTTATCTAGTTTGCTCAGCAGCAAGTTTTTGCTCATCGAGCAAATAGAAAACTGACAGATGTTACACAAAACTATAGGCTCATTTGTCATATTCATTGCTTTCTCAAACAAAACAGTTATCATACCAAGATAATAGAACTCACAATATGTTTATGAGGTTCCTAAGCAATGAAGAAGGAATAAACATCTCAGTGGGTGAAGGCGAGGAGGGAAAAATCTAATATCATAATAAAATGAGCTGCATTGTTTGATTGTTTGATGTCGTGCAATATTGTGAAAATTTGTTTTATTTTTTGCCAACCAAAAATAAAACTATGCACATTTCAGATTCTGCTGGAATGATAAAAAGTATACCCTATTAGAAATGCAAAAGAACTGGTCTAATTATTTAGTTCAAGAAAATAAAATGATATCTTTGATGTATGTGATTTTCCTTTTGCTCAACAGGACGTGCTGAACAACCTGGGCTCCTCAGAACTGGATGAAGATGACCTCATGTTAGACCTGGACCTCTCAGATGATCAGCGACATCGACATGGTAACGTGCTCCCTGCTACCTTCATGTAGCTACATATTCTGTGAAAAGCAACAAAACTCCCACAATAGAATTCAGTTGCCAAGATCCATTTTTATTATCTTCCTTTTATTTATATTTTCCATATTTTCTCATGTTTTATCTACCCAGATTTTCTTAGTCCATCTGCCTTGATTCACCTCTTGTTTGCACTTGTGTTTTCTGCCTCACTATTTTTTTTATTAGACTGTATCTATTCCATCACTTTAAAACATGACACCAGTATTTTTATTCCAACCAACATGCACCAACAACTTTGATCCAGCCAGCTCATTTGCAGCAATTTTTCTCCTTTGTTGTTTTGGCATTTAAGTCAGACCAATATGTTTTGTGGTTGAAAAGTGATTGTCAGAGGAGAGTTATTTATCCTGCCGTACCTCAGTGTGGCAAGGACTGCCAAACTATAACTTCATATAAAAATTTATTATATTGAATGACTGCAGTGAGTCGCTATGGCCATACCAGATCATAATGTGTGGAGTAACTTAAATAAATGTCCCATTCATCAGATGTGGTGAAGTTAAATGATTCCCTTTTTGAAAGCATTAGTGTTAATTACAGAAACATAACAGCAAATGGGCCATTTAGCAAGCTCTTGTAAATACTGTCATAACTGATTATGTAACTGATTATCACCTGCAAATGTTTGCTTCATGAAAACATTTTTCATTCCTTCCGTTGACTAAATTTAGAATTGGGGTTACTCTCCCTTGTTTGTTTTTAAATTTACTGAGAAGCTTCACAACTGATAGCTGACGCATCAAATTAAAAGTATGAGCCATGATTGATTCTGTAAAATCAGTCAAACTCTCTTTAAGACGTAGTTTGACACCTATTGAACATGTCATGTTATTTTTTTCTATGTGTTCTGGGTTTTGGTTGTAAATCTATCCTCTTAAAGACAAACTTACAAGCACTTGAAGTGCTGGTGACAAAAAACAAGATATAAAACTACTGTTCTGAACACTTTCTAGTATGTTTATGTATTTTTTGCATGTTTCTTTTCTTTATATCCATGTTTGTTTGTTTTTTTATATAAAATTCTTTGTTTGAAGATGTCTGTGTTGAAAGCATTCCTTAGAGATGTTGGCTGATAGAGTTCCCATTCCTGCAGGCTGTCAGTTGCACATCCATGATGCAAAACTCTTGTTCTGCCACATCTTGCTCTTTTGGACTCATACCTGGTGTCTATGGAGCCAGGTATGAGTTTCAGTTGATTGAGGCTTTTTGACATTTTCCTCCAGGAAGTAGCCATCAGAAGATGGATTCACTGTGGTCATAAAAGTAAAGATATGAATAGCATTAAGACGTCAGTGGTGCTTGTATGATGCTCAATTAGTGCTCAGTGTCCCAAAAAGGACCAAGAAAATCTAAACGCATATTTCCAGTCTTACTGTTTAATCAGTTTATTTTTTCATTATTTGTTTTTATTTATTTTTTTTTATATTGTTTGTTTATTATTTTATCTACTGTCACTTTTTTCTTAAATCGTGCATTGATTTATTTAGTCATATTTCTTAATTGCATTTTCTCACCTGTTTTCTTCTTTTTCCTTGATTTGCAATTAAATGAAATAAAGTAAAATAAAATATCTCAGTAAATAAAAAAATTAAGTAAATACATGGTATGAAAAAAATTTGAGCAAAAATAAATAATGAAATAAAAAAGAGGACTGATGAATGAATAAAAATTGGAATTTGAAATTCAACTGAAAATTGAATTTTTATATAATTTATTGTTTTGAAAAATAAAAAATATATGTATTCATGTTACACTATATAATCCACTAAGTTGGAAAAATTATTGTATTTTGAATGAAATATACATGAATTGCTTTGTCAAGCTGTTTATTTATTTCTATTTTTTTCCTATGTCAGGATCCATCCTCCATAGTTTTCACCACCTCTAGATAATTAAATGATTTTTCTGATAGCCTGATTCACAAATAGTGTTCATAAACAATTGGACAGTTGCACCTTATGAAGTGGCAGGTGAACGCATGTCACAATTTGACAAAAGCTAATTTGCTGTAATGTCACTGAATGCCTGCTGATCAACTGATTGTGTGCGTCTTGTGATGTCATCGACCCAAATGCACACAGGACAGATTTCCAAAAATCTTTGAATGTTTACAAAACTTTGTGAAAATTAAGATTATAATGGAAACCTCAGCTCTATTAAACCAGATTGTGATGCTTCCCTGAGTGTTTTCAGAGGCAGGCTGGGTTTGGGCTGAAACCCCAGTGCACTCACACCAAATACGCACACACACACAAATAATGAAGGCGTCTCTACAGGCACTGGCTGATGCAGAGCTAAAGGAGGCACCATCATTAATACATACTAGCGCACAAGCGTGGATGCTTAGTCATTAGACCTAATGGTTTGCAGACTGTAGCATGAAATTAAAGGTTTGATGAATTGTTCTCATAAAATCAAGGGACTAAGATTTTGTGCTTGCTATAAAGGGGCAGGGTTCTTCTACATAATCAAAGTGAGTCATTTAAAGACACACTCAAACGCACACCGCTTTCAGACAGTGGTCTACATCATCTCAAACACTTATATAAACACACACGGTCGCAAATGAATACACACCTGTCCCACAGGGCCACACACACACACACACACCTACACAGTCTTATTGGTGCTTCACATTTTTACCTCTCTCGTGTGGCCTGTTGAGGGCCTTTATTAAAAAGAAAGCTGTTTCACTGCAATTTATGGCCAACTGAGTTCAGCAGCCATGGATGGACAGATGGACTTCTGCAAAGACTGGAAGAAATGCAAACTCTTGTGCTTTTACTCTACTTTACTCTTTTCTTCCTCGCACCCATCTGAACAATAAACCAATGGATCTGTTAAACACTGCATGTCATTAGAAATCTGTGAATCTTGCTTACTCACACATTCTCCAGCTTCTTGTTTGCTTCACTAATAAATAGTGAAGCTGAAAAATGTAATGATTGTGTATGTTTATGTTGATAGTGTCCAGAGAAGACTCGAGCCAGTCCCTAACATCCTGCCTCAACCTGCTTCCGTCTCTCTTGGATCCACCCGGAGATCGCTTGGCAGGGAAAGAAAACGTTCAGAGGTAAACTTGTATTTTGGGAATAAATACATCCGGCTGCTTTGCATATTTCTTACAAAGTAGCAAAAAACACAAAAGTACCATGTGTTAGACTTTGAAAGTTTTGCAAGTGCAGATAATTTGAGCAGAGATGTCTTGCATTTTGAGACGGCAAGTGCAGTAGTTGCAAAAAAAAGTGTCTTTGATGTGTTTTTAATAAACAACAACTTGAACTGAACAGAAAATAAAAATGAGTAGGCCTTTGATATTATAAATAATCCTAGGAATGTTTTTCTTTTATTATTTTACTCACTAAAAATTCGGTGCTGAGCCTTATCTCTTAAAGTATGTTTACCCTTTTAATATTTTCACCTATTATCCCATCATAATCACAACTATGAATGCTTGATTGTGAAATAGGAAGAAAACTACCTCTTTACTGCAATTAAAGGAGTTTATTCAGCCGTTTCCTTCTCTATGTATATTAATATGATCAACATACAGTATTGCATCATCTAACAATAAAGGTCTGAACAGTATTTCAAATATATCTTAATCGCAATATCAGTGTATGCAATATTCACGTTTCAAAGGGCTGTTTGGAGAGCAATAATTGTTGGCTATTATATTCCAAGTGTTGTGAGCTTGCAATTTTGATGCTAATGTAATATTTAACCAGTGGGACAGAGTCTGTAGGCAGCAGATGCTCACACTGGACTCAAGCATTGCCCAAAATGCTAAAGGTCACTGAGTTATGGAAGCACTGATAAAAAAGAGACAAAGAATATGCATATATTTCAACAGATGTTGTCACTGCAGTATTTACTAAATTTTTGTCACAAGAATTTCTAATATCATGCAGGCATATCTAACAGTTTTCTTCCTGGTTGTCCTGGAAGCTCCAACCATCTTCCTATCAGCTCTGGCAGGCTTCCCTGAAATCTTTCTGAAGAAAAGCATCCCCACTAGCGCCAGTATGTTTCATGGTGTGTTCAGGGTTTTAGTGTTCCACTACACATTGCGTTATACATACAGGCCAAAAAGGTAGCCTTTTGGTCTTATCTGTCTGGAGCACCCTCTTCACATGTTGGCAGTGTTTCCTAAGTGGCTTGTTGAAAACTGCAAAGGGGAATTCTCTTGGCTGAATGGCCAGCCAGGTCTGTGCAGGTTTGCCATACTTATTTTCAGAAGATGGATTGAACCATTTCTCTTAGGCTCAGCTTGGGATATTATTTCAAAATCTATCTCTGCTTTAAGCTTCTCTACAACTTAATTTCCGACCTGTCAGGATGTTTTTGGTCTTCTTTTGAACTCTGTTTGTTCTCTAATATTCTCTAGCAAACCTCTAAGGCCTTCATAGACAGAGATTAAATTATCCACAGACACACAGTGGTCCCCAATTAGGTGAATTCTACTATTTTTATGCAAACTGCATAAAATGTGAAAAGTTGTGGAAATACCCATCCCCCCAACCCACAAACATACACACTACCAGAATGTAAAGAGAACCAGATGTTCGAATCAAATGTTGTGATTGATGATCTTTTTTTCTCAGTCTTAATGACTGTGTCAGAGGTAAAATCAAAAGTGATAAACTAAATATTCTTTTCCATCTCTCTTTTCCATTTGCAACCATCTTTCTCTTGTTAGTTTGCTGTGATTTACAGGCACCATTTGTATATTTGAAAGTGCTTCTGTTATTTGTCCGAGTGCTATTTTTATTAGCATCAATTGACTGAATGTACAGGATTTAGCTGCAGAGCAACAGCGACTCTGGATTGCTCCGTTCATTTTGTCGCCAAAGCAAAATGTACCAAGAGAAGGGACAAAATGGAGGAGACAATTAATCAACTTGGCATCAAGTGGGGCCTTTGTTAACACGATTCAAAAAGGTTAAATAGTGAAATAATCAGAAACAGAATTACGATGTTGCTTCACAATTTGTGCATAACAAATAATTACAGAGTAAACCTCATGGATTATAATAGCTCTGATCATGCCATCTGTTACTGAATAGCATTATGTTCATGGCATAACAGAACAATAGCCACGGACACAAAAAGACAGGCCATGATCTGGTGTTGGCTGACAATACTCAGCATTCAGCTGGAGCATGCTGTATGAAGAACTCCTATTTTATACATGTACCACCTAGTGGGCAATTACACTCTGCAGAATTCATTTCAGTAGAGCTGGGAAGCAATTTAATTCATTACTTTTTAATTTATTTAAGATAACATAAAAATGGAAGGGCATTGTTTATTCCATGAACTCTTCTTCTTTGCTATTTTGCATAAATGTGTGACGTGCTTAATGCTTTTTCACCTCCTTTGAGATGAAACAGAAAAGGTGAAGGCTGAATAAATAAATAAATTCCCCCAGAATAAATATGGAGGCTGTCTCTGTTCTCTTCCATTTCTTTTCCTGCTTAAAGAGAAAACGAGGGTAGAGTCCTAAGGAGAACGTTTAGGCTTTGTGTTTGTACATATGAGTGCCACTGTCAGAGACTGTTTGGTACGTATGTAATTTGATTTGGCCACTTAGCTTCTCTCAGAGCTTAGAGTCTGGATGCATCTTGTTCATAACACACAGTTGCTTTTCTCCAAGCGTACACACACACACACACACCCCCACACACACAGATGGAGCTGCTCTGTGGATGAGGCTTATTTGGTTTTATGGAGCCAGTGGGTAATAAAAGGTTGTATCACCAGTGGTGTCTGGTGGTCTATCTGACAAGCCTGCACTGATTATTACTTTACCTTTCATTGTTCCTCTCTCTGCTCGCTAGTTGAATTTATTTTGTTCCTGCTGGTGGCACCCATTGAGTAAATATACAGTTCCTGTCGAAACATGCTTACTCCAGAACAAACTGTCAAATACTGTCTTTGTTTTTCAGAGAGACTGGTCAGCTTGTGTGAGTGGATTGAAGTACATTTTGAAAGATTTATACTCAACAGAGAGACTCAGGGCAGACCAAGGCCTCTGCTCTCTGATTTTTGTTTGCACTTGTTGAAAATTTTAGTGAACAGAGTTTCTCCCTGTCTAGACAGTGTCAGTGAATCATTCAGGTAATGTTTTCAACCCACCTAAGCTATTTGTCAAGCACTTCATTTGTTGCTTTATTTATACTGACGCCTCACTCGTCTTTAAAAGCAACTCCAGAGATGCATTTGTGCCCGCACATACTTTATTTCTGCTTTCATAAGAGATTCAGGCTAAAACGCCTGTCAGCAAAAAAACATTTTATTTTTTTTCAGCTTGATTGGATTATATGTAATAGGGTTGGTTGATATGGACTTACATTTTTTTATCACTATATTGATAATTAATATTTGATATAATAATATAATAATAATAATAATAATAATAATATATGACTGTATGCAGTGAAGAGCCACAAATAACTCTTAGAAATAGAGCTTATCAGTTATCTGCAAGGATACAATTACATACTATCACAAAAAAAAAAAAAAAAAGATAATCTTTTACGGATACATTACATTGTAGCCAGAAAACAATAACAATAACCAGGTTATTGTGTGTTGTGGATTTCTGCCCAGGTCTCTCCTAAAAATTAGATCTAGATCTCAATGGGGTTTCACCTGGTTAAATAAAATAAATAAAATAAAACTGTTATGTGTAGCTACTGTTTAGTAAATTAACAGCCTTTTTCCACCTTTCAAATGAAATCAAGGTCATGCTGTGCATGAAAAAAAAAAAGCAACAGAAGACATATTTGGAGCAGTTTGTGGCTCAAGCTCAAAGGTAGAGCGACTGCCCCATATATGAAAACCTTTAGTCCTCAATGTAGCTGTTCCAGGTCTGATTCCTGACTCTGGGATCTTTGCTGCATGTCTTCCTCATTCTCTGTATGCTCATTGTCTGTCTAGCTCTGCAAATAAATCCCACTAGTGCCAGAAAAACCTTTTAAAATAGAAGAAAACATTTATTTGGCCAACATCTTTTGAAACACAACAATCGATTTTCTTCCTGGGCTTAAGAATTTTGAGAAACAACATAGTGAAACAAAGATGTTTCCTTTCTCACCAGCCTTCAGCAGTGAAGGCCACCACAAATTTAGGTTGTATTATGTTCCTGTCAGATGTGTTCACAAGTATGCTGTTCAAAGCCCAACCCCACTGAGAGCATGCTGTTCAGCCTAAAAAATAAATTCTAGTTTGACTTCAGATCATGCAACATTTTATCATTATTTGTTCTTGAAACAGTAAAATATTTAAACCATTAAAATGTTAAGAAGAATTTATGTTTTTCATAAACTCGTGGAAATAGATCAGTCTTTGTTAATGTGGACTTTCTGATTGAATCAGAAATAAATTGCTTTTAATATGAAGATTAAAATAAAACATAAAATTATTGTCCTTATTATTAACTTGAAATAGCGGTCCCTCACTATGTTCATTCTACTTGTTAATGTTATTGTTAAACATTGTTAAAGTTGCTTTAACTTGTTAAAGCAACTTTAACAAGAGATGTTTTTAAGATTATCAGGAAGCAGATTTCTAAATTTAAGTTGCCATGACACACTACCAACGAGAAGATGTAGAGAGATGAGCATTTAGTGAATGAATGTGGAAAAAAAGGAAGTGCAATAAGCCAAAAGTCAATTTTTTGTTAATTTAGGAGTGTGAGAGGCAGTTTAAGGATTTAAGTTCAATTTCACTATAAAAATTCTTTGAAACAGCTTTGAAACCAGTTTTTTTTATCAGCCATTGTTATCCCACAGTTTACAACTTTTAAATCAGAATGTGCATCTCTGTTGATCACATACTTTCTTGCCCAGACAAGTGGTCTAAGTCGAATCTTGAACCTTGGAAACATGAATCTGAATTAGGATGTGAGAATTTAAAGAGGAAATTTGAGTTAATGCATGAGTCTTTAGAGTGAAACTCTTAAGTATAATTGAAAACGTGTGTTTAGTCTGCACAGCTCAAGTCCAGTCTCATGTCTTTGGAGCATGAGTTTAAGTCAAGTCTCAGGTAAGAAGAGTGTGACTTTAGGACCAGTCTGGTGCAAATCTAAGTCATGAGAAGTCTTTGTTTTCTCAGTGTCATTTTAATCTCAGGTTGATGTGGCGCTAAAGCATTTTTGCATAAAAGATGGGATTATCTACAGTAACCGTTCCAACCATGGCGGTCAAACAGTAAACCCTGAAAAATCCAAAATGAATGTCTTACTGCAGGTGTAGGAAAATATTTAAACGAGCTATGAAAATGTTGCAAATTGATTCCCAACGGAAAACAGTGGTAGTAAATACTAATAAGCATAATTTTGTGGACATAAGATTTAGAAAATTTATTGCAGAGGTAACGAAAATCATTAAAGTTTTCAGACAGATTTGACAAGCCTTCATTACCTCTGTGACAGCTGCTGTTAAATGCGCATGAGAAAATGGGTGGAAATTAGCGTTTCTTACTGGCTAAAGCACAGCTGCTGGCAGGTGTTAATTTCCCACCATTTTATTTTAGCATCTTAACTGATTTCCACTAACAAAACATTTTCACACAAATTTTGTTGGGAATTTTACTAAGGCAGTGTCTAGAAGCCAAAGCTGGAAGAGGGGAGAAAGGCGAAATGTGTTTGCCCAGGGCTCCCTCTATCTTTTTCACTGTCTTCCTTTTCCTCCAAGTCTCTTTTGCTCTTTGTCTCAGGTTCCACATTCCCTCGAGGGGACATTGATTTGCTGCAGGCAGAGCAAGCTCCCTTCCTCTCGTACTCACGAAAACACAAACACGCTCACACACACATAAAGTGTTTTTCCTATCTCTTCAGAGGACAGTGCACAGATTTAATATAATTTTCCTGAGTTTTCACCTAAAACTCTTCCTTACATAATCCTCCCAAAAATAAAACTTCTTGTTGAAAACCAATGATTTGTATCATTGGGACTTCAGGGGCGTCATACTAAAAAAAGAAGCCGATCTGTACATTGTGTTTGAGTAAACAGATTCCTGTCCCCACAACACAATAGAAGTGAGTCCACAAACACACCTGTCAGTCAGTCAGCTTGTCCAGAGAGAGTATCGGCTGCAGGAGACCGACAGACAGACTGCTCTGAACATCTGCTGTAAGCTCACAAATGAAAATGCACAGTCTTGCATGCATACACCTGTTTAATGGTTGATGGTTGGATGATTTTGTTGTCAGGTATTTCATTTTCTGTCTTGAGGTACAAGTATTACTTGGCATTAAATCTCTACATGTTGAATTGCGTCTTTGCTCAGATGAAAAGGAATACAAAAAACGGGAGAAGATTTTAATTAAACTGGGAAGAATTGAGATCTTGGCTTGTAAAGGTGCATTTCAATAATTTAGAACATCAAAAAGTTAATTTATCTTGTTAAAAAAAAGTGAGACTTGTATTTATTAATTTCATGCAGAGTGATTTTTAATAATTGTGGCTTACTACTAATGAAAACTCAAAATTAAGTTTCTTAGAAAAGTTGGATATTACAAAAGTTTAAAAAAAGCTCATAAATTTATCAGAATTACCCAACACAATCAGGTGATGACTGTACTGATTTGACACTTAACCAGCAGACAATTATTGACATCCTACACAAGGAGGGATTGACCCTTTTGTGGCTTTAGTAGTGATGTTACGTGATGTGCCGAGGCTTCGAGGTGTGTGTCGAGTAATGGAGGGGGCGTTTCCGTAAAGCGCGTATCGAGGCTTGCTTCATTTAGGGGAGTACCCGAAAATGATGACGTCCGAAGCCTCGCTGCTTCGGGAAGTGGCTCAGATTTTGGCGCGGGGTTTGACAGCTTTATAAACCCCATAGGCTCCATTCAAAATGTGTTGTAGGCGAGTTGCGGTCAGTGGAGAGATTGGATAGAGTTTTGATAGTTTGGATAGCAGAGTTTGGATAGTGGTTATTTAGTTTGAGACAGTTAGTTTGGTGTTTGGAGAGTTTAGGAGAGAGATAGATAGATAGGAGATTTAGGAGCGTAAGGACAGGATAGGAGTAGGATGGAGCCGGTGAGAAAGAGGAGGATTTCCCCTATGTGGGAACATTTCGATTTGGTAAGCCCTAACAAGGTAAGGTAAAGTGAACATTTGCAGATGCATTAGGTTTGCTTATGAGGTACTGTATTTTTCACTGTTTCTTATTTTCTTTAAAGGTGAGGTGTTTATTGTGCCTATTCACTACCCCCTCCCTAGTTCCACAAGCACTTTCACTGTCCTCTGCCTGATTAAGCCCATGCCATTTTTCTAGAGTCACAGAAAAACATTATTACACAACATGCCATATCACATAACACTACTATTTTGGGAAAAATTACACACAGAGAATACATTCAAACAATATTTTATTATACACATATGTCTATACATAATTTATGTAGACAAATGATTTCGTCCTACACCTTTTGTGAAGTCATTCCCAAGAGCAATAATAGACAAAAATTCAATGCATCACACGTGTTAAGATACAGCTGCTGTGATTATACACCTGGCCAGTAGGTGGTTTCGTGTGCACATGAAGCTTCAAGAAATGAACCCTTTCTCGAACCAGTTGGCTCAAGTGGTTCAATGCCTCATGAGGCTTCATCTCACCATCACTAGGCTTTAGCAAAGCCACAAAAGGGCATTGCTAAAGACGACAACTACTCAGAGTGTTGTGTGTCAGTATTAAAGGGAAGTCTACAGGAAGGAAAAAAGTGTGATAAAAATTTAAATTTGTTGACTTGATTAGAGCAAGTCCAGTCAAGTACTGCGTGCATATGCTGCAGTGTACACACTATTCAACAGGCCAATATTAGAATGTCAGATGAAATGTCTTCACAGCACACAGTGTAGATCACTGGAGAAATGGTACGCTATGACAATTTTTATTCACCAAAGAAATGATTGATTGCTGCAGCTGTAGATGTCTTCGCTGTTATCTATATGTGTTAATTCAAAACCTAGCAGTACATTCAGTAAGAAGAGACTGACTGAATAAAGAGGAGAATAACTCAGTAATTCGACAGATTTGGTTTTGATTTATTTTACAAACTTATCTTGTACAAATATTCAGATAGTGAAAACAACCAGCTTAATGAAATCTGAATGAGCCACGTCTTGAAACAATGCAGATGGCATCAGTTACATGACAGATTAATAAGGAGGATTTAGTTTTATTTGCTTTTGCTAAATAAAGCTTTCCTTTGTGGATGCTTGTATCGGAAATGGCAACGGCTCCTGCAGACAACAATAACTGTTTCCCAGAACCTGAAGGAGGGCGCATCAGACCAGTGAATATTTCGGTGATGTATCTTTAATGCCTGTGTTGCATTGTGTGTTGCGTTAAGACACCGACTCTTCCCCTGTCTTCCCTATAAAAATGACGCAGAGGAAATTAAATTTTGACAGTCGGGATATAGCTTGCCAGTTGCTATGGTAGCAGCAGTCTGCCTGTTGAGCACTCCCAGTCCATTCTTCTATCCCTTCTTCTTTTCTGAATTTACCACTGTTGATTACCATGCAGAGGACAGGTAGTCCAAGGCGAGGACATGCAAAGACCCAGAGGTGTCCCTGTCTGCCAGCGCACTCAGTAAGGTGTCAGCTCCCGATTCTGCACTTTCTGCTTCAGGACTGATGAACAGATGCAACATATGAGAGCCTGTTAGGAGCATTCCAACTCTTGTGCTGTTTCAAGAGCAAGTTTATGTAAATGCAAAGAAAGAGAAGCCACTGAAAATGAATTAACAGGTACATTAGATGTAGCACATGCATGAGGTGCCAGCGGCATGACTATAAAAAATAAAAAAAATCAAGGTTCTTTTAACACCATCAGCTGGATTTTAGCACATAGCTGAGAAGGAAGAGAAAGTGGAGAGAAAATATAATTTCAGCACATTTCCTTCTCTTCAGTCTGGTTTCAGATGAGCCATTGTACGCATGGGCCATCATGACATACCGTTGAATAAAAATACCACATTTTTATGGAATCAGAATATTTAAACAGATATTCAAAATAAAAATTTACTAATTGATTTGATTTATTTTATTAAATAATGTCCCATTTGTGTTTATTATGATACATAAATGTGAAATGAAAATATTGAATCAGAAATCTCAAAATTTAGAAGAAATTTAAAGTAAATCCACTTACTGGACTGGTCTACCTTTGCTGCCATTCTGCTTGGTACATTACCTGATTTGACATTGTCCAAACAACTTTCCAATTCTGTTTTTACAACTTTGCTATTTTAATAAAAGTTGGGTTATGATTAACTTACATTAAACCTACGACCGGCTGTATAGTTGAAAGCAGTTGAATTTTCTTGCTATATCTTCTTAAGAAGCTTTACTTTCATCCCATCAGTCCACAAAATATTTTCCCAAAGTCATCAAGATGTTTCTTGAATAACGTGTATTTATTTTCTCTTTATGGAAAAAAAGGGTCTCGGTGAAGTTTGTTGAAATTCTGATACAATGAGAAATAACTTTGTGCCATTTCCAAACACTGATGTCAGCGACTCAGATTCTCTTTTATTGTTGAAGTGTTTTTGAACAGGGCATTCTATGTTTGTTTTATAAGATCTCTCAGCTTACTTCAGGTTGTCAGATGGGACCTGTTTGAGTGATATCTTGTTTCCAGGCGTGGCATTAGAGTTTGGCTTGTGAACTGGAAGTTAGCTTTCCAAAATGTGATAAATCACACATTTTTCACAGCAAATTGCATGAGATTGTCAATAAATGCAGTGATTACATTTCAAAATGTGACAAATACAGTACAGTTATAGGGGAATGTTTAGATTTGTCTTTGTTTTTGGTAAACCTGTTACTGTAAGTAGTAATAGATTTCTGTCATAATAGGATAAAGATTTTTTAAAATAGATTTTCTTGTCCTTGTCATTGCAATAAATAGCACATAATATATATTGCCCAACCCAATCTTTATCTATTACTGGCCCTTGCCCAGTCCTTTGCAAAATACTTTCAGCGTGCCTGTTAGATCTCATTATCTGTAATAATATTATAGAACTGTCTCATGTACTCATAAACTAATGAGGAAATTGGTTTTAATGTTAATATTTAGTATAGAATATATCATCTGTGATGTTGTACCATCCTACCTGATCTAACACGTGAAACCGTCAGATCAACACAAATAATCCATATGCTTCCCTCTATTCTCAATCACATAACACTGCATATGTGGAAGCTGGGACTTAAAAATAGATAAAGAAAAAAATCCCACTGAGTCCTGGAATATCACAGGAGACAGATAAAAAACACTGCTGCATGATTTGCCGACAAAAAGACACATGCAGGTTAAGGGGGAAGTCTTGGAACAAAGAGTAGATTTCCCTCCCTGTGCGTTTACTTTGCTAGTTGATAATGATGCAGAATTTCTTTATCCAACAAGAGGTGACATGACTCTGGCTTTCACTGAGTATTAATCAGAGGTCTGGGAACTTTGCATTATAATTTAATCAATATGTGTTGGTTATTTTGTTTGTTTTCTTGACCTGGGCATATTTTACCTTGGGAAACTTATTTTTATAATCTTACAGCACATGTCTAGAAATCCCATGTTGCAGCTCGGCATTTGGTTCTCAAGATGCTATGGAGTAAAAATTGGGACTAATCAGTCTAATGGAAGCTCTGCCATGTTTACATCTGCTGCCATGCATGTTTCTTTTAAGACTTGTTTCTGTCCTATCACCTGCCCCATTGCGAGCATATTAACTATTTAACCCTGAGTTACAAATAATTTTGAACTCTTTCTTCTCCTTGCTCAAAGTGGATACGTGTTGTTCTAATTTGGCACACATAGAAATTAGGGATCTACTTTGTTAATCTACTTCAGTGGTGCCAAAAATGATCTAAAAATGCAACCTCTTCTCCATAATAGTCCAGGGTCTTTGTTAAAGATTTAACTATTATGAAAAAGATGTAATTATAAGAGAGTAGATGTTGCTGACAAGATCAAACGTGTATTTTATTATACACATATTATAGAATAATTATAACTGATATACGGAAACATTAGGATTCCTTTGCATTGTTGAGATTCAAGTAAAAAAAATAAAAAATCAAGAAACATAAAGTTGATAAAAATGTAAAACAATAACTCTCCTTTAAAACAAAAATAGTGATAAAGTTTGAATTAGATGCCCTTACTGACTCTAAAATAAAAAAAATCCCCCAAACAGCTGAATACGGTTTCTGTGCAAACTATTTAAAGACTTGTCACAGTGAATATTTCTCAGTTTTGCAGCGTGCCGCTGTGACTCCTTAAACACAACTACCATAAAAACTCAACTCTCTGCCATGGGAGGACTTAAATAGATCCACCAGTTAAGAACTGCATAGAACATAAAGAATAAACTATTCGTTTTGGTATGTTTGGCTTAACTGCCACATTTATATAATTTTATATTCAGATTAAAGAAGACATGGTCTGTCAAGAGACACTAATATATTATGAATGATTTATTCATTTAGCTTCAAATACAGATTATGTATTTATAGATGCTGTTGTCAAATATTTATTTCTTAACCTTATTAAACTCTGTAAATGACATGTGAAAAAAAATTCAAGAAAATATTGCAGTCATACAAATTTCTGATAATTTACTATCATTAGTATTACTTATATCGACATGCACTTTACAGAAAATATATTAATTGTTCTCTATGTTTTTGATATTTAGAATATTTTATATCTTAATGCTTATCAGTCTGAAATTGGTCATTGTTTAAATGGTAGATGGGGAAAATAATTAAAAGGTCATCTTAATACAGAATTAAGATTCTGTATTAAGAATCTTAATACAGATTCTTATCTGTATTAAGACAAGGATCTTAATACAGATAAGATTATCTGTATTAAGATAAGATCCAGATCTGTATCTTATCAGCTGAAAAGTCTTCTTCGTGGATTTCTATCATTGATAAAATCTTGGTTACTTTTGGCATATATTGAGAATTATTTCACGTTTCTCACACTGCTGAGTGTTTTTCCACTCCAAACTACAGTCTATCTAAAAACGTAAAATGTAAGTGCAGATAACTTAATCCTCTACTTTGTCACACAGTGGTTGAGATGTTCTAACAGCGATGTTGCTATGCTGTTACATTCCAAGAGCCAGAGAATGAATGTGTACATACAGATTAGTGAAGCTGCCATTTTGAGTCGAGAACAAGAAATTATGTTACTTAGTAGGTTTAGAGTTGGGTTTTAGAAGATCTACGACGACAGAGAGGATGATGCTCGGCTCACAAGCACTGGGTGCTGCCCCTCGGCAGGCCTCCACAAAGCCTGCCAGTCAGAAGAAAATGGGCTTTTATGGGCTTAAAGAGCCCAGAGCTAATATTACAGGCGACAGCAGAGCTGAGGGGCCACATAACAGGCAGCAAGAGATAAATAAGGATTTGTTTTGAACTGTGAATCATGCAATATTGTGCAATAAAAAATACGGGGCTTCAAATATGTATTATACGTCCTTTTTAATATCCTGCTTTTAAAAGGCTTATTTGTTGTACCATTGCATTTTTTGCTGTATTTAAGGGAGGGATAATACCCCTCATTTTTTTCCCACAGACTGTCAAAATTTCAAAAAGTCTGAATAAAATATCTTTCATCAAAAAAGATGTTTTTTGATGAAAAAGATATCAAAGTTTTTTTTTAAATCTTTCATCAAAAACCTTATGGATTACAATATTAATGCCCTTTGGTAGTATTTTCTGTAAAGCTGTGTTTTTAGACTTTAGAAAGTATAAAATATTTATTTTTAAAGTCGAAACCTTCTTGGCCTATGTAGTTGAAGCTTTATCAACAGTTATGCTTTTAAATTGTTGGTAGCCCTGGCAGATTTGGATTTAATCTGTAACATAATATTTTTTCTTACAATGAAAATAGAAACAAATATGTCTATCTTTCTATCTTTTAGGAGATGTCTATCTCATTTGTTATCAGAAACAAATGAGATAGATAAACAATGATACATTTAAATCCAGCTTGGCTCGGGGTATAAATAATTTTAACTATATATTATGGTATCAGTGGTTTCCAGTACTTGTCAGTTAAAGAATTTCTTTTTTTAAAGATTTTATTGGCTCTGCTGGCCTTTATTTGATAGTTAATTGACAGGAAAGTGGAAAATGAGAGAAGGGGAAGTTGTGGCAAAGGTCGCTAGGCTGGGAATCGAACCTGCGACAGCCATATCGAGGACTAAGACCTCCATATGTGGGTTGTGCTTAACCCCTGCACCACCACAGTACACCCAGTTGAAGATGTTTTTAACAAGGATGTAAGAGTGGTAGGTCTGAATATTCTGAATTTACAATTAAAGTTATATGATATGCAAAAAAGTCTTGGTTTAAATTGTTTGTCAATATACTAGTGTCTTCTTGTTTTATTTAATTGCATATTTATTATTTACCAAGAAGATAAAGTGGCCTTGGAAGGGAGTTTGCCTCATCGGGTTTCTCTGACAGCTTATATTCATTGAGCCATGGACTTTGGTAATAGGAAACAATATCTTTCATCCATCAGATTCCATCTGTCTTGTTTGGCACTTGACAGATCAGGTTTGCAAGCTGATGCCATGCCAAGAACAATTTATTTCTGTTTCAACATAAATTGTTAGTCTGATTGAGATCCAGGCTGTTTACTGGTCATGTCAGAGAGTGGACGCCTTCTTCCCAAGAAAACGCTTTGAAGTGCTTTTGCTCAGTTTTATTCCAGACAACGTAATGTTATTATATCAAAGCCTGTTTTTATTGTTCATCCTCCCATTTTTCCCCATTGTGACCTTGTTTTCTTCAGATTAGAAATTAATAGGGATTTATGATTTTCCCATATGCTAATCCTGTTTTTCAGTGAGTTAATAATTTTATATTCAAATGATTAACTCTTCTTTTTCCTCCTGCTCTTTTTTGTTATTTATTCTTTGTTTTGCGCATTCCCAACACCCATTTACAACTTACAAAACCATAATGCAGAGCTGTGATATAAAATCCTATAAATAGCTATAAATAGCTATTAATAGTTATTAATAGCTTTGTGATATTATTGATTTTTTTTCCCCCTTCAAAATAAAACAGTTAAATGAACATACTTTAAGAATGGGGATTCCTTCTTTTACGAAATGTAGTTTATAGCTTTTTATTACAATTACAGCTTGTGCAGCCTATCGTGAACAAGTTTCTTACAATTACACGGACTCAATCAAAATGAGTGAAGATCTAGAGTTTACCATTGTAATGTAGGGAGAACTTGTATTTGGAATTGCTAACTGTAATAACTCAAACACAGACATTTCATAATTTTTCTTCTTGAAGGGTGAGTTGGTAACTACAGAGACACAGATGCAAGCTAAATCTAATTTAAATCATAACTTTGCCCTGATTCAGTTGGAAAACCTTTGTTCGCTTGTCCTGTTGTTCTGTGCAGGTGGTGACAACAATGCAACAAGAAACTAGCAACAAATCAAAATTATGATTCATCTTAAGCAATGTCTTTAGTCTCTGTCAGGAACTGAGGCAGCCTTGCTGTGACAAGAAGAATGGAGATGAAAAGCTGAAGTGCCTATGCTTTTATTTTTGTTTTTTACAGTGACAGCACTGTGGAACAGTCTGCAGGCTTTGGTACATGCAAGCTTAAATTAAAAACTCATTATGCATTTAGCGTCTTATAATGTGGAAAATTTTAATATATAGTATGTGATTTAATTGTTTTTTTTTTTGTTTTTTTTTTACATATTAGCTTTAATGGCTGTAGGGTCATCTCAAGTATAATGAGGCAGCACTTTATTTAAACAAACATAGTTGCGATATAATTATACTGTCATTAAAATTCAGATTCTTTATTGTCAGTGCTTGAGAATAAACAATGGGATATTATCATGGCCCTAAGTAGTAAGTAAGATCAACAAAATGCATCATCCAAATGATTTTCTCCTTTGGACGCACAATTTATTGATTAAGATAACAGTAATAACAACAACAAAATCAGCTTGTGTTTGTTGGGTGCATCTGTCACTGGCCATGAGTTACAGATGCACCCAATTGATTCAGTTCTAATAAAGAATTACAAAAGGGCACTGTATCTTTAAAACATAACAGAGGAGAGGATCCTTTAGTGCATGCATAACAATATAAACTCAAGAGACTAAAAAAGTGTCAGAATGTCTGAGGCAGAAAGTATGGATAGCAGACAAACACACAGCCAGCTTTTTGAGCTATAAGCAATAATACTTCTCTTTTTTGGAATATTGCTTCAAGGCTTCCACACAAGAGAAGAATATTTATAAAAATATATCTTGGCAGCATTCTCTGAAACAGGAATATGTTATGTGACACATGGGATGTCAGTAAGATTATTCTCTCCAAGCAACAACAAGTTGTAATATTAACTAGCACAAGTCTCTTCTGTTAACTCCCCCTGGTTTCTTCATTGGGTCGCCACATTTTATGGAGAAAAATAAAAGGTATCACAGCTGAACTTTTCTGCTATAGTGTTTTCAACCACCGGCCAAGTAATCAATTCATTTAAATTCAAGAATACTTACAGTTACTTTGTTATGTTACAGCCTTATTTGCACTAATTTAACCGTTTCCTTAAAATTCTTGGTTTCCTGTTTCTAATACTTTTGTTTTTGTGTGTAATTTTGTAGGAAACAGATTATTTAATTTAATGTGGAATGAGGCTGAAACATAACAAAATGTGGAAAAAATTAAAACACTGTGAATACTTTAATCTTGAAGGGAAAATAATATTGGTTATCACTTAAATATATATAATTCAGTTTATTATGAAACTGAATAATTGTAAAATATTGTGTACATAGTTTTTGTCTAAAACTTCAATCTTTGTTTGCACTTGACTAATACTTACATTTTGAAATGCATATAAAGTAAATGTCAATATATATTAACTAAGAAATTTTTACTGCATTACATTGCCTTCAGTTAATCTACTAATAAAATCTTTCGGAATGAAATATATATATATTTTTTATATATATGTGTTTTTAAAAACACATCATAATTGATAGTGTTAGATCCAAATGAGGATTTTAATGTAACTAATATGTAAAATAGATGCTATATAAAAATTAAATGATACTAAACAAATAATTTGGCTTTCAATTTACTAAAAAATATAATCTAGGTTTGCAGAAACATCTCGGAAATATTCATATAACAAGTAAGTTGTAAGCATTTGTCATGGGAACATTCACATGTTACTTGTTGAGGACATGTTGGAAGATTTAAGTGACCTCACTGTAGGATGAAGTTATTCTAGTTCTTCCATGAAGTCCATCAAGGATATTTTCATGGAATTTGAAAAGCAGTTCTTGTTAGTACATCTCCCATAAGAGGGTGGGGAGGGGGATGTATCTCGGGAGTTTCTTACCTGCTCTGCACTCACAGAACAAGGTCTCTTAAGGCTACATTCAGAGAAACTCAGGGATGCACAATTCAACTGTCAAATGGGGACAATTCTGTATTGAAGTGATGTTCTGCAACTTTTTTTCTTCCTCTTTCAAGGCTAGTGTGGTGGTTAGACACGTTGACAGTCTCTGAAGATGATAGGCTTTGCCAGAGCAAAGTAAACACACAGGAAGACTGCATGGACCTCGTTTAAAAGATGCATTGATTCAGTGTGCAGAATGCATAGGAAAGCAAAGAGGACATTAGGGTTAATCAGAAATTTAACCCTGCCATATAACATTAGTTTAAAATTTTCTTCCTCTGTCTGTCTGGAGAGTTGAATTCACCATTAGATTCACTGCCTGGAGCTTGGCTTGTGCTCACTCTTTAGTCACAGATGCACTTTATGTCGGAGATGAGTTTAATGGCAGCATTAAACATCCGTAGCCTCAGGTGCTGAATGCAGATGACTGCGCCGTTTCTGTCAGGTGGAAAGAAGGAGTGACAAATGAGGGTGATCATTCTCTTATAGCCGTGCTATACGGTTGTACTTCTCTTGCACAGGCATAGATGTCTGCATTTCACACATGAGCACAGCCATACACACAAATTGGATTCCCCCATAAACGTGTTCGCCGTTGTCAGTAATGTTTAATGATGAAAAATTTGGCAGGGGAGACCGAGTGCTTTTCTAAATGTGCCTCAGTGTTTAAGTGTCCCTTGCAATTATCGTCCATGAGACAGTGTCCTTTTTTTATTGATGACTGACGAAGTTGCAGTCCAGTGTTTCTTACTGCTGCTAAAGATAACACACCTGAATCCCCTGCGGTTTATTTGACATGCAGTCATTATTCATCAACTGAATATTATGTAAACCTAGACTTGGAAATATGCATATAGGTATGTGTGTTTCTCGCTGTGCATGTGTTGTTTATTGCCAGTGTGCGTGTTCAGGTGTCAGCACCAAGAGCCAACAGCCTTGTAATAAAACACTGGTAAAATATTGAAAGTCATAAAAAGGCAGATAATTGGCTTTTTCAGGTTGGGTGAAATGGATCACTTCTAACACAGCAGTTGAAAAATGGCTGCTGAGAGGAGTGAGTCAGATGGATGGAGAGGACAGAGGAAGTTAGAGAATGAGTAGAAAAACCATGTATATATAGAAGAGTACAAAAAAAAAAGAAATGAAGAGAAGGGAGAGGAAAATGCATGTCCTCAAAAAGAATGAAATATTAAAGACTGTTGCACATTTTTAGAGAAAATTGGTGCACTAGAAAAAGAAAACATTTCTTTAATTTCTTTCTCTGAATAATATATTTTTAAAAAAAAACTTCAAAAGAAACACTACTTTAACTGCGCTTGAAGTAGTACCAGATTCTACCACTAGCTGGTGTAATAGAATATACGCTTCTGTCAATTCAAAATAGGACTTTGTATAATCTCTTAATTGCTTACTCTCACCGAGTCCTAGTCCCAGCAATCACTTGCTTTGCAGATGTGCGGTGTGTGTATTTGTGGTTGTGTGCGTGTATTTGTCTGTGTGTGTAAGAGAGAAAGACACAGAGAGAGAGAGTTATAGAAAACGTGAAATAGAGTGAGAGTGTCTGGCTACTAGCTCATGACAGTGAAAAGACAGATGACCCTGAGTGGAGGAACGGCCTCCCTGCCTGTATAGCATCTATCATCACTGAACAGACTTGTCTTCTACTGTTTGCTGCACTTCCCTTTGTGTGAGTGTGTACGTGCTCGTATGTGTGGGGTAATTACCCACAGATGAAACTCATGCTTAGCTGGAAAATAACTTGTCTTCCCTGTAACTACAGACCACAAAAATCACATGCATGGATGCACATGCACCCACAGATTCACAGAACATAACATTGATTCGCTTAAAACTCCTGGAGGGAATTTCAACCAAGAATCAAGTCTTTGAGATATCTGTGATGTGCAAGTTTTGGCCCCAACATGAAGATGAGTCACCATATTTCACCAGTTTGTTTTTCCCCACACAGCAGCTGTTATGCAAGTGTGCTCATACAGCGCACAAACAGCATGTTCTCCCTTACCAAAGCTACTGCTGTCATTATAGATTAACCACTGGTTTTAAAGTTTTGTCGTTGTCTTAATGAATTTGTTCAGATCAAAATCCATCCGTCCGTCCGGAAGAAAAAGACCTGGGTGAAAAGAACTGACAAGTTTGAAAATTTGAGTCTAAAAAGTATGGGATTTTGAAATGTAAAATTTGTAGGAATGTGAGAGAAGACGAAAGTAGCTAAATTAATTCTGAAACGCTTTTATTGATGTGCGGTTTTTAAAACCTTTTACTTACTGAAATCTGAAGTGTGTTGGTCATTTGTACTCAACATCCTCTAACTTGACACCCCTAAATAAAATCTGTTTTCAGACCCAACAAAGAGAACAGCTTCATAATTACATTCAAAACCTTCAAAAAAAACCTTTGAGCTTTACAAATTTTGACGTCTTAAAAAGAGATTAATATATGTAGAGATACTTTAAATATTCAGTTGTAGAATAACAACAAACCATCCTTGCTATGTTGTGTACAATGTAACTCATAAATGTTTAGACAGTTATGTGAATAAAACCTGATATGTGAGAAAAAAGTGACATTTGAGGAGCTGTTGTCTGATTTTAATATTTTTCTGTGCTGCAATAAAATTATTATTAATTTCTGGGCAGTAATTAATAAGAATTAAGAAAAAATGTAATGCGTTTTTTCTTGTCTTTTGTTACAGTTCATGCAAAAACATGAACATGCAAATAATTTACAACACTAAGATGGCTAACAAAAAGTGTCATGAAATAGCTGAATTTATTTTACCAGGAGAATTTAAAGTGCCATCTATGGAAAAATAAATCAAACTTCAAAACCTTGTAAAAGTCAGGCAAAGGGTAAATGTGTTACCCTCTGAGAAACATATACATGCAGTAAAACAAAATACAAAACCCTTTGACAGAAAGGGGGGCAAAAAACCTTTGTTTTGGCGCTGCACTCTGCTATTTGACGCAGCGCTCAGAGAGAAGAATAACTGACTGATCTTTTGTCATTTATTTTTGCTCAACTCATCCCGCTTGAATAGCATGTGGGGCAACTGAGAAAAAACACGCCAATAGTTCACCTTATCCAGAGATGTCAAACAGGATCAAAACACTACAAACATTACCGTTTTAGAGTGGGGACAAAAACACCCACAGCCTCTTGACAGACACCGTTCACCTGTCCTCAAAAGGCTGCCTGTTTCCTCGACATTTGTCTGAGCGGCTCAGCAGAATCCCCAGAGGGCTACCTGAAGCTTTGATACTGCATCAACTCAGTGGAGTGGTTGTCACAAAGAGAGGGGGTGGGGATCGAATGGGCTAAGGGGAAGCTAAAGAGTTGGTAGACAAGGGCTGAGGAGAAGGGTTGGGTGGGGCTTGCTCTGGGAGGAGTTGCTGATTTAAAGAAAAAGCAGATGTAATGATTTGGAGGTCTGGTAAAGACAAAAGTAAGTCGAAGCAGTTACATCCTTTCGAAATATACAGTTCTGAATTATTTCGGTTTATTGATATTTTTGTTATATTGTCTTCTTTTGGTCTAAAAATTTAGTTTCCAGCAAAATTTATTGTCTGACTTCACATTCTCTGCCGCTGTTTATTTGGTCATTTTTCTGGAAGAATGAGACAGAAGGCCTCTCATTTCCTCTCACCCTCCTCTAAATGGCCATCAGTCAAAGCGAACATGCTCGCCTGATGATAAAGAGCTCCACGTGCTACTGACTGCCTCTTTTACTGCAATCACTCCCTCTCCACCTTCTCTTGTTATGCAGAGTATGAACTCGGAGGGTGTCTGTGTGCTTTTTCAGACAAGAGGTGGTATTTCACAGCTCACCTTTTCAAAATGTCATAAAAAAGTGAAGATATGTATGCTGATGTCAAAGTATCACAATTTAGCTGGGAGTTGTTAATGCATAAATTAAGGTCACTTCAGCATATTAGATTGTTTTATTGAACCAGTTTCTTGATGTCAGAAATGACATGCATGTGGGAAAAAAGCATCATGAAATGTACACAGTCAGTATGCTTTTTTTTATGTCTCCAATTGGATGTTTAAAAAAAAAAAAAAAAAAAGTTCAATTCTTTTTAATAAAGCAGCTGACTAAAGGGCCCTTACCACCTCAGTGTATCTGTCTTTTTTTCAATGGTATAGTAAGATGATTCATAGGAAGATGACACTCTCAACGTCTTTCTACTTATTTGTCAAAGTATGATACACAATTTGATCACCAAAACCTCTAGGGATGCACCAATTTATTGGTGCCGATTTCCCTAATTTGGGTAAATCGGTGATTAGTCGAGTCTTACATGAGAAGCCAATTTTAACCACAGATTTTATCTACTTCGGCAAAGGCATTTAAGTCAACTGTCATCTTCTTCTGCTCTGCTGAGAGAGGATTGAGTAGCAGACCGGCCCACTAGATCAGGTCTGTATGTTTGCAGTTAACACTAGTCATTTCACTGTTGGTAACTCATCAACTTTTTTACTACATTTAGCAACATTTTAGACAAAAACATTGGTATCTGTCAAAATCAGTTGGTCAAAATCTTTAATAGATTGGTAATTGGTGATCGGCCAGAAAACTTCAATCCCTAAAAAACACATATTTGTGAAGAAAAATCCAAAGATGGAATTCAAATTTAATAACTTCTTGCTCCAAGCAAGAGGGTTAACAACTTCTCTACTGTGGCGGCCCACAACCTTCCAAAAATCAACTCAAGAAACCCAATTAATTTTAACACAGCATTTTTCAAATGGTATGGTTAATTAAAACAGTACTTAAGTAGAGTCTTTTGTCATAAAGTGAATAAAATTGACAAAGCTTTAAAATGTTATTACTTTGTAGAGAGTATTTGGAGGTTCTTTAGTTATCAAGTTTTATAAATGTGCCTTTTTTAGAGAGATCTTTGGACTATCTATACACCTTGTATCTAAAGATTCTTGTGTACATCTCTTCTACTGAGAGAGCTCCTTGAACACATGCACACACGTGCTCACACGCGCACACACGCTCTCACACAATAGGACGATGTCTGTGCCTTTTTCACTGGTCACGCACAATATCACACAGGGTTTTTGGAATTACTTGGATACCACAAAACAGCTGGTATCGCCACATTACTGTAGAATGTATCATCTACACTATCATTGCTCACCAATGGCAACAAGGACAGCAGCAGGGAGAGCTGAAGCCAGGTCAATGATCTTGTTTTCACGCTGGTTCACGCTATTATTACTTTTTTTTTTTTTTTTTTTTTTTACTTCTCTTTGCCTTTTCTCCAGGGATCTCAGTCGACCAACCAGTCTGCTGCCCACTGAATGTAGCATGGGGCCTGGTTTAGGGAAGGATGACGACCCTCTACCACCGGGGCTGGAGAGCCTTCCGCTCAGACTGATGCAGCAGGAATGCACAGCGGTCAAAACCCTGCTTTTACGATTGAGAAGGACATTACAGGAGGTGGGTGATGTATTTTCACACAGCAGCAAGCATATGGCCACATTTGATGTGGATTTGATCTGTTTTACTGATGGGAAACAAAGCTTTCCAAACCGACCTGGCCCTCTGTGAACAAAGTAATTGTCCACAGATCTTAACCAAAGCAAGTGATTCTTGCAGTTCTTTGTTTTTTTGGCCCATAGATGAGCTGCTGATGTCCTTCTCTGTTCTGTGCGTTCTCAATTTGTGAAGATCAACTCTGATTTGAGTTTGCCGTAACTGGAAAGCCCTAGAGATGTGAATGTACCATTTACTAGGTGGATATATGGATAACTTTATTTCTGAATGTCTTCAAGTCAAGGCATGATTTGTAGCTGCTTCAGATTTTTCTGCCCGCCTCATGTTCTCAGACAACTTATTTTTTAGTGATTGCTATGGGTCAAGCAACTGAATAATGAAATTGTTAACCAAAAAAAAATGATTTTGAAAATTTATGACTTAATATATAAGTCATAAATTATACTCCTTATACTCCTTTGTAAATGGTTCATTCCCCTTCATAGTGGGGAAGGTTGGATTAGGCAGCCATTTCTTAAATAGTTTAAGAAATTAAACCATTTACAAACTGTGCCTTACTTAGGTTATCATTGTCTGTTGATAAAAGTTCTTCAATAGTCTTGAACTATTGTGTCAAAATCTTTAGAAATCTTTGAATTTCTCCATATTTATTTCTGTATGTTCTGCCCACCTTGGAAATTTTTGCTGCTTTGTTTTTGTATTTTACATAAAACCACCAATAAAATACATTGAAGACTGTTGTTGCGACATGAGAAAATGTGAAATCAGTCTAAGTTACCTTAGACTGATTAGGTTCTAAAACATCACATTATTTTTTCACTGGCATAAATTTATTTCAAAAGTAGTACTCTCTCAGTTGTTTATGTCTTGATTAATCAGCTTTATTAAATCTCATAAAAATGGATTCCTTATCATTTTTACATTGTCTCTTTAAACTCTTCCTTGTATTTCAGAAGATGAACCTGTGATATGTCTTTAAGTGCCTGCCATAATACTGTTTTTGTGTTCTCAAGCATGCAGGCAATGCATGCATAAATCATTCAGTTACAGACTATAACTTTGCTCCTTAAATGTCTATTTCAAGCTGTAGCTTTACCTCAGGCAATGAAACCATCTGATTATGAATCTTTGAAATTCAATAAAATTACCTTCAAATTACTATAGATTTGATTTATGTTAATAGTCACTTAGTAAAGCATTGACACGTTGCAATAGTGTAGTTTTGCAAGGTTTTACTGTGCAGCCCATAGGTTTGTATTAACTGCCTAGTCATTCAGTCTTGCGAGTCTTTAAATGGTTGAAGAAAAAAAAAGTATGTCTTATTGATATTTTATCTTTTAAAAAAATATTTGTTTTTTGAGGATTTTAATTGTAGTTAAAATCCTACTATCAGTTATGCAGTTTCATAAGTGATAAATATGGTTCATGTTTTGCATTTTTGCCCAAACCATGCCAGAGGGAAATCTGACTTTTTATGTGACAAAACAGAGGCATCAATGAATTCACTATATTTCTGGCTGTGGGTTTATTAGTAGTAATTTGAAATCAAACAAGTAATAGATAATCGGTTGCATTATAGCTGAATCAGTTTAAGTCACAATCACACTACAAACTTTTCTTTGTAAGAAAAGAAAACATAACTGAGGGAACCATATTATTATTGTTATTTTTTTATGGTGTAGCTGGTTTTCCACAAAAACAGAATTGATTATGCAGCTAATTTATTTATTTCACTTTTCATACATATCACTCGATTTTAATAATAACACAACATTGCATGTTTCACTTGGCTCAGGTCTGTCCCACACGTCACATCACAAATACAGAGAGGGGACACGCCATCACTGCAAAGGTTTTAAAAACATTTGCAGAAGTCTTGGGGAAAGCAGATTATGGTTAAATATTTTCAACATACACATATATTTTTGTTGAATATGTTGTTTTGTGATCTAATGCCTTTTTGTCCTTTAACTAAATCACAAAAGGCATGTTTAACAGTTGTAAGACAGGTTCTGGCTGTCTTGCTTGTTTCCCCACTTTGTACATTTGCACTTTTTGGTATCTTTATTCCTGACTACTTTGGTGAATCAAAGTGAGATGTTTGCCACATGTTATTTTGCCACATGTCCTGTCATACAAGCTTTCAGGTCTCTTTGTACCTACTTTGACAGCCAATGATTTAAAGTTATAAACTATAATCTACTCATATCTTCTCCATTGAGACGGGGTTATGTGCCACCCATAATGCAAGCTCGCTTATAGCTTGCAATATACCTATATTTTGGTCTGCAGAAGGGCTCCAAATCTGGTATGTTTCATTAAAGCCAGTTGACTCAAACAGTGATTAACAATTACAACACCTAAAAATTACAAAGGTAATTGTTAGGTGTTATACATGTTCAGAAAAATAAATGTAATTTATGCTAAAGGAAGTTTTGAGCAATGCATCTTCTGAACATATTAATTCCATAATTCAGTAAAAAATACTTGGTTATCAAGATAAATAGAGCATCCTTTTTCTTTTCTTATTGCAGCATTTAGCAAATAGAAATATAGTAACTTTGGTAATTCTAGCCGACCTAAAACAAGAGACCTTTGGACTCATTTAATTTCAGGCAGTGAGATGTGTGTCTTCACTTCAGTGCATGTACAATTCTGGTTTCAACTGTAACTTCCAGGTTGGTATGATAAATAGGAATCTGATCTTATTAACTTACCTAATTAAAAAAGGTTATATTAAAAAAGACAGGAAATAGTAAGTTACTCTGTATAAAAATGTTTGTAAATTGTTACAATTCAGTTGGTTGGGGTGTTTAAGCTTTAACTGGGTGTGACATGGTACAGAAAAAAAAATGAAGGAGCAACTTGGTCCAGAACCTGGCAAAATCCTTTAAAAAAACAACAAAAAACAAACATACAAAAAAAAGAAAACACTTCAATACCTCTATAATCTTCTAAAGATCAAAGCAAGCAGCTAACGTCAGCCCACGGAGGCATATGTACGGCTTTCTCCTGATCTGTTTGCTGTTCATAGCTCTGTTTTCTCTCCAAGGGCCACAGAGACAGAGCAAGAGAAACACAAAATAGTAATTTATAGAGTGACATAAACTAAAGGGATGATGAAGTTGCAGAAGAGAGAAGGGGTGCACAGCAGCAGAACATGAATATGAAAGAGGAGACACTTTGCCCTCTTTGGTTTCTTTGTTGCATCATTAACTTGCAAATTATCTTGCTGTCACGGTCTTTGGGTTTTAATGTGTGTGTTTTGGTTTGGTATTCTTGCTGTATTTCTATAGTATGGTTATTTTTTTTCAATGTTGCTTTCTTATTTTCCTGCACACCTGGTGTTAGTTTTCTAAGCATCACACCTGCATTGTGTAGGTGTTTCAGCTTCTCCAGCATAAATAAGGTCTGTTGGAAACATCTAGTATTTTAATATGTGCTAGGTTTTAAAATGAGTCAACCACTTGACTCATTTTACTCATGTTAGTGTATATTGTGGTATGTTTTGTCCACTAGAGATTGAAATCTTTAGGAAAAGTCGTGAAAAGATGTTGTACTAAGACTTGGCCATATGTCTTAGTACATATGTCGCTGAACATATTTTATGTAACTTTCTTTGTTCCATGGATGAGAACTAACTCATGGAATATTCCAGAGCAACAAGTTGTTCACCAGGTGATGAAAGGGAACACGAGGATACTGTGTTCTGTATCTTCGTATGAACTGTATGAACAAACCAAAAAGGGTTACAAGCATTTCAGATCTGTATTGCACAGAAAAGCAGGCCTTGATCTAAGATTGATGACAAGGAAGAGATGGTAAGTAAACGGGGCTTTATCCTGGATTAGAAATTTCAGATGGCCTTCTTTAAAACTGATTGGTTCCTTTGAAAGTTACAAATTGGTGGAAAATCTGACAAAAGAATAATTTTTTTACATTATTTATCACATTGTACAGTATTCTACTTTAAACCTACAAAGTACTATTTTCTTTGGCAATATGACTTGTGCTAGTAGGCTGCAGTCTTATTGCTCCTTCCTGAATAGTTTTCTGAAATGTTGGTGCTCAGCTTGTGTCTGTGTTATAATATTGTGTCAAATCCTGCTATTTCATTATTTGCAGTGTTTTCTTGACAAAGCATGGCTTGTGTTTAAAAGACTGGTCTTCCAGTGATTGAACACTGAAAATTGTCTGATGTTTTAGTTCTTCACTCTTATGAGCACCATTGGATTGTATCAATTGTTTTCATTTATTTCATGTGTTTGACAGAATATTTTTGATCAGTTGAATCTGTAGCTATTTGTTTTCAGAGAATTTGTTCATTTTTGCAGCTATGCTTGCCAGCCTATTACTTGTTAAGACTATGCTGCCAAACTCCAGCTTTGTTTTGGAGTTTGAACTGTTTTAAAATTGCTTCTATTGCTGGATTTTGAAGGAGAACAGCTGCAGACTTATTTGCTTTTGTTCTGTTGCTGGAAGGAGGGTCATAGTCTGGGTCACAGCTTCATTAAAAACCACAGCATTATCTAGGTAAGAAAGAGCAGATTTTAAATACCGCAACATGTGTTGTGTATCACAATAAACCCAAATTGTACCATGATATTCATTGTAAACTATGTCACCCATCCTAATTGATGGAGCTTTCTGTTGCTAGTGTTAGCATAACATATACAGCTAATCAGCTCAGTGTTATGCCAGAGTTTGTTAATAATGCATCAATTTGTACTAGAAACATGGCAAAATTTAAATTCTAAAATAAATATGAGACTTTTGAAAGAAATTACATATAAAAAAACAAAACATGTCAGGATCTGAAATCTTGCAAAGTATCAGCAGACATAATCAGTACAATTAATGATGTCACAAAAATGACTACAGGCCTGATATCGCTGAACCTCTTGGTATTCCTAGTGTTTACTTTGCACATTTGGCCAGCCATTCTCCGTCTGCTCCTAAATTATTTCTCTTTCAGCAGTTTATCCTCTTGGCTGCACAGAGGGAACATTTCTAAACTGCTGCTGTCTCGTGTGTGCGTAAAAGCAGCCTCACACAATGATCCCCATTTGTCAATGTCAGCCATGGTTTCTAACTAAAGTGTGATGTACCATTTGTTACAGTACATAGTCACAGCTCTTCCGGACATTCCTCTGAATCCCTACATACCTGTTCCAAGTCTGTTGTTTGACTAACCCCTACAGAATTGCTTGACTTTTTCTGTAATTGTTGGAACAAGTTTGTCGCAATCAGGTTCCAGTGCTTTCTGAAAATTCCTTGCAAGCTTGGAAGTCTAGTTTATAGATTTATTTGACAAGGTACAGGGATCATGCTAAGAATATTGAAAAAATGAAAATAAAATTCTGTAAATACAGTCAAAATACTATGAGAATAAAACTGCAAGAGTATAAAGCTGAAATAATATGAGAATAAAATGTAGTATCACAAGAATAAAACAGTATTATGAGAATAAAGTCATAATATAACTTTATTCTTGTAATACCATGGCTTTATTTCAGTTTTATTCTCGTTCAGATTTAATTGCGTTATATAACTTTATTCTCGTGATTTTATAAATTCCATGGTTGATTTAGATAAGGATTGCTGAAAAAAAAGTATTTTTATCCATCCACCTATCTATCCACCCTCTGCAGTATCTCATTAAATCCTGTCCACTGTAGAAATATTTGTTGTAAATTTATAGTGTAACTGTTATTCTTTAAGAAAAAAAAAATACTTGCAATTTTGGAGTGTGAGCCCAGAAAGTATGAAGTTTTGACTTGTGTGAGTTGTGTACACAATGTGTTAAAGTTTCTGTGGACTCCTAGAGCTAAATAGTCTACGGTACGGTGCGAAAAGAAATGAAAACCAGCACCGTGCTGGAGAAAGGCTCACTAATAAGCAGAGTATTTCCAGTCTAGTCTTTCTACCATGTTGACCCAGGAACTATGATAACCCTGATATTTTGAAAACGGCACTGTTGTCCTATAAAAACCCTAGAATCAATTAGAGGGAGTGAAAATGAATGTCCCTTCTCTTATTTAAAGGCTTTCAATTCTTGATTTAGGAGACGTGAGTGTGTGATTAAAGGTGTGCATCTAACTACAAAACCTGCTTTTCTTTCTGAAGCCATTCATCATCTGTAGACATTCAGTTTCAGTGTAGTGCAAGTCATTAAATTCATGGCTCCCCAGCAGCCAATTCTTAAATCTGAGAGGCTTTTTACTGAGCCACATCTAATTGTAGGGACAGTTGTGTGTTAAGGGCTGTGGGACAGAGGTGACCTTACAAAGGATGTGTTTGTGTTGGAGAAGGAAGGAAGGAGGGATGCTGTGTCTGTGGGTGTAGTTGTCAGTGAGTTCACGGCTGTCTCTCTATGTAGAGAAAAGCATTGATCACAGATGACACATTGATGGCCTGGCGCCATAGCACACCTATAATTCTGATAGGAAGGTGTGTGTCTTTAAAAGGTCAGCCAAACCAATAAAACATCAAGTTTTTACCCTGCAAGGTTTGGACTCCAATGTTTCTCCCAACTTATTTTAAGTAGGTCAAAGCACTATATTATCTGGGATTTGGTTGAAAAAGTATGTTTTTCTAGTGTAATCTCCCACCAAACGACATACAGTATTAATCTGAGAAGGGTCAAAATGTGGCTAGAAATAAAACATTCATAAATTTGTTAAGAGTCTCTTGTGGATGCCATTTTTGCCTGTCTTTTGCTCCACACCTCCTGCTTTATTTTTGTTTCATCCCACTGACTGCATTAAATGACCACACACAGGCCTGGCATATTTATGATTTATGAAGATTTTGGGTTGCTTTTCTCTTTGGATGATGACATCTTTAGGCATGATGTGTGTTTCATAAGAAACTGTGTAGAACAGACGGAGATGGTTTTTGAAAAAAAAAACTATTTTTACATGACTAACGCCTTAGAAACCTTGAAACAGATGTGTACCTCACAGTCAGTCTGTTGAACTTTGCATGCATGAAAGAAACTTGTGCAGGCAGTTCTTCAAAACTTTCCCTTCTCAGAGATCTAAATCCTCTCAAATCAAGTCCTTCATGCCACAATTAATACTTCAGAAGTAATGGTTACACATAAGTTACTCAGTGAATGCATGTGTCCTTCAGTCTGCATGTCCATCCATTGCCTGCATGGGTCATGTGTGTGTATGTGTGTGTTTGACTTTGCTTTCTGCCGAGTTTTTGCTTGTGTTGTTGTTTGTTGCCAAAATGCATCTGATCACACTTGACTTTAGAAACCAAAATATGAAAGAAACCCGGTGAAATAACAGAAAGAAAAAAAGCCATGTTGCCCACCTTGACGTTTTGTTGAATCAATAGTGACTCCAGCTGAGATCAGTAGAACTCATGTAAAATTGTCTGTCAGATATTTGGGGAAACAGTTATAGCATAGAGATTCATGCTTCAGATAAAGAATTTTTCCTGTATAGTTTAACAATAAGACAAAGTTCAAACAGGGCTAAGTAATTCAGAGAGCTCCACTTTCTTCACATAATAAAGCATAAATCGAGAGTCAATTTTATGAAGATTTCTTCACGTGATAATTTTGATGCCTTTCTGGTGTTTTTGTGAATGTTTTTGCAGAGTACAGAGACGAGTCCAGCCAGCAGCCTTCAGTCCCTACCCATCAGTCCTTGCAGTGAGAAGTCTCTTCCATTAAAGGTAATCACAAGTAGGCCATTTTATCCTGTTTCAGCATTATGCCTGTGTATGTCATATTTTTATTAATTGTCATGGTAAACAGCCATGACAATGAGACTATAAGTAATAGATTTTGGTGGTTCTGTTTGGAGCAGGCACTGTGCAGAGCCAGTGGATCATTCATTTAGGCAGATGAGTCGATGATTGATATCCAACTTCACACAAACAGGAGATGACACGCATAGATTCAGACTGCGTGGTCGCTGCATATAACACAGGCTAATAAAGTGTTATTTATAAACCCTGGACTCCACTGGTCACACTTAAAGTACAATGAGACACATCAAGTCAGTGCTTTATAGCTCCGCTGATTGACTTAATCTGTTGTTTTTGTCTATAACAGCTCCTTTGATAACACATAATTTACCCTCAAGCCTCATTCATGAGCTGCAGCACTCAGTGACTTAGACGGTAGCTTACTGTGTACAGGAGAGAGAACAACACAGGAATAGCACTTTTAGTTTTAGTGCAATAGCTATTTGGGGCTGTGTGGAGTTAAAGATTCATAGTCAAAAAGATTGAATTGAATTTTTATTTAGTCTCTAATTATCATCACAGGTTCTGGTTTTGGTTTAGTTTTGGAATAGATGCTGATCATGGATTGGTCATCCATAACAATTGGTAGTGCTGCACATGTCATCCTGCCATACGTTCATATTTTGCAATTCCATTTTTTTAATAATAAGTGTATGACTTGTAAAACTGTATTGTAAGCTGTTAACTCTACTTCAATCTTCAAACAAATCTGCTTTTCAATACAGACACCTTCTTACCCTTTACAGTGAGGTTTGTATGGGGACTGGATGTAGCTCACTGTGCGTGTCTGCGCTCAGCTGCAGGTCTTCCCCTCAAAGAGCACACAGCTGTCCATGCATGGCAGGGGTCTGCAACCTGCGGCTCTGGAGCCACATGTGGCTTTTTTGGCCCTCTATGCAAACTCTTACACGCTTTGGCCAAAATCTATGTCAAACTGAGCAGTGTTTTATATAGAAATGAACTAAAAAGGCTTATTTTAGCAGTTTTTCTGGGAATTTTCATGCAGCATTTGCAAAGAACTTCCTTAACCAAAGAATGCTGGAACTATACGGTAATATCTACTCATATGGAATATAAACATATGGAATACTCTACATAAGAAAATATACTGTGTCTACTTTTGTAAAAGTTTGATGTTTCACTTTTTTTCAAAAAACAAAGAATTAAATAATAATAATAATAATTCTATAATTATGGCTCCTTAACTACAACAACAGTGTATAAATGCTAAGCATTGTATAAATGCTAAGCATTTATACATTTCAGTTTTTTGTTTTTACAAAGAGTCATGTAGTTTTGGGAATCGGGGCCATTATTGCTTATTTTGCAGGAACCATCAAAAATTGGATCTTTAGATTGTAAATGTTGCTAAGACAAAAGTCATTCCTGAAAAACCCTAAAATGAATAAAATCTGAAAACCACAAATGTTAACATGCAATGGCCAAGGTATTTGTGTTTTAAACACAACTTTTAACAAACAATATATTAAGGATATGAAAGTTCTTGCCAATACAGTAAATGGGATAAATCAAATTATGCAATATAAGTGGAGATGAATCCAGATAATAGGAGAGATAAGATAATAAGAAGATAATGCACCAGACTGAACAGATGTTTGCTTTAAAGCATAAACTCTCAGCTGCCCTCAGATCCTCAGAGAGGCTGTTCAACAGGTGAGGGCCGTAGTAGAAAATTATTGTTTTAATTTTCACTTTAGGTTTCTGCAGAAGCTTCGTTGGATCAGCGGATATCTAATAAAAAGAGTCGATTAAGACCATTAAGTGTTTTATTACTTAAAAGCATTTAATGCTAATCAGAGAAACCTACAGTAATTTCCTAAATGGTCAGATAATTGATTCAGACTAAGCAAGTCTTTAAGGTCAAAAGTGTGTGATGTGGACTCACTTTCCGACTCTTGTCAACATTTATTGCTGCTGAATTTTAATGTACAGAGAGGTCTATAAATAAATGTATTTTTTATTCTTTGTTTTAGGAAAGCAGAACATTTCAGTAATCAATTTTAAATGTTATGAAATTACAAATTATGTGAATGTATTTAAACCTATCACAGAAGTTATGAGGCCTGTAAGAGAGATGGTTAGACACAATACAGAGTTATGTCACTAACAGCTATGAAAATTATTATTGAGGATTATTGTCTCCCTATCACAACACACATTTGTTGCAAATGAAAACACTTGGATAAGAGCATGTATAATAATTTAGTGGTTTTGTATCCATATCAGGCCACTTTTGTTGGCTTCTTCTCGATTAATTAGTTTTCAGTGTTGTTCGTCACATGTGTCTCCCTGCTGTGATGACCTGTCCAGAGTGCATTCTGCTTCTCTTTTAGGAGAAGCTCTCGCTCCATGTGACCCTTACAAAGTCAAAGCAGGTAGAGGAAATTGATACATGAATGGATTTTTATTCAAACAAGGAAAAAGCTCAGTTCTAGTTTTTTTTTTTTTTTAAAACAACAGATCAAACCACACACACACTGATGCCTAAAATACTCTGGTCCAGCTTGTTTAGTTAAAAGACCCCAGAAAAGAGCACAGCAGTCTGTCTGTGATCAAAAAATATAAAACTGAACCCTCCTTTAATCTGTGCGTCGTCTTCAATTTTAGCCTTATCATTGCAATTAATAGCCTTTTTTCCACATCAGCTCCTGCTGAATTATAAAGAGATCAAATAGGAAGAAAGAGATTGGTTGGGTAAGGCATGCAGTGTAACTGCGAGAGCGAAATGAAGAAGAGGATAGCAAAAAGACAAAGATGAAAAGCGAGTGGAGTAGGGGTGAGCTGAATGAGAGAGGGGCAAAGTGCCTCACTTGCCTCGACAGGCTGCAGACCCCCTCTGTCAACCAAGTTCATCAGAGCCTTGTGATCTGAATAAAATTTATTAATCTCTGCAGGGAGCATATGTGTGGGTAGCTGCTGAACTGCCTGCATGTGTGAGTGTGTTAGCAGGGTTTAAATCTACCCAGAGAGGGCTTTTGGTAAGCTTTTCTCTGACATATACCCTAGTTAGATCGCTGCAGACTTCTTGTTGGGGTGTCACATGGGAGAGTCAAGTCCCAAGTCTGTGATACTGCCTGTGATCGTGTTTTTTTGTAACACTTTATACACGGTCTCATACTGTACAGCCAGCATGTGCACATACCACTAGTGTGGAGAAGACTGTGGCTTTCTTTCCAGTGTGCCTCTGCTCAAAGTCTGCATGGGTCCATATCCGTATCCCGATGTGTGTTTTAACTGAAAGCTCTATACTGAATTTTACATTATCACACTGCATTTGAGTATGTGTCTGTGTCAGTGAGAGAGAAAGAGAGTATGCATTACTGGCCTCCTTACTGACCTACATGAAGTATCAGTGGCAGCCAGATGATAAGGAAAAATTAAAAATGTAGGCTGGGACACAGCTTGAAGATGGCCTCTATGGTTTAAACCTTCTGTGAATATTTGTAATAGGTGGACAGAATGACAAGTAGGATCGGGGATAATGATTTTACTAAACTGTCCAACCCTCTCTTAAAATCATTAATCATTAAAAGGCTGCACCGCCATAAATCAGTGATGTCGAAACTTGTTGCCATGGTGTCCAAGATTATCAGGTTGAGAGCATAAACAATTTTATTGTGAAGTGTTCTACTTTTACCAGCTCAAAAAATGTTTTGATTAGTGCGGAAAGGTGACACATTTGGCAGCAATAAGGTCCTCAGTTCAAATCCCAGCCTCGGGTTTTTATTCAAAATGTGTGGATTCCCTCGGGGTATTCCAACTTCCTCCTTGACTTTAAAAAAATGCACACATAAAATCTCTAAAAAAAACCTTAAAATTTTTGATGGAAGATGGAAGATGGAAGAATAAGCAGGTTTAGATCATGGATGAATGGGTGGATGAAACTAAAACAGACACAAGGGAGAATGTGAATGACAAAACCCGACACATCAAAAAGAAAAGGTCACACACTGAATTCTGAATGATACACTGCTGGACAGGACAAGTTAAGAAAAAAGAAAATAAGGTCACATACTGTAATACTTTGTTGAATCGCCTTTAGCTTCCATCACCTTGGAAGAGGGTAATTCTGGACTCATCAGACCACACGACCTTCTTCCATTGCTCCAGAGTCCCGTCTTTATTCTTCCTATCGAACTCAAACCTTTTTTTCTCAGATTAGCCTCACTACTTTGTGGTTTTAATCCAGCTTCATAGTTGTTTACTCCCAACCCTTTAGTTTTACATGAATTTTGTATCTTAATTTATCTGTTGAACATATTTGTTTGTTCTGCTGTTGTTTTGGGGGGTTTAATTTTAACCTAACGTTTAAGTGATTGCTGATTATGACAATATTTTTTCCCATCAGTTTTTTAGTACAGGTGATCGTCACTGACTATTCAAGTTTCTAAAATTGCTTTGCCAGATTCAACCCAATTTTAGTCCTTTTATATAATTTCTGTTGATTTTTTTTTTTTTTTATGTCCCTGATGCATGTCAATTATTTGACCAAATTTACATAACCCAAGAATGTCTTTAAACATGATCATTTAATGAGCATCGACATACTACTTGAGTTGGGGATAAATAATTTGTTGCCAGATGAAAAGCAACCATCCATGCTGTAATTATCCAATGGGAGGCTCTTATTGATTTGCTTTGTTAAATCCAGGTGGTGATCTTATTTGAACAAGCAGTTGATCTTTCTAATGGATGTATTTAATGTCTGTTTTCAAAGTCAAAGTGATTAAAACATATGGTGTTCTGATTATTCTTTTATGTGCCATTTTACTATGAGGAGCCAGTAACAAAGTACTGCTGAATAGGAAATCATAAACTGTTCCAGCTTTTTGTAAACCAGCATGAAGAGGGAATATAAAGTAGGTATCCAAGAGGAAAGGGAGGGTTAGTTTATCTTTTGAGGCTTTATGTATATATATTTTAAATTTGTCTTGAATCCGGTTTAAAGTTCCTGATGCCTGGACACTCATGAAAAACATTATTCAGTGCTCTGTTGTAATGTCTGAGTTATCAGCATATGGTGCCTCTGATATCAGCGCCGCATTGCTCCGAAGCCATCTGGCATGTCGTTGATTCGTTTTTTGATTGTATTGTCATACAAAGTCTTTCTTGATTGTATATCAGAGCCCAGTGTTACCCTGCATTTTCCTGCATAGCGAATGAAGGTCTCCACATGTGCTGTACTGTATGAGGCTTTTTCCAGGCAAGCAATCAACTCAGCTGGGAATCAACTTCCCAGCTTTGCTTCATCAGACATTTTTTATGCAATTCGTACAGTTTCTCCTGTCCATGTTAGCTTTGGAAAGATAGTGTACTTGCTTTTTTTCTGTGGTTAAACATGTCCTGATGAAACCTTTACCCAGGCTTTCTGTTTTGTAGAGGTTTCTTTGAACGGAAAGTGAATCATTTAGTTTTTTTTATTTGGTGAGAGATCGATGACAGACATTGTTGTGTAACAAAATTAGCAATTTTTAACACCTTTTAGACTGCTGTCACAAATTTCCTCAACTGCTTCCAGTCTGTGGTGTATTTATCCCACTACTTCTCATACTAAATACCTAAATTTACCTCTATTCTATGTATTATTACTAAATTAACCTGTCCTACTTAAGCTTACATCTTCTTGACAACAGATTTTTTTTCTTCGTCGTTCAGCATTAATGATGGAGTAAGAGGCTAATGCTTGTTTTTATATGCGTTTTTTTCCTCATGTGTGGTTGTAACTCTGCACCACGAATGCCCAGTTTTTAGATACTAGAACAGTTGGTGATAAATTTGGCATTAAAATGTTTTGCCATCACACAGAATTTTCACATAACTTGTCAGCCCATGTAAAGATGCATAAAAACACATAAACACCATAAACTTACACAGCATAATTTAGACAAAACCAACTTTTAAAATTTTGTAAATTTATTCAGTGGGGAAAACGTTTAAAAATAACTGTTTTAGACAAAGTCACCAATTTTCAATTACTGAGAGTCCTTACAATTAATTTTACATGAATAAAATTAAATATTTTAATGTACTGCATGGGACACTTTACAGAAAAGAGTTAGAGACTTTGTGGAAGAATCTATTTCATTGATGACAACATCATGATGTCTCATACAGAGAAATAGACACATGGTGGGATTTGCAATTGCAAATTTTGGTGGTCCTGTTTATACTCTGTTTTTTCGTTATTTTTGTAGATTTATAATTGGAAACAAGTCAGGGTAGGGGACATTTTCTCACTGTTTGACTTTGTCCCTCTAAAATCAGTTTACAGCTTCCTTATCTCTGTGTTTGTAACTATTATTGCTTGAAAACCAACACTGGTCTAATGTTTAGATTCTTATTAAGAAAGGTTTTTTAATTTGGTGTTAATTTTAATTCACTTGTTCCCATTAGAAATATGTGAAGTGAGAAAACCATTAACATGTTCAGTTCTCGTTTTAACCCTTGTGTTTGATGCACAGCAGTGACAACAATTCTTCAATTAACTTCGCTGTTGCTGTATTAGCAGCATTTTTGCAACATTTACCATCCCGCTGATGGTCACAGTCGCCAACGCTGCCCTGTGAAAGCAAGGTCTTGCTCTCTTCATGTCATCTCTCCTCTCTGCTCCTGCGGAGTCTGGCAGAGACACTCTTTCAACAACAAATGGGACTAAACCTGCCCTGACATTGAGGCTGCATGAGAGTAAAAACTGAAACAAACAATATGCCGCTTTAAACTTTTTTAGTTTATGATCGTTTGTGGACATATACATAACAACTATAGCTTACATATGTAAGTGTTCATTCTGGCAATGCCCTCAATATTTTACACGTCATGTGTTTAGTTATGATCCAGAGAACTCTGTTTAAAGAGCAGGAAGTGAGCAACAGCAGCTGTAGGGTTTTAGATTAAGCAGGATACAGAGGTGTGTATGTACATATACAGAAAGGAGCATGAGTAACACGGTGGGAGGAAGAGGTAACCTTTGACAGAGCTGAAGGCACAGAAAATAACACAAATATAAAGACATATCGCATGAGAAAAAGTTGAATTTTGGGGAAAAAAATCACAGTGCCAAGAAAAACACACTACTTGACAATGTGAAAAACTGAAGAGAAATTGGATGAGGAAGAAGGTGTCTGGTGAAGATGTGTGAACTATAGTTTATAAAAGGATTCCAGGTTTGTGTAACTGTAGATTGGTGACAATGAAGGATTTTTTTTTAAATAAAAGAAAGTAGAAAAGATCACAGTAGAAAGGTTGCAGAAAAATGATGGATTAAAGGAGTGAGAGAAAGAAAGTTTGTCCTGGCACTCCAGAAGACGATTCTGAGAGTAAAAATAATCTACGGTAGCCACCTGAGAGGCTGCTGTGTCACAGTGTGCCCTAGTTTAATTTAAACCCAACGCATATGACACTGTTTCTTTTTTCCTGTTTTTAAACCAGATTTTGTCCCAGTTAAAGTTACTTACTGTATTTTAGAAGAAAGAAAAGAGAAATCATCTCTGACTTACTGTTAGAGGTCTGTTACTTTCAAAATGTCTTGAATAGCAACTTTCGTACAAACTGACTTGAATTGACGTTTGCATTTATTACCCGTGCTGCATCAGAGACAGATATTTTCTTTACAATGAAATCGTCACCGCTCTATCAAATGTGACAGAATTATAACTTCAGAATATATAATCTAATTTTAATGTTATTATGGGCTTGTGCCCAGTGCAGTGAGAAATATAAGAAGGTGAATGTATTATATGTTTTCAGGAAAACATAAACAGATTTATCAAAACTGTAGAACAAATTCTTTTATTCAGGTATATCACCGATAGAGGTTTTTCTATTGACAATGCTGGCATTTAAAATTTAGGGGAACCGACTGTTTTATAGAATTACCATGCTTTCTTTTACTTAGTTAAAATGTTTTTTAACATGTGATCATGGACCCATGTAGTTTAACAAGTAAAGCTCAGTAAGTTTAGTAATCCATGTTCCTTTCCTCTTATTTAAACCTTGAGCTGCATTTATGTCGTCCACTCTTAGCATCAGTCTAAGTCAAGTTTATTCATGCTTTCTTAACCTTAAGCATCTTCAACATCTCTGATGACAACAAGTCTCTGAGCGTTCAGCAGATGGCGCATCCACAACAAAGTGTGTACTAACGTTCCCTTAGAGTCTGAGAGAGCTCTCCTACTGCTCCCATAGTGTGTATGCTACCCTAGAAACTTGATTGTAACTACACATGTGGTGCAGCTCATGTTAGTGTGTGTTCAAATACATGCATAGTTTGTAGCTGTTCCATCTGTCTTCACATCAATTCAATCCACCTCTTTTCCTGTTTGTACTCCCACTTTATTCCCACATGTTCAGAGTTTGTCTCTTCCTCCTTTATTGTCTTCTCTCCTGTTGAAGGAGTGAAATGAACAGTATCTCCTTTCCCTGGCACACACTGAGTGTTAGATCACTTATGTGCACAGCATGGCAGTGAAACTTTTAAACATGTCAGTGGTTAAAAATGGCAAAGATTTTCCCTTTGTCTCACCTTAAATTTTCAAATTCCCATATGCTGCCACCACTTTAGCAGTGATAATATCAGGAACAATTTAGCTATTTTATCAAATGTGTCATCAGGACTTGAAGCTCTATATCTCCCATAAAATTTCCACTCCCCAATATATTTTCCTCTGACATATCTCCTTGGTTTAGATCTTCAAACCTGTAATTGTAAAATTTAAAAAGGCCTTTTTACATGCTAAATTATTCATTGCTCCAACATCATATAAAACCTTCTCAGCCTTGGGCTAATTGCAGAAAGAAGAGTTAGACTGATATGATTTCTACACAAGGGAGCAGAAAAAAGTTTTCTTCTTATTAGAAGCCGTATCAAAACATTTCAGTAAAACTGTGCATCTTCACTTGATAGCGTACCAACTGAAAAATTCAATAGCTATAAAAGCTTGACCAGATTAGCTTTACAGTTTCAAAAACGTCCAGCATGAATCAGAACACATTGGCTAGTAATCCAACATAAAATATTTAACTACCTGTACAGCTACATTCATATGTGTTCATATATAGAGTGTGTTTTTTTTTTTGCCAACATATATTAGAATATATTAACAATTTATGCATCTCAAATGCATTTTTGCACTGGAGGCTTGCATGGCCCTATTGTACTCAGAGCCAGGTTGTGTTTGCACTGAGCAGAGTGTCGCCTCAGAATTGGGCGGTCACGTTCCTGCTGAAGCTGCCTAGGCCATTCCCCCAGATGGCAGAAATGTACCTCAGCTCAACATTTAATTACATCAATCAAACAAATTCTCATGTTCATTTTATAATCATGAAGATTTCCATTTGGTGTTTCTGAACCACTGCTACGGACCCCATTCAGGCATTCTTTCAGACTTCTGATCACTTGGATAAAGGTTCCCTGATTTCAAAACTTAAACTGAAGTTGCGCTTGTAATTCCAATCTCTAGTGTGACAACAGAGTGTGGATTCAGCCTCCAGATCAACATCAAAGACACATTTGGTTAAGCACAAGCAGGTGCTCATAATTTATGTGCCACCTTTTTAATTTTGTTGTTTGTATGTAGTCACTGGAGCCACAGTCAGTGTTTTTTTGTCACTGTGGAGTAGAAAGCTACATTAATCTTCTTGATGTGTGATGGGATGATGTGGATTCTCTATTCATCTTCCTGAATATTAATTCAACCACATACCAATGAAATGCAATTATATATGTTATTATTTACAAACAAAATCACAGACATTGAAAAAGTCTAGCACAATGTCTGATCGAGGGATCTGCAAGATAACTTATCTTTGCGACCTCATTTTCATGTTTTAAAAAAATATATATATTTGGGACTTGAACTTTGTGACAGTCCATTGTCCTGCTGAATGTAGCCCTGATAAGATAGATACACTATGTCAAAAAAGGATGAACATGGTCAGCAATAACACTCAGGTAGGAGTGTTTATAAATTGCTTGGTTGTTGCCAAGGGGCCCAGAGAAAATTTACACTACAGCTTTACATTACTGTTGATACCCAGCATTATGGCTGCATAACATTGCATTATGTCAAGTTGTGTCTATGTTGTGATATATCTATGTTGTGATATGCTGTTAATGGTAACAAATAACTTAACAGTTTTATCTAATAAAGTGTTAATGTGTTCAAAAAACTGTCCTTTTTGGATATTTATATTACAATATTCGATGGAAAAAAAACTCAAGGTAAAAGCTGTGAATGTATGTTTTTCTCAAAATTGTACTCTTGGTTTTGAGTAGCCGCTAAAATGAAGAAAAAAAAGACAACATAAAAAGAAAATACTTTTAGAATGTAATTACATTTTTGAGTAGATTTCTGTATTTAGTTATCCAGATGGTATTTGTATTGGTTATTAGTGTGTCATTTCATTAATAAAAATTTTGTCTTAAAGTCAGTATGTTCTTGGAGCAAGGACATAGATAAAGAGATCAAATCTTTGAGCCTTGCTTAGTATTCTGGCATCTGTTTCTGCAAGTTTTCATTTTATATTTTAGCTCACCACTCATGCAATAGATAACCACCATTAATGAGATGCAATCTAAACTGCATTTGGTTTAAATTAGCCAATAAATAAAATTATGATTAAATGCTCTCAAGAGAAATTGTCTGCGCAGTTCTAAGAGATAAATGAGATGAGTTTCAGAATTAGTTCCATTTTTATTGCAAAACTGATTGTCGTTTTATACATTTTGAGATAATATGCACAACGAGTCTTCTGATTGCAGTTCAGCTATAGTTTAGTTTAAAACTTAGTTTTCTGTCTTTCTTGTAGCTTTTCTCTAATATGACCAAGAAATCTTGGCACAAATACTAATACTATTACTAGTAGTAATAATAGCATCACTGTAAAACATGACATGAGGCTCGTTGTCTTAGGCTCAACTTTATTGCTTTTTGCTTTGGATCGATTTTCTAAAAATATTTTCTAAACAATAATTGCTTCTTAGATACCTTAACAAATTGGCCTAATGTTTCAAAGAAAGCAATGATGGGAGACAGTAATGGTGCAAGGGCAACTGTAAATGTGGTGAGATGTACACTCCAGCTTTGCTATTTCACAAGAACTTGTCATATGAGTGGCAGTGATAGATGCTGAATGTCTGTCATAAAGATATTGACAGAAGAGGCATGATTGAGAATGATTTGTTGCCTATCTTTCTTCCCAATATGATTTGCAATGTGTTGGTAGAGTAATAAGAAAGAACCATTGCATTTCTAACGGTATGGTTCTCATAAAAGTTAGGAAAATGAAACATTTCTGCCAAAATGGTGCAATGCAATTCATCTCTGTAGCCTTTCAACTGGGTACTGATTGCAATTATTAAGAGGTCTCAACTTCTATACGAAAGCACATCTTTTCACCGAAATGGACGCACTTCAGTGATTCTGATCTGATTTATCCCTTCAGAGGCCATTCCAATCACATTAGAAATAAATTCACATGCTCCACTTTTCTTCTACAGCCTTCTATATTCAATTCAGCCTTGAAAAATTGGTTAGAATGCCTCCTGATGGGAGATTAATTCTCCGCGTGGTGCTTCTTTCGACACTGGAGTAAACTTAGTCATTTTTACTGTTGAGTTTGTTGATCGGATTCCTGCATGAAATTATTTTTGAAGCCTGCTGTTTGCTACAGTATCAGCACTCGAGCCAAATGACTACAAGGTTAAGTTTGGATAATTTTTCTGACAGTTCCATAAAAAGTTTGTTGGACTCACACAAGGTGCAGGAGGATGCTCGATGTGTGGATTTAACCAGACAGCTCATTTAGTTTAGCCTCCATTCCTATTTGGGTGAGATTAATTTTAGAGGCTGACTAATGTGGTAATTGTCGCAGCATGCAGCTGCTTTTCCTGTCCAATCTAAACCTCATGCTAGTCATTTTGGTGCTGCCTCTGTCTAAGTAAGCAGTGGAGAAAAAAAATTATTTCTATTATCTATAAATAACGTTATCTTCTGTGTAAAGGCAGGGAAGCGGGGGGCCATTCTGATTCAACACCAGTGGGTTTTGTTTTTGTTAATTGTTTTCCTATTTGCTCTTGGAAAACGTATGCTATTGGTTTTATCACTGCAGAGGCACTTAGCAGAGCTTTTAGTTTGTTAGCTTTTGAGGTAAACACAGACCTCATCATTAGTTGGGCATATAAAATGGGGAAGTCAGGAAACAAAATCATCCTAACTTTTCTCCTTATTTTTTGCAGATTTTGTGTGTTTTGCCATCTAAATCCGTTCACAGTTTCTACCACATTTGTTGCAATCAGGTTTGTGTTGAAAGTACTTATTGGCAAAGTTATAAGGCAGGAGAACAACTTCTGAAAACATCTTGAGAGTCAAACTTTGTCCAGTGTTGTGCAATCTCTGTAAGAAAAGGAAGTGATTAATGGTCTGGGGCAATCAGTCTCCAAAGGTTTGTGTAGTACCAAAAAGAGAATCTAAGTGTCACAAAGATGGTTAGTGGAACAACAGCACTTTGACCACTTTGACCACTTTCAGGTGTTTGGACTTCTGATTTTCATACCAGTTTCATACTACAAATTATCAGAATTGCAGCATTCATTAAGAAAGTTGTGCCTGCAGCCCTCTCTTTGGTCATTATGCTATTCTGAGAAATGCATCAATTAGCTTATTACAATCCAGCACTCATTTTGGCTTTTTCTGGGGTCTGGGCAGCTATTTCATAGATTTTTCTTCTTTTGATGAGTTTTTCTGTATTTGATGTGACGATTCCCGATTTTTTGTGTTTGATATGATGATTACCGATTAGTGCTGATCTGTAAACAACAGCACCATGGAAGTAAAACACAAAGTGTATCAATTAAACAATAGAAAAGCCTTGGGCACAGGCTCAAAGAAACATCAGAGAGAGCAGGCTGCAGGCAAGCTATACGCTGGAGCATCAGGCCTCCCTATGACCTAAAGTGCAGCAATCTTAATCAATTTTATTGAACACAAAATAAACACTGTTGCTAGTATTTTTCATTGCAATTAGTAAACAATAGAGAAAAACACAAAGAAGACAAAGTTTTGAGTGGGAAAGAAAAGAAAAAATATTGAAGTAGAACAATTAGGAATTAAGAAGTATACTTTTTCTAAATGAGTACCCCACCACATCATTTGCTTGGGCAAAAGAAATATGAGTTCTAGGTTACCAAAAGTCTTGTCAGTCATTTTCATTGGGATTTTTTTTTTTACCACATGATTTCTGAGGGTCTCTGTAATCATGCACAGGTTGCAATTTTTTTCTTCACTGAATTTTAATGTACCTTAAGGAAATGTTCCAGGGCAGGTATCTGGTTTTGCATTAGCAAGGTCATTTAAATGGATGGGGAAGTAGATATATGCTTCCCTGCAGTCTCTCTGACACTCCGTGTGTCCTTTAGCAAGACAGCTCCCCATAGTTTCAGATCATCATACCGAGCCTCAGGCCCTCTCTGTCCTCTCCTTCCCTCCATCACTACCCCCACCTCTACTTTTTTCCCAAGTTTCCCTCTTCATTTTCCTCCTGTTATCTTGCCCCTCTTCCCTTCTTTTCTAACGATGCCCTTGACGAGGTAATGACTGCCTGTCAATTTGCTCTGTCCATCTTTTCACTCATTACTTCTCGCTTGTCTCTTTCATGCTCACTTTGTTATTCTTTGCCGACAGTTTAAAATGCCTTTCAATTTTAAGAAACAAATTGAGTATTTTTAACAAAAATTGCTTGATCTAACTTCTTGCTTTTGACCTTCATGGGAGCCCTGTTCTCCTATTTGCCGTCATCAAAACATGAATCAAAACATTGGACAAAATGGTAATTTTCAGAATATACACACTATATTACACAATATATATACATAAACCGAACTGTAGCTTTTTGAATTTATATATATATATATATATATATATATATATATATATATATTAGAAATGTTATTATTCTATATTGTATGTCTCCTGTCTTTGTTGTGTCTATTTTGTCTATTTTCTTATAGTAATGTCCCATGACAACTGAAGGTCATATTAAATTGGTGTGTGCTTGTGATGGTGCCACTTATACACATAAATCTAATCACTGAGCTGCAACAAGAGGAGATCGCTACTCCAAAACGGCCACAAAATGACAACTTTATTACATGCACACAAGCAAGCAGTACAACCTTCAAATAAACTCATAAATACAAATAAAACACATGACAAACATAAGCTCCTTCTGCCATTGTTATGTTTGAGTATGGCACCCAGGAATAAATCTAAGCTACCTTTGGGCTTATGTCTAAAACAGTGTCTTTTTTTGTGCTCAGGATCTGAACAGAGAGGAAACCCTGCTGGAGCAGCTGAGAGAAAAAGATGAGCTGATTCTCAGACTCCAGAGTGAACTGGTAAGATTGACTTACAGGATAAACATAATTAGCTTAACAGTAAAGTCTGGCAATAGGGTTAGTCCTGGTAATACAGGAATCCGTGGGTTCTTAAAAGTCAGAAGCTTCATATTTAATCATCTCAATTTTGGGGCTTTGAAAGTCTTAAATTTGCGCAGATTTTTTAAATACCTGGTTCATTCAGTTACTGTTGAAATCATTATTTATAAATACTGCATAGAAAGACAAATTATTGTTGTGGATCAGTTAGGATTCCCAAAAATAATTAATATTTTCTGAATACAACTTATTTAATAATCAAAGGAAACATTTTGTTTTTCATTTCTTGACATTCAGACGTTTACATCAACTTCCTTAATATTTGATAGAATTGTCTTTTAAGTCGTATGAGCAACATCATACATTTTGGGTTTCCAAAAACTGGAGTGTGGCCCATTTTCAGTTCTGCTCAGAGATTGTCTACAGGACTGAAGACCAATTTAAAACATTGACTTGGTTATTGGATCGTTGTTCATTTGGAAGACTCATTTGTGGTCAAGCTTTGAGTTCCTTACTCAATTTTAGAAACAAATTGAGCATTTTTAACAAAAATTACTATATCTAACCTCTTACATTTGACTGATGAAATTTCAAAATTAAATCAGTTAGGTGTTGTCATATTGTTCAAAGGTGTGGGAATAGTAGTGTATGTAAACTTCTGAATTTGAAAAAAAGTAATAACTATTCTTAAAGCTATGTGTCTAGTATGTCTAAATATCTGGTTCAGATTAATGTTACTTATTGCTTCTTCCATTCTGTTTCAATCTCACTTTTTTCTTTTTTAATGTTCTGGCAGCATTAATTTGCTCCACGTGTTAAAGCTTCTGCTGAAGAGTTTCAGATGTTCAAGAATTAGAAAAACGCAATGGACATGATGCACACTGGAAAACATTCCCTTTAGGAGGATCTATTGTCAGATTTTTAGACTTTCCAATTACTTATTAAAAAGAACTCTGCTTGTAAAACTTTCTTCGTATTGTTTGTTTAGACAAATTAAAATCAAAGTTTCTTGTTTATGTTCCACTTCTAGCTCATTTGTCATCAGAGTGTAAGATTTATAAAGTTTGGTTTGAATTCAGACATTTCAGTCGTTGGCTAAAACCAGTAATCAATCACTGTAATGGAGCTTACTGGCATTGAAATTAACAAACGTTGGCATAGGAGAAAGGGGTTTATATGTCAGAGTCAATAAACGTAGGTAGACAATGTTTAATCCAACTTGCAAATGTCATTAAGTAAATTAAATATAAGTTGTCAGCAAATTAAATAAACTAGCTTACCTAAATTTAAGTTTTTCTTTTTTCTGGAATTGTTGGAATTGTTGAATTTAAGTCATAAGATTCTCAAATAAGGTATTCAGAAATCCTTAATTTAGTTTACTGAAACTTGCAGAAATACTTTTAAAGATGTTAAACAAAACATTTTGTGTTTAAGGTGCTGAAAAGAAGACTTATCTGGTACAAAAATATGGACAAAGAGTCTGACGATTTTGCGTTTGCTGCCAAAGTAGCCCTGACCAGTCGAGGCTTGGATTCCACCAGATCCCCTGAAAATTGACTGTGATATCTGGTAGATAGAAATGATCAGCCTGGAAGTTCTGTTATTTGTTATCAAGTTACTCCAGAAAATCCAGCTGATGCCTAAACTACCACAAGATAACATACCACAGCACAACTTTACTGTGTTTTTATTTATTTTTTATTTTTAATATTTTATCTTAACGGCAGTTTTATCTTGTAAAATACTTTGGTCAACTTTATTAAAACTGACATTGACAATTGGTTCGAGGTTCCTGAGTATAAGATTGCCCAAAGCCTCAAATGTAAAAACTGTACAAGACTTGGCATTATTAAGTTGACCAATGATCTTTCTTTAAACAACTTTGAGGAACTCTACTGTGATCAAGAGTTAGTTCACCTCACCATTCAGTTGTTATGATGTCAATACTGATCTTTACATTAGAAAATGTAAATATAGGAAGTAATTATTAATTAAGTAACTAATAAATTAACATACCAAAGTTCTATTTTGTAATTCATGCCAAACATTTTTACCTGACAGGGTTTGGTTACGTTAAAGCAGATTCAATTATGGTTGGAAGATGATAACCAGACTTGTTGCACAGTTCTGGGAAATTTGAAGTGATTTTGTGCCTTGACATTTTTCTATGAAATTGTGTTTTTCTTTATAGCAGATGCTAACCATTTCAAATTTTGAAGAGTGTAAAAATAGATTCTGACTGTAAAATTGAATAGAAAAGGTCAGCAAACTAAGATGTTTATCTTTCAAGGCAACATGTTTATCCTTGCCATAGAAGACAGTGGTTAGGGGAAAAAATCCACCATTAAAGACAAGGGAAAAGAAATGCAACAATGGTGCTGTAGAATTTTCATAATATAAGTATCGGCTGACAAAAAATACCTTCTCTGTCTTTGTATATATAAGCTGTTCTCTCATGCGTGCACAGTTGAACAGCAGAATTATTGTGCTCAGACTGAAATTTCTCCCACAAGAAGATAAAGAGCCAAGGATGGAAAGCAATCCCTTAATTCTGTCTTGTTCTATCTTTCAATACTCGTATAACATAACACATTTAGTGAAAAATATATTGTATCACTGTATTTTTCTAGTGCTTTTGGTACCTTGATTTCTGGAACAGCTACTGAAATGCTCAATACAGCAAAATCTATCCTCATTTGTCATCCGCATGTCTGTAATTTGTCACCTGTTCCACCAAAGTAATGGAATGCAGACATTATGCCAAGCCTTTGCAGAATAATGTGTCAGTGTTAAAGCAGTGAGTGATGCCAGTACAACCCACTGACTTGAGTCTCATACAACATCTGTTTGTTTGATCACTTTTTGGCACTCACATCCATTTTTTTTTCTTTGCTCTTTCATCTTCCTCTATCACCCCGGTTTATTTCCCCGTCAGCAGCCTCTGTTTTAATTTGTTTTCCATTTTAATTTTGTTTGGTGCAACTGATGTGGACCTAATACTAAAATCAAGCAAATTGGCAATCACTATGACATTTATACTACTCATATAATTTCTTTCTAGAGCAATATAATTAGTGGTGTCGTGTTGGAGCAGACGCCCCTTATACGGAGGGCATAGTTCTTGACTCAGATGTCCTGGGTTTTTGACTTGCAGACCATTGCTTCATGTATTTCCCCTACTCCTCCCCATTTCATGTAAAATTTCTTTCATAAAATGCCACCAGAGCTACAAAAGACTTTACAATAACATTATATATCCTGCTGACCCTAATAACTTAGGAGACTGTTTTGTATTGTTGTTGTATTTGTTGTGTTCAAATTTACAAATACATTGTCTTTAGACTTGCGTAGCTATTTTAAAACCACCTTTTAATGAAAATGAATTCAATTTTCCATGAGATTATGTCTGCTCATTTATCCTAACACATGGCCCCCCTGCCTCTCGTACCCCCTCCCTGTCTGTAACGGCAAATTAATCCTGAACAAATTAGAGTTAAACCATCTGGAAAAAATGTTTTTTAGCTTACAAGTACATGTATATTCCCCAAATGGGTTTAGTCTGAGTCCTCTACAGCTAATGTGCGGTACAATGAAATACTCAGCCTTCCTCCAGAGAGTTTTTCTGATGCCATGAGTGCGAGTGAAAGGAAATTTTGTTGCTGTTTTCTAAATTGGCTTTGTGTGGCCATCTGGGGACACCTTCCTTTCACTATGTGATTGTAAAAATTCCTCAAAAGTTTTCTCCTGGTTTTTCTATTTGTGTTTTTTCCCATTTGCTTGCAAAAGTGAAGAGCATGTGGTCACTTATGTATGCTAAAATCCCTTGAGAATCTGTGCATTTGTGCAGATAGCTGTCAGAATATAGTAATTCAAGCTCATATCTGTTTGAAACTTAATAAATGCAAGCATAATCTTGCAATTTTCCTAGAAATTCTGGGTCCTTAAAGAATGAAAGAATGATAAATATCTTAAAGTCTTTGCATATTCGGTATTTGTAAGTGCATTATCACTTCCTGGGTTGTTTCTGTACTGTAACCAGATCTTAACCTTGTTTTTACCTGTATGTGATAATCAGGTCTTCTTCAGATTTGTGAAACTTCCCTGTTGTGTTTGCATTATATGCTTGAACTGTGGTTGGATAGTGTAGTGGTTCTGCTTTAGACAAATATTTATTTCAAAGCAAAGTTAAAGTGTAGCATCAGATGTGAAGGGCAAGCCACAGACAGTTTTCTTATTCTGCAAATCTGCCAGTGAAACCCTATTATCTCATAGAGAAACTCAGATTCACTTTTCATAAGTTTTCTGTTGGTACTTTGAATGCACCATTAAGCTTAAGAAAGCCCATTTTGCTTTTCATGTAGTCAGACACGATTAATGGAAACTGCTGTTTTTAACTGGATTTGTGCTGAATTTGAAGAGGACTATAAATGCAGGTTCAGAGCTGGATTATAAATGCTTTCTTTTATTCCCCTTACGATAAACCTTGTTTTAATTTGGTTGATTAATTTTTATCGAGGTTAATCAATTTCTCCATATGTCATATTCACTGCAACTTTCAACCCGTTCTGTTCTCCAACCCATGAGCGGCACAGGGAGAAAATGTCAGAATGATTAGTGACAACGTCGTAAAGTGCTCCCAGTGGAAATGGTGCAGGGTCCCTCTTAGGGCTTGCAACCTTCGTTTTAAAAATAATCACGTAGAGGTAAGAGAGGAGTTGGCTGGTTCTTGGGTCCAGATAAAATTGCTGTATTTTGTCGAAAAGTGCCAGTGCTTCTCTGACTACAACCATCTATAAATCTGCCAGATAAAACCCATTAATTATCTCCTTGAAGGACCTTTTTTTCATGTTGGCCAGCTTTACCTTTCCTTTTTTATTAATTCCTCCCCACTTAAGTGGTGCTGCCTTATGCCCCTGCAATTTGGCCCCTTTTTATGACATTTATGATTTCCAGACAAAATTCTTGATGTTGTTTTTCATGTTCCTTATGACAATTTGCAAAGCATGGATACATGCTGTGATGCATTGCTATTAAAAAGTATTCGCCTGCTTGCAGATTTCTTATGATTTTTTTTTTCGCACTTAAGTGTTCCACATCATCAAGGCAAAGCAAGTTTATTGTACAACACATTTCAGCAAAAAGGGAATTGAAAGTGCTTTACACGATGGCAAAATAAAACATTACATTGCAGTGGCATAGTAAAGGAAAAAAATTAAAAGTTGGAATGCAGACTAGAATTTATGCCGTTCCAGTTATATATAAAAAAAAAGCTGAAAAAAGTTTCAAAAACTACAACCAGCCTGACCTCTCAATCAATCACTTAAACATAAGCTTTCTTACAATACAGCTAAATAATATTTATAAACAACATATCATTTTCCAAACTAAATAATTTCAAGAACAGCTTCTAAGGAGTAGCCATTTGACAAAAATAATAAAACAATCCATTGATAGCTCCATGAGGATGTGACAAAGGAACCCAGAGCAACCTCTTAAACTCTGCTGGCCGAACCTGCCTCAGTTAACATCCATATTCATGATTCAACAATATGAAAGAGTTTCAAGAGAAACAACACTGCTAACTAAAAAGAACACAACTGAATGATCACATTTTACAAAAACAATTTTGCTGTAGTTGGGAAAATATGTGGATTGAGGAGAAAGGAATGGAGGAGAATTTTTTTCTCTTCACTCCTGTGTCATCTGGTATAAAAGTAATGCAGCATTTCACAAAAACATGATCACACCTGCAGAGAGTTTTTGGTGGTAGTGCTATGGTCTGGGCCTTTGAGGGTACTTTACTTCTTCAGGATTTGGATAAATTATTATTATTATATGAAACATGAACACTGCTCCTTATCAGAAAATTCTGAAAGAGAATGTATGGCCCTCAATTTGTGACCCTAAGCGCAAGCGCACTTGGGCTATGCAGCAGCACAATGATCCACAGGTACACCAGCAGGTCATACTCATAGAGACTCAAAAAAAAACCCTGAAATGCTGTTGCATGACATTAAATAGGCCATTCAGGCTTGAAAACCCTCTAATGTGCCTGAATTAAGCAATTATTCCAAGTAGAGTGGGCCAAAGACCTCCACAGTGATATAGACGACTCATTGCCATTTATTGCAAACTCTTTGCTGGCAGTCATTGCCTTCAATGTTAGTAAAACCAGTTATTAGTTTTTAAAGGTAATTATTTTTTCACATAGGACCAGAATGATTAGGTTTTTTCTTCAACAACTACACCCTTAAATATTACTTTCTGTATTTACTCAAGTTGTATTTAGTATTATAGAAATTGTTTGGTATTGATCTAAAATATTAAGATTATGACAAAATGCAAAAACAGCAGAAATCAGTGAAGGGGGCAATACTTTTTTCAGTGTGTTGTACAGTAAACGGAGGCAGTCAACAGGTCTGCAGGGGGAGCAGTACCTATTATTTGTTTGTATTTGATGTTTGTGGGTGGGTTGTGGACATGACTGATGCATGTGTGTTTGCTTTGTATGCAGGAGAGCGCCAGAGCAGCCCTGAAGATGAAAGACTGCCAAATGACTGATCGCACAACGCAGACAGAACACACAGGGGCAGAGGTAAGATGCTCACAGACAGCACACCGAGTGGACCTGTCAGACTGAAACACAAACACAGCATTACACACTTCATCTTCTGACACTTGCCTCGCCACTAAACAAAGCACAGTTTAAATACACATTTCCTTTTTGTTATGCTGTGGCCTAGCTCATATCTACTTCTCTTAATTTTTTTTGTTGTGGTCCAAGTTTTGCTCCAACTCCATTTTCTCTCTCCCAACATGTTTTGCTCTGTATTATAGTCCTCCCATTCTGCCTTCAAAGTCCCGCAGTGCTCAGAAAGAGTGCTGCTTCCTGCCTGCCTGCTCAATGCCCTCAGCTGACATGGCCTCTTTGGCTTCTCTAAAGGCTGACAGTATGGGAACGCAGGAGACTTAATGGATGACTGTCTAAAAATGGCTGCCTGTAACGGAAACCGGAGCAGAGTTTTTGGGGTCTGTCTCCTCTTTTCCCTTTTTTTCCTTTTAAAACACCTTTTCTTCATCTTCCCTGCTCCAAAGGTTCTTTTATACCTTTAATCCTGGTGTGTATAAAGTTGGCAAGAAACATTGTGAAACGGAAAAAGCTTTGCCATTGTGTGAGCGAGTGGGTGCACAATACCCACACAACACGCTGACTTATCCACACAGATGCAAAAGCACACAAAGGCGGTGTTTGAGTAAAATCATGCAGTATTGAGAGCAAAATGAAAAGCATTATTTGGATGAGACAGAAATAGATTAGCATGACCAAAATATTGGAAGAAAAAGAAAAAGCTTTATATAAACTTTTACACTCTATTATTACCTTATATGTTTCTTTATTTTATTATTTGTGTGAAGACCAATGGTATACAAGTTCTACATTTGAATATGTAGGAACCTTGAGTATAATTAATGTGAAGAATATTTAAAAACTACGTATGCACAGTTTGTCAGTTTAAAATCGTAAAACTGCATTTTGTTGGAACAATTTTAAGAGTTTTCACAAATATCTTAACTGAAAACAATTGTTATTCAGTTCCCTGTACCACAAATAAACTCTTGTAAATATTTTCAGAAGTTGCATAATTAATAATTGAAGTCCACCTGCATGTAATTTATCCTCAGTATAAATCCAGCTGTTCTTTGAAGGTCTCAGAGGTTTGTTAGAGATTTGTTAACACATAGCATCATGAGGTCAATGAACACAGCAGATGGGTGAGGTATAAAGTTACAAAGCCATTTAACCTTACCATGACCTTAAGAGATGGGGTCCGTTGACCACGCAAATTTTTTTACCCTCTTCACATCCCAAAGGGGTCGCACTGATCCTGCGTGCGCTTTTATGATTTTTTTTTTTTTTTGCGCAGATTTAGCGCAATGGTCTTTGTACGATGCTCAGGAGCAGCGCAGCAGATGGTACGATTGGACAACAGGAGAAGCTATGAGGTTGTCCTGTCGGCCTTTCAACCTGACTGCCAGGCGAACCCCCAAAAACTTGCAGCTGTACCAGTAGTAGAAAATCTTGATTAAGAGGAGCTAAAGAGATATACACCAGACGTTTCAGATTTTAAATTGTACATAAACTCTTACTAGAATCTTTAAAAGAAAAATATTACAAAACACAACTTTTAATGTTCCAAGGCCCTGTATAGAAAAAACAAAAAAAAACACATATTTTATGATATTATGACAGTCAGATGGATCAGCTAAAACATTTAAATCTAAGGTTTTGCCAGTGCATCTCCTTTTGACGCTGAGGCTCAAATCCAGGCGTAGGATTCATGCAATAATAATGAGGCCTGTTTTGAATGTTGAAGTCTGAAAGATCAGTTTAATATGTTCTGTTTATGTGTTTATTTTACGTGCTGGTGTTGACAGGACAAGATCTGATAGAAATATTTCACAAAGGAGCTGGCTTGTGGGGATGTTAGCTGCACAAATAACATTATAGCCTACAGATAAAACATACTCAACATCCAGAGATGGGAAGGGAAATGTTTTCTGCCGCATGTTGAATGTGTAGTAAATAAATCTATGTGATACTAATTTAAAAAGAAAAACATACCTAGGGTAGACTAAATGGATAGTTTTAACATAAAAAAAAAAAGATTTGAAAAACCTTGCATTTATGTTTTGGTGGAAAGTAAAATCCCTCAATTTTAGTAGCAACAAAATGTTGACTAAGTCTACAGGTGAGCTATGCACAACAAGGCACAGAGTGAATCTTGACTCTATAATTGCAGTGCAGCACATGATTGCTAGTGACACTCCCCCTCTGTGATTCACAATAAGTTGCCAAAGCAGGTGCAAACAAGACAACTTCTTACTCTGGCTCAGGAGAATGCCACTTTATTGTTACATCCGAATTCAGGTACAGCTCTGAATCCTGTAATTTTGCCACACTTGTCATCAGTCATCGTACCAGTTGTTTGTTTTTGTACATCTCTTCCTTTCTGCATTTTTTTTTGTTTGGCATTAGGATACACCACAGTGTACGAATTGTATGATTGCATTGTACTCCAAGTGCCAGGACTGACTAATGCATTTCTTAGGTAGCCTGAATAGGACCACGGACTATTGTGTGCTCGTTGGTACTTAAGGCTGAAGAAAACATAAGTGTGGGAGTCTTGTGTGTGCTCCAACATCTGAACATTTGTTTGTGTGTCATTCTGTTTGTTGCTGTTTGTATTTATTGTTCTGAAGCAGCCATTAGTCGTGGTGTGAACAACAAAGTCGATAAAAGGCTGTTCTGTCACAGCAACTTAAATGTAAAATATTTACATTTATAACCCAGACAGTACAATTTGTTCATTGTTATGTTTTCTGGCCTCATCAATATATGAGCCATTAACGTACTATAAATCAGGTTTACCAACCTCATCACATATTGCCTGTCCATATATTTAGTTTTCCTTTGGACTGAAAGCCCAGAGGAAAAAGTTAGCTGTTGAAAGTTTATAGTTTGTGAAGTTGTTTAATGCTCTTAAATCTGGTATTTTCTTTCTTTCTTTTTTACATTCTAATTAATTTAAATAAATGTAATTAAAGCTAATTTCTGACAATTAACTTGATTTGCCTCACCAGGAGCGTCACAAAGTGAAAAATATGCTCTATTTCTATTCCACCAATTCAATGCATTTAAAAGAAATTAAGCTCAAAAGATCCAATCAGCTGTACCCCCTCTCTGTGGTGAAGTGGTTTGATTAATTGGTGAGTAATGATTTGAATGCAAGAAGTGTGGCTAAGTGTCTCATCTGCTCTGCAGGTAGAAAACAGTAATATTAGCATACCAGGTATACTTCATTCATGCAGTCAGTAAGTCACATGCAGTTTTTGTTTCATAAGCCCTGAAAAATGTTTCAAAAGTTTGGATGACATGTTTAAGATTTCTTTTGTGTTTTCTTTTTTAGATTTTTTTCTGGAATTTGTCTCTTGTCAAAACTTGTTTACATGACTTCACACTTCTTGGCATATGTCTTGAAATGTTGCTGCAACATTTCAGCAGTGTTTTTTGCCCATGATACCAGTTGTCTTGTGACACATACCAGTCCCTCTTACAGTAAAGCAACCACACCACATGAATCTGCCACCACCATTCTTCGAAGTTGGGATAATGTTTTCATTCTTGCCATCTTACCCATTTTTTCTCCAAATGTAACAATGGTCATTATGGTTAAACACTTGAATTTCAGTTCCATCAGCCCATCATCTGGCACCTCATGTTGTTTTTGGAGTATTTGCTTCTTTCATTCTGAGTAGCTTTTTCGCTCATGCTGGTACAGGCTCTGGATAATGGGACTCTCTTTTCAGCTTCAGCCAGCATCTTTGTCAGGTTCTTTAGTTTGTTCTGTGGTTGATTTGCATATTTTCCACCAAAGTATGTTCATTTATGGTGCACTTAAACCTTCTCCTTCTTGACAAAGCTGGAAATTCCCAATGTATTTGAGTAAAGAACTGGGCACACTCAAACATCTGAAAATTATATCCAAATATGAATCAAACTTGTGTATGTTTGCAATTCTCTTCCTGATTTTTTTTCATTCACAAAATGTAAATTCTTATGTTCACATTAAATACACAGATGTGCCTGCGCTGAACTTAAATTTTGTGACTTGACCCATGAGAAGCTTGCATGCCATGACATTATTGTCTGAGAAAATCCAGCATAGTATCTGTTTATATAAACTTCTGAACTTGAAGAGAGTCATACTTTCTGAAAACCATTCTGACATTATCTCTCTCATTATTCAGCCATTTAAAAAATGCAAATAGTTTTGCTAGTATGTATTTGTATAACGTATTAAAACATCTGGTCTTGTCTGTATCTATTGAATTGGACAAATAACTACTTTGTCCAATTTGAAAATTGGACAAAGTAGTTATTTATTGCTGGTTTTGTAAAACTACCTTTACAATGCTATGTCCTTGTTGTTAAATGGCTTTGCTGCCTATCATAAGACTATCATGGCGCTATAGAAACCTCCATATGTACGCCCCTCTGGAAGATGAGCTCTTAATTAGAGGAGCAGCTGCCTGCCCGCTAGCAAGCTATGCTAACAGCACAGGTGACTTAACTCAGCAGTAGCTTCCAGCATGTGTGGCCTGATTTTAGCCTCCCACACCTCCCCATGTGTGCATACATGTGTGTATGAAGGAGATAAAGGCCAAATGTGTTTTCGACTAGGTTCAAGACTTTGAGGGAGACGTTGCAGCATGTAGCAGGTCTAAATAGGTTAGCTACCCCAGTGCATCAAGGACAGTCAGTGAGCAACCAGAAAAGTGTGTCTACAAGTGGGGCAGCTATTTCTACTGCTTCTACCACTTCTCAGGGTCGAGCAGCTCCCTCACTCTTTCTCCCTCCTACTTGTTCTCCTTCTTTTCTAGAACGTCCTCTCACTTTCTCTCGCATTGTTCTTATTCTCTCTTCTTCTGGCTTCAGTTTGACAATCCCTGAAAGTGAACAACCTAGTCTGCAAAAGTTTTCTTCTCTCCCTTGTTTTTGTTGAACATTGTGTCCTGAGTTAGTGCATCATGGTCATTTGCTCTGCAGATGACCATGATGCACTGCAAATGACCATCAAATGACCATCCTCAGAACTTTTGCTATTGAATGTGCCCAGGTTACATTTTAAATTTTCAGGATGTGAACAGGACACAGACCAGATATGTTTTAGTCATTAAAAGGAAGGTCACAAAATGTAATACAAATAGGTGGAGTGAATGTTATAACTTCTGAAAAAAATTGATTATCCTTTGAAATAATTTTTTCATGAACTGTTCATCCAAAGAAATAAAAAATAGTAAAATGGACTAAACTTATATACCACTTTTCCAATCATTTTGACCACTTTACTAGAGTCACATTCACCCATTCGCCCAACTTGTCTACATTGGTAGACATTTGGGTTTAACCCCAACTAGACAAGTTGGGGTTAAGTGCCTTGCCCAGGGGCACATCAACACATGACAGGAGGAAACTGAAATCAAACCTACATCCTCCTGGTTACAAGACAACCACTCTTCACACAGTCGCCCCATAAAATCTACATCACATTACAATATCTTTTATATGTATATAATTTTTTTTACAGTTTCTATGCATCATAGGGGTCAGTTAATATGCATTTCATTACTGATAATATTTCAGTGTTTTTATTGTTTTATGTATACACAGTAAACTAAAAATCATTGCAAGTAATGCAGTAGAGAATATGTCTAAACTCTCCAAACAAACTAAAGTGTATGGTAGCAAAACAAAAAAAGGGTTGGTCTGGTTGTTCATGCTCTAAATTCTAATGACAATGTATTTCCCAATATTTTAAACATTAATGCACTATTCAGGAAAACCTGGGGACATTCAGCTTTCGGGTAAAAATTTCAGGATGAACCTAAAATGCACAATGACTTATACAGGTGAACTTAATATAACCTTTTCTCAAATTTTGAATGCACTGTTCAATTTTTAAGTACTTTTTGCACAACTTCCTGTTTTTTCACAAGGAGCTTAACAGCAAAATTCATCATGGTGATTGACCCACGAATCAACCTGTACATTTCCTGTTCAATCAAAATTGGTATTTCAACAGCCCTCCTCATTATCCTCACTTTTTGTCTTCATGAGAGAAAGACAATATCTAATAGCTGATCAATAGTACTTTGCATGGCAAGGCTTCAACCTGTCTGATGACACTCTAAGCCACTGAGCTTAGAGTGTCATCAACAGGTTGCAACAGAGATGCAGAGAGACTGGAAGAGTGACAGAAGACAGAAATGTACATCCTTTGGCTGCATCACCCACTGATAAGTGATTCATTGGGAACAGTGTCCTGAGGAACCAGATGAAAAATGCCATTTACCTTATGGCATACTTAAGGGAGGTGAGACGCCACCCAGGCACTGGTGCCATTGAGTTGCATGGGCCAGAGAGCATAAATGTTGGACAAGGGACCATTTGGACTCAGTGCTGTTCTCTGGTGAAAATCAACTTATGGTGAACAAAATTTTGGCTGCCAATGAAATCGTCGATCTTACGGAGAGCGTTATGCAGTGGCAACTGCCCTCACCGCATGAGCCTTTGGTGGTTGTGGTGTTACAGTTGGTGCTTTTTCCATCCGTTGTCTAAACCATGCACTGAGAAAATGGGTAGATTAGAATGAATAAGTGAAGAGTTAGAATGAATAAGTGAAGAGTAAAAGGGCTAATGTTCATAAGTGTAATATGCTAAACAGAAACAACTTGAACATGTCTAAAAGTGTAGCAGGGTACCTTTGGAAGAGATGAGGGAGATAAAAAATTATACGGACGTCTGTTCAGTTACACGATACATTGTAATCTTTTTGAAGGTCACAAAGTGAAGCATTTCTTAGCAGAGCAGTCACTTTATAGAAAAATGAACACATCTTTATGCCTCTTATTATGAGATGGTTTGTACGTAACCAGCTTTCTTTTTCCCATCAGAAGTGACAAGACAGAATTTGTTTGAGTCCAGGCATGGAGTGCTTTGTGAAAGAGGTTAAACTTTCCATGTGTCAAAATGTTGCACCTAGACAAAAAACTAATAAAAAAAACCAACTCCACATCAAATTGACTAGTCAGAGTTTTAACAGATACAATTTTTTTTTTTTAACCTGTTAGGCCTGTCTTTCTGTGATTGGACATTACAGAGAGAAGGTGAAAGGGAAACTGAGAGAGTATAAAAGAAGAGGATTTAGAGAGAAAAGAAAGAAGCTTTTTTTATGTCCCTTAGACCATCTTTTGAACTGGAGGAATGGTGGTTGTTTGAATTTTTAGTTTTTCTTTTTAGGGGGGATTGAATCGATTGAGATTGCGTTCTTTCAGCAAGCTAATTTCATGGGCATTCTTAAAAGCATCGTTTTAGGTGGGAATCAAAAGCGCTTGGTGGTGAGCTCAGTCTTGTTCCATTTTTCCACACTCTCTCACTATCTTCCTCTGTTGGTTTCTATACTCAGTAGATTTGAGCAACTTTTCTTTGTGGCCTTCCACTTCTGTCTCTTGTCCTTGCTTTGCATCCTCCTCTTTTGTCATCCCTTTTCTCCCCATGAAAAGAACGAAGGGAGCAGAGGGATACTCGCTTATTGTCTCCTTGACAATAAGCGAACTGAATAGAAGAACATTTGGGTTTATCATGCAGATTTATCCCCCTTTGTTTCTCACTGTTTTTAGAAGTTGATGCAGATATAAAGGGAATATTTATGCAAACAAACCCATCCTTTATACTTCATGTATCATCTCGTGTACATATAATAATGGAGGGCCCTTGGTTTTATCTGTGCAATAACTTATAATTAGTAATTACCAGATCATATGTGGCAACTTGTCCATTCTGAGTAATCATCTTTAAATGTAGAATGTTTATTAGAGAAATAACTTAAAATACACTGTAAATGTAGCATGAACAGATTTATTTATGCAAGTTTACCCAGTTTTCCTTGTTCAAAATAACAGATTTATCAGTTTCCATGGTTCCTGGCATTCACGGCTCACATTTAGAAATGTATCCCTATGACCCAGAAGCGTGAGGTTGCGATTGAAATTTCTAACCAAGGGTCAAGTTTTCTCTCTTTCTGTCTTATTTTTGTGTGGAAAAGAAAACTTTCAAGATGTCTGTGAAGGCAAATAAGTAGAGAAAGACGGGGGAGTTTGCATCCGACTTCAGTTAAAAAAAAAAAAAAAAAGAAATTCACAGACGATTAAACGCTGATTCTTAAACTTTACTCTTTTCCAAGAAGCATTTCTGCTTTTTCTATCATATGATAGTCATCTCTTGCGTGAGCTGCTCCAGAGAGCAGCTTGACTCAACAGATGTTGAATACTGGAATAAGTTTGCTTTTTGGCTGCATTACTAAGAGATCGTCTCTGTTACCATCTTCCACAAAAGCTGCCAGACTATAAACAACCTTCAATGGAGGTATTTTCTGGTTCATCTAGTTAGACAGATCATACAATTGTGAAGTCTCCAAAAGAAAAAAAATGCAGCACTTTCTCTAATGACTAAGCATAGGTCTCCAGGAAGTTCTTTCTCTCTGACAACCTTGAGTCTCATGGTAACAAAAATGTGTGCCATCTAGCTCCCCCCAAAAAAATCACATCAACTTTGGTGGTTATTTGCTGTTTTTGCTTGAGAAAAACAAAAAAAGGAATTCACCATTGTCGAACGTGACCTCAATAACATTCAGGTACTGTTGCTATAATTTCAGTATTTTAGACTTAGACAAAAATATTGAGTAAATACAAATAAATCTGTTACTACTTTGAAGTAAACCAGGTAATTGGGCAGAATTTTACGTCGTGTAGAACTAGAGGTCAAGACCTCTCCTAAGACCTCTGTCTGCCCTCCTGATATTTAATCATTCAGGTTATCTGCAGAGATTGCTCACCTCCAGTCAGAAGCTTTACAGACAAAATGCTCCTGGCTTCCCCACTGTCGTTTTGCGACGTCATACAGACAGATGGCACTCACCCAATTTTCATGACAGATTGTGTTTCTAAAGGCCTGAAATATTTTACTTATAAACCATGGGTAAGTTTTATAGCCATCTTTCAGCCAGCAATAGGGAGTGCACAGCAACAAGTGGGGAAGAGGCACTGCTAGGATACTCTATGCTCCAGTCACCACAGCATCTATTCTTGTATGCTGTTTAAAGGATGGATACCGCTTGATACCAGCAAAACCTTGGCTATTATTCACCTTCTATAATATTTTCCACTGGTGCCGACGGATCAATTATTTTTGGTTGGTTTAAATATAGAGGGAGAAGCTGTTTCATTTCTACTGAAAAGGAATTAAGGGAATAAGGAACTCACTGCTGTATTAATGTGCTACTTTAAGCATTACATAATAGAAACCTTGCTGCACCTAGTTGCCTGGTGTCATTATATTCTTGATAAGACAGGTAATAATTATTTTGAAATTTTTTTAAATGTTAATATTAGCCCTTTAATCACCATACACTCCTTTAAACACATATATGGCTGCAGTCAGTTGGGGTTATATATAGCACAACCACATGTTCCCTTTCATCTTTGTAAAAATTACAGTTACTGTGCCCTCAGGAAAAAAGCACATCCATAGGTTATTTTTCTTTGCCTTTGTTCCGGGGATGTTTTGTCCATTATTATCGATCCATTATGTCTGGGGGAAAAAGAAGCCTTTGGTCTTGCACGCATTTACTTATGTCTACTCATTACTCCTGTGTAAAGTGTTGACACAGATCATGTTCAGCTACCCCCACCCACTCTTAATGAATGCTTCATGCATTTCCCTGGGGCTCACAACCCGGAATCAATATGTACAATGAGATATGATTCTGCGTCACCAGTGCTTTCCCCATCTGTTCCACTTTCAGGAGAGGGATGGACGGGTCCGATGATGAGTACGACTATGTAGGTCTTCCATTCCTATTCCTGTAAACTAGATCATTTTGTACAGCCTGGTCCTTACTGAGTAATAGCGCTGCCTGGATAGAATTAAACGGAAGGCTCAGAGAAGCAGGAACTGGAGAGAGGCAGTTTCCTGCCCTAGATGGAACATTTTACATCATTCTTCTCTTACAACTTTTTGTCTTTTCACTTTACCCTTCATTGAATACATTTATTTTTGTCTTTATTGGTATTAACTTCTTATGCTTTTTGGTTTTCTTGCTTTCATGGTACAATGTTCGTTCCCTGGCAATGATCTGTTTTACTTTCCACATATTCCATTGCCTTCTCTCTTGATGTGTCTCATACCACCTTTTTCTCCTATCTCATTTTCATCTTTTCTTAGCACTGCCATTTTTATTGCTTTAAGACTCCATCTTCTTCTTCCCAAACATGTTTTCTCCTACTTTGCTCACTCTTACTTCTTTCCATCATCTCTTTTGCACTTTTTATAAGTATTCATTCATATCACTCCACTCTACATTGTGATTGTCAAAGTCAGCCTTTCACCTGTGTGCCTCTTTGCTCACGGTACTTCCCTCTCAGCTGTTTTATTACTGTTACTCTTTCACCCCACCTTTGCTTTTCTGGCCACTGCTCATCTTGTCTTACTATTTCTCACTCACTTTTGTTAACCTTGTGGGCTTCTCTTGGTATTTGTTTTTAAATATTACAAACTAAGGCAGGTGAGTATAAAATAAACACCATATAAAGGGAAAAGGGAGAGTAATGGTTAGTGTCTAGCTATAAAAATAACTGAAAATGCTGTTTTATTGCAATAATGCAGGGAACTAAAATGAACAAACCTAGTATTTAACATCTGTTATAACAAGACTAACACGTTACTGGAGCAATTAAGGCCTGATTTGCAGTCAAACGTATTGTTCAAACAGGATTACATAACATTGGTTTTAGCACTACAAAGCATCCTCACATTAATGTGGCCCACCTGCATCTCCTTAGCAAATTCTCAGATTATAGCTCAAGGACCTATTATTATGCTCTATTAATATGCAATCAGGAAAATACTGAAAACCAACTCAGCTTCTATAAATATATTTCTTTTGCTGTAGCATAATAACCAATGTTTATGTAAATGCTAATTTACATAATATTATCCTTTCCTGGTCCCCCAAAACAGGAAGATCTTATTTATCTCATTTTGTAAATCATGTTTTCACCTTAGTGTTATAAATTTAAACTAATCTGAAAAGACAAACATAGTCATCAAGAACAATAACTATTTTAAGACCATACAGTTTCAGTCAGTGGGATCATCATTGGGATCATTGTCAATAATTTGAGACATCTTAGGTATATATATATTTTTTGGAATGATAAATACAACCTTTTACTTCAGTGAAGTTTAGTTGGTCTATCAAATTTATTTAGAATTTTCTCTAATCCACAAATGTCAAATTAATACACCCAGGCTTTAATTTTTGTATTTACACAAATTGATGGAAAGTCACAAAGTAAGCACATGTTTTTGCATCCATCAATGTCCTCTTCTTGACATAATTGCTAGTTAGTTGAAACTAATTTGAAAAGCTTCCAACCAAAGAGTTGGCATTTAAGCGTATCCATGCACTTTCCAAAAAACAGTTTTTAATATGTTTGGAGTCACTCATTTCTTGCAACACCCAACTGAGTCTAGGTTTCAACCAGAGAAAGGGAAATAGGTTATTACAATCAGAACTCAAGCTTTGAAGCTTTGAAGATACTAGAACACCAAATGGTTTTCTTCAAAATTAAATGGACATGCCAAATGACAAAGATCAAGCCAATGACAAAATTACTATTGGGAGGAATCAAGGTAAGACTTTCAAACCTAAAAATACTAAATCAGTCAAGCATTTGCTACCTATGATGCAGGTGCATTGGACAAAATGGATGGAATAACAAATACAGAGAAAAACCTCCAAATTTCTTAACTTTGCAACTCAACAGCTAGATGGTTGAAACATGACCATTCAGTAAGTGAGCGCCCCGACAGCAGTGTCACAAATGCACACCAAAACTGGTTCGGGTTGAAATGTAGATTCTGGAGGTGATCTTGATGTCAACACTGTTAAAATAGTTTGGACTATTCTTCTAAGCTTGGTCCAAGCTAAGAAACCAACTCATTTAAATTATCCCTGCCAGTTTTGATAAGATGAGTGGTCATATAAGATGGTCAGAACAATATCTGTACCATATTGATGACTAGTAATAAAGGTATGGTTTCCCTGCAACTTGTCAATGCGCTTTTAAAAACTATTATATTTCTATAGCTATTTAAGCTTATAGTTATATCATTATTATCTATGATATTGGGAAAAGAAATCCATAATGAAATTTGTGCTCTCACTTCCTGCATTTAAAATGAACTGTTGTGTATTCAAAGTTCTGAGCAGAAAAGTAGGTGGGCGCAGAAGAAAACATCATACAAATATGGTTTTAGAGGTATTAGACTCTCACATTTTATTAGGTGGTCAAAGATTGTGTCCTTGTCACATTGCCATGAAGCTTGTCGTCAGTGAAATGGTATGAGTCCTTGTTTTTAGCAAGCACTTCTGTGTGTGGGTACATGAAGAACAACCTTGTGTGGGAATATGAAGAACAGACCAGCAGTATTTATAAACCTTTAGCTGATGTGTCAGCCACTAGCTGGATTTTTTTCTTTCTCCTTATCAAATCATGTGTTAGTGGCAGAAGAAAAACCCTTCCACAGCTCATAAGCTGGTAGAAATGAATAATAATAAAAAAATATGGTCAGTGCTATTTTTGTATAAAGAGAAATTCTATGTTTAGTATAGCTGCTGGTGATTGAATGCTCGAGTTAATCAGGGCTTAGTTAGTTTCCTTTGACAGAAAACAATGTTTTCTCTCAATTTGGTCCTTAAACTTTCCTAAATATGGAGGTTTTTCCACTGATTATTAATTTCCTTGATTCTATTTTACATTATAATAGAAAAAGTCAGAGATGCTGTTTGAGGGTAAATTGTTATGCTTTAGCAATCTATATTTTTTCCTTTTTCCCCATTGCCTCAGTTTTCACTCTTTTTAAATGCATTTTTTCTGCTGGTTACTCTATGTGTCATCATGTCTTTTGTTTTCAGGGCATCAAGGCGCATGGGAGCGCCACTTTATCATCAAGGAGACAGCTGAGTGAGTGTCTCTGCTCTGATATCACCTGACTGGACGTGACTGTCTTGTAGTGGTCTCCCTTGATGTAACAGATTGGAATAGAGGGGGTCTTGGTACTAAGGCTTGATTATAACCTGCATGTCTAATCAAGGTTGATTAGACTTGGATCTGCACTTGTTTTACTTCACAAATCAGCTAATACTCTGCTTATGTCATTTGTTTCCATAATTACAATAGATGGAAGTTCGTAAAAACCTTTAGGCACAGTCATAATTTGGATTTACGCACTTGAGTTTAGTATTTAATTGTTCATTAAAGTAGATTACTCTCACAAATAATAATTACTAATGAAAAGTTCAGAAAATTACCGATGCTAAGAATTAGATGAAGGTTGGTTATGTGAGGTAAAAGCTTGGTGGGTTAAAAAATAAGCTTTTGCATAAATCAAGTCCTAGTATGGAGACCTTTAGTGTTTTGCCACCTGCACTGCCTTGTCCTGTAATGTCTACAAGAATGCTGCCTCATGTGCCGTACTGAGTTAATCCTACCCAAAGGGAGGTGGATCCCCTAATGGCTCTATAAGTTCACCTATTTTCTAATCATGTCAGTGTCATAGAACAGCTCTGTCTGTTGCAATTCAGTCCAAAAGCCAATGTAATATTTTCTGTGGATTATATCAGAAGGTATACAAGAAGAAAAAAAAATTAAGTGAGACAGTGGCTCAGAGCAAATCACTATTTCACAACATTTTGTTCTTATAAGCCACTGATTATCACTAAATACATGGTTTTAAGCACTAAACATTGGGTCTAATCTCACATCTAATCTCACATGATGCTGAAGTGCTCAAAACCCAAATCAAGATTTTAGCTCATTGTTCAAACTAAAACACATTTGGTTAATGACTTACGTTTTATTTTTAGGATTCTTTTTGTGCTGTAAAGTGAATTGAAATATTAATCGGTCATTTTAACAGCTGAATAACAAACTATCCGGAAATACAAACAAATACTTTATTAAGTACACCTTTGTAAAACTGAGTTGGACCCTTTTTTGGCTTCAGGACAGACTTTGTTCTGAAAGGCATAGATTCAACAAGGAGTCAGATGTCTGAAATGTAGGTCCATATTGACATGAAAGCATTATACAGTGGCTACAGTTTTGTTGACTGCACATCCATGATGTAAATCTCCATTTGATTGAGAGCTGGTGAGTGGTGTACAGTGCTTAGAAGACGGGTAGTCGATGGCTGTAAGGGTAAAGCCATAATTGGCAATAAAACTCAGACTGGCACAGTGGTAACAAGCACAAAGTGTGCACCCCCCCAAAAAATAATCTCACACAATTTTACACCACCAACAGCTTGAACTACTCACACAAGTCAGGATGGATCCCTGCTGTTTACAACAAATTCTGCCCCTCACAATTAAAAATTGCAACTAAAAATGATTCTCATTAAATGAGGGAACTTTTTTCTCAACTGTTTCTGTCAAATTTTACTGAATTGGGACAAAATGTACCCTCAGGTTCAGTCGTTAGCTGAGAGGTTTGTGTCATGTTCCTCTAGCCTACATTCTCCAAAGTTTAACATAAGTGATTGGTTTCAACAAGCGGGTATATGAGGTACTTGTACCTTGTATTATCTTAGAGTAGTCTTGCTATTAATAACCCATTTTCATCCAAACCCCTACTGCTCATTTTCCTTCTTTGGATCATTCTCCATAAACCTGTGACGTTTTCATTTTAAAATTTCAGCTTTTCAGCAATTCCGAAATTCTCAAATTAACCTGTTTCGTACCAATAAAACTTCATGTTCGACGTCAGCAAGATTCCTAAATTCACAGAGCTCTTGGCTTGTTTATGGCTGATTTACTCGCTGTGCAAAGTCATAAATTAAAGGTGTACTATAATAAAGTGGCCAGTAAGTGTAGTTGATTGTGAACATGTGAAAATAACACACATAAATGTCATTTTAATTCACAGAAAATGTTATATTGAAAATATGGTGTCAAAAAGGGAGGTTAGAAATTTCCTAAATGAAAAAAATGTTCCAAGGGAGACAAGCTGAACGGAGTGCTTTTTTTTAGTATCTGTTCCTCTCCTACCTTCCTGCACTGTACTGAGTTGTAATCAAGCATGCTGAAGGCTTTAGAGCACCAGTGTATGAATGCAATATCCCCTCCTGTTCGTGTGTAAACTTTACCCTGTTCCTCTTCGCACTTTGAGTTCCCTAAATGCTCTGGCCTTTGGTTGACCTCTATTACTTGTGACTTTATCCAGACCAGCTCCCTCCTCCCTTCACTCAGCCACATTCCCAGAATATAATTTCTCTGGAAGTTGTAGGCGCCGGTCTTACCACAAAACATGCACACAGATCACAAGTCTTCACTTAAAGGTCACATCCATTTTAAACATAAAATATAAAAGTGGCTGTTTTCGAATTGTGCGTGTGTATGTATGCGTGGATGTGTACATGGGGCTTTGAGATCCTGAACCCCCATGTTGAAGGTTAAAGCATAAAAGGCAGTAAAAGCCATTAGCGTGTCATTTGTTTGCTCCATTTACGCAAGGGCACCTAGGCACTTTGATGCCTATGATGAATGCATGCTTGTTTGTCTATGTGTGGGTGCAGTTAAGTTACTTTTTTTATTTAAACATTCAAGCAAGAAAAATGTCGTCTTTGTGAGTGTATGCATGTATGCCCCTGATTTTTCTTCCTCATTAAACTCTGTGAGGCCTGACAGTAAAGCTGTTAAATTATTAGTTGCTTCTGGACCAGTTGCATGGAAAGCAACATTAATAAGCTCAACTTTTTCAGAAGAAAACAAGTGTTAGTCTCTCTGGCTAAGTGTTGAGGCGAGGGATACTTCTTGATTAATATTATGTTTAATTTGAACGAGATGATGGCACCAACAGGAAACTTCCAATTTGAATATATTACGGGGCAAAAGTTATGTCCGTAGTATTACAATCGCCCACTTGCAGAAAGATGCTGTTGCCATATTTTATTGTTCAAAATGTAATTCATTTGCGGCACTCACATTTTTTAGCTAAAAGAAAAAGTATCTTTAAACAGAAATTTTCAAGTTAGATAAATTAATGTTTGAAGTTGGTTCACATTTTGCATTGTCACATTGCAACCGCTGACCATAAGCCTACAGCCAGAGCTGTCCAACTGAAAATCTGTGGCAAGATCTGAAAAATGCTGTTTATAGACTTACTCCATCCAGTCTTACTCAATCTTACGCATGGGTCTTGGTTAGTGGATGGGAGGCTCCGGATGAATTGAGAAGAATAAAGTAGTCTGGATTTGAATCAATTTGATTGAGCTTTAGCTATTTTGCAAACAGGAATGGGCAAAAATCTGTCAAAGCTTTGGTTAGGATGAGTTTTATCTCTTTTTTTTCACCTCAGTGATGCTTTCTAAGGTGGGAAGTGATGATATTCCATCAAAAATGTGCTTTTTCCTTTTTGAATAGTGAGGCAATTCAAAATTGCCTCACTATTTTGAATTGCATACACATACACTCACAATTCAAATTCATAGGCCTCTTGTATTATAGAGGCCTATGTTTCGGGGCTATATTTTCTGAAACACACATCTCTAAAGGGTTCCACTCATTCAAAGCAGCAATGACCCTCTGAGTTTCACAAACTTACACTTTTCATAATCTAAACCAATAGCCTCAATTCATTTATTGGTAAAACATAAAGGCCATGACTTGGAAATATAACATCCCATGTCAGTGTTCAGAAGTTCCAGGCAGGGACATGAGGATGAAGTGCATTGCTGTGCACCTTATAGGGCTGGCCCTGGACTCTCCAGGCATACCAAGGCCAATGAGAATTCATTTGAATTGTAAATGTCCTGACTCTCTGTGATTAAGTGCCTTGTGAAGCATACATCTGCAGCGAGCAGAGCAAGTAGTTAGGTTAATATACATGTGCGGGGTACAGGTGGTCCACTGATACTGACTTAGTGGGGAGGGAAAGCAGGTGGAAGAACTGATAGAGAGACAGTCTCTCTCCATGTGGTTCTGTTTCTCTGTGCTTTTATGCATGTGTGGAGGTTTTCAAGCCTGTCCAGTGCTAGTCAAGCTGAGATGAAAGATTTCTTCTCTCAGGTTGGGGTTGCATTTTTAAGAAATGTGGTGTGTGCGTGTGCTATATTTGTTTCATAACTTTGAGTTGAAAAGGGGCAGGATTTATTCCCAGACATGCCTCCATTTGTGAGCATCCATGCATATGTGGATGAATCACATGTTTATATCACTATTTTAGATATCTATTGTGATCCTGTTGTTGTCTGCCCAGTAGTCAGGCAGATGGGAAAGTACAGGTGTGTAGGTGTGTGCATCTGTGAATGTGGTTTCAGCTAGAGTTCTATGTTTTCAAGGCAACACTGGATATATTCAGTTGGTCCCTCCAATCTGCAGGTGGGACTTCAGAGGGGAGAGAAGCCGCATCATCTTTAACAACCTCGATTCCATGTCATACCAGAACACAGACGTGAGAGCCGTCTCTGTGGGGGTGTTTGTATGTTTGTGTGTGCTCCAACGCTGGCTAGCCGCCAGAGCACTTATCTAACTGTGATCCAGCACACCACTCACTGTGACTCCTAATTATAGACAGAGGTACTCAAACAGACACATATACACACTGTTTGTACATCCTCTCTTGTGTAACATTCACACTAATGAGGAACACTCCCTAAGGAAGTACCCACACTCTTCTCAACTCCTTGATAGAGGCCACAATGAGCACCTCCTCTGGCACCCTACCTTCCCATCTTCTACTTGTACAGAATGTTACACCAACCCATAAGTACACAAAGAGACAACAACAATGTGAACAAGACTAGCAACATGAAAGGGGGGACTGTAAAGAAAATTGGATGGAAAAAAGATTGAATGAAAACTGCTGTGGGGAATTGAGGAGATGAAATATGGTTTGCCAATGAGAGAACAAGCCAGCAGAGATCATGTTGAGGGAATGGATAACATGAGACTTGGAATGGCTAGTGAGACAATACAACAAGGAGGTGAAGAGATAGAGAATATTTGTTCTGTTTACTTATTGAGATCCAGAATGCATCATCACAATCCCCTCACACTCCCAATGGCTTTTCTCTGAGTCCTTCTATCTTTATGTCCCCCTTCCTTCCCTTCTCACCTCATTTATTTCTTGCTTTTTCCTTTTCTCTTTTTCTCCCCTTTCTCTGTCATATCACAACATGCTGTTATGTGGCCCTCAGGCAAATCCCTAAATCTTTCAGTATTGAGCTCAGGATGCATTAGACTCTTGTACATCGCTGTACCATATGTTATGTTCAATAAAATATCTTAAATACGATTGTTTACTAGACTGCTTCAAGCTCAAATTAGGATTTTGTAGGAGAAGTTTCTGTAAAAGCTGTTGATCTCTTACTCTACAGTGCATGCATGATACATTACTTAAAGGGCATCTACTCGCTGGCTACTTTATGAAATTCTCATCCATTTTGCCTTCATAATTGAGATAAGTCTTCATATCATAGATTCAGCTGGGGTTGGTTTGTCATGTATTTTGGTAAACATTGATATGCCAGTACTGTGCACTTACTGCACATTTTTAGGTTACACATGCATAAGGTCAATACTATATCCTTAAGATGTTCTGTTGCATTGACATATGGTGATTGTGGAACCCACTGGAGTGTGTTGAAGTGAAACTGGTCTCAAACGAAACCAGTGAGAGATGATTTGAGCTCTGTGTCATGGTGCATTATTCTGTGAGAGTCACCATCATAAGGTGGGCACCATCCCCTTAGTGCTCATAAGGGGATGGACATTGTCAACAACAATACTCGGGTAGGATGTGATATTTAATGAATAATGCTCAGTTGGTATTAACAAACCAAGAGTGTACCCAGACAAAACCCTGCATTCCATTATATCACCACTGACACCCTGAAACTTTTATGCAAGGCAGATGGAACCATGGTTAAATTCTGAGTTGGTATTCTCAATGTCAGCTGAAGATGAGACTCATCAGACCAGGCTAAGAGGAGCACTCGATGTGATTTTTGGATCCAAGTGCTTTGGATGCAACAAGCAATAGTATTGCTACTGCTGCTGTAACCTTACTTTGATTTCAAAGCTGTCTGCCCATTCTCCTCTGACATCAGATAAGGATTTTCATTCTCATATACTTTTCTCTTGCTTGAACCATCCTCTGTGATTTTGCATTAAAGTTCCAATAGATGAAAATTTTATGAACGGCCCGTATTTCACCAACAACAGTACCATCTGCAGTTACTTAAATACTCTGCCTTTGCTGTTCTGTTACTATGTTTGAACTTCTGCAAGATTGTGTTCAAATGTCTAAATGCATTGGGTTGCCCCATGTGATTGGTTGTTTCACTGTTTGTGTTAACGAGCAATTTAACAAATTTACGGAAGTATGGATACAAACACCTTGCTTTAACGAGTGGCTACATCTATTATGCATATTCCCTTTAAAAATATATTTCATCTTTTATAATAAAAACACAAAATGTTCAATGTAAAACAATAATCCATCAATGAGGATCCAGATGACATGCAATAAATCATATATGTTATTCAGTTCCTGTTTGCAAGAGTGGCTAAAAAGGATTTTTATTGTTCTCAACAGAGTTGTTAGAATTACTTCCAGTTTGAAAAACAAAAAAGGCTGATGATTGTGTTATGCTTCAAATATTTATAAGTTTTATGGCTCTAAAAAATTATATTTGCCCTTTAAATAAGCTCTTAGATTGATCAAAAACATCCTCCAGGCATCTGCAATTAGTTTTCTAATCTGTCTTTCTCTGTCCTTTAAATAACTTTAAGGTGCGACCATTTGCTGTCTTACATAGTGCTGACAGAAGAGAACAAAGCAAACAGGACAGGACAGAAGGGACTGTGGTGGCCACTGCTGTGTGCCTCTCATCCTTTCTAACCTCACCTGTCCTGAGGGCCAGTGCAGGTGGACCATTGGGGCTGTCAGCAAAATGCTCATGTGTGTGCCTTTCTGCATCCCAGTGTGTGTCAGAATCTCCGATCTGTGCCCCCATGAATGGCTATTTTACCCCCACAGGCAGGACACCGCGACACAGGGAGCCAGGCACCTAACTGGGCACAGATGGCAGCGACAGACAGAACGGGACGTCTGTGACATAAACACGTTAATAAATAATTATCTGAACAATGACAGAGGGTACACCAGTGTAGACGGGAGGCGGAGCAGAAGGATAGGCTGGAAGGATACATCATCATGATGGAAGGATGTAGATTTAAGAAAACTGTAAGAAAGAATGGAATGTGTTTAAGGTGGAAAGAAGTGAGGCAAAAAAGTAATGAAGATAAAAGATGAGGTTTAAAAAGTTCTAACAAAATTGAGGAAATTAAACTGTGCACTGTAGCAACAACTGTTGATTATATAGTGTCTAAGTCTCTTAGCTTTCTGTCAACTGTTTTTCAAAGTAGCTATGACAGTAAATAATATCATGTGACCAAAAGGTAACAACAAACATCTGTAAAGAAAATGTAGAGGTTGGACAGGTCAGAACTAAGAAACTCTTGGTTTCAAACATGGAAGGACAAGGTGCTGGATTTAAACCCCTGACAATAGAAGCGAGTAAAACGATGAAGTGCATTGAAAATACAGAAAAGTTTCAAAAGTCGGTGAATTACATTAGACGTATGCCAAACCAATGGATGAAAAATTAGTTGTGAAGCTTGCAGAGATCATGCAGACTACCTTGTACAACTATGTGTCCTGTGCTGACCTGGTGTAAAACTATACAAATTTGTACAGGAAGGCCCTGTTTGCTCCCTCTTCTCCCCTTGTAAACACTGCCTTGCCCTCTGTCCCCTTTCAATCGCACACCTGTTTGGCATTTATTCAATCTTTCTTTGTTTTCTTCATTATCTTCTCTCTGCCAATTGCTTTTGCCACTTACTCTGGCTTTCAGTGTCAAGCACCATATTTGTGACCAAATATTCATGTTTAAGTAACGGCTTAACATAATTAGAGCCTCAGAGTTTGACTGCAGTGGACATGCATGTGTTCACTATTCATGCGATTTTTTTTTTTTTCAAACTCCTCCTTCCTTCACAACCTCTCCCCCTTGTTATTGTCATATTATTTGTAACAGTGAATTGCAAATTCTGATCATTTGTGCTTTTTTACATTTACTTCTAATTACAAATAAGGATGACATTTAAATAAAGTAATGCTAGCTGTACCACTAATTCTGATTGCTAAAATTTAATTTCAATAATCATCTTCTTTCCTTTATAATAATAGCTATATCCAGGTGCTGTTCTAATTTCTTCTTGGATTATAAAACAAGGTTTTTCTAGAAAAAAAGATGTGCTTTGTATTTAAATTATTCAATTTACTGTGATGTCAATACTGTTTCAGTTGTAGTTTACATCTCTTTATATTATTGATGCAATATCTGAGCTTTTCAATTCTTAGAGGATAGAAGCACACACAATTAATTTAGAAATACATTCAGCTGGTCTGATCCTTCACATCAACTTATGCCAGTGTTTCTCAATTCCGGTCCTCACACCCCCCTGCCCTACATGTTTTAGGTGTTTCCCTTATACCACACACCTGGATTGAATATGTGAGTGATTAACAGGCTTCTGTAGCACTTGATGGTCACGCAGTCATTTGAATCAGCTGTTCTGGATTAGAGGTACATCTAAAACATGCAGAGCAGGGAGGCCTGAGGACTGGAATTGAGAAGCGCTGACTTATGCAAACATAGTTACCTATACCATACTCAACCATCCCCATTTTCCCCTTAGTATGCCTCCCATGTTTTCATCTCCTCATTTGGACTGTGGCCATATGTGTGTTAACCATGCTCATAATACACCATCTCTTTTGTGTCTTTTTGTTTTTCCATTCGTCTACCTTCATTTGTCCGGAAAGCAGTAAGCAGCATGGTGTGACGGAGGAATGCAACAGGTATGCATGTCTGAGATGTGTCACAACACAAATCTGGGCCTAACTATTTTCTTTCTAAAGTTATTTTCAGTTCAGTTTCATTTTTAAATGTCTTTTATAAGACTGCACAAAAAAAAAAAAGAAGAGGTCGGGAATTTGGTGTGATCATCTTGCTCTTTTTTTATTTTGATCATCACTGACTGATCCATTGTGGCAGGCCATAGAGTATGTAATGGCTGATGTGCCCTCTGGAAAGAACTAACCTCACAACTGGCCCAGCTTTGTGTGTGCCATCTGCCATCTATCCATCATTTTTCTAGTCGTATACCGCTCAACCTGTTTCTCTCTCTAATCAAGACAGCTGAACATTTGATTTACCTTCGTTATGGTAAATTTGACCCCATGGGTGTAATCCAGAACATTCTATTTCTGTCAGTCTCAGAGCTTTCAAGTGGCTTTCTTATCCCTGCCAAATCTCCTCGGCTCTCTTCCTTTCACTTCTAAAGATGAAAATCAAAACCCATCTGTATGTTCTGACAGCATGTGTGAGAATGCAGAAAAAGGGGACTCTTGATTGACTGTGGCAACACAACTGCTTCAAATCGCTCAGACCCTATTTTCAGTATTGATTGACTGAGCTGGGTAGATTTCTAACTCTTCCAGAATAAAAGATTTAACTTTATGACTCCTAATGATATTTCCTCATCACATTTTCCGTGCTTGATAATGATAAATGCAAATTTAAAAAGTCTGTTTCTGCTGGCGTAAAAAATCTACAGGGACATTTATCACTACAAGCTTCATTGTCTAGTTCTCATAATATAACATGTGATTGATATTCTGATAATCATATTATGGTGTCCTTAACATTACTGCCGTTTATTATTCATTGCTCTTTTCAAATCAGCATTCATCATTTGTTGTATGTGGCATGATTCTCTTGAGATTTATAAAAACAAATTAATTTGCCTCAGCAGTCATTTGCATGCCTTAACTACCTGTCTGGAAGTAATTCATGCTGTGTGAAACCTCAGGTTGGCTGTTTTGATTGATAGCAGGTGATTTCCATAGCTGTGATTGCATTACCTTGTTGTTGGCACAGTTGGGCTTCGGGACTTGTCACAAGTCAAATTTCTCACTAAGTTTAAACTGTTTGAACTGCACCTAACACGTGTGCAGAAATGTTTACGAAGCTATTAATTAATCAGGAATAAGAAGATATTTTGTTCTTATTAAAGTCAGTGTCTTTTTTTTTGTGATAAATTGCTTGGGCTTGGAACCTTGAAGTAGAAATAAAAGTGGAGGAAGCAATAAATGGGTTAGGTAAATTACCACTCAAAGGAATGTACCTCATTTGCAAAAAAATAAATACAGCAATAAATAAAAAGCAGCATGAATAAAGTTACTACTTCAACACATATGAATCAGATGAACTGCTCATTACCAGGGTTCTGGAGTCCTGATTGACTGCTGATGAGGAACTTAAACTATTTGATTTTGGTTCGAATAGAGTTTCATCTAAAAGTTGTCAGTGTTTTAAATGAAGTCTGAAGAAGCAGAGCAATGTTTAGTAAGTGAATGCAGTTTAGTAACGGAATGCAGTTGAGTTATTCCTCATTGAGGGGGATGAATAACTCAATGCAGTAACTCAATTGCTCCAAAGCCAATGACTTCAAATAACTAGGCTATGAGTTAAAAACATTTTTTCCACCAATTGACATTATGAACACATTTGGAATGGATTGGATTAAAAGTCTTTTTGTCTTGTAAACTGACTCAAATTGAATGAGTGTAAGTGATGATAATTGAAATAAATTAGCTCTGTAAATGCTGGAAATCTTAAGGGCCTATATTCTCTCAGCCAGTGTTTTCCAACCCTGGTCCTTGAGACAAGCTGCCCTGCATGTTTTATTATAAAAGAAAAGCAGCAATAATTCTGATGTAATGAGTATTTTTAGATCTTTTGACATAAACAAGCAGTTGAGTTTGCAATTCATTGTTTGTAGCAACTATTTTAATAGTGCTGGTCTGTTCATCCGAGTGTAGAGCTGTGTCTTAAATTACAGTGTTGGTCTAGTCGATTATTAAGGTTACTTGTGGAATAACTTAAAGCAATAGCTGTAGCTTTGTTTTGATTTAGACGTTATCTCATATTCATGATTGCATGACCTTTTTAAAGAAAGCATTAATGTCAAAAACAGGCCTTGCTCAGTATTCATCTTAGTGTTCATTGTCTGTTATCAGAGCTGAGCAGCGTTTGACTATCAGCTGAGACACATAACCGTGTTCTCATTCGATTAGCCTAAATTAGACAAAATTGTCTGAGTGTGTCTGATTTTGATTTAAAAAATGAACGGCTAGGACAAGGCTGGGCAAATGATCAAATCAAGAGTGAGCATGGAGGATTTAGAGTAATGGGTTTGGAATAGCATGAAAAAAAAACTGAGAAATATTTCAGTGCTCAGAAGAAGGCCAAGTTGCTCAGTTTTGTCTCCAGAGGGAAGTTAGCATTTTATCTGCCCTTTTCTGGTGATGTGACATGTTTTTTCCATCGCTGATGATTACAAAACAGATGTGTTGACTCAATATGACAAGCATGAAAAAAAGAATAATGTGTTGAAACAAACAAAACAACAGTCATTTTTTAGGAAGCTGCAAAGCTGTCAAAATTTCTGATTCTGTCCTGCAGAATTTTGAGGCTCACTGAGATAACAACCGATGGCTCACAATATCACTAGAGAGTTGTTCTTTAAGCCTTTGTTTTTCTTCGACTCACATTTTCACCCGGCCCTTCTTAGTTCACTGTTTGATTGATCTGCTCTGGCCTTTCTGCCTTAAGATACTTCATGTACTGCACTGGTTTGCGAATTAAAATGTGATTGATCCGTTGTAGCAGCAGACAGATCACAGCGCCTTAAGCTTAATATCGAAAGTGTGAATTTGTGCCATCATGCTGATGCATCTGTGCGTCCATGTGTTATCAACCATCTCTGTGTTTGCCTGTGTGAAGACGGTAACCATATTTGCAGAGAGCCTGTGCTGGCGTGAGAGTTGCGAAACAGCTGGTATGTCTCAGTATGTGCGGGCTCTCATGAGGAAAGCATGTGAGATTATCCTGAAACACAGCAGGAAGCTACTTAAACTCTCCTTGAAACTAACCAAGCATTTCCTTTAGCTACAGTGCATCTTATTGTCGATGAGGAACTCTCTGTGTTTCTGTGGCTCGTTGTTTGGCAGCCTTGTCAACTTTGTAGATATTAGTTCAGCAGTGCTCAGCAATGGGGGGATATACATTTTGCCAGCCACTTTAATACCTCTTGTTAATACCGAATCAGACCAACTTTTGTCTTCAGAATTGCCCTTATTCTTCAATAAAAAAAGATCGGACGATAAGTCTAAATCATTCTCCAGAGATTTTTGTCTGTATTGACACAATTGTATTGTGTGTTTAAAAGATTTATCAGCTGGACACCATATTACAAAGGTACTTTATTGGATTAAGATCTGGAATTTATGGAGATTTTAGGAGTCCAGTGAACTCATCTTGTTACTGTTACGTTGTTATTTTGGTGAGAAACAATTTCAGCAATGCTCAGTTGGTACTACGGCTCTAAAAGTCTGCCAGAAAAGTACCAGCCATAAAATAACACCATAAGCACCAGCTTGAAATGTATGTACAAAGCAGAATGCCGTCTCATTAATGCCACCTTCTACCATTAATGCCACCTTCAGATTCTCCTGACCAGGCAGTAGTTTACCAGTTTGTAATTGTCCCATTTTGATGAGGTTTGTGAAATGTAGCCATAGTTTTCTTTTCCGTGACCTTCTGCTGCTGTAATCCCGTCTGCTTCAAGGTTTGAAGCATTGTGCTTGAAGAAGATTCCTTTAAATGAGCAGACATTGACCAGGTATCTTTTTTGAAATACTCTCAATAAATGTAAGGGAGGGTTATATATGAAAATCTCAGAAGATCAGCAGTTTCTGAAGAACTCGGAAAAGCCCAAATGGAACAACCATTCAAAGTTACTTAAATCATCCCTTTCCCCCCTTCCTGATGCTTTGTTCGAACTTCAACATGTTATATTCATTGTCCTTTTATGATGGTTTCACTGAAACCTAAATAGTTTGACTTGCATGACAGCGACTTAAACCTAAATGGTTTGAGTTGCTGCCATGTGATAAGTTGATTTCCTACTTACATTATCAAACAGTTGAATAGATGTACATAATCAAGTGGAAGAACTTGTGTTCTGGCTACTAGCATAAAAGACATTGCATATAATCTGTTCAAGATTTTCCTTCCCTTTTTCTTGGCTCCATTCTTTATTACCCTGGTGTAGCAGGTCTTTATTAATGAAGGGACATCTGTTTCATTAAAGCAGAAAGATGCCTGGGAGAGGAAGGGATGGAAAAGCTTTAAAAGGGAGCACATGCAGAGTACAAAAATGAGCTAGGGTCAGACATGGAGAGATGCTTGATGGCTGCAGGGGTTTAGAGGCAGACCAAGTGGACATAAAAGGCAAAATGAAATAGACATGCAAGGAGATGTCAGACCTTAGGCAGGAATGCGCTCATTAAGACTCATGCAGTGTAGAATTGGGTCCTGCTTTTTACACTCATGCATGCATTGTACCTTCACTAACAATATCACATAAATCATGATGCAAAAAAAATGCCACACATGTCAGTTTCATCCCAAACATGTGGCTCTAAGGCAGGATTAAGTGGTAAATCCTTACATTTGTCATGATTATGGTAGCAGAAACGATCAACACAAAGGATAATAAGAATTGAACCGTATAAATTTTACACTCAGGGTTTGAACACCATCGTTAAGCAATCCCTGTTTCAGTATCTGATTTTCTGATTACTCATGAAGAAAAAGCCAACATACAAGGACAAGGATAGCATATTTAAGAGAGCTTGTTTGTTTGTTCATATGCAGCAGTTTCAAGGGGCACTGCATCTAAGAATTTGAAGACAAAGTGGCAAGCTCTGTTTTGGTCTTGTGCGACACAACTGAAATATTTCTGACACTGTCCTTCAGTGCTGCATGTTTGAAGCAGCGAGAATCTGCAGGATTCACATTATTTATAATAAAATGGTAGCCAACAACCTACAATATAATGTAGTTACTAATATTTAAAGTGAAGTAAATGCTTTGTCATAGTAATAATAAAAAAAAAAAAACTATTGGATTTAGCTGTAGCAATAATTCTATACATAGTCTAATATATTAAGTTATTTTACTTAAGCAAACCTATAGAATCAAATTTGCTAAATGTATTCTTTTAAAGTAAAACGGCTTCATGTGCAAAGCATAACACTGTTTTGCTGTTGTGATTTTATGGAGTAGCACTCTGCAAGTACAGAAACTTGCTAGCTGATGTCAGCGGCTATATTTGTCTTGCTATATGACTGAGTAGAGTTTGCAGTTAAAAGACAAACCGCTCATAGCTTGCTTACTGTTTTATAGTAGTGCTACCCTAATTAGAGTGATGCATATAGTTATTTATCTCTACCAACATAAAGGTCTATCTTTTATTACTGGAAATGTTTCTGTTTTGGCAAACTGAGTTTGTCAAGTTTTCAAGAGAGGGAAAAGTGTAGCACTCCTCTTTTAGACAGCTGACCAGCATTTATTGCTGTGACATAAAATTTTCGGAGTTGCTCACATCTTAATATAGCTTGATGTCCAGCTATATTAAGATATAGCTGGACATAAGATATAGCTTAATATGTCCAGCTATATTAAGATATAGCTGGACATCAAGCTATATTGTCAGTCTAAAACTGACAATCAGCCTAAGATTTTACAAGCCAGACTTTACATTACCTGAGGCATCACATCATGCCTCCAGTAGAAGAAATGTGATTCTGCATATATTGATGTCATTTTTTTTTTTGGAAAATGTTTTTTTTTTTCCCCACAGAACACCACACAAATCTGCTAAGCATTTGTGTGCACCACACAAGTTCAGCAGTTTCATTTTGGAATGAACTTATTCACCCAGTAGCTTGGTCAGCATTTTGTCAGTATGCCAAACGGAAGAAATTATTACTGTACATAAAAATGAAGTAAAATCAAGAGCGAAGCAGTTTTCCATTTGAAAATATAGTACACAATAGACAATACATTGAATCGTAAATCACCAAAATGGAATCAAAATAAATAATTTTCTCAAAGAGTTGTAAAGTTTTGTCATACTATATTACAGCTGAAATCATTTTGTTTGCTATGGGGTAGTGCTGGAAGTAAACCAAGCTCATAATAACTTGCGATTTAATTTGGCTGTCAGCTAGCAATCAAGGCCGCACTCAGCTTGTTTTTATATTTAACTGGGAAGTCCCTTGAGATTGCCATCTCTTTTTCAAAGGACAGATGGCCAAGGCATGACACCATTACAAGTTGGGGAAAAAGCATGAGCTAAAAATTTAAATTGACATCAACACACATAACAACAAAGCACACGCTGGAAACATACATGTAAAAGGTCTCACAGTTTTATGCTTAAGTTACAGTAGTATTTTGTAAGAGCTTTAAGCGAAAAGCTAAAATATTAAGCTTTGGGGTAGTCTGAAGATAATTCCATAAACGGTGTTTAAAAGAGTTTTTCCAAGTTCAGAAAATATTTTGGGCACTTCAAGAAGAAGCCAGCTTGAAGATGTTTAGCAGATTTGTCTGTCATATCTTGCCATATGCAGATTTAACAGAGCGTAACTATAATAAGAGTGATGGGTGGTGTTCCATTAGTTTTCATACCATGACTGTTTTTGAGAATGATTCCTACTCCTTGTAGGTCGGGATAATGGGTATGAGCCTTCTTTCAACCAGCTGACTGACAGTGAGCAGCATTAGGTGGTGGGGGTCAGCTGTGTGTTGTTCTATGTCACAAACAGCCTCAAAAAACCCCTGTAACTCCAATCTGTAGGTTAGGTAAGAAAACGTTTTGGAAAGTCTAACTTTTTAAAATCTTGCTATACTTTGGTAACAACTAATGCCTTGTTGGTGTACACAGTTTGTGAAGTTTAACTTTAGAGATTTATAGTTTCTTCAAATTCAAACACACATAGTTGTTAGACTAAATATGATCAAATAAAATTAAAATGATCTTTAATAGGATTTTGTGCTAGAGCAGATCACCTCCCCTTATAATGTTTCCCTGATCACCTCTTTTTTTCCACTCATTAACTGAAAGTGGCAGACCACACTTGTATGTGTCATCTTTTTTGTCATATGATTAAAAAAAACAACTCTTTTCTGAGAAATGCAACCCATTTTACTTTGCTTTTAAAGCTATGGAGCTAATGAGCACAGTTTGATGCACATAACTGCAAAGAACTTTGCTCTTATTCATAAGCAAATATGAGCCACAAGAACTTGACTTTACCTTCTGAATTAAAGAAAGATAGTCATTCTGGAATTGTAAGCACCCCTTTAAGATACAGCTACCTCATGCAGGAGTTGATGTCCTCTTCTAGTACTTTATAGGGTGAGATAAAATGTAACTAAATAGGACATTTACAGCTTACATTCAGCACTGTCCTTTAAAGGGAAAACACAGCACATTAGATTTGAGTACAAATGCAGTGTGAAGGAACTAAAGAGCAGAACAAATGGGGATAAGTGCACCAAAAGCTACTTTAACCACATGTTTAATTTGAGGTTATAATGGCAATTACAAAAGAACCTTGCAGAAAAAGAAATGTGTTGGATTACAAAGTGGAGTAGTAGGAGGACAATCAAAATGAAGTAAACTCAAGTGGAAAACAATTAAACTAAAATAGGAAAAAGGAACATTATGTAATACTTTGAGGTCAGATATGGTCGCAAAGTTACTACCCGCAGGCACATGTTAAATGGCCAAGGTCAGATAGAGTCAAAGTAGGATCACAAGGTCCCAGCAGAGGACCAGGTTATAACTGACAATTATAATTAGGCTAATTAGTGTAACAAAACCATCATCACAGTGGGTAATGACCTGGGCAGGTCAGCAAGTGTGATGGATGGATGGATGAAAGTGAGAGAGAGGCAGGTAGAGTAATTGGGGTAAGGCTAAAGAGATTGATGGATGAGTTAGTGGGGGGGGGGGGAGTCATAGGGAGACATTTACAATTTGAGGAGATCAGTTTAGCAGATGTTGAGGGATGTACTGAATCCAAGACAGCATGGGTGTTAGATACCTTTAATCTGTCTTTCTCTACCTTTTGTAATGTTCATTGCCATATGAACAATCGACACAATCAAAATAGATTTTTAACTATTTATCTATTAGCTTTTATCTTTCTGACATCCAAAAAGAAAACACAAATATCAGTTAGGAGAAATTTGGAAAAAATTCAGTGTTGTATGACAGTGAGGCAGAGTGAAGACAATATTTTCAAAGTAAGAATACAGGACACAAAAACAAAACATTTCTCCATAAGACAGTGGTTCCCACAGTTTTTCTGGGTCCCCCTATGGATTACAATAAAAAAAAAAATAAATAAATAAATAAATAATCAATACATTGGCACACATCGTTCAACCAGACATAAGCCTATACACATATTTTGTTTTCAAACTCCACTGAAGTTTATTTCACACTTCAGGTTGCAACAAACTACAAACCATCTTTACACTTTTGTGTAACTATTTTTTTTCTCTTTTCATCCGTATCGCTCCTGCCCTCTCCCCCTGCAATGTCCCTGCTCCCCAAAAGCCAAATATCAGTGGCTTTTGTCCACTGATAGAACCTTTGCACTCTACAGAACAGTAGAAGATAAAGAGGGATTGCGTTTTTCATGACCACTGAGTCTAAATCAACAGAAAAATGGCTTTGACAATTACTGAATGGCCTACTTATTGTGCATACCTAAACCCAGCAGAAAATCAAAGTAATGACCCGAAAGGCGCATTGGCCCTAAAAATCTCAGATTAGGAGAGCATTTGCAAGGTAGAGTGGGCAAATATTGCTAAGTAGAGATGAGTCATAAAGAGACATATTTGTTCCAAATATACACAGACTACATAAACTGGTTGAAAACCTGCTGAAACAAAGTATCAGTTTAAAGGTTTGGATACTTATGAAACCAGGTAATTGTTTTTTTTCTTTCACAGTTTATCATGTTTTGTCAAAAAAAAAAAAAAAGAACCCTGAATTTTCAGCACCACACATGCAACCCTGAAGCCTTCCTGCATTTTACAAATATCTTGTATTCTGATTGAGAGTTGTTAAATGATGTTTCTTGACAAAACTTGCAAATGAAGCATAGCACATTTAGTGTTGTGACCCACTATCCACAACGTAAAGTTTAAATGTTGAAATAATTAGCCATCGAATTATGTCGATGTATTGTGAAGCTGAAGTCGGATAACTGAAATTCTTAGTTCAAGACAGAACTGCAGTGAACATGGGTTTTAACTACATCTCAAAACCAAATTCACAATCAGACACCCATGCTAGTCATTTGTCAAGAGAAAAAGAAAGAAAAATCTATCAAATAAGCATACCCTTGCTAAATTTATTTTTAAACCCTCCAGCCAAGTTTATACCCAGTAAAACTCCACCAGCCCGTCATCTATTGTGACTCAGTTGGCCTGCTACCCACCCACACACTCAACCACTCGCCCTTCAGCCTCACTTCACACGGGATTAAATGTCTTAGAACCAAAGAACATGAAAGAACATGACATGTGAGTGAAAGACTGTGACACACATGGGGGAGAAGAACGAGGGAATAGAAGGCATAGTGAAATAGAGTGCAAGAACAAGTGTTTTATTCTGAAAATGTTCAAAACATTTAATACGTGGCAGGGGAATATGAATGTATATGTAAAGAAACATCTAAAACATCTTGTTCTTTTGTGCCCCATTGTTTCCTTCATTCATTGATCCAACATAGTTTAGACTTCTGTAGGTTTTTAGTGTTAATCTCATAACTCTGACATCCATTTAATTGTCTCATTGCTGTAAGAACTCACATTTACATCCTATCCAAGTTATTTTATGATCAATCCTTTCAAAGTCTTCACTTCACAACACATAGTTGAGGTATTTTTTGTGATAAAGAACTTATTGAGATTAATCATACTCAATACTCAAATGGCAAAATCTTCTCTGAAGTGTTTGAACTCCACAAACCCAGAGTTAGAGAGGTTGTAAACAATTTTTGTGACCTCCCTAATTCAAACAGCAAAGATCAGTCCGAGAGCAAAGTGGAGAATACTTACAAGATTATTCACAAACTCTGGGTTACTTCTCACATTAGCTTACATCAATGTTGAGTTTAAATTACAGCATTGAACGCTGATGTTTTTGACAGGGTGCTAAAAAAAATATCTTGTGTTGTGCATCTGCTGTTCACACAGATCACTGGGGAATGCCAGACGTCTACCATAAAAATACATTTAATTACGGGTATATAAGTTTGAAAGATATTTTATGCTGTTTTGCAAGGCGTAAAAAAACACTAATGTGATTTTTGTTACATTTTGCAAACTTCTCCCCAAAGCTGTTCTTAGAAAATGCCTGCTAAAAGTGGAGTTGATGCCTAAATGCAACACTAATCTAACACAGGACTCTAGACTGCAGCTGAAACAGCAGGACAGAAAAGTTTGCGAAGGCGTTTGTGTGTGCATGTCGTGTGAGTGACTGAGCATTGAATAACGGTAGAGCTGTTGTCTCTGACACAATAATAGGTGTAAACAACACTTCCTCCTGCCGTTCTTGCTCTTTTCGTGGAACTAGCATTTTTCTCTTTTTTTCAACAAAGAATCATTAACACAAATGTGAGAAATTTGCCAAATTTCTTATAAATTTGGACCTTCTTAATGTATTGCAAACTGTATAACTAGATCTGAGAACTACCATGGTTTATAACATGACGATAATGAGGATAGGGGTGGTGAAGAAATGTATTTCACGCTGCACAATTGGTGGGGTACAACTTGAACTGGGATAAATCATTTGTTGAGTTGAAAACAACACACTCTTTAAGAAATAGATGCTTTTAAATAAAACGACAACTCTCTACAAAGAGATTTGCAGAACAAGCTAATTTAAGGCCAATGCAGTGCTTATATAAGAAGTTTAGATCAATTAATTCAGAAAGCATCAACTTCAGCATGTTATACTGATTATAATTACTTTATTTTGAAATAGGCTGCTGCAAAAATAATATAACAGTACTGTTGATTGTATTACATTTATAAATGTTGTGGTAAACTACTTTTAGCGCCTTGCAAAAGTTTGAATGGCCTGTAAACTTCTTCAAATGGTCATCCTCCTGAACAAAACAAGGTGAGATTTACTCAAAATCAGAGGCTCATGGTAACTTTGGAGAAGCTGCAGTTTTCCAGATCACATTGGAGGATCTGTTGATCCAGATTTTGTTACGTACGTACAAATCTGGCCTTTACAAGAGATAAAGGAAATAACGTGGCTGGTGTGGTAGAAAGTGAACTGCAGTAAATGTACAAATAGGTCCAACAATTTATTTCTAACAAGAAATAAGTTTCTTGTTAGAATATTTTCTGAAATCATTCAAATCTGACTTATTGGATCTTACTAAGTGATTTGTTCTTGTCAAAATACAGTGGGTTGGTGTTGCGTAGAATTGCATGGGTTTTTTCTGATTCCAGGTTTTTTAGGAAGCTCAAAAGCACAGAAGATTATTAAAGGTTCACAACCCTCAAGCACATTTACCAACTCTTACAGAAAATAATCCCATGAGGATGCAGACGCTACAATCGAATACAGCGGCAGCAGAGGTAGTTTAGAATAGAGGTTGTCAGGAAGGAAGAGAAATTAGGACGTCTTTAGAAGGAGCTGGAGAATTGGAACAGACACAGAAAATCTCATAGTTGCCATGGTACCAGTGGAAAGGAAAGAGGAATCCCTGTAGTGTTAAGCATACACGTCTTGTGAAATTCTCCAGGGCATTTAACCCACAGGCCCTCAAAAGCACTTCAATCTGCAGGTACAGAGCAGTGACGTGTGGTCAGGGGTGGCAATAATGGAACCTGTCATAATGGAAAAATATGATAAAATGATCTATATTGCTATTTTCACCTTGTAGTTTGTACTGTAAAGCATTAAATTTTTATTTAGCTTAACCAATTTTGATTATGTTTTTCTTCAAAATCACTGAATTTTTGCATTTTCCCATTCAAATGCTTGGAAGTGAAGCTGGTGAGACAGCAGCAAGCTGAGCCTCACCTGGGATTGATCAACCTCACTGCCATTCTAAAAGAGCATGCTCCTCCTGTCTGTACCTCGCCAATAGAATAGTTAAAAAAGACTTAATGTATGAACTGATTTTACATATTTTAGCTAATGTATGTAATGTACAGTGTTTTTTGTCACCAACTGTGTGTGTAACATGTTTTCTGTGCTGAGTAACAATCAAACGGCAGAGAACAGATTCGAGGTGAGGCAGGCAGTTTTCCTGCCTCATGACAGGGGGCGCTCATGATCCCAGACGTTGTGACTCCACAACTACAGAGACAGTATCAGCGAGCTAGCAATGAAGCCATGCAGTAAAGTATATTTATACTTTTCTCCTCAAAGAAAAGTATAAATATTGTTTATACACTCATTCTAGTGTTTTTTTTTTTTTTTTTTGTGGCGTTGTCAGTTGCTATGGCAACAAGTCTGTGTGTAGGCTGGCCAAGGCAGAGATCAAGAAAGACGTGGTTTTGAGTTGTACTCAAAACTGTTTGCAGCACGAAATTAATAATACCTACATGTCCAAGTTTGATGGAGTTAATGGAATTATTCTACGGCGGCTGCGCAGCTATGCATGACATGTAGAAGGATAGTCTTTTTGCCCTCCAGCGTTGTCTGCATGCACAAAATTTCCTTATGTAAACAATAACATGCAGGGGGCCTATATTTGTAAATATGATTTTGACTAAGTCAGTGCCTCACCAGCTATGAACCTCACCACACATCATGGTACATTGTTTCTTTTTCACAAGGCTCAGAACAATCCAGACAAGTGTTAGATGCATGCAGGATTCAGTGGCATATTATGTTATTTGTGATTCAGGTTTGGCTACATTTATGATTTTATGACATAAAAATGGCTCTCATGGTTTCTTTGTTTTTCACTTGTCCATTGATGTGCTTTTCATGTGAACTTAATGATGTAAAGGCTCAGGGCAGAAGTGTGAGTGTGCGTAAGTGTTAGTCATTTCTGTGCTTAAGTGTCATTTCATGAAATGATTGAGTACCAAAATTTCCTCATTTCTTTTCTGCACTGATATTTTAAGAAGAAATATCCAAAAATAAAGTAGCTTCAATCTCCAGGGAGATTTTAATTCATTTTAGAAAGACCATATTAACTGAAAGGATAAAAAATCGCAGTAATTCTTAGATGCTCATATCCTCTGACACATGCTTTTTATGTTTTATTAAGCTGAATTAATTTGAATAATATCACACTTATTAACCCTCAAATGTTGGCATACTTATTACCAGGGGAAAAATTTTTTAAAATGTAAGAATAAATAATTGTTATAGACAGTCTTGATATAAAGCTTGGAATGTCTACTTGTTTACCTTTACATTAAGTCTGGAATGCAAGTAGACATCCTAATTATGTAATGTGTCTTTGTCTGTGCGTCAGTCCCTTCCATTTCAGTTCTCTGTAAGAAGTTTAAAATTCCTCTTCAGAGTGACAGTATTAAGTTTGCAAATCTTACCATCTTAAATCTGCCAGAAATACAAATTAGCTTGTTTAGAAGTTAGGGGCCTCATTCTGAGCTTTTGTGATTTTGGACAGCCTCTCCTCATGAACAAATCTCCTACTGGCTGATTTGCACATCATAATGGAGCTAAAAATGCCAGAAGTACAAGTGAGCACACTGAGCTGCAGGATCCGAATCTTTTTGTCAAACAAAAAGTTAAATAGTTTTCAATATTGCTTGCATCAAACGTTTTTTTTTTTTTTTTTTTTAATAAATTGAAAATAAGTGTAATATTAGAGTCTAAGAAAAATTGTTACAGAATGTCTAAAATACAGTTTTTGGACCTCACAATTCTCTTTTGACGCAAAGTTACACCAAAACCTCTGGCACTGCTAAATATTCCAGGAACTATGAAATAGCTAGATCACCTAACAAAATAATGTGGTGTGGACTGTAGCAGGAACATATTTAATATTTTATTAAGGTTTAATGTAACCATTACAACAGAAGAACCTGCAAATCTGCAGATAGTAATTATGTTCAGTTTAGAGAGGTGGACCTGCGGTTTATGGGGCGTGAACACTTCAGGCTTTATTGCAACAGTTACAAATGTCACCAGCAAGCACTAATTAATTTATGATATTGTAATAATTAACTATAGCAGATTATATTATGCTCATTGGGTTTTTTAAAGGTTTTGTAAAATTATTCTGTTTGTGTTGGGCTTTGTTTCGTTGGACTTGTAATCTTCTTACTTTTTATACTTATTCTTTTACTTGATTTTGGATCAGTTTTTATCTTCTCAGTTAAATTCATTACTCACTCTTATCCTCTTACCTAATAACTGCTTCTAAGACCAATTACCCTTGGTCTTTTCAATTATTCAGACTCTCATTTCTTGTACACCGAGCTTTGTAGTTCAGTTTATCTTCCGTCCATTCTGTTGAATCCAATCCCAATGTTTGGTCTTTCAGATTCCTGCTTTTCCTAAAAAAAAAAGCTGTGTATTGTTTTATTTGGTATTCTTATTGTTTCAGGTAAATACCTGTCCTGTCTTTGTCCTTTGGTTTGGTATATCCAGTCATCCTACATTGTGGGCTATCTTTATCTAGACTAAAAATAAGTATATTATGTTAATAATAAAAGTCTATGTATTTTCATACAAAATTGCACACAACTTGTATGTAATTTATAGTACACATCAGTACATTCTCGCATAAATTCTTGTAGTATTAGTTTTGTTTTCTTTTTAACCAATCTTCATTAGTGCTCAGATTTTTTTTTTTTTTATGTAATTTCCTTTGGAACATTTATGTTTCAGCATAGATCTATTTTTTTAAGCCTAAATGTGAACAGATTAATCTCAAAATTACAGAGTCAAGTGAAACGAAATCATCAAGAAGAAATTACATGAGGAGATTCACAGCTTCTTGCTCATCCTTAACCACCATATCTCTGTAGTAGCACTGAATTGTGCCTCTGAAGTCTACAGAAACCAGCAGTTAATTGTTTCACCTTTAGCATTTAAAAAAAAAAAATCCAGTTGTTGAGGCTTGTTTTGATATTTTTAAGTGCTCTACATAATAGCTTATAATTATATCTACAGTAATTCAGTTTTGTAAACAAAAGAAAAGGGAAAAAAGTCCCGAGAGGATGAATATATTTTAGGAAAAATTTTTAAACAGAAATGCTTTTTAGCTTCAGCAGGAAAAAGATGAAAGACTATTTCCCTTTGAAGGACAAGCCTATTTCAGATCTATACAACTCTACCTGCAGTTTAAAAGCATCATTAATGCTTTCTTTTTCTCTGCTGTTTAAAGTTTATAGACGTTTGGTTGTCTTTTATTCATAACTCTGAATATTTATCAAATAAATATCTTTCTATATCTGCTAAAAATAATAATAAAAAAAGCTTTGTATAACTTATGTGGGATTTGCATCTTTTAAACCTCCCCCTTTTTTTTATATAAAAACATTGCCTGGTCTATTAACACAACAGCTTTTACAATACTCTATTGAGTCATCGAAAACACGAAACATATTCATGCTGTTATTTGCTTGTTTCAGTCTATCATCCAGGCATCCCCAAGAGTTGCATTCAATAATTTGAAAAAGATTAGATTTGGGAATTATGAAAAAGGTCAATTTTCACTCTGAGAAATAAGAAGCCAACAACGCAGTGATGTGTTGACTTCATTTAAACTGCTGATGTACTGGAGAAAAGAGAAGGAAATTGCCAGATTTGTGCACATATATAAAGATGTCCCAGAGATGTACATGGGTGCCTTTCATGTGAGGTTCATGTGATTAGGTAAGATGTTAAAGATCGGAGGCAATTAGAGCCAAAGGAGGGTATATTCGTTTGGGAGGAGTCTGTTAGAAATACCCTAATTTTAATCCTCCATTGACAACCACACTTTGTACTTTGTGAATTTTGTGCATATATGAAGTGTATTGTACAGTTATTTTTAAGTAATTTCTACTATATTCACACAGGTAACCATTATATCTTGGTTTCTTTCATTTAAATTGCAATTTCCATAGCATTATTATTAAATTTTAGGTTTTAATTGTAATTCGTAGCACTTGATTTTTGTTGTTTACCCACCAATGTGTCACTTCACACATTTTTATTATTTGCCTCAGCAGGCGCAAATCATAGCTGGCCCTTGATGTGTCGATTATTTTTCTGTTGAGACTTTTTCTGTGATCATAAAATGATGAGCACAGTCATCAACAATACTCAGAAATGCTGCGGTGTTTAAACTTTAATCGGTACCAAGTGCCAAAAAATCAGCCATGTAAATTTCTTCCACACCATTTCACCAGCAGCAGCAGCACCCTGAACTGTTCATAAAAGTCACATGCTGTGAATCGCAGCTTTATTTTTCAACCTGAGTCGATGAGATTAACACTCAGTTTCTGCTATTTTGCCCTTCTGCCTCAAGTTTCAAGTCAGTGTGGGTTCAGAGAGGGCATTCCTCACAACTTGGTTGTAACAAGTGGTCATTTGAGCTACTGTTGCATTTATATCACTCCAAACCTGTCTGGCTATTCTCCTCTGACCTCTCAGGTCAACCCAAAAAAATTTAATATTAATCCATACTACTGCCTCTCTCTGGATATTATGTTCTCTGTAACCCAAGAGTTGGCAGTGCATACAAATCCCAGTGGATCAGCAGTTTCTGAAATACTCTGACCAATGCATTGAGTTGCTGCCATGTGATTGGCTGATTGTTTACTTGTAGTAACTAACACTTAGACATGTTCGAATAATAAAGTGGCCGGTGAGTGTTTATCAGTAGTTTATTTCCATAAACTCTGCCTGGCACCCATTTTCAAACACAAGATGCAATACTTTGTTCCTTCTCCACACACAGAAGCCAATTACATGGCTCTTATTAATGTAGTCGTCCCATTTGAACACAGTTAATCATGCATGGAGTGGCAGGAGGATAGAGATTAGGCAGCATGAGCATACATATCTTGTAACATGTCATGGGGATAGTTATTTCCATAATGGAGGACAAGTTACATGGAAGTTATAGAGGTAGAATTAACTTACAGACTGGTGGTTAAGGAAAAATGTCAGTTTTTTTAATCTTTCTGTGTCAGCATGTCAACTTTCATAGAAATCCATGAAGATCACACAACTGATTTTGCAAAGTCACTAAATATATAAATTTAAAACGTTCTTGGAAGTGTGCTTACATGTGGCCATACAGTGGAAATGTTTATATGCAGTGTTCTGTCACAATGTTGCTATATGAAGCAAGGTGACAAGTGGAGGCAAGAACACATGCAGAGTATTGAGCTCACGCACACATGCAGCTTCAGGGTACGGCAGAGAAAGAAGCATATTAAATCAGGCTCACATCAAGTATAACCCTCCCTCAAACACACATCACATGCTTACAAACATGCCAGGGGAAACACAGACACAGTCTCAGAACAGGGTGGTCTAACGAGCCTCTGGTGATTCAGGACAGATTCGGGACACTTTGGCTTCATTAGTCAGAACAAAGTAGGCCAGATACCTTTAGAACTTAACTCTTCTGTTCCCGGGCCGCCTCCTTCCTACTTAGTATCACTAACTCTTTTATCCTCTTCTTCCCTTTCTTCTCTTGACCTCCCACTTATTTCTCCTCTGTCTCCCCTCATCTGTTTGATCCTTTTCCTTCTTTTTCAAAGTCCGCTCTTATCTTTTGGAGACATTCGACCATCTGTAGCAGCCCTGTCCCTCTCTTTGTTCCCTACCATCTTCGCCCCCCCTCTGATAAGTCTCCCTCTCTCTTCAACCTTTTTCTCTCAGTTTGTGAGAAGCCCCAGCGTGGACACACCCACATGCTGGAGTTTGATCTGATACAATTTGCTGCAACATTAATGAAAGCATAAACTTATATGAATATTGATAAGCTATTCTTTTGCAATCTGCACATTCTGGATGGCCTTGAGGCCAACTCGGGAGACTCACACCACACCAAAGATAGAATATTAAACTGACAAACATTGCTAATGAATGTTCAGTGGCGACATGAAATCTGAAATTGACATGGATTCTCATGTCTTCCCCCCTCTGAGTGAGATAATACTCTGCACTTGCACGGTTGCACATACTTGGGGTTGTGGCGTGTCCAAAAGGAATTTTTCTGCTTGCACAATCTCTTTAGTCAAACAGACATGGACAAGCCTTTGCATCATGATCCTTTTGTCTGTGTCACTGTGTTGATTAAGCTGATTGTCTGTGTTAGACAGACAAAAATTCTGCAATGCTTTGTCATTCTCATTCAAGATTTTTAATCAATATATTTACAATATATTCTTTGTTCATTTTGTTGTGTACTTTGTCCTTATGGCCTTATAATGTTAGCTGGTGACAGGCACCATCTCCCCTCCCAACCCCACTATGGACAATGGATGGATGGATGGATGGACGTTCTTATAAAAATTAAGATGATCGGTGTAATAGTTTTTTTTTATCCCTTCAACTGTCTACTTCAAAATGCGTGAGTCCATGAGGACACTGCTGTCTTCATGACAGTTAAGGGTTTTAAATCGCTGAAACAGGAAGCTAGATTTTTCTTTTTCCTGTTTGGTCATTTTGCAGTTTTTGTCATTTTGTATCTGAGTTTTTTTGAGTAGGAAAGCAAGGATGATGTTTTGTACTTACCTTGGGAATGTTTTTGTCAAATTGCTGTTTTTGTGAAATTGCTGCTTTAAGCTTGTTTTTGCTGTCAACTACTGTCATCAAATGTATTTGAAAAAGTTGACAACCTTTTAAAAAACAAGGGTCTGCTTTATCATGTGGGAATATTCACATGGATTGATGATTACTGTTAGTAATATGAGACACATTGTATACATTATTATTATTATTATTAAGTTTACTTTATAGCGACAGACACATCGACATAGACAAACTGAGCAAAACAGCAGTCCCGTGTTTGCTTCATAGTGCAATAGCAACAGCTAATTTGCAGCGCTTGTCCCTAGATGAGCTTTTAGACAGTACAATATACAATGCTAAATCTAAACTCCAAATTTTTTGGCTTTGTTAAAAATAAGGAAGTCCCTGTTTAATAGCTTCTATGTTCTCAGACTTTTGGAGTGCCACTGACTTTGCTTCTTAAAATATATAATTTATTACCAATCACAGCAGCAAGGCAAGAAACAAATTAAATGGTGTTAATTATAGTTTTTAAAGAGAAATCCTAATCTGTTAAAATATGCATCAGCAAGTCAAACCTTTTCCAAAACCACAGATCTAAAATTGGTCACAAATCTCTGATTGCTCTTTTGATCAAGGTATGCTGTTCTTCTTTATGAAACCTGAAACAGCTTAGGTTTTCTGAAATTAATGTTCTATTAATGAACTCCACTGACCAAATTTACAGTCCAGCGATTAAACGGTATGCACGTCCTGATGGTTTGGTGTGTTTGTTTTCTACTACTGTACTACATCTCTTAGTAAATTAGCTGGACCTTTTTTTTTTTTTTTTTTTTTTTTTTTTACAAATATTCTCCCCCAATATACAACATAGTCAGACACATAAGCTGTGTGAGTACCCCCTCTGGGTGTTTGACTGTGCAAGGTTATACTAAACACTTAACAGACATAACAAAGTACAGCTTGAATCTACTCAACTACAAAGAACAAAGGAAACCATGCTGAATATATACAGAGAAAGAAAATGACTTTTAGTGACTTTTAGTGAATAGATCAGGAGCAATCTGTGCCAATGGCTTGGCATGGAGAAAGGCAGAAATCAGAAGGGAGCAAGGGAATAAAACATGAAGGCAGACAAATCTAAGTGCAGGAAGCAGAGAAACAAAGTAAAACATAAATAAGCAAGATTTAACAAGCATTGAATGACATTAATCCAAAAACTCCTTCCAAATTCACTAGCCACACAATGAACAACATAACTCGTATCCAGTGTCGTTTCATGCAATTTATCAAAACCAAGTTTAAGAGAACTTGATTGAATTCAAAGATGGCATATGATACTTTATAGTTCTGTACAGTGCTGCAAGTTTCTAACAACTTGCAGAATAAGCTTGAGTTAATAAGACATTTACACCGCAAGAGTAAATGATCAGAGAAAAGATAAAGATTCTAAAATAGCCTTCACTGTTTGACATTGAAATGAAATCTTCTCACCCGATGTGCTTGTGGCTATCTTTGTTACTGCAGGTCACCAGGCCCTCCTGGCAAACAGATTTATTTTCTAATAACAAATAAAGATTTCTTAAACCAGATTCAGATCTGGACTCAAACTAGTCCTTCTTTCCCTCTCTTGATTTGAAGTTAATCTTTAATAATACTTTGTCATGTTAGCACTCAAATAATACCTGTTCAGAAGATTCAAGAGAAAGCAGTTTTGTTATTGATGAACAATAGTAAAAAGTACGGGAGGAGAAAATTTAATCACCAATTTTTTTATTTTTATTAAGTATTCTTGAATCCTTCCACTGCTATGTTTTAATAGAGATAAGGAAAAAAAGAATTTTTCTGCTCATATAAACTGCTAAAGATATTAAATCATACATATGTTTTGTTCTAGACTCTCCTTTATATTTTTATATTTTAGGGAGTTATTTCAAGTGTAAAGATAAAATAGTGTTTTTGTTTGTTCTGAAATTTACACATTTCTATCACTGTAGTCCAATCTTTTAGTACAAAAACATTGGTGATTATCAGTGAGTCTACATCATCATATATGTATTACTGTATTTTCTGGAGTTTTAAACCATTAACAAAACTGCTTGATTCGGGATTTGTAACCTACTCTCTATAGGAGGAGCTCTCGGCCTCCTCCTTACAAATTTGAATCTTGTCTTGATGTGAAATCGTGGTTAATTTCGACACCAATAAAAATACTAATTATTTTTGGATGAATAATAATTTCTTAAACATTTAAACATATTTTGAAATGGCTCCTCTTGTTTTGTTTGGATTTCTGAAGGTTTAAATGAAGCTTTTCATCTGAGTGGGTGTGGTCTTTGGCCACTCCAACTGGTTGTTACTCATTTGGAAAAAAAAAGAAAAAAAGAAAAAGGCTTTCTGAATTTTTTCCAGAAGCTTTGCGAGACCATCTGCTAGTGGAGATCCTATAATCACAAGTCATGCTTAAAATTGTGTGTACAGAGTCTTCACTTCTTTGCATTCGTTTTTTTCTTTCTTGATTAAATTTTTTTAACAGTCAAATATGAGGATCTGTTTTCATTATGCATGCTTATTGAACTGTAAGGTGCTCTAATCTACCTGGTGAGTAGATCACAAATTCATTTATAAACCATGAAATAAGATGATGTAACAGAAACCCTCTATTTAGACATTTGAAATGAGGAATAAGTTGAGGTATTAGTTCAGAATACTGACATGCATCAGAAGAAATTCTCTGAGTCCTATGCTCTGAGAGGTTTTATATGATTGAATGTTATTTAAAGGGCACACTGTTCTTTACAGAGCATCACTTTATATATGGATCTTTGGAGATATGACTATAAACCATGTGTACCTGAACAAAAGAAGTGGCCTCTTTGTAGACTTTTGTCATTGTCCCTTATGTTAATTGTCTGTAAAAATAGTCACTTGCCTGGAGTTAACTGACCAAATGAGGGTTGTTTATTTTTGTAAATGAACACCCATGCTGTTTTGCACAAACCCACACTGCCTGCTCAGAGGACAGACTCACTTAGCTGTGACAAACAGGTACTTGGTAATTTTATGACCTGAGGTGCTGATGCAGCAGAGGAACGGTGGGGGCGTAGATGTGAAATGGGTTGAATTAAGACAAATTAATTGGAGTTGCATTCAGAGTTGGTAACTGCCATTGCTGATCAGATCAGCTAATCTTCTCCAAAGTAGTATGTCCCTTGTAATCACACACTTGCAGATACATAATGAAGAACAGTTTTACCGAAGAAGAGCATCCTGTTCTTTCCAGCAAGGTCCAGTCAGCACCAAAGTGCAGTTCTCCAGTGAAAACCAAGCTTTCTTGACTCAGTGGGTTAATGGTAATTTTAATTTTCTAGTTCTGAAAACTTAAAGTTGTCTTGTGTTACTTTGAAATATTGCAATACAAAATAATACTCATAAAACAACATATTTTTGCCAAAGTGAGTGACTAAAAAGAAAAAAGTAATGTTCCCTGCTATAAGAAATATTTTCACAGCGGCTGGTGTCCTGTAGTGTTAAATATGTGGAGGAAATCTATCATTAGAAACATCTCTGTCTACTCTGCCTTCTCTTTCTGTCCTAGTGAGTGGATTGTGGGTGCAGCGGGGCACTCAGTTGTTTTTAATGTGACGACACAGGTGGCAGCTGCAGCACTACCATCGGGCCAAGCAGACATCTGATGGAAAAATTTACCCAGTGCTTTTTTTCTTCCTGGAAAGCTCCACTCTTCCTCGGTGTTTTCTTCATGCATCGTTTTTCAATCTCTTCTTCTCCCTTACTCCCACCTTTCACATCTCCTGTTGTGTGTCAGCCCACCTGGGCTGTCACACAGAACAAGATGAGAAATGGGAAAGCAGCTCATCAGCTGCACCAACTGACAGGAAAGTAGGTGTGTGTGTTTGTGTTGTGTTTGTGTGTGTTTGTGTAGGTGAAGGTGTATCTATATTTATCAGGCTTGCATATGAAGAAGTAATAATTGATATTTAAAGTCAATGCATAGCAGTATGTTCTGTATGAACATAAGCACATTTCTACATGCGAATATAGAATTGTTTGGTTTCAGACTATTTGGAAGGACACCACCACCACTCTTTTATTAAAGAACTAAGCCTATGACAAAACTTTGATTCAAGAATGTTAGTAACCAAATTACTGGCAAGATGTTGTCCACATGGTGTAGACACCTAATTATTTAGCAGTGACGTCAATGCTTTGCAAACATTGTGTGTGAAATGTACATGTAAAAATTAAATAAAATGTACATTTGAGAACAACTTTTATTTGCTTTTAGTGTTACTTGACAGTAAGGCCATGCATTATTTTAGCACTGGACAGCATGTAAACATGGGTATGTGGGAAATCTAGGCTCAGAGTTAATACGCTCACCAACATGTCACTGAAACTTCAACATTTTCCAGCCTACTTGCATTTCCTGCCCACATACTGACTCTATGCCCTTGGCATTTCAGATGGCAGATAGCTTATTTTCATTCCCACAAAAGTTTAGGATGAAGACACTTAAATCACTAAGGTTTTTCACCCTCCCTTAACCACCTTATTCCCATTACCAATCACGGTTTGCATAAATTGGGTTCACAACTTCCAGACCAGCATTACTACCTACATTGAACATCATGTGGTTGTTGGTGTCAGTGTTTATCTACTGGGGTTTTCATACAACAGCATTTCTTGGGTTCACTGAACATTGTCCAGCAAAGAGAAAATGTCTCGCATGCAGGATTGTGAAGGCAAAAACACCATTTTGATGTTGCAGAAGAATGGGCAGACTCTTTTGAGATTATAGAAAGGCAATATTGGGTCATATAACCATTAATTTCAACCAAAGTATCTGGAATACCATTTCTGAACCTACAGCGCCTTATGTCTTGAATTAGATGCAGAACTCCAGACCAGACACCATCCTGTCAACCAAGAACAGGAAACCGAGGATACAATTCACACAGATTCACCAAAATTGGACAATTGCCTGGATAAACATTGCCTGGATTGATAAACCTCAATTGTAGCTCCAACGTTCAGGGTCAAAACTTCATAAAAACAGCATGGGGGCATAGATCAATCCTGGCATATATCCAAGGTTCAGGCTGCTTCTGCAAGTACCAGCTGAACACCGTTTAAACACCACAGTCTACCTCAATATTATTTCAGACCATGTTCATTCCTTAAAAACCACAATGTACTGTGCACTGTGGTATCTCCGTGACTGGTGCTTTTGTTGTTGTTTTTTCCTAGTTACAATTTGAAACTGATTTCAGTTGTGACTCTTTCTAGTGTCAAGTTGCTCACTGCACATAGCACATAACTCAACAGTCTGGTGGTGAATGTACACATCCATGTAAAAAAGGTTTGTGCTCACACATAAGCATCAGAGAATCTACAGTTTCTGAGTTTTCCCACATGATGTATCAGCCTGACAGCTTGTACCGCACTGTCATAACTTCATTCTTCATTGTTTTCCCTGCTGTCAGTCCATGAATCTATCTTGTCAAACTGTCAAGCCTTTATACTTTATTGCTGTCTTTGATCTCATATTTTTTGCATGCATTCATCAGCTGCAAAATGTTGTATACAATGACACTGATTTTTAAAGAAATGATCAGACCTCTACTTAGTGAACCCTTCTCTTAAATATGTCCAACCTAAAGCCATTGATTGACGTGATTAGGAATATAAATTGAAATATAAGTTGCAGAGCCAGTATTCTAACATTATGCAATGTACTCAGCATTGCAACCATTTTATAAAGCGTTTTCAGATTTTTGGAGACCTTCAAATAATTTTTGCTATAAGTCTATTGCAGATATACTGAACATATTTAGCTGGAAGACACTCCCTTATTTAATAGGATGGTACATTTTTGTAGAGTGACACGCTATGCTCTGAATAAAACAGCATGTTTACAATTTTTCCCCTCTCTGTTGTTTGACAAGGTACCAAATCAAAACACGTCTATGACCATACCAGGGGAATAGAATGAGCGACATCCCGTTGTCAAAGTTGAAGAATTTAGAGAGAGTCCAAGGAAGCGCAGTCAAATGATTGGTGTTTACCACCAAAGAGTTTAGGAAATTTAAGATTTTTTGTGAAGCTTTGGGTTTTAAAGAAGAACAATGCCACAGTTACAGCCCTGTTGCCTTAGGTGGGGCTGGTAGAAAACAGCTCCTACAGTTTTACCCTTATTAAGGTGAAATAACCTCAGGCCTCCTGCCAGGTCTCAAGTAGATCAAAGAAATGTCAAACCATGGAAATGGAAGGAGTCCAGCACACTTTGTGGCTTTTCTTATCATAACACCTGCTGAAATAATATTTTTTTACACTGCACAACTCAAGAACATGGCTCTCTAGTTTTATGTAAGCAAATATTATTTATTAGTTGTTCAATCTGAACTTGTGTGTGTGTGTGTGTGTGTGTGTGTGTATATATATGTATATATAAATTAAATGATGCAGGACAGTATTGTGGAGATTTGCATTGATCATCAATGACAATTATAGAAATGGATTAGGCTTTAAAAACAAGGTGTGGCTAGATCACATCTTTTGTGATAATTAAACAACTACAGTAAGTGCCATGTTGACACATAAGGAGCAGCCAGGGGCAACAATCAATCCAGAGACTGAGTGACTGCAGTACACAGAAAAGAGAGTTTGTTTCAGGAGCTAGTATGGAGCTAAAATCACATGGATTATAAAACAAATAGCTGTCATTACAACAGTCAAATGCTTCTTTATATTTGCTGACTAGATTTTTGAATGTTTGAGCTGTTAATCTGATAATTTATCCTGATGATGAGCGCCATGTCCTTAAAGTTGGAAGGCCTTTTTGCCATCACTCTAATGTTTAGCTCCTTCCACAAATTCTCAATCAAATTCAAGTCTGATGGAGCTCAGCTGCTCCAAAATGTTATTATGTCCAGTCAGAAGAAACGTGTTGTTAAAATTACAATTTATTTTGAGCCTAAATCAGCCAAAGGTATGAATAATGTCTGGACTATAGCTTCTTTTTCTGTGTTGGATTCCGTGTGGACAGAAATTGATGTCAGATTCTTCTCTGTCCACCTTGTAGCTGTCATGGCTTATACTGATGCTAATGTTCACACTTTCTGTCTCCTTACTTTTTTCTCTTCATCCCAGTCTCTAGCTTTCTAATTATCTCTTTCTTTCATCTTGTGTAACTTTGGTTCTCTGCTGTCACCTTTTACTCTCTCTGCAGTTCCCATCATCTGTTGAGCAATCTGCTTCTTCTTTGTTGTTTTACCTCCGTGTCATCCCCTCACCTTTATTCTTTGACCTGCTCTTCTCTCCTTATTATGTTATTTGCTTTTGTCTTGATCTCATATTCCTCTTCCTATCACTTTTCCCATCTGGTTATATCCTTTTTTTTGTTCCTTAGCTCCTATCTTGCTTCTTTGTTAATTTCTGATCTGTCACCTGTTCACACATTTTACCTTTCCTACCCCACCTGCTTAAGATTTGAAATGTTATTTCTTTAGCCTGTGGTTGACGAGTTTTTTTTTTTTTTTTTTTTTGTCAACGATTAGGCTCAACAGACTGAGTCATGAGGCTTTTTGGAAATGGTGGTTGATGAGCTTTGCCAAACTCTCAACATCCCTGCCCAACAGAGCTGCTCAAGAAACCTCATTGAGCCTCGTGGCCACAGCATGGCACAGACTTTGATACCGGCCAGTCTCCGTTTTTTATTGTGAGTGGAAGTTTAAAACCCTGGGGCAGCGCACTATTCAACTCCCCCAATCATAAGAAGTGACTAAGAGCTGCTCGTCAGACCCTTGTTCAGCAAACCAAAATTTTGGCTGCGATCACATTTGAAGCTTTTACACAAACCTGTATTTGTATGGTTCTGATGCTAGCAGAGATCCTGATGTTACTCATGCATTTTATCAGTAAAAAATAGTATCTAGTTGCCAGGTAACATATAATACTTTATAAACTGGATGGAGCACAAAGTTGGATATAGTTACTGTTAACAGAAAGTTCATGAAATTGGATATAAACACAAATCTAAGACTTAACTTATCTAAATGTGTAATGTATTTTCACTCCTTCTTAGTGTTAATATCATGTCGAGTTTGTAAAATTAAGTTGCACTAGTTGTTGGCTCCTCAAAATATTCTTGTAGACATTCTGCAATAATTTGCATAATAAATAAACAAAATTAGTTGTGCTGTCACCAAGCTCCTGGGGGAGGATTTTGTTCCATAGCAAAAAGAAATTTTATGACACAAATGAAAAATGTATACGGCATTTGAATGCACCAAATAGAAGCATATGGTTATTATGTACTAGATTGTGCAGTTCAAAGAATAGCACGTTTGGCATTCCAGCTCATCTGTCAACAAAGTCCAAGATATGACATCCAGCCGTCTGAGTGACAGTTTGCAGCTGTGTGGGCTGGATTGACTGCTCCTTTCATGTTTTCAATCTTTCTTAATTATTTTGGACTCGGCCCCACCCAAACTGTCATCAGCAAATGTCGGTGAGGGGCCTATCCATTGCTTCACCTATCTCTGCCCTTCCCCTGCCTTCTGTTTTTAACCTTTTAGTTTACAGTAACATGTGCTCTGTCTTCTCTATATGAGATTCAGTGTAGCTATCACAACTTATGCACTGCTGAATAAAAACAGGGCACATCTGTTTTGGGGTTCATGTTCACTATAAAGTGAAATAAAGATGGTAGTCCATGGTTTTATTGGATTGTGTTACGTCGTCATGGACATAGCTCAAAGTTTGGCCGAACAGAATTGGGACATTTTGGATGCATTTTGTGAAAAATCTGCTCATGTCTATTGATGTGCAGCAAATGCATCAAATTCAGAAAGACTAGAGGTGATTGTGACAAACAATTAACTCAAAATATTCACTGTTTTCTGAAAGGTGCTGCGTCTATGTAGACTTTTGCGTCCACAAAGATGCAAAGTTGAAGATTTTAGTGTTGAATAAAAAATGCAAATAAATGATTATATATTACTTTGTGTTTACTTCCAAACTAATGGTACCTCTTTTCTCTAAGGCAGTTGGCCATATTTAACAGAAGCCTTTTATTCCTGGATTTAGAGGATAATCCTGCAATATTTATGTTTATTAGTGTCATTCAAAGGTGGGCCAGAAAGTGTCAGATTCAGGAAGACTAAAGCTGTTCTTGACAAGCAAGTAGGTTAAATATTTAGTATATAAATATTTAATATTATTTGCATCCCTCACAACTCAATTCTGAGAGTTGTGAGGGATATCTGCTTCTGCTAGATGATCTGAAGTGTGTACTTGCAGACTCTGTTAAATATGATTGTTAAAATCATATTTTTAAAATCTTCTGCCAAAAATATTTAACTCCAGTCATTGTCTTTTATTCTCAAGCAAACTGGTAAAAGGAGAAAAGAACGTTTTATTTTTTATGATTTGCTGCTCTGCATTTAAAATCTAGTTCTTCTATTATTTTTTAATTAGCTTGAATATCAGAAACGTAAAAATGTTGTGTACAGTTATTCTACTTATTTACTAACTCAGAGTATGACTTGCTAACAAAGGTTGAAAAATATAACAAAGACAAAATTAAATGAGTGAAGTGAGGAAAGGATTCTGCTACAGGCTCTACAGCAGAGATTCACTTCCTAAGCAGTTCATGTATTGATAAAAACCAGCAAGTTCAAAGTGAAGGCATTCCAGTGCCTTGAGACGGCAAACCCAGGCTTAGTTTCACCTTTTGTTTGGTTGTATTTGGATGATTTATCCTGTTAACTGCCCTCAGAGACTCTTCGGAGCACAGCATGTCTGTGAAAAGTCAATTTTTCAACTCAGAATAAATTGTGGAAAATGCTAGTTAAAGCATTCTTGTAGTCGATTGGAACTGAAATACAGTGTAGAAATGCCCTCTAGTTTTCAAGCCTGCAAAGTGGTGGCAGCTTCATGCTGTGCAGACACTTTTTCTGAGAATGAATGGGCAGAAATTAAAGTTTCTATAAGTACATACCTGGTCAAGATTTAAGACCAAAAGAAAGCTCTTACCAGCAGCAAAAAATAGTTTTTTAACCCTCCTGTGGCCTTACTCCGACGTTCAAAAGGAGTGTCAAAAATGTCAAGGTTGGAGGGCATGGAATCGGAGGGGTTGTCCCGTCAGACTGTCAATTTCAGAAGCTTTTACAAAAACCATGTAAAATCGCACGCAGGGTCAGTGTGACCCAACCAGGCTGCGCAAAAAGGTAAAAATCTTCTGGGGTTTAAAGACTGTGGGAGGGTTAAAATAGTGACCCCCTCAAGAGGACTTGATAAAAATGCATGCCACACTTTTCAGCAGTTTTTTTTCTTTGTAAAAATCCTGGTCTTTTAATTCTTGTTCAAAGTTTTACGGGACTTTGCATTGTTATGTTCCCATAAAATAAATCTATGTTTGTGGTTGTAATGCAACAAAATGTAAAAAAGTTCAAGCGATATGACTACTTTCATAAAGCTGCTTTTCCCTTTATGAGCTAATGTGGATCTTCCGAAGATCCACATTAGCTTTCAGATTTTATAATGTGTGTGGCATCAAAGATAAATAATTAATACTGAAAAAGTGTAACTTCTCTAAACTCAGTGGGAAAGATTTGCTTTTTAAGCTTCATTTATTTTGTAGACTTGATTATCAACTAGACTTGATTCAGCCTTTCGTTGTTTTATTTTCTCAAGTTATGTCGAACTGAGATTTCTCAGGAGTTGCAGCTCAATGTAAACATAGATCATTAATGTTTCTTATCTAAGACAAAGGATGGCAATTATTACACAAGTGACGTTTTTAAGGATCTGCTAATGCAAACTTGTCCATGGCTCCATTGCTTTATTCATCACGACTCTTTAAAAACGAACTCTAGAGGAGCCCCATCTGATTTACCTGGGTCTGGGTGTGTGTATGAGGGTGTAATTGTGTCTGTGCTTGTTCGTGAGTGTGGGTGTGTGTGTATTCCTAGGACCATGTGTGAGACTGAGGTACTCTCCAGAGTGTTTGCACACAAACACACTGGCAGCCTGGTTGCCGCAGAGCGTGTACTTGAGAAAGGACACCTGAGTTTGTAAATCAGTCTTGTTCCCTTTTCTTTTCTACACAGTTTGCTGTTTGCTCCAGTTTAAAAGTCATTTTTCTTTATCTCTGTGTTTAATCACATTCTCACCAATTCTCCCCTTTCCCACCTCCTGTGTTTTTTTATCTTTTCTTTCTTGGTTGCCTGCGTTTTGTGTATTTGTCTTTTTGTTTAACTTTAACCTGTTGTATCTGTGTACATCACACCCACATGCACTCACATTTAACCACCAAAGTTTTATTTGATCCATCGATGATTCATGGTGTCATTTTCAGATGGACCAGAAATCTCTCTTTGATACACAACATATGTTTCCTCAATCAGCACTTAATGCAGTCTCTGGTAATTGTTTTCTTCCAAGGCGTCTGCCAACTTGTATCTCACTATTTGAGCCTTACCTTCTGTTTTCTCAGATGTCTATGGGTGGAAAAACAACATTTTTTTTTTTTTTTTCATAAGATTAGTGATTTAGCCCTAATTAAGCCCCCGCATACATTGACAAGTGCACAGCAGATATTCAACGCTGTAACAATTCCCCCATGTTTTCTTTACAATGCCCCATGTTGAAAATGTGTCTGGTGTGTTAATTCTCACTCCCCTTCATTAGATCAAGGAATGTGTGAGATGTGTTGTAGTGTTTATCCACCCATTAGAGTCCATTAGAAAGTAGGAATGCACTCCCCAAGCTCTTTAAGTAAGCTGTATGGACAACGACACTGTTTGATGTTTTGGCAGAGTGTTGCATGAAAGCGAATTGCAGCTTGGCTGCTAGAGTGCAGATTTCTCAGCTTCAGTCCACATTTTTATTTATTTGAAGTTAATGAGTGCATCAATTAGCATTCCTTTATCCTGAAGGTGTGGTATAATGTATGTGATGGACATGCAGAACAGACGTTCAAAGGACTTACCAAGGAGAGCTCTTTTTGAACTCCTTTTTTAAAACAACCTACAGTGTTTTAAGAGTATTTATTCCAATAACACTAGGTGTTTTTAGATGGAAATATGCGGTACTTTTTTCTTTCCTCATTCTTCTCATTTTAATCCAAGCATTAAAGGTGTTTTTGGAAAAACACAATCAGGCAATCGCTTCACAGTTTACTTTGTTAAACCCCACAAACTGAGGATCCATATCATGAACAAAGTGGTTCTGAAAGAGGTTGTCCTTGTTCCCATTTCTTTCATCTTGAAGATCATCCTTGAATGTGTTTACCTGATCTTGTTCTTCATACAGCAGCTTGAATAAGAGCGTAACCTATGCAGAATCCTTCCATATGTTGAAAGGTAGAAATCGTACATCAGAGCAAGATTTCTAGTCTGGTGTTGAAAAGAAAATTTGCCTACTACCTACATTTCTGTAATTAAAGTTACGTTATCTTTGTTGCGTTAAAGTATTTTCTAATATTTCATCTGTCTTAATACATATATATTTATGAATTAAATATATACATACATTGCCCTGCAATGGACTGTCAGTCAGAGTGTACCCCGACTCTCACCCATTGACAGCTGGAGATGGGCACCAGCACCCCTTCAAACCCCGGTGGGATAAGGGATGCAGATTTCTCAGCTTCAGTCCACATTTTTATTTATTTAGAAGATGGATGGATATATACATGTATACATAAAAAAACCCCCATTTTTTAGTTCTTTTCATCCATCCAATCTGCAGAAGATGCTCAATTGAACTACTTGTATTTAGAATACAATTCTTTTAGGCATGGTGTCTTTCCTCTCTGTGACCAAACAGTGGAGTCCTATCTTTGAACACTTCCTATAGAATTGGTGCAAAGTGCAACACCTGGTGGCTGGGTCTGCAACGCCAGTCCTCGAGTCCGACTGTCCTGTAACTTATGGATTGATTTCTGCTCTAAAACATCTGACTGAAATAGCTGAATTATGTCAAAAAGTTTTGCAAAGACCTGGTTATTAACCATTAATTTGATTTTTACTCCTGTCCTACTGAAAATAAGCTCCACTTTGTGCCAACAACAACAAACCAGCTCTTGTGTTTGTTTCACAGAGAAACAAACACTCCCTCTAAACATACTAACTGAGTTATGTTATTTTATGTTTAGCTCTTTCTTTTTAACTTAGGAAAATGGAAAACAGTCAGAAGGTTTCTTTAACCTGAACTTAAAATGAAATACAGCTTTCCAGTAAACACAAAACAAACAAACAAAAACTATACACAGTGTTATGCAATCAGATTTGGTAATTATGCTGCTGTGGTGATCTTAGAGAAACTATTGGCTTGCATTTCTAATGGTCTTTAGCTGGTCATCTGAACATGTTATTTTGTAGATCCAACTGTTACACTTTTACCACAAAATGTAATTTCTACCAAACTTTCTACCAGTATTAGTGGTACTTTTACCAAATTTTGGAAAATATGGAACCAAAGCATCAGCATAACACTAGAAATGGAACTTATTTAGATAATTTGGCCTGTTAAGTAGAATAAGTAAAAAAAATTTCTGCCTAAAATGAAAGTATGATTACTTTGATATTTATGGTCACTGGTTTCCAAGCAGCTCTCCTCTGTTTGCAGGTTAACAATAGCACATGTCCAGCTGGCAGTATGAGCACTTCATGCTTTCGGTTAGCTGTGTGCTAATCACATTTCTGATGACAGGTTCAACATGGTATTTCTTTTTACATTAATTTGTGAGCTGGGGTACATGGAAACACAATGAAAGCACATAGGCAACATGCTGGCCCCATGCACACCAGGAGCCTATATACATTACACAGACACATGCTCATGCATATGCACGGAGCACAGAGGGAAAAAACACACACACACAAACACAGAACCATTGTGTTAGAAAATGTCAAATCCGCTCACTTTCCCTCGAGGTTCAGTGTCAGATGAGATTTTGTTTCTTTGCTGAACACTGCACAGTTGGTCCCGGCGTGATTTCGGCTGCAAGTGTGTGAGATTGAGAGCTACAGAGAAGAGGGGCAGTGATGAGATATGTTGCATAAGGGGGTGCAGTGGAGTGTGAAAGAGAACAGGTGGCTGCTTTTTCTGCCATCTAGCTTTATGTGCCATCTTCCCTATTGTGTCTCGGCGTGTGTGCGTGCGTGTTTGTGTGTGATAAACAGTGCGAGCCCATTGCCTTGTGAGTTAGGATTTAAGCGTACCTTAATAACATATCTCCATAAATGTGCTGCCATGTTCTGCTTCTCTGTGAAGGTGTACGTTTGCTCGTTGCAGAGCTATGGTTGGTTTAGAAACAATTAGATGAGACAACGGAGGTCCGAAGAGATGATTCTCCAAATGTCATCCAATTAACAACCTATCATGAACACAGGACAGAACTCTCTCATGTTGCCTGTCTCTTCATTTTTCTCTGTCTGACTGTGTTTTGTTCTCAAATAATCCCTACTCTCCTGAGACAGACATGTTCGGTGACTAACATTTGAAAAATGGCAGGTTGTGTCACACACTCGCTGCCAAAAAGAGCAGAGTGAGTTGTTCTCAGTGAAGTCTCTCTGATATCTGTCTGTTTTCCTGTATTCCTCTCTCAGATCAGCCTTCCAGGCCGGTGGTCAGGACTCGGCAACAGCAACATCAGCCTGGCTCCAAGGGAGCGAAGGGTGGTGCGGGGAGCGTCAGCGGCACAAGGAGGGGACCACTATAACCAACACCACCCTTACCACTGTCGGCCCACTGCTGCTGCAGAGCGCCACGCTGCCAGGGAGGAGCGCCACCACCAGGGAGCTGGGAACACTGCTGGCAATCTGGCTTCTGGCTCCTCTGACCCGTCCTCCGTCCAGACCTCACCCACCACCCCAGCCCACACCAGTACATATCAGCCCCCATGTTCCACCTCAGCTTCACCTTCTTTCTCCACACAGCCTGAGAGGGTGTCCTCCTCGGAGTCCTTAACTCCAGGAGGAGGAAGTGGAGCGAGTCTGTCCGGCGGGGTGAAGAGAGGAGGCGGGGATCACCATCCACCAAGCCTAATCCCTCGTGCAGTCGGGGCCAGCGCTTCTTCGAGTCTTCACAGCCTCGCAAGCAGAGGGAGCTCCACACAAAACATCTCGTCATCGGACCAGGCCTCGCCAACACCTCCCACACCTTCTTCAGCTTCCTCCTCGTCGTCCTCCTCCTCCGCATTCACCGGCCGTTTAGGACAACCACCTCGCGGCCCTCTGTCTCTGCATAGCTATAGCCGGAAAAACGTCTTCCTCCAGCATTCCCTGCACACGGCCGAACTGCAAGCCCTCACACAGAGAGACAGTTGAGGATGCCAAAAAAACCCAACCAGCCATAAGCAGCCATATCATCAGCTTAAGTTATCATAAGGGTTCATATTTAGGAGAAAACATTGGTGCTGCTTGCGTTATAGACGCGCCAAAGTCACCCTTAAAAAAAAAATAAAATAAAATAAAAATCCCCCTTCCCATTGCGCTTACAATCACTTTGCAATCCAGACCAGCCCTTGATTCACTTGTTTAAAAATTTGCTTGATTTTACACATGCGCACACACATCAGGCGGCGAGATTGAAAAAAGGCACTCACCCGTCTATCATCGCTCCCACGTTGTGTCATGCTGACAGTTCAGATGAGCTTACGCCCACAGACACACAAACTCCACACAAACACAGTCACCCACACTCAAACTCACACTTTGACACAAAGACATCGCCTGTGATATCTCTGCTCGGCCATCTGCACCAAACAGCACGGCGGTAAAACTGAATGAAAAGACGAGGTGTCTACATTGTTCAGTTCTTTATTTGACTGCCGGTAACAGTGAACCCATTTGCTGCTGAAGAACTTTTGGACCTGACTGTGATTTTTGCTCGTGACCGTGTTTTTCTCAACCTGCCAAATCCCACGTTGAATCGAATCCTCATTCCTCATTGGTCCAGGTTAAGAGACTGCAGTCCTTGTAATACAGCATGCTTTTTTTTAAACATTTTTAAAAGAAGAAAAGACCCAGCCGAGCGTTTAATATGGCAGCAACTTAATTCTCATTACAACATAAAGTCTCAGTATGAACTTTCATGTCAGTGTTTTTAAAAGGGAATCAAACCAGTCAAAACTTCCATGACATTAATTAACCTGTTTGAATAGTCTTTTTTTCTTTTTCTTTTTTTTTTAAAGAATAATTTTTCATTTGAGAAAATGACTTGTGTTCTTTGCTCAACATTTTTCAATTGCAGGAATACAAGGTTAAGCTGTAACATACATTATACTGGATGGAATAATGAGTCTGACAAAAATAGTAAAGCTAAAAGAAAATTTAATTTTAAACTTAAACAAACCACAACCTATATAAGCTATAGTTATACTTCAGTTTGAATAAAACAAATTATTTTGTCTGACAGATTTTTCACAGAAATTCATCAGTGCTTGTAATAAAAACCTGAGCTGGTTATTGGCAGCAGATGTCTATAGGTGCTTCGTTGAATGACAGCAAAGTGAATTGAGCTGGATAATCACATTAAAGGGACAGCTTGGATTTTTTTTCTCTTAAAGTTATTCTTAGCAATAGTTCTTAACTTGCTGTAGACAGATACCATATCACAGTGAGTTTGTAGAAAAGTAAACAATGCAGTAGAAGGATACTTCGACGACATGAGGCCGAGAACAAAGCGATGCAGTTTTTATCACACAGGTGCGACGGTGAGAACAGTTTGGCTTAATCATGTAGAGCCCTCATTTGGTTTGAGGATCAGCCTTTGATTTAAGAGAAACCTCACAACTCAGCATTCCTGCCATGTTCAAAGACAAAGTGCCTGTGCCTTTGCCATCAGCAGGTCACGACAATGTGAATTCCTGACATAAATTGAGCTAAAACACAGGTCTATGGCCAGATTGTGAATATTTAATGGCAGTCTTTTTAAATTTTGATCCACTGATGAGCAGCCTGTTTTTAATAATTAGTTTACTCTGACTTTTTTCCACTTCTGCTCTTCTTTTTCTTTTCTTCTTTTTTTGCTTAGAGCCTTGTAAAGATCAGCACAACATGCGAATAATTTAGATTCTGATCCAGTGTTCTGATAAAAACAGTTTCAGTGTGAGCATTTTAAATAGTTAAAAATCAGCAAAAAGAGTGAGTGCCTCTGAGTAATTGTCAGTTACTCACCTATTTGGGAATTTCTTTTCTTTTCTACAAGCTTACTGTGATATATCTTTCTACAACAGCTGAGGGAACTATCTCTGATAACGTCACAGAGTATCACTTCATAAATCCGAACTATCCCTTTACAGCTGAAAGAGAAATGTTTTTTTATAACTACTTGCGTAAGGGAATCACTTAATTGGGTTCTGTATAAATAAGGAACTAAATGTAAAAAAGTTGTATATTTACTCAAAGACTTTACAAAGCTTTCAAACGGCGTGAACTTCTCTTGAGTTCACGCTGTTTCAGTTTAATGATATCTCATCGTAACAAGACTACCATGTACGGTTTTTTTGTCTATAAGGTCGTTTGAGCGACATAAACATTACTGCCAACATTTGCTGACTCTTCTCTTTTGGGTCAAAGGTGTGTTTCAGAACGACTGATTTTTTTAAATTTTTTTATTTTTTTGCTAACCGAACTGTATAACAATCTCCTTGGTTTACTACAACTGATGTATGTTTTTTGTGAACTGACCAAATCCTGGAACTGGTCTTTCCCCCTTGGCTTTGAGGTAAATGGATCCCACAAAGTCAAGCAAGAGGTGGGAATTTGCACTTGTTCTTGGTGCGAGCGAGTAGTTCACCGCCGCTGGCATCTACAGACTGGTGAGATGTTGGAGCGGCTGTTGACCTTGTCTGTCTCTAAATAGCACCTGGCTTGGGGGGGACCTGTGTAAGTGATGTGTGTGTGCTGTAATACACACATCACGAGGGAAAAGGTCCTGGTAGAAGCGAAGAAACGCCTGAAGCTCAGCGGCTCTGGTCCTAGTGGTGGAGGCTGCCGTTCTGCTTGTGGTCTGTTTCGCGAAGACAACTCTGGTATTTTTTTGATTGAAATGCCATTGTTCCCTCCAGTTCCTCTCTCCTGCCATTTTTTTACATGCATTTTGTCACTGCTGGGCTCCAGCATCTCGCCAACAGTCTCCTTCCTTTCATCACCTCTCTTTCTGCTGGATCTTCTTCTATCCTCATCTCCTTTTCTCTCCCCTGCTAAGTCGATTGATACAAACCTTATATTGTTGTATAATGCAGCATTCTCTGGGTGCTGGTACACACAGCTGTGTTGTTTTTAACACCATTTTTCTAGCTGAGAGTGAAATAAAGACAAACGCAAGTAAAACATGAGCCAAACATTAGATGCCTCATTAGTTTGTAGGATATCCTTCTGTGTCACTGGCTGACCTCTTTAGTAATGCTTTTTTTACATCCCTCACTGCTGCATGTTATAAAGCTGTTGACACCATGTGAAATATTGTAAGAGTATTTAACTGCCCACACAGGTTTTATTTTTGCTCTTCGTTTGAATTGGCTGTACTCGTTTCAGCGGCGCCGAAGAACACAGCGCAGAGGGAGGCAGCTGGTTGTTTCACAACAGAAAGAGGCCACATCTGACATTCGAGTTCAAATCTGGCCTTAAGGTCTTTTACAAAGTCATATTTTTTTATTTGTTTCTAAATTGAAATCGTGAACTGATGATCTTACTGCTGGGAGTGGACAAACTTTATCAACCTCAGTACATTATTTATTTTTTAATCAAGATGTTGTACATTTAAGACACTACATGTCTCGGGAGAATATTTTGTTGTATTTTTTTGTTTATGCTTTTGCCTTATTTAAATGAATTGCCATAGGAACAGTTTTCCGAAAGTGTGTTGGGACTTACAGGTAAGGTAGCAGGCATGACTATAGTAAAGATTAAAAAGAAAATGATGATAATCATGTAAATGTTTTATGCTGTTATAAACTTTTAGTATTCACTGTAATATTTTTTTTTTATTCCTGTGAGAATTAGATTGAAATGTATATTTGTGCAAAAAAAAATATTGATATGTTGACATTACTTTGATTTGTTTTGTGTTTAAAAGAATATATTATGATTCTTTAGTCTGTGTCTGTTAGTTGAGATTTAGGAAATTAAAACATGAAAGCAAATATATTTTTCACATTTTAAGTTTCAAATGCAGTCAAAGGTCTGACTGATAACCAAAACGTTTCAGGCCTTAGTGATTAAACAGAAAACAAAGAAACTCCATCTTGTTTTTGTTGTTTACATCATCTTTGCTTAAGATTCATTTTAAACTTTGCTGCTGTATTCCGTCTAAAATACAGGTAGGTATCTATTAAAGCTGCTTTTTTAAGGACAATTGGGGAAATTAGTCTTAAACATACTAAAAATTTCAAACCTTAAATATATTTCTGATACGAGTGTTGATGTGGAAACACACCATGTCTGTAACGACCCACAAAGTCGACCCGCGTATCGCTTACTGTGATTTACTCAGCTGCAATCAAATCTTCAAGGGACTTGGGACTTCTTCTACACTGGTGTTAAAAGGAACAGCAAACCAAATTATTAGTCAAATTCAACACAAGTAACCACAAAAAACTTTGCTTTTAAATGAAGATATCTATTATTGAGGAATTTAAAAAAAAATCCATACCTTAATAGCAAACAATTTGGACGGGCTCTTTGCTTATACTTAGTTTGTTCAACATTTTGTTCACTGGAAACCTTTTATAGACCAACACTTTGAACCAAACAATCTGATATTAAGTTGCACTTATAGGGAGCCACATTACATTGTACAGTAAATACTGACATATCTCAGTGTTTTTCTTTACTCTCTTCCTGTTTGCATCTTCTTTTCTTCTCGTGTTCATCTAATCTCTGTCATTCCTCTGTATCGCATACAATGTAATGTATGAAATTATGCATTTTGATTTTCTTGTATGTGTTGGTTAGTTGGGTTGCTACCAACATCCAGTGTGTAATTTCATTTCACAGCTTTGTTAGGAACGTTTTTACTGAAGAAAACTGTGTTCAATACTTCTTTTCCCCACTGTCGATGAAATAAGTGAACAGATTCATACTGTGAGCCTCTGAGCAGTTAGACTGTCGATACCTTTGACGAACAGCAATACATCTATGTGGATGAAGTTCATTCTAACATTATGTGGTCATTTGAAATTGTTTTTAAACTGTACCTCTTCAATAAGAAATTGTTTAATGGATTCATCCATGGCAAAGATATTTTGCTTAGTATGTGTTCAGCTCAGTTTTTGTCCCACTCACTTTATGTCACGGGCGTTTGTTCACATAAGAGTTTTGTCAAAACATTTTTTGTCCACTGTGTCCTTATTGGTAATATTTAATACAAATAAAATGAATAAAAGCCAAAAAAAACAGTTACTTTTTGTATCTACCGGTACTTTTTATTGCATTATCAGCTGCATGTGCAGAATGGCTTAGATGTCCTGAAGCAATAGGAAGCGGTTGCAGAGTACATTCCCATTAAAAGGCGCACTTCAATAAAGCAGCAAATCTAAGAGACCTGCTTGAATGTATCAGGCAGCGTAGACTTTACTGTACAACTCTCTAAAGGAAAGAATGAAGAAAGACTCAAAGCAAGGAAAAAGAAATCTCAATGGCCATCGCTCCAACAGTTCCTCTAAGGCTGCTGCCTTAGAGGAACTTTTTTTTTTTTTTTTAGCTATAAGATATGAGAGGACTTAAAGATTTTATATCACAGTGGGTGCATACATAAGTTATTTCTACCACACTTAAAATAATCTAAACTATTTAAATGCATTTCCATTTGGCAGTGACCGTAAAGTATGGAAGTATTTAGAAAATCAATTACATTAGCATGAGTTTGTGGGCGCACATGTGTGTGTTTGCTTGTGTGTGGGATGTAGACTCTGTTTACCCCTCAGGGAGGACCTGTGCATGCTTCTCATTTCTGGACTCACTCAATTAGTGTTGGTGATGTTCTGACTGGTTGAGTAGCGCACACACAGGATTAGAATATAGCAGGTCTGCTTCTAAGTTGCTGTAATTGATATGACAGAAGGTCAGCACATCAGCAAACACACCTCTGATTAACAGAGCTTTAAAAACACAAAAAGATCACCCAGTCAGGACAAATGTTTGTTTAGCTGATTGTAAATCCTTTGCCTGGTGGAAGATTTGCATTTCTGGTATTATGCTGTTTGTAATTCTAATAAAAGTAACTCACCGGTTTATTTGCTGGCAGAAAATGAATCATTAGGTAACACAATGCAAACAGATGAATGTAAAAACAGATTTTTATTTTTTATTTTTTGGGAAAAAAGGATTAATGGTTAGTGAATATAAAGAGGAGTCAAAGATGTTACAGTGTTTCTTAATCTGTCATTGCATAAGAACACAGGAAATAAAATGCACACCAAGATGAGCTGGACAAAATCAGCAAGCATTCTGGTGGGATTTCATCAGAGACCACCGACTGAATGCAAATGACACAGACTGACCTGTAATCTGAATGAATAAGCTGCTGATGGTAGTATTTCTCTCAAGTACACAACATACTTAACCAGATGGCAGTTGTCTTTCAAAAAATATTTTTCTAACGTATTTATAATGTGTTGTGTCTGGGGCTGATTTTTGTGTTTTGTTTTTTGACTCATTTTTGTGTCATTTTATGTTGTGTTGTCTGTCATGATAAGACTACTGTTCATGGTTTGTGTGTTCCTTCATAATGTTCATTTATTTAGCTGTTTCATTACGTTTTTGTTTCTGTCTCTTAGCCTTCTGCTCCCTTCATAACTAATCTCCATCAGTCAGTCAGTACAGAAATAACATAGAGTTGTATTTATGGAGTTAAAGTGCAATGGCTTTTCTTTTCGTTCAGTTTCGTATTTATGTATCTCGATTTGTTATTTTTAAAAGTTCAAACACCTGAATATGCACACACACTGAAAACCATCTTAGCTCTACCGCAGAAGCAAACATCTACAACCAACCTTGTTTAGAGTGTTGGGGGCACAGCCAATCAATGGCAAGGAAAGCAGATCGTGCTCCTGGATTGGCTACCTTGCCAGTACAGTCAATAGTGTGTGATGTAGCATTTTTAATAATTGGTGAATGGGTGAATCTGTAAATACTGAATGTCGAATAGGTGGTGACTCACTGTATATCCCCCTAATGTATCCAATTTCTTGTCAGATTTTTCTCATATTTATGTTGTAATTGGTATTTACCGCTGCTTCCAGCTGGCCTGCTCATTTATATCAGTTTTGTTTAAAAACATTTTTAAGCAACATTTCTGCTCCTTATCCTGCCTGATACATCATATATATGCAGTTAAGCGTAAAATGATTAATTACCAGGTTAGATAAATTGTTCAACAAAATGCTTGTTTCTGATTGGATGTAACACTGACATTTTTCAAAAGACAAGAATGAACAAGAGTTATTATTTTAGACAATGATCAAGAAAAGTTTTACTGGCATTTAAACAAACAAACCATTCTTATATTTGAACTTGTTTGCCTTTCTCCATTGGCAGTTTTAATAGTTTGTCTTCAACATTGAGAGATTCGTTGCCATTATCCTAATCTTTACCTCTTTCTCAGATTTTAGTGTCAGATTTAGGTTTTCTTCACTTTCTGCTTTCTCTCACTGAGGTGCTGACATGTACGTGAAATGAAAAATGTATTTATTTTAAGTGTCATTTTCTCAATGTTTGCTTATTGATATAACCGTTTAAAGTGTGTGCCCATTGGAATGCTTTGGCTGGACCCCTCAGGATTGTTTCGTGTTGCACTGTTTTCTCAACCATCTTGATCAGTCATAGATGAAAATGCGTAGGTGTTTAATTAATATGCCAGCGATGACTCGGTTACAAAATTTCCTTCTGGCAACATGCCTAAAACCGAAAACATACAAAACTCATTAACATCTATTTTTTCTTAAAAGGAAAAAAAAATGAATCAATCGCTGTCTGTTTTCAAAGATACTCTCCACTGCCTCTCTCTGTATATGGATTTAAAGATACCCTGTTGCCATATTTCCCTCCTAATAAAACTTCTCTAAGTAGAGGGATGAGAAAGCAGAATTGCTTACCCTAAAATGTTCAATATCAGTTTTATACCCCAACGCTAATCTCATGTTCAGTGTTTAAACTCTGTACAGTTCACATTTTGTGACATTTCAAGTTATTTCATCCTCTCCCCCTAAGCTTTCATTTCCAAGCTGGCCTGTATCGGTGAGGATGTACTGGATCCATTTGCCATCTGTCACTTGCTCACTCCTCTGCCTTTCCTCCCTATGTTTCTCACTGTCATTGTCTCTCTTTGCCTGTCTGAGTAAATCACTCTTGTTGTCTCTCCTAACTGTCCAAGGCAAACTTTAATATTGCATTAGATGGCCAAAAGGCTATTATATTGCTCACTTTGCAGCAAAGGCAGATACACCAGCACCCAGCACAGCTTGCAGCCGGTCCCTTCTGGTACTCAGCCTTCCTTCTCTTTGGCCTGAAGTTACAGATCTCTCACTCTCTTGCTTGCACACATGCAGACACACTCACAAATGCCTGCTTACTGTAAAATCTGGCTTTTTTTTGTAGGTTCTAGGCGTTTGCCAGTAAATTGGAGTGGGTAAAATAAACACAGACTCCAGAGGGGCTAAACCATTGTTATTTTTAAGGTCTGTAGTGTGTATTTTGGCCATTCAGTTAAAAAAATAGAAACATATACAATAGTCATTTCACAGAGTGTGGTGTACTTCTGGCATTTACATCTGTTATGATAAGGGCTTATAGCTAATAAAAACCCAAAATATAGTTTCTCCCAAAATTAGATTAGCACAAAAAAAACAATAGAAAAAAAAAAAACAGAAATGTTGGACTCCTAAAAGATGTGATGAAATACTTTACAATGTTCTTGTACTTTGTAGTAAACATTGGACTAACACCAGCATTGATCTACAAATTATCACTGATTATAAAAACTTCAAACTGGGTTCTGTGCCTCTCCACTCTTCCTCCAGAAGAGAAACTGTGACTTCCAAACGAAATGTAAACTTTCCTTTCATCTGAGCAGAAGACTTCAAACCATTGAACAATAGTCCAGTACTTTTTCTTCTTGGTCCATGATGGACACTTGTGGCATTGTTGTTGACGCAGAAGTGGTTTAAATAAGAGGTGCAATGTTTGTAGCCCTTGTCCTTAACATGTCTGTGTGTGGTGGCTCTTGAAGATATTAACTCCATCTAATGCCTTTTAAATCTCCCCAGGTTTTTGAATGAGCTCTCAGAGTTGGACTTATTCCTTTGGCTTGTGCAACTTTGTCTACCAGAGGTTTTCATTTCACTTAATTTTCCATTAATGTGCTTGGATATAGCATATTAATGGAACAACCAGCCTCTATAGAAATGACCTCCGGGAGCTTACACTCCTAGTGTAGGGCATCAGTGACAATACAATGCCATCAGACATGAGATTCTAATGACATGTTTAATCTGTTTAATGTTTAATGTTTAAAAATCAAGCATATAAACATCATGGTTCTAAAATATAACCTATTACACATTAAGATAAATATATTAAAAATAAAGCACTGTTTGAACTCACCCATGTTTGTTTATATATTTATTTTAAACAACAAAACACACCCAATACTAACATTGAGTCAGCCAGCAAGTCTCACCAGACCCAAAAAATTGGGCCAACCAAAGTGCAAACAGCCAGCCAACGCATGCACAACAAATCTGAAATTGCCAGCACCACCCAGGAGGCCATGCCACAGCAGACCACTGAAGGGAAGAACGCCAACGCAGCAAACCGAAGAGCACCACAGAAAAGTCACAGCACACACCGTGAAAGAGGCAGCACCCACTCCCAGACCCGGAACCACCAACATCCAGGCCAACCAAGCAGCAACTATGGAGCCAGACCAAGTAACAAACCCCAGGCCTACACCACAGAAACAGCGATACCACTTTTCCTCCATGCATTTGAAAGGACGCGTCTGTTATTTTGTGAGTGGAAGCCAGCTTAACACTTTGGGCTTTTATGTTCCTTAAGCTGCATCTAATGCTTGGTCTTTGGGTGTATTGCTGCCATCATTTGTGCCCCTGAAGAAAATTGCATTGTAAGGAAATTATCAATGTTACTCTCCTCCACTGCCAGCACTTTTAATGTGATTTATTGGACTACATGAGCTCAACAAGGTTGAACAGAGGTTACTGTAACCCAGTGGAAAATAACATGCACGCTCTAAGATAAAGTTCTTCTGTACTTAGCCTCAGATATCACAAAGTGTTGCTTTTAGTCAAGCATTTAATTCAGTCATTATTTTTATAAGTGCAGTAAAAATAAGGATTATATTTACAATATTCCTTATCGCTTAGGGAAATGCAAGCAATTAACAAAAGCAATTAAAAATCATAGTTTTATAGTTAAATTTATATCTCCTTTTTTCAAACAGTTCAGATTATTGGTATTTTAGATTCCTTTTTTTCCCTCTGAATACCAATTGCCTTGCCACCACTGGTGTTTAGTTGTAAAGAATGTTTTGACTTTGATTTGTTTTGTATGGCTTACAGATAAAACAAACACATGATGTGCTGCAGCATGTGGCCACAAAATTAAATTATGATATAATAATTTGTAAAAATTAAAAATATTAAAATGAAGGACTGCGAAGGGAACCCTAAAAACTACAGTTTGGTAGCATCCAATCAGCAGTATGAACGACCACCTGGAAAAAAAAAAAAAAGATTTCAGAAAAGAAAGAGAATTGAGCATCAAGAGCTGAATGTAGCCTTGCTTGGCTATAGGTGAGACTACTTAGTAAGGCGCCCAATGGTCCTTCAAACCAAGCGCCAGGAAAGATGGTTAAACTATTTTTGTGTTCATTATGGGGATCTTCTAACCCGAACTTCAAATAAAAAAATTGGAAGAAAATAATTAAAAATACAGCTACCATTTTTTCACAATAAATGTGAAGTCCACATTGGCCCCGGTACAGTAGACCTGGTTACCTCCGCCCCACACACACACTCCCACTTGTCAATGTTTTTGCACCCACAACTTGTATTTGTTATTGGTTAAATGTACTTGTTGCAGGATCTGACAATTCTGTTTTACTTATCTACTCATACATACAATTTTACCGGTTATATTAAGAATCATCTTGTATTTAATAATTACATTGCTTTTGGTAAATCATTTACTCTTGTATTGTTTGCCTTCATTTAACCTTTCTGTTTCCAGTCAGTCTAGCAACTTCTGCCTGTGGAAAGCTTACCGCGAACTTTTGATGACTTTTGCTAGCTGTGACTTTGTTCTGACACATCAATGTTGCAGAAAATACTTTTTTCCTGTGTTGAATAGCAGAGAGTCGTTGCGTCAGGTACTTTTTGCAGGTTTGCAGAGTGCCCACGTTCACCGCTGCAAAGACACAGTGAGGTCATTTCTTTTGTGGTGAGAGTGAGGTGATCTGACAGAATTTGTGAACACATCCCATTCCCTATTGGATCAAAAAAAAAAAAAAAACTGAAACAAACATTTGTGATTACATGTCTCTGATTGTATTCTATCTTCAATGGTTCCTAACACTAATTTTTCTAACATTGTTATGTCCAAGTTTTAAATGGCTGACAATAACACCATTGAATGAAAGAGTAATGATTTTTTTGTTTTTCAGGAAAATCCTAATGACCACCAAGTCTCATGTCTTGATCTATACGTCGCTTGAAAAGTAGTGACCCTTTGCACAATACACCAAAGACTACATTACACTTGTGGTGACCAAGAAAGAAGCCTGGAGATTTAAATATCAGTTGTTCAAAAAGGACAACAATCACCAACATGTCCATTAAAAGTAGTTTTTGAATGGATAAATCAAATAAATGGCTAATATTAGCAACAGGAACAGCTCTTCATCAGTGTCATAAAGAATGTCATAAAAAGTGGTTGGCTAACTCGTCAGAGATACGACAAAACGTATCACTGTAAAAAAAAAAAAAGCAGTGTTATTTATTTGAACTTGCTAAGGATACTTGATCAAATATTTGTGTGGATGTGTTTTGAACACTAACATATAATTGGAACCATTTTTTAAAACATTTTTGGTTTAAAAAAAGTTCATCTTTATTTTCAACCCAGTTCTTATTTTCAAAATATACTGATGTTATATATCACTTAACTATTCCATACTAAAATGAAAGAGTTGAAATAACATCTCAACTTTACGTAACATTCATGAGAATGATAAGTGCATGTATAGTTCTTCATTCATAGAAGTAAGTTTGAGGACATGTTACAAAATAATGCTTTGATTTATCGTGTTGATTTTACAAAAAAAAAGTCAAATAGATAAGATGAAAGGCGTGGTCTTTAAACATTCAACAGCACAAACTGAAGCACAAGCAGAAAAGTTTCTATTAAACTTTCACATTCATCATTTTTGCTAGTACTCACAATAATTAAAATTGTGAATATTTTACTTTCTTTCAGGAAAGCAAATATTACTGTCATTAATTAGGAAGCATGCTGAAACGTCTGGTTCCCATTATGTGCAGCAGTTTCCCATTCCCGCTGTAACATTGGGTGAAGGGACACACACATCTTTGAAGATGCTGCACAGTGTGTAGTTCCCTGCAGTATAATTGGTGCAGCTTATCTACAGCTAACAAAGTCTCTCTAAAAAAGAAAAGTGAAAAATCAACAAATTTCGGTCCACTGCAGGGCGCAGTATCGCCGGCCTTCCTTTGATAGCAACATTTCAAACATGTGGAATAGGCAGTATACCAGTGCTTCCCTTCCTAAACCAGAGTTTTAGTTACTGACTCTAGAGGTTTAGTGACAGGATTCTTGTCAGTCTCTGACTGAGACTGGTTATTCATTCTCTCCTGACCTGATTTTGGTAATAACGCATCTTCTTCAAAGCCAGCCTGAGGTACAAAGATTGCTTATTTCACCTTACCAGTTAGATTTCAACAACTTTCTAATTGTGCAGCTGATTTTGATCTCAAGGTTTTCATTAAATATCCCTGCTCTCATCAAATATTATTAATCATGTTGGCATGAGAAGATCTCCAAGTCCCACTGTAAATTTAAGAGACCCTTTTCCTTCTGGCCTCACATTATAAGGTAATATAAATTCTAATATGGATGTTAGGAAGTTGATCAAATGAATCAAACACTTTTGTCTTTCCATGTAAATTACAGTCAGATTAGTATAATCTCTTAACTCTCATGATCAATAGTTTCAAGAGTTAAGAGGATGAAACTTAACCTTCAAAAATATTTCTGCAACTACTTCAAAAGATTATAAGACTTCAAAGCTCATTGGAAGCAAAATAGAAATAAATGATGGAATCAAAAGCATTGTCTGTAGACCTCTAAGACACAATTGTATTGAGGCACAAATCTGGGGAATGATGCACAAAACTTTCTGCTGCTCTGAAGGTTCCAATGAGCTCAGTGACCTCCATCATTCATAAACAGAAGAGTCTTAGAACCAGCAGGGCTTCTCCTGCAGCTTGCCTAAATTGAGCAATTGTGATAGAAGGACATTAGTCAGGGAGGTGACCAAGAACTTGATGGTCACGCTGTCAGAGCTCCAGTGTTCCTCTGTGAAAACGATAACCTTCCAGAAGGACAACCGTCGCTGCAGCAATCCTTCATAAAAGGCACATGGCAACACGAGTGTTGTTTCTCAAAAGGCGCCTGAAGACACCCAGGCCAAGAGAAACAACATTCTCTATTCTGATTAACTCTTTTATGTGAATGGCAAGCATCATGTTTGAAGGAAACTGCACTACACCCACATTGAAGCAAGTTAGTGCCTTCGATTCTCATCTCTCTTCATTGTTCTACCCAGGCTTTCTCCCATTAAGTTGGATTTCTGGAGTAAACTTTCTACCGGTCCAATAAACAAACAGAGGAAGAAGAAATTGTAAACATCGATGTCGATTTTCTGCAATGTTTTAGAATTGTAGTCTGTCTGTAGTTTGGCAATGGTAGCAGAGGAAGTGAAGAAAACCGTTCAGTGTGTGTTGGCCACACTTCCAAATTACGAGTTAACATTAACATGCATCTCGTTTGGTTTGTCACATCTGAAGGATGGCTGTTTGCAACACAGACAATTTCTAGTAAGCATCGAACAGGCACATTACATATGTCACGGCCAAACATTAGCGATTGGTTAAATTTAAATGTTCAACACAGTCTACCCATCTGGGAAGCAATCATTTCTCAAGAGCAAAGGGTCCAAACCCTCTACGAAGCAAAGTATAATAAGGGACTGGTTTTTATAAGGCTAAACATCTGCATGAATGGCAGGGGGAAAAGGATATTGACAACAGCATCATAATGTTGCATATGTTTGTAGTCTTCTCTCAGTCCCACAATGTCAAACTCACTCATAATCCTTTTGTTGCAGATTGTTCCTGTTTCCACCATATCATCTTTGAGAACAAAATGTTCAAATGCTCCTTGATATTTATTTTTGCTCACAAATATGTACTATGATGAAGAAGACAGTGTTCACTTAACCATAAATGGATCCTAATGTTATGCTGGTGTTGTGCATACATCACTTGGAAGTGCTCTTAGACAACAACAATGAAAAAATTTGGCATAGTCAAACAACTGACATGGCTAAGCATGTTTTGCAGCCTCTCTGCCATTTATCAGCTTTCATTTCAAGTTTTGTCGGTTTGCATCATCCTCTTTGTTGCTCATCACATTTGTGGGTCCTGTCAGCCTCTCAGCGTGTTCTTCTACAATCCCTCTCTGATCCAGTGCTAGAAACCAGAGGCGATTCTGAAATGACTCAACTTGTTTGCACAGATCCGCAGCTTCGCCTCTCAGCTTCGCCTCTGTCGACACACTGGTAGATTTTGGCTAACATATCTGTAATACCTGTGCTACGTTTAAAATGAGCAGCTGACCTAACCATTTACTAAAGTTTACATGAGTATATTCATCTGCCCCCCTTTGCCCACTCGGAGACTCTCTCTGCTCTGCGATAGCAGATTTCTGTGAGTAGAACACAAGTCAAATTTAGCCTGGCCTTTTACTGGAAGCAGATGGGATTGTATTGTGTTGAGGATACTGTTATCCACCGATGACTCTTCCAGGCTACCCACTCTACCTTCCTGCTCTTTTCCACCTCCACTGAGCCAAAATATGAACCATAATGGGACTTCTTTGTCTTATAAAGAGAATCTGGTGCACCGAGGAGCCTAATCCTGCAAGCAGTATATTTTTATTTCTTCCTCCTGATGCCCTCACCATCTTTAACCACTCAAAGATCATTTGCTCCTTCAGTTAGCATGAAATAAATTTGACAATGAACACTCCAACAGCTCTTCTTTTTACTGTTGGTAATGTGTGAATCCCATCTGCGGAGACTTCATATTACAATGTTTCACACACAACAGGATGTGGAGACTGCAGATTTATAGTGAATAATCTGTGGTGTCTCAGCCAATTGTCATATCTTATTTGTCCCCTTCACATCTAATGCTTGGACTATAGAAGTTAATTAATCAACCAACCTATCAATCAGTCATTTGATTACCGGTAATCAGTTTGTCATGTCACACCACTTTGCCAGAAAAACAGATCCAGTTTATATCCAGAATTAAAAAGATAAATGAAAAATAAAAATCCGACCACTTTCACACAATCCAGTTAAATAGATTAATCACTCCTGGTTACATTTCAATGGAGAGAAATTAATTTGATCATTTCACTTGGTGAAATTGTTGATTTAACTACCCTTTCATGCAAAGGAGTTAAACACAAAGTGTTTCAAAGAGATTGAAACTGGCAGAGGTGAAAAGAAATAAGAAATTCCCAAACTGACAACAATTTTATAAAGGAGTACTTATTTGTAAATATATCCAAGTAATTATATAGGATGAACAAAAAGTCATCTCCAAGGTATTACACTGATAAATAAATCTTGATTTTTCCTTGACTGAACAAATGAAAATTCAGAGACGTCTTAACGTCTAAAATACATCTAAAAAGTGCTCTGATTAATATTATTAGGTCATCAGGACCTAGTATAGCAGTATAGCAATATATAGCAGTATATACCTGTGCATCATCAGCATGGGTGTGAAAATTAATGCATTACATCCAGAAGAAGACAACCCCCAATGGCAGCATGCATATGTTGACAAATGAGGGACAAAAAATGTATCTGTCATAAACTTTTTATGAATTGGTAAAGGATTTATCATCTGTGAAATGAGAGTTGAACACAAACCCGGGGATACAAAGATTTTAATCTGTCTGTGTACCTTTAGTAGAATGGTGTGGTCAGCAGATCCAAAGTCTTTACTGAGGTGAATAAATGCAGGTAATACAACATGCTGCACCTTAGATCATTCAAAAATGTTTCCGTAAATGACTAAGTCCAAAGGTAGATTGAAATATTTCTGGAAGGTTTTGAATGTGCAAATAGTATTTTATATGATTGTTTTTTACGACTTCAAAAAGAAAAAAAAACATGAACTTAGTCACAGACTACTCAGACTACCCATCAAATAAGATTTATAGGATGAATTATATATTTTCTGGGCACATACTGCCATCTTACATCACAATCACAAAACTTTACCTTCATGTGTTGAGAAAAATGCTGTATATTTCAAAAACAACTCAAAGACATTTGACTCTGCACCATAGCCTTGTCTTAAACATTGAAATCAGCTTCTGTCTCTTCAAGAACTTCCTGCCATTTCCAACGCTTTCCTTTTCCATAAAGCAGCCAAGAATACATATATATATAAAAAAATACTGAGTGAGTCTCATCCAATAATAATAATAATAATAAAAAAGTTTAAATTCAAAATAATTTTCAATAATTTCAGCATTGGTCTGTGTAGAAATTCTCCACTCTGACAGTGTGGTGAATCTATGATATGCTGATGATTAGACCAATTGATTCTATCACTCACTGTAACAATGTGAGACAAATGAAGCTAAACAAATGACATCAACTGGTTTTCTGATGTTCATGCAGAATTGCAAATACATTTGATGAGTTGAGTGAGACCAGTAGTCAGACATCAACCTATTTTAGGTAAGCCACGCTTTAGATCACTCACTTTCATTGATGATTCTGCATCTGCCAAATATCAGACCCAGAATATAAAAGCAGAAAAGAAAGTGGGGAAATTATGATAAATGATTGTTTTGTAAAGTCTCAGAAATGAGTCAGTGCACCTTTACTGTCTGCAGACTTTCAAACTTAAATTATGAAACTGAATTGTATGTTGTTTGAATAACCATGAGCATATTCTAGCTTGTTTCAAGGCTAGATATATTAGATAGATATTAGATATGCATGTTTCCAAAATGCACATCAGCTTTCTAAAAGAAGGGCTTAATTTTATCCAGTGTTTCCTTTAAAAATAAACCAGTTGCTATAAACAAAGTCTCACATTTTGTTTCTCATATTTGAGTCCATTCTTGTGTTGCTTAATGTCCTGTTTATATACTGTTGAGTTGTTCTCTAGCCGTTGTTTCCTTAGAGTGTTATTTTGGTTTCCTTTGGTTTCTCTTCTTGTGTCAGGTTTCTGCTGAGTTCACTGCTGTTTCCCATCATATAAATTACTCCCCCTGTCTGCAGTGTTGCAGAAGTGTTTTTACCCCTAAAGCCTATCTTATAAAGTTTGTGGTTTATAAGAACCACAAACTTCAATGTATTTTATTTTAATTTTATGTGAATGGCCAACACAACGGAAAAAGTTTTCTTGGTCTGACAAATTATGCACTGGGAAATCTGAAAAGTGATGTGTGCTTTTGTATGTCTGATGGGCATTTGTGTCATTTCTTATTTGCAAAATAGTTTAATTTTGTAATAGTGAGCATTTATCAACAGCAATTTTCAAGTTTTGTTGAATTATTCACCATTTTGATTTATGTGTGGAGTTGACTGGGAAATTCTAGCACTTGAATATACTTTGATCTGAACAAAGGGTGTCAAACTCCGGTCCATAAGGGAGAGTGTCCATTAGAAACAATGTCCCCCAAGTATGTTACTGCCACCAGGATCACATGACATCATGCTGTGCTTTTCAGGATGACGTAGAGTTACATCTAGGTGGGCATTCAAGCGTTTAGTTCTGTTTTCATCTGACCTGAGCTTTATCGTTCACATGTTTGCCATGTTTTCTACATGGCCAGTGGCCAAATGCAAATAGGATTGCTAAAGGCTTTTGTCAGTGGGATTCCTTTTGTCATTCTACACATCAGTTTTGTGGAGATTTGCTTTAAATTTCAACAAGTTATTTCATGTGAGCTGTGGATGTCTGCAGCTCCTCCACTTCTTGTGGACCTGTTCTACAACTATGCAGTACTCAGCGTCAATCTACCACATGCAATCACAATAAATTACATTAAAGTTTGTGGTTTTACTATGACAAAATGTGATGTCATCATATATCAATATTTAGGCATTTTTCTAAAACAGTCTTACTTGAATCAACTTATTAATTCTTCACAGCAAAAAGAGGGATCAGTCCAGTTTGTACAAAGCAGCTGGGGGAATAAAAATTAGCTAATGTAAAATAAGCTAGGTGTGTATTGTTTGAGTAGCACAACAGAGCTCTGTTTCTCAGAGCATAAAGTGTGATACAGCTTTTCTCAGCTATTCATACTCAAACATCCTGAAACAACAACTCATAAGTACAAATTTATTAAATAAGCAACTGTGTGTCTTTGAGCAGCTGCGCTGGGAACACACAGGCAATATTTGCAAAGTTCATCAACAACAGCCAACTGCTACCTTTGAGGCAGTGGTGTTCAGTTCCACACACCAGATTTAAATCAATGGATCGTTAACAAGCCACTGCAGAGTTTGATGTAATGCGGAGTTGGTAAATCCACCATGGAGCAGGGCTACACAAGGAAAATAAAAATTGCATCAAGGATCAGGGCTGAAATTGGACAGAGCTGCCCGTTATCAAGTTTGCAGAAAAACTTGCTGTCTAATAACATGGTGCAAGAAATATTTTTACTTAATTAAAAAGAGAGATGGAGCAGAGGTCTTGTCAATCATTCATATGGTACAAAATTAAAGTTACGGCCTTGATGTGTGGCATTTGTGTTGTTCAGGAATGTTTTTTTTTTTTTTATTTTCAGCTCTGTATTCAGTTGCTCATTTCTAATTTCAGCTTTTCACTAAAACAACATTTATTCTGTAGAGCCGATGAATGTGCCTGTTTTGGTCTCCATCATTGCATTGACACACTGCTCACATCTTGGTTTCATGTTTTTGATGTAGTGTGCTTTTGTAGAGGTGCCCTGTTTTCCTTTGACTGTTGCTGGATCACTGAGTTTTGCCTGTAGCTTTTGGTTTTAGATCCTTCGGCTTGCTGTTTGTTAACCTTGGATTTATGAGTTCCCTGGTTTTCATGCCTCAGTTTGTATTACGAAAGGAATTTAGTTGATTTCATTCCACTCGGGTTTTAGATTGCTTTTGGGTCCATCTGCCATGAACTTCAAACAGTTGTTGAAAAATGTAAAAGACAGAAAATCAGACCAGAATTTCATCAGATGTCACTATTAAGGTGAGTTTTATGTTTTTTGAGTATGTTTTGATAATTAAAAAAATGCAAAAGGTAGTGTGTTTAAATGTGACGCTTGTTTAGCACATTAACGGATAGCATCACTGTGTTGTTGTTTTTTATAATTATTGTTATTCAACTATAATTAATTTTATGTTGGTGTTTCAAGTACATACATTGGATAGTTACTTAAAAAATGGGAGTGTTAAAATATTTGAGCCTGGTTACTTTTTGTGCTCCAAAAGCTGATTGCTGATTACAATTTCTGCACATCTGAGGATATAATTTGTATTTCTGTTTTCGTCTTCAATGATTTTAGTGTAAACTGAGGAAAAGTGATGAACCCAAAATGTCAGCTTTTAAAACAATATTACAATTGGGCTCAAAATAACAGTCAACATATTATGTTTCTTTACTATTGGGACAGAACTAAAATAGAAAAAAAAAAAACAGAGAGTAAACAACAAATGCCCCCTCCCCTTACAATCATGTGGTACGACCCACTCAGGAGCTTCTGCCATTTAAGGAGAACTTAAATGGCAGAAGTCCCAGGCAGCTGGGACTTTTCTTTTTGGTACTCCAGCAGCAGCTCCAAGGTAACTGGTAACTCTAAACAAAAAGAAATCAATCTGTTGTGTGTTATCTACCAAAGAAAAAAAGCATACCAGACATTTCAAATAGTTAGCTGATGTGTGCACTCTAAATAGTTCACTAAAGAGGGAGTCAGGCTAATGAGAATAAATATTTTAGTTGGAAATGAAAATCTGAACTGTCAACAACCTCTGAATTAATTTTAAGAATGGAAATTGAACTGTGAATAAGTGTGTGTGGGTGGGAATAAGGTGTCACACCCTGATTATGACACCAGCTGAAAGGCTTTGGGTCGTTCCATCGAAAACTGTCTACAATTTATGACAAGTGTTGAATGGCCAAAGGGAAATTTAATCAGATTCTCTGTTTTTTTTTAAGTGACCAGTACATTTGTGTTTTGTGAGAAATATATGTTAACATAATGGTTGTTGAAAATGTGTGGTATGGGTTTACGGTGACATTCAAGGGCATTTTGATGACACTAAAGGACATTTCCAACCATTACTTGATGCAGAAGATATCTGTATTTTTAAGCATGATGAAGTTTCAATCTTACACATGTTGGATTGGTGCTTAGGCTATTTTAAAGATTGGCTAGCTAAAAACTGTGTCCAACTTGAAAATGTATATAAAGAATTGAGGACCTTATATGTGGCCCTGTCAGATTTCAGCCTGAGGAACTGAAGAGTTTTGCCCTCTTTGCCATGCAACACTCAGTGCTGAAAACTAAAGGCAACAGAATATTTGGCCCAGTGGCCCCCAAATTCAGAAAATCTCCTAAAAAGCCTAGAAATTTGTTGAGTCAGTGGTTGCTATATTCGTTAAGCAGGTTAATTCCCGTTATTGAATTGTCTTATTATTTTTGTTTGATCATGGTGTCGTTTTGTAATGACGCCCTTTGGTATTCATTTTAAATGTCTTCCAAACATTTAAAAAAAATTTGAGGTAGGAGATATAGGTCTCTTTAAAGAAGGAATACAGGGTAGAAAAAATAACATTTGCCTTTATGACCCAACTTTAAGAAAGTGGTGAGATTTTAGTGATTTTTAGAGAAATGCTGAGCAGTTTAATGATGTGAGAAATTTGCAACTGTTTGAGTTTGTGCAACAATTAACCTCCTTAAGAAGATGTGCCTGTGTGTCATATATTGAGCAGGTGAATTTAGTTTTTATTGTAAGATTGGGTGTTTGTGTGCATAATGTGGTTCCTGGCTGCAGCAGCTGTCAGGGGACCACCTTAACAACAGCAGGCTCATTTGCTGCATGATTATCGACGGGGCCCCCTACATTTACAGTCCAACCATATGACTTTGATGCAGACACAGTGTTTCTTGTTTATTATAATTATACCAGGCTGGTGTCCTACCATATGGCTTCCACTTGCTCATAATTTCAGATCTGTGCGGATTGTGTGTATATTAACAAAGTGATGCAGTATGAGGGGCTAGTAGGTAGATGAACTTATGTCCTCTTAACTCCAAGATTCTCTCAGCTGTTTGGAGAAAATATGACATTATGAAGAAAAACACAGTAACATAAGTTACCAGCCTTGTTTTGGGAGATAGTTGGAGAGTTATCCAATGTCTTCATTAGTTGAATGAATAATAAAACAATTGTCCAAATACACACATATTCACTGCAGCCTGAATAGAAACCTGTGTCTACCAGCTATCTGTTCTGGGACTAAAGAGTTGGAAAATTATTTTAAGTTTGCTGCAAAGTCAATGCAACTTTTCTGTGCTAACATGCTTGATTATTTGTCAGAAATTATTGCTTAAGTAATTGGTCAACCCAAGAAAGCCATGTAGTTTGTCAGTGTCTTTTTTTTTTTTGTTTTGTTTACCATTTTTTTTTTTTAATGAAAATGGTTTGAACTGTGGATTTGAAATATCTTCCAATATGAACTTTATAAATCTTATTCTGGGTGCTTAACAATGATCTGATTTAAAATTGCCAAAAGATTGGCAGATTTTTTTCCAGCCAATCATTTTGAATGTGATCTACCTGTGATATTGAGTGACTTCTCTTCACAACTGTCAAAAAAGGGGGAAAAAAAAACCCAAAACAGCCTCCAGGATCTAAAGACCGAGAGATGAGAAAATGAGACTGATCTGTTCAGACCTTGAGTCCTGCACCAGCAGAAAATATACACTCCCTGACATACACATCAATATGGACCCAACTTAAGAAGAGAAACCCTGCAGGCTGTGGAGCCTCTACTTTGATCTCCACCCATAGATGTATGTGGCCATGCAGTCACATGTCCTTTTGATACATTGCTTGATGGTCAGTTGTAACCAGACTTCTCAACCCTTCCCATTAAATACATTGATATGTTCTCAGCAAGAAATAATCATTGTAGCTGTTTTAGGTGGAATTTAATCAATTTTAATTATATTGATATTGTCACTGATGTGGATATTTTTATAGTTTAGTCTATTGCCAAATTTAGAAAACTTCGAAATTGACTTAGAAACTTGGACTTGAAATGCAAGTTAAGACAAAACATAATTCACCCAAGCATAATGGAGCTGAAAAAGATTGTATCTGCTGAAACATTATCAAGTCATTAGAGTTCAAAAAAACTGCTCAAATATAATTTTATTTAGTCTTGGGGCTAAATTCACTATTAGACTGTACATGTTGCAATGTGTGTTTTGGCGTAAACTGTCAGGTACTTATGGGTAAGGTTTGACTCTCAGGCAGAATTACATGAATATTGAGTATTTAGAAAAAATGTGTATAAAATAGGAGTTGTGATACCTAGGAAGAGGAGGAGATATAAAAACAGTGAAAAACATATGAAGATGATTAAAAGAAACACTTATAAAGGAAATTGTGTTTATCATTCCAGGACTGGAGGCTGACACTGAAGAGGTTTGGTGATTTAGGAAATGGATGGAGTTTGTTTGCTTTTGAAGAAGAGATGGTGAGACCTACGTGGCATTGAACGGAGGCTGAAGAAGAGCGGGCAGGCACATGACAACTGGAGACAATGGAAGAGCTGTAGAGGAAGTTGAACAATCGAACATCAGAGGACGTCTGGTGAATAGTTTCAGAGCTTGGTGAGAGAATACAGCAGCATCTTCAACCTGGAAGAAACAGAGAGCATCAGGAGTAAGATGAAGTCAGGTAAGCTGGATGACATGAATAGCTTTTTCAAAAAGTAATGTTACACATACACCTTTTTCTTTTTTTTTAAATTGTCATGTTGTGTAGACAACTGCAAGTTTTTAAAACAATATTTCAGGCTGATTTGCTTTAAATTTAGACCAATTACAACTTTAATTTTAAATTATCCAAAGGGCAAGTCAATCATTCAGCTTCTATTATTAACCTTAAAAATATTTTGAATTACAGATGGTTCTTGTACACTTACAACATATTTAGCATTGATGTATAATCTATTTGAGTACATATGATCTATATTTAGTGTCTCATGTTAAAATCCAACTGTGCTGTTGCTATGAAACAGAAGCAATTTCTGAACAAAATTCAGTGAATTATTGAGAAAACTTCTTGGTTTATTGCTCATAAAAGTATTTTACTTTAAGTTAATTTAGTTAATTCAATTCACTTAATTATAGTATTTCATCTGCAGAAGAGCTGCCATCACTTCTTACAGTGAAAATTGAAACATCTGATGCTATTTCTCCATGCATCTATTTTGTTTTACAACAGGAGATCAAAATGTGAGATGGGTAGAATAAGCACAAAATGTTGTGGGTAAATAATTTTAAATAAGATGACAAATTATCTAAGGATAATAAGGTGCAGACTTGTCTGATTTCAATGTCCACTATGCTAAATTTGGAGCAAGACTCAGCCACTCCAAAGAGCCACAAGCTAACTAAACACCTTTCCATTTTATGGTCCTTGTAATGTTTGTGCTCAAGAAAAAAAAAAAAAGAAAATCATGCAAGTAGATTCCCCACCACATGCGAGCACACACTGATGCACTACATAAAACATGTACCACACACACTGTTATATTTCATGAATATATGAAGTCAAATGTTTGCAAGGGAAGGTGTTTTTTTTTTTTTTTTTTTTTTTTTTTTTTAATTTTATTTTACTTTTTAAAACAGATTTATTTTAAGCATGACTGCAGTTGTGAAGCCTGATTGCTGGCTAAATGCAGTGCAGTAATTTAGTGTGTGATTGTCCCTCTTGTCTTGATGTAGGATTTCAAAAATAATCCAAAGTGAAAATGTTCACAAGGTTTCAATTTTGCTCCTGTGTGTGTCTACATGCTGCTTCCTGTCATCAGTGTCCTCATGAAGAGTGAACTGAAGACGCTCTCCGTGTTTGAAGGATTCAGGGTTGCTCTTGGCAGAGTAGAGTCCCTACAAGAGCGCTGTGTGATTGTTAACAGGAAGGGGATGGTTTGACCTTTTCACTGAACTGTAGTGTTATGTTTAAATAATATGTTTTTCGGCTCTAGCGCCCTTCATTGAGAGGTAAATGGACAGGAAGGAAGTCGGGTAGAGCAGGGAAAGACGTGCAGCAAATGGTCTGACACCAGGAATTGAACCCATGACATGTTGAGGGCTGCAGCCTCCACATGTAGTCACACTGTTTCATCTGGAGGACATGCAGATTTGAAAGGATGTGTTTTGAAGCAGCAAGGTAATGGTACAGATATCAAGTGGCACCTGATTTAAGAGCTAGAAAAAGAGGAGGCTTTGGCCCCCATGGTGCTGAGGAGGATGGAGGAGACAGAGAGGTGAATGGGGCAGAGGACTTCAGGGAGCAGGAGGGCTTGTGAATACAGAGGGACTGCGACAGGTAATGTGGGGCGAGTTGGTGGATGGCCTCGAAAGTGATGAGGAGCAGTTTAAATCGGATCCTGGAGTTGATGGGGCGCCAGTGTTGTAGCTGTAAAATGGGAGAAAGAGCTTTGTGTTATGATACAGGAGGAAGAGTTTGCAACCATTCGAAGTTGACAGGCAGCCTTCTGAGGGAGACGTCTCTATTTTTATTTCTCCTCAGAGTTTCCTCTTATCCAAAGTGTATCAGCCTCTCAGGAGTTCAAAGAAAATGAGGCATTTAGTCTGTTCCTTAAGTCAAGCAAAAGAAATCCTGGAAAAGGATATCAGATCTGACAAACTGATCCTTGTTCACTTAAAACAGAGCCTTCACACTTTGTTCCTATAGTTCTACAAGCAGTAAAACAATAGAAACTATGATGTTTAACCTGCGAATCTAGATCTTCACCAGTAGTCTAAATGATTTTTTTTAATTTATTTTTTTATCTTTATAAACTATTTTATGAAAAGAGAAATCAAAACAGTTGAGATTGTTGGTGAGAAATTTTAAAAATGGCAATATTGTAACCATAAGTCATGATTTTGTAATTGGAGGCAGCGTTGAAGCATCTTTCACTTTGTTTTATCTTTATAAGTACCGTTGTTGGATGCCCAACACTGAGAGGTATTACACTCATGCATACTCATCAGTTCAGCGGACTTGTTTTTCTAATTATATATATATATATATATATTTTGTTTCCAGAAATATCCTAGTGACAGCAGCTTTATGTCACTTTCAGTAATAAAATCTTACTCAATTGTGCTTCTGTGTTAAGGAGACTTTCCAACCTCAAAGACTTGGAGCTCATCACTGAAGACAAACCTTTAAAATATCAGTTGAAACATGCAAAAAGATGGTCAGTATGATATGTGTTTAAGTTTAGGCTGAATTGAAAGCTCTTATAAAAATTTATTAATTTTAATTGAGTAGATTTGTCACAGTTACTGTGCCATTATGTACCTCTGCTGGTTTGCGTTGAAATGCAGATAGTTGTAGTTTTTAAAGCTCAACTGCAAAGGCTCAAGGGTTGAATTTGAATAATATCAGATTGGTACAATAGAGATTTTGCTGGCACAACTTGTTCTATAATAATCAAACAGATTTTGTCAGAGCTATATAGGTAAAAGAAGTGAACATTATGGGTTTATACACTGAGGGCTAAATTACAGCACAGGGCAGGTGTGATTGGCAAATGAGTAGTACTTCTGACAAGGGGCTGTACAAATAACCAGAGGACAGGCAAATAAAATACTTTGTGTGAAACAAAAACAAGAACCAAAAATCATGACTAAAATAAGAAAATCAACCTCCATTCAACTCAAAATGTTTTGACCTTGGATACCAGGAAAACACACAAACAAATTTTCTGCTGACCTCAAAAATGAAGCTTAATTTTCAAATATCCAATCCCAGATACGAACTGGGAACGTGCAACCAAATCATTCACTGCATTCTTAATGAACCTTGCCTCATTGATGCACGGAGCAGATCACATGTTTTCAGTCCAGGTTCACCTTATTTCCTCCCAGTCTTTCAGAGGCCATTTCCCTGTACTATTGAGAGTCTGAAGCATATGTTTGGAGAATATTTATTTTGACCTGTTTTATGGCTCCCTCGATGCATTGCAGCTGTGAGCAGTCATGTGTCTCATTGATAATGGGGAGGAAAAGGGGAGGCGCTGAGAGTGAGTGAGAGAGATGGAATTGTGGAGGCAGAGTGCGAGAGGGTGAGTCATGCCTCTATTTGATAATGATGACCCATTGGTTCAGAAGTGTGTGCCACAATCTTGGTGGCGAGGGGAAACCATTTGATATGCTCAAGACATCCTTTTGGTTCCCCTGTGCTTCAATTAAGTTCCTGCTGTTTGTGGCTTTTAAGCGTGCGGCTCCACTAATCTGATGCGTGTCTGTGGGTGACTGGAATAGTGCTTTTGTGTCTCGGCCTGTGCGAGTGTCTGTGCTGGTCATCGTGAACACATTTTTGCATATTGCAAGCCCCAGCTGCTGGTGATGTATCTAAAGAGTGAGATCCATGATGAAGAAATTTTTATTTTGTTTTTGAACATTTGATTTCTGTAAATGTTGAATTAAAATTCTAACTTCATACTTGATTGCAAAAAAAAAAAAAAAAAAAAGAATTTGTTTGCACATTTCCACATTTTGCAAAAACACAATTGTAATTGAGAAGTGGTGAAAACTATAAATATTATTAAATATGACTGAGCTTGAGCTGTTTGGCAAAGGAGAAAGGTTGAAATGTTCAGTTCTTGCTGCATTTAGAAAGAAATACCAGAAGACTTGAAATTACAGTTGCAACAAAAGCAATAAATCCAGGGGTGCTGAAGACAAATGTGTGAAAAGCTTTCAGAACATTTTTTTCCCCACTCAACAAAACTCTCTGCCATTTGAATTCCAACAAAATACAATGAATTTAGTGATTGTAACATAAAAACTAAAAGTTAGAGGTTGGAATACTTGAAGTGTGTGTTGGCAAACTTTTAGCAGGAATGTGAATGTCTTGCAATTTGGCTTAATTTTATTTTCACAAAGTCCAAAATAATTGTTTCAGTTATTGATTACATTTAACTTAAATAATTATCAACTATATGAAAAAAAATATATTTAGAAAGTAAATTCATAAATTTGACTAAAAACGATGGATATCACTGATCTGTTAATGCTGGAGTAATCATCTGTGTTAAATTTACTCAAATCTGCTTGGTGGCTCAGTTTTACAGCAAATTTTCTACAGGAAGGAAAGGAGGTTTTTCTGTATTCACTTGTGGATTCTTATTTTTACGTTCCATCGTGGCCTCAGGGTGAAAGTTCAAAGAGCACATGTCCTGGGTGAGATGGGTTGAGGATGATCATGCCTCCATGCTGCTTCGCCCTGATGGAGCGCTGCTGATCAAAGAGGAACTGTTTGCAGCTAATGATCCTTTCAACGGAGCGAAGGATGGGTTGCACCTCCTGCTTGTCCTGTTGCTCTGTAGTAGACAGTGATGGAGAATGTGACAATGAACCCGAAGGCAGCTCTGAACATCCTGATCAACGGCTCCTTTGGGAAGTTTAGATTTTTTTTTTTTAGGTTATTGTGTAAAGGAAGTGTGGACTACCTGACGGCATATAAAAAGATTCGACAGAAATGACTGTAGAAAAGGTTTGAGGTCGATCCACTTTGAGTTTAAATTTGGCCGTGCTTGGACAAAACCATTTGACAAACCATTGACATTTTTGAAAATAATACAGTAAAAATGTACCGAGAATTGGTTTTTATTTGTAATAGTCCAGTGCTTTGTAACATGATGATGATTGTGGCGATGATGGTTGGAGGTTGTCCCTTCGTTGTTGGCAGTTCGACCTCTGCTCCGTCTGTCTTTGTCTTGTGTCTTTGGGCAAAAACTTACCTTTCCCTTCTGCAGGTGGTGCTGGTAAATGGCAACCTTGCCTCTGTCAGACTCCCCCAGGGCAGCTTTGGCTACAGTCGAGTAGCTCAGCAACGTCGTTGTGTGAGTGAATGGGTGAATGGCTGAATGTAGTCTGCAGCGCTTTGGGGTCCTCTGGAGTTGATAAAGTGCTGTACAAGTACACACCATCCAGGCCAACCATCTCTGCTGTGGCAATAAATAATTTGATGTTGACTGTGAAACCATATGCATAATGCAAGAGTTACTGTGTAGCAGATTTTTCTCCCTGAAGCCTCTGTAGTGGTTGATAAACTATGCTAATCTGTATTAATGTACTTAAATGATCAATACCATTGCTCTAATAGCTTATCAAAATTCTGTCTGTTGGATAAATTGCTTCCAAGTGAGAGTCAGTAGATTTCTCAGATAAAGATTTGTTTATAATCAAAGAAGCTAATCATACTTTTATTGATTCTCAGGTCCATTTCCTAATGATTTTATCAATCAAGTCATAATAAAAAAATCTAAAAAAAAACCAAATATGCTAAAATTAATTCTACACACTATTCCAGCTAAGAGAGAGAGGTTTATGAAAAGGAAAATGAATTCTTACTGTATTGTCTATGTGGATTAATGATTCATCTTTGATCAAAAGTTTACAAGTCTCTCCAGAGATCAAAGGAAACCGCCTACAATTGAGTTCTAAGACTCTCAGTTTGAGGATGGCACTTTGGGACAGGAGAAAGGAGGAATAAAACGTTTTTTTTTTTTGTTTTGTTTTGTTTTTTTTAAGGCTCCTTTGGCAGGTTTACTAGGCCCTTGGTACTGTCTTAAAGGAACTTGGAGAGGAACTACTGCGTGGTTCAAAATCAGGCTGCTGTTTACCCACAGAACAGTCTTTAACTTCCATTAACGTGGCTCACACAGTCAAGCTTATTCTCTCAGCAGACAGAAATATCTCAACACAGCAGCTGCTCTTTTGGGTAGAAAGGTTACTCAAACTGTAAAATTGTTGGTTTTGCTTCCAGTTCATCGATTATCCTGGGTGTAGCTCACCATCGCTCACTGACTCTCATGAGAGGAGACTCGCTGTCGCTGTCTCTGAGACAGACACACTAATTTCTCTCACTATTTGCGCAAACGAATCTCAACTTAAACAGGTGTGAATCTGACTTAAGTTAGTAACTTCTCATTGGTTTTTAGTGACGTTCCTTTCTGTTAGATCTATTGGACAGCCGTGACTCCTGAAAGCCAGAGCATCTGGAAGAGGAGTGTAACAATGGCCTCATCAGCTCATCAGAAGACCTATGAGGACTAAATGTTGGTTTCCTGCAAGGGTATGATCAGTGATCAAAAGTGTAAAAAGTGACTATCCATATTTTCAGCTATTTTTCCAAAATCACTGATACAATTTACCTGGATTTTGATTGACGATCTTGCAACAAATCACCTGGGACCCTCTGTCCTCAACAGGAAGGTTTAATTTTCCCAGAAGAGTTCAAGGTTTGAATATATCTGATTGCATATAGATTAAAAATAACAGTTTTATTTACATGTGTAAAACTTAAAAAAAAAAATCAGGTAATATACTTCCATAGAAGCAAATGCATTAGATGCATTTTCTATTTTAAAGCAAAACTCTAAGTATTTATTAGTCATCAGTTGATAAAGGAAACATTTTGAAGGTTTAATTTCCATTTTAATGCCTCAGAGAATCAACAACATGCCTGTTATAGTTGGATTCTCTTTATTTTCCATTGCTCTACAACAATAACTACTTGTCATGAAAATATGCACTGATCTTTCTTTTGCCTGATCACAACTGTTCTTTTCCTTGATGCGATTTCAATGAAACTGAACCGAGAATAGAAAGTTGCTCTTTACTTTATGAAGACTTTTATTTCATGCATAAGTCTCTACTTTTTGCATGAAATACATTTGTCTTGCATTTATGAAATTATCAATATGGTCCATTCTCTATTCAGTCATAAAAGTTCATCTTCCTGTGCTGTAACTCAGATGTCTGAATTAGGCCTGAGTGTCCTTCTCATCACATGTTTATTATGGCTCTGCAGTTTTGGTTATCAATAATGTTGCTTTTGGCCAATTATTTCTCTCTGTTCTCTGAATCTTCTGATAACTTGCTTTGCAAATAATGTGAAATAAGCCTAAGTAATTTTCCTGGAGCACTTGAAATTGTTGTACAATGTGTGTTTGTGCGTCAGGTTTTTGGCGAAAATTTGCAGAATCTTTGCCCATCCCAAATTCCCAAGAGCTCATTTTACTGCAGATCATGGTACTACCTGTTGCCAGTTGGTCTAATCATTTGCAACATGCTCCTCCAGCTGTTCCTTCATCGTCTGTCAACTTCGTCTCTTGAGTATCTTTGGAAATCTCTGCTGCCTCTTGTGTAAAGATAAGTTGCTATTTTTCATCAAATGGTGGAATGGCTTACTTTAAGCAGATGCTTATGTTTTCTCTTGTGGTTGGAATTGTTCACTTTCATAACACCAACTGTTTTAGATTTAGGATTGTAAAGTAGTTTTAATCAGAAACCGATTTGTATATTGGGGCCAATTTGGAGCACAGCGGCCTCCACTCGTGAAGAAGCTGCAAAGTACATTGAACTGAAGCTCATGCCAAACAGAATTGCATGTCAATTTGTCCATTTGACAGAAATTAAGTAGACTACAAGTCCAGCTTCTTGGCCAAAGAAATACACAGAGCTGTGTCCAGATTGATTAAAAACATGCACCTTAGCTCAGAGGACAATGAAGTAAAGAACATACTTCTTAAAATCTTTGTTCAGATTTGAACGATGCATAATTAAAGAGAAACTACAGCAGGAAGAGGAAAAATGAATAAACTAGTGTCAAGCAAAGAATAAAAGGTAATCCTTCACACTTTTGTTTTTCACAAATGTTTTAGTATGCCATCCTTCAGTGGAAGTAAGCTTTTTCACAGCCCCTCTCAGGTTGAAAGTAAAATTAAATTAAATGGATGACCATCAAGCAACATGCTTTTTTGCATCCAGTCATACTAAACACTGTTTTTGTATCACCAGACATAGATATGAGATGTTTTATTTACTTTTTCTGTTGCGTTCTTAAAGTGAAAATTTGTTAGGATAGTTTGCAGCTTAAATACTGCAAACTATCCAAATATAAAATCATTATTTTCCCATTATTTAGGGCCTGGAATGAGGAGCAAATTAATGGAACCATTTTAATCTTGAAAAATTTTACATGTTCGATAAATATTGACCAATGGATAGGTAAAAAAGTAAGAAAACAAAATGTCACATATAATCCCATGAAGTTTTAGCTTGTGATTTTTAAAGTCTTCCTGTTTACAAAGAATGTGGAGGACTGCCATTTTAATCGACGGCAGCTCATGGGGGAAAAAAAGAGAGAGCGCTGAGTCATTAATGCTTTAACACAGTTGTTGAAAGTGCCAAGCCTTCCTCCGTCATGATATGTCACATAATCTGCAACTGTCTAGGTGGCCCCTATATCAGCAGCTGGAAATCTAGTCAGTGAGTGCCATTGAGTCCTCAATGACTTCTACGTCTCTTCAACTGAGGTTCAATAGAACCGACAAGCCAACTTCATTTTTCCTCACCCACTCCACCTCCTCCCTCCATTCCGCCTTTCCTTTATGTACACCTTTCAGGGTCAGGCGGCTAGACAGACAATTAGACGGCCCTTCTCGAGGACACAGACAGTTCACATATGTGTGGGTGTAAATGCGCCACTGTCTGTGTGACAAGGCAGCGGAAGGACACCAGAACTTTTAGACTTTTCTAGTCTTGTAATCAACACAATCTGAATATAGCTCCACATCTGCAAGATGATTCACACACTAGCTTTTGTAGGAAACAATAAAGGGGTGGTGACAGGGGAGATGGAAATCGCTGTTGGTGAGGATATTAATATGCTGGGTGCACTACTGATGCAGTTACGTATTTTTATGTAAACATGCACGCATTGAAGTAGGAGCACCAATATTTTCTCATTTCCAGTCTCCCCCACCCACCTCTAATCCCATCTCTAAGTGAATAGAAATAATAATGACATTGGCAGCAATGAGCAAAGTAAATTCAGAAAAATGATCACCTCTGTCTGTATTTCTGAAACAATTCAGCCAAACAAACGCGTGAGGAGCAATATAAGAGCTTGTGTGAGAGGGAGGATTGATGGATTTTACGCTCCTGGCTGAATTGACAATTATCTGTCGGATAAAACTGAAATAGGGTTGTAGGAATGTTCAGGACCTTTGTGCTTGGAAACCTGGATGAAAATATTGCTATAATTTACATGAGTCCTTCATACTCTTTGTGCCTCATTTATCTAAAGATTTAATATGGGTATTCTCTGCACAGCTATTCCTAAGAACTGCCAGGAAAGTGATACCATTTGGAGGAGGGAAAATAAAAGGGGAGACAGATGCAGCATAGAGCTAGGAGCAAATTCGGCCCTAAATCTGCAAACTGTAAGCAAATTATGGATACACAATTTCTTCCTTCCCTTGCAGTAGCAGGTGATGCAGCTCATCTTGCGATCTATTGCTGTGAAATCTCAGCACAATATGGACTGGAAACAGTTTTGTGGTGGAAAAATGTGCAAAAGGTGACTCTTCATTGGTTTCCTCTTCACTTGCATTATTTCAAGGGCATGCAGGTTTAAGATAGCTACTTACTTGGTAAGTGCCGATAAATCAGAGACTGTCCCTCAAAGGAGTTCACTTTTCACCAACATGCATATGGGCAAACACTCTCAATCATTGTCACAAATCCAATTGTCTGACGAGGCAAGGGGAAGGAACCTACTTCCTATTCAATGTGTTTCTTTGCTCTCTGTCTCCTCATTGGCTCAGCATGATTAATGGGCTCCCTCTACCTCACAGCCAGCCGTGTGTGTCTATTTGCATGTGTGCGTCTGCGATGTGCAACTGTGCACTGATGCTGCATAAGATCAAACAATACATTATGTGCACTTGATTCCAGGGCAGTTAATTTTGTATTTAATTTAAAGCATAGACAGAAAATGGGATCAATGCAGTGAGCATAATGGGCTGATATCAGATACAGGTGGGCTTTCTGACTAGAAATGGGGGTTTAATGAAATATGTACAAGAATTTTCATCTTTTAATAGCGTTGCTGTATAAAGAACTCTGTCCAATCAATTAACTTTGAAAACAGCGCTTGGAGACAAAAGCATCCAGAAAAATGGATGCCACTCATAACTCAGGTCTCATGTGTCCTCCCCTTGGTGTTTGGGAATGTTCTAGTATCTTTTTAAATTCATTGATTTAATTTAATAAGACCAACACCGGTCCATTTAAGTAGTTTGCTAGATAATTGTCAGTGGATTTGAAAGTAGAATATTACAAAAAAAGATGCCCTCATAATTGTAAAAGGGGGTTGAGGCTTAACACAGTTCTGATATGGCTGCTCAGTCAAAGTGAGTAATGAAGTAAGTCTTGGTTGAAAAGGTAATCAAAAAGCCGGGCACTAGTGTGAACGAGGTTCAGGGTGGAATAATCTGACAGAAGTTACTCGTCCCTGAAAGACACCAGACAGCCACTTGGGAATTTGACGAAAGGTGCATGATTGACATGCACCTTTCATGTTGTGAAAGTCACAGGGTGATGCCGCCAATCTATTCCTGAACCCACAATGTTTTATGTGTCAAGATCTGGCAGTGTAATGAACACAAATGCATTACAACTAGCAATCTTCTACAACCTTTGAACAAGCATTTTTATTTTTGTTTTTTTTGTTTTTTTTACTGTAACATCTGAAATGGTTGTAGCTTATTTTGGTGACTTTTGGTCAGGACTTCAATAGATTGAAGATGAAACATGATTTAAAGAACATTTCTTTAGCTCCTTTGCAAAAAGTGCAGTGCAGTCATTTATTTTCAGAAGTCACCTAACTATTGAAACGGTGTAGGGTTTAATCCCTGCATAAATCCAGCTGCTCTGTGATGCATCAGAATTTTGCTACACATTTATAAAATCAAGGGGAAACACTAGACAGGCCGAGAAAATGAAGAAATTTAATTTTATGAAACAATATTGGATGTTAATTTCTTCTGAAGAACAGTTTATTTCATGACTTTTTACTTTAAATTTTTGTCAGCCAGGGGTTGGTTAGATTCTCTAACAACCCTTTTTCATGTCAGTATAAAATTTTGTAGCTAATGCCAGCTTTTTAACTGAAAAATGTCAAACACAGTTGATGCAACATAGCAGTCTTATGTTTAACTGATTTTTGTTCCGTGAATGTGCTACACAGTGGCGCAAACGTAAGAACTATTATCTTGCAGCAAGAAGGTTCTTGGTTTGAATGCATGAAGCTTTTATGCTCTCCTCATGCCTTGGTGGCTCTCTCCAGATGCACTTGCTTCCTACCACAATTCTAAAATATAGCTGATTTGTAAAATGGTGTCTATAAATTGTAGCACTGAGTGCATAAATGATTACCCTGTGCGTGTGTGTCCATGCGTGTGTGTGTGTTGCCCTTTATTGATTTAACAGGCACCAGCTCCCTCAAGACCCTGCTGCGGTTAGGCAGGAATAAAGGTAGTGCTGGATGGATTGATGGAAACTCGCTTGTAGCAGACAAATAAGTAAAAGCTTCATATGACGCAAATGGAGTTTAGTTGACAGTTATTGCTCCATCATTGGCCCATCTGGGTGGCATCACGTTTAAAAGCGCGTCCTCCTCCCAGTGGGTCAACTGGAAGCTTGGATCCGACAAGTCTTTACCAAACCAGACAAGGTTTTCTTGTGAAATGATAACCTGCCAAACTGCTGATTTGACAGCAGAGTTGATGCCGTCAGTCTCTGGTGATTAAAAATGCCTTGCTCCATCAGTTTTTGTTGGATTTTATCACTAAAGTTAAATAAGTGCTTGTATTTTTTCTTTTTGCCTCAACATTAAATTATCAAAATTAAGGGCATAAGCAAGACAGTTGCTTGGATTTTTGGATCCATCTTGGCATAATCTGTAATTGAAATTTTGCTTTTAAAAATAACTCCTTTTAGAGTGTCACAATAGTGTGCAAAGGAGCGTTCACACATTTTTCAAAATTATGTTTTTTAAAGTTCATGGTCAAACTGTTTTTATAGATTTCACTCTGAAGTTTCATGTTCATGTGGCATTTTCTATTTTTTTTCTTTTTCAATTAAAGGTAAAATCTTTAATACAACATATAGCAACACGAAAATTGCTTTAATATATTCCTTTTCCTAACATATCTCGTGCTGGTGAGATGATTTTTTTTTTTTTGTGAATTACTATGCAATGGCTGACCTTACAAGGTTTCACTACTACAATACCCAAAGCAGCTGAAAATCCAACTTCTGCTTATTCAGAGCACATTGTGTTAACAGCGAACTCAACTGAGGTGGTTGAACAAAACGGAGAATATATTAGATATTACTAAAAACTTAAATCTAGCTTTTTATTATAATTTACCAGAAATTTATGACACTGGCTCTGCTGTTGGAAGGCTTTTAAACACCCAGTGTACATCCAGAACTCAGTTCAAGGGCTTTCCTCTTTTGTATTTCTGCTGAATACATCAGAAATACAATACTAATACTTCCAATACTTCCAGTATTGGATGTATTAGCTTCCAAATACTATCAACTTGCCAGGTACTTCCTGTATGCATACTTTGAAGGGTGTTTCTTGAAATACACAAGAGGAAACCAACTGCTGTAATTTTGGTGGTAAAATGTGCATTCATCTTCTGCATTTACTTTATACTTTTGATGCACAATTTCTTGCAGAGCCAAATTTTTCCTTAGGTCACTATATTTTGGATCAAATTTTATTTAGAAATCTGACTTTTCCAGGTCTTAATAAGCTTGAGATGATGACCAAAACAAAACGCACTACAATATTGTTGGATGCTTACTGAATTTTAATAATTCCATTTTAAAAATGAATAGTTATAATGTGAGAGGATTTTTGGCTTACTATCCAAATGCAAAAAAAAACTTAATAAAATTCTTAATACAGAAGTTTTGGGTACTGAAAATTATGTCCATGTAGTGTACAGCAGGGCAAGTACTAAGACCTGATTTATTGAAATGAGCATTTCAATAAAGCTTGTATGTGCATACATAAAATGTTAAAATTTGCCTTTAAATGGCTGTTCTTACTTTAGAGGATTAAACAAAGCCTTAGTCCAGGTACGGGTTAAGAAGAAAAAGATGTAGTCTCTGATTCAGGCTTGTATCTTGTCATGAAATTGTCTGTGTGGTGGCCTTGTAGCTTTGACTATAGCTGCAATTCATACTTTAATTCCCACATTAATCTTGCATGGGCTTTGCTTCACAATTGTCCTAAGCCTGTTGTTTTCCCCATAGTTTCTTAATTTTTCTAGCACACTTTTTCCTTCAGCATAATTTTCCATTGGTTTTCTTGCATACAGCATTTTGTAAACTTCCAGCTTTTTGGTAATGACTTTTTCTGGCTTACCCACTTTGTAGACCGTGACGGTGTATATTTTTAGTCAGGAGTCTTCGATTCTGCTAGCCTTAACTTTAGCATAGCAAATTACATTAATTAAAAACATTTTTCTAACCGTTTTGTGTATAAGTCAAGACACAAAATCTTGGGTGTGCATTAAGACAATAAAACCAACGTAATCCATTGGTACATCAGGTCTTTTTATTTTTGAAAGGAATAACTGAAGTTAACTATTTTCATCATGGGATTCTGCATATTAGACCAAATATTCTTCAGTCTTACAATAATTATCCAACATGTTATTACAAAAAAATTTAGAAATATCACACAGTTTTAGCGCCAACCACAATTACTGTCTAATTACACAGTGATGTAGCCCACATTCAATGTTGTTGGGTTAGCGTTATTGAATTTGTTGAACATTACTTAGAAATAGGAAAATGTTTTTGGAGTTGAATTGTGCCCTGTGGGTTAAAAACTGAGCCCATAATGACACAAACAGTTCCAGCTGCCACATGAGTAGTTAGTGGTGAATAAGGGTCTTGGAGCCCAACATTGAGAACTCGTAATTCAGCCTCGTTGCCAGGTTTGTGCTGCTTGACGAAGTCTGGAATCGCACTGAACTTTCTAAGAATAAACATCAAGTTGAATGAATGGATTCTTTTTGTGCATTTGTAGTTTACGGATTTAATAAAAGCTTCCAAAAGGTTATTCACTGTAAGCCTATAATAAAACGATACTAAAAACTGAGCTCCACTTAATGGTCATTTGGGTCAAACTGCTTTTTCATAACTATCTTAAGTATTGAGCAAAGTCCAAGATTTACATAGCCAATGTTCCCTAATTTGATGAGACACCTCCACACCACAAGTAATTTGTCCACAGAATTTAACTACCATTTTCTTTCCCATTTTTTCCTCACATTAGTCTAGAGTTGATTATGTCTACAGTCAAGTGGCTGGAGCAGAGTCCTCTACTGTTGAACAAATGTACTACAGGTTACCTCTGACGCCAGAGAACAATTTATGGTGATGCAACAGGCCGTCACTGCTGAACTGCGATGCCATGGCAAATTTGCTGAATCAAAACTCAATTAACTATAATTAATTTTTTTTAGGTGTAATATAAAACAAAAAAAATTAAGTCCTTCATATTCTAGGTGGAATATGTTTTTTTTTTTTTTTTTTTTTTTTTTTTTAATATTTTTTTTATTTGAGACAAGATAAAGATCAAATAAAATGGCACAGAGACAAAAATCTAACAAACTAGGCACACACCTGGATGTTAATTTCAGGTACGCCAGAGTTTAAAATTGTTTTCACAACTGCTGAAAACAAGGACTTGTTAGAATTTACTTTTCTTTCTTTTTTTCTTTTAGTCAGATGAGTTATGATTCACTACATTAATAGTCTGTCCAGATAGCTCATCAATAAGTAAAAAGAAAATCTGTATCTGGTTGTGAGGACAGATGAAAATCGTACATGTGGCTTTTTTTTTTCTCTATGCTTTGGCTTAGTTTGAGAACACTTTCTACATTTTTGATGACTACCACAGATCCTAACAATGCAAAACAAAGAAAGCATTTCTTGTTGCATTTGATTTTTTTTTTTTTTTTTTTTTTTCCCACTAGAGATTATATAAAACATCTTTTTGCCCTTCGATACCTTCGCCGTCTTTTATGCATTTTTCTGAAATGCTCTTAATGCAAAAATGTACAATAAAGCTCAATGCATTACTCTATTAGTACCTGTACACATAAATCCAAAGACCTCTTGTGAGTTTAGTGTTGGATGATTATTTGAAGGCCTGTGTGGATAAATGTGAACAAATTGCACAGTGAATACAGGTGAACACACATTTTCTTTGATCATTTATTCCTTCCCTCCTACCACTTTCCTTGGCAGCTGTGAGGGAACACAATGAGTCAGTGAGCTGTTTTTACTTGTTTCCTCTTTGGTTTTCTTCCTCAGTCCAGGAGGAACGGAAACATGGGTATTTTTCCATTCATGTTCTGTCACTTTTCCAAGATTGCTGTTGTTTTTTTGTAAAGCTCCAATTTACATGTATGAAGACAGATGTCAACACATTACTTTGTGTACAGAACTACCCAACAAAACTTAATATGTTTCTATCGATATTTCAAATTTCATCTTTGGGATTCATGTCTTGGCTCATTTTCTTTACAGGTCTATGTATTTTCTATTTAAATCTCTGGAACAATTTGGCCTCACTCAAAACAACCAAATATTGAATGACCTATGAGTTTAACTCTTTTAAAGCCAGTTTATGTTGTTTATCACTTCCAGAAGCAACAAAAAAGCCAAATAGTAATTTTCCTGGGGGTTTTGATTTTTTTCATAAATATTGGAAAGATTGGTCACATTGAATGTTATGCATGTTTTTTTTTTGTGTAGGATAAATTATAAAATTTACTGCTGTTGTCCAAGATATTAAACCTTTAAAAATACAAGTTTGATTATCTGATAACTGATAAAATTATTAAATAACAAATGCTGGAGAGGCTAGAGAATGTTTTTCTCTTCCATACCAGCCTTGGATGTGTTGGTGACTTTTTGTTTAGGTTTTGTTTAGCAGCTGATTAAAAATTGATAACCCTCTGTCATTTAAGGAAAATATAACCAATTGAAACCATGTTTTTTGTTCTCATAGATATCACAAGTAAAATCATGCAAAATAAGAAATTAGGTTTTCAGTTTTGAGAAAATTAGTCAAATTTGTCCCTACAAGATTTAATTACTGGTTAAAGAGATTTATGCAGAAAAAGCAGAAAGTTATTCAGCTGTAAAGTTTTATTTGGACATTTTTGTCCTCAATGTACATTTTTAGTGTTTTTTTTTTTCTGTATTTCAAAATTTTTGATTTTCAGCGTTGGTCAGTAGTTTTTCTTACAAGAAAACATGCACTAAAAAAGAAAAAGGATAGAGGAAAATTTTGTCAATTCCTTATTGATGCCAGAGAGCTAATAATGTCAAAATGGAGGATTTAATTTACCTTTGTGTTACCTTGTAAGTCCCATCTGTATTCTATTGTATCATATTGCATTATAAAAAAGGACTGGGTAGTCCTGATAAAATCCATTTTGCGTGTGTGTTTTTGCTCTTTGTTTTGAAAGTTTGTCTCATGACAGCATAAAATCAACTAATGGCTCTCTTGTCAATAGAGGAAAGAAGCAAAAAGGGGTTTTAGAGGGGAGGCAGGCAGGGTGGCAAGCTGGTGAAAAATGAATCAAAGAGAGAAAATATGAAATGGGATGGAAGGGAAAAAGATGGACAAGAATGGATGGAAGGGTTTGCAAGGACTATGTGGCTAACCAACATGAAAGTGAAAGTGGGCCGCAGCTGGGATAAAGCTGGGGCAGCCTGCTATTAACAGAGCAGAACAGTGTTGAGAAGAGACTTGAAAGTCTGCTTCACTCTGTGTCCTCCCAGTCTTCTGTTCAAATATTTGATGCAGTAATCAGGATATTTGACTGAAATTATTTTTTACTTGATAAGTGATTCTTTAAAATGTCCAAGTACAAATCTGTTATCACATGGCAATTTAATTCATAAAGACTTTTTTTTTTTTTTTTTTTTTCAGACTGCACAGGTACTGCTTACTGATACAGAAAATGGTAATCAATTAATGCATATTTAATGTTTTTGGTTGCTTACTGATGCTGTTGCAAGTAGATGACCGTGTTTGGATAACGTTTCATGTGCTGGCATTTCAACACCAGCTGAATCTGGCTGTAATTTGGAATTGGTCTTGTAAAGTGCCTTAAAGTGATATTTGCCTCAATATCAAATTGAATTATTTGGGCTGAATTGGTCTAATGCGGTTGGATTGCAGAGAATTGGATCCGTTTATTTTGTAAAGTGCCTTGAGATGGTGTTTTTTGTAAAAGGGAGTGAAACTGAAGTCTTTTTAGGTATGACAGAAAAACATTGTGCATCTTTTTCATCCACACTTCCTAATGTTTCTTAATTCTTATCAGTAATATGTTTTCAGTAATATTGACACAACCGAATATGGTTAGTTGTGTAATTTTCTATAAACGCCAGTTGTCACTTTAAATTATTCATATTGATTTCAAAATTCAAAAAGTCTGAAATTAGCACTGCTAATGCAATAAGCTGTTAATTTTTTTTAGGCATCCAGTCACTGCAAGAGGACCAGATGGAAACATTTTGACTGGTCTGCCAGCCTGCCGACTTGTAGAGGTAGCCAGTCCAGGAGGAATCCCTCTCCTTTCCATCTCATTGTAGAGGATCCAAATCAAGCCCAATGCCAAAGGAAATCTGGTCTCTCCAACCCTTGGTATACCACAGAGTCTTCCCTGAATTAGCTGTGCATACATGGCCCCCAAAGGGAAGCACCAAGTAGGGATCCTGATATAATGCCCAAATTATGTTACTTTTAAAATATTCAATGAGAGGGACTGTAAAGAATGCCTTACTTTAAAAAAAAAAAAAAAAAAAAACGTTGAATGCTATTCTCCTGTGTATATTAAAGCAAAGTACCTCTGCAATTTGTTTTCTAAAAGAAACTAAGTGCATCAGTTCTAAAATCCTTTGTATAGAATACTTATGTGGTATATCCAAATATATGTTTGCACATATAGAATAAAAAAAAACATTTGCATTTTTCACTGTTTTGTAATTAGTGAAGAAGGGAATTGTTTTTATTTGGGGTCGTTGTCTCTGTGCCTCCTTTTGCCCCCTGACTCCCAAGTCCCTTTCATCTTGGTTTCTCCTATTTTCCACATCCTGGAAGTGAAGCAGCTGGTTGAATGCTTCATATATCAAACGTTTTGGATTCTACATTTGAAAGACTTCGACATCTTTTGTACATTTGTTTTCTTTGTCTCCCTCTCTTCTGTGGAGCATCTACCACCAGCTTTTAACTAATGGATTTTTTATTTATTTTTTTGCAAGACTCAAACATCTTATTTGTAAACATTGAGATTTTTTTTCTAGTAATTTATATAAAACTAAATATGCTTTACCTTTAATTATGCATATTGCCTCATTTATATGTATTGAAAATGAATCAACACGAAAACGACATTTACTCGGGCAGTATTTTCGGGGTGGACGTGCCTCTGTGCCTCGTTTCAGAACTAGCACTTGCAAATTCAGGACTGCACACATTTGGTGCCTGCAAATACATCCCTGAATGTGCCCCTGAAAGTTTCACTGTTTGGTTTGCTCCTTGTGGACTGCTATAACAACACTGTGGTGGGTCAAGAAGGATGACTCACACCAACTTTTCATATAAACTTCACATTCTAATGAAAACTTTCTTCACATTATGCTTATAAAAACATGAGGATATTACATTGCATTTCAGCCAACATATTGCCTCTGTACCCACAGTAGGTTTAAAAACCTAATTCCATACCTTTATTAGATTGTATAAAAAAAAAAGAAATGTGACAGCAAACAAGAGACAGAAGAAACGTAAAAACTGTCTCCAGCTAAACTTTTTTTTTTTTTTTTTTGTGGAAACTAAGAACCAAGTACAAAAGATTGGTAGTGTTAAGTTTCTTAATCAAAATTGTGATCTGCTTAACCTTATTTTGAACTTTTAATCGGACAAAAACTAGTTCACACTTATCTCTAAACACGATGACTTTTGCAACTTGTCTCTAATAATCCATTGCCTTGCTGCAGGCTGTACAAAATATAACAGTTTTTAATAAGGGCTGAGAAGAGAAGAAAATGTATCACTCCTTTGACCTTCTTATACTGACTCCAGTAAGTTTTGAATTCAGAAGATCAGAGTAAGTGAGGGAGTGTGATCCTTGAATCCTTTTCAGGAAATCAGCTGAACAGTGTTACAATCCTCTTTAACATATATTCCTAAAAACTAGCACCCTTGTTGTAGGTGACTTCAGTCAGTAGTATTTTTATAATTCCTAGAAATGCAATAATTTTTGCAGTCGGTTCCTTACAAACTATTTCTGTATGTATTTACAGGCCCTTTATAGATAAGGTATTTGCTCTTGCCACTTCACAGTAATACTCTGAGAATGCTGGGAAACATATTTGCAGTGTTTCCCTGATCTATTTCAAGCTGGGTTATTTCTTGAAATACCTTTCATGTAAACACAAAATGTAGCAGGTTAAGAGAAGCTGACTGAGACAAAGTTGAGGGAAATTCTAATATTTTATGCACTAGGATATGATAAAAACAATATGGTTCTTTAAAAAAACAAAAATAGAGCAGCAAACCATGAACTATTGCTGTATAACAAAACCGAATCAAAATGTAGTGTGGTGAGGAGGGGGAGCAGGGGCATGGAGGGACTACATCCCATGATTTGAGAACGTATAAAACCAGCTTTAGTACCAGTAGCTAGAACAAATTGTGCTCTGTGTGAAGCATTATCATTCTTTATTTTTCTTTATTCTTTTTGCAGGTGAGTTTAGCTGGCTGATCAGATGGCCGAGGGACTGATTGAGAACTTCATGAGTAACTAAAATGACTTTGCAATCAGTACAGGAGCATATTTGATCAAAGAGAAAATTGGACTATTAGTTTTTGGAATACAGATTCCATTTTGTGTTGAGAGATGAGGGACGGAGACCATTCAAACTGTCTCTAGAGATGGGACCCATTTCTGTGAAATGTCCTTGCTACATCTCAGTCATTTTTGGAGCAGTAATGAGCTAAGTATTTAGTATATGATACCAATATCTTATTATAGAAACATGACAGTTTGATTTTTGAAGAGGCTAAGGGAATTTATTAATGGATCACTGCTTGACTTAAACTGTTCAGTCTACAAGAGATGTAGAAAATCCTGATACAATGTTTTTTTTTTTTTTTTTTTTTTTTAATGCACTCAAACATGACCTATACACCTAAAGATTTTCACTTTGTCTGCTTTGTATTTTTTTTCTAAAACACCATAGCTCAACAAATATGAACTCAATTTTGTATAACTGCTGTTACTCATAACACTATTAACATGTTTAGGTGATAAATCACTTCAGTTCTGTGCAGGCTGTCAAGAGCAGAGGAGAGCTTGTGTGAACAGGGATTACGTGGAATTTGTATAGTTTCTGTATAAATGATAACCTCTGCCCAAAAGCTTGTCTCTGCATTGCAGACACCCAGACCAAACAAAAATGGTCAAATTAAGTGTTGTTGTGCTGCCTTTCTAAATTAATACAGCCCTGAAGCAGATATTTAAAGATGAGTCATAAGAGCTCTTTGATTTGTGGGTCGATGCTCAGAAATGGCTTTAGCATTCAGGGCTTCTTGGGGATTTTTTTGCTTTATAATCTTTTCAATTTTTTTAAAAATTGTATTGTATTTTTCAGTATTGCATTTACACCACTTAAAGTGTTGTTTCTTTGTATCTCAAAGTGTTTTTCTTTTCTTTTTTGTAGTTGCATAACAGTAAAAAGGAATAACAGTTTTGGTTGCAAAACAGTGAGCGCACAGGCTGAAGAAAAACTATTGGTTCATTGAAGAAATCAATACTGCTAATTACCATGCAGGATGTCAGGTTCGCAAAGGTTAAGAGAAGTTGTGATTTCCACATAAAGCTGCTATCTCTGAACACTGAATCTGTATCAGCCATGACTAGACTCACAAACATGCCTCCTGTTAACAAATCTACTTTTTGTTGCAGTGGATTTGGAAGAAATCTCACCTTTGGAAATTGTTGGGACTGCTGAACATGATTTACTGCACCATATAATTTTTTTTTCTTCTCATGTCCAAACAAAGTTAAGATGACATCCCATCCCAGAACCTGACATTTTAAACTGACACTTTAAAATGTCAGTTTATGTTTTAACACTGCATCAAGTATTTTGATGCAAAATACTTTGCACTTTGTCTTTTTGCATACTTTGCATGCAAAAAGACCCACAAGAAGAAATACATTGAGGTAAATTCAAAGAATCTAAATGTGATTGAACTATCAGATCATAACTAGACAAGAGAAAGTGCTTCTATGTCTTGCTCTTCACCTCTGTGTAGTCTTGTTGGATATCTGAAAACTTTAGAAAGTTAGTTTTAGTCAAATTAAACTTACAGATTAAATTCAGAACTACACATTTGTGAAAATATTCTCATCCTTGCAAAGCTTGAAGAATAAAACTGAATGAGATAAGAAAATGGAGGGTGATTTGCAATACTAAGTCTGACATATAGAAATAAAACAAATGTACAGTTCTATATTTCATATCTGCCCTGTGTTCCAGTAAATATCAAAAACATCATGACTGCATTTATATATAATCTTTCGCATCTTTGTGTGTTCTTTCAAATGAGCAATAATTGGTTTTACATGGAATGTAGGTGTGCATCCTAATAAAGTTTGAAGTGCTGCTATGATGGGGAACAGCAGGGGCAAGTTTGCAATGCCTCTGTGTGTAGGAGTACTGATATGAGTTGACTTATCAGACTGCATGTCTGTTTACTAAAGCATTAAATCAAGTTCATTACCAAACTCTTGTCCGCAGTGTTCCATGTCGACTTCAATTTATACTCTACAGTTTCCAAGTGGTAATGATCATTTGCATTTTATTTAAAAATGTTTGCATTAGAGTGACAGCTGGGTGGAAGACTTATAAATCAAGTTAAACTGGATTTGTGTGCGGACATGTTTTGAAATGTAACATATCCATGAATATATGTACTCTTTAGATTCTATCATATCAGGGGTTTTAAATGTCTGTAAGATGAGCAGGCTTACCATTTACTTACACATGTCAGTCACATCATGTGTTAAATATTCTCACTGCACTGCAGTAAGAAAACCCCAGCTTTTAATCTTAGTCATTTTTGTTTAGAGGAGAAAATATTCCTATGAGAACTAGTTCTGTTTTTGGGTTATCTATAATAAGGTGTGAATAAGTTTGGGGTCAGGCAGAAAGTGGTAATAGTTCATTTTAATGTGTCAGAGTTAGGCTATAGAAATTACTTAAAAATGGAAATCGCTATAAAGTTGTGAAGATGTACTCTTTGTGCGTATGCGCGTGCTTGTGTACTTGTATATAGAAGACAGATTTTGCAGTATTTACTAACAAAGGGAGGTAATTTGTGTAAAGTGAAGCCTTTTTTCTTATTTTTCTTGTAGCACTCTTTTACTTAAATTTGGAGACATGGTGTGAATTAAGTTTTGGTTAAGGTAGGAATAGACTAGTAATGGTTAGGTTTAGGAAAAATGTCTGGCTTAGGAATAAACACAGCTACTAAAATGATTGGAAGTTAATACAAAGTCCTCAGTTTATATGGAAGTATATGTGTGTTTTAGCATGCTATCAACTTGCATTTCTCATTTTTTAAGCAAATGCTAAAGTTGTGAGGATCAGGTGCTGATTATGGTGCCCAATGCCCAGGTCCCAGAACTGAACCCCAACCCAAAAAGCAACATTTTTGGGTTGGAGTTCAGTTGAACTGGAGACATGAATGTAAAATAAAGGGAAGGAAATGGAAAATCATCGTCAAGACAGAAAAATGTGTGTGTGTCTCATCATCTGTTCCTTTATGGATGCTACTAGCAGGTCTATTCCCACCACTGCAGTTCAAGACCAGCAGGGAGAAGTACTGGGAAACAGAACACTTGTTCCTTTCAGGATTCCTTCTGGCTGCCCTTCTCATCAGATGTTCAGATCACTTCAGCAACTTGCTGCTCGCTCACTTGTCTGTCCCCCTTTCAATGTTCCCTGTTCCTTAAACACCTCCACGAGAAGAAAAACAGAGGAAGATATTGCCAAGCTGCTATTCGCTGCCGTCTCCCTATAAATTCACCTCCTCCTGGACCTTTTTCTTTACAGCAAACTAAGAATCCATCTGCTGGCCCACATCTTACATTTATTTCCTACTTCAAACAAAAAACACTTACATCTTCCTTCTCCATGCCAAAATGGAAATCTGTCAAAACCCATAAGAACCATCAACCTGTGCATTAATTTCAATAAAACTTGTAAACCTTTATGTTGCCAGAAATTAATTCCAGCACAAGAGAATATATTCAGTTATAACATTTGCTGGACGGAGATGCCTGAATTTCTTTCTTCACGGGAGATAAATCTCTTCTTGCAGTTCTTGATGAGTCAAGAAATAATTGATTTGGGTACATTGGCAGCAAAATTCTTGCTTGTAAAGCCCTTGTGATGCAAAACTTTATGACTGCATGTGTTTCCTGAGGTAATGTCTAATAAAAGAGGAATTATTTCAAGGATCACTCTCTTCTAGAACAACCACTCTGTTGTTTTGACAGTCAGAATGTGATATCAACTGCTCTGATCTTGTAAACATTTCCTCCTAACATAATTGAAATTACGTTTCTACCTTGTGAAAAACTAAGTGCTTTTTCTTCTTTCTTTGAAGTTGATTTTCAAGCAATTTAATTCTTAACGGCAACCTAAATTCATTACAAACAATAAAATATCATTTATTGGTTTCCATTATCTCCTCTGTACCGTGAGCATCAACGCAAGATCTCCAGCAGAACCTGAAATGTGTGGACATATCCAGGCCCTGGGGCCTGATGATGTTTCTTAGGGTGACTGCCTCACTGCATTGCAGCTTCCTTGGAGAAAATCATGATTGACAAGAGAAGGATTTCATGCACCAAACCTTTCGCTCAATCAGAATGACAAGTTAAAGAGCCGAGCATGGTCAGACCAACACAGTTTAGGGATGTTCGTTTTCAAAGGCACCTTTTGAAGGCCTAAGAACAAGAACATCAAGGAGATTCAGACCAATCACGCAATAGCTTTGCTTAGAAAGGGAGGGTGAAACGTTGGCCTGGGGAGTTGCAAAAAAAGGCAGACGGCATGAGGCTGAGAATAAAATGATGTAATTTTCATCACATAACTGTGACTATGATGGCATGGTCTGTTTGGCCATTTGGAGCCCTTAAGTCTTTAATAATAAGTTAACTGAAATTATGTCAAAACTTTTTGTTCGGACTAAAATAGTTAGTTTATTGACTTGGGATTGGAACACATTTCACCCAGTGCAACTTCTGAGCGATCAGTCAATTTTGTACACTCATTTGATTCTTCAATTAGTTAGGACTGGAAAATCAACAAATTTGTAATTCTGAAACTAATTCTTTAACCTTCAGAAATGCATGTGAAAAGTTGTCAGATGTCAATGCATCAACATGAAATGTATCAGCAATATAAGATGGCAATAGCTGTATAATTCTTTTTTTTTTTTGCTTTTTCAATGTGCTTGAAAATATTTACCCTTGGATGCTGGCTGAAAAATTTCCTGTAGCAGGTTTCCACCACTGAATTACATAGGGAGCTGATCAGTTCTTTCAATGCAGCCTTAATGTCAGAAAATGTGCACATCTTCTGAATGGGATCCAGACTGCCATGGGTATTTGATGCGAAGCAGAGCTTGCCGACGGTTGTCATGTGGTCATAAACTCACAGACACACCAAGACACCGGCTCAGTGAAGCGTATGTTTGCAGTCTGACTCCGCAGCATTTGGAAAATATATTTATAGTGTTGTTAGTCACTTTAAATGGAAGATATGTTGCGCAGACTTCAACAATAAGTGTGCTGAAATGTTCTGGAGCTGTCTGTAAAAGAAGAGACTCCTTTCAACTCTGCAAAGTGAATGTCTGTTTTAACTCTATTGGATATGTCCCATGATGTAAACTGCTGGAGGCTAATAATGATCTTATAGTAGAGGGAGCATTTTTATTGCTAATGTCACAATGCATTCTGAAGCTTACAACTTGAAGGCATAAATTTCAATCAACCCTGTTTGTCCTGAATTATTTTGTTTTTCTGGTTGCAAAAAAATAGTATTGAATTGTCAAATAGTTGAGCTATGCCTGCTAAGCTGTGTCTCCATGTCAGGTTAATGGTTATCTACCAGCACTTTTTCTTAGCAGGTTATTAAGTACTGCAAGTAACGTTGTGGTGGTACAATATTTCAAGTCTTTCATTTCAAAACTCACTCCTCATAAATCGGTCCATGTTCGCGATATAAACACTTGACAATAGAGTGGTATTTTACTTGAAATCACACTCACAGAGATGGAGGACTCTCTGGGAAGAAGAGGCTTCAGATGAACTGTTTAAATGTGGAAACACTCTTCACCCTGAACTGTCAGCTGGAGTGAGTCACATTTCTCTGTAGATTTTGTACACCTTGTGCTTCTTTAATATTCACTACCGTTGGCAAACCATCAAATGCACAGTGATCCCCTAATTCTTAAGAACAGTATACATTTTTAAGACGAGGCATCTGTTTGCAAAGTCTGAGATTTTGAGTAGGTAGCATGCAGTGGTGTGAAAGAGTTTGCTCGCTTCATGATTTCCTATTTATTTGAAAGTTTGCAATACTGTTTCAGAGCGTCAGACCCAGACATCTTTGCATAGTTGTTATATTTTGACTAGGCCACTCTTCAATCATTCAGAGGTGAACTTACTGGTGTGATTTGGATAACTGTGCTGCTTCAGAACCCAATTTTGTTTCAGCTGGAAGTCACAAACAGAAGGCTGGAAATTCTCCTTCAGGATTTTTTGGAAGACAGGAGAATTCATGGTCCCATTTATCACAAGAAGTCTTCCAGGTCCTGAAGCAACACACCACCACATTTTACTGCTGGTATGATGTTCGTTTTCTGGAATTTGGCATTATTTTTATGCCAGATGTAATGGGACATACATCATCCAAAGAGTTCTTTTGTCTTGAAAGTTTACAGAATGGTTTCCCCAAAGTGTTAGGATCTTCAAAATATTTTCTGAGAAAATTGAAATGAGCCTTGATGTTCTTTTGGCATCGCAGGGTTTTTATCCTGGAACTCTGCCATGCAGGTAGTTTTTGCTTGGTCCCTAAATTATGATGTCAAAATGAACTCTGACCTTAAATTAGGGAAGTGGAAGCTGCAGTTCTTCAAATGTTGTTGTGGGGTCATTAGTGACCTCTTGGATGAGTTGTTGCTGTGCTCTTAGGCTAAAATTTGATTAAAAGCCACTCCTGGAGAAAACAGTTACAGGTTTTCTCCATTTGTGTATTACAGCTTAATGGCTTTCGATGTGGTTCATTGGAGTGCCAAAGCTTTAAAAGTAACACTGCAATGCTTTCCAGACTGATAGCTGTCAGTTACTTCCCCTCTCGTTTGTTGAATTTCTTTGAATCTTGGCATGATGTTCATCTTTTGAGGATCTTTTGGGGTTCTTCACTTTGTCAGATAGGTCCCTTTTAAGTGATGTCTTGATTGAGAACAGGTTTAGAAGTAATCAGGCTTGGCTGTGGGTGGAGACGGTGAACTCTGGTGTGACAAACCACAGTAAGGTTTTAACAAAAGGGGGCAGTCACTTTTTTCACACAAACCCATGTGGGTTTTATTTGTTTTTCTCCTTTAGTAAAGGCCTTCATTTAAAAACGGTGTTTTGTGTTTACTTGTGTTGTTGTTCGCGAATATTTAAATTGGTGTGATGTCCTGAAACACATCTCTGTGTGAAAACATGAAAAAAAAGAGGGAATCAAGGAAGAAGCAAACACTTCTTCACGCCACTGTAGAACATTTATTTTTCTAGAATGTTTGCAGATATATACATTTTTCATCAGTTGTCTTTTTGTGAGGGTGCTGTGATTACATTTTGAATGGAAAAATGCAAATTAGGTGTTGAATTGTTTGCTGTTGTATGCTATTTGCATTTGAAATGTTGCCTAAACATGATTTCAGCACTTGAGTTGTGGACAGCTTTTGAAGACTCTGAGTGCGGTCATCGTTACAAAGCTACTACAAACAAAAATGTCTTGACGACGGAGAACAAAATAGACTGGTTTAAGATGATGCAAAAGACTTCTTTAGCACAAATTATCACTCATGACTAAGGTATGTGAAATTCACACAAGATCACCAAAAAATTATTAATAAAAGATGGTGAAAATAAGCACTCCCTGGCCTGATGAGTCTTTATTTTTCTTTCTGAATTTAGTGTAATCATTATATTAATTATTTAATTTGGGGTTAAAATAAACCTGGAAATGGGGATCTATGTTGGTTCACTTCTGGCAGCAGCTGGTAATGATTTGAGGTATGTTTTTTTGTTTTATTTTTGGCACGTCTTGGCCTCCTGTGTACCACTACTTTATATATATTATAGTGTATTTTAAAAGCATGTTGCTCCAGCTTTGAGATCAGCACTAATGATGTGGAAAGCTTTAAAACCTCACAGCAATTCACTTGAGTTTTTCAGCATGGACAGCTCCCTAGAGGGGGAGCTGTTTGTTTTTTAATAATAAAAATGTATTAAATCTGTAATGACAAATATAAACAATTTTTCTATAATTATATTTCTTCTAGCTATATTTCGTCAAATGTTAAGATGGAAGATCAGGGGAAAAAACTGTTCTCTCATACTGTTCTGTGCACTTGGCGTTAGGTCAGTACAAGACTCCAGGCGAGAATGCACCTCTTTCTTGTGTCTTTCAGTTTCTGCCACTCCACAACAGACTCCACCATTCGCTGCAACTCTGCATCCTCACTTTAGATTAATGAAAGGGACAAAAAGACTGTTGGTCTATGCCTTGTGTCAGATGAGTTGGTTTGTCTCCAGTCGCGATAACTCCCTATCTCTCCAATAAGGCTTCAGTGCCTTCATTTATGCCTAAGGCTTCAATATGCAAATTATAAATGCTTAAAGTGAATAAATACAAAAAGAGCACACGAATATCTGGATTATATTGCTTATCTTCAAATAACACACCTTTTCTTACCATTGTGGAAAAGTACTTGCGTCAAACAGATGACCCCCACCCCGCGCTTTGCTTCTTGCATCACTCTTGGGAGGGAAAAACACATTTACAAATACTTTTGCATATCTCTGCAAACAGTTTACATTTTGTCACCGTGGTAAAAGGTTCCCTTTGGGAGTCATGCTTTTGCTTAGTAGTTCACAAGATTAGATTGCGCACCCTGATGCATAACGATACATCCCTCTCTGCCACATTAGACTGCCATTAGCATTAATGGCTGGGTAGGTGGACAGGTGAAGTACTACTAACACACTACTACATAAACATGGGAAATAAATAAATACAAAGGTGCCTTTTATTATTAGGAGAACTATGTGATTTACCAGATTTTTTTGTACTCCCTGGATGAGTGATGATGGATAGCTTCATGTTGTGTGTTTTCCGTGGTATCGTCTTTTGTGTAGTCTAATTAAAAACCATGCAAGCACAGAATGATTTTTCAAAGAATACTCTGTAATGGGTTTTCAACTGCAATTACTTTTTGATTTACATTGCCCTACATAATGAAAATGGATAGTAATCAGCCTTCTTTGACCAAAACAAACCAGTCTGCTCTTTAGCTGAAACTGGAGAGTGAGACATTTGTCAGTGATTATTGTACCAAACAACCAATCAATTTAAACATCTGATTCTGTGTAAAAATATAAGTAAAATATCTGTAGGATGTGGACAACATGAATATCGGATTTTACTTTGGTTTAAAAATATATATTTTTTTTGTTTTGTTTTGTTTTTTCGTTATTGTATAAATGAGAACAGATGATGCAAATACATGTACACTCACACAGATGCACTCAGAACATGCATGCTTGTAATGACATGTTGTGGTTCTGAGAAAGTCGGGGTCTGCCACTCTAACACTTAATGGCTTTAGTGTCCCGCCTGATGGTTTCAAGTATAGCTGCTTCACACAGTCTGCAATCAATCACTTCTGTTTCTTCATATGAACATGAATATACAGACCTCCATCTACTTTTGCCTTCCAAAGATGGGCATTGTCCTTGAAAGCTGGTGCCGGTCATAGGTATGCATACTAAACAGCTACCTGAATCAGTGCTTCTGCTTCAGAGATGGAAGTGCTTTCTGACCTGCTAGTTCTCAAGGGTGTCTGTGTACATTTTTAACGGGTGTAAGCTGATAGCCCTCAGATAAAATCTCACTTTCACTTATAGGTCTAAACACTTTCAAGGTGACATCACTACCAGGTTGAACAAATAAAGGGCAACAGTCACTTAGGATGAAAGGAAAAGGCTTGCAGACTTTCGCAGTATTTTTATACCAACAGTGATGTGTTGGTACATCACTGTTGAGATCCTACAGAGTGGATCTATTTGATCCACTTTCACAAGACTAAAGTTAAAGTGTGAAAAAACAATCCTCATATCTTTGTATGCTACAGTCTCACTGAAATATTTTGCATCTCTGCTCAAGTATCTATAGAAATGTACAAGTCCCTAAATTGATTATTAGGTAACGCTTTAGTTTCAAATACTAAATATATTCTGGTAATTTTTTTTTTCTGCTTTTCTAAACCATCTGATTTAAAAAAGACATTTTCTACAAAACAATTTTAAATGACTTGTTTTTATCTTCCATATAAAATAATTATATTCACATAGCACCAATTCACAAGTTGTAAATTTGCTAAAGAGTCAAAAAAAAATTGTGGGAATCATACATATTCTAAATCAGACATACATTGTAACTGAATATAGTTATCAAACAATACAGTCAAGTTCAGCTGGTTATTAAAATCTTATAAAACATTTTGTTTGTTAGGAAACCCAGCAATGGACCAGTGGATTTTGTAGCAATTCTTCATACTGACTATGTATGTAATGGCAGAGGAAAGGAAACACTTAGCAGGAAGAAAGCTCCAGTACAACCTAGCTGAGTAAGTGGACATCTGCCACAACCAACTAAGGGTTTGAAAAGAGCAAAGGCACAAATAAAAAAAAATCTCAGAGAAAAGCTGTATTTCGCTTCCTAGAGAAAGCCACTAAACTCACCACTTTGCCAGTTTTTATGCCAGTAGGATGAATGAGAGCAAAAGGTCAGCCAATAGAAATATTTAGGAGGGAAAAGGGCTTAAACAAGAGTATCGCCTATAGAAGAATATTAAGTTACTGGCAGCAGTAGCTCAACAAGCTCAATGACCTTCTGCAGGAAGGTCATGAATTAACAGAATGCCTCTTCCATGAAGACAAAAAAACGGATGATATGTACCATAAATGGTGGTTCACTTTAAAATTTGGTTTCTAGATTTTGCCCATTGCAGCAATTATGCTTATGCACTTGAAAATATAGATGACTAGAATCTTGACGTCGTCCCTGTGCTGTTGGAAGTAGATCCTCCACAGCTTCTAGTGCATTTTAGCCTCTAAAACATTTTTTGTACGGTTGCTCTGTAGTTGGTCCATTTCTAGCTTACTCCATTTTCCTACTCACTGACCTGTTTGCTTTCCATGTTGAAGAAATGCCTCGAACAGCCTTGTACTGTCAGCATCATGTTTCACCATGGGAACAGTGACAACAGTAGCTTACCACCATCAGTTTGTGAATGTGTGCATGAATAGAGTGAATGACTGTGAAGCATAGTACTAGTCTGAAGCACTGCTACTCTGGACTTGACAGACAAGACAGATAAGTAAAGCTGTTTGGAAATATTTTTGTTTCTGTTGGTAACTAAAGGAGTTTGGGTTAGCTACAGAGTGGATGCAGGTTGAGCAGCAGGCTACTTGAGCAAATTGTCTTACTTGTTTCTCCGTGACTAAACTTGTTTCTGTTTTGTAAAATACCAGTTAAAACTATGTACTCGTCAATTTTAAGCAGTGCTTTGTAATACATTTTTCCATAGCTGGTGGACAACATGTTAGCATGATCTATTTTAGTAAACATAATTATGCTGATCATATTTATTTATTAGGCATCTATAAAAATTGTGCATACATACTATGACATTAGAAAATGTTATAATCCCATGACAATTTTCTAGTGATAGCCCAAAGTTATTTCTAAGATAAATCTAACAAAAGATGATGTTAAGATAATTTACTTAATGTAAATAAACCTTTATATGGAATGGAATTTCAAAAAAGTTCCCCCAAATAAATGCATTTTCTCTATTCACTTTTTGTGAAATTTGCACCATTTAAAGAGCTTTTCATTTCCTAGTTACATTACCATTATTAATACATTATTATTAAATGAAAACCCAGTATTACACTGGTGTTAAAATCATTATTTAAAATATTTTTCTTTATTTATTTTGGTCAAATTCAGCCTCAAAGTTGAGCTCTTTCTGTTTGCTTTTATCTACAGACAAATGTCAACAACATGACTGCAGGCCACCTGTGGGAAACTAGTCAACATTAGTCATGAAAGTACACATGCATGTGACTGTACAACAATCCTCTGTGTATAACGGCATAAAAACCAAACTATAAAGTCGGAGAAACACCCAGGAGATCTCTACCATAAAATTGTTCCAAGCCATAGATGAGGGTAAGAGCATAAAAGCTTTTTTAAAGCTTTGAGTGTTCCCAAGAGCACAATGGCCTCTATAATTGTGAAATGGAAAAAAGGTTTGATCTACCCTCCTCAGTTCTCTCTGAAGATGTTCTGACTATTTCCATCCAGTCTAATGAAGCTTGACAGGTTCTGCTGGGAAAGACTTCATAAATCTAATGCTCCTGCCAAACATACTTTTACAATTTATTGAACTAAGGATCTGTAATCTTTTCAAAAATTCTGTTTTCCCCGAGACACTGAGAATTGCAATCTTCTAAGATGAGCTATCCACAATGTGCTGATGTGACTAACATCCTTTCACTCTGGTTTGCTCTCATAGCCCAGAAATATTACTGTTAGGTTAATTGGATTATCTAAATTGAATCTTAGATGTGAGGTTGTTTCCTTTTTGCCCTGTAGTGAACTGGCAACCTGATTACATGATCTGAAAACAGAAGTTATTTTGTAGTTTATTTTATAAACTTGCAGTCACACCAGCCTTAATATGAACTGTGCAACAACTGAAAGATATGATGTGATCATCTGTGGATGGTCATGTCATATTACATGACATGAAAAACACGGACACTTGTTCAAAGTCCAAATTCAGTCAAGGCTTACGATGACGTGTTTGGCTTATCTGGTGCAAAGATGTAAATTGTCTTGAAATCAGAGGAGAAAATCTCTGAACTGAGCAGCAGTGCATTTTTCCTCCCTTGATGTTTGAGTAACTGTCAAATTATTAACACAAATTTAGTCCTCTATTTTATTTTGGTCACAAAACGGTGAGAATTCAAATTATGGACACCATTAAATGGTTTAATAGGGTGATGTACCAAGCTGCATTCTCTCCTATTCCTTTTTTTCTGCCGAGAGTGACAGAAATTTGGTCTCAACCATAGTTTATAAAGGTTAGCCTCAACATATGTTAACCCTATTTTTTTAAAATTATGTATTGTTCTAGCATGTCATTTAATACATGCATAGCTTTTGCCATTGTTCTCACATCTCCAACTCCAAGCCAACCTTCTGCTGCACATCTACACCATTGCTGGAACTACTCAATAAAGAGGGATTGTGAAGAAATCCCATCAACAGTTTGTCCTGATCGACACACAGTGGTGAGTGTGAATATCCCGCCATCCTCAAGTTCAAAAGTAGATCCTCATCTACAGTATATATTAAATACATGTGGGGCAGATCACAGGACATAGGTTGTAGCTTCTCAAGCTGGTTTCCATAGTAAAGGGCTAAAAAAACAGATTAAATTCACTGCAGAAAATTCTCATTCAACGAACAAAGCAATGCGCACCGATTAAACAGCAGTTCTGCAAACCATGCACATAAAAATGCTTTTGAAATTTGGCCATGCAAAAGATGGGGTGTGTCAGACTACCAGCTGAAATCAGATGCTGAGATCAGTGAGGGACATTTAATAAATGTTTAATAAAAAAATAGGAAATGGTTTTGGCACACAAGTTAATGGAACAATGTTGTTTAAGAATTTGCATAAAAGAATATAAAAATTAGGTGGCAACATGGTATTAATTTAGGGTGCAATTCAGCATAGGAGCAATGTTGGTAAAAGTATTAAAAATTCTCAAATATAATAAAAGATCTAAAAATGTCCAGACTTGAACCTATTTTGGTGCAATAAAGATGAAAGTCAGTCTTGTAAAGGTTTCTTCAGGCACAAGTAAACACAGCATCACTGAACACTTCAGATTCAGATCTTCAAGCATTATTGGATTTTATATATGCTACTTTTTTCTATCTTTGCAACAAAAAAACAAAAAAAAAACTTTGCAATGTTCGCTTTTATGGATTAGGATTTCTTCATTACAAGTGGACAAAAAATTGTTGAAAAAGGAAAAAAAAGACCTGACCTCAAAGTCAGATTAAATCTCTCATTCCTTGTGTGTATTTACAAAAAGCGTCAATATTAGCCTGAAGCTCCCAAGTCATCTAATCCCTAATCCAAGGTTTGTTAGATTAATAAAAGCCTTCAGGATTGCTGTCCATGTACTGTTAAGTGTGATGGATGGCTGGGTGGACAGAGACAAAAAGATGGGCATGTAGATGCTGGAAATGAATATAAATCATCAAAGAATGTATAGAGGGATAGATGAAAGGATTTGTTTGACTAAAGTGAACAATAGGATTGATCAGTGGATGAACATGATTCAGTCTGAATCGCAATGATACAGGGTACAGATGATAAACGTTGTTGTAAATGGAAAATGATTAGAGGACCAAATTAAGCAGTAGTGCTCTAAGCAACTTGTCATTGAACTCAGTTCTTGTGGAGTTGGAAGTAGACATTAAGCCAGGAGTCTAAAGAACTCCTGACAGTGCTGACACTTAGTGATGCAACCCAAGTTACATGCATCCTTCCTTTTAGGAAGGTGAATTTCTGAAAAACATGCATAAATTTTAAAATGCATTTAGGCAGAATCTTGTGATTTTTTTTTTTTTTTCATAGTGCATATTTTCCCCATCTTTACATATTTTTAACTGAGGTGTTATAAAATCTCAGTTAACTGGAATATCATTAAAAATTTTGTCATCTCTGTAGTTGTATTAAAAAAGTGAAACTCATTTGTTTGGAAATTAGAAAATCAAATAAGTGAATGATTTTATACAGAAATACCAGCCTAATGAGAAACATGCTCTGTTCAAAATGTGGGTTGGGTTCCTTTTGTATAAATTACTGCATTAATGCAGCGTGGCATGGAGATGATTAGTCTGACTTTCAGGTATTGAGCTCAGGTTGCTTAAATACTGCCATCTAACTCATCTTCAATAGTGACTCTGTCTCATCTTTGTCTTGACAGCACTCCAAAGTTTTCTCTTTGGCCTGAAAATTCTTCTAAAACCCAGTCAACCACACTGATATCATGCAAGTGGGAGCAGGTTGCAAGTGATGCTATGAAATGACATCTCCACATAGTTTGTAATTAGAGGGAAGCATTGGATATTTTAAATTTTCTTATATTACTTTGTTCACTCTGAACTTGAGAAAACCGTGGAATCCTCATTGACTCTGCAAACGTCACAATGGACCCTCAAACCATTTGGATTTTGTTCCTCAACACTTTCTCCAGACAGTGGCCTTGATCTTCAAATTAAATGCTGAATGTAATTTCATGTGAAAAGAGAAGCTTGGGTCATTGCACAAAAGTGTGGGCTTCTTTCCAAAGATTCTTGTGACACTCTGGTCTCTGGCTCCCTTTTGCTTGTGCACCTTGTTTAACGCCTTGTGCTTCACCTCAACTGTCCGATAATCATATGCAGCATATGCAGCGAGATTCACTGCAAGATTGGTTGCCTTTTGAGAGTTAGTGGGGAATATTCCTCTTTTGGCTTGTATATTATTTCCAAAAAAGCTAAATCTTGGCTAGTTATGATTTATCGACTAAAATAATGATTAACATAATCACCACTTGAAGTAAATCAACCTGTGTGGAATGAATGTGACTTTTATTTTTATTTTTTTGAATGAATTAATTTCTTGTTAATAGTGTTTTGTGATGCGCCTGTATTATCTGTCTTTACCTATCTGTTAGATTTCTGTTAGATTCACCCTTGCAACTAATAGATATTCCCATTTCATCTTGCTTTTCCAAGGTAATTTTAGACAGTAGATGCCCGCCCTCGTTTGCGATCTTTCTCTCTCTCTCTCCTTCTCTCTCTTTTCTCTCTATCTTAGGTCTCCTCCCTCCCCCTCCTCTCCTCTCTCTCCCACACGGACGCAGCATACCTCCTCTTCACCAGCCACCGCTCGAGCTGGGGGCTGAGGCGAGTACCAGCATACGGAGTGCGATCCACGGAGTGTCGTTGTGCGCATCCTGTATTATGTATCTCTTTTTTTTTTTCCCCTTTGAAATTTCCTACATTTTCCCTTCCAGTGTGCTGAGGAGCATTCGGAGCTCTCGGTTGTAAGATCTATCCTCCATCCACATTCATCCAGGAATTCTACAGACAATTGTGGAATACACACCTCTCCGTGGTATTGCCATGTGACAAGGCTTTTTCCACATTTGGCGTTTCCATCCTCAAGAAAAAGTGGCTGACTTTTGGTCCCATTCAAAGAGTAGCTTAAGTGAAGGGAAGCCTAAAAGGAACCCCAGGAGGAATGGAAGTTTTGCTCGTTGGCTTGGTCCTCTGAGGCTGCTGCCGCTGCTGGTGGCGATTGGTGCAGGAGGGGGAAACTGCGTCGCCAGGTCTAAAAAGGCAGCGGGGGGATCTCGGGTCATTAGCCATCACAGGACCTGCAATTCAAGACAACAAGGTTTCCCCCCCCCCAAACAGTCTCTCTCTCTCGCTGTCGAATCGTCACAGATTTATTTATTTATTTATTTATTTTCAACGATCGGTCACATCATCCGGCCCCTCAGCTTCGACTTAACGCGTCGGCGTTTTGGATGCGGCGTGTTTTCTCTCTCTCTCTCTCTCTCTTTTTTTTCCTCCACTGCAGCTCGGCGCCTCTCTGCTCACCCAGAATCTGATTTAATGTTCGGAGGAATTTCAACAGGGTACAAGTGTCTAACTACACCCTGGAAATCTGCTCCTTGATTTTTATTTTATTTTATTTTTTTTTTTTAACCTCCACCTCCTCGAACGCAAAAAGAGCAAACCGAGACAGAGATTGATGGACTGAAAGAGGAGCCTCGTTTCACGGGATTTTAACTCTGATCAGAGCCGTAGTTTCCCCCCTGGCTTTCTTTTTTCCTGATCTCTGGACATAATGAAAGTTCTCTTGGCTGTGTTGCTTGTTGCCGTTTTTTGGAGCCAAGAGTGGAAATCTGCGCTGTCGGATTCAATCATCCATATCGGTAAGTTACTGCGCTTTTTTTTTCTCCCCTCCTCTCTCTTGCTCCCCAGAATCACAGCAGATCTCTGTGTGCGTCTGTCAGGAAGCAGACGGGGGGATTCAGCTCTGATAAAAGCGCTCCAGCTTAAATCGCATCACGGCTTCCCTGACGCACTGATGTTGCTCCGAGTTGGACTTGTTTCTGTTGCGTCCACCATTTCACTTGGGTTCGAGTGGCAAATGTGCGCAGAAACGCAAATTATAGCAAGGAGTAAAGTTCGCACTAGTAGTCAGATAATTACTCGCAGCTTCAGGTTTCATTATTATCATTAACGCCTCGTGTTATTTAAGTGAGAAGAGTCATTTCAGATGGTGCAGCGTGTTTCTTGGCCGTCTGAGCCCAAAACAGGTGGTTTAGGATCGTGCGATGCTTGCTCCCCTGGATTATCCTGAAGAGCAACAAATTTCATACTTATAGATTACCCTTGAGCACAATGGCATTACCGCCAATACCATCCTCTGTTAGATACCGCAGTGCCAGAAGGTGGTGGTGTTGTCGGTGGTGGTGGGGGTGTCTTAACGTCTTTTTCCGTCTTTCACCACCGCCTGCGTAGTGTCACTGTTATATCGAGCGTGTTTCCGACATCAGGAAGCGTCACGCAGGGTCTGTTAGGCAGGATGGAGGAAGGGGAGCGAGGAGCGTGCCACACCGGATGAGAGGTGCTGATGGTGGGAACGCGTCGTCGCTGCACAACTGGGTGGCTTCAAATAACCAATATACAAGAAATGGAGAGGGAGAGATGGAGAGGAAGAGACCTGGAGCAGAGTGTTGGGCGCGTGGATGTGGGAGTCACGAGCACTCATGTGCACGCGCAAACGTATACACCAGTGGAATGAGATAAGCACCTGTCCGTGATAAATTTTCTTTTTCTGTTTGTTTTTTTTTTTTTTTCTTTGGTGCCAGGGTTACGATCCCATCCAGGTCTTAACACTCGCACTTTCAAACACGTATAAACCGCCTCACTAATCCTGTGCTTTGTGCTGCCATACAGCACTGTTTGTTAATCAGCTGGCCGGGGTCAGAATAGATAAGCCAATTTAGAGGCTACCTGAATGCAGGCTGCCAACAGCTGGATCAGGTCGACGTCCTCGTCTGGGCTGCAGGCCAGACGGATGCTTCCAATTAAACCAACAACTGCAATTGAATGAAATCTGGTCAAACAAAGAATGTGATAACACATCAAACATGTGATTTCCCTCTCATTTTCTTTCTTCTCTTGAACTTTTGATTAGCAGTATTTCGAGGTGGCTACATTTGCAGCTCTTCTGGAACAAAAAGTCACAGAGGCTTCATTTTGCATACAGGATTCCACTTTAAAAACCGCGGCTCTCATCCGTTAGGGGTGCTGGTGTAATCCACCAGTTAGGCAGATCACCCTGTGACTGAACGGTTTGATCACAGCAGCAAGCCTCATGTTGGGCAAGTGTCTCACAGTGAGCCTCTGAAACTTTATCTCCTCACATACTGTAAGTTTCCTCAGATAAGACTTTTCACAGTGTGAGCAGAATGTCTTATGAGACATTTGGAGGCGTACCAGGACTAAAACGATCTGTGCAGACAACCGGCAATAACTAGATACTCCTGATTTCCATTCCCTCCACATATATCCACTGATGCTTATTTCTTTTACATATCACATCCTACCTGTGCATAATAATAATAATAATAATAATAATAATAATAATAATAATAATAATAATAAAAAAACCCCAAAAAACATGAAATCTCATATTTGTTACATTCATTACTTCTGTAATTAACCTCTCAAACTTTGGAGGAAAATAGATTGCATTTTTATAGCATATTCATCTACTCACCTTACAGTAGTTCAATGAACTCTAAAAAGAACAGTTTCATTGTCTATATTTCTATAGCAACATTTTTGTTTGCAGTTGACTCCTTTAATCTAATAATGTGAAGACAGATTGTATTATATAACACTTTAGTACTGCATTTTCCAGACTGTCACAATTTTTATTTTTATTTTTTGTAGTTTGTCTGGTCCTGCGACTAAGTCAGGTGCGACTTTGTTTTCCTTTCTTCATGACGCATATGTTTGATGCATTAAAAAGTTATACTGATGGATATGAACCAAGGATTAAACATTGCTGTCTGCAGCCATGAGGAGAGCTAGCCATGGACTGAAAGCAAGATGGGCAGAACTGGAGGAACAAGTCCAGAGTTGGGTACATAGAGCGTCCTGATGGTGTTCTGACAATTACCTAGTCTAGATAGTTATGTCTGTCAGTGCCAACATCTCAAACTGCAAAAACTCCTGTTGAGGATTGTGAATAATCATGTCTCCACATGCTGGTAGCTGCCAAGGCAATTAATATAAATAATTTGCAGGGGGACCTCCTTGGTGTTACTGCTTCAATGCATCTACCTCTCTATCATCCTGGATTTACACTACACGCGTCTCCACTCTTACACGCTTTACCAGTGAAGCATGGTCATTCCTGACCACCATAAATTAGAGCACAGACATTGGTGCATCAAACGTCAAAGCCAAAATCAACCATTTGAGAGTTTGTTGAAAAGCAACTGAACACAATGTGCCACTGGATTATATCATTAACATGAACAAGATCCTCCTCACATTTGATGATTTCCAAATAAATTGCAGCTTACTCCAGTGTGACTTTTATTTTGGTTTTCCTCCTCTTGGCACATTTTTTGACTGAATCAAGCTATTCTATGGGGTGACTTGTGGGTCAGAAAATACAGTATTTAAAACCAACCTCTGTTGCACCAAGATCTGGTATAGGTACCTTTAAAAAAATCTTAACTGTATAATTAAAAAGAGAATAATATATTAACAACTAAAGATGAGGTCATAAAACAGTTTGCAAAACCAATTAGCAGCTAAAATTAGTTTGCAAGTCATGAAGCTGATTAAACGAAATGCAACATACTCAGCGAAAGCAAGCAACTTATTTTCAAGCAGAGATGTACCAATAAGTCATCCAGAGATTGTAATCAGTCTCTGGTCCCTTGATTATCTGACATCAATATCAGCAGCTCAAATATTCAAAATATTTTCTTTCTCCTTAAATTTATCAAGACTATGGGATCAAAATACAGGAAACAAAATGCCCTCTTATGCACCATTTTATATTTTCAAAAAAGCAGACAAGAGGTCAGTGATATCTTCTCTGATGCACATATAAGGATAGCTTCATAAGCTCCTTATTTTCAGTTTTTCAACCCCAAGTAAAAGATAAGTTGAACCAAAATCATGTACAATAGTAAAAGGACATGGACATAGAACCAAAACTTAAGCAGCAATAAAGGTGATATAAAAAAATAATTAAAACAAACGTGAACAACAATATGCCATCTCAGTGTGTTGAAGGACTCTGGAAGTAGATGTTTTAAGAGTCTGAAAATCTGGACATCAAGATCCCTAACAATGTACTACTTTGATCAAAGTATGTGTTCTTATGTTATGCTCTTTAGAAGGAGGGGGGGACTAATTCTTCAAATAAAAAAAATAATAAAAAAATAAAAAATTGACAGCAGCAAAAAAAAAAGTCTCAATGGCACACAAATGAAGAACTATCTTGAGAGGTTTTTCATTTTTATTTATTCTTCTCATCCATTTTCATCATGTCCTTTAGCATTGAGCTAGCCTGGTAAAAATCAGCCCCTTGTGGACTGTGTTGAGGTGTTAAATTTTACCCAATTGCTAAAGTTTGCCTGTGACGTATGTAATGCACCTGTTCGACACAATGAAATGACCTGCACTGTCAATAGCCATTCTCCGCTGCAAAGAACCGATCTGAATGAGGTGGCTGCTAATGTTAGTTCAATATTTGCAAGCGTGGCCAACATGAACTGAACGGCTCCCTTCACTTCCTCCGCTGCCATTGCTAAAACTATAGACTGACAACAATTCTACAGCAGTGCAGAAATTCAACATCATTTTTCCAGACTTCTTCTTCTCTTCCCTGTTTGGGTTGGTTGAAAATCGACTGGAGAAAATCTGAGTCAATGAGAGAAAGTCCAGACTGCTGGAAATGAGAACTTTTTTTTTGAGTAGAATTGCCCAGGAAGTCAATGGCCAGGCTAGCCTTGACTTTGTAATCTCTAAATATAGCTGATTTGATGACGTCGAAGCTTAGTGGCATGTGAGGGTTTAAAAAAACAATGTCAGTTTGTAAAGTGTGTTGTAGTCTGTAACACATCCTCTTCTGGGATTGCTGTTTAGCTACATTTAACTTCCATCAACTCTGTCCAGCTTTCCTCTCCTTTCTGAAAAAAACTCATTCCCAGAAAGTGATTTATTCAACATCACGTTTCATAGTGAGGATAGTGAATTGTGGGTGATATGCTGTCTTAAATGTTTCACCCCACAAATTTGGTCTCATCTCACCATTGGAATAAGTGGCAAAATCTCCAATTAATTGCAAAGTAGGCAAGATAAAAAAAAAAAAAGACAAAGTAAAAATGAGGCTAATATGATTATTTTAGCTTTCAAAAAAGGCTAAAATTTTGCAGAACTTTCAGGTGATGGAGATGCCTCTTGTATATATAAATAATTGGTCTGGTTAGTGATAAAAGATGCATAGTTGTGGCATTTACACAGGGGTAGCAAGTACCACAGTACTTTGCTACAGTACCACAGTACTTGCTTGAGTAAATATACCCACTGCAGACAGGTTTGCAGAAGCACAACTTTCTATTTGCAGTAAAATGCAGACAATGTTCATGTTGACGGAGTACACTTTTATGTGCTCCTTCACATTAATCGCTTTGTAGAAGCGATTCATGTGAGACCCATGTTTTTCATATATGTTCTAAACTAGTCGTGAAAAACTATTCAGATTGCCAAGTTTGAAATGACAACTGGTTTGGTACAATTGACTGAAATATTAGGCTGTTTTCACTCTCATAAACAAACATTGGTTGTATTTTTGGGTTTTCTTTGTGTCCAAGAACAAAGGACAGATGTGGGTGGTTGGCTAGCTGCTGAGATTTCCATTCACAGTGACTTTTTTTTTCCTTTTTAACCCTCGTTCTCTCCTCTCCACCTTATTTCAAATCAATACTTCATTTCCGAGCTAGCCACAAGTACTTTGAATCACAAGAAAAGGTTATCACTCCCAAAACAATACTTGTCTTTTCCCCCCACTCACGTACGATGTCCCTGTAGTGTCCCTGCTTATCCATACTTCCACAAGAGAGCTTGAAAATGGCAGATAAACCACACTGAATACATGGGGCGTAAACACACTGAAGCAGGAACTATAGCCATTTGTTACACAAAATTGTATGTTCTTGTTTTCAAGATGTAGAAGGCAGCATTTTGCTCTTGTGGATATATCATTTCTATATATGAAGTTTCTGCTATCTCACACTTGATCTTTATACACATACAAGGCTGACCTCTTTCTCTCTTTGTATGTTTATCATATTGACTTACGAGTGCATGAGAAAAGAAAAACCCCACTATACTCTGCATGCACGTCACATTGACAGGTCAGAAGTAATCCTTTTTTAATCCCTTTGTTGCTGTTAAAGATGGAATGAGGGTAAGAGATGGAAAGAGAGTAAAATGGAGGTATATATCAAAAAGAGAAAAGATAGATGACAGAAAGTAATACACTTTGACAAATGCCGACTATGTGCCATCATTCTGTTTTTAGCCCCCTAAAACGTCAAAGCTGTCAATCTGTAGAAGACTTTTCATTATTTTGGTGATATTAACAGCAGTGACCAGCAGATAGTTTCATCTTGCTCTGTCCAGGCATTAAATGTGATTGAGCCGCTGGGGAGATGGCACTACTGCCTCGCCCGTCTCTCTTCCTCTTTGCCTCATCCTCTGTCGCTCTTCCCACTTTGTTTCTCTAATGATCAGCATGCAGAGGGAAGGGGGGGATCCGCTTGGCTCTCACAGTGCCGTGTGTGGCATGCCAATGGCTCTTTGCTTTACAAGTCCAGTTCTTATGGATTTTATTTTGTGTGTGTTTCAGAGATATACAGACAGGAGGGGTGGTTATGTGTTCTGGGATTTGGGCAGCCCAACTGGGTTCTCAGTGTGGAGTCTCGCTGGTTATTAGCAATTCATCCACTGACTTGTCAAGCATTCCAGATGAGAGTTGGATGCTTTGCTTTGACACTGTGCCTGGCTCATCCTGCTTAAAGTCATGATTTTTTTATTTGCTTACTTATTGCTCTTCATTAAGGACATGCCATTTGGATATTAGGTACTGTAATGCAGTGTGGCTGCTATAAAGTAATGCTGTTTTAAATGTGCATTTTAGATCACTTTAGATTGAATGGAAATTTGTTTCAAGCTGCAGTTAAACTGAAGCATAAATGCTGTCAAATTTTCCAAAGGTCTTTGAAAATGTTTTAAAATTTAAAAGTAAAGTGAAAAGTTACATATAAGTGAAAGCAGCCATCACCAACGGATATTGTCTGGTACGCTTTCTCACCCATTTCCAGCCACTTACAAATCCACAAATCTAAATGGTTTTTTTATTTGCATTTTATGTGATAGGCTAACAGCATGGGCATCACATTTGACAAATCTAAATTTGAACCCCCAAATATTTATAGTAAAATATTTTTCCTAGTGCAGTTTATATTGCTTTATGAAAAAATCATTACCAGTTGATCGATTGATTACACATCTCATTAAAACTCCACTCCGGGTTTTTCTGGTTAGCCATTTCAACTTACTGATAGTGGTTCAGCTGAGGTAAGGTTGAACCACGGATGTTTGTAAAGCGTCTTTACTGGCCAGAAATCAAACAGATGTGGACGTTTCCTTCAAAATAAAATACTTCACAAACGCAGTTAAACTGAGAGCCTTGGCAGACCGATCTCTAACTTCTATGGATGACCCGCACAGGAGCACATTACAAATGTTTGACGCAAAGTAGCGTTCTATTGTGAAGTATTGGGAAAATATTGAATTGATTTAATTTTTTATTTAGTCTGCCTGTATTCAAAGCATTTAATACTTTTTAGAGCCACCTTTTGCTGCAATTCCAATTGTAAGTCTTTTTGGCTATCTCTCTATCAGCTTCACACAGAGGCAGACAATTTTACTTGATTCTTTTTGCAATATAATGCAAGCTCAGATTGGATGGAAAGTGTATGTGAATATCAATTTTCAAATTTTGCAGCAGATTGTCAATTGGATTTTCTAGAGGTCTGGTATCTGACAAATACACAAAGCTGCTTTGATAAGCCATTTCACTGTGGCATTGGCTGTGTGCTTGGGATCATACTGATAGGAGGTGAACCCCTCTGCTCCATTTTCAAGTCCTTTTGCAGCCTTCAACTGGATACTTACCTATCCCTCCAGAAGAAAAGAATTCTGACTGTATATTTCTGCCATGTTTCACTCTGGAAATTGTGTATTTAGAGTGATTTGCAGGGTAAATTTTCCACAACAGTGCTAAAGCCAATTAGTTACAGTTTGGAGAGCCTTCTTCCACATGTTTTCTGTGGCCCTACATAGTTTGTACACTCCAAACAGGACTTATCTAGATTTTTTTTTTCTTTCTAAAGTGACTTTTTATTGCCACTTTTCCTTAAGTCAAATTTGTAAAGTGAACTACTTCTGTGTTTGTCGACATATTTTCCCAGAGCTGTGAATCTCTGCATATTCCTTGAATATTTGGATGATGGTGTCAACAGTGATCCAAGAGATATTCAAAGTTCTATCTATTGTTTTATAACCAAATTCTGCTTTAAACATCTCCAGCTTTTTCACGATTTATCTGTCATCCCTGGTCTTAGGGCTGCTGTTCACTAATGATCTTTGAAAAATCTTTTGAGGCCTTCAGAGAACAGCTGTATTTGTACTGACATTAAACTAGAAAACAGGGTTCCTTCAAAAACCTATTAACTTAAGTAGCTGACTTCTGAAGACAGTTGGGTGGACTGAATTATATGCATGGACATCTGAGTAAAGGGTAATGGGTACAAACTAAATAATTTTGCTTAAAAAAAGAATGTGTACTTTTTATTCCACCTGATAATACTGCAATACTGTGCCTATCTCAGAAAATGTACTAAAATATGTTAAACAATGTAAAGTTTGTACAAAGTTTTGGAAACTTGATTTGCTATGTTAGAGGTTTTAGGATCTCATAATGGCTTTTGTAAATCTAGGCTGGTTCAGCAACACTGAGATCCAGGCTAGGTTGCTCAGGCCTCATGTTCTTCATGTCACTTAAGATAGTTCTCACAACTGTGGCTCTTTGTTTTGAGTTCATTCCTTGCTGTAGGACACATTTTTGATTTGTTGATGGATGATTTTTTTTAAACGTCCTAAGTGTCTGACATTCACATGTTGTTCTAAAATGTGACCTGTGGGTGTCATGAGCTAAGATCCAATTATATTCATTAATTACGTCTTTAACTGTCATGAAAGATTTGATGCTCAATGGGTAAGTGACATGCATTTGTAAATTTGCATTATTCAAATGTGATGTACTGAAACACTGCAGCTATAAGTTGAGAGTAGCCACTGTGTGTGTGTGTGTGTGTGTCACAGTAATCTTTTCTTTGGCGAAGGAATTCTAACAGTTTCTGTGTTTGACTGTCTGTGAAAGTGAGAACCGGGGTCCCCACTTGGCTTATGTATGTCTATATCTTGGCAGCTGTCAGTAGAACTTTCACACTCAAATTCTATTTGTTTACATGCATACCTCAATTTTGTGTGTCTGTGTGTGTGTGGGGGGGGGGGGGCTGTAGGTGTGTGTGTGTGTGTGTGTTTGATCTGTATATATGCATCATGTCGCAAAGTCGGGGGGCTTGCAGTGTGCATTAAATGCTTCATATGTTTTGAGTTGTGTATCCGGGTGCAGAGAAAGATGCTTATCCAAGGTTTCTGTGATGTGAAAGATTTAGCACCTCACACTTTGTTGTGCACACTATGGGTTTATGTGAATGAGCAACTCAAAGTTGTAAACTGTATCAGATTTCTTTGCATTTAGAAGTATTTGAGACTACGTATCCTCTTGTGAAGACAGACAGTGACATTGACATCTGTGCTAGGGTACTGAGGCAGAACTTTTTACCAGGTTGTGGAGATGGGGAGGGGAAGGGAATACGTTTGTGTTTTGAGGTTAAGATGGACTGACAAGTAGCTGTGAAGAGAAGTTTTGTTGCATGTCAGAGGTTGAGTGCAGAGCAGGCAACAAGAGACATTCCAGGCCAGCCCAAGGTGCTTCAGCTCAGTGTTCCAACTGCATCACTCACTTATGCAGTTGAAACAAACCTGATGGTCTTGGAAGGCCCTGTTCAACATGAACCCACATTCTACAGTGATTGTATTGCATGTTATTTGGGGCAGGGTGAGATTACAAAACAGTCTTTGAACATTACATGGAGTGCAGTGCATAGCGTGTGTCTTAACTTTAAAAACATGGTCATTACATAAACTAACAGGCCAAGAAATGAGACATAACCTGGATAAGGGGTAATCAAATCGAGCCCCCTTCGAGGGCCATTGTCCTGCAACTTTTAGATAAGTCTCTGCTTCAGCACATCTAAATTAAATAACAAGGTCATTGCCAGATCTCTGCAGAACTTGACTGAATACTGACAAGATAATTAATCTATTTGAGTCATGTGTGTTGGATCAGGGTTGCCATCAAGAATTTTTAATTTTATAATTAAATGAAAATATATTAACATTGTCATCTCAAAGTAGTGAACACGGCAGATTTTTGAACAACATTAGAAGAAATAATGGTTGGAAACCCAAACTTTTTCCTCAAATATGAAAACTATATGGTCCTTACTCTGTCTTTTTGCTTGCAAAGTGATTAATTAGCTCATCAAATTCTAGATTTCTAGCCATTTGACTTTGGCATGGCAAGAGCGCAAAACCTGACTTGAAATAGTTTTTAGAATCAGTTTTAGCTTTTCTACCGCCTCTCTTCCCACCAGCAACACTCATAAGCAATGTGCAAGATACACATAAACCAATGCAGACTTATCCAAAAATAATTTGTAGTTGCATTTTATCTGAATTTAGGAGCGCAAAACGGGAAAAATTGTAATGGAAAGTATAACTTACATGCGAGTTAAAGTAGGATAGCAGGGTAATTGTTTTCGACTATCCAGGTTCCAGTCCAAATAGGGCTACTTATATTATTGCAATGGTTATTATTTTTATCATTTGAATTTCTGAAATTAATACATATTTCAGCTTTCTTGTGTAATAGTAAAGATTGCAAAAGAGAGGGAGGAATAATCATAAACTTCATGCAGTGGTGCTAAGTAGCATGTCAATGAGCAAAGTGTTGCTCACCTTTTTCACTTGGACAGGGAGGAAAAGTTAAGCTGACATGGGGGCTTAGGGTGGCTGCTAACTCAGAGATCAGAAATAGCAAAGATTGAATTATCTCCACAATGACAGACAATATGATCAAACCGTGTAAAATGATCAGTCTAACTATACGGCTTTACTCTTTCCACCATAGCTTCATCATAACTTGCCTAAAAATGTGTCGTGATCCAGCCGAGTGTTTTGTGACAGCTTGTCATATAGTTTGTTAGAGAGGTTACATTTTTAAGGAATATATGATGCATGCATTGTAATGCATTTTATTTATTATTTAAATAGATATTTCATACATTAATCCTTGACCAACAGACCAATTTGTGTGCTTCCAGTCATCTATTGAAAAAATGCATAGTGTGCAGTACAGTTTCAGACTATGTGAACGTTGTAGCAATGTGGGGAAGTCTTATGGAAGAAATCCTTTCCTCATAAACTAAGCACAAATGTCAATATTGCCACAAATGTAAATTGTGTACAAGTGCACTTTAATTGCATGGACAGTATATACATGTACAACAGCCGAGTTGTAGTGAACATATCAGATGTCCTCTCAGTAGTTCAGTTCTTTCTTTTGTCTCTTTCATGTTTTCAGACTATGCTTACTGTTTTTCCTGACAGGAGAAATGCTTTCTTTGTCCTCCAGCAATCTGTACTTTGCCTCATTGGGTTAGGAGGTGCCCTAAATGTGCATAGAATAAATTTTCTTGTGTGCAGTGTAGTTACTGTGTCTCAGTTTCTCATGCATAGATGTGTGTGAGCAAGTGGTGGATGAAGCATTGTGGATATTTTATGAAGTGGCATCTCAGAGTGTTTTTGTTAGCACACCACCTCACTATTCTCTGTGAACATAGGCGCATGGCTGCATGAGTGTATGTGTATGTGTGCATGTGTGTGTGTGACAGTCAACTACAGCTACAGGCAATGTCCATCACTCCAATTAATTATTTCCTCTACACCAAATAATGTTCAGATGACTTTTCATTGCACAATAAAACAAGGAGTGCATGACGATGGCAAGTGTGTTCAGCAATGTGCTCACAAAAGATACACCCACACACTCAGACTGTGTATGTGTGCTACAAAAAACCCCCCAAAAAAACATAAGAAATGTCTTCACATATAAAAACTGCAGTCAACATTTTCAGACTAAATATATATTTTTTAGCTTTAATTTTATTTCTGTATTTTACCATGAAATTTGTTGTTTTGTATATGTTTAAACATATTTACATATATATTTAGCTTCAAATCAGGCATCATTTTATGCACCTTTGTCACGCATCAAGGTCATATGTGAAAGTACAGATGAGGACTAGTGGCTTGAAGTTAATTCATCTCTGATACGCCAAAGCAGCAACAAAGGCAGTACCAGCCACTTTATTAGGTGTTCTAGGTTCAGGTTTGACTCCTTTTAGCCTTCAGATGGATGCCAATATATGTGTCATGGATTTTGCAAAGTGTCTGAAACATTCCTCAAGGAATGTGATAGATGTTGGCATAATAGCATCACACAGTTGTTGAAAATTTGTCAGCTGTATATTCATTGTATAAATATCCCATTCCACCACATCCCAAAGAGTCTAGACTCTATTGAAATTATATCTAAGGACTGTAGAGGTCACAGTTAGTTATACAGAAATGGACGTGGTCAGCCACAATACTCAAATTGGCTGTGTTGTTTGAAAAATTCTCAATTTGTGCTGAAGAGCCTAAAGTGTCCCAGAAATATTACACCACCAGCTCTAAATCATTGAAACAGGCCTGGATGGATTGATGCTTTTGTGTTGGTTATGCTAAGTTGTGACCCTACAATCTGGTGTCACAGCTGTACTGAGACTATCAGACCAAACAACATTTCTATAATCTGTTACTGTCCAGTTTTGCTAAACCTGTTGGTCTGTTTCTGTTCTTAGCTGATAGGAGTGGCACGTCGCTCGATCTTTGCTGCTGCAGCCCATCTGCTGCAAGGTTTGACACCGCGTGGTTAGATATGGTATTTTGTACTTCTTGGTTGTTGGAGGGGATGTTTGAGTCACTGTTGACTTTCTGTCATTGCAAAGCAGTCTGCTGATGCCAGAGGTCAGTAAACAATTGGCACTCAGTTTTTTCACAGTTCACTGGACAGTCTTTCTTTCTTCTATAATCTGAAAAGATGTTGCATGAAAATCTTGGTACATCAACAGGTTTTGAAACATTCAGCAAATAACCATGCTAAAATCACTTGAATCAGCTTTTTGTGCCTACCCTAAAGTTTGATGTTGACCCTCAGCTGCTTTTTGTGTTAACAGATAACAGAACATTTGTACTCAATGAAGCCAATTTTATCTGTTGTCCTTTTTAACTCTCATAAAGTTTTTTGATTCTGACTTTTTGTATGTCGGCACATACTAAATTGGCCCCGTGCTAACTCACATTAAAATGTATATTCAGGGGAAACGACTGGCTTAGCTGCAATACAATATTTTTGAGCTGGTAAAATATAACCAGTGTGTGAAAGGATTGCAAATTATTACATGCTTGCAATACATTTTAATATTTTGATTATTCTCTGGATTTCATTGCTTTTTCCTAAACATAATTTTATAAAGATGCATTCAATGTCATCCTACTAGACAACTTAACACAATGAAAACACAATCCTAAGTGTCTCAGATTTAACTTTAGACCACAACATTTAGACCAGTACTTTCAATTGCATGTCTAATTTTATAATCATGTACAATAGTGCTGAAAAAGCAACTTAGAATATATAAGCGTTGGCTGTTTTAAACTTACGTTAATTATGAGTAAAACAATTTTAAAAATAAACCTAATTGCAGCCCTTTAGACAACCTAATGTGCATCCTGCTGATGATATTGTTTGACGACTATACATTGCATTCTTTTCCATTAATAAGTATTCTGATAAAATAGTCACCTATTTTAAAATGACAGATTATGACCCCTGATCAAATCAAAACAACAATGACCTCCTCATACGACATAATATGCAGTCATATTGCAATCACATGACCTCGTCTTCTTACAGTAAAGTATGACATTAGAGAATTATTTTAAATTTTTGGCTAAGAAAGAAGGCATGAAACATCACAAAGGTGGATACAAAGTGACTCATTGTCATAGTGAAAACGTTTTATACTAAATGGCTTATTTACCCAAGGAAGTTGGGTGTCAAAGGACCAAAACTACAGAAGCTTTAAATGACAAAAGGGGAAAATGACCTGCTATAATCCCATATACCCCTGTCATCCAGATTAAAGAAAGTACAACATATTCATTTTTATTTATTCTCCCCCTCTCACCTTAAGTAAACCCAGACTAGTTTCAAACACACTTGCCCCTGGTATTGCCAGCTGAGCTCCTGCAGAGTTAAATGCACAGCCTGTTTTTAATATTCAAGGTTCAGATGAGTTGATGTTTTACATCTGTTGCTTTGTTCTTGTGTATATGTGTTCTGTCGCTTGTTGAATATCATAAATCCTCTACAAATACAGCTCCACTTTGTTGGCACTGACTTTGAATCTGTACATTTCTCGGCTTCTTATTGGGTCATTTACGCTTCACCTGAAAAGATGTTTACATTTTTCAAGTTTGCATTTCTTGTGCTGCAATAAATTAGAGGATGTGTGAGGATGAGAGCTTGGAAATACAATTCCAGTACTGTTATCGTTTAATCTCTCCTCTAAGCTTTGAATTCTGACCTGGCTGTACTTCCTGTAGATCTCTTTTAACTCAATCCAGTGTCTATCATCCTGCCAGTGATTATAGAAACAGAATTAGGAGATTTTAAACACTTTGCTAATTGCTTTCATGGAATTCTAATGTGCTATTTGTTTTGCTTGACACAGTTGGCAACATGTCATAAAGCTGCCTACATGTGCCCATCTGGTTTGCAGATTTCAGTCTTGGGCTCATTTAGAGTCTGGAAAAAAATAAAACAAATAGGAGAAATCAGGAAGCAAATGTTAAAATGGGTTTTGCATTTTGAAAGTTGTGTGCATATGCTAAAATTCAGAACAGTTGCTGCTATTCTGCAGCAACTGCATCGTGCATGCATCTTACAATTCAAGCAAGATGCCCTCAAATTCCTCATAAAATGTAGATTCCTAAACATACCTTTCCTCACTGCAAAACTGTTTAGTTTTTTTTTTGTGTGACAGAAATAAATACTAAATAATGATTATACAAACATTTTAAAGCCTCATTTGGAGCTGTCTTTAAATGGCTGCAATTTAGCTAAAACCTCGAGCAAGTGTAAGTTTTGAAATTGTTGAAACATTAAATAAACGCGTATAAACATGTTATCTTTAAGGTTGATATATGAATATAATTAAAAGATAGATTATATCAAGACAATGCAATTCTAGGTTGTTGCTTGAAAGTGTCAAGTTTTTTTTACAATGTGTAAAAATGATTAAAGTAAAACAATTGAAACATTTATATTTATGTTATATATAAACTCAGTTGTCTCTGCAGTTTTATTTTGGTCCGTCCCTCATTCGTAGTTTTAATTAGATTAATTCTTAAGTGGAATATGTCACTTACCATTTTTGTTCTGCTTATTTTTAACAGTATTCATTCAGACACAGCATTTTGCATTAATGAAGATCCTAAGGCTAAAAACCATATCTGTGAAGTGATTTCTGTCTGTGATGCATGCAAGCCGATACGTTGGACAGAAAGGAAAAGATGTTACAGTAGCTTGCTGTGACCTTTCACAATGCCGCATATTCAACCTGCAGTTGATACTGCAGGTCCCAGTTGTAGAGACTTTATATGCTTTTATGGTAATCCTCAAGTTAAACTGAAGTGCAAAGTTCACCATAAATTAATCAGTGCTGATCTTCCAGGCTTCTTTGAAATTCAGGACATCTTGTAAATTGTTTTGCAGATAAGAAAAATAAGTTATTTACAAAAATGCATACGATGTATACTTGCAACAAAGAGCCACGCATATTAATTATGAGTGCAATATTTAAAGTAGAGTAAACCGTAACAATAAACATATTCCTGAGGTTAAATTACAGGAGGTTGCTCTTTCTGGGAAGGGTTTTTTCTGTATTTCTGAATTCCTCATTAAGCATTATTTTGGTCACAGATATTTCTCAGATTTATTTCTTTTCTATTTTTACACTCTTTGTCAAGGATAGTACTTTCATTTAAAGATGTAGCTCAATGTGAAATGCAGCCTGCTTCAATGATGTCAGGATTTGCAATGGAAAAGTTTAACAGAACAATAAAAGATTAATATTTATGTAAAATTACAAATACATGCATGTTCCACATGTGAGGTTTTTATATGATATTGGTTTTCATGTATTATTCAAAGAGAAGCTCGTGGGAGACCAAATCATGGACTCGCAAGCTTAAATTCAATCACAACCAGCACTTAGTGCACTGTGGATTCTTTTATTGAGACAGCATCATTAGATCCTGTCTGGCTGTGGACATCCCTCTGGGTTTGCTGTCGTTCATCCAGCCCTTTTACATTTTACTTGTTCCCACTTTTCTTCCTCTTTTTTTTTTGTCTCCTCTCTTCTTTGTCTCCAGCTGACACACTTTTCTCATTTCAGGCACTTTTCTGTTGACCTTTTAATCAAAGAAAACATCACACCCATCTTTTCCTTTTCATCAAGCTTGTATTCTTGTTGAAGCTATTTTTCCCATGTAATCACTGAGTATGTGAGGTTTTTTTTTTTTGCTTTAAGAATTATAGATGGTCTGTAATGGGATCTCTAAGATGGCACATTTTATGATCTTATTTTTGCAAAAATTATATATGTGTATACTCCAATCATCTCTGTCACTGGATGGAGGATAATATCTATTGAGTTTATACATAACATGAAGTGTTCTTTTAGAACTGTAGTATTTTTTTCCTCAAGTATGCTGACCATCATATTCTGCTGATTTGACTTGAGATTTTATTTTAGCCTTTGGATTTTCTCTTTTATGTTATATAAAAGAGAAAATCTTTTATATTTTTTATATTTATATTTATATTTTTTATATTTTTTTTCCCCCCTTACTTGAAACAAAATGTAACAAGATGCTCTGTGAAGTACTAACTTTCTCTATGTATTTATAGCTTCAGGGAAAGCTGTGTGCTTCAAGCAGAACATCTACGCTTCAAGTAAAATCACCACTTACAAAGATGCATTTAGGCCACTAAAATGTTAGTCATGAGGCACTGTCTGGAGAGGGGGAGTTTGAATCTCTTTATTTGCTTACTCATTTGACCATTCTGCACATCGTTGTGAGAGTGACGTTGTGCAAGCTTAAGGTTTGTTCTTTACAACCACTATGCATTTGAATAAAAATAACCGGTATTAAATAAAAAGAATTAGAACTGGACATCTGGTAATCCCTATGCAAATGTCTTATTCAATTACAGTATTGTCCAGAGCATAAGTCTTGTAGCTAAATCTTAAAAAGTTAAGCCGAAAATCCTCTTTAGTCTGAAGGTCCTAGCTCTAATCGTTGGGATATTGTTGTTTTCAGTATTATTAATTCGTCTGAATTTTGGTGACCTGCAAGTGCATTTCTGTTGAAACAGTTTTTTTATTGATATTTTTGGTGTTTGGCTGGAAATAAACAAGACTCTAATTAATGTTACCACATCATCCATCAGTCGCCATCTGGGGAACAAAAAAAAAAAAAACGGTATTTGTAAAACTCTCACATAGTTACATTTAAGAGAGTTAACTGAGCTTAAAACAGGGCGTGCACAATAGGATAGTACAATAATTCAGGAAAGGTTTAGTGTAGAGAGGGAGAGCAAAAGAGGATTAGTTTGCCTCCAAACGATCAAGCCACAAGGGTCTCAAAGTCTTAATGCAAGGTGAAAGTCAAGTAAACTTTTGACAGCAAAACAGAGAACTGCAAAGAAAACTTGCTAAAGGATTCTTAAGTTTTATGTGTCCAATTTTTGTATTTTATACATTTCTCATTGGAATATCATTGTTTCATAACATTTTCTAGAAAGTGGGAGGTGTATTTTTTGATTTAAAAAAAAAATTTCTCTAGAAGTAAATAAGCTGTATTGCTAATGAAACTACAGTATGATGTTTTAGAATAATTATGACGGGTAATTCTCTGATTTACATGTAATCTGAGAGAATATCCTTTGTTATATGTCCTCTAAAGTTTATTCGCATGCTCTGAGTGCTTGAAACCAAAGTCGAACTTCTTGTTTGTGTGCAAAGTCTTGGTCATTAAATCCAAGTCGTAAGATTCATGGGTAATTGAATTTATACATGAATGTTATTGCAGAACACAATAATTTTCTTCATCAGTGAAATCCTAATGTATCAGTTAATTCACACATTCTAAGCTTAAGTTGTAGACACAGGGAGTCAGCTGCTATTGCACATGTGCATGAACACAGACACTATCATAGGGCTGTCCTGTCTGGCTATGCAGTTCAGCAGAATATTAGAACAGACAGTCTTATTTTTCTATCCTCATGTAGTTGCTGAGGGTTATGCACTCTGGACAGCCATCTAAACCCAGCACATTACTGTGCAGTCAAACCAAATCAGGGCTTGTGTTCACGCTCTCCTGCTGCATGTGTGGCTGCTGTGAGGGGTCACCGGAATGTAAGGCTATGTACAATAAGCCCACATGTGTGATTTTGTGTTTGTAAGATGCAGTGAATATAGAGTTAAAGCACTTTGGTAAGCCCTGATGTGTGGGTGTTTGTGTGTGTGTGTGTGCGCGCTTTCATGAAGCTTAGGTCTCTAAATTTATGCAGCATGCAGGGAGAAAACTGATGTGTAATTGGCCTTACATTCCTTAGGGGAAAAATTAAAGTGCATCTGAACTGTTGCCTTACTACGGAAAAACGGAGGCAGCAAGGGGTTACTCAACATGTGAAAAGTGAGGATAGATTACAAATTCTAACGAGAAGTTTACGAAGTGTCCTCTAATTATGTAGACTGTTCATTAAAAATAATGACTTAAAAAGGGATGCGTTTACTTGTTGTTGGCGTCTTATTAAACTATTAGCAGGTGTTCATACAGCAGTTAGATTTTTTTCTTCAAACAATATGGAAAAAAAATCAAACCTGATAAACCTGGTCAATCTCTGATTTTAGACAGAGATGAAACACATTTATAGATTAGACAAATGTTCTTATTTTACAGCAATCCTTTCAGTCTCTGTGCTACATTTTGTAAATGGTTATGTGACACGTTTTCTAATGCATTTTGCATATAACAATCAGATCAAAAGTTTTGCCATGTTAGGTCTCGTAAATTAATAATTAAGACAAAGTGGAACTGCAGACATCATCAGTGACGTAATCAGACATCAGACTGATGACATCAGTCTGTCATCAGATTTCCTAGCAAGTCTAGCAGGCCTGCCTGGAAGTTCAGCTGGCTGTCTTCTAGCAGGAAGTTGGCTAATCCCGACTTCCTGCTAGAAGTCAGCTAATCCTGACATCTGGCAGGATTAGCTGTGGTGAGTTATGAGCACAGTGTTTTCATAGTGAACCTACTGGTCTATTTTACCCAAATAGCTCCTTCTTTAAACATATTTTTACTTTCTTCATCTGGATTTTTTGTTACCTCACTTTTTTTTGTAGAAGTTAGTAACTTCAATTTAAGTTCTTATGAATTCATCCCTGTTTTTGTGAAAAGAGTACAGCAGAGCTTTGATAAAAGAAAATGTTCATGACAGCTGCCATTATAAAGCCGCGGATTGCGGCTTTATAATGGCAGCTAACACTAATTTTCCATTAGTGTAATAGTCAATCATTGGGAGAACACGATGTCATTCTTTACATTGAACAAAAATAATGTTTATTTTAAGCAGCATGTTTAGCCTGTAGCCCTAGGACATTCTTACATTTTTCATGTTTCTGGTTTAGATGGAGGTTCATGCTGTTCTTGGCGTATGCTTTAGAAGGGAATGCTTTTTGCAAGGCAAGACTTTTGCTGTCTTGGGATAAAATTTCCTCAGGATAGAAACTCTTAAGCTATGAAAATTCCTGAATGTCAAAATTTAATTAGAAATTACAATTCCAGTAGATGTTTTGAAAATAGCCAAAAGGTTAAAAAAATATTCATCAAAAATATCTTTCCATTCTTGTCGTGACTCCAGTTTTACTTGAAATTCACAAATTTACACAATGTTTATTGGATTTGCACAAATGTTGTATGAGCACAGGAACAGAGTTGAGAAACTCTGGAGAATAGTAAAGCATTCAGCTAAGATGCAGTTCATTCTCAATTCACAATTTGTTCAACAAGCTTGGGCACTAGAAGAACAGTGCTTTGCCGAAAAGTATTTATTAACTTGCTCAATAAGACATTTATAATTCAACTTTGAGAAAAGAAGCTTTTCGAAATGTGTTATTTTTAGTGGGATTCTACCCACAAATATCTGGTAGTTAGAGATTGGTGTAGAAAAAGTCATGTGAATTTACAGTAAAAAGTGTTCATGGATAAGTTCACTTTTAAATGTGAAAATCTCAGTTTTCTACTGTTGTATAATTTGTTGAAATCAATCAACATCAAACCAGAAATTATGGATTTTAGTCAATAGACATTAGGACGGAAGAGTGTACGTTTTAATGTATGTAACACAAAACATACCTTCCAAAACCCGGATTGATGGAGGGAAAACAACCAGGGACTTTTTTCTGTTTGGGTTGTTTGGAGTGTTTCTATCTTACCTGTACTGCACAGCAGGTATAGATGCTAGTTTATTTAAATCGATTACATATAAATGTTCATCAAAAAACAAAACTAGAACAATTCTTGCAGGATTTTGTGTGAATTTTATGCCAATAGAATAACAATAATGTTCACCGACTGTATTGTAGCTATTGTTGCTCTTATCTATCTATCTATCTATCTATCTATCTATCTATCTATATCTATCTATATCTATCTATCTATCTATCTAATCTATCTATCTACTAACATATCTATCTATCTATTCTATGACTATCTATCTACTACTATCTATCTATCTAACTACTATCTATCATATCTATCTATCAATACTAATCATCTATCTAACTTCTATATATATAATAATATATATCACTTTGGAGACTCTTTCAAACTCACTCTGAAAGCTGGAACATGATACTAATGATGGTAAAGATTTGCTAGTGACATAAATTAAATCACACTCCATTGTCAGTCTGAACAGCAGGGTGCTGTCAGTGACCTGCTCTGTCAATACACACTCCAGGTGCTTCTGGAACTTCTCTCTTGCATAGAACAAAATCCATGAGAGGAGCAAGTCAGACTCTCCTGCTTGACTGTTGCTGATAAATGCAGATAAATGGTGCAAACAGTGCATGATTGATTTGCTATAAACAATCTGCAAACACAAACAAGCCTCCCCTCTCTGCAGGCCTCCATATGTGAATACTTGGCCACACCAAAGTGAAGTCTAAAGCAGAACAAGTTTTCATCACAGAAGGCAAACATGCAGAGAACTTACCCTAAAATGTTTGAATGACTTAATCTCTTAAAATGAGAAACTTGCTGTGGCTCTTCTGGATAATATTAAAATGCAGAAAGAGCAAAGAGAGTCCCAGGAAGCATTGAGGCTTCAGCTGGGGAAGAGAATGTGAGCTTTAATCATGAATTCTAGTGTTCATGAAAGCAAATGTTTTAATCTTGACACCCTGTTGCATTCATGTTTAAAACTGATTTTGAATCTTAAAAATAATTTGTTGATTTCTTGCCCTGACACTAAGTAAACATTTATTTATTTATTTTTTGTGGATAACATACAATCTAGGTTGATTAGATTTGTGATGCCCAAAAGCTGCTCTTTGGAACTTAGTGCTAGTTTTTGTTGCAATCTACCAAATGATACAAAGACTTGAAAATTATGATTGAAACCAACATATTTTATATGCAAGCACACACTATGGAAGTTTTAAATTTAAGGTAAAATCCAATGCAAGTCCTATCTGGGAGTGGGAGTTGGTTAGCAGGAGCATGTAGCTAGTTTCTCATAGTCGAGGCACTAGGAGCTGGCTGCAAGAGTTAAGCAGCAAGTGTTTTTTTTTTTTTTCTTTTTATGAGGGCCCAGAACAAAAATATTTTGTGAAAACAATATTTCATTGTTTGTTCCATTAAGCAAGCCAAATGGCTGCCTCTGGCTCCAGAGCTGCAAGTGACAGGCCCCTTATATAGCATGTATTTTATTTCAATATCCATTGTGCATGTTAGTTTCTCATTTTCAGCAGTAGGATTATGCACAGTAAAAAAAGTTAATTCAAAGATTCAACAGCAATATTTCCACTAAATGGGAAACACAAAGCAACAGGTTTGGCAGAGGAAAAGTTACTAAAGTGCCCATAAAATAAGGGTGAAAAGATGAACAACCACTCATATTTGGTTTTACACTTTCTCTACGTCAGTAGTCATGGCAACCGATTGACAGACAACAAAGCACCTGCTGCATTATGGTTGTGGATGCATTGGCAGTTTCCAGTTTACTCTCCTCCTATGCTGTATCATTATTATTATTTATTTATTTTTCTTGTATGGACATTCAGCTTCTCTAAGGGTTTGCATAATTTGATTTTGACACTTATCTAACAACGTCACAAGACTGAAAATAGATGTATAGTTACTTGAGGGTGCAGCAATTTCTTTTGTACTCTCAGACTTGACCTGTTTTAATTAAATTATCAATAACTGCAAAATCTAATTTTCTTCCCAGTTAAGAATTTATCTAGCAAATTGTCTGGAGATTTCTCAATAAAAAAGAATAGTCAATTTGTTGGAATTATACGATGAATAAGGGTGGCTATTGTTTGATTTATATACACCTTTTAGCCTTTGTCAAAGAGTGCACTTTTTTGAAACTGATTTTAGGAGGTTTTCTGTCAGGTGTATATCCAGTAAATGCCAGTTTCACACAAAATTGTGGCGAACATTTGCTGTGTGCGAATAGTACTCAAAGCTTGTTATGTAAATGCTAAATTCTTAAAATTAACAGCCAGAATACTTGTGTAAAAATGTCTCTTTGAGAGAGATTAATAGCCAACAAATGCCAAGTGTTCTGGTTATTCCGTCATAAGTGGCAATTTTCTTAATCAAGGGTACTTTAGAGACACTCTCAGGTGCTCTGATTGTCCTTTCGTAATACACCTGTTCAAACACATTCATATTAGCATTAACTTAGGCCTTTAAGTGTGCAGATACAAACAGTCTAGTATGACTAGACTGTTTAATTGACACTAAATGCACAATAGTGGCAAGAAGTACAGAATGGGTGGCGCACCATATTTATTTATTTATTTTCAGTTTATGGTTCACATAATAATGAAAATATTACACTAAGGTGATGTGATTTTTCTTTACTCTAAGAAAGAAGCTTTTTCCAGATAACCCCTGCTTTTTCCATGTTTGTTTATCTAATGCCACTTTGAGGCCAAAGATAACATGACTGCAAATTTCTTCTCCTGCTTACCTGCTTCACGTGTAAGATCTTTGCAATTCTGTTTTTGTTTCTTCTTTTTCACCTTTCAATCTGATTTTTCAAGTCTGCTCAGATTTGCCATGATTTTCTAGAACAGTCATTGAAAAAAGTATAGCTTTGGGTTTACGCCTGCTTATGAAATACCAAATCTCACTAACAGTTTATGCACTGATGTTTTGCCTGTCTGTGAAGGTTTTGAAAACGTTTCCATAAGCTAACAATTTTTACACTCCTCATGCATAGCAATCCTCTTTTTTGGGCAGCCCTTGGGGCTATCAAAGTACACAAATCTTGATAAGAATTTTGATTTGCTTTGGTGAGCTGCTGTTTGTTCTTTCCTGTTGCTTGACCAAATTTGACTGATATGCACAGCAGTAAATGTCAGTTGAATCTTTGGACATTACCATGATTTTGTACCCCATGCTGTTGGTGGCTTCAGTAGCCTGATTACAGTAGCCTGTGTCAAAAAGCTTTTCCTTTTCACTGTTTGGAAGAATCATGTTTGTTTTGTGCCGATGCTGTCAGGCAATGAGTCCAACAGACGACGCAATTTGGAAAATCTGATAAGCTCAAATGATAGCCTGTTTTGTTTGATGGTCCTTTTATTATTAGTAGAACAAAGACCCACTCACAGAGGGTGGAAATGTCAATCTAAAGAGTGGCTGTAATAATGATTAAAAATATTTTCTGTTTCCCCAAAATATCATGACTCACTGCAAAGTATTGCTTACTTTGTACCATTTTGTTATGAAAAGCAACTTGAGGTCTTGCTTATCCAGAGAATAAAAAAATTCTTTAAGTTTCCACAAAATGCTTTGGGTTTTCTGTATTAAATGTATTGTAACTGTAATTTTGGAGCTCTGTCATTTAGGGCCAGCATTCATCCAGATTTGTTATTTTGATATGCAAGTTTTGTTGATGTGCTAAATTGTTCAAGTCTAAAACTGCAACAAAAGCTAAACTTTTATAAAAAGAAAAGTTTTATCCTCGTCCTCATCTTCTAACCTTTGTTTCTGGTTTATTTCATAAAATGGCATCCTTTTAATATTTTTGGCAATATCTGTTGGCTGAACATCTGCCCTTTCAATTTATCATTGAAAAAGATGTTATAGTTATGACTACTGTAGTAAATCTCTCAAAGATATGCAGATAGAGTAGACATCCATTATAACAACACAAAGTCTTTTTTGTAAATTACACTTTGGCTATAACGGGAGGGGTGCATATTCTATTCACACCAATTTTAAAAGCCATTTCCTGCTATAAAAGGGTTTTTTTCTTTTTCTTCTGGCTCTAGAAGGATGGTGCCCTCTATTAGCCACCCTGCTGTTGAATCAGATAAAGTAAAACTAGTCTCTGTTTGCTCTCTTCAGGAATGCTTCTGTGATTGCATTGGTCATAAGGTCATAAGAAGCTCACCTTATTGCCCATAAGGTGAACTTCAACAAAATTTACAGTAAAAAAACAAAACTGTTCTCACTTTGTTGGTTCAAAAGCAAGTAGTATGTTTTAAGGCAAACATGGGTCAAAGTACACCAAGTGATGCTTGGGGAACAAGAAAATTAATCAATCTCTAACCCTCTCTTACTAAGCAAGAGAGGGTTCAGAAATCCACAAAGTGGTTGTTGGTGCCCATATGAAAGTGTCTCTTTATGCAGATAGGTCATGCAGTCCATACCAGGGTCAACACAGAGAGGCTCGCTGCTGTTCATGTACATACTCACAACTATGGGCAATTTTGAATTAACATTGCAAAAATGTGGGGAGTTTTAAAAAAAAAATAAAAAATGATGCACCCACAGAACTCAGTCATGGGAACAACATGAAAGCCTACAGAAAGACCTCATCTGGCATTTGAAACCTCTTGCAGCCCAAATCACTGCCCAAATCAATATTCATAGTTACTAGAGGTGCTTTTAGGCAAGATCTTGATTTCATTACATTTCTCTTAGCATACTTGATGAGGAGCAACAATTGTGTTACACTAACGCTGGTTTACTGCAAATTGGAGGACACGGCCAATCCTTAATAAAACCTATCTAAACACTAATTTGGTTTGATGAGAGAGCATTCTGTTGATGTGCTCATTGTTTTCTAGTTATTTAGAGAAAATTTAGAAATGTAAATTTAGAGGCTGATTGACTCCTCAATGAGCTCCACACAATCCATTGCCAGAGCGAGTGATAGGAAAGTAGTATTAGATCTTGCGAAATGACCAAAAATTGTCAGCCTTGGTTTCAGATTACAGACCACAATCACTAAGTAAATTTGACTCTTTTAATTGTCAGTCGAGATGTGGTTCCATTATGCTACCCCGAACCTTTATCCACCAGAATTTAATTACCCTGAATGCCCATTCCCCCTGGGCTGTTTGTTGCTTATGTTTCAACTGCCAGTGCTGTTTATGTAAATTACACCCGCTAATGCTGAAAGAATTGCTTCTCATCTGCCTTCTGTTGGCAGGAGTTCTGCTGGATACATGTGGGATAAAGGAAAAGTCTCACTTCACAAAAAGCAAAACAAAAGAACAATTTTAACAATAATTCTCTTACTGCAGCTCTTCCTTAAAACGGATGAATTCAAACTCCACTCAGGATTACAACATGGTGCTCCAGAATTCACATTTTTTAATTATAGCTGTGGCACTCTGAAAAAAATTAAAATCCCCTCAACATATGTGGAAAACTGTGATTTGGTTTATACAGTATTTGTCCTTTGAAAGATAAATGGTGTCAAACACTATCATTAATGATGTGAAAATTGGCTTCCTAATTCAATGGAAAGCAGAAATCAATGCTGGAAACATTTTTCCTACCTGAAATGCTGAACACTTTCCCTTTATAGAGTTCTATCCCAAAAGGTTTAAGCCTTAATTAAAAAGTAATCACTGCCAATTGGGCAACTTTCTACCAAATATAAACTGCTTTTGCCCTGGTAGAGGCAGTAGAGTAGAAGGGGTTAGTTTCCCACAAAAGGCGAGTCTTGAACTCAATCACTGATCTAAACACAGTCTTTGTCAAAGTGTTTATTTGCTCCAAAAAGAGAGTTACTGCATCAAAGTGTTAAAAGTGTAATATCCCCAACAGCAATAATACCTACAAGAATGGCCTTTGTTTGTGTTATAAGCTGGCACTTCTGCATATTTAGTATCACCAGGCACATAACCTTCGGCCATATTTGCCCTTTATTCCTCTGTCAGGTCAGGGCAGTTTAATGTGGCTTGTTCTGTTGCAGTGTTTCTCTCCCTCTTGTTCTTTGGTTTTCTAAGAGCTAAAATCTATTTTTGGCTTTTATTTGATACTGTGACTTAATGTAGTAAAGAGAAAATATTATTGTATAAGTTTAATTTCTAAAACGTTGTATTCCTGAGATAATTTCTCACCAGCTTGACGCTTCAGGATAAGTCATATTGTGGGAAATGTTAATACACTTTGGATGTCAGTTTGGTTTAGTATTTTATTGTACAACATCACAAAAATCTCAACATACAACCATGTGTCACAAAGAACTACTTCCAGTGACACAAACAAGCAGTCCTGAAACAGATTCTCAGCACTGCATTTCACACAAAGCACTGTTGACAGGAATACCCAGGAAAAATTCTTAAACGAAAACTGAGTTACTTTTACTGTCTGATTGTTTTACTTAATATTGCCATTGGAAACTATTACATTTGTCTGCATACCTACATTTATAATTACACTTACGTTTTATAAAAATTATATTTCAAAAGAACAAACGTCCACTGTATCTCATTCGGTTGTACAGTGCAACATGGATTAAGGTTTGCAACGACGAACAGAAATAAATACCGTGCATTTTTATGTTGTGTACAAAGTCACAGAATGTTGGTTTTTAAAAGGCTGATATTTCATTAGATGTCTGGACCTAATTTTCAATTCTAAGATAAAATCACTAATTGCAAGCAACATAGTATTTACTTGATTGATTCAAGTTTGTCCAGACAGAGAAAAGAACATGCGAGCCATATTAGAAAGGAGATGGCTGAGGTTGGAACCCAGAACCTTTCTACGGCAGGTTAACAGCTGCAATGTAGTTGCGTATTAATACAAAACTTTCTTCTTCTGGTTTACATATTCCAGTTTGTGTCATCACTTGATCGTTAATGTAGTATTTCAAACATAGCCTAGTCTAAATCATTGAAATTGATATTGGTTAACAATGTTTTAAAGGAGATGTTCCTACTGCTGTTTCCATGTTTTGTATGTGCACTTTTTTTTGCTTTTATTTTTGCTTTTAATTTGCTCAGAATATTTGTCAGACTGTTTTCTTTGACTTTAGGTTGGCTTCAGACTATTCTATAGTTTCTCTAAGCCTCTTCTCAGCCTGTAAGTTATTCAGCTTATACATTTTGCCCATTAAACCACAGTTTTTTTTTTTCTGCATGTGGATCCACTCTAACAACACACATGGCAGTATTCTTCAGACAACAAAAACCATTGTCTTAAATTGCAAATAAACTATATCTGATTGATTCCCACCTGTTCTAGTCATAGATATAGTGATTCTGTATTAGTTTTCTCTTCATACTGTAACCTGGAACAACAATGTTCAACACAAAATAAGACCTTTTCATCAACAGTCAATACTTAAAAAAAAAAAGATAAATCTGAATTGTACTGATTTTCTGAATTGAACACCATGAGAATTTTCCTAATCCAGTATGTTTTAGTTAATTATATTAGTAGGAGGAAAATATTTGTATTATAGGTGCTTTTCTACACCTAAACAGTGACTTGACTTGTTTTGATGGGTTGAAGATATCAGTATAAAGTATGTATGTGCTTTCATTTGGAACTACATTTCACAAATTTACAATTTTGTGTGCAGAAATATTCAGCATGTCAATGTTGGTGATTTTTTTTTTTTAATTAATATTATAATAATTCTGCACAGTCAATTTCAGCACTGCTGTCATGTTCAGGCTTCAGTTTACTATTCATGCTTAATTAACATATATTTCTTCTACCTCCTCAAGGTTGTTGGCAAAATTTTCAAAGACAGTCTCACAAACCCAGGCCAAACCAACGAAAGCTGCATCAAAAATGATTATTTTTCTCCCCATAAATCTTCAAAGGTCATTCTTCTCTTGTGGGAAGAAGCATTAAAAACCAACTTAATCAATATGAGAGAATTCCAGAGGTTGAGACCAGAATGTTTCTTTCCAGTGTTGTGAAGTTTTATTATCCCTCCTTCATCCTCACTGCTCCCCTCTCGTTCCCCTTCTGTCCTGCCCTGTTCATCATATCTCTGTCTTTAGCCTCTTTTTAAATCTCTTCTGCCTTCTTTATTTGAATTTGTTCTTTCATTCTCTATCACTGTGCCGCTCTCCCTCTCACAGCTGCTCGGCTCTCTCTGTAAAATTCTATTTGTGAGGTGTCAGAGGTCCATGAAAGCTGGGCGTGAGCTGAAAGAGAGAGTCATAACAAACGACATGGCGCAGAAAAGACTGATTTAACATTTATCGCAACAGTGCAGGGGCTGTTGAGAAAATTGGTGGAGGACTCTGGAGGTGTCTGTGCTACACATCAGGAGAAGCTTGTCTGCAGTTGACATCATTGTGAGTGAATTTTGTGTGTGCGGTACAGACTTTTTCATAAACAATTTAAATCTCTTAAATAGGTTCTCAGAGATGTTTGTTGGCCCTCGAACAAAGACAAAGGCAGAAAAGGAGGACTTAACACAATTGTAGATTATGTTAAGAACTTCTGGTTAATGTTTTTTCTTCCTCTTGGATCACTGCATCATTTACAAAAAGGTAAAATGTAGAGTTGTAACTGTGCTCACCAGTCTGTGGTGTGTGCTGGAAATTACCGTAACCAGTTTAGATCTCTGCCTGTTTGTGTGTTCCTCTGCATCAGGATGCAATGTTTTATATGGTCGTCAGCATCTGAAGAGAATCGAAGTGACAGCAGATAATTCTTGTAGAGGAGTCCACTTAAGAAGAAGCACAGATTAATCAATTCTGGTCACAGCCCAAAGACTGAGAGAGACTAAATATAGTCGTCCAGTAGACACCATACAATACTTCACTACACAACAAACCTCATCTTATCTCATCAATAGGCCGACTTTCATTTCCCAACATTTTCAGTTCATTAGTGCAATGCTAAAAAGGAGCCTTTGATTTGATGGGCTGTCATTAATACGTTGTTGTAAATGGAGCCACTTATTGCAATTTGTACTTGTTTTTGTCATTTTTTTAAATCAGTGTTTCCACCAAGTTTAGATATATATGTATATATTTATATTTATTTATATAAAGTAATATAAGATGCTAAGCCCTTTAAGTGTATGGTGTTCATTCTGATATATTTTTTTTGTTTCAAAATAAAATATATATAATAGTCAGGTGAAATACTGACTCATGTTTCTCTCACAGGTTGTAAGAACACCTCTCGTTAAAAATGATCACAACAGAAAGGCTCTTCAATTGCCATGATTAATGAATTGATTCAACAATTGAGCATGCAACATTAAATTTTCCTCCCATGTCGAGTTGGATAATGATAAACTGTTTTTGAGAAAAATTGAGCACTCTATTATAAGTTGTTGATATCCAATTCTTGTAGAAAAGTAAAGAGGGAGGTGGTTTTAGGCTAGATATTTTTAGGGAAGATATTTTTAATTGGGATTTATTTGTACATACGTTTGCCCCATTACTTGTTTTGTAGATTTTCAGGAATGGAGACTGAAATGCCTTTGTAATTGTGTGAGGAAGGTGGTGCTTATATATTCTTTTTGTTGTTGTTGAAATGCCTTCTAATTTCTGCCTGTAGTAGAAAAACATCTATTTTAAATTTCTTTAAATAGAAATTTAAATGGCCTTATATACTGATGGATGTATCTATGAAACTCATGCAAGTGTTACAAAATGTGTTTAAAATAGCAAATTTTTTCAGAAGGTTTGGAGTTTGCTGTTGCTTAACTAGCTTATCAGTATGTGTTTATTTTTCTACTTGTGACATTCATATTCCCAGTACTGTTTTCTTGCTGAATTTTTCTGTGAACCGGTAGTCTAGTGATTTTGCAAGCTTGTATCAAGGGCAGCTTAAAATCTTTTCAATAAAGTCTCTCTTTGTTGCGAAAAATAAATAAAACTAATGGATCTGCTTCCCGTAACTTTTCTGTTTTACTTTTAAAACCTTAAAAAACTAAAACAAAAAGTTACCCTTCTAAATTACACACTTTGTATGCAGATAAATGGATTTTGGCACCTAATGAGTTTCCCAAAGGTGGTGTTTTTTTTTTTTCTTTTCTGTTGCCGTCTAATCTTAGTGAACTTTATAAAGGCGGTAGATGCACACTAATGAACAGAAACTGTTCTCCTACTGTGCAGAATCGCTTACAGCAGCAGTTGTGTAAGGTTTAGGAGCTTGTGGCTCAGAATCCAGCTCATCATTCAGTGACCAGTATTGCAGCAATCTGAAAATAGGTAGTGACATATTTAGGTCAGAGTTGTTGGAGGCAAATAAAGTATCGAGAGCTTTTTCAGGTGTTTGCCAGTTGGAAGGGGCGACTGTAAGTTTCTACAAATTAATGTTTATGAAGGAGGAGACAAAAGACAAAAAGTCTGCCTTGCCCAAGAGGGGTGGTGTTGAGTCCATCAATCAGTGACAGACTAGTTATTATAAATTTTGTGTCTCTAGATGGTTATTAAGAAGTTTTTGTCTCGAGCCATCCATTTGAGATCTGTCCTGAACTGCAAATCATCTGGCAAGTTCAGACCTGTCAAAGTGTCATTCATTTCTGCTCAGCAGGGAACATGAGGAGGAAGTTTCAGAGGAGACGGCGCATACGGTTTTAGACAGGTTCTTTCCCCATAAATAAGGCCATAAATGCTTAGTTTTTTTGTTTTTTTTTCTAATTTAGTTTATTTTTTATTTATTTCCATCCATCTCCTTTATTGGTGTATTTCAGTGGCAGCTTGTCCATCAGCTGCAACAGCTGAAGTGAGCCGCTTTGATTTTTAAGATGGCACTCAAACTGACAGCGCAGTGTTCTTCATGGTCCCCTTGGAGTTGGTGTAACAGAGGCTTCAGCTTGACTTTGATGTATTATGTCAGTGATACAGACGGATGCCCTTACATACTGTTGAAGCAGAGACATTATGCATGTAATATTATTTGTACAATTTGTAGTTAATCTCAGCCTTTCCAGGCTGAATGATTGCTCATATTTCACTAATACATGATGACTTGCATGCAGTTGTCTGTAGATTTTAAATAGCAATTTGTATCCCTTTGCTCTGCTAATTAGAGCTAAAACTGTTTATAATCAGGATAAATTACTTTTACAAGAAATACAGGAGCCACTTATTTCTGATGGAAATCTAGGCTTACCGCTTAGATTTGTGGAAATACTCAGACACCCTTAAAAAGTGGGAAAGCCACAATGTTATCTGATCTACCCGATGCCTCAATGTCTTAAACTGAGAAGTCAAGACTCCATATGCAATATGACTAACTGAAATGTACTGATGATGTCTTGTGCATGAGCGCTTGAAAGAAAATGTGTAAAGTATAAAGAACACAAATAGCAGAGTTCCTTAATATTACTATAGTTCTAAATTGTGAGGCATTAAGTTTTTTTGGTGATTGGTTAACACTACAGCTATGCAGTTTCACCCTTTTATATAAAGCTCCAATTTTACTTCTGAATAGTTGCATTCTGTTCTGCTTACATGCTCAATTGCACATGTTTGTAAGTTATCCTTGAGGTATTGAGCACACGCTCTCTTTGATTCATAGGTACACCCACTTGGTAAATAAAAGCAAAAACAATCCATATTTTTCCTTTTAAAATATTAGCTAAAAAAAACTGAACCACTGATTTGGAGTCTTGCTGGAAGCTATACAAAAAAAATCCAAAATCCATAATATATTGAGTAATATATCAGTAGTGTTGTCTCATCTGACCAGTCAAGTGGAATATTAAGAATTAACTTGTCAGTGGATCACAAGACATGAAATTAATAACTTTTTGTTTTTTATTGGAACCATTTGTGAAGGAGGAGTGAACAGGCAGAGAGCAGCTGGCTGAAATTAGAGTACCTAAATCAGGCCAAACGTGAGCAAGACGCGCTGAGTCAACATCTGTGAAATGTTGGTTTTGTAGGATTTTTATGGCAGGACATGCAACTTCTTTTCATTTTTGTTTCAATTGCTGATAAGACTCTGAAACAGAATAAGACATTCCTTATAGATCATATGCAGAAAAAATACTATGGAGTACTTTTTCAGATATTTTTGAGATATTTTTAAATGTACCCAGTTAGCCACTTCTGTACAGCTCATATATGAGAAAAACATACAGAGACAAATGGAAGACAGAACGGCTAGACCAGAACAACACAAAGGAAGATCAGAAAAAGCTCAATCCTAAAAGAAATGGAGATAAGAGAGAGTGACATCTACAAGCAGAGAAACGTGAAGAAAGGAATCCTTGCTTTGCTACGTTGGTGCCCGCATTTCTGTGCTGATAAAATGACAACGCACAGATGAGTTGGAGATGGTTAACACCCTGAATCATAAAGCAAGTATTCAAAGTTAAAGTGAACGAACCAAATATTGTGTTGTGTGGATTAAATAAATGATGAAAGGTAAAAGCATCAAACTGACTGAGGCAATGGCTGTCATAGCAGTTAATTAGGGAGCTATACAGAATAAGGAGGGAGTAACATGGTAGAGAGGTAACATGAAGTGTAAGATTATGGTTTGAGAATGGTTATGACATTCTCAAACTCATCCTGAGCAGTTGTTGTTGTCCTGCATCATCCTTGATGCTGCATAAAAAAGAATGCACATATTGTTATGAAATTTTCCTCAAGTACTTTTCACAAATCAGAGCTGATATACATATATATATAATTTTATTTCTCTTAAACTAGTCTGCTTCCCCTGTTTGGTTTTGCATCTGCAGGAAACAAGAATACCTTTGAGGAATGTTTGTGTGGCACTTTGGTGAATTATTTACTGTTGTAGAATTTGCCACTAAATAACCGTTACTAAGAAATGGTTAACTCTTGAAAGGAAATTGCGACATGATTGTCCACAGAGGAGATTATCTGTAGAAAGTTGTGGCACTCAATGTTTTTAAAGACAAAACAGAGGACAGATGTCTTCACCCTCTCACAACTCACGGCCAGTAGCACTGACAAAACCATTAAAGTACTGGATGCTTCTACAAGTGATAAAGAACATCTGGAAGTTGTTCTGCTGCATTTGAACGAACTAATTAGAAAACGGAGTGTTGTCTTGTCTCCTTCAAACTCTATTCTCTAAGTATGATGGAACCAAAGCATCTATTACCATTTCTAATTACAGTTAGGAAATTGCATGAGCCATAAGCCAGTGGTCAATATTATTGGGAACAAAATTGTATTCTTTAGTGCTTTAGTGATAAAGTCAAAATATGCTGTTTACACATTACTTTTCCTCTCCCAAATTTGGACAGTAAAAATAGTTTAAATCTGAAAAACAGAAGTGTGAAATTACGCTCAACTTCACCTTGCCTATCACATATTTGTAATTTACACATTCGTAAATGAGTTATAATATACTTTTATTACTCCTTGATTCCACTGTCCCCTAACTCTCCAACTCATTATTTGTGTTGAACTAAGTTTCTGAAAGAATAATTGTACAAATCAAGATCTCTTGATGGCACTTACAATTCTCCACAAACACGCTCAAAATATACAAAGAAAAGCTCTACACTTTCTGCACTTTGACCAAACTCTTACACACTTGCAGCTGCCTTTAATTAGGATCACATTTCAACCCTGACAGTTGAATAAGTGAGCTGTCTATTCCCAAGGCAAAAATAGCAGACTAATAAGTACTCAGCGTGAACACAGTATCTGTTTAAATGCTTCGACATTTACATTAACCATCCATTTTGCGCTCTGAAGTTATATTGATTTCCCCCCTCGATGTTCGATGCTGTTTCAATCAATGTTATTCACTTACTGATTAAACATCAAATTACCATTGACACAACCCAAAATTGAATGTGCTTTTGTTTGAGAGGATTCTGTTGTAGGCTGTCAGCTAAACTGATCTTATTTTTCTCTTTGCGTTTCTATGCTAGGTTGGGCTTATTAATGTTCTTTATTTGCATAATTCTTGTCATGTTTCAGTCAACAATACATGTTTACATCTGCTCTTTGGCTGTTTGAAGTGTGCCGCTTTTTAGCTTGAAGACCTTAAATCAAGCTTTAGCACAACAAATGATACTGATGCTTCTTTTACTCAAGTAGTACAGTAGCAATGGATCTTTAAATGAGACCTTTTTGTGACCTCCTATACTGTTAGGGGATTGGCAATCTGTCTCCCCAGTGCTGTCTGTAGAGATGCTGTTATAACAGCAGTTGCAGCAGCTTAATCATAGACATCCACAGAGACAAAAGAGAGCACCACAGCATGGGTAGACGCATATCCACCAAAGCAAACGGAAGATGGAGTGCAAGGGGGAGGCCTTTTATCTGGCCATTACTTGCTCCTCTCTGTTCAGAGCAGCAAAATGAAACAAAGACATATTGACAAAGACTGAGACTGTTCATATGTCCAGTGGATGGCTAAAAACAACAATATTATGCCTTCTTTCTCCTTTAATCTTCAATTTGTAAAAATGGAAATGTCTTGATTGATAAATAACATTCAAAAGTTAAAGACTGAGATTAAATAATCCACATTGTAACTATGGGTCATTCATGGCTATGGCAAAAAAAGAGCTTTGTTAAGAAATATGAGCAGTTTTCTGTCAGGTCTACACAAGGTTCATTAAGCCCATCCTTTTTGCTGTGTAATCAAGAGAGCACGTCATCTTTCTTTGCCATGATTTCACATATAAATCCAGTCTCAGGAAAGATACTATAGTAGAAACCCCCAAAATTACATTCAGCAAAGAACTAGAAACTGAGACTATAAAACCATATACCTGTGAAATGGTGCACTCCCAGAAAAAAAAAGTCATCTTTTGCACTGTATAGGTAAGAATTAACAAGAAAAATGAGGGAGATTTGATTGGTCTTTGTTATAGCTTGCCTATAGACTAAGCCCTATTTTGGAGCCAAAGGAAACACACACTGAGGTGGCAAATTGGAAACTCAAGGCTGAGGCTTCATTATGACTCAGTCAAAAGGAGACTGAAGAAAACCCCCAGCATCAACATAAGCAATCAAAAGTATTAAAAGCCAAGTCACGCAGAGTTCATTGCTGCATAAACAAGTCGTTTAAAAGAATTATGATGCCATTCAGTAAATCTACCTTCAGACGGCAACAATATTGTTGAAGACCTCCCAACTCTGTAGGCCAGTCCCACATTACACAGTTGGGAAATCTTAACTGAAGACAAAGAAATTCAAAGACTAAGACCATAGCAGGCCCCTTTCATTTCATATTTTCTCTACATTTGGAATTTATTCACAGCCTGAAACCCCTTTTTCTCTTTTCTGCTGTTGCCTTGGCACTCTTTCTGGATCAGCTTTCAGCAATTCTAGATATGTCAGACCTGGTATACTTTTAATCTAAGCCAGTAAGACCTGGGGCTTCTGGGAGTTGTTTGCCATTCTGAAAAGTCAGTTCTGGCTCGCATGCTTGTTTTTTAACTGCATGTATGCATTGTACTTTTAGGCTTGCAGGCGGGTTAAAGAATGTCTTTCATATTTAGAGCAAAATGAACCAGGAAAACCTAGCAATAATGGAGTAAAAGTAATGTGCAAATGACAAAGGACATTTTATTTTTTATTTTACATGAATTCACTGCTTTTCTCCATGACTCACTTACTCTTCCTTTTTCAACAGAAGATGGTTAGCTGATTCTTTGTGTTGCAGATGCATTTAGCTTTTGTTTAGACAGTGGAAAAAAATGAGTTTTCAGTGAGCTTCAGGGTTTTTTCCCCATCTATAAAACATGCTTTATGAAAGATGATGAGGAGGACAGACACACACACACAAAAAAAACATGCATGTCTACATCATAAAAGGTGGCGGCAACACAGAAAAAAATCTGAATATACTGGGCCAATCGGTGGCACTGTAAAACTGCCAGAGAACTGCACAAAAAGTGGAACTGCATAAGGTACATGTGGGATAGAGAAAGATGTAGCTTAGGCCTTAAATAGTTTTGTACTTGTCCTTGTAACTGTGCCTGGATATCTGCCACAAATTAAAAATACTCTAATCCAAATACTCAGATCTGGTTTGTACATGTTAGGAGGACTAAACTGTCTCCATCCACCTAGGAGCGAGTGTGATTGTTTATGAGTCAGTTATCCATCTGCTGAGGGCAACTGTTGTGAAACTAAGGAGCTGCCAGTAGAGGCTATTTGTCAGCGGAGAAATGCTATATAGACTATTAACACAGCCCAGTAGGGTCAGCTACAGTGGGTAGTATGGTGAAGTCCACAGAGGCTCACTAACCCCACACAACAGGAAAAGTAGAGAGCAAAACATTGGCAAATGGTTACCCCAAAAGACAATCCTATGACTGACCTCAGGGCACTGGGGGAAGTGCAGCAAAGATGCTGACCAGTCAGGTTTACCATATCCTGTACAGCATGCATATATAAATATATCATTAGCAAGTTCTGACATTTCTTGATATTTGTTTTCTTCCTGTGAAAGTAAATGTTTCAATCAGCTTTGATCACAGTAGAAAGCCATTTTTCTACAAAATCTCTCATTGCCTCAGCTTGGGTGACATATCAAATGAATAAACGTTTCATATCTGGAATGCATTGCATAGTAAATTCTCGTTCCTTAGCTTTTTTCCCTGGGTGATTATGGCTTGATTAGAATCTTTACTGGTTCAGTTAGCATATTGTAGTTAATCAGTCTTTAAGTGCACACCACCTGCAAGTCTACCCCCTTTAATTTCCAGAAGTAATTCACAGAAGTTGTAAAAGGGCAATCAGGTTTTTCTCTCTGTGTCTGTGAATAAATCTAATATTCATAAACCTATACCCATTATGGGATAAATCTAGTGTATTGCATGGCAACTTGATGACAGCAAAGTCTTCCTACTGGTTTGCTGCACAGGGACTTCAATATAACGGGTATAAATCCGTAATCACAGACAGACTCTTCATTGTAATTTCTGTGAAAGAGAACGTGTTAGGCTAAGAGATTAATGCAGTCTTATTCTGATTGTATGTCATACAGTGTGACATAAGCCTACCAAATTGACGCTGTTAAACCTGACGGTAATTGAGGCAGAAGTACAACTGCACATTAAGATATTTTACATTTTATTTACTCTAGTGTAAATCACTTGAAAGCAACATAATTTACTCAACCCAAGAACCTGGATCTGCAAACCTTGTATCTTTATAGATGAGTGAGCCTTGACCACTTTTCACTGAGCTTTACAACACAATGTGTCTTCAAGCACTTCAAATGTTGCCCAGTTTGCGTGAATGAAATCAATCTTGAACAAGACAGCAGGATATTCATGCAGGATTTAATTTACAGCTTCCCTGCTGTTTGTGAGCCTTTAAAACAAAGTGGGGTTCTCTTTAGCTAGCTCTTTGGTACACTCTACCAGGGCTATAGCACATTATATCTCTATGGCTTACCTCTGTCCTTTTTCTTCCTGTTCATATCCATATGAGCAAACTCCATATATATCTTAGACTTAAACACCATAGGCGGCACTCATAAAGTTTAATGTTGGCTCTAACAAGATGTCAAGGTCACACTGTTGTAATGTTATAGGAAGCCTCTCCCTCTTGCTCACTCTCTCTCAATGAGAAGTAATGAAGTTCTATTGGTCATAGTTGAGGAGCCCCATTGTTCAGCTCAGAGAGGGAACATTAATGGAATGGATTATTCATGACAGCTTGCTGAAAGGTTTATCACTCAGTCATACTGGAATATATTGTCTGCTCATGTCCCTTGTTGGTGTACCATTTCTGTTTTAGTGCTGCGCAGAAGTGCATCTACTACACACGTAAACACAGAGGCTGCATGCACAAAATGCTTTAGATTGTTATTTTGTGGGTTGGGTGGGGGTTGTCAGGATTTCCTGGACATTTCATAAAACTCAATATGGCATTGTGTTAGCTAAACTGTCTCAGCAAAAACGGCATAAATCTTTTAGCAAGGTCAAAATCATTGGGGGTGCCATGCTCTGAGGCTGTAGTCCTCCATGCAGTTGTCCTGGGTTCGATTTCTGTTCTCGGGCCATTTGCTGCATGTTTTCGCCTTTTCTCTCTTCTTGATTTCCTTTCTGTTTGCTGCTCAATAAAGGCCAGCAGAGCCTTAACTGCCTCCAAAAAACTAGGACAAAAAAAAACATGCATTATTGGGTTGTGTTTTCTTGAAAAGCAGCAGACTTAACCTCAAGTTAATTAGGCAATAAAAAGAAGTCATGATTTCAGACTTCAAGTTATTTTGTATTTTGTTTTAGACCTTTCTTTTTGCTCTCTGGGCTACATCCCTTCATAAAGCACTTAATGAGGTCAATCAAGTGCATCACTATGAGAGATTAATGTGGTTTGACTGTCTTTTGGTGAACTCTTTCCAATGCTTTCGTTTTCAGTTTTTCTTCCTAATGCACTCTGGTTATTTTAATCAATACTCTTAATAAGTGGTGCATGAATGAGATTGAAGGGAAGTGCAAGTTGAAGTGTGAAAACAGAACCGCCTAAGAGCCTTGAACATGTGTTGCTTGACACAGAAAGCTGTGTACCAAGTCCCACAGGCTTTTTTGAGTGTGTTGGTGTTTGTGTGTAGGCTCCTAGCCTCAGAACTTCCTACTCCTCCTAAGCACAACTACTTCCTGACCTCTTCACTTTATTCTTGACTTGTTTCCTTGCACATTTGATCACTCAATTTGTTACTCCCCCCCCCTGCACCATCAGACCCTATTTATGTATCCAAGTCCGTCATTCCACCAGGTCAGAAAGAGTCAAAATTCTCTACAATTACAACAGCTCATATTTAGACAATTTGCAAGGTTCTTGTCACTGAAGCATACTTTCTGTTAAAGCTTGTGTAAGTCCACAATATCTTTCACAAAAAATATATAGATATTTTATAAAAATAAATGGCATTGCAGTGGTATAAAATGAAGGTATGAATTGGCAAGCAATAAGTGAAGCTTTAGCAAGAGTTTTTTAATTTAATTTTATTTTATTTCTTTGGCCAAAACCACTTTTGGCAAAAAAGATAGATTTAGCCGAGGGGATTTGAAACTCCAAATGCTGGGAGTAGACGGGCTCTCAGGATTCAGTATGTTTATCCCACAATTTCCTTATTTGAGCTGACTAAAGGTAAAAATGTGTTTATTTATTTATTTTTTCATGTTGTTAAATATAGCTAGGATTATATTAAAATTGGATGGATGGATGGATTTGGAGGCATTTATCATTACACAAAGACATGGTTTTCTTAAAAAGGACAGTGGAATTAAAGAATAGGTTAATCTCTTTTAAATTAAACATAAAACTGATGAAGATAACCAATTTATCAAGACTATTCAAAAATTACCAAAATTTGTATTGCTTTATAATTGCATATTATAATGATAGTTTGTTTGTATACAATTAAATAAACAATTTGCCCTGTTCCACAGATTAAAAATGCATCTTTAAAAAGGTCAGATAAATTCATTTGTTAGAGATTTCTGATACCTTCCAGGAGTTTGGGAGTAAGAGAGCATATCTTGGACACCTATTCAGCTCAATGAAAGGGATGTCTGGATTCCTCTGTTCCCAAGGGTTCAGATAGAAGGGATACATAGCACCTTTGCGATTTGTCCATCTTCTTGATCAATAATGCATAAATGCTCTCATGACATCCAAAATATATTTTCCTTCCATATGCAGTTAAGCAGAAGACGAGCTATAATCTGATTTTCACAGAGAAAGACATGCTGGTTGCTGAAAATTGATCCTCATGTGCAGCCAGCTGGAGGATGAATACGTAGGGATCTCTTTCCAAAAGGGTTTGCCTATTTCTACTTCTGTAGAGAGAGGCTGTTACAGTTCCCTGAGTCTTGCATTACAACTAAGTAATGTGAAGTGCAGGCTGTGCTTCAGCAGCAGTGACGACCATTTGAATGACGACAAAGAATTTGCATTGATGTAGTTATGTATAGTTTAGTAATGATATCATTAGCGTAACTATTACATCATCATAATCATTGTACTGTATTTTTAGGCATCAGTTATACATTGTCCTATTTAAAACAAATGTGGAGCTTGTGTCTAAACATTAATGTAGAATGTTTTCCTTAACCATTATGGAACAACAACATGACAGGTTGCACTACATGACCCTTTTTTGCCCTTTTTTTCATCAGATAGAAAAATATATTTACAGCATAACAAGAAATGCTTTTGTTGTGATGAGGTTTTTTTTTTTTTGGTGCCTCTAAAATGCTTTCACAGATGGCTCTAAGGTTATTGTTCTAAAGTGCTTGTATTCGCTGTTAAATCAAAGGTCAGGTATTTCATGGTTAAACAAGTGTGTCACTGCAAAGGTCTTGCAGGATAAATGTACTTATTGCAAAAACATGTTGTCTCTTTTAGCTTTCAGTGACAGATCATTCTGTTAACATTTACTTCCCAATGTGGTTTTAGAGGAACCTTCTTGGTTATCTTGAGAATGGAAAACTACTCATCAGTGCAGGTTGACTTCAATTAAAAAGATGAAAAAGAATTTTAAAAAGTTCTATTTTCAGTGCCTACAGGAAAATGTGGTACTAAACTGCAGCTTATACTTGGAATCACGGCTTTATTGATTGAGCTTTTGTCACTTTAACAGCTCAGGAAACTGATTGTCTATTAAATGTTCCATTATTTGAAAGGCAAATGATTATAAGGGTAGTCTGTCATATTAACTCATAGCAATGACCCAGAATTGTTTTAATTACTGTCTTTAATAGTAGCTGGTGTTTTTTCTGCTTTGTATTATTATTATTATTATTATTATTATTATTATTATGATTATTGCAGTTTAAATGCTATACAAGTAAGTGCAGATAAAAAGTCTGAAAAAAAAAAATCTTAGTTTTGTAATCTACAAGGTTTTTCCCCATTTACATGAGGTGTAACACTTAACTCAGTAAAGATTCAGGCTAAATTGTCAGTTTTGTATTGGTCATGAAATCAGGCTTCACAGCACATACTCCATTAACAATGCAGCATTCATGCTTCTTCAATGGACTTTTGTTATTGCCCTGTGGGCAGCTAAAGATAACCTCAGTCTCAGCCTAATTCCAACCTAAAGATGATGATGAGCTCCATTTAGCTTGGCCTGATTAACAGTTTTTATCTATTTGGGACTCATATGACCCAATCTGTTTTCTAGGCCTGTGCCTTCATGTGCATGTGTTCAGTGTTTATGGGTAAGTATAGAGATATTTAGGGTCCCCAGGGAGAGGTTTATGCAATGGGCTTTACAGCCAAGGACAAAGTGTACAAGTGTGTCCTTGCTTTTAATTCTGCATCTGGGATGTAGTTGCATATGTATAACATGAGACATACAATAAGAGACCCACGGTTCTGTATCAGGGAGATTGAAAATTTCTGTTGCATCAAACATATTTCAACTACATAGGAATATAACTTCAATGAATTTGTCAAATACATTGAATCATACATTAGGTCACGTACTTGTTTGTGCCTGGTGTTTCCAAGGTTGGAGCCTTTGCAGTTGTTGCTTGTAAGTGTTAGACAAAGTCCAACAGTAGTTCACTTTATATCATTCTTTGAGATTCTTTTTGCGGACTTTTTTATTTTAGAATGTTATTTTATGAGTTATTTTGTAATATTTTATGTTGTCTGCTAAAACATCTCTCCATCAGCATTTAGTATAAAACTTTTTTTCCCCTAAGTTATTCAACGTCTTTTATTATATACATTTTTGTTTGTATCAGAACAATTCAGGTCAGTATAATAATTACCCGTTTCTTTTTTTCTCATTTGTTTCTGTTTTTCTTAAGACTCACTTTAGATGTTTTACAACGTAGCTAGAATCCTCATTTTAAAATGGAAAATGCTTTAATTTTTGGTACTTATGCTGATCAGTAAATAACCGACTAAAACAAAAAATGTATACCAAAAAAAGTTTTCTTTTCAGCAGATATTTAAATAATTGTAGTCAAAACCAAAAGTCAAATTGTCCATCATATTAGAAACATATTGTAAAAAGATCTGAGAAGATTCACTTTTGTAAGGCTGAACCTCATCAATTAGAGGAAGCTTAAAGTCTATTTACAGGAAGTACCTACTTTAAAATTTGGTCAGATCTTGGGGAGAAGGAGGATTATGTAATTTTCCATACTTTTGAACTGCTTTGTCAACAATTTGCTTTTATACTCTTAAGTCTCTTCATCTTCTTGATAAGTTCTTATGATTCATGAGATTATTGAGCTGTTGGTGGACTGAACTGAACTGTTTCTATAATGGGATATGAGTTTAGGCTGTTTGTCTTTCCTTAAGCTTACAAGTTATGAAATGGAGCTATGTAAAAAATTAAAAAATGACAAAATACTCTTCCTCCCAGAATGAACTGCAAGTTGTCATGCTTTTTAAGTCCGTAACGTTATTATTTTAGCCTAACTTGTGGTGATCCGAAACAAATGAAAATATCATTGTGATGCTGAAAAGCAGCAATATGAAGAATTAACACAGACAGATGGCAACAGCAAGAGACTGCAAACAGAAGAGGGGTGAGAAAATGATTTATAGTCTGAAAGGCAGATCATCCGACTGAGGAATAGAAAGAAAACAGACTTGCACATCAAGCTCGGAGGGTGGTGCAAGTTTGTGATTCATAAGGCAGCTGGGTCATAAGTCAAACCGTTTACCTTTAGCTGTCAGAGAAAAGAAAAACTTTTCAGCAGCTAGTTGAGCAATCAGAAATGAAGAGAATTTAAAAGTGGATTTTCAGTCATTTGGTTCAAATTCAAAAGTTTGCTGGCATGACAGTCATGGAAGATATCAAAAAGATGGAAGGAGCAAGGGTGACTTAAGAGCATAAAAGAAAAGGATTGAACACCAACCCCACAAGGTTCATTGCATAATGCATGTGATGGGATCTGGTGCATGTAAACGGTCTGTGAATCTTTCATTACATGTGATACCATTTGTGAGAAATAAAGGTTGCTGATAGTGGACAGAGCAGCCATTATGTTTATTGAGATAAGATCCCACAAAAGGAAAATGTTTTATTTAATGTGTGCATTTGCTTGTGTGTTTTACTGTAGTGAGTTAGACTCAGATTGTAAGACAGGTTGCAGTTCTTGTGGTTAAGTTCTTCATACATGAGGCAGAAACGTCCCGCTTCACAGCAAGCAAGTGAACTAAGACGATATAAAATTGGGAGAGTTGACATCTGTGGGATTGAAGGTTACTCAGTGCATTTGTGTTCGGAAAACTTCCCTTAGATATACTCTACGTACATGAAGAGAGAAGACCAGTCACTGCAATCAGTGAATCAAATAAAAAGGTCTTCACTTTCTTTCAAAATCACTGGGCTAACCAAAGTAACACGCTTGTATTCAATCTACTGATAAAACGCATTGCAACTCGTTAAAAGAAAACCTTTATTCTTATTCAGTATCAGATAGAATCATTGACTTTTCATAAAGTGTATTGATGTACTGATTTCAAATGTGTGACATCTCGAAGTTGTGAAGCCACTGTGACAATTTTGACGATTCCAAAATTTCTATGGTAGATTGGCTAGAGATCAAACTGTCTCTTTTTCTGTAGATGTTACAATGAAACTGTAACAGAAGTTTACAGTATCACTTCTGTTACACCATTAATGTACAAAACAGATATGACTTGATATGTGAGAGTATATTGTTACAGATTTCATATGTTACTACTCTCTGAAACACAAATCATCAGCTGACACAACAATGGGTTTCTTTGTAACAAACCTATTCATCACCACCACACACAGTATTATGATTTCTTTCAGCAATGCCACAGCATCCCCTCTTCTCCTCAAGAGTTGTGCACAAGCAGGAGGCTGATAACCACTGACCTGCCTGCTGACCTGCATCAGCCTCTGTCTCGGAGCCATGCAAGTTTGCATACCAACTTGCCTTGAAAAGCCTGAGCGGTTCCCAAAAGACCCATATCACAGTGCAAGGAGACCTCTGCTGTTTATAAATGTAAAGATATTCATCTATAAATTAGATCAGATTTTTACATGCATTTTGATTTTGCATTGGCTTCTTTAAGACAATTTGTTCATTACTGGATTCTGATTTTTTGTAGATAAAATTCATAGAAGCGTTTATTACAATAATAGAAGGTTGTTTTATCTAAGTTTTTAACAATAAATTTCTCAGATATACTTTTGTTGTTGCTGTGTATTTTAACAAATGTAAGATGTGCAAGATCTTTAGATTTGGGCTATATGCTGTGAAAACTTGCAGGCTGAAGAAAAATACATTTTTTGTACAAGTAAAGGCTACATCCATCCATCCATCCATTTTCTTTTCACCCTTCTCCCTAATGGGGTCAGGAGTTGCTGGTGCCCATCTCCAGCTGCGTTCCGGGCGAGAGGCAGGGTACACCCTGGACAGGTCGCCAGTCTGTCGCAGGGCAACACAGAAACAGACAGGACAAACAACCATGCACATACACACTCACACTGAGGGAGAATTTTGGAAAGGCCAATTGTAAAAGCTACATATTGGGCCTTTTTTTTTTTTTTTTTACCATTTTGAACCTCACTGCTCTTCAGGGACTCTGCCACAGAGTAATGGAGCTCGACAAAAGTCTTTGAGTTACTATATCAACACAGAATTTCCACTGAAAGTAAAAAAAAAGAAATTATATATATATATATATATATATATATATATATATATATATATATATTATATATATATATATATATATATATTATAGATATATATATATAATATATATATAATATATATATATATATATATATATATATATATATATATAATTCACCCCTGAAAGGGGAACATTGTCAGTTTTGCTGATTATTAAGGACATTTCTTATTCTTTTGTGCAATTCAGCTATACAGGAACATGATGCAGAGTTATATCCTGTTGTCACAAGGACAAGTTGGTATTTTTCTTGTTTTGCATTTTTTTACACTCTAACAAAATTGATGTAGTTAAGGGAATAAATTTCACCTTCATTTTTTTTATGTTTCCAGTTGTCAATTGAGGCCTGTAGATATTCATGTTGTTTAGTTTCTTTTTATAATCAAATGTGGATTAATTTAACTTTGCTTCAAATTTGCTTGCATTTCAAAGATCTTTAAACCAGACCTCAAACAACTAAGTGTAATCCAGTGAATTATGTTCCCCTCTGCTGCATTGGTGCCCTTAAGTAAGTAAAGCACTTAACCTTCAGCAGCTCTGGTGGAACAACTCAGTGGCCCACAAAAGAAGACTGTGGATTGATCCCAAGTTTAAATGTTTGTAGATGTAAACAAACCTTGCAGAGCTGCTGCAGTAGGTCGTCTTTTGAAGAGTGTTAGGTCTTGTCAAATTCCTTTCTCATGCCACATGAAGGTTTTTTTCCCCCTTTTTTTTCTTCTAGTGTCTCTGTTACCATAGCACAATAAGCAGTAGAAATCCGCCCAATGCCACATAGTTTTTCTCTGAATATATGGTGTAAACTATAAATGAATAAACCAAGTCAACTTCACACATTTATTGCGCCTTGTAAAAATCTTAAATTTTTGTACTTGTCTGTCCTCTTACAATTTCAAATTTGAGTGACTTTCTAAGCAGGGCTGTAGTAGCCCCTAAAACTCTAACTTAGATAAGTAGATGCAGGGATTGGTCATTCAACCAGCCAGTCCAGATTAAAAAATGTAAAGCAAGAATGTGAAATTAATTTAAAGAAAAATAATAATTTAATTTAAGTTGTTCTTATTGCCTATCACATAAAATACTTTGGTTTTTGTAACCTGACAAAATGCTCAGTGTGTGAGGCCAACTAGAATCCAAAGAGATGTGCTTAATTGTGTTTGTCCAATTGTTTTTAGTTTTTATTTTGAATAATTTATTGGTTGAAATTATCTGTAATTTGCTACACTGAAGAGAAATTTGTGCTAAAGAAACAAAAGATCTTCATACAGTGGATGTTTTGATTTAATATATTAAAATGTGGAAACCCTGTCATTGCTCTCTGATGCCTGGAATTCTGCTTGGAAATTAATTGGGAAAGACAAAATAAGAAAACACAGCTCAATTAGTCAATCATACTTTTGCAGTATTTTATCGGAAATAGGTCAAGTACAAATAAAATGGTAAGAATGCATGATTATTCTACAATAGAGCTCAGTTTAACACATTGCAGTGACCCAACTCCTACTCTCTGTATAATCACCTCAGGTGAAGCAGCTGTTTCTATGCTCTCAAGAGGTTTTCTTATTGTTTCAAACACAGAAGAACAAGACTGCTGAAGTTGGAACCGCAGATGACAAATTATTCATAATAAAATATGGAAATTCAAAGGCAGAAAAAAAGTATCATGAATAGCTAAAAATGGTAATAGTGCAAGGGGTCTGAAAAAATGGAAAGTGCTTAAGAAAGCTCAGTTTGTAATTAGGTTGGCAAGTTTCCCAGGCAGACATATTTTAAGCACAGTAGATGCATTGTGCATATTGCTGATCATAATTTTAAGTCTGTTTACTGCAAGTCAATGTCAGATTAAGGAAACTGGTGCAGCAAATGAACCAGATCTTATTTTATTGGAATTATTTTGAGCGGTTCTTAAAAACGAGGTACACGTTATTTTTTAAAAATTTGTGTAACCAGATTACGTGTTGCAAATTATTTCTGCCCAGGTCCCTTTTGCAAATGAGATCTGAATCTCAACAAGTTTTACATGATTGAATAAAGAGAAGAAAAACAAACATTTTTCATATTTTGTTGTCTCCAAACCTAGAAGAACATGAGAAGGAGCAAAACTGCACATTTACTTGTGGACCTAATTTAATTACTCAGCTGGGTAATCAATGCAAAATGTGCAGTGGTTGTATTTGATTGCAATATGATATTGAGGGATACTGTCTTAAAAGGTGTGCTCATGTACAGATAAACAAACAAATAATGCAATATGTCATAACATTTTTAAATACTTTGCCTGTGTCTTGATAATGCTTGAAAAATGTCAGACCAAATACTTGCTGATTTTGTAGACTACGAGTTGTAAAGACATTATGAGCCATGGCAATGTGTCAGAAAACATTAGCATATCCATTCAAGTGCATATATAATGTTTTCATAGGGCTTGTTTTCAGTGTTGGGTATCCTGAATATGAAATTTGTGAGACTTTATTTGAATTATACATCCTTTTCCCCCCCATCAATTATTCAGCTCACAACGCAAGTGTTTCATTTGGTCATTAACATGCACAGCAATCTGCGAATTGTTATGATTGTGTGAAACACAAACATACAATAATATTTCCATTTGCACCCTGTTCACTGTAACATAGGTTTACACAAAAAGTGAATCGGTTAAACAATACCTTTCATTGTTAGAGAGTCTGAACAGCAATGCAATTTGTATGAGTTCAAATGCTATTTCTTTTTGCATCTGTAATTTGGAACAAAGGGAAAGGTTCAAGGTTGAGTCAGAAAATCACAGCCTCAGAGTGGGAGGGTGAATCTAGGTCTTATGTGAGGAGAGCAAGACAACAAAAAGAATAGGGGATGCATGGAAGATAACAGGGATTTTGTAATACACAGAGACAGCGAAGATGGAAATGAAGAAAATATAGGATTTAAGGGCTTGGTCTGAAAAAAGACAAGAGGAGTGAGGGGATCAGATGGGGAAATCGAAAGAAAAGATTTAGATGTAACGTATAGAGTGGGAATGAATGGAGCCTGAAGTGAATAGCCGGGCTGCAGTGCAAGAAGTGGTATCTTTGTGATAAAGTGCTGGTAGGTGGACTAAACAGTGGCATGAAGTTGAAAGCAGGGGGTATAACAGGTCTCCAACAGAGGGGTATAACCTTGTCTTTCAGTCTTAAAAGAGGTAAAAGTCTGTTTCACACGCATCACATTGCCTTAATTGTTCTTGTGCTTATTTTCCCTCAGTTTCCCCTGCCCTTCTTTTCTCACCTTCCCACAGACCAAGTATAGAGAAAAGATGACTTCGATGTTCTTTTTGTTTAATGCAACCTTCTACCACTGCCCTGGTAAAATGAAAGCCTGCTGTGCAGCCCTGGACTGTCTACAATGAGTTATATGATTATACAATATATGCTGGTAGACAAAAGCTATTATCCTCAAAACCCAAGGTAATACCGCTGATGTTCTGCTGGGAATGGCTGCTGGAAAGGACTAACTCAAAAACACCAACAAAAAGGTTTAGAGCTGGTATAGAAAACAGAAAATCCCTATTCAGTTCTGTGCTCTAAGAACATTTGATTGTACTAGCAGAGAAGGCAATATGGTTTGCATATTAACAAAAAGCCATAACGTACAGATTTAGTATACATCAGATTATAAGTGATGACAGTGATGACACTGATATTCTGATGTAAGAGTTTAAATATTTAGATTATTGATTTTGTAATAACACAAATATGGGACTTCTGTAACACAGCATAGACCCATTAGTAAATGTTTGAAACTACGTACCATATAACTCAACATTTGTGCTGATATTTCTTTATGTATTTGATTTTTACAAACTGCTGAAGTTGAAAAATTAGATCATCTGATATTGTTAGATTGGTTCAGATCTTATTTGATAAACCAGAATTTGTTTGGTCATTATAAATTGGAAAAAACAAAAATTACACGTTGGGCCTGTCAAGACAGCGATTAAACCTCTTTTAAGGAAAACAAATCCATATGCATCAATTATAAGTAATTACATGCCTACATCAAAACTCATAATTTTTGCTAAAGATAATTGGAAAGGCAGTTTCTCAACATATTTGCCCCTTTATGATATACAAAGTCTTAATTTCTTTCCTATCAGGCTTTAGGCCACACGACAGCACTGAGACTCAATCAGCATATTTGGTAAAGGATATTCTCCTCAGGATGTCAGAAATCTGTGTGTGTCACTTTACATTTTTCTCTTATTACTCCATCTCAGTTGACATTGTTTATTGAAAAATACAGTTCATATTGATGGAATGGGGAAAATGGGAGGGATTGTGTGGTACTGTTCTAAATTGGTTCAAATTCTATTTGGCAGGAAGGGATTCTTCTTTTTTTCATTCAGTAACTATAAATTTGGCCAAGCAAAAAATAATTTGGGGGTTTTTCAAGGGTGAGTTCTCCAGCCATTAATATTCATCATCTATATGACTCCTAGATTCTAAATTACAAAGCGCAACACCTCTCACTATATGTATGCTCAGAACATACAACTTTATACCAGCATCAATGAAAATGAGTTGCACCTGACCAGTTGTTAAATCACTGCATAAGCTTAATTTCTTTAAATGATAAATCTTAAAAGGTTTATTTGTCTTTAATGTACTAAATGATCATTGTCCAGAATACATTTTTGGAAACAGAAAATTATCCTGCAGCAGGTGATTTGTTGGCTTGGAATGTGCTTTGGGTTAATTCTGCATAACTCCAGTGCGCTTGACATCAGGGCCACTAATTGATGGCCAGGGATTCAAGATTTTCTATTGGAGGGCAAAAATCTTGGTTTCATCAATTATGACCAAGTTTTCCAGGTTATACAGTGGTAAAGCAAGGCCAGACTATCATAGCTATCACCATCTTTTTAAGGTTATATGTTCTTCCTCTGGAATGTGGTGTCAGTCTTCAAGCTCAAAATTGTTACCTTTGCCCGACTGACCGATTTCAATGATGTCTGTTCTTAGTTGTCTTTAGATAAATGTATGGGATGTTACTTTTTGAGATACTTTTGCCTATTCCATGTTCTCAGGTACTGTGGATGTTTTCAGTTTCTTATTTCTTAGGCAAGAAAAAAATAATAAAGAATTTATTAAAGGGATTTTTGGATTTCGCAGGATATGGTGAAAGTGTGTTGTATAAATGTTGTAAATCAGCTGATTTAGTGATTTAACAAGTCTGGTGAAACCTTTTTCACAGAGGACGAATTGTTTTGAGTAGTTTATTTTCTCTTCAATAAGAGAGATAATAGAAGATCCCCACATAAAAACTGCCTTTTGTCTTTTATCATGTTACCGTTATCTGATATTTTAAAAAACGTGCTTGATCTGTGACCATTTGAACAAACATAAAAATCCATAAGTTGGCAAATACTATTTGACTGCACTGTTGCTTGTTAAGTTGGCCATTGCCCATGATCCTGGCATTTCCATGAGCATTACTCCTACTACAGATACTATTACAGAGACTGGTGGTGCTGTCATGCTGGGCTGTTAGTGGAACATACTGAAAGGATTATGCAGGAATTGCTTTCTTTTCTATTAATTTGACATATGGACCATTTATGTAACCATTTATGCTTTCCAAGAAAGGTGTATGTCACTGTACATGGATAGTGTTCCCTTCTATAGTTGAATTGAGCTACTTGAAACCATGTTCTCACACATGTATGCCATAAAGTGTGTTGTACTTTCAAGGACATAAAACGAATGAACAAGATAAGTGATGCAATATACTCAAAATACTGGTAGTGCTTTATATATCCCATAACATGGCCTTAGATGACTGAACACAGCGCATTTCTGACATGGTTGTGTATTTGAGTTGGCATATTACATGTTCAATGCTTCATATAAATGCCAGGATTTCTGCCAATATACAAGGCTTGCATGTCAGGAGCTCCAGCCTCAGGAATCTAACAAGAGCTCCTGAATAAGTAATGACAACATAAAACATGCTTATAGTGATGCTATTCACCCAAATGGGCAAGGAGAGTGCACACACAAAGATGTGTAGAGATATATGTCACCTTGTGAAACACTGATCATGCGTGTCTTTTTTTCCATCTAGATAGGATTAAAAAAAAGGTGTAAGCGAGCAAAGGGTTACAAAGAAGAGGTTCATGAACCAAGAATGAGTAGGAGTTCTAAGAGTATAAAAGGGACATCATTTATGTTTAAAGTATATGAGGAGGAAAAAAAAAAGTAAGATGGAAGTGAAGTCTGCTGTCCATCTAGCTCTGCTCCATGAAGTTAATAAACTGCCCAAGAGCAAAGCATCATGGGTCATAAATCATTCCAAAATGGGAAGAAAGAGAGGTAGAGTGATGAGAGGAGGATAGAGGGCACGGGCGGAAGGAAACGGGTCAAGGTCGACATGAGGAGACGAAGCTTTGAAGGGAAGAAATGGGCATTGGATATGAAAGAACAACCAGTGAATGGCCCAGATATTTGCTGACCTTGTCCTCATTGGCTACTCTGCTGGCTGCCTTTCTTTCGGATGGCAGACAGAGTACGTTTGGAAGAAGAAAAAAGAGAGAGGCAGATGCAAAAGTAGAGAAAGCTACTGAAACTGTGTGTGTGTGTGTGTGTGTTGTGGGGGTCGTGTTTGCATGTTCTTATCTGACTGCCTTTGCACCCTACCATCTTGCCTCCCAGTTTCTCTGACATAGATTAATTGGCTTCTATAAATCTAGGTGGAGTGCCAGTTATCTATGTAATCAGCAGCAAAGTGTGAATAGGCGGAAAATTAACATTAAATTGCACATCATGCTCTGGGTCTCGGTATATGGCAGCTCACTTTATTTTTCAGAGTAAGAACAGCATGAGGCACAGATGTTTCATCCCATCATGGAAAACATTTCTAATTCCTTTCTTGCTATTAATAACAAAGAGCTTTTAACAACCTTGCCTGAACTCTCCATGGTACTTTACTAGCAAAGGACACAATTTGGTCATTGTGCTTCTACTTATATTTTTTCTGCTCTAGTAATTGGCTCCCTGCTTTCCGGGAACTCCGTGTTGGATTCTATAATGGCAAGTAAGTGAAAACATGAGATGATGGGGATTTTTTTTTTTTTGCAATAAATTAAACTTATCTGTTCCATTTATTTGGTGTCAGGTTAAGTCAAAATGACAAACCTGACTGTAGTATTAAAACTATTTGATGCTTGGAATCAAGACTTGATGGTACAGCATAGTTTTGTGCTTGAAACAAATCATAGAAAAACAAGTTTTCTGAAACAAACTCATGAAGTAAAAACTATTTTTGTGAAAATTAGAATGTTACAGGAATGTTTTTTAATTACATTTAGGAATTATGTGACTAGGTAATGGGGAAACGATGCCATTTGTTTGCATTTGTGACATTTTGTGGGGCTGATGTCTCTAATTAAACTCTGTTGCATCACTTGAAGCAATACCTTTTCACATTGTATTCCATTACAGCTTGTGGCCACCAGACAATGAAGTAATCGAAAACTCACTACTTATTGTATCCTCAATAAACAGACAAAAATGTATTTACTTGTCAGAATTTGGCCTGTTGTTTTCTAATCCTCCAGATTTTTGTGACAAAGCAAAGAAGTTGAGTTTTCATTAATCAAAACTACTGCTCTAATTTTTTCTTTCTCTACATTTTTGTTTAGTTCAGTGCCCTGTCAAAGCTTGTGTGCTATCCTCACTAGTTTATTACAATGCAGAGTGACTGGTATAAGGCAGCTTCTATGGTTCAAATAGATAACGTGTGCTTTTGGCAGGATTATTTCAGAGTTTGTTTCCTCTATAAAACAAACTCGGACCTGTGCACGCATTCCTTAAGGAATGCGTACTACAAGGTAGGTATGGATATGGACAAGCTATATTGGCTCACTAATTTGTCTTTTTTTCAAGTGCATACCAGTTTGCGTGTGCATTTGTGTGTGTGGAGCTTTAGACCTCTTCACGATGAAGTATGAAGCCCTGCGCACGTTTCTTTCTGTCTGCAGATGCTCTGGACAAACCCAGTCAAAGCCGTGCGGGATAAATTTAGCTCGTGCTAACACCCTTGGAGGCCTCTTAATAATTGAGAAGGCATCTGCTCCAATTAATGTGGCCCTCTAAATGGAATCCCTATTTAAATTTTCTCTAACTGGGTCACTCTCTTTCTCACTCTTCTGTCTCGCTCTCTCTCTGCGGTGCAGTAAAAAAAAAAGAAAATGAGCCGCCTTCTACTTTTAAATGGTTTTTAGCGTTTCTGAAACATCAGCTTGGACGTTTAGCCTGAGGTCTCATGAGCACACAGACAGTGAAATAAAGTTTTGACAGATTTTTCATGTAGGCCTCGTTTGAAAGAGAAGAAATCTGGAAGTTCTTTGAACTCTGACTTGATTGAGCGATCTAACTTATTAAATCAAAAATTGGAGGGAAAAGTTACCTTTTGGCCTAATTATGGCTGTAAGCAGTTTCACAGCTACCTTCTAGATCTTGATTAGTCACAGCCCGCTAGTGCTTAAATTGGATAAAACCTTGATCATCATCTTAGACGTAATTTTATTGCTTATTCAAGCTTATATTTCATGCTGGATTTGATTGCATTAGAGAATAAAATATAATCTTGCTGAGGCAGAGAAAGTCAAAAATCTCCCAGAAAAGTGTGCATGTTTTACACTTGATTACAGAATTTGATGTTCATTTAATGCTAGAAATAGAATAATAAATAAATAAATAAATACAAGGTAATAACCAAGAACTGAAATAATGTGATCAGATCTGGATAGGTGTCAAAAGCATTGAAATTTCCTCACTAAATCTAAATCTATCCTGTTCTGCCTTTTCTTGTGCTTCTGTGTCACCTGGAAATGTTCTGAGGTAAAATGAAGCGTTAAAGTCAAGGGTGCTTTTATGGTCCTTGCAGGAGCAGTCAGATTGAGGTTTTAGACTCTGTATTAGCTTTTCTCGGAGTCTGCTCTTCTGAACAGAAATCTGGGGGCTGTTCCTGGAATCTAATGGAGTCACTCTGGGAGTCACTCTTACAACCACAGAAGTGTGCTGATTACAACTAGCACTACTGATGTCTTTAGTTTCTTTAAATTCTCAGATTCCTCCCAGTTCTTTTTATATTTGCAATTTCTTCTGCTCTTTCTTCGTGGTTCAATCACTCAGGATCCTTGCATCTTACACTTCTGCCGGTAGTTTGTCAGTCACCACAATGCGTATTTGGTCAACTATTACTGGCTTGTCAGTTTCCCCCACTTTTCGTTGCTTCTCCCACTTTAACTGTGAGCCTTCCAACCCATTTTCAGCAGAGATGATCCTGTAGACAGTTCCAGCCAATTGGTTGTGATGTTCTTAGATACTATGACAGTTCAATTGATTCTTCTACACACGCTCTGGAGCTTACTTGCATCCCCTGCCTGCTGTCAGTTTATCAGATTTCTCTTTTTTCGGTGCATCTCGGCCTAAGTCAAGCATACATATCCACATTGATCAGCAGTTGGTTTCTGAGATTAACATTGCCATGTGAAGCTCTACTGAGAGGAATACAAATCAAGAGTGGATATTCATAAGTGGTGCAGTGAGTCCATTCAACTAGTTTATTTGAAGTGTTTTTGCCCAAAGACTTGAATGCTTTGTGTTGCAGAGCCCTTGCTCGTTTTGATGCCACAAAGTGGAGTTCTTTTGTCCTATGTTTGTTTTCAATTTACTAACAGGACTGAAGTATAGTAAAATGTGGAACTGAAATAAACTGAGACTTCTGGGCCTTATTTTGAGTTGTGTTGCTGGAATAAAGAGTTGTTTGCCTGCTCAACAAGTGTTGGGATGTATTTTCAATATATATATTTTGTTCTCCAACAAAACTATTACAGGGTTTCCCTGGAATCTATTTATTGTCTTCCACTTATCTGAGAGTACATCACAAGGACTAACGGGTCCATTAAAGAAACCCAATCATCTCTCTCCCCTGTGTCTCTCTCCATCCCCTCTCTGAGTTCCTCCCAAACCATATTTTGCTTCTGCAACCACAAAAGCTCAAGTCCCTCTGGCCACCCAGTAGCAGTCTGCAGTTTCATGAGTTCCCAGAGACAAGTAAGCCCAAAGGAACTCATCATTCAACTTGACAGCTTTCATCACTGCTGGTATGGCCGTTGACAGTGGGGGACCACCAGGTCAGTTATCCCAGGTCCAAGAATATTCTTTAACATTCGCCTGTTCAGGAAGAAAATAAAAGCTTTATAATTTAAGTTGGGTGACAATCCTACTGCACTTTTTTCTCCTCTCAAGTATCTTTACATCTCAAAGCCAAAAATGGGTTAGCTTCTGACAGAACCTCTGATTTTGAGTTCCTCTTCATATAAATATAACATTTCTGATGGGGAACAAGCTCAGAAAAAAACAGAGCTTTAATCTGTCAGTTTGCTCTGGGTCAGGCAGTGGCTCTGAACCGGCACCTGTTCTGTCAAACCACAGCTTTACCCTACTTTCATCTTTGTGTAATCTGTCTATATAAATGTTGTTTTCAAACTTAGGACTTTTTCAGCTATGTGCTTTGTCTTAGCTCGTGAAAGACATAAATAAAACAGGACAGATGGGTAACGTTAGAGGTTGTAGCGTTAATGGATGTGCTTTTTCGTAACTTGCTGTAAATAGATATTACTACAAGACCCCTCCTTACCATTGCACCTGCACACCAGAATTATGGCTGCAATTAAGCGGCTGTGGATGAAAAGATGATACGACTCCAGAACTGCAACTGCTAAAGAAAGATTTGGCCCTCAGAACTGGAGATAAAATCTAAACATATCAGCAGAAGCCAAACATACAAATGATTTGGAGTAAGTATGACAAGCCAAGAGTGAAACAGTTTAAAAAATCAGAAAATGTATATGCCAAAGCCATCAGTGCGATTAAAAATTAACAAGTTTGAAGAATGCATTTTCAACCCCTCTGTCACATCTATAGCTAAATTGTAAAGGATTTAGTTTATCCTTGATGAATTTGACCAATTCCCTCTTAGTTCATTTTTTAAGAGACTTCATGACTAAACAGGTTTTAGCCACAGGTCAAATATCACTTGTAGGATGACTTGGTTTTTGTCATAGGAAAAATGCATTTCTCTACACTCCAGGAAACTGTTGCTGCTCCAATGACTGCCTGAAAAGGTAATTAAAAAAAACACCAGAAAGTTGATCTGCACAATGCTTGAGGAGACGCCTTGAGGTATTATCGGGACCAGGACTTTTAGTAGTTTTAGTTCCACTGAGCACACTCCTGACAGCCTGAACATAAAAGTTACAATCTGAAAATGGAAATGAGGAAATCTCCTGTTTGATTTGTTTGTTTTTCCTTCAGGGAATATTTAATACAGAGAACTGAACAGAATACGGTATGATCCAAAAGGAAGTAAAAACTGTAAATTTAGACAGAAAAATAAATCAAAATAAAATAAACATTCAGGAAGGAGAACACAACAATAAACTATAAAAACATACCTGAATGAAATAAATACTATGGCACAAACTATCAATCATAGTTTGTGCCAAGAAACAATCAAACCAACAGACAAAAATCCAAATACCCAAGAACTGCGAAACAACCGTGAAATGTCAAACGGACGACTCCCTTTATGTTTTCGAGGAGCTTTTGTTTTACATCTTAATTTTTTATGTCAACGTTAACACCATGATGCTTGTAGTTGATAAGTGACTCCAATGCACTTCAAAGTTAACTTCTGGATATGATTAAGAACTGGCTTTATACTTTAGTTTGTAATATTACTGCTTTTTGGATGAATCTATTTAAAAATGTCACCATGTTTGTCTCGTATTTGTATGACATTAAGAGGAACTCCAGCTCTTATATTTTTCACTTAAAGCACCACATAAAAGGTTTTTTGTGGTTTCATGAGCACATGTTTAAGGCCAGAGGAGATTAATCCTTTAGAGTTTTGCCTCCAGATTAATGAATGCATTCGCTCTATTTTTCTGCTGTCTTGATTCTTTTACGAAGTAGCTGAAGACTCTTTCCTGACTGATAGCTTTATGCTGTATGAAAGTTTTGTCTTCTGTTTTTTAATTCTTGCTTACATTGTGAAGCACATTGTGATTTTTTTTGACCTGGTACTATACAAATAAAGTGTACATATTTCCTTAATATACCCATTTCAGTTCTACTTTATCTGGAGGCATCTTACAACTGCTTGCATGAGATAGATACTATATTTGTGTCTCAGATTCTGTCTCATGCGGCAAAGCTCACCTTCTATTTCTGACGGGTTCATTGAATTTTTTTTTTTGCATCTATGATTATTCAGCCACTTCAGTGTGCTGTTTTTACATACTGTGCAGTGGCGTATCCTTTGATAATGGTGCTGTACCCTTATTCAGTTTGTGCTTACTGCAGTTACTGCAGTGGTGTTCTGTCCTTTGCATTGCAGTAGCTATTTATATCTAATTTATCAGTTTGTCACTTAATGAGCTGGTTTAGGCCTCCTCCTGACTTTCTTCTCTTTTAGCTTTTCCGACGTTAACAAACCATATAATTATGGCATCCTGTTTCTTTCGGTTCGTTTTTATATGAGCAACTCTGGTTTAAAATCACAACTGTTATGTAATCCCCAAAGGATTTCTTGTTTGGGTGATCCTCTCACAGTCTGAGTGAATCTGAGGGTGATTTGTATCTTTGTTTTTTTTTTTTTTTTTTTTTTTTTTTAAATCATTGTTAGCTAGTTTGAAGTGAGGAGAATTTGATAATCATTTCCATACCTGTTCCCAACTGTGGATATGCTGTGTGGTTGTAAGTGGGTGTGATGCTAAAAATAGCCATGGGTACAGTAAGAGTACAGCTGAACCCTAACTGGATCAACAGTTAAATATATGGATAGAAACCAGTAACTTATTTTTTTCTCTTTCTTTTATTTTTTCTACTTCTTGATGATTAACAGATTTTGCTACATTATTTGCTATTTATAGCACACCCATGGATAGCACAGCTTCACACATGTATTTATGTTCAAACGATCAGTGACATGACATGAGTAATATAATGTATTGTTATTTTTAAGTGTGTCTTTTCACTGAAACTCTTCGTTGAAACAATAGACTTCAATAGAGATAAAATGCCTCTCTTTAACAAGTGGTTGCAGGAAAGGAGTCCAGAGGACGTCTGCTCTGCAATCCGTCTGTCTGGATAGTTTGACCAGTGATGTGTTGCATTTGAAGTCTATGTAAAATTTTGCTATAACTATTCCTTCTATGGTTTTGTTCAGCTGCATTCAGGCCTTTAAAAACCAACACACTTTCAGACTCAGTCCTGTTCCTCTTTTTGCTCAGTGGGCTCCAATTCCATCATGTGTGACAACAACTCTGTAAAAACATGGAAATGCTGAACGGGCAGAAATGGCTGAACAGATTCCATCCAACGTAGGCAGTGTGGTGCTATTTTTTTGTCCAGCTATTGCAATTCTAAGTTTGGCTAGAGTATCTTTTTGAACAGGTGTCCTAAATATTGGCACAGACAGTATTTATTCCTATTAGGTGGTTGCAATAACTCTTCAAAATATATCACCCATGGCCCATCTTTAACGACAAACAAGGAGGGTAGCGGTGCAAAAATATTGGAAAAAGCCAGTAAACTGCTGTCACACGTTTTTACCTTACTGTGTATGCTTGCATTTTGTAAAATATGTTCCCAAGGAGTCCCTTCACATCTTTGAAGTACTACTGTTACCGTCTGTGCTTGTTGGACAGGAAAGTTGTCCAACTTTCCTTAACTTTAATTAATAATTAAAGTTATTAATTTTATTTAACTACACAGATGTGGTACCAGTTGTGTGACTGGCATAATTCTGTAAACCTAAAAAATTAAAAATGTACTAAGCCTCTCTAAAACAATATAATTAGTTAACCTCTAAAAGGTTTTGCAAATTTATGTAGTTTGGTTACAAGTAATTTTTTTTTTTTTTTTGTAAAAAAACACTTGTAGTTCTTGTAATTAAAGAATTATAGAAACGTTTAGACCAGGCTGTAGCCCAGGAAAAAAAACAAACATTAAACCTCTATTTTTCTAGAAAGTGTAACGTAAACTATTCATGCCACCTACAGCATGTTGAAAGTTAGAACAAAAGAACCCTTTATATGTTACTGAGACTTTGGGGTTAATGTGGTATTGGTTCTCATATTTCCAAGACAGGATTTTATTACGGCAGACTAAAGCAGTCATTCGCTTGTTTGCTTTGACAGTTAAGCAGATGACGAGTGTAAGCAAAAGATTTCTTATCAGAGTTGCCATTAGAGATTCCATGTTTGACACACATTAATTCTATTGATGCAAAGCAGCAAAAATGCCGCTATAAATATGCTTATAGGGTAAGCATATTTATAGGGTATAGATAGGGTGCATACACGTGCATGTATATGCACTTTTTATAAAATGGCCTAAGGGAAAGGCCGAGTATTACATTTTAAAAAGAAATCGTTGCTTATGAGATGGAAAGCACAAAGGGGCTGCCATAGCAAGAGAATGAGAAAAGCAAAAAGGGAGATAAGGTTAGCTTAAGAGAGGGTGAGGTGAATTCAAATGAGAATGAAAGAATGTGGAATGTTAGCAAAGAAGAGAGCAATGTGTAGGGAGTAGTACATGTCTTAGGAGTTTTTTTTTTTTGTTTTTTTTTACATCGGGTCTTTAGAGCTCCTCTGTGCTTTAGAGATCAAAATCTGTAAAAGGAGCTTCAATCTGAATTCTGCATTCATTCTAACTAGCATCTAAACACAATTCTATCTCATGTTCATGTTAAAAGGAAACAGTGGCTCTCTGAAAGAGAAGTAGTGCATAGACACTGAGGGGGAGCAAATGTGGAGGTGGAAAAACACTGGCATAGTCAGATTCTGTGACTGAAATCAGGGCCAAAATAACTTTTTGCTCGTAGAAAGAACTGAAAAAAAGAAATTGATTTCTGTGGAGTTCACATTTGCATGGTAAATCGAAGGTCATGACACTCCTGTAAACCTTCTAATCTAAGCTGTGGAACCTTTTAAAGTCCCAAGCGGCAACACATCAAAACTAGCTTGTTTAGATTCTTGAAATCTGCTCTAATTGGTAGCAGCAGCTACCATGGGTCACAAAGCAGCTTAAAGCAGTCATTAGTTACAATCAGCTGTGCAGTTTTGGTGTAAAAGTTAATTTATTTTCTTTCATCTATCTAAAACCAGATATGAGCCTTCTGGGAATTTGTTCCACAAGACTCCACATAATTAACATAACACCTGAGCACAGCAGATATGTTACAAACATATTAAGCATTTTGTGCGACCGGGTCTTGAGTTACTCATGAAATATGCCTACATTTCCGTAGTTCAACTGTGTCTCATCTCAAAATTCATATGGACATAGTACTATAATCACCCTGGTAAGTAAGCAAAGTCACATGGGGAAAGCAATTCTATCCCCAATTAAATCTCCTCACAGGACTGGCTTTACATTAATATAGTGACATTAACGGCTTTGATCTTGGAGCCCAATGTACTGCTGATTCAGAAATTTGTGGCAGAAGTAATCTTTTAACATGCTGTGGGATGGTTGTGACCAAGCTGTGGCATTGCTGAGGATTTGTGGAAGCCCAGGTTGCTTTTAAATCAAATCAAATTTTATTTGTATAGCACATTTTAGCAGCAAGGCATTTCAAAGTGCTTTACATCATAACAAACACAAAGTCATGCAACATAGAATAAACAATCAAAACATTACATTATGTCATTAAATTTTTAATTGATTACGTTTCAAATACAACTGGGTTTTTAGTCGAGATTTAAATGAACTCAGTGTTTCAGCTGTTTTATAGTTTTCTGGAAGTTTGTTCCAAATTTCTGGTGCATAGATGCTGAATGCTGCTTCTCCTCGTTTGGTTCTGGTTCTGGGGATGCAGAGCAGACCAGAACCAGAAGACCTGAGAGCTCTGGAAGGTTAATACAACAACAGCAGATGTTTTATATATTGTGGTGCTAAACCGTTCAGTGATTTGTAAACTAACAACAGTATTTTAAAGTCTATTCTTTGAGCTACAGGGAGCCAGTGGAGGGACTTTAAAACTGGTGTTATGTGCTCTATTTTTCTGGTTTTAGTGAGAACCTGAGCAGCAGCGTTTTAAAGAGATCTTTAGAGGTGTTTTAGTCTAGTGTCCTCCTTAGGCACCCCTGAATGGCTAACAGGGATTTTTCAAGCATTTCTCAAACATGCTTGAAAGAATTAAAAAAACACTCTGGATTTGTTTATGGAGAGAATAACTTCATAACATTACATAAAAACGTTAGCTTTGCATAATGTCCCCCCGTTCTTTGATTGGAACTGGATGACGAGAAGCTCTGACCGATATTTCAGTACTTTCAGTGCAATTATTTACATTTACTTCACTGAACCACATGAACACACATTTTCTTTAGGAGGTGAATGCTGCTAGTCCTCATTCTTTAAATAATGAACTTGAGAGTCAGGTGCTCATGCAAGTTTTCCTGACAAAGCAGTTTGCACCCCTGCTGACTTTATAGATGTCCCTGCGTAATGAGAAAACTGGTTTCTGTTGAAAACTCTGGCACACACACACACACGCAGACAACACAACTCAACTCGCATTATTACAGCACTGATGGCACTATTCCACATGATCACCTTTAGCCATTAAAATACACAGCTGAATGGAATACAAATTATGACTTAGCATTAATGTGTGTTGAGTTTTGTTCCAGTGGTGCTATATACAAATTTCCCTTTCTGATTCTGCTCCACCGAGACCGGACTAAAGCATTACGGGCAAGTTTGAGGTCTTGTGTCCAAATTGCAGCAGAAGTTAACTTTCAAAACACTAGTGACGCAGTACATCAGCAATCTGTGTTGGTTTCTCATCACGTTCACATTTTAGATTGCATGCATTATGTTGTCACCATATGGCCTAGAGGTTACAGACTGCACCCACTGCCTGTCTCTACAGTCATTTTCCATAAATTAGAATATGACTTCAGATGATACTTGCCAAATTAACAAACAAGCATCATCTGTTTTTAATGGTGATATTAGTGGTAATTATGGGATATGATGATAGAAGAGAAGGTACAGAAAAAAGCTTGGTGCAAACTCATACTCCCAGTGGAAAGTTGAACTCAGCGGTGGCATTTTAAATATGTGAAGCGATGTTGCCGACTACATGTCATTCGTAACATTCTGCCTGGGCTCTTTTCTTTTTGTGTTGCATTTCAGCTTTTTTTCCTATGCATTAAAGTTTCTATAGGAAATGTTTTCTAGATGTCTTGGGAAAACAAATCTTACCAACTTTCAATTGTGTAAATGTGTCAGATTATAGCTCATATAATGTATTGTATGATATTAAAAGGTCTACATAAGATATGTGAACTCTTCGAAACAAGACAGTAGTGGTGTCTTGAAATGAATCAGGCACCATTTATTATTGGCAGTCCGCCATGAAAAAGTATGTGACCAGTGTATCTGCCACTTCACGTTGCACAAGTGTCGATCACCGTCTATTATTGCCAATCACAAAAACTAATCACTTTAATCTCTTTGTTTGAAGCTTGCAAAGTGCAATGTACCTCCTGCATTCCTTCACACTGTGCAAGCTTGCAGCAGCAAACCTAACTCTGATTGGTCAGAAACAACCAATCAGAGCCAGCAGGAGAGTGTTAATGCTGTCAATCACGTTTTGACGCTATACAGTAGAAATTGTTCATGAATAATGCATTCAGTAATGCTTTCATGCAGTTTAAATTTGGTAACTTAAAATTATTTGAATGCATCTCACATTTGACTTTTTCCGTTTTGCTTGACATTGTTTGATAGAGGCACTATTGTGACATTTATTTGACTACCTTTTATAATTGTGTTACTACTTTCACTCTAACTATTGTGTTACTTATTGTAGATATTTTAGTTGTATCTTTTTGTCTACATTAAGGTGATTTTTATAGTTATTTTCCAGATCACAAAGCCAGTAGCATTTATACCCAAGTCAAAAAATTAACATCCAATCCATGTAATCGGTATTGGGTGGTCGGAAGTGATTGGCACTCATTAGTGATCGATATCACTCTCCTGCTGCAAGGTATTGGGAGCAACAAATCTGATAAGAGCATCGTATCTTCCCTTACAAATATTGTTTTTTTAATTGAATTCAATTATCTGACAGGGGACCAGATTGTTCACGTAATTCATCTCCTGAAAATGAAGATGAAAGAAGAAACAGATTCAGTTTCAGAAATTAGGCTAATAAGGAACTTTTAAAGATGGAAAACAAAGAAAAATGATTGGAGCATGCCAAGACTACAAGACTGGTGAAATCATTGTGGACAGGTTTTGTGCTTCTTCAGAAATAATCAAGAGAGAAATAACCAAGAGAGGTATAACAGGGAGTGTCTTTAGCATTTTGTAAAACTGACCCACATAGCAACAAAGATTACTTTGAGTTTCATCTGAATATTTAGTTTTCATGCATTAAAGTTGAAATGCATTTCTTTTCCCAGATTGTTTCTGGGAAAAGAAATCCTCTTAGACATTTTTTCTGCAACGAAACTCTCATCCTGTTATCGTTTTTGTTTAAAAAGAAAAAAAAAAGTTAGGCAACAAATGAAATCATTATGGATATTTTAAGTTCTAATACAATAGTTACCTTTTTGATTGTGTGGCTTAGTTTAGATATTCCATTTACATTCGATTTCCAGGTTTATTGAACCAACTTGAGTCCTTCTTACAATTATTTCATCAGCTGTTGGTCACCATGACTTCAATGTGGAATGAGATTTCCTCTTATTTTCTTGCAATTTAATAGACTCCAAACCCTCAAGGTCTTGTAAACAGTGGAGACATTCTCAGTGATGACATAGTGCAAGGAAAATGTGTTTCCTGCTTTTGACAAAGGAAATAATGTTATGCAGCAAACTAATTGTTACTTCAGGGGTTTTTTAGATTTGACTGTAGTTTTTGCCTTGATTTAATTAGACATTGCAGGATGAATCAGCCTGTGTTCAAAACAAAACATTTTGAAATTCTTTAAAATATAACAACATAAAGCTTTGTGTTGCACCTGGCTAGGCTAAGCAATTTCATGAATCAATAGCTGAATAAATTATTATTAGATTAAACTGAGTTAAATTTAAGTTTAGCCTGCATATTTTTGGGCTCAGAGTCCCAAAGCTACATGCTTTTCTCCACACTGAAGCCGTGTTAAATGTTTAAAAGAGGAATAAAAAAATCTACATCTTCCCACCAGGAATTCAAAGTCTGCTGACCATGCTTGCCAAGCTTAGATCATCTGACAAGAGAAGTTCAACTGAAATAATTTGCTCTACATTTGAATATTTTTTCAGTTAATATGGCAAGGAATTTCTCAAAGCCCAATAGAAAGACCTAATCAGTGTGGGATGGAAAACCTGGTCTTAAAAGAGATTGAGAGAGCAGATTGGCATCTCAAATGCAAACCTTCTGGATTAATTTGCATGTGGTGCAAGGCAGATTGCTTTGGAAATGCACTAATCTCTAAATGAATATGTTTCCAACATAGTTATGTCAATTGTTACAAAGTAGGATTCACTTTCTCCCTAAATTTGTACTGGCTGATTTCACTTACTGGAGTGAGAAACGCATTGAACTCAGATTCACCCACCCATACTTAAAAACATGCAAACAATCATGCACTCATAAGTAGCCAATTTGGGGGTAAAGGCCATGGCCAAGGACACATCAACATGTGGCAGGAAAACTGTACTACTTGTCCTCCCACTGAGCCACGCAGCCACCCTTGAAAAGCCAGCACATAGCACAGGTTACGACAATTATGAGAAGACAAAAATGACAAGGGGGAGAGAAAAAGGAGCAAGGGTATAAATGACATATAAGCCACAGAAGTCGCTGCTATAATTCAGAAACTCTTGTTGTATGCTTTTTGTGTATGCATTTAAGTTTTTGTTTATGCCTGTCTCCATATGAATGTTTGCTGGATTCCTTGTTTTTGTGTGTGTATGATTTAGGTGTCAAACCACAAATGCCAAATAATTAATTTGATCTAGATTTGTCCATTCATGTCAGCTTGAGGATCTCTCCACAGCGTTTCTGTAATCCCTTCCACTTTATCTGGTGAAATAGTTAGGATTGTTTCAAGAACTAATTGCAATGTAGCACTCTTAGAATAACAGCATACACTGTTGGCTAAAAGCACCTCTTTTCCTTGTTTTGCTATGCCCCATTGTTTGACAAAGACCATTAAGCACTCTAATCCTTTTTGCACAAAACATGTGATTATGAGCCCACCATTTCCACATCCAACATGTTCTGCACTAATTTCACATATTATGTCTTCAAATATCTATCTATATTTTCTTGACGTTTTATAAAAAGAAGGTTTGATCTGAGAACCTAAAATAATGTGAGCATGTCTGATTCATTCTCAAACCCACTTGGGGGTTCCGAAAGGAACAAATTTTTAAAAAAGCATTTCAGGTTGAAAATCAAACTGCAAATATTTGTAGCAGATTTGAGAATCAGCATGTGGATTTGACTCATTGCCTCACAACATGGTATTTATTTTGTACATTTTGGATGAAAGAAAGCTTTGTATATAGCATTGGTCACGTTTTGTCTCTCTGTTGTGATAAATTGAAAACTGATGTTTGCTGAAATACAGCATTCGAGTGAATAAATCTCACATTCTGCTCATGAATAGAGCTGATAGACTCTTTGGAAGGATTCAGGCTTCAGTTTCATCGCTCTCCATCACACTTGCAGGAACATTTAGCAGCCACTTGCTGCCTCTGGTGCTAAATGCAGCTCAGTGTTAGTTGGCACTTATGAAGGGTAGTTGTAATGCTGTGGTTATTTATTTATTTATTTTTTTATTAATTTCCAGTTTCCTCTTTTTCCTGCATGCTTCTTTTTAAGATAATGCCATCTGTTATTTTGAGATCATCACTAATTATTTGCCAAATTGAACATTGAGTAATTCATGTTATATTTTTAGACAAAAGCTAGTTTCTAACTTAACTAATTTGCACACCAAAGTCGGCAGTAATTATTGTGATAAAACTGCTTAAATATCATTTAGACTGGTGCACCTTTAACTTGCTTCCTATTATTTATTAAGTAATAACAGTTGGTGCTAACAAACACCTTTCTGTTTTATTTAATCAGTTTTTGCAGCCAAAAGTTGCAACAGAATCATTTTATTTTTTTCACTGAAAATTTAGAAATGCACATTGTATTCAAGTAAATGACAAACATTGTACACTGTATTTTACTGAATCACATTGACTTGCCCATTTGTTTTAATTAGAAATCTGCTTATGCACTTCTTTTACATACAGATAAATGCGTGCAACAGACATGCATCCTGCCATCTATGCCTTAATACAACACTCTGTGGGTGTTGGATCCAGAGGGCCACCTACCTTACTGCAGTAATGAATAAAACAACAGCTACTTGGATGTATCTCTGTGTGTGTGCACAGAGGTTCTGCTGATATGCTGGCTTATAAATGAATACCTCTTGCTGGCTATTTTTGGCAGTTACTGGCAATGGTTGTTGTGGATGTGTGCATGCATAGATGGTAAGCTAAAAAAAAAAAGAATTTCCAAACTAAAAGACAAAGGAAAACAGGAATAATATCCATGATTGCTATAAGGAGTAGGATATACTCCCTATGTGAACTGCAGTATTTACATGCCTCTTGAGAGTTATCAGTGTTTCCATGAAATTAACTGTTTGCTATTTTTCCTTTAAAGAAACCATGTAATTATTACTGTTATGATTTTTATTTTTATTTTCAGTCCTTCACAAATGATGAAGCCTTGATCTTTTTACATTTTAAATGATGTTTTTAATTTTGTTTAGGACTCTGTAATTTAAAAAAAAATCTTCCCTTTCTCAAAACTATGAAAGAATACTGTACGATTTTATAAACTGTCTTACACTTTTTATTCATGAAATTCAATTCAGAACTTCCCAGTTGCAAAAAGACTCGGATATGGCTTGGAAAGTAAAAGAGCATTATAACACTGATTTGATACTATAGTCAGAAAGTTACAAATAGCATCTCTGAGCAACTGACTTGAAACTGGCTATCAAAGCAGATTAACTGACTTAGTATTCATCCGATTTCAAGATGATGGTGCAAAAGCAAGTTTAAACTGTACGAGTTGCTGAATAGAGCCCAAACACCAGCTGGCATCAGGTAAGATAATGCCAAAGTAGATGTGTAACGATAAAAGTGAAATAAGCTTACAGAACCTGAAGTTAAAATGAAGCGAGGAAAAAAAAAAAACAAAGACAAGATATAAGATAATGGTAACAACACAATATGACAAAGATACTGGGAAGAAAACATATAAAGGAAGTGATTACTCATAAATGAAACAGGAGCGCTGGTATAACCACAACACAAAACCGTCAAAACCTACACTGAAAAACCGAAAACCAAAGTCACAGAGAGAATTCAAGGCTCAAACAATCATGGTAAGTAATAACTTGGTAACTATTGTTAAATTTATTGGGAGTTTTACTCTACAATTTTGCAATGTTTCAAAATGAATTAAAAAGTCACATCAAAACTGTTATAATTAACATTTCAGTACCAGCATGAGTAATTTTTTTTTTTTGTTTTGTTTTATTATTATTATTTTTTAAATAAAATGCTCAGATCATCCTGTGCTTTGTTTTAAAGTTTTGTCTATAAAGGTTACCATGATAGTGTTTTCTTTAAGCTATCAAACCCTGAGAATCAAAATCTTGTATTATAACAAGTCCTCTGGCCAGTCAGCCATCTATTATGTAGCATTGAGAATCGTTTAAGTCCTCTGTAATGAAAATATGACACACATTAATTTGAAACCTATTACAACCAGCTGACCCCACATGAAAGCAGTTAATCATATCTTTTTTGTTCTTGTGTATGATTTCTATTTGTGTATGGGTGCGTGTGTGAACGCATTAGGGTGCTCCAGTTTATTTGTGTGACCCATAGGATTGCCAATTGCTAATAGCTTTGTAAATGGAGGGGCTTTATTATGGCCTTTATTACTTTTTAACTGACTAACTGCTTACAGCTTGCAGTTTGTGTGTAGTAATGTGTGAATTTCTAATGAATATGAGATCGAGGAGGGAGGACTGCAGCTTTAAAACAGAAGGTATCTTGTGTGCGGTGGACTCTGTGCTTAAAACACAACTAGAAGGAAAGATGACCAGATATAAAAGGGTAGGCATGATATGTGTGGTAAAAATCAAGTTTCAGCATGCACAGATCATAAGCTGAAAAAGCAAGAAGTTGAAAGTAATGGAGGGAAAATGAGGACTACCAACTATTCTGCGTGTGGGCAGATAGATTTATAATTATAAGAAACAAATTAGTAATACCGAGTTAGCATAAGAGCAAGCAATAGATAAGACAGGAATGCAAAAACCCACACTCTGCGCAGTGAATATTTAAAGCCTTAATTTCTCTGCTGGCTACCAGCCTTACTGGGGCTTATTTATGAAGCAAATATACACTTTATCCTCTGTGTTTGTGTATGTTTATTCCTGCACGCTCATTTGTACTCGTGTTTTTCTGCGTGCTAGTGTTTTCCTGTTTTGTAAGTATTCCAGTGCTTGTGTGCTTTGTGGTCTCTGTACACAGCGAGACTGCCAGTGACCGAGCTCCAACAACCAAGCATATCCACAGCACTATTGTATAGGATTTAAGACAGAACATACGGCTGCTGTTCTGTCCAGATGATCAGTAGGAGTACAAATTGTTTTTATTGATGTAGAGGACAAGACATCTGAACAAAAGTTGGTAAGCAAACAGAAGATTTAAATAAAATGACATGAGGGAAAAGACACTTAAAGGTGCCAGTAGAGAGGAAAAATTAAAGTTACAGTTTGAAAGGAAAGAAGTGCCTGGAGATACAGTAGCAGGTGAAGATCGGAGGGGGAAAAAGTGTTTGGGTGTGCATGAAGGAGGCAGAGGACCAATCTAGAAGGACGGGGAAGAGGAGGGGGATTAAAATGAGAAGGGGACTTTGATGGAATTAGGGGGAAGCATTGCACACAGCAGTGTGAAAGAGGAGGACTCCAGGGGGGGAAGGAGACAAAGAAGAGAAGAGTTCAGAAGTTTGGGGGTTTAAACTATGAGGCAAATGAGAATAGGATAGGATTTGATAGCAGAGGGTTGAGGTGCAGGGGAGGAATGTAAATGTCTTAAGATGCTGAAGACATGCAGTTTGAAGGGGAAGTAGGGCAAAAGAGGAAAATCATTGAAAATTCAGCCTAGCCTTGAAATACAGTATGAAATCCATGACTTGTGCAAATTTTAGTACCTTCTACCAGAGCTGTTGCCAAAAATCCTCCCTCATTTTTGTCTTTATGCTAAGAGGTCTGTTTAAATACTCAAGGCGATCAAAATCAGCAGATGTTTTTTGCCTTTCTCTTGCCTTTATGTAAATGTTTCTTGGCTACGAACAGGTAAATGATTCTGATCATTTGAGTGATATTTGTTGATCCTAATTTGTTTGTGAAAACCTCCCCAACTCATCCAGTTACGTTGCTCCTTTGTGGTTCCTGTGGTACAAAGTAATTTTTGAATAGCAGGAAAACACTAGTTGAGTGGATCTTTCTACAACTTATGTTGTGAGCATCTGTTTTAGCTTTTCTTTTTCCAAGAGTTTCCACATCTGTACAGGTTTACACAGACTGATTGTAGCACAGTAGCACAGGGTGTCACACTAACCAAGCACAAGGGAAAAGGATCAGCAATGACAGAGAGAGATCTTAGTGACGAGAGTGATGCTTAAAGAGACCATTAGGAAAAGGGAGGATAGTGAGGAGCTATGGGTAATAGATGAGTTAAATAAGAAGGGAGGTGCAGATAAATGAGGAGAGATCAGGAGCATTGGTAGAAAGTGAATGAGGGCATGGCAAAGACATAATGAGAGGCAGGGAGGACTCAAAATAAGATGAGAATAGGTAGGTCTCTTAAGGGAAAAATTGGAATAGGAAAATGTTAAAAGTGTTATTGTGTACGGCAGAATGAAACCTGCTTCAATATTTCAAACTGCAAATCAAGAAGTAATATGCGTTGTGCAAAGTATTCACAGCATGGACAAAATGGAAAGGGCAGCAAAAAGGCAGGCATCATTACATGGCAGCTCAGCTGTCTTGGGTACACAAGTACACTGAAAATACAACTTGGGTCATTTTGAAGATGCTTTGCTATCACTCTAATTATCATTTACTTATATCTTGGCTGAGGCTTAAGTACTCTAACAGCTGGCTCTTTGCCATCAGCGGTACTATTTCAAGATGGCCAATCGAGCACGGCTGGAAGAGAGCAGAGTCAGCTTTTACTTGCAAACAAGCAGGGCTGTGATGATGGAATGAAAAAAGATGAGAAAAGCCTTTTACATGGATATCCAGAGCCCTGGCAATCCATGGAAATTTTCTTAAAAATCAAAAATGATAAGAGTATTCTGTTTTCAATATGAGAAGGGAAATGGTAAACTCTCAAGTGACATATGTTGAAAAAGCACAGACCTCAGTGTTATGTGATATTGAGACGCAGGGTTCACCTGCTGGTGAGCTGTAACTATGTGCTCTGTGCTGCTCAACTCTTTCACTGTGGAGAAAATGAATTCACACTCAGAATGCTAAAAAATGTGAAGGAGAATAGAATAAAATATGAATAGGGGAAAAAAGAAAAATGATTTTCTTTGTGTGAAAATTAGGCTGCCTGTTAGTTTATGCCATTTATGCTGTATGAGAAATTTGTGTTATACCCTGTCATCAACTCAAGCTTCAAGATTCAGACAAGCTCACACACAAAACTTACCAGTTAATCACCCTAATTGCAAGAAGTGACACTCCATTGGCAAAATATGGTGCCTAGGCTTTTATCCCAGCTTTTGCATTCCTGGCTGGGGTACCAGCTGTTCTACTCAGGATATTTTATTTTTTGGGCTTCTTTTCATGTATGTCTACTTTTAGTTATGTATGGTCCCTGGGATTCTAAATTAAAAAGAAATCATAGAAGACCCCGTATAGCAGCTGCTTATAAAATGGAAATCAACAACATAAAAATGACTAAAATGTTGCGCTATGGATTTCTTCAAAACAGTGCCTGCTCATTATTTCATTAATCCTATTTATCCCTCAGAAGCTGTTTTCTTAAGTTTATCTTTTAGGTCTGATGGAAACAGAGTCACGAACAAAGCAAAAAAATAAAAATAAAATAAAAAAGAATAAACCTGACAAACAACTTTTCCTGCTGTCATAATTTTATAGAGCAGAAAGCAAAAGCAAAACCCATGTGAACATTCTTTGCATGTTCACATGGGTACATCATAGATTTTGATTTTAAAAACTCTGGCTATCTCACTAAAATTTCAGGAGGTTATAAAAAAAGTGCAGTTTGTTAATTTGTTAAGACTTTGCTACACTTGCAATTTGCTTTATTGCTATGCTAAATGTCTCTAATATGCTCCAAAATTCACCATCAACTTTTACCAGATGGTATTTTTGCTGTACAGTCTTCATAACAAACATTGATATTCTACAATGACCAGCAGTTTTCTCTGGCCTTCCATAAAAATGGACCTTCCTCCAACTGCATTCAAATTATCTTCTTAAATGTGAGGAAACTATGTCAGTACAGAGAGTTGCTGCTACCTTGGTAGCAGATCTACCTTGATGTCTTGTTTCAGATTTAGGACATGAAAACTTGTGTGCATTTATCGTTCACAAGTAACTTCATAAATTTGGTCGAATCAGGTTTTTCTGCCAAACACCTCCTGTGCTTGAAAAGAGGCACAAATTCACAATTTCTTTTTTAAACAAATATCTATGTCGGCATAGAAAGCCAAAACCTAAACACATCTGATCTTGTGTTTTGTTATATGTTAGGTTGCTTGCACACTTTCATATGTACTAGAAGTTAAACATACATGCATTTAATTTTACATCATAATACTAGATAAGCCAGCAGTGCTTGGAATGATTCAGTACTTGCAAAACAGAATATGTAAATATCTATTTAATCTTATTCTGAATAAATTTGGTACATGTACTTCTGACCTGTGACATTTACGTACTCAGACGATGCACAAAAAAAAACCCTTGTACATTTTTCAAAAATACAACATTAACATATTGTCAAGGTTTTCACATTGTCCTTATCAGGCTTCACTGACTTGATCTGCACTCATCAGTACATTAATTCTTTGCCCTCTTTCTCAGCTTGCTCTCTTCCACACACACAAATTGCGCAAAGTACACTTTAATTCAATGCTGTCCTCCCAGGTGTCAAAATGCTCTCCCTTTTTGCTCTCGCATCAGTGAGGTAAATAACAACCTGTTTGTGAATGCGTGAGTGTGTGTGTGTCAGTGAGACTGTTAGGGCACTTGACACCACAGGATGATAACCTCCCACTGCTCATCACCATCATCACTCGGCACCGCCACTGCTTTGCTTTCATCATCACACTGAGACTGGGACACCTAGGTTCAGCATGGTCACAAATCAGAAATACATCACCTTTGTGTGGGTGTGTGTGTGTGTGTGTCTGTTTCTCCACAATCATTATCCTTGTCAGTCTGCCGGTGTTCCTGTCACATTACTGTCATAAGCTCCAGCCTCAACAACAGGTTAGTATGTTGGTTTAAGAGACAGTGGGAAGGATGCCCCTTAGGATCTTAAAAATCCTCAGTTCTTTGCCTGCAGTTGTTCTTGTGAGAAAGAGAGACAGAAACCCAGTTGGAGTTCAGGCAGGGTGGGGAAGAGAGGGAATTTGGCAACACAGAAGAGCCTGACTGATAGTCAAAGAGCAGGAGGCAGGTGTGCAGACTAAGTCAGATGGAGAGGAATTCTGCAGGGCTTGAAGCCATTTTACCTCAAATAAGGCAAGCAGATGGTCACATCAAAACAGTCACTGACCTGAATGATCAAATCGTAATGCTGCTGGAACTGTTTAGCGTTTGAAAACCATTTGTCATGAGTACCTCTTTCAATGCTGCCCTCTTCTTTTAGCAAGAAATCATGTGAAAAGAAGAGGGCATCACCTTCTTCTTAACAACCATTGCCTCAACAGTGCTGAATCATTATGCTGTAATTATTTGATCTTTGTAGAGCATAAAGTACAATAACGGCATCAGATAGTGTACCATTCTACTTTTTCAGTTCAAAAGAAAATTGAGTTATGTTTTATATGTGTTACATGTACTCAGCATATGCCTGAGTTCTGTGGATTAGTGAAGATGTAACATTTAGTTTTCTAAGTATTACAGATATATATGTGTACACATATCAATCAATCAATCAATCCAATTTTATTTGCATAGCATATTGCAACAGCAAAGCATTTCGAAGTGCTTTACATCATAACACACACAAAAACACAAAGTCATGCAACATAGAATCAACAATCAAAGTATTACATTAAGTCAAGTCCCATCATGAAATTTGTAATTGATTACATTTCAAATACAATTCTAAACAGGTGGGTTTTTAGTCAAGATTTAATGGAGGTCAGTGTTTCAGCTGTTTTACGGTTTTCTGGAAGTTTGTTCCAGATTTGTGATGCATAGAAGCTGATTGCTGCTTCTCCTCATTTGGTTCTGGTTCTGGGGATGGAGAGCAGACCAGAACCAGAAGACCTGAGGCGTCTGGAAGGTTAATACAACAACAGCAGATCTTTAATGTGTCGTGGTGCTAAACCGTTCAGTGATTTGTAAACAACAGTATTTTAAAGTCTATTCTTTGAGTGACAGGGAGCCACTGAAGGGACTTTAAAATTGGTGTTATGTGCTCTATCCTCTATATATCCATATATATATATATATTCCTGGAAGTGCAGGATGAGGGGTAGGTTTGTTCTGTCTTTGAGATTAAAGTAATATACAACATCTTATGTTATCGATATATTTGTATCTATATAATTGTACTTTTTGTTTTAAAAGTCTCAACATTATACACTACTGGAGATGATTCATTGAAATTAAAAATACTTTGCATTCTGGCTTATAAAGCCAGTGCTGGGAGTACAACAGAAATGCAAAGGGAAAGATCTGACAGATTTATTGTCATATACAAAACATCTCCCTCCTCATTTTTTTCTTTGTTTCCTGTCTCTCCCAAAGGCTCATTGGGCAATAAATAGATAAACAAGTTATTTATTGCTTCTGTAAACAAACAGTGTAAACAAACTAGAAAATGAATACAAAACACTTGACCACAAGTAGACATCTGATCGATGTGTCTTGACCAAATGATTTGAGGTCTCTGCTTTGGGATGCCTCATCTGTTCAGTCTGACCGCTGTTGTTGCTGCTGTTGTCATGGAAGAGACGGTTAGGGAAAGGGTTGATGATTTAGTGCCTTTGCTCTCACACACTCCATGTATATTTCCGTGTATGTATGTGTGTGTGTGTGTGTGTGGGTGTGGGTGTGGGGGTGTGTGCGTGTGTGTGTGTGTGTGTGAGTGTGCAGCTGCCCTTGAGGCGACTGTGTGAAGCAAGATTCAGTGCTTTTATTTCCTGTCTGATTAATGTTGTGATGTTTGCCTTTGTGCTCACCATCACATTATAGTAAAGGGGAAAGAAACTACTGCATGTTGTTTAAGTACAGATTTGTACATCTTTGGTTGTAAGTCAACATTCAGTGATGCTCTGAAAAAGCAGACAAAGAATAATTGACTTCCAGTCATCCTCTGACAGAAAACAAAATGTTATGAAGAAGGTTCTTGCGTAGTTATTATATTTTTCTCTTGAATGTTGGAGATTAGATGCCTATATTAAATTATAATTATTTTTGAGTTTCTGATTTTGAATTGCTCTTTTCATTGGGCAATCAGGGTTCACTTCCTACCTTGAGGCATTCATGGATTTTAAAGCACACTTAGCAGGTAGTACAAGTCATTGTTATGACTTGTAGACATTTCTGTTATTGAAATTGTATCCACATCGGATTCTATTCCTTTATGAAGATTTTTCTTTTATGTTTGGCTCTGCTAGCACAGTGGGATTTTTTTAATGGGACCTGCTTAAATGCTGAACCAAAGGCAGATAATAGACTAAAAAAAGGAAAAAATATGACTGATCATTTTCATTTAAAGTGCATATTTTATTCAGTTTTGAAGTCACTCTGTGACTGCTGCACTCTTTTGATTTACATATTTGTTGCAGATCAGATGTTTGATAAGAACACACACAAAGCAATCAGCCGCACAAAACCAGATTGCTGTACATCCCTCTGCAACTTTTAATTAATGTCTGGGAGCATGTTACCATGGAAATATTACTGTGAAAGCTAAGATTACTGAAGCCATTTTGTGTTTCTCTCGCCACACTGAAACTCAAACTTTGAAAATTTACATATCACTTTTTAGAGACAAATTTAAAACCCAACTGCGATGACACATGTAATTGTTAAAAAATTAAAGCAATGATTTAAGTTATTGCCAACATTTCATTGGGACAATTGTTTTGACCCTTAGATATAGGACCTAAAACCGTCCTCTGTTTCATTTGTCCCACTTGAAAAGTTCGAAATTGTTTCCCAGCAGTACCATCCTCAAACAGATGTCAAGTCCATTCATAATTTAGCTCTAATGGAATAGTTAATGTCTTTGTGTTTGCTTCAATTGCTTTTTTCCAGCCCCTTTTTCTTCTCCTCATTTATACTGCATGAATATAATACTAACCGAGACTCAATCAGCAATAGAAAATTTATATTTTCAGATGCTTAGGAATTAAACGATTAAGAGATGTATATTTAATGAGGCCTTCTGATGTAGAGAAAGGTTGAAAACTCTGCATAAACACTATGCAAAATGGAAGTTCTAGAATTAATTGTCCTTCAGGAGGTAATTTCGATCAATATTGTGTTTGAAAAGTAGGCCACAAAGCAATTTACTGGTACTCAGGGTTAATGTTGCCTAGGCATTATTTTGTTTTAGTTTAAAATAGAGCTGTCAGCATTAAAGCGTTAACGCCTGCAATTAATCTGAAAATTTTAACATGTTAATATTACATAAGACAGATTAATCGATCTACGTATTTTTTTAACCTAAAAGCCTTTCTTCACAGAGGGTTACTTAGTTCACAAGTACGAGAGCAGCCAATGACAGCAGAAAGCAACAAAAGTTAGACATTTTTCAATTTTTCTTTTGTTGCATAGCTACAAAAGAAAATTGTACATGCACACATGCCTGAATTGCTCAGATCACTCAGCTGGATGAGGACATGTGTCTGTCTTATCGCACAAGTTCCATAGGAAATGAATGGAAAAGGAATTTCTAAACTATTGTTTAAAACAAATTCCGTGATCCCTCCTGATTATAAAAACCTGAAAAAGTTTGAATGTTTGGTTCCAGACAATAAAACATTTTCTTAAGTATATTTGTTTAAAACGTTCATACAGAGGCAGTTTTTGTTATGGGCTACATGGCCAGTTACCCAGGGCAGCAACAGTACAGGGTGGGGCACCCAAAAACTAGAAAATAAAATAGCCCATCTGTCAGTTGTCCCCTGAACAAATTTACTGCAACTTGTATGAATGTATAGTGGAGTAAGTTTCCCTTAGTTACTGTTGAGTACTAGGAAATTATATTACTGGGGCCTCCCCGGGGCACCGTTACTGGCGATTGTGGCTGTGTGGGTAGAGTAGTCATCTTGTGATTGGAAGGTTGTAGATTCGATTCAAGCTTCCTACTCCCACATGTTGATGTGCCTCTGGGCAAGGCATTTAACCCCAAATTGCCTACCAATCTGCATATTGGTGTATAAATGTGTGCACGTTTGTGAGTGCGAATGTGACTCAGTGTAAAGCGCTTTGAGTGTCAAAATGACTGGGAACGTGCTATGCAAGTTCAGTGTATTTACATTTTCCATTCCTGGAGCATCATTTCTGCACGAACCATGACTGCATGCATATTTATATATCAAGCTTTGAAAAGTAGGCATTGTGATCATGGCGTTAGAGCGAGATTAATCTGGTTACATTTTTAAATCAGCAGTTTTAGCTCAAATACAATGTACTGTTCAATTCGACTAAAATCAGAATGGCTAAATGAATCCACTGTGAAAAAAAAATGGCAATAATGTAGGCATAGTATTTTTTTTTCAGGAAGACTCCATGGATAGTACTTCTCTTCACACAATGGAGACATCACAGTTCCTTTTTGTACACTGCAAAGTTTAGCACTTAACCTCCATCCTGCTGCAGACTGTACAAGACTAATTACTGCAACATACCTCTGAATGTGGTAGGAAACAGACTTCATCCTGTGTAGCTCGGTCATTAATGGAATTAGAAATCCGAAACCTAAACACATGCACAGCTACACACACATCCATTTTTTTTCTTCTGCTGGTCAATGAAATAAGAGTTTCCAGTGCCTTAATGGATCGGGCTTTCACAATTAGCACCTTCGTGGATTCAAAGGCTAAACTTGGACAAACTCGAAGGCTAAATGGGAAGAAAGCAAATGGCACATGGTTAATTGTGCGTAACACTCTAAAGTAAATACCACACCTCTACCAATTAGTCAACACACAGGCAGGTTGACATTTAATTGTATGACTAATTTAGCACTGACTGGAACTTTATTGACTCTAACATAATGGTGCACTCCAGTTCTTCCTTTTTCTTATATGTGCAGCATGTTTCATTTTGGCTACGTTTGACCTATAACTGACCTTGAAATGAACTCTCATTTTCTCCAGAAATCCAGATACTTAACCTTTTGTTTAATGTATATAATCGAAGGGAAATTCTTGTTCCACAGTTCAGCTTTCTCACACGTGTTGTAAAAATTCCATTGTGTGTTAGGAATCATTCCAATTAAATAGTCAGAAAGATGTAACTAACTAAAATTAACTCAATTTGTTTTTTTTTTTAGTTGAATATTATTTATAAACCCAGTTAAATTTCCCAGGCACAAATATATTCAAATCAGGTATCATTGGTAACCCTTTAGACTAACACAGGGGCCAATTATCAATGTAGAGGAACTTGTTTTTTTTGTTTTTGTTTTTTTTTTTACAAAGATTATCTCTCATAGTATCCTGTCATGATGTAGTGACAATTTTACCAAATATGGAAAAAAATATTTTTATAAAAGTTACTTATTTTATGTGCTGTTTGCGACATCTGCACTTCTCTTGGCTAGATGTAGTTTCAGCATCTTAACTGGGATTTTGTTTAATTTTTTCCAATCTTTTTTCCTTAGGTGCCATCTTTGACGAGTCAGCACGAAAAGATGATGAAGTTTTTCGTCTCGCTGTGGCAGATCTCAACTTGAACAATGAGATCCTGGAGACAGAAAAGATCACCTTTTCTGTGGAATTTGTCGATGGAAACAACCCTTTCCAGGCTGTTCAAGAAGGTAGGAATAACATATGGCAAAAATGTTCTAAAAGGACGATTTCTTCTGCTGAAGAAGGTAGTTGACCTTTTACCCGTCTGAACAGGGATAAAAGCTAACCATGGCCAAATGTTCAAGCCACTCTTACCTTTTTTGCTTCAAAACCCCTAGACTTTATCATAAACTTTTAAAATTGTCTGGGGGTATACTTTTTGGGTTTGGGAAAGTCACTCCAAGCTTTTATTTGGATGCTGAACTTAACTTAAGTTCACTTAACTTTAGTTCAGTTGAGTTTACTGAATTACTAGGATCTGTACATTAGAATGATCCATTTACAAGATCTGCTCACCGGATTCAGTATTAACGGCTCAAGTCTAGATATCCGTTGTTTTGTGCCTCCTGATTTCCCAGCGCACTGTGCCATTCGTGCAATGTGAATGGATCACATCCTGATTCGCAACTACCTATGCTGTGGCTCTGTGTCACAGCATGAATGGATCACGTCCTAATTCGTGACTCACTGTGGTGTTCACACAGTGCTGAATGTTTTTTTTTTTTTTTTTCTTGCTTTAAGACAAGATCGACAGTGATAGTAGCTATATAAATGTAATAAAAGTTGTTTTTCTGTCACTGCGGGAATGATTGTATCACAGGAAAGCTTACTGTGCCGTTCATGCAGTGTGTCAACAGCACACATTCTTATTGGCTGTACAGTGAATGTGTTGGTGTGGCATTGTCTCTCTCATTGGGTAAATCTTTATCACATTTTGTGAGTCACATCGCACAAGTACATCCAACCAGCACACTGACACTGACCCATCTTACCTGCAAAATAAACAAATGAGTTGGTGCTCAATGTGTTTACTTCAAATGATTCATTCATTGAACAAACCGTTTCTGAACAACACAACACTGACATAACACTACTTTAAATAAAAGTCTTTCTTATTACATAGAATAGACTGTTTAAAGTAACTATCTGATGACAACATTAATTTAAAAATCGATAAATTACTATTACCCCAAGCTTATTTATTCGTTTTAGTTTTTTGTATTACAATAATTATGCATTACAAGGTTTCACTGGCAGGTCTCACCAAAAGCTGTGTTGCTCAAGATATATTTTCGATCAACCTTTTAGCATACCCTCAAGTGTGGTTGGATTCAGAGCATTTAGGAGGAACAAAAATGTTGAGCAGCATGTATGAGCCCAAACTACTGGACTTATTTTTGTCGGTATAACTGATGGAGATAAAGTGGCATATTTTTCATGTTTTTCAAATTTGTCTTTTTATTTTAAAATGTGCAGCGGATGTTTTTCTTGCTACCACTCACCACATCCAAGGACACTTGTTCTTCTTCTATCCCCTTACATATCAGACCTTTTAGGCAACAATTAGTTGAGTTAGTTTGAATTCTATGGCCGATTTGTGTGTAAATTAAATTCTTTAAAGTTTTTAAAAATCTATATTAGATGTTTGACATACATTTATTAACCTTTGTTGAATGAAGACACATTTGTGTGTAAAACAGCTTTGCTCTAAAAGTCAGAAAAGTTCATGAACATGCTGCCTAGAAAGTCCCAAATGTGAGGATTTCAGCAGGTTACTCCTATTTATCACCAACTAACTGTCATGCATTTTTAATTTTTTACATTTATAAATTGGATAAAATTTGTGCATAATGTTGCCTGATAAATTATTTACAATCTGGTATTTTAAAGGTTAATTATTCGATTGATACAATTTGGTGTTTGTAAACTGAACCGGCAATGGTAGTTATACTGTGCCAACACATAGAAGAATTAATGTTAACTACATGTTATTGTGAATTAACATATAGATAATTCACATTAACTTTGTTTTCTTCAAGGGTTGGATTTACTTACATACATGAAAGGTTATGCAGTAATTAGGACTTTGCCTTACATTTATGTTTGCTGAAATATATAGCCATAATTAGCTGCAGATTTACAAAAGTGGTGGCTTATTATATATTCGTCATTTGGGGATCTCTAACACTTTCCTTGTGAAGCAGAGCTGAAGAAGTGTAGGTTGGTTCTAGATTAAGCAGGAGTTCTCTAAGCTTACAAATACGAAATGTAATTATGCTGCAGGAAAGATGCAAATCAACAAAATACTCTGACTGGAATAGTAAGATCTAGTTGTGATATGTCTGTCTATCTGGTGTAATGAGGTAAATGAGGCAAAAATATGGGATCAAAAGGATTCAGCAGGGCATTTATTGTGATTTGTGTTTTAGTAATCCTTAAATCCACATATGAACTCCCCATCTCTTATGTTAATAATATTTATAAACTTCCAGGGCATTGTATTCATTTTTTAGCTCATTTTTTCTTTCCCTTCTTTCCTGTGTTCCTGTTCTTCAAAGATGGAGAATATGACACACTGAAATGGTTCTTGTTAAATCTTTCACGCATAGTAAATCAGAAAGTGCAACCTTTCAGATGTGCTACGTCGTCTACACAGAGGGGTTTCATTTTGACTAAATGGCTCATTTATTTTAATGACTTCCAGGCACAATCACAGTTCAGTGTTGCTTTATGTTACATGTAATACATAAAATGTGATATTAATCATAACTGCTACACAGTTACTTTTTATAATGGGGGGATGATGGGAACTGAAAGAGGGATCTCTACAGCTGTGCATAGCCTATACCTCTACAAGCTGCCAGTGGTTTGGTGCTTTATGACGTATTTATTTAGTGAAGACACAGCAAATCCATTATATTAAATTTGATAACTACAATGACAAAAAGAAAAAAGTATAAACTGACCTTGACATTGCTCAACTAAATTTTTATTTAACACAAGAAAATGTTCTGTTTAACTAAACAATTATCTGCACTCTGTCATAGGTACAGCTGCAAACAGAAATATTTAACCTCCCAAATATTTTAAATATTTTAGTTCAGGTTTCTCAAAGACTATTCTGCTTTTGAATGACTACTACAAAAAGCAGAAAATGCATAACATTCATCAACTCTGTATTAAATGTTCATTTAATTCAGTTCTAATGGTATGCATAAATCCCAGCCATAAAAAAGAGCTTCCCCAAAAGCTGAAAGATGAGAATGTTAATTTCCTACCATTTTTGTCATGACACTCAAAGAAAGACACAAAACTATTGTAAGGAAGTTTAAAACCTATTGGCCAGCTACCTGGCTAGAAGACAGCCCAACAAATCCACAAGGGCTCAAATCCTGCAAAACAACAATTCTGATCACATCTCCAATAAAACCAAAGTTTGCTTAATAAAACCATAGAACATGCTAGTGTGACACTATCTTTCACCACATCTAGATTTTTGTTACATTTTGGGATAGGATTTAAAGTTTGCGAACCGAAATGGGCGCAAATATTCCAGTAAAGATGATGTAATAGGCTTGTAGCTGCCTAATAAAAACAATTTTCAGAGGTTGTAAAATCTAAAAAATGCTCCACAAAGTACTAAAGCTGTTCATGAGCACTGCTCCACATCAAGAACATTTGTCAGTTTTATTTGGATCGTTTTTACTGTACATTAGTTTGTCAAAATAACTCAATGTATCAACAAATACTTTTAGTTTAACTGGGATTCAAGTCATTCGCTGCTATTATCATTCATCCGCATCATTGTGTTTCTGCATGCTTGTGTGTACAACACATTCTCACCACTGCATGACACATAATTGTGGGTCTGCTCCTGTCACTTATGGTCGCATTTTACTTCCTGCACCATATCCCTTCGTTTTCATGGCTGGTGCAGCCTAGACAGTGCTTGTGGTGCAGGTGGAGCTGTGTGGTGTCTGTCTGTATTCATGTCATTGTGTGCCTGCTCATGTCTCCATCGATTAAACCAGTAAGAACCACCTAATTGGATAACAGTCTTTGTAGAGGTGGGGGTGAGCAAATGGAAAGCATAAGGAGACCACAGGAGGGAGGGAACTCAATAGTTGTCTTGCCTTATTTTTCATCTCAACTTAGTCTTGACATTCAGCGCCACCAGACTCACTTAGGAGCATGCTGCTAAAGACACATGTTGGAGTTGTTTTCCTGCTTAATATTAAATTTTTTCTAGAAATAGGTTGTGTATGAACATATGCCAGTGACAATTAAGTGGAAGTAAGTTTACCTATTAAAATACAGATAATTTGCATTTAATTTTAACTTTTATGAAGCATATTTCATTTTCAAAACCTACACTTACATCGCCATTCGGTGGTATGGAGGTTTTTATTGACTGATACCTATAAATTTAATTTAATGTGGTAAATAAGATTTACCATATTAAATGTTGGTATGATCTAATTCTTTATTTTTGCTAAGCATAAGAATGCTGGTTAGTGTTTTACTGCTTTGCTCTTTTAAATGTGAAAATTGTTAGTGTCAAAATTAAACTAGTTTTATACAGAAAAATAACGTACATTTACCTACTCCAATAAATTCCAGCCATATTAATGTGTCTGACTAATACTCTGCAAGGGAATAACACCACTAGAATTTTAAAACTAGATATTAAAAGGTCCTTGTAAGCATTGTCTATTTGCATCTATCTCAATCAAGATATGTCTAATGCTAATTATGAGCAGGGTCTTATAGTCTGACATTTGAACAATGAAAAAACAAAGAATAAAGGTGAACTTATCAAAAATTCAAAAGACAATCAAAAAAGAACTTCTGCAGGGATAGGAGACAATGCCAGAAAGATAACCTCATCAGCAGCAATCTTCAGCATTTATGGACTGAGATGTGTAATGGAACAGTTTTCTAATGCACTCCTCATCTCTTTTATTTTGGTCCCATTTACATGGATCTGGTTTTCACTGAAACCATAACATTTTTGTTTTGCAGTCCAGCTGCTCGTTTGCACGTCTCCAGTTATAAGAGTCTCTGACACTGACACTTTTCAAAACCAGGTCTCAGACTGAAACTTTTTGGGAACACTCCCACATAGGTGTGAAGCACTCCACAGGTGTGAAACATATGCAGAACACACAGATGCAGGATTCATTTTACATGTCCAAAAGCAGATAACGGTTAAAAGAAAAAGGCAGATAGCATTGTTCTATGTTTGCTACTTAACCTTTTATTTAACACATCTTCTGACACTGAATATATATGTGTCATAAAATATGAGCTCAGCACTGGGACAGCGTATTGTAAACAAGCTGACTGGTAATTTGTCCATTCTGGAGCAACGGCTGTTGAGTCCAGGGCCATCGACCTGCCTCATTCATAACTCGAAAAGTTATGAGTTCCTCAAACAGCACCACAATAGTGGATGAAGCTGCAGAGTCAGGCCTCGTCCCTGTGTGTGCACACAATAAGTGAGAAACTCAGGCTGAAGTTAGCAGTATAACATGAATCCTGACTGTGTAAAGACTATTTACAAGCTACAGCTAATGGCTTATATTCCCCCAGCAAGACCTGAGATGAAGGAGTACACTGTGGAAATAAAATGATTTGTGGTTTTCTGCCCCCTTAACCACAACTTTCAGAACCACTTTTTTGTTATAATTACAGCAACAATCATTTGGGATTTGCCTCGAGACCAGTGGTCTCCAGCCCCCGGGCCATGAACCTGTACCAAGCCACGCAAGAAATAATTAAATATTTCCATTTTATGCATTATTTGAGTCTGGAGGATCTTTTATTTTGAAAATCCTTCAACCTTGGTTACGTCTTGCATGCCAACATTGAGCCCACACGCAGCAAAATGAATAAGAAACAGATCAGATGTCTTTGGAAAGTTTCTTTGCGAAGGGCAAAAGGCAGAGAGAAGAGAAAGGAGAATGGATTTATCCCGGTAGGCGATTCACACATTCCAAGCTGCTCTGCATGATGTGGTGACCGGCTATTGATGAGGCAATGAAGCTTCAAGCTGCTTCGCCATGTAGAGACCAAGCAGGCTGTGCATAAGCAACACTTTGTTGTCATTGTCTCTCATCACTCCCAGATGAGAGACAATGATAACAATTAGTCGTTATCGTGAGTTAAAATTTTCACAAAAGTAAAATGTTTGTTTTTGTGGCACATCTGTATCTTATTTTGACGGGATATGTAAACGTTACCATAGCGACCAGAGTCAGAGAGCGTTAGAGCAGTGGTCAAGACGAGATGACCAGTAGAGCTTGTGAGTTTTAGGTCTGGTTCACAAGCACGATTTAAGGATCGTCGGCCGATTCGCCAAAACCTTTGTGACCACAGAGCCGATAAAAGTCCAGCCGAAAGAAAAGCCGATAACAAGTTCGGTTGGTTCGTGTGTACAGCCACACGGCAGGAGCAAGCACACCACAAGAACCGATTCCAGTCACGAACATTTCGATTCCAGAAGAAAATCCAGTAAAACCCCCAACATACCATGCTTGAATTTAGAATAATCAAACACCAATGACAATGTAGGAGCAATAGTGATAGTTTATGGACTCATTTTAAGCTATAAAAGACGCAACAAAAAGAAAAGACGTTTGATAAAAGGGAGCAGCCACTCTATTTGCTGCATTATGATTTGGAGGTGAGTTATGTTTTTTTGTAGTTAATGTTTTTAACTGAATAAACATAACCACATATAATAAACATATATAAAAATTACCTTTACATATAGTAATAAATATTTCCACATATCGCCTCTGATGTCCACCGGACTCTCAGTTGCCATGTCAACTGTTTTGATTTCCCTCCGTTCTTACGTTACCGCGCTTTCTGATTGGCTACCTGTCACATTCAACAGGCTGCGTTCCGCTCCCAGTCAGGGAAAACCCCACATGCTGCGATAATTGGGCCAAGACAATGTCGAACATGCCCGATTTTAGAACCGGCATGTTCAATACACCACCACATAACACACCACACTCTGCAGCATGTTGTAGATTGTTGCAAAGGGAAAATCGGGGCAAAAAAAGAAAGAAAGAAAGAAAAAAAAAGGCTTTCGCGGGAACCCCGACATGCAGACGCATTATCTGACGGTCCCCACAGATTCTTAACCAGACTCTAAAATGGACTTGAATTGAGCCTTTGATTGAAACAGTCTAACAAGAGTATGCTTTCACCTGAACCAAGAATGAGAGGCTTCACCCCAGTCTTACATCTCCTGTAGTCTCCAAAAGGTTTTCAGAGATGCTTGATTACATGTGGACACCACATATTTCAGATTTATAATGCTATTTTTTATGTTGTGGACATGCACTACTTGAGACAGTAAAATCCATTGTAGTTTGTGTTTGTAATGTGACAAATATGAAAAAGATTTGAGGCTTTGTTATCTGGACAATGCATTTTTCAATTAAAGGGCTGTTTCCTGAGCCATTCTTAACTCTGCTGCTCAAAACTGGCTATTATCAAATATTGAAGTATTATTCAACTCTTTAGCAAATACAATTATCATATAAAATCCCCAAATTCAACAAAATTGCTTTTCTTCTGTCTACTACTTTTTCATGCAAATTTTACAATACAGTTACTTGAATTTCCTCTTCGGTAAAGGTTCACAAGCATAGGTGAAGCTTTTTAAAACGTATTGTATTTCTACATTTTCATGAGAGTATAAATTAATTTGTTATTGGAAGGAAACAAAAAGTTCTTAGCTGTCAGGCTCAAATTTCATGGAAATTAATTTCATTTACTGAAGAAGAGTGTTATTTATAGGATTTCCTAATGCAGTGCTTTAACCAACTCTCTCTGATGAGTCTGAGTTGTCATGAATATTTCATTGACATTATTTCATTTAATTTTAATTAACTCAACAAGGATGCAGTGTCCTCCAACTACAAGCTGCATTCAAACTTGTCAATTCAGAATAAATGAAGATGTTTATTGGTCCTGGTGAATTTCACTGAGGAAAAGATTTAATTTTAAGTTATTAAATGATGCGCTTCTTGAAAGGTTGGCCTTAAAATGAATAATCGTCTTATGTATGTCTAAGTTGCCCCACTCTGAATTTTTGAAAATTTTGTTTATTTCTACTTCATTATATATCTATAGCCATTGGTTACTTTTCTCCATGTTCTTGTGTTGTTAGGCAAGGGAAGCACATCAAAGGGAACAATTAAATATACAAAGAACAATACAGGTTCTTGTAGAGTTCAATCCCACAAGCACAAACGAAAGGACACTGTCTCATACGTGGGGTTTCCTTGAAGACTGTGGTTTTGTGTGTACAGGTTTTTTGTTCTGTATGTTTAATAGTCAGTTCCCAGACTATGGCTGGAAGCTGATGAGTCACAGACAGACACAGATGCTAAACGGAACAAACTGGCAAGACGAAATGGGTGTTAAATGAAAGAAACCGCCTTCCTTTACTGCTGATTCAAAATCCAGTTTCGATACTTATTTTTGAATGTTTTAACACAAGAAATAGTTATGCAGTTAAAGGTAATTTAAATCTTTTTTTTTTTTTTTTTTTTACATATCTGGACCATCACTTCCATTCAGTCACAGACCAGCTCCCACAACTGCGCTTATGTTGAATTTTATCTGAAAACTTTCAACACATTATTTAATCTATAATTTAAGATTTGAATTAATTTTTTATCTTACATAACTTTGCCTTTTTAATGCTTTGTTTCCAAACACATAACTCAGGACACTGAAATCTCACACTGAAGTTGTGTGTTGAAGAAGGTGGGTCAGCATTTTGTGCATCATTACAATTCTTTGCCTCTCTCTCCACTGTTCCTGGATATCTTTTACATGTTTGATGGAAATGCTTGTTATCATCAGCTGCAATAAAGTATTTGATTTGGCAGACTATTTCAGCCAGAAAGAGCAACAGAGAATACCATGATGAAGTACCTTTTATGTTTTGGCCTTCTTACTTTGTGATAATATATTTAGTTTCCTAAATGCATAACTAAATGAAAACAGCTTTCTTTCCCTATTCTTATCCTCCAGCATAATCTTGCCTTCTTGCTACTCTGGTCAAGCTAGAATTTCAAAGACTTCCTGTTCTTATATCTTTGTCCTTTAAATCAAGTTTTTCCAATCTCTCTTTTCCAATTTCCACACTTCATTTTTTTGTCCCTCACTCTATTAAGTGATGAGTTGAAATAATTCAATTAACCTCCTTACTAATCGAAATTGGGTGCTGGTGGTAGTCAGCAGGGAGTGTCCATGGCAACACTGACATTTTACAATAGGCAATGTGATGCTATTTTGCGTGGGGGTGTGTGTGTGTATGGGGGGGGGTGTTGGGGTGCTGGAAGTACAGCAGCTGACAGCTGGGGACAAACCAGATCCAACCAGCCTTTCAGAGCTTTCAATAATGAGTGAATGTGCATGTCTTGTGTGCTCAGTTGGTGTTGGTTCTGCTGATTCGGTGTTGGATAGAAAATTTCATTTGAATGGGAGTCAAAAGAAGATCTCTAAGAAAAGCGTTACTTCCTGCTCCTGCTGAGCATTGACCAGTGGACAAACTGCCTCCTTCTGTATGGCTGCTTGGCAGCCAGCATCCCCTTGAAACAGAAGAATGGTCCTTCACAGCTGAAGAAAACAGTTGTTATCTGGTTTAGCTGCTCTATATAAAGTCCTGTATTCATTGAAGAAAGGGCACATTACGTGTTTTCTTTGGAAAATGTTAGAAAATTAGCTGGGGTAATAAGATAATGCTGCAAAATAAAAATGTCTGGCAATAACCGATGAGGCATAATCTTCATCCTTAAATCAGAAAGCTGACTGGTAAAATCCCAAACTTCCATAATTCACACAAAGCATTTAAGTTGTTTTAGATAAATAAAAAGAAGCTTTATTACAGCTTTATTGAAAGTATAAGCCAAGTTTGAATGTCATAGGGAAGACTAAAGACAAATTAATCAAAATATAAGTAATAAGTCATTACTTATTTTTAAGTAATGGCTTAAAAATAATCTAGGATGTGTTGAGAAGCAGTGAAACATTTAGCTTTTTTACACCTGTAATCTGTTTTGATAAACTAAAACAGTTAATGAATTTAAGGTTGCCAATCCAGTTCCTGAAAAAAAATAAATACTCAACCTGTTATTCTGCTGCAACATTCCTTGCTGTTGTGGGGGAACACAACAGCAAGTTTTTATATAGAACATTTCTATTCTATTTACAATTACCACTGATATGCTTTTAGGGTTGGCCAAATAATATATAGCCCTCTCCCAGATTCCAAATGCTGTAAGTGGTCCTGATGGTTTTAGCAGCAGGAGGAGCCCCTGAATCAAATTCTGCTCAACATTGCACAGGTCTGCATGAGGAGCTAAATCTGCTGCACCTGGACATCTCTCTGCTGGATGCAGAGGGAGGTTTTAATTCATGAGGCACTGGTAGAGAGTGAGCTTTTCCATTTCCTGACTGTTGAGTTTTTACTTTAGTGAAATGCATAAAAGTAAACTTGAGAGATGCAGACTGTGACGGTGTGTGAGGTGGCCAGCGTGCAGCAGTGTGACTGTTGTGGGCTGCCATGTTCGTTCCATGCTCAATGCATCATCTACAAACCTGTCTTTCAGGACTGATTTTGCTCTGTCGGTGAAACGCTGAGTGGAGCAGAGACACATTCAGTCATGGGAAACTAGTGTGTTAAAAAAACAATTTCAAACAATTTCATTTATTTATTTATTTGTTGATTTTTTAATTATAAATAAACACTTAAGCGGAAGGGGTTGGGGGTGGGGGAGCAATGTAAGATGAAACTTACATTGTTAGTCTTTGCTGAAGAGTCCATGGTAAAAACTCTCTAATTTCAATCAGAATCTCCAATCTCAATTCACAGTATTTTCAGAAAACTATGAATTGGTATGAAATGCTAATTCCAGATAGTCTAAGTTTTAGTGAGCTGTTTAAACTTTGAATAATGTTTCTGATTTAGACACATTTCTAAATTGGCTCCAGCATACACTCCCTGTTTTTATTCAAGCTTTGCCTACAACATTTTCTTTGGCATTCCTCCAATAAGACATAATATACGTCTGTCATGTACGCTATGTCCTGGCAGGCTTTGACTGATGGAAGCACATTCCGTCTGACTTCATCATATCTAAAATGTCCACACCACATGACCACATTTATTTATGTCTTGCAGCAAATGAAATAAAACCCTATCTCTAAAGTTTACCTGGGAAAGCATGTTGGAAAACTGGTCAAAAATATATAAGAATATCGAGGAGGAATACTGTTAGGATCATATTAGGTGCAGAACATCTGAGAATTATATTTTAAACTAAAATTAAATTGGATTGTAATACTTATGGTTACCTCTGACTGGATTGAGATATTCAACCTTTTTGTACACATTTGTGCACACTATTTTATCTTTAAATTATTAAGAAATTTAAAATTACTAATAATATAACTATTTTTATCCATGTTTTAAAGTTCCTGATGCTTACTGAAGGCAAATTGCTACATGAGTTATACACATTTGAGAAACCATCAGCTAAAACTGCTAACCAAATTGCCATAGCAAAAAGATAAACTACTTTTGAAATGGCAGATATGTCTAAATCATGGGGGTGCAGCTGTTTGGGAGATAAGGAAGGAGGGAGAAGAAAGGGTTATCAGGGGTATTTCAACTGTTTTCCAGGCAATTATTAGAACCATTGCTGGCAGTTTCCCCAAAGGATGATTGCACACATGCCCATAATACACACATTCAGAAATACACAAACAACTAAGTGCCAGGGTCAGGCAGGTGAATGAGGGAAGGAGTGAGGTATGAGATTCACTTTAATGAAAGGGCCAGTGCAGTGGCACAAGGTATAGATAAGCCTTTAAAGAGACGGAAAGGAAGAAAAAGATAGACATAGGGAGATGAAATCAGAGAACGTGAGGTGCACAAAGAGTAGGAATGGGAAAATGAGATAAGCCTCATCCTCTGTGGTTTAGGGGAAAAATATGGGATGTAAAGGTACAAAAGAACTATACTTGGGAGAATGAGCTGCTTAGTTTAGATTTCACCTTGTATTGGACCTGTTACCTTTCAGTGTTCACAGAACAACAAAAATTCACCTAAATGACATTTGAATTAGCATATGTATAAATTCTGAGAAAATGGATCAATTCAAAATAACTTGCTAAAGCTCAGCAAAAGGAAACTCATTTTTAAGTATCCAGCTCCTATCAGTTTACAATGAAACACATTTACTATAACCAAATGTAACTCCTGGCACAACCTTTCAGAAAAACATAGTGTTTCTGCTTCTCAGCGCTTGAGTCTATATAATTTCTTAGGATTACATTGTATTGCTTAGGATTTTGGGTTTTAATTTAACATGGTATGAAAAATTGCATGAGAACATTTCAAACAAAAGAGATGTAGAAGTAGATAAATCTCTGCGGGCAGTTCCTGTCTCTTCCTCCCACTGCCAGGCATGCTCAGAGCCACACAGGCATAAAGGGCAGTGTTTATAGACAGGAGAAAGCACTTAGTTCCTCCTTCACACCTTTCAGCCATGAGGTCTTCTGAGAGTCAGAAAGAGAGAACAAGAGACAAGAAGAAATACAGAAGAAAGACAAGTTGGTAGAGGCTTAGAGATTTATAGAAGTAAAAGTATGCGTGGAAGCTGGTAGGAATTGAATACTCCTCTCTGGAGATGAGAAAAGATGAAATGAAGCAAAAGGAGATGAGGAAATTGTTTGAATAGGAGAAAATCTGGAATGCAGGACATGAGGATTGACATATAAAAAGGAAGAAGGCCAGAAGAGAGATTACAAAGCATAAAAGAGACATGAAATGGGAGGAACGTTAGGTCATGGTGGTTTAAGTTAACATGTTCTGCCAGTTAGTGTTGAAATAAGAATTCATGAGTGTAAGATCATGAATAATGGGTTGAACACATCTAATCTAATCAACATAGTGGAACAACAGTGAAATATAGGGTCGCAGCAGGTCTGGAGCAGGGAGTGGAGAATGAAAGAAAGCTTTAAAATATACACAAAAGGGAGTGAAATGAAGTCCTTAATACAACGAAAAGGTCTTTAGACCACAACACCTAAATGTTGACGAGATGAACTGAAGTCTTCATAGTGAAACACAATTTTTCAAAGCCTAAGAAAAACAAGGTAACAATTAAAAGGAAGCTGAGATTAGCATGCTGCCTTTTTCCTGTTATAAGGACAGTAAATGTGATGTGTAAACTCAATGGATGATGTTTATCTTAGGTAAAAGAAAATATCATGGAATATTATGGTTCATAAAAGAGGAAAACAGACAGATGAGTGGATGATTAGAGGTTGAGAAAATGGTGGACAGAGATGAGGTGAAACAGTGGTGGATAGAGGGCAAGGATTTGCACATTGCCTCTGCACTGCATTATTATGGGAGATTTAAATTGCGCTATGGTGCCTGCTGTACATTTATGACTCCTTAGTTTCACTTTCTGTATGGGAATGTTCACAGCTTATATTGATTCATTCACATATTTTAGAATGACCGATAAGTATCGGGTGAAAACTTAGGAGAATATAAGAAAGCTTCAATTTTAAATGGAGTTTGAGAAAACACTGAGTTTCCACTAATTCATTCATAATTCATCACACGACCACATGCACTTCCTGGAAGAATGTTCTTTGCACCCGTACTATGTTTGCAGGTAGTTTATCCTTAGAGGATGCAAGTCACCTTTACTGGCTTTCATAATTCATTTATTCATATAGATGTTTTTGCACCTCAGATTTTTTAAATTTTTTGATAGCTCGTGTCCGAGGTTGGACCTTACCCCTGTCTCTACAGCAGGCACAACAGTTTCTGTATTTAAAGTTTTTCAAATATAGTGTATAATGTAATCAATCAATGAATGAGTCAATGAATGAGTCAATGAATGAGTCAATGAATGAATGAATGAATGAATGAATGAATCAATCAATCAATCAATCAATCAATCAATCAATCAATCAATCAATCAATCAATCAATCAATCAATCAATCAATCAATCAATCAATCACTTTATTTTGGTAAATTGTCCATATCAAACACAAGAAACAAAGAAAAAAAACAACAATAAACAAACCCACAGTTTACCACAAAAGGAATAAATAAGACATTTGCTGAGATTATGATTGCTGCATTTACCAACATGTGAAAATAATCAGATATTTTTCTACATGAGACAAATAATCAAAAATAGATAGAACGTATACATCATTTAGGTGTAGCGCCTTGTTGATAGTTTGTTGATCCAGTCTCTGCTGTCAAAACAGTCTTGATCCATGAAGCCATGAATTACTCTAGAACCCTGGCGTGCCCTGGTGTGCTGCAGTACCTGGCACCAGATGTTGGCAGTAGATCCCTTAAATCCTGACAGTTGAAAGGTGGGGTCTCCATAGATCAGATTTGTTTGTCAAACACATCCAACAGATGGTCAGATGAATGAGTTTGGGGGAAATTGGAGGGCAGATCAACCCCTCAAACTGTTTTGTTGAGCTTGTCAAATCACTGAACCATTTTGTTTTGAGCGTGGCATGTTATCCCTGTGAAAGATGGATAACAGTCACTAGAGAATGCAATTTCTCTATAAGGGTATACAGCGCTCCAACATTGCTTAGGTATTTGGTACATATCAATGTAATATCAACAACGGTTTTCCAGCTGAATATTCTTCAACGCATCGTATTCTCCCTCTTGATTTTCCTTGGTCCCATAGACAGATGCGCCAAAAGTTATGACAATCCTAAGGGCCCCTGAAGTAAAGCATTTGAAGTAAAGCATTCTTCAAATGCTTTACTGTCCAGATGCTCACTTGACAATTATTCTTTGAGCTGTGGACAGAGGATATGGCACGCTGACTTGTCTGCAGTCCCATTTGCGACATACTGATGTACACTACAGGTACAGCTGAGGTCAAAATTATTAACTTTACTTCTGCGGAAGAGACTCTTTTAAGCCAGACTGGAGTAGGGTAAGGAAAACCTGGAGAAAGTCAAACTGGAGGCATATTGTTTGGTCAGATGAGAACAAAATTGAGCAGTAAAGTTTGGAGAAAGAAGTGAGAGACACATAACCCAAATAACACTGTTCCCACTGTGAAACATGGTGGTGAGAGTATCATGCTGTAGGGATTATTCAGTGCGTCTGGAACTGGGAATCTTATCAAGGCTGAAGGAATGATAAAAAAAGGATATGTGAAGATTTTCAAAGAAAACTTCAAGCAGTCAGCAGCAAAACTGGGTCTGGATCTTTGCTTTGTCTTCCAACATGACAATGACCCAAGACATACATCGATCCTGGTGAAGAGCTACCTCCAGAAAACCAAGGTGAATGTGACTGAGTGGCCTGCACAAAGCCCTGACCTGAGTCCCATTGAAACGCTGTGGGGTGCACTGAAGACCAGGGTCCATGTGAGAACACCATAACATCTGGAGGAGCTTGAGAGATTTGCCAAAGAAGAATAGACTGAGTCCTCTTGGGAGACCAAAGACTTGATACAAATTACAGTAGACAACTGAATGGCGTTATCCAGCAAAAAAAATACACAGTTGACTAGTTGCATCAGAGGAGCCAATTATTTTGACCCTAGTAGTTTTTGTTTTAGGGCATGCACTTTAATGTTAATTGTTTAAAACAAACAAACCAAAAAAATCAAACTTTAAAATAATATGCAATGTTATCAATTTTGGAATAATTGGATAAAAAAGAAAATCTGTAACTTTGAATTTAAAAAAATTATAATCTTCCATGTTTTGTTTTTACTAAACTAATACAATTGTGTAAAACAGAGTCCACTGCCACATGTTACTTTAATCTGCTGTTGATGTGTCATGGGGTCAATTTTGCAGCCCCAAGGTTTTCAAGAAACAAATAGGTTTTTCTTCTGCAAAGATACACAAATTCTTGTGTTATTGTGGACCACTGTGATACTTAAACATAGTTTGCAGCTGCCTATGCTCTGTCTAAAAGGAGTCTTGAAAACCAACTTCAGCTCTAGGCTTAGATGTTGGGTCATAAAACCCACCAACCAGCTCTCACATTGAGCACAGCTTAATTGAATTACATTCTACGCCGCTTTGTTCATAGTATGCAAGTTCAAGGAAGATAAAGAAAGGAAGAAAAAGGTGGAGATATTGCGTGTGTGTGTATCCCTAAGGCATTAATACACACAGCGACAGAGCATGTGTACACATATAGTGTTCATTAAAGTGTTGAGATTCTCATTAAGATTTCAGCAAACCATTTTGGCCACCAATGGGTTAAACAAACATATCTGTGGAAGAAGTGTCTGAATGTGCAAACCCACAATATATCTGACTTTGTTATATTGCTGTATAAATTGATTTGCTGTTGCATAAATCAACAATTTAGTGCATTTTCATATAAATTATTGGGTCCTCACAGAAAAAAAAACAACATAAATTTTGTGGTTATGTAATGTTTGATATTTTGACAGCTGGGACTTCAAACTCCCAGTCTGGGGAATAACCGCGACACATCACTTTAAATCCTCCTGAATAAAAAATGAAAATTTAATGTCTGGTACTATTCCTAATGGGTTCTTGGGTAGCTAATCTTTCCTGGCAAACATGATAGTTTCTTGAAGTAAGAGGATAAAATAAATCCCTGGGTGTCTTCCATAGTCAGAAAATTCACCCTCAAAGTCATGGACATGACATTTAAGTGACCTTGATTAGCCTTGCCTGAATTTTAAACTGTTTGACTACAGACAAGAAAAAGACCAGTAAATTGATGCTTTCCTTTTTGATGTTGTTGCGCTTGCATAATTCTAGCTGGTGTTCAGTTTTGAAGGTGTTTTGTTTTGATTCAAGGAATAAAATGTCCAGAGGAAAGTATATGTTGCATCAAGGCAGATAGCAAAGCAAAAAATGTATGTACCATATGCGTTAACAAAATGATAAAATTCCAACATGATATTTTTTATATAGTTACTGTTTACTCATGTCACACTGTTGTTGACATGCCTTGCATTTCAGTCATATTTTCCACAATAGCTATTTTCACATCTAATATTGTCTGTCTAATATTGTTCTAGAGGAGTTGGTTTTTTTTGACACCTAATGAACAGTCTTATGTGAGTGGAAAGAAATGAAGATGGAACCAACTTAATATCTGTTGTTGTTTATATATAGTGTAGACAAAAGGACTGACTATGTGAATTCTTTTTTTATATTTTATATTCTTTGGATGAGGTTAATTAAAAAATCCACGGGAACAACAATGGCTGTTCTCCTCATTGTTTAAAAGCTAAAACCAAAATGTTTGTAAGGTAGAAAAAGAGTAATGGTTGTGTAATCCAACCGCATCTGACCTCGAATAGATTCAGCACTCTTATTGTTTTTACAAAGCAGAGCTTCTACTTTGAGTGAACTGACTCTAATGCAGAAATGTAATAGGTCTTAGTATGTTATTACTTCAGGCAAGGTTTGTACTATCTATAATCAAAATAAATCTGCAAGTTGAAGCTTTACTTTTCTTATTTTACTTGTGGTCTCTCATTGCTGGCATTCAGTGGTCATGAAGATGAAATACCTGGCACAGATGATGACCATAGCGATGCGATCAGTATTTAATATTGCATAGTTGAAAAGCTGTCCAGTTATAAAGTTTGTGTTTTAATGCTTACAGCTTCACGGTGGGTAAAATGTGTCTAGAAATAATAACATGGGGAGACCTGGAACCTTTTTACTTTAATTATTTGATGGACAGTAGGAAAGACTGGATGAACATTAGATTGCTTGTACAGTTGTCTTCTAAACTATTCATCTTGTTCCTTTATCCAATCTAAAATGATTGTGCAGTTTTGACTTAATAATAAAGTGGTTGTCATATTGTGATACTCAGATGTGTTGTCTCTGTATTGTCTCTTGGGTTTTGCCATTGTCTCTTGGCCTCACACCACAAAACGGGTTTTGTGGCGTAAGGCTTAAGGAAGACAATTTGTTTATGGAGAGGACTGTATTTAATTTTACCCCACATTTTTCTGTATGGGCTGTACCGTCATTCACTGTCTTGACAGTGATGGGGTCCATACGCCATATTTTTTGGGGGGGTTGGTTTTGGGGGGAAGTTAGAAGATAAAGTAATTTTGTGAAAACCAGCTCTCTAAAGCTGTGCCTTCAGAACACAAGTTTTCTTTCCTTTGGTCTTCAATTCCCAAGTTTCAAGTTCTCTCATTGAATTGCATACAAGATTCAGATTGCTCTAAAACTGGGGTGATTGCTGTAATGTTTAGAAATAACATTGCTCTTTGTTTTATGTCTTTAATGAGATTAAAAATATTTCAAGAATGAGTCCCATATAATTACTGAAGGTAATGCAATATATTGATGTATAATCCCAAATATCTAGAGAATGACCATGTCCCTTTTTTTTTTTCCTGGAAGACATTTCACTTCCAATGTCAAAGGTGTCTTCAGTTTCCCATCCTTTTGGAGGGCTAAAGAAGTTCAGTTGTCTTCTATAAAAGCACTCAAAATTGCCATTTCCTGCATGACTGAACATTAGCATAAAAGCAGATGGAGTAGCCATTACAAAGTGCCAGTTATTGAAGACACTGTGGCATTAATGAAATTATGCAGCACTTAATCAAAAAACAGAAAGTTGTTAAACCGAGAGTTCAATATTAATGCAAAATCAATGTAAAGCTTTGGTACCATATGGCTTTTTTTCCTACATAGAAATAAAAAAATTTTAAAGTATGAATAGGTAGTATATATAATAAATGCCTATGCAATGGTTCCTTAAGTAAAGGAATGACAATTCTTGCTTCATAAATAAAAAAAATAAAATAAAAACACACTTTTATTTTGCAACTCAAGGTTAAAGAAAAGCTGACTCCCTGAGTCCCATGTCTTTCTCTTGTTCTCCTTTTACATTTGCTGTCTCGCTCTCAGCTTCATGCTTCAGCTTGGAAAGATGGTGTGTACAGCATAATAATGAATTGGTTGCAGTCCCCCTTGGCTGGAGAAAGGGCCCCATTAAACTGCATTAAAACACAATAAGGCTTCTGTATGCATGTGTGTCTGTGCGCTTGCATGTGTGAATATAAACCAATATGTCTTCTCCACTTGTCTTGTATATCATTCTCACTCTTCATTTCTCATCTATCCACCGTCTGACCCTGTGGCTCTCTTTTCACTATGCTCCCTCATGCCCCTCTGTGCCTTCACCCCCCTGCTGTCGAGCATCCTTCCTCCTTGTGCATCTCAACTCTCTGTGAGGCTAACCCCATCTTTTTTCTATCAATCAAATTAATATGCGGCGAATGCTTTGATTTATGAATAATTTTGTTGATGAGTGTTTCCAAATGCAAATGGCCTAAGCAACTCTTTGCTAAAATTGTCTTGACTGCATTATGTTTGAATCATTGTTGAGATTTGGCTGTATCTCTGCAGGTACATGTTTTGCATCTCATGGGTTGTATGTGCACACCCTGCTTTGTAAGCGTCTTTGTTGAGGCAGATTTATATGTCTGAATGTGGGTGACTTTATTTTCCTCTCCTGTGTATTTAAATGGGAAGGGATTAAGAGTCATGAATTATAATTTTCAGGCTTTCCCCTGTGCTTTTGAATGCTCATACTTCTGAAACAGTGAAAAAAAACTAATGCAGTTCTGCTCAGCACGCAAACAACACACCAAACCAGACTTTAAAGTGGAATTCGCATCACCATGGGAAAAAAAACAAACAAGAACCCCAAGAGTTAGAAAAAAAAAAAGAATATAAAAAGCTTATTTCTTGAGATCATTTCCTTCATCCCTCTAAACAAATCTGTTATTTCCATTTACTGCTTCGCCTTTGCAATGCATGAGATTATAAGCACTCTTGACAGAATCAAATCAAATCTTTGCTGCATTTACTCATCATGTTGCATTGTGGTTGCTTGTCACATTTAATTTGGATTCTGTGGCAGAGACTGTTAATGACCTCCTCCAGCAAAAGGCATCAGCAAACCAATATTCACAAAAAAAAAGAAAAAAAGTCAAAAAGCACATCTACTCATTTGAGAAGCGATTTGCTCTCATCATTTCAGCTCTTTTTGCTGACATGTCAGTACAATGTCTAGAGATTTTAGTAAGCCTTGTTAGTTACTCTAAGAGAAATGGGTCATAGTGCTGTTGCTTCAGTGTTAACTATTGGATGCCAGAGATTGCAACAAATGTTTGAGCATTGTTTTGGGTGGTGAACAAAGGGTCAAATATTTGAAGATAGAGCCCACCCATAACTACTCCTCTGAAGTAATAATCATAGTCTTATGTCTTTCTTAAATATAATAATGAATAGACAGTAAGTAAAACAAAACCTCCTGATGTCAAAAAGGTTGGTATCCCACAGGAAATGTGTTTGTAGTCTTTCTGTAATCCAGTACTATTAAAAAATTATATATTTTCTCCTAACTTCAGTGAGTTGAGACTATTAAAATTAGTTAATGGGTAGTTGTAGATTGTAAAAATCAACCAAAGCAAAACTTTGAAGGAATAGAAAAGTATATATCAAATATTGAGAATTTTTTTTTCTTTTATATTTTTGGTTCCTTCAGATTGGTCTCAAAATGGAAAGTGTATCCACACCCTGAGCTGTCTGTGGATTAATATTTAGCGATTTATTAAATTTATTTTAACACATAATTGTAGTTCCTCATTTGTTTCCGTCACTCCATTCTCATTGCTCTCCTTTGTCGAGCTGTGATTAATGGTCCCATAGAGACCAAAGATATTAACATATTTTGACAGTGAATGTGTAGCCAGACATGCATGAATGGAAAATTCATGGTCACTTAATCATCATAGTAGTTCAAAAGTCTTAATATAATATGGCAACAGATGAACTAGTCAGTTTAAAATCCAAATTTCCTATAATGCAGTGGTGAAAACTTTAAGGATTTAGGTTTAGATCTATATTTTTCTGTTAGACATTTGATAGATTTATGAATCTGACTCTGATTAATTTTGACATCTGACAATATTTACTTAAAAGTAAAACTAATCATTATGTTAAAACTTCAGTCATATATATAGGAAATCTCCAACCTAGACAACTGGTTCAAAGTCCTGCTGTTTGAAACCTAAACTTACTAAATTGATGTTTTTGCATTTCTCTTCAATCAGAAATTAATCTAATCTTGTTTTAAGCTGAACTAAATGGCCTTTAATGGCACCAATGTTTATTAGCTGGGCTCAATGTACTGCCTTTAAGTATAGAAAGAACTGCTGATAAAATGTGTTTTGTGACTTAAGTGCTCATATTCAAAGGAGATAAACTAAATAATTTCAATATGATCTCTTTAACATTTATTTATTTAGATATTCACAGAGTAGATCAGAACTATAGAGTAAAGCCTGAAGGCAAATATGCTAGTTTTACCTTGCCAACTGCAATTTTAACATTACCTTAAAAACTGTGATGGATGGTGCTAATGCAGTGAGTGTTTTCTTGGAGATTGGGAATATTTCCAAATACATTGAATTTGTCTTGTTGGGGGAAAGCATAGTAGCCTTGTTTCTGCCAGCTGACTGGCAGTGCACATTCAATGGGTGGGAAAGAGGTCATACACCAGGGGTTCCCAAGTTTGCGAAAGAAAGCAAATTTAGTGATGAATTTTACACAAGTAATTTATGAATTTCCACATGAGTATGAGACTCTAAGATTTCCCATTCCTGCTGTCGAAGGTGTGTGGCGCATTTAAAAGAAAAATAAGTTTATTACAAAATAATTTTAAGTTTGAAAAACATGCCTTTGGCCCAGACAGGAGGATCACAGGCCAAATGTATCATGGTTAATCATCAGACTAAAAATATTGAAATACAAATTAAGAAAAATGTTAAGTATCAAGTAAAAATAAGATGAGCAAAAGTCCAGAATATGTTCTCAATTCTACTTTTGTTTTTTGCAGTAGCTTCAAATTACTGTTGTTTCAATCACAGTGGTGACAAATGTAAAAGTGCACTGCTGTGCTCATTATGCAGTGAAATTTTCAATAAGTCCAACAACAATTTTCTCTCACGACTCTCCATGGGGTTGCCAAACTGTTACTGAGCAGTAGCAAGAAAAATGGGAATAAAAGTACTAAACTTGATTGGCAGTGATTGCCTCATCTAGCCTGTAATATATTACAATACATTTGGATACAGTTATGTTTAAAAGCATGTTGCTTCAACATGCTTTTAATGTTTTTCACTTCACTTGTGGCTTGGACTTCATAAGGGGGAAAGACCTGGTATGCGTACATTAAATCTACCTTTTTGTCCTGTCTGGATTTGGTGACATGTAAAACTGCAGCTAAAGGAAATTCTTTTGAGAAATAAAAAAGAGACTTGTAGATGTCAAATCAAATTACCAAATTAGGCAGTGAAAATATAATTCCTTTTTTTTTTAACAGTTAAGACATAAGGCTGGTAGTCTATGAATACATGGGAGATTTTTATGTTTGCAAGTGTGAATGGTGTGCTTCCATGAATTGTGTGTGTGCGTGCTATGGTGTGTCTGTGTGTGCGGTGTTCCTTTTAACTGAAATCAATTTAAGCTGCCTTAGAGAAATCTCCAGCACTTTATGAAAAACACCAGGCTTAACAAACCATTCCCTCAAGTCTCCGTATTATTGTGTCTGTTTCCAGTTGCCAAGTTACCACTTATATTGGAGTTGTAGTGTTTTCATGTGGGGTGCTAGGACTATGCAAAATGTAGACCGATGGAAAGGACATTCTTTTTCATATAACATTATTTGTAATATTAATCAACTTGATTTTTTTTCATTATCAGAGTAGCTAAATACAACGTTTTGCGTAATTCTTACTCCCTACTTTGTGTTAACACACAGGGACAAAATTCAAAATTAGTTTATAAATTGATTAAAGAAATCCCTTTAAATTGATTATTGTTTTTATTGATCCTACATAAGGATTTGCATATTTTTGTGCTGCAAAACAGAAATGTTTCCTTCTGCACATGTGGCACTAATCTATTTCCAATCTATTACATTTTCATTTTGCTAAGTCTTAAATGTATGAACTGTCCCTACAGTTTCATGTTCTTAGCTGACAGAGTAACACCCAGCATGGTCTTGTATGATTATTTAGTACTGTTGCCTTTCTTCTTTATGAAAGTAAAAGGAACAGAAAATTACATTTTCAAAGATCACTGCAGACCTAGACAGACTGAAAAAGCCATTGTTTTAGGACTGCAACATATTTGGAAAACACAATGTTGAGATTCAGCTTTTCAGCCTTGCAGTGTGTATATTAATTGTAGTTATGTTTTCATCACTGTTTTTCTTGTTTTCTATCATCACAATTTCATCACTACATTTTGTTAATTTTGATGAAGAAAATATAGATTATGGTTATTCACAAAAGAAGAGTGGAAGTCCTACCAACTGACCAAATATATACATTGTTTTCATTTGAAATATAGAAAAACTCATTGCATTCCATGAGTTTTTAGCTAATGTGATGTTGTAAAAAATGGATATTGGGATGATGATATTCATAAGAAATACAATTTATGATCGCTACCATTTCGGTTTTTTAAATTTTCCATTCATAAAAAGGATTTACAAAAGATGAAACATTTTCAAGAACTTGCTTTTATTTCAATCAATCATTCTGAACTAATTGCAAAGTTCAACAAAATACAAGCTGTAAAACTTGTTTGGAATAAAAAAACTTAACCAATGTTTGATTGTGAATATTGATAACCTATTTACTTCTGAGAGATATTAGACTATTTAAATTACTGGGCAGGAATCTCAGGTGATCAGTTTGGTCTCTAAGTACAGAATCAAAATGTTGAATTATTCTAATAATACAGCTACAGAAATTTGTTGGCTGACGAATAGTCAAATAGTCAAGAGGAATAAATGACCTGTCCTTGTAAAGCATTTTATCAAGAACAGAGGACCTCACAGAGCTTCACACTACATTCTGTCATTCAGGCTCACATTCACACACTGATGGTGGCCAGCCCAACGTTGCCCTCGGGCAGTTTGACAAAGGCAAGGTGCAGAACTTGCAGGGAATAATGCATCCACCCATCCCCCGATGCACTCCAAAACAAATGCATTGTGTTTGAGTTTCATAAAAAAAAAAAAAAATCATCATTAAAAAAGATGGTTCAATGGAGAGATTGCTTTGCTGCCAAAGAAAAGAGGCATATTTGAGTTAAGGAAAATGCCTGTTTTGAAGCATTCCACCAACGTCTTTCTGAGGTTTCTGATCTCTTTAACTTTAAGACAAATAGACTGACCAAAAAACTACTCTTAAAACAGGCTTTTACCTGGAGGAGTCATGAAAAAAGCACACACTGACAATCTGATCCCACTTATTTTCTCTCAGCAGCTTTCCCCTGAGTGGTTCTGATGTATGTGTGACAGATGTGTTCCCTTCACCCCTTCTCCTGTTCTGTATTTCTCTCTCAACTCATTAGCTAATTCACAAATCAATACCAACGGAACTACGATACGTTTTATCTTTAGTACAAATCAATACTAAGACCACTTTTAACTCTTAATTTATTTATTTATTTTTTTACCTCAGTGCCAGTGATGCACATTGCTGGGCTCATTTCTTTTTATCTCTCTGCAGTGTTGTAGTACTCAAGACCGGTCTTGGTCTTGAGACCACCTTTTGATGGTCCAGAGACCACCTTTTGATGGTCCCTAGACCACCTTTTGATGGTGTTGGTCTCGTCTCGGGTACTGAGGACTCTGGATTTTATTTCAAGACCGCAACTGTGAAAATATCACTAAACGTACAGCATACTGTCCAGTTTATTTGTTAACATCTTTGTTTTCACTGAATGCAAAACGCACCAATTAAAATCCAAACAATAATGTGACTTACCAATTACGTGTTTGTTACTTCCCACCTTCCACTCGCATGTGGCGCTCCAAGACATGCGCAGTGATTTTCTTCGAGTGGCAGAAGATAGAATTGTCAATAATAGAATCGCGCTGCATAAATCATAAGAAATCTGATGGCGACAGTTAATTCAGCAGCGCTTCGCTTTCATAGACGGTGGGGACTATATCTAACTTTTTTTGTCACTTAGAAAAGAAGCTCAAAGAAAGGTAAGCTGCTCCGTTGACGTGATGTTAGCAAAGCTAGCTGTAGAGAGATGCATACACATTTGTGATGGGAAAAAAAAGTCACTCACTGCGCTGAATTATTATGCGGAGGTGTTGACTTGTCGCATATACAGGACAACACTGTGTCCAAAGGTCTGCAATATAGTGACGTGGTATTTGAGGAAAGACTAAAGTAAATTCTTCAAATTTGGGGCCAGTATTAATTTGAAAGTGATTCGATTTATGTCATCAGAAGGTCAAGATCACTCTGACATTGAATCTTTTTTATTTTTTAATCACAGCCGTTCAGCAATGCCTGGAGGAAATTTCATGACATCTGGTACAAGCATTCAGTTAACATCAGTGATGAATTGATGACAAATTGGTGATCAAAGTCATGGTGACCTCACAAAGCAAGTTTCTGCCCATAACTCAGAAGTCCTTATGCTACTTCAGAAAGAACTGCACACAAATGTCTACCAGAATAAAATTATGTAGGGCTGGAATTTTTATGTTCGAAAGGTCAATGTTCCACTTCTCTGTGACATCTTAATTTCCAACAAAAACTCTTCCTGGCCATTATTTAACACCATAAATCTCAAAGCAAAGTAGAGGATGATACAATTTGCAACTCAAGTGACACACATGCAGTCAATACAGCATTTTTTTTTCACTTTCATATGTTCTGATTATTCAGTCTTCCCTTTCTGTCCATGGATTATTTCACATAGAGAAAAAAAAATTAAATCATTTGTGTGTTCATTAATATTATTGGGGTTTTTTTCTCCTTCCTGGGCAATAAAGCTAATGTTACATATTTAATGTCTTAGCAAGAACACATGAGGTTGGAGATTTGGTCCACATCTTTGGCCTGCGAAGGAAAGCATGGAGTTCAAGTGAGGTATTTATTGGCACTGATATCAGAGACACCCACGGTGATCAAAGTTTCATGTGTGTCTCATTAGCATGATCACAGCTTTGTTTGTATGTCTGCATGTAAAATATTTAAAATAGAGGGCTCTCCATATGGGGAAAAAAATAAAACCTTTTAAGACATTGAAAGAGAATACATACACACAATCTTGTTCTGTTTAAAACTTGGGATGCATTGGTTACCTTTTTAAAGCCTTTTTAGGGAGGTATTTTTACTAATTTCTATTTTCTTGTCACAGAGTATTAACGTTTTTATTGCTTCTAACATAAAAGAACAAGTTGATAAATTATCAAACTTTTGCTATAAATTAATCTGTGCCACTTGATAACAAAAATGAAAACACAGATGAAAGTCAACTAAGGAATTCACTTCACATTAAACATAACTTTTAAACTTAAAGTTTAAGACATGCCAAAAATGGTTTTAGAATTATATAAAAATACAAATTTAAGTCGGATACATTTTTGGTATTAAATAAAATGTCCTGTTTATGTCTTTGTGTGTATTTATAACTAGCAAAAATAAGCAAGGGATGAAGCATGTCCATGGGACAGGAAATCATTTTAGCATGCACATTGAACATTTTTGTTTTTGTTTCTTGAGCTTTCACTTTGGCTGGAAGTATGCTGTTGCTAGAGGATGTTTTTATGTTTCACTCAGTGTTTTTTGGAAGTGGTTATCAGTTACATTTATATTTCTATGTTCAAAAGACTTCTCAGGAAGACACCTTTCATCTCAATTATTTCATAATTTCAAATTTATTAAGACTTACTAAAACTTAAAAATCTGAACTTCTTAAGTTAAGATTTTTGGCCTTAAGTATTTTCTTAAGGCCATTTTAAACATTATAGCTTTGATTTTTTGATTTTTTTTTTTTTTTTGGTTAGCTTTGTAGGGAGAAACACTGAGAATCCTATTAATGCAGGACCAGTACAGGGAAACGGAGTAATCTCTCCTTGACTCTGTGTGTAACTGTTTGACCTTTCCTCACCACCTGTTCCCTCCTAGCGTCAGTGTTTTGTACCCAGCTGGCAACAATTCAGGATGTATCTGGCAAGTGCCCTGTCTCTCTTCCTGAATTTCAGCTCCTGCCTTCTCTTACAAAGAGGTCAATCCATTTCCCCTGTGCCGCTCATGTTCATGGAAGGTTGTAGTCACGAGTCAGGTGGTGTCATTTTTTTTATCTACAGGCATTTACTTCTCTTCCAAGGTCATTGTCACCTTTACAGAACCGTTGTAGTGTGTGCGCTAACTTACAGGGATAGTTTTTGAGCCGAGGTTCTGTGAAATTATTTGTCATCTTTTCTCTTGTCTGTCGTACAGAATTGTTATGCCATCATGATTTGTAGAAACATAGATTTGTCCTCAGGGTGGTGGGATGTTAACATTTGGTCAGATAAACCATCGTTCTATCTGACAGTAGTTGTTAAACTCTATCAAAGTACAGTTAGGCTCAAAATTATCTATGGGTCTTGCAGGTGTAAACTTGTTCTCTTTCAACCAGGGGGTCTGTGCCTTACAGGAAATGAGAAAATAGACATTGGGTAAAGCTGTAAAGAGCGCATCAATTTTATTATTTTTTAAAGCATCTGTTTTTGTTGACATTTCATTAAAAAATGTGTTGGCAAGTGGGTTGAGAAAGGCAAAGATCATCAGGCTGAGACTTGAACCTGTGACAGCCACGTTGAGCACTAAGGTCTCCATAAGTGAGTCATGCTTTGCCCCTGTTCCACTGCTGCTCCCAAGCTCTCGGTCTTTGAGGGTTGGAAACCAATCACTCTTAAATTTTGTCTCTCTCCGAAGATTATCCATTGGACTCATTTCCATACTTAGACTGGACCTCCTCAGATGTACCGGTTTTTCATCACAACTAAATTATATTTTGCTTTTTTTTTTTTCATTTCTGCTCAGGGTTTGATGCTGTATATATATAAAAAGGAAATAAGTTTTATTTTGTTAATATTGCCATGCTTAGTCAAGTTGCACATCCAAGCACAATTTAAAAAATCTTACAGTCCAGTGGAGCAATTTTAAGCTAATTTTTTATTTCTGCCAAAAACTATTTATTTTGTCTAAATAGTACTCATATTCTTTTAACTTTTGGGGTACGGAATTCCAGCAATCCGCACCTTCTGTATCATTACAATGCACCAATATTCTGCTTTATGCAGTTGTCAGTTTTCAGAAACAACGTCCTTTTGGCCCAGTTAAATTGTGTTAAAAAATGTTACATTTTATAATGTCTGTCAAGAGCGTAGTGTCACAACACATTGCTTGCAAGTCAATTGATTTATTTTAAATCTATTTCTTGCATTAACTCAACCAGCTTGTGAACTGCAAATGTGTCCATGAGTAATATGAAAGCATTTCATTTTCAGTCTAATACAACCTGATCAGCATGAAGAGATATGGCATATTCCAAAAAGAAGGTAAGATAATGTTAGCTGTTCTCTTAAATCCCAAAAATATAATATGTCTACCCTGTCAAAAATAATCAGTTAAAAAGTTTCATGGTTAATTTTGACAATAAATTTTCCTTGACGTCTTTAGCTTATATTTAAAACGGATGTACTCTTTACCGAGTGAACAAATGAGTCAAACTACTAAGCGAGCCAGGTTGAGGCAACAGCATTGTCTATCTTTAGCACATTTATCAACACACACCTGTATGTTTAAAGTACTTAGTGTTTAAAGTCGAACTGCTCTGTGTTTAACATTTGTTGTCTCATGATTGTCGTTTAAATCTTTCACCACGGTGTTTACAACTTATGTGCTCTGATAGCATTGGGGACAATATTACCAACAGACTTGCTGCTTTTAGTTTTCATCACACTGGCAAAGGTTGAATTGCTTACGCTTTCTCTGTGTGTGCCTGGCGGCCTCCTTTCAGGAACCACAGATAAATGCAGAGAGGCCTTAACCTTCTATGCTGACATGCATCTATGCCCTTACTCAGTGATAGGCTGGCACACAGCAGCACCTCTTTGGCAGTGGTTAAGCTGTTTGCATCATGTTGAGATGCAGCTTTCCTGTTTCTCTGCAGTGCTACACTTGCCATGTGCTGGTCTGGCACATATTGGCCTCTTCTTGGCAGAGGTTGCATGATAACTTCTTCCCATGGGGTTTCTTGTTTGGCATAATATTGGATTGGATTTTATCAACACATCACTGGCTTGATAACCTCACTGTCTGTTATTCAATAGCTCACTTCTTACAGGCTCTTATCTGGGGCAAATTTCCAAAAAAAGGGAAAAGCGGTTTTTGGTTTTAGAATTTTTTTGGACAGTCGTGGTGAATAAGTGCAGAAGGTTTGGTACAACATAGAGTATGAAGGTAGGCAGTTAGACAGATATGTAAATTATTTCAATTTTGTTCTGACATTAAAGCCCAATTCAGATTAATGTTATCCACTTACCCAATTATTATTTTTGAACTACAACTTTACCTGTATTTGTCGTCCTCTAATAAACAGATCTCGGATGTTTCATTTGAACATCAAGAATCTGCTTAAAGTTGGTGAAAACAGCGGCATGTGCCATGTTTTTATTAATTCAAAAGTAAATATATTCTAAATGTTTTTCTCATGACTTTTCTTGTGTTTTTAGCTTAAGTGTTTGCCTAAAATTTCATTACTGTACTCTTCTGGGTAATGGGAAAATTTTAGGCCATTCATTCACTTCTGTTTCTCCCAAGCTTGTGGGTGCAGTTCATTGCAAATGGCATTTCTTTGGCTGTAAATCAACAACCCACTCTGTCTTTTGCATGGGCAATGCCTTTATCGGTTGCACTCTGAGTGCGAGGGTGCCCGCTGTACCAGATGATGCCCTGCAGGTTAGTGGATTTGGCAGCTACTTTTTGTTGATTCACTGATTTGACGCCGTTTTGTCCCGAGCTGTCTATATGCGTCTGTGTGCCCATCAGGGTCAACGAGCAAAAAGCTCTTACTTTCAGCTCTCCTATTCCCTTTTGTTTGTTCTGCATCAGTCTTCATGGCTCACATTATGTCTCTCTTTTAACTGTGCTTGTGGTGTCTTCTTTTTCTTCTTTTTATCTGTCTGTCATTCATGTTCTCGGCTTTTGCTTTTCATTTCTGAGTCTTTCTGCATCTCACCGGATTTATCTCTCCTCCCTATTTTTGTTCAACTGTGCTATGTTTGTTCGCTCCCACTGAATTCCCTGCTGTCATTTCTGTCTTTTGGCCTTTTGCGCTCTAAGATCTTGCTTTATCTTAGCCGTCTATATGGTGGGCTGACTGACAAAGAAACAGACACACATGGGCCGACACTCATGCACACTTTATTTAGTTGCAGTTTTTCACAGACACAACAATGTGCAGTTTTCTTCTTAAATTTATTGGGTTGAACATGAATTAAGTTTATGTGAATTAAGAGTAATCTTCACCAAAACTACAAAAGGCCGGACCTTGGTTTGTCTTTAGAGTTGGGATCGATCCACTGTGATATTCAACTCAACTTAAAAATACTTACAAATAAATATGCTGTAGAAGAAGCAAAAACAATACTTTTTTGACAATAGTGACCTTTTCGAAACAGCAAATTGAGAGAGTGGGAAGACGAAATCGAACCTATGACGAGGACGATAGCCTCTGCACGTGGTTCACATTTCCTATTTAATAAACCGCTCTGCATAGCAAATCTATACAAAAAAGATAAATTATGAGAACTTCTCGTCTAAATTTTATATATCTTGTTCCAGAATCCAATAAATAGCTACCACTTTTTTTTTGTTTTTTCTTTCTAAGAATTCCATTTTGTAAGAAGTCACCACATCTACCAAAGAAACAATTTTTTAAAATTATTTTAAAAAAGGACTGAAAGACAGTTTAGTGAATCCAAATGTTAGTGGATACAAATATCCTAAAAACCCTAGATGCATGGAACAGATTTAATCAAGAAGGGAGTACTTTTCCACAGTTGTGTGACAAACACAGAGATGTTCAAACTCAGTCTCAAACTAGAGCGACAAACATTTAAAAGTATGTGACTCTCCTGTCCTGTATGCCTGTAGCTTCTAACTTGCCAAGAAAATGTTTCACACTCAATAAAATGAGTGTGAGTACTAAATGCAAATAAATAGATATTTCATGTATAATCATTTATTGGGTTTTTTCTGTGTCAGTGTGTTGTAGAGGGAGCAGTTTGTTGCTGAGCAAAGACATCCACTACTTTTTTGTGTGTGCAGAGATTTAGAGCAGAAAAAGTTACCCTAATGTAAAGTAGGGAGAAGAAAAAAAATTAACTTCAGCAGCAAAAGAAAGGCTTCATAAAAACAAGCCTATACTTCTATAGACTCTAAAGAAACACTTTTCACTACATTCAGCCATTCACACATTCAAAAGGTGACATTGGTAAGACACATTGTAGTGCTAACTGCCCTGGGCCAGTCTAACCAAATCGAGGCTATCATGCACCGGCACCACCGGGTTCTCTGACCTCCATCAACAGGCAAAATGGGTGAAGTGGTCGTGCACAAGGCCACAACTGAGAAACACAAGGTGGGGATTCAAACCAGCAACCCACCAGCTGCAGGACAAACTCCTTTTGCCTTCTCCATCTTCACCCATTGCAGCTAATCACTTATAAAAGGTGCTAATATACTTCCTGCTTTGATGATATCTATTCTAGTACAATTTTAAAACCTTCTAAGAAGGTTTTAAAACTATTTAAGGATGGAGTGATTTCTTCCTCAAGTAGTGTATTTTCCCCAGACAAATCAAAAATCACAGCTTTCTCAGGAATGTATGCTTTGTTATTATTTTTCTCCATATGAGGTCTGCTGACTTGTTCCATTTGCGAGCTACATATGTTCCTAGTTGTCAATCTGTTCAGATCCTCTGGGACCAATCTGTTTTTACTGGTCCCCAAGGGACTCAAGAACAGAGTGACGAACTGAATTGTTGCACATTTTAATGAGACCATCCCAAAATGACACATTGCATGTGCGTAAGCAATACCAAAACTGAAGCAACGTGGTAGAATTTATCTGCATTTTTGTGATAAAAAAAAAGTCAAAAGTTCAACCTCATTTGTCTACATTCTTTTATGTCAAGGAAAAGCTACTATGACCAGATCTTAATGCCAGAAATAAATGTCATTACCACCTTTTAGCAGGAGATGGAAAAAAAAACAGACCCTTTCACCGCCTGCCACTCTTCCTGAAAAAGAAAATAAATAAAGAAAAAAAACTATTCTTATACATTCTGTAGTTATGTGTGGCTCTAATGAGAATATGGCTGCCTTTTGGATGAGTCAATCTATGCAGCCTATCATTTAATTCTCTTTCCATGTTGTGAATCAACAGCCTTCACAAGCTAAAACCATGGCAACAGCCTTTGCAGCTCTAACTATGGGATTGCTGTCTCACTTTGACATCTCTCTGAAAGCCACACATTGGCAGACTGATACAGCACAAACATTTATGTGAGGATCTGAGTTTCTTCACCAAACAGCAGCTTGACATCCTTTTTAAGCCTGTTAAAGACAAAGGAAATTTGGATGTGCCCAAAACAGAATGTTTTAAACTCGTTTAGTTTTTCATAGAGTAGTGTCCATGTTCTGAGTTGAAACTGACTTCTGTCATTCATGTGCTAATGTGTGCTATAGTCAGACTGTGTTAAAATCTCTAGACTTTATCAAAAGAGGTCTTTGCCCTTCCTGAGAAGCATACAAATACTCTTGAATGGATCCAAAATAATTTAAAGTTGATGCAAGCACATCACTTATTTTTTTTTAAAGATGAATTGAATTTAGTTGAAAGTTGACATACCTTTGTTTCCAGGGAATTTTTTTTGCACATTCTAGTTTTCATAAGTGTAACAAAGGTTAACAAAACATTATTAACATAAGTAAGTAAAATAATTAAAACCATGGAATGTATTTGTCAACCTTGATCGCTGTATAGTTTAGTACTTTGGCTTTGTGTCAATCAATGCCATGGAAAGATACTTTTTAGAACATACCACACACAAATATGGTCAGAAAATTTACAAACACATATATATTTTCAATTCAGATCTATTGCTCCACATTCCAAATTGTTTTGTAGCCTGAATATTGTGATGTCACGATAAACATCACATAACAGTTACAACTTAGTAAAAAGTTGTTGCAGTGAAAATCTTTAACATGTAAATGTATTGAACTTTGTAACATTCACAGTTGCTAGATATTTGTCGACTGCACAATCACGATGTAAATTTCCTGTCTCCTCTTATCTAACAGAGTTTCTGCAGTGGAACTCTGTTAGATCAAGATCTGGTGACCGTCATAATATGAATTTATGTTCAAGAAATCATTTTGAGATTATTTATCAGCAACAACACACAGTAGCTGCTGTATTCAAGCAATGATGAATTGGTGGCAAACCAAAGTGTGCTGAGAAAATTTCCCCCACACTACAATGTCACCGCTATAAGTTTGAACAGTTGATACAAAGCAGACAGGATCAATGCTATCGTGTTTTTTTATGCCACATTCAGAGTCTGTCTTCTTTCAGGTCAATCTGTGCAAACCATAATGGTTGGTGTGAATTATCTAGCATTAATTTCAGTTGATGAGACCAGTTTTGCTAATAGATGTCATTTCTTCATATTGCACTTTGCATGTAGAATGTAATGTAATTGGAATATTAATTAAAAATTAAATTAACATACCTATCTGGCTTGTAAATTAGTTTTCTTATGTGACAAGATTTGATAAAACAGAAATAACCAAAGCTAATTATGTGTCCATAGCAACAGCAATAACAACCAAGCCAACTCAAATGTTTGAAAAGTGTAAGACATAAAGAATAAAAACAGAATTAACAGGTGTGTAATGTGAAAGCTCTGTGATTGCTGTCTGAGTATTACCTTTATGGATATAAGTAAGCAGGTGCTTCATAGGTTCACATATGCTTATCCATACACTACATCTCATTCTCCATCTTGCCCATTAGAGACATATTATATGCCTATACACACATTGGCACACACACACACAAATACACATGCACTATGAGTCATTTGCATACACCTGCCTAATGTGTTTGCCTTTCATTCCACACAGGAACCATTTAGAAATTAAAGTTCTCTCAGTGATCACTGAACTGGCCACCAAAACAAAGTGTTGACCTATCGGAGTCACACATTTGGTGTGAAAGTGTTTGCTCCCTTCCTGATTTCCATTTTTTTTTTTTTGCCTCTTTGTCACATTCCAGTGTTCAAAAATAAACTTTTGCACCACTGTTGTACATAATATACATATTATATATATATATATATATAATATATATATATATATCTATATATTGCCAGTGTCTCCATTGACATTTCAATGAAGGCACTGAATGAAGAAGTAAGGAAAACAAACCATAGCAAAATAGAAAAATGAAGTGATTATCGCAGATTTTGGTCATGTACATTGATTTTTAAAAAAAAATCATGTTAATGATTACTGCTATATTAGATATAGCTATAAAATTTATATTCACGATATATATATGTGGAAATCCCAAAGAATATACATGATATTCAGTCGCGCGTAGGGCTGCCTACAGGTCCGGCGTTCTCACCAGCTCTTTAATGAATTTGTCAGCTAACAAATTTTAAAGCTACTTTTTTTCTTTGCATTCTGTTTAGCAGCAGGATAACCATGACCAATATATATATATATATATATATATATATATATATATATATATAATATATATATATATATATATAAATTAATAGTACTATGGTGTCTGGTAAACAAACAGTGTAACTTGAAGTTGGCCCTCAGGATCAAAGTATATCTTGTTCCCAATATGCTCTTGGCCGAGGTATAAAGGTTTTTCATCCGAAAAATGAAACGAAACAAACCATTCTAGTGATCTAACATATGAAATAAATTAAGGATGATAATTTAGGAATAAATACAAAGAAGTCCAAACCAGAAACATATGTTTGCTTAGTGGTTCACCTTCAGGCAATGACTTAACAGTCTAGCAGAAATAAAAATTGTACATTATTATAGTGGTTATGCTATGACCTACTGTCTTCAGCATGATTATATAGAAACTGAAGGTGGTCTTAAAACTCCCTGTCACCCCACAGGCCGCTTTTCACTTCAATTTGCCAATCAAGCAGTTAAGTTTGAACTTTAAGAGGAAAGATGGAGTAAAAAAAATTATGTTTTAATCAGGATTTAATGGATGAAGGTTTCTGAACATCTCAGGTTTTCAGCAAGTTTGTTCCTGACCAGATCAGTATAAAAATGAATGTTGACAGATTTTTGTCTGAATCACATTTTTCTTTTAGCACCCAGTTTCTCTGAAATTTTTCTGCATTAATTAGCAAGAGAGGAAAATGTCGACAATACACACCAACTGTAGATCAACTCATTCTCCGTCACCTTCTTTAGTCAATTGTGTCCTCGTTATTTATTACTTTGTGTTGCAATATACAAAATAAGAGGCTAGACACTATTGTTTTTCAGAACCAAATTACCTCAGAACATTTAGCCCTGTACATAGGGTAATTAACTGTATAGGTGGAAATATTATTCTAGGAGGATAAAACCTTACCACTTTTCTTTCTTTTAAAGTGTAAATCACCAATGTTTTCAGATACTGTCTAATAAATGAATGTAGGGAGAAAATAGAATGGTTCACCAGGCAGCTAGGCTTTGGACACCTGGCTCTCCCCTCTTTGCGATTCCCATGGCATGGATTTTTCATAAAATGTTTGTGTTTTTGTGATGAGGCACAACTTTTAGTGCCAGATGGGCTCCACTTAAACAGTTGTGGCAGTCATCTGCTATCCTGGAATATATCATAGGATATTCTCCACCAGAGACTGAAATACATGCTGCCTGACAGTCATTACTATGAGAACCCACCTGCTGAATGCTCTGATGGTTACTGGTCCTACCATCTCTATCTCAGTCATAATAGATTTAGTTCTAATTTAAGATCCTCTCTGCTTGCTTTGTAAGAGTTCAGATAAACCATTTGTGATTATTTGAAAATGTATTGCTACTGGAGGAAATGATTGAAACTAAAAGTGTCAATGTAAATCTGTCTGGGCACCAGATAGCTACTTAAATGTTTTTATTTTATTATCTCATATTAATTCAAGATCATTTTCACTTCACAGATTAAAAAAAAATATTGCTTGCTCTATTAGCTTTGTTTGTTAAAAAATAATAATCTTGAGGGGAAAAAACAATGCTCTTTTTGTTTGCATAAATATTTTACAACTCATAAACCATGTCATCTTTGCATAATAATTCAGTCCTGGTTTGTACCATATCATGGCAGTCTCAGCTCATAAGAAAATGTGAAATTACCTCTTATGGCATCACTAATTGTAAGGTTACAAGCAGATGCTAAGATTAGAGCGGTTCGTATAAAATATTTACCCATTCTTTTGCTATTGAAATAGTCTTTTATGTCTCTTCTTTTTCTTTATCGAGCATCCAAAATGTTTTTGTAAGATTCCTGTCAACCAGCCTCATTGCAAGAACCACTGTTATTATCTCCTTATTAAGGGAAGTAACAATTAGTAGTCATGGAAGTCTCTAGATTCAGCTCAGTGACATCATCAACCAATTTATGTAATTGGCTATTTGCATGGAGCTGTAATGGGCAATGTCAGAGATGAATGATATGATATGATGAGTGAGCATAAAATTGCCTGAATAGGTTCACAATTGTAGATGGTTTTTAATATTAATTTGTGGGTGTATTAATCTATTTCTTTCCAAATAAATATCTAATTCCCGTATTTCCTAACTCTGACATGAACGTAAAATAAATTGAAAAACTGACTGAATATCTAATTAGATCTTTTTTCTGTGTAACAATAACTGTCCTTCTGTCAAGACTTCTTGTTAAAGGCAGCGGTTCACTTTGAACTGGAATAGTTTGAACTAATACATGTACACATTGTCGTCTCTTATGAGACAAGATATCATGAGTTTATGACAAGAACTCATATCTTTTTTTTGTTTTCACAAATAGAAGGAATGTTTTATATATATTAACTGTTTTCATGGCTTTTCTGTGATGCATGTTAGTTTTTTTTTGTTTTTTTTAAATGTGTTTAAATGCTGTCCCAATTCATAGAAAATGTAAAATAACGTTTGGTTAACGTGGAAGAAAATGGTGCCTATAGCATCATTAGTTTCTCCTGGTCGACTAGGAGAGACCATACAAATAATTTGTATTTTGTCATATTTTGCAGGGAAATTTCACAACGTACAAACTGAAGTGATCCTCTCTAGTCCATTGTGATAGAATGTTGTATAATAATTTTATTAAACACATACACAGAGAAGTGTTTCCTAATATTTGCTTTGACCTGTGTTCATAAGATTTTATTGTAAATGTCCAGAAAGGGAATCTGATTCAAAACAATGTTTCATATAAAGTTTACTACAGATTTGATCTGTAGGTGAAGTTGGTTTATGTTCATGGGTATAAAATTATATCTTTGCTACTATGAATGTTTGGATATAAAAGGAGGTTATGAGTTCAAGAAACTGACTAGGAATATTTCCAAACACATTCAACAAGATGTCAAACCTTGTGTTTGTTTGTGAGAACTCTCATGTGGACAGAAACTGCATAGCACTTTGCAAACTGTCTTCACTTTAAGGGGAAATATTGAAAACTTTTGATATCATAAGATTTTGTGCAATGACATCTCATTATGCACCTGCCGAGTAGTATTAAATAGCTATTATGTTCTCTAATTTGCGGACTGTTTAACATCACTATGTAAATCCAGACTAACTTTGTTTTATATCTATTTTTATTCTATTTCATCTTGTTTTTGGTTTTTTTTATTGTTATTTTGCATTCCTGTTGAGAGACCATCAATGGGGCTCAGAGCAAGAGCAAAACAAGGAAAGACTGAATAACATTCTGTTTTTTATGGAATCACCAGGATGCTTCCTGTGGTTTTCATATCTTAGGATACCCTTTGTGTTTGTGCATGTGTGTGTATGTGTGTGTCACATTTGCGTGCTTCCTGTAGTTTTCATCCTTTGTTTTATGTCAGCAGGGTATCCTTAGTGAAAGGCTCCTGTGTATCTACTGCCAAATGACAGACATTTCCACATTTTCAGATCTTTTTCAAAAGCCAAAGTTAGCAGCCATACTTGTAATGAAATGACACGTATGTCTTTGTAATATTTCGTCTACCAGAAATGCAGATTTAGCTTTACATAGGTTAGATTGAGTGCATTTGTATCCATGGGTTTTGTTTATGATTAGATTCTATATTGTCAGCTTTTTTTAATCCATTGCATTTGGCTTCTCTCGTCTTCCAGTTATCACCTTCCTAACTTAGTCTTATTTTTTAAAGACTGTGACTCTTTGTCATCTGTTCTCTTTTCTACTAACCATTTTATCACATTCTATTGCAGATGCTGATTATGTTCTTTTTTCATTTAAGTACTGCCATTAATTCTGTTGTGCACAGTTTCTTTTTTAGCAATCTTTGACACATTTTGCTTTAGATTACTTTTAGCACAATTGTCAAAGTTAATTTACTAGCACACGGTGTTAAATGTTGAAAATTACAGTCCTTATATTACACGAACAAGTTGTAGGAGAACAGTAATTAGCTCAAGCAGTTGGCGATTTGGATGGCTGGTATTTCAATGTGGAAGCAGGAAGACTCAACAGTTCACTGCACATGCCACCATTTTACTCTAAAATATGGTTAGTAAATCTGATTAAAGAAATAGCCATGTAATTTCTACAAAGTAGTAAAAATCAATGAGGCAGCCAAATCCCGCTTATATAGTGTTATGAGGAAGGGGATAAAAATGCTCCAGCTCTATGGGGGTTTAGGTCTGTCCCTATTCTAGAGCCCCTTTATGAGGAAGGAATTGTTCTGGTCTGTTCTTCTCTTGCAGAAAATAATTCTATTGAAAAAAAAAACAGCATTGGCTACAGTTGCAGAAAAAAGAAATCTGTGGCCATCTGACTCTTTTTTTCTTTTTTTTCTTTTTTTCAAAAACATGCACTGCATTTGTATATGTAGACTGGATTGTTCTACATTGAAAATGCATCTTTATGCATTTTCATGCATCTTTATTGAGCTTTTCATAATATGTTATTTGGTATAGGCACTTTAAATAGACAGACTGATCACAAGTGCACAGGCACCTTTAAAGCTAATTAGGTCTCACCTTAGTTTAGCATTTCCTGATGACCAAATTGTTTTCAAGATTTTATGTACCATCATCTTTATCCAGGCCTGTTTCACTAGTTTAGTTTTAGAAATTGTTTTGTTTTACCACAGTTCTAAGGCCTGATTAAATGTCTGATTTTAATTTGCTTAATTTTCAGTAAATTTGTATCATTTTTTGTCATGCTTCAAGTTATTTCAGTGACCATTGTAGGTTTTTTGGTCGTTTACAGAGAGGCACCAATAATATTGTCCACATGTGTATTTTGAATAAACCCCATGATGTCTTGGTCACATAAGGTGAAATATATATGCTTACTGAAGTGCAGAGCATATGAATCATCCAGTTCATAAACTGAATCAACAAACGGAGACCAAGCAAAGCTCTATTAATCCCTCAGTATTGACTTTTACATCACTACAGTCAAGTTAAGTGACCTGGACAGGAAACAAGGTATGAACACCAATCCTAAGCCTCAACAAACAATGACAAGATAAAAACAGAACTGTATCTGTGGGTGTGGTGCCCATTTTATGCAGAATAAGTAAGTCTAGAGATACTTTCCTAGTTATGTGGGTACTACCTTAATACCCAAATAACTACTTGGGAACAAACTAATACTGTAAGTGGGTACTTTTACATATTTTTCCTCCTACAGGAGGGGAAATTAGTAAAAACTGTGATCACAATGACGGCTTAAATCCTTTACAGCAACAACAAAAAATAAATAAATTAATTAATTAATTACATAGTAGACAGCCAAGGATGAGATTAGAGAAGCTTCTCTTCAAGGACATTAGTTGAAAATAATATAATATGGAACAAAAGCCTTTAGTTGCCTGAATTGTGCTGGATAAAAATATAATAATTATAGGTTTCTTGTAGTATTGATGATATTAAAAGGGTATACAATGTGAGGAGTACTCTAATTCTATGTTTTATGTAGTCTTTGGCATTTATCTCTGAGATACTGTGGTGGACACAAAATTTCAATTCAGTCAAATTTGGAAATAAAGTATTGCACCAGGGGTGGATTTCTTATCAGTAACAAATGTACAGTTATATCAGATACACACCTGATTAATGACTAATTTCAGGTTGCAGCAGTCTTCACAGCTTGTGTCTCATAAATCTGCTTGTTCTGCCAAATTTTTAAACCATTCTCTCAGAAAGCTTTTTTCTCCTTCCAGTCAGTGACCCTGGAACATTTAAAGGCTGGAGCTTCTCTGCAGATGCCTGCTGTGAATGCACTATGAGAAGAGTAATGTAATTAGAGTTGGCTGTGTGATGTTTCACTTGGTTAGCACCCCACAGTCAGATGGGAAAGATGTCATGAATATGAAAAACAACTTACGAGGTTTACTACACTGACTTATTTTGCAGTGGAATGCATAAGATTCAGATTATCAATAATTCTCTCCCTTATTTAGCTGAAGGATTAGTCAAAAACATCACCAGCCCAGTCCAGCCACCCCAGCTCCCTCCAACTCCTCTCCCAAAAAGATACCTTCAACTGCTCCTCCCACCTCTTGGGGACTGTGGTTCTAACCCAAATCTTTCCCAGAGGTGCCTGTCTCCATTTCCAACGTATATGAAAAAAAAATAAAATAAATGAATAAAAATAAGGACTATTTTGTATAAAATGTATTCAACGCACCAGTGTAGGTTCTTTTATTTTGACATTCAACCAACAACACATGCTGAGAATCTCTGGAAGCCATCGGTTTGTGTTTATGCTTAAGCACATTTTTATGTCTAAATGAAAAACAAAAACAAAACTAAAAGCTAAACTAAATAAATAAAATTCCCTGGTCAAAAATATGGGAGCAAAAGGGAACAAGCACAAAAACTTAGTTAGTGCTTATTTCTGCTTACTTACTATGAAACCACTATAATCTCCCCACAGACTCTTTGAACATGCTCATATTTTATGTTTCATTGTGTATAATAGTGAATTCACGGTGTCCTTGATGTACCTAAGACCCTCCAGACACTATTCATGTGCTGGCTACTTTTTTGAGTTATATTGTAGTCTTGATCTGCTGTAAAGCAGGCCAGTATAAAAAAGCTAAAAGTGGTCAGTGTGTGACATGTTTAAGAATCTTTTGTTGACATCAGCTTTTAAGAGGGGCAAGTTTTTAATAAGGGCAAAAATAGGACATGTTTCAGCTACATGTTATCAGCTTGGGATGATAACATGTAACACATACTATTTTTGCCCTTATTAAAACCTAAGTACATTTTGGATTGCTGGTTATCCCTATATTTTTTGTGGTTTTACATATTTAACAAGCATTCAGGTGTAAAAAGGAGGGAAAAAAACATGTTTTAGTTTACTTGCTATTTTGATAAGCCCCTGGTACAGAATGGTCCTAGATTTATGCCTAATGGAAAGTTTGCCTGTCTGAACTCACAAACACTCAACAAAATGATGCAGTTTGGTTGAATGTTATGTTTCTGTCCTGTGAGTCATGGTTTGAAATGGTAAAACAATTATTTGGAAAGTAATGACCTGCAAGTGTTGTAAAGAAAGAAATATATAAACAGTGGACTGTAATTGTTAAGTCACATATAGTATAAGTTCGGTAAAATATTTATTCATTGATCCATTGATTCATTGTGAAACTGAATAATGGTAAAATACCTTTGGTTGTTCTTTGGTTTTTGTTATGGCTCAAATGACGCAGTCACTGAAAAATAAGACAAAATGTGTGGGTTGGTTATGCCTTACGGAAAATATGCAACTGCTGAAGGGAACTGGCAGAAAATTGATGATCAAGGGGTGAGTTTGGTTGACAGGAAATGAAGATGGGGAACCTGATTAGTCACAGTAATCATATTTACTCTGATGCTTATTATTTTCTTTGTCCTTAAATATCAGATGATGAGGACTGACAGGAAACTTGAGGTTCTTGGATCGTTATTTGAACAAAGCATGCCCTTTATGACCACTTTCATAAATGTTTCCTAGCTGCAAAAGACAGCTGATTTTTAAAACAGTAACACGAGGATGAAATGCGAAAATGCTGTTTTGCAGATGTTGAACAGAGAGGCAATCAGGCGAGGGGATGGGAGAGGATGGAGCAGAAGCAGTGAGAGGTTTTAAGGCACGATGATGTAAAGCTTGAAACGCAAAAGGATTGCACGGTTTAGAAGGAAACATTTTGTCTGAGAGAGATAGAGCAGTAGGGGTAGAGAGGTCAACTCCTGAGCATATCCATTTCACAGTATTTTCCTCGAATCTCCCTCTGGACATTGCTTCTCTCCCCCTTAAAGCGATAGCCATTATATATGTGTCAAAACCTCCACTTACACACATACTTACTTTATGTATGCACTCAACACAAGAGAATGGACCACCAGCTTCTTGCGACAGCCATTAGAGGGAAGAAGAGCTTTTCAAGTTCAGCTGACTGTTGATGCAGAAATGCTATTATTGCAGTGGTCGGTATGTATTGTAAAAATAATGATTAGAAAACTGAAGTTGTGAAGAGTTGAGCACATGGTGACACCCAACAATCACCTAGTAGGATTAATTCAGCTATTTTTGAAGCAATTTATGGCAGCACAGCAATATTGCTTTTGTCTTGATATATTTGATAGATTGATATATTTGTTAGCTCGGTTTGTGGAAATTGATGTTAAATATGGGCTGAACAGAAGAGCTGATGAGATTTGCAGCAGAAGCTCTTTTTCCATTGCAAATGTGTGGAAATTGTTGTCTATATTATGCTAATGTTCCATTAAATAAAAAAAGAAATTAAAATTAAAGAAATTAAAATAATAATTGAATAAGATTGGTCATTTCATAGATAATTAAAAATTGTGTCAGCAATGTTTGTAAACAGTCACATGATACAATATGATGTACTCAAACTCTGCCATGGCGGTAGCATCCATCACATATTAGCCATTGGAGGAGACATTGGCATCTTATTCAGACATTGGAGTGAGAAGACCCTTATTCATGGGAGTGGCTTCATTTGAGGCGTTTTGGAGATATTTTAATAGGTGATGTTATAGGAGATCTACAGGTTCAACACATTCGAGTGACACAACTTTTATGAATGGCGTGATGCTGTGAGAGCTCTGGTGGAGCCTGCCAATTGTCCAAAAGAAACAAAAAACATCCTCCAACTACTAACAGTTGTCTTCTTCAATGTTTTCACCAGTAGTAACATCGGGTTGTTGACTTGTGTGATGCAAAAAATTTTTAAATTGCAATTTTTGCAAAATAAATCTATTTCGATTTGGCTGAAGAACCACCTCATTTTCTACATTAGATGCTTTCCATAAAGAGTATTTAGTTTTGTAATTTCAAATTGCAAAAATAAATTTCACATTAAATAATATTTTTTTTTTTTTTACTACAGTTCCCAAAAGCTAATAATTATAATTTTTTTGTACACTGTGTAATATTGAGCAGAAAAAAACATTTTGGGACCGAATAATAGAAGCACAATCAACAAACTTTGCAGCAAATGAGATACATTATTATATTTGATATATAATTAGTGGTTGTTTTCAATAACATTTTTCTATTTTTCTGAAATAGTTTTTGGTTTTTTTGTTTTCAATCTTATTGCTTTCGTTTTTTGTTTTATTCCACTAGCTGTTTCTGATATGTCTGTCTGCAAGATAAATCTGATGCAGTTAGTAGCAGTAATTTATCAAGCGTTCAAAGTATGTCATCATTAATATAATATAATGCATTGAATTAATTCCGTTCCGCATAGAAAAAAAGGTTGTGACTTTCCATGCTCCAAGGTTATCAGAGTTAATCAAATAATGCCACAGCAAATAGTGTCCAGTGAGTTATCAAGTATGACTAAAAATATTAGAATGTTGCATAAAAATGCAATATTTCTTGAAAGTCATATTTTACTTTATATATATATATATATATATATATATATATATATATATATATATATATATATATATATATATATAGAGAGAGAGAGAGAGAGCAATAGCAAATACAGAAAAAAGTACATTTTTTTAATCAGAAATTTTAAAGGTAAAGAAATCTAATTCTCTGTGTGTTTAGTTTTCAATTCATTGGGAAAATTGGCAGCAGAATAGTAGACGTAGAAAAAGTTTTTCTTTATTATAATATGGATGATATTCGGTCACAATAACTACCTTCACTAGATGCCATTCTCAGTTGGGTATTACTAATCTTAAGATACTCACAAAGTAAAAATAATGTATTGTGTAATACTCTTTTTTTTTTTTTTTTGCAGTGTCATTAATGTTTGATTCTGCTCGTAAGCTGCTCTACTGCAAAATATTTGTCTGCAGAGTAACACCTTTAAAAACTAAACTTTTCAAATTATAGAAGATCATGATCTTCGTTTACGAACAGTAATATAGTTTTAAAAATTGAGTTCAATCCTCAACAGACTCCAACTTCCAAAACATTATGGTGGCAAAATAAGCAAAGAAATTTTCTGATAAGCTTCTTGGACATTGAGTTGTGCTTTGTTTTGTTAAACATATGAAAGGTGACTAGAGGAATGTTAAACATGCATGTAAAAATTATAAAACAGTGAACAGTTGAACAACTCAGTTGTTTCTCAGTTTTATGCTTAATCCGTATAAATATTGAAGAATGTTGAGGATTTTGCTGTGCATTGTGATTACAAACTGGTATGCTGCTGTCATACAGCAAACCTGCAAACATCATACCAAGATGTTATTGTGGAAGACTGACTGCTAGTGCCAAGCCACACAGGAATTGTGGGCAAAAAATATGAGGTGCTGTGGAGAAGTTTTTCGACTGGAAATATTGTTTCTCCCTCCTCTGCAGAGAGCAAGAAAGGGCTAAAATGGACATCAAATTGAATGGTCAAAATCGCTCAAGAGAAAATAAAGTTTACTCATTTCACAGTGAGAGAAAAATGAATTGGAATGGTGAAATGAGCCATGGAAGCATGAAGAAGGGTACGCTGAGCGATTGAGGCAGTCCACTCTATAGACTGCTCAGATGTAAGGTCTCAGGAAGTTATCGATTTGAGGCCAACATTGATTTTGACACCACATATATAAAAACACTATCATGTATGCGATCATAGTGGGGGAACAGGAAAAGTGCATGCAAATTTGGGGTCTATATAACTTTCTTATGTTCCCTTTGTTTGACAGTGATTTCTGTAACAATTAGACCCCTCTAATAGCTAACTGGTGTTTCAGCTGCAGTGCCATAATTCCCATGATTTCTAATGTCACGGAGTACTCAAACTAAAAGCTATTGATAATATATGTGACATTACTGTTTTATTAAAACTGAATAGTAGCCCTGGGTCTTCATTCTATGTCATCATAAAGAGCATCTTCATGTTGTGCATGTTTTATGTTCAAACTAAGGCTCACTTAGTTAACAGCAGGTGTGCCCATGAGAATGTTACTTCAAAGTGCACTGGGTGGACCTGCTGGATCGGAAGGCAACTTCTGTCGAATCATTAGACCCAAAACGGGCGGTTTCAAGTAGTTTCATCATCTTAAGGCAATCACAGAGTGTGTGCCTATTGGACTGCATGTTTGGGCCAGTTTTTAAGAGCACCTCTACCAATGTAAAAGTTTGGAGATGCAAGTTAGAGCAACGGCGTTTGTAAAGTCCATCTGTATTATTGAGATTAACTGACGGGGCTAAAATATGTGTTTCTTTGAAAATGGTGACTTAAACCACATACTGATACCATTGTTGTGAACATAAGAGTCCATGTATGAAACACAGGATACAACAAAAAAGACTTAGCAATAACTAAGTAGAACATGGTCATCTTAAAAGTTGAAGTACAAACTTCTTTATTGAAGGCCAATTTTCATTGCTATGCTTAAAAGTGACTCAAAAGGTTAAAGGGATAGTTGAATGAAATGAGTAAAAAAAGTTAGAGGTACCCATACATGTGCATCTTAATAAAGTAGTAAAGTGTAATTTAGAGAATAAGACAATTTTCATTCATTTTATTAAAAGCATGTGATACTTAGTGATATTTCAATTTCAACAAACATGGCTAACAGCTATGGAGAACCCAGAATTATGTTTCTCTGCAAATCACAATGTTACATAAGATAAAATAAAAACCAATTTGTCTTTATAGATAATTGTACAAATCATAACAGAGTGCTGACTTGACAGTTGTTGAGCAAACTGCCGATGACAGATGACAGTGATGAATTAATAGTGATGAGGGAAAGCTGTAAAAAGTCTTTGATAAAATAATTGTGGGAAGAAAAAACTGTTACAAATTTTGGACTTTTCAGTAGGCTAACATGTATGTTAAAAATCTGCTTTACATTCATTGGTCTTTTGTATTTTGATTTTTAAGGAAATGTCAATCATCACAGAAAATATATCATGAATGTTTGCATTGTATAAGCCTGTGTTTTGAATATTAATTCTGAAATAGAGTTCCTTTTTAGATGCACTTGTATAGCTTCGGGCCTTTAATGTTCCTGCTTTTAAATTTCTTTGAAACTCCTGTAAACTGTATGTAAAATCTTATGTCCTTGCGCTTTCACTTTCACACAAGTCAAAACTGTAAAAGTTCAGACAATGGAAAAAACAGACTTGGCTAATTCCCAAAGGTAGTTTTCCAGGGAGGGATGACTAAATACAGATGCTCAGCCCAGTGCAAAAGTGAAGCTCAGATGATAATTTTTTCCACCACACTCAAAAAACTCTTTCTTCATAGTACTCAATTCTTATTTCTTCAAAGTACTTTGGTTTTCCCAGTGCCATTTTCTATTCTTCCTGTCTTCTCTATTTTTGAAAAGATCATTCTCTTTCAGTAGAATGAACGAAGTCTTGATTTTCTCACGTTGTCATATTTTATCCTGAACATTTTTTTTACTTTCAAGAGACTTGCATGTTATTAAAAAAAAGTACATAATGCAGAAAGTCACTGTTTTAGTTTTGTTTTTTTATTCTTTTGTTTGCTTTCACAGTGCATTGAGTCAACGATCCAAATTAATTGAAAAACCTTTTCACCCTCCTTATCTTTGGTGGGGCTGTACCAAGAACTAGTGAAAGTAATGATACAAAACCTCTAAAGACATGAGTGCAACTACCTTCTTCACAAAATCAAAAAAAGAAGAAAAATGGAATAGCGCTGGATTTTAGCAGTTGTAGGATTTTTCTTTTGTCTTTGGTAAAAAGGCTACTTCTCCATCTTGCATTAAGCTCACATGTCTGTTTTGGTTCTATTGACCCCGAGTTCCTTATGGTTTGTTTCCTGCTTTTGGATCAGTCTCTTGTACACTTGTATCTAGATATGCATTCAAACCATGCCAAAGCTTCCTTTAGTCAAACCAAGACCTAGGTTTTTAGGCACACTAGAGCCTAAAAACCTAAAACCAGTTAGGTTTTTTTCGGTCTGCATCAGCGTATGATCATGTATTTACACATCCCCAAACAAATCTGACATTCAAGACAAATGTACTAGAGTTTGATTATAGCGGACTAAAGAACCTTTAGACAATCATGACGCTTTATAGTGTTAGAAATTCACAAAATTATTATAATTTATCAAAATATTATCAGTATTTGCAATCTGATAAAAATATATTAAAAGAACCTTGGTCCAAGATCTAAATGGAAATAAAAGATAAATAGCATCTCTTCAAAAGATAAACAGAAGTCGCAGTGAGACCTGATCAATTTACCAAACTCTAAAAAAATAGCCTTGAAGGTTTGTCTTAACTCACAGAGACTATACTTTCACCTATTAAACAGGATGAAGCAGGCTACAATATATGTTAAATTACCATCTGAGAAATAAATGCTTTTGATTACTAAAAAAGTCTGTTGCACCACATTAAAATAACAAAAAAATACTTTTCTTAGAGCAACAATGCATTAAAGATGCAATGTTTCAATGGAAGAAAAGTAGAAAAACTATTGCAGGTCTGAAAAAGGCTCTCAGACGTTTACCTCAATACAATTTTTGTCGATTGCGTTGACCTGTTTATTGGAGCTGGAATCCATTCAGTTATCATCATCACTAGTTCAGCAGACCTGAAGACACCTCTTACAAACGTCTCATCATAGAAAACTAAAAAAGGTGTCTCTTTCCATGAGCCTGGTGCACTTCCATGAGAACCATTCTTGTTCTTTGATCAGGCACCACAAAAAAACATTAGGACTCCTTGGCCATACTTTGAACACCACTGGCATCGAGCATTGGTAACATTCACTAATTTATGTCTGTAATATATAACAACTCCGAACAAGAAGCTACATGTATCAGTCTCCCATTTATCTCCTTGTATATTTCCCTTTTTGAGTTGAAATTAGACAGAAAAGCCTTACAGTCTGTGCATCACAATTTCAATCAGCAGGTCATGGCCACAGCAGGAAATTAACAATTACTCTTTTCATCTGTGTTTGCCTGTCTGCATCACAATGTGTGTGAATGGCTGCAATATTTCTTTCCCTTTTTTGGAACATTGAGTGAAACAGGAAATTAACAATTATTCTGCTGAGTTTCCTTTCATAAACTGGCTATGTCAATGAATCTAAAAGAAATCAAGGAGCATCTTTCAAGTGCAAGTATTTGAGGTGTGAGGGTGTTAACATACTGAATGAGCAAAGCTCAGTATAGTGAAGCCAAAAAACCTTTTGAATGCTTTGCCCCTTTGTGTGAAGAGACAATGGTCATGCTGTTGTTGACCTCATAAACACGTGTCATCCAAGTTATTTTTGCTGTTCGTGTATGTCAGAGCAGTATTGTCTGTTAGAAACCTTGGGATGACTGTTTTTACTTTTGTTATTCAGGTCAAATCTCTGGTCTCCATTGTTATAAGCTAAAAGAAATACTTATTTTCTTGTTTGATCATGTCTTTATTGTAATAGTGCACATGATACTTGTATAACTAAAATGTCATGTTTGAAGGTCAGTTATGAAAATACCCATTGACTTCAACTGCCTTTGATTGGTTCAGACACCAATTTATAACTACTATTAAACCAATATGTCTGGACTGTGGAGAGAAGTGAGACATCCTACAGGGCATTCAGGCAAGCATATAGGACAAACAAAGACTGAAAACATGGAAATCATATTTCTATCCATGCATTTAGCGAAAGTATTATTTTCCTTGACCTGTTAGGAGAGTCAGTTTGTAATCATGTTGTTTTTATGTAATGTCTGTTATCTGTTGGTTCTTTAGGACAGTAAATTGAACAGGCATATGTATACCGCAACTTGGTTTTAATTACAAATTTCTGATTATTATTGAGTCACTAATTGATGTATTTTATTAAATTGAGATGAGGGGTAGGATCAAATAAGTGTTTTCTTTCTACTCTTTTCAAAAAGAAAGGCAGTGGTATAAGTATCTTGGTTTTGATTATGTTTTTGCATGTTTTTTCTTGTCCTACTCGCTATGTGCTTTCTTTGTTTTTTAAAGCCAGTAGGAATAATAAATAATAAAAAAAAGTAAAATGTTATACAAATATGTGCACATTTTTTAAAAAATGGCTGTGGAAATTTTTACACTTTTCCTCTTCTAACCTCACAGTTTAATGTCTAAATGCTTAAGCCAAATATGCATCATGCATTTAGCTCAAATTTTAACGCGCATAAATCTCATTATGTCTAATCATAGTCTTGGAAACATCACTGTACACATTGACCGAATTAGTTATTCTCAAGCAGAGGATAAAGACAATGTCTTCCTTGTAATCGTTTGTCCAAGTGTTTATGTGATGAAACTATAAACTAATTATGCAAAATAGGAAAAGGCCAGTAGTCAGCGACACTGTCCTTTATTTTTAGCAATAAACCACCAATAAGCAATTCCACCTAGCCAGTTTCAAAAACTAACTTCACAATAACTTCTGAAGTAGAAAATTTTTCTTAAAGGTCAGAGAGTTTGGACTTGCTTATAGCATTTTTTTTTAATAATATGGTGACCACTGTAGTGTTTGAGGATATGGCATAAATTGAGAGACAAGAATAGCAAATGTCACCTGGAAGATAAATGAGAGGACAAAAGTAATACTATATATGTAGAATAGAGGAGATGAGAAGCCTGGCAAGTCAGTAAGTGTATCATCTGTACATCAGTATACAAAGTGGAAAACACACATTCTTGCAGAACAGCAGAAAGCCAGTATCAATAATCTCTTCATCGATCATGTTTATCTATCAGTTGCATTTTAAATAGATTTGTTGTGGTATCCACACTGATGTAGTGCCCGCATTCAGGACATAAATCCACATCTGAAGCATGTATCAAGATTAGACACTACAACCGATAATGATCCCACTTATAAGCAGATTATTATCAGTGGATTCTTTTTTCATCGAGCATAATCTGTTATGTTGCTTTTTATCTGATAACTGCAGCACTGGAAAATGAAATTATTGTTTCAGATAGAAGATTATCAGATCTTGGCAGCCAGCCAACCAACAGGAAACGACAAACCAAGAGGAAATTGTTATTCAACTCTTTGTTTTTTCTTCTGGTTCTTCTTTCCACCTCGATATTGGTAGTAGGAGAGTATCTTCCACACATTATGTTTCTACCTCTAAAAGACACCATATATACACTCACAATTAAAATTAACCTGAAAAAAAACAAAAGCAAAAAAAAAAAAAACATGTACATATTTATCAGAGTGGAGGGCATTTTATTTGATTGGATTTGAGCTGGTACAGAATGGAGTTATGTTCAGAAGTGATGGACAGCTTCCTATCCATCCTTTGTGAACACACTTCAATTCTGTCCAATTTTGATGGACAGTAAAGTGGTTAATCCAGCAACAACTTGACTGGATTAACAGTAAAGTTGTTAATTACAACTTTACTTTGAAAAGTTGTAACATCCATTACACACTGGAAAAAAAATGTTTTTGTATGTTATTTAAATGAAAGACAATTTTAAATACTGATATGGAATACTATCAAAAATAACCTTAAATTAGACTTGTGGCATGTTAAGGATATAACCTGGCTCCATATTTAATTAGAAATCCACTCATTCTTACTTGTAGTGTTAAATTAATAGCAGGTAGACCTAAATTCAGCATCTAACATAGCTGAATTTAGGTATAACTGTTCCTTTGATCATTGAGATGCCTCTTGTTTGTCAAGCTTTAGGGTCTGACATAATAAACTAAATTCTATCAAGTGAGTCATTAAAAAAAGCAGGCAGATATATTTAAACAGCTGCCACAATATTAAGTTTTTCCACAAATCATTTTGTGGAAAATGATTTTGACAGATGCACGCATGTATCATGTGTTTTGTGCTCATTTTGACTGTAGACACTTCTATGATCAGACAGACCTACCAAGGAAGATTTCTTTCCTCTGAAGGTGCATCCATAGACGGATAGAAAAATCAGGCAAAATAACTCACATTATTTTAAACTCACAATAGTTTTAAATTATTACCTTTGTACACTCGATACTTTAACTGTTCTGTAAGACACACTCTTAATATTCTGTTTAATCTTGGTATTTCTTTGTAGTCCCTGCTGATAGAAATAAATGTGAAGTGGCGCCAAGTTACATACCAAAGAAATGATTCTAAAAACCTGAGTTAATCAGAAACAGGTGCAGTCTTGCAAAATGATTAAGCCAGCTCTAATATAACCTTGATACACTAACATTGACATTATTAGTAGCAATTCCTTTTAAAACTGACAAAAGTGTACTGAAATTGGCAAAACTTGAAAAAAAACCTATGGCAGCAGGATCATAAAATATTGTTCCAAGAAGCCCATGGTGGACTGTGATGGGCCATTTTTTACTCCTGTTCACTTTAAGTTTTGTAGAAAGACTTCCAGTGTGCCAATTACAAGATATAATTTTGATTCTTAAATGATATACTATTAGTTTTAAGTCATGTTTTAATTTTATTGAACTGCAGTTCAACAAAAGATTCTGTTGAACAATAAGATTCTGTTTTTTACAGCTTAAATCTATGCCATTTAGATTTAAGAATTAAGATTCTATATTCATTACAGATGTTATGATACTTAGCTTATTGAATCCAAAACATACACCCTGCCCTACCCTTCTACTACAGTTTTGTCAGATCCACTTTGTTGAGGTCTTTATTTTATTTCTTCTTGGAAAACAATGGAGACAATGGAACTATGTAAACATAGTGTCCCGATAGCATAAGTCATAGTACATGGCAACACACAGACACACTCAGAAATCCAGTAAGTTCTTCTCTGGATCTGAATGGCTACATATAGTAAAACCTCAGTTCTGCTGAAACACGAGGTTTCATATCATGTGTGTGTTGTATCCAAATCTGTCATCCTCTCTTGAGCCTGTGTCTGAGCATGTGAACGTGGGTGCAAGTAAAGACTTTTAACATGGGCAGCCATCCAGAATGCTTATCTAGGAAATCCAACAGCTTGGCCGCTTTTTGCTGTGACAGCAGCACACAGACAACCTTTCTGACATGTACACAGTGCTTTCAAACACAGACACACATCCTCAACACGGAGGAAACCTTGCCCCTTGCTGCACTGCCATCTGATGAGCTCGGATTTGACTGCCCTTAAATTTTTTAAGTCGTCGTTGAAGCATAATTTGGAGGAAGTGCGCGTGCATGTTTGCATGCGTGCACGTATGTTTGACAGGCACTTGAACATAATGATTAAATTCTGCGTTGTGAAATTTCTCTTCAAAAACATATGGCATTTCTTTAGGTTTTTAGCATTGTGCAATATTTCTTAATTTGGTCTTTAGCACATACTGATATCTTTGATCATAGTCAAACAGTAGTCCTCAAACTGTTTCCTACATCCCCTGACATTTTTATATCTAAGAAGTGTTTTATGTGCGTGTATGTAAAGTAATGAAGCTTATTTTGTTAAACATCAACCATTGGCATGATATATAAAGTTTGTGTGTCGCTCATGGTGCATGCTGGAGTGTGTGTTGGAATAAAAGAATATAAAATGTACATTCTGCTTCTGCGCTAGGACAGACCAAGTTACTTTTGCTATCCTATCACTACCTTGTTTCTTTTCCCTTACCTAATGATTGTCTATAAAATAATGCCGTATAAAAATGATAACAGTGCCTCCAAGAGGTCAAATTAATAGTAAAAGTAATCAGAGAAAAGCTTGAGCTGCTTTTGTTTTGAAGCCACTTTAAATGTGTCTGGAGGCAGGTCAGTATTCATTGGACCAGACAAAGTGTATAGCATAGCATGTTTTTATTATATTATTGGGTCATTGCTGTTACATATTTATGTAACTGCAACACACATATGATTGAATTTGTTTAAAAATATGTGGCTTGCATGGAGATCAAATTTTGCAGGCTACAGTTTCTGATATGTACAGGGGAGATACTTAAGCACAATTTATTCCAGTCTATTTTTATACACTTTGTCATGCAATGTAAGACATACATATCAAATATGTGCAAGGGCGGTTGAAGTGCTATGTTTCTGGTTGTTTCTGACCCAGAGTGTTGCATTTCTGCAGATTGCAATGGAGGTGGATGAAATAGATTTTTTTTTTCCTTTTGAGATTATCTGTCTCCTACTATAGTGTCACAATAAATGTATATAATATATATATATATATTTTTTTAAAAAGTGACATACTGCAGCTTTGTGTATTTAATTATTTTATTATATCTCAGTTAATTAACATTTGCTTTGTGTGATTTCTAAAATGTTATTAGTAATACTGGATTTCTGTCCAGTATTTCATCTCCTACAATATCTTTGATAGATTCAAGCAACCCTTAGCCTGTAAGGAGCACTGGGAGAAGGCAGGATGAGACAAGAATACAAGATAAATACATTGCTTGGACAATGTCAGTCATAAAGTTAGCGTTACACACTCAGATGAATATCTGGAATAATGTTTTCAAAACTAAGTCTCAACAACTGCATACATATTCATACTGGGCTAACAATTTCACATCAACACTCAAAATGTTGTTTGTAAAACCTGTCTACATACTTAGTGGAACAGGAACAGTATATGGCATAAATCAAGATATATTGTGACCTGTGATCAAGACAAACTACCTTATAAATAACCTCCAAAGATGTTATTCATTGGAGTCATAAAATCAAATTTACTTCCAGTAGACTATGAACAGAATATAGAAAACAGCTATAAATTATTTACTCCCAAAGAGGCTATAAAATGTCTCCATAGGTGGTTAGAAAATTAATTCTACGAGAGACTTCTTCATTTTATACCATATAAAACCACCAAAACTACGAAATTAAGAAGGAGCTAAATAACCAGCACCCTTCATACTGAGAGAATTTGTAACACTAAGATCACAGAAACATGTTTTTCAAAAAAATGTCAGTGATTTACGTTTTTGTGTTTTAGAGTATTACACCATATTACATTAAGGGAAAAAAATTACCAGCATGAAGAAAAAAAAATGTTTTAGACATCTTGGTTCCTGGGCACTAGGCCATACTCTACAAAGATTTTCATACTCTTTTAAAGCTTTAAACAGTGCTTCTTTTTGCACTGTTGGGCACACAATGACTTTATAATGAAAATCCTGACAGGAGAGTGACAGAGTGTGCAAGAGAGGCAGAAATGGAGAGCAAGAAAGAGGAAAAAAAGCTGAAAATTGCCCCCAGGCTATCAAGTGCACACTCACCTTTGCTCTAGAGTGATACAACTGTTCCCCAATGAATGACATTACACACTCACTATCTGACTCCTCTTCTTTTATCCCCACTCAGTGTCAGTTTCCATACACTGCTTCCCGGCTTTAATAACTGTGGCCCTCTTCAAAGGAGGCTTGAAAGGGGAAAGGACAGATCAAACATGGTTTCTTTGGGGTAAACTCAGGCTTGAGGGCAAAATGATACAGTTTCAACAAGTGAGTTTTTCAGTAGCCCAGGAGAATTATATAATCCAAAGAAACAAGTCAGTGTGCAATGATTTTGACCATAAATTTAAAGGGATAGGGATTTTATCAAGCTTTTCATAGACCCCAAGATATTTTCTACTGTAGGTTCCCTGTAATTTTTTCTGTTCCATTACTCAAATAACCTTTTTTTGCTGAGATGCATTGACAGCAGCTAATCTGAAAATTAGAAAGACTCAGGATGAAAGCAGCATTGAATCATTACATACTGGAATGGCATTTTTCCAAAGTGTCTTTCTAAGTGGGTTTTCAAGGTACTTACAAAAATGTTGGCTCCATTTTCCACTTTTACACATGTATCATCCATCAATAACTCTGTCATTTCAGTCAATGGTAGTGAAACTCTGGGAAAATAGCATCTGTGCGTAACACACCACATTGATCAGCAGTCCTGAATGTAAAACTGGACATGCATTTGTAGCTATTTTCACATGTATAAAGTGCAGGCATTCAATTCGGCCAGCAACAGCTTAATTGCATAAAAGTGTCAGAGCCCTGAAACGGTTCATTCTGAAAGGAGCTCAGTGGGTAGATTCCTCCTACCCATTGTTTTTGAAAATGATCTGTTCCCTACCAAGTACCAGGAAAAACCTTGCAACTCCTTGTTGAGAATTAAAATCCATCTGATGTCCGCTTTATGACCCAAACAATGTGTGACAAAACCCTGTGATTGTGCTAACTCACAAATAATCAGGTGAGATTGGAAAGCTACCTACACTGTGACCTCTCAGCCCTCTTCAGTTTAGTGATTAATTTATGATATTTCATAAGGATAATATTTACTTATTGTGCTTTGAAAAATGCTGCAAGTTGCACTGCTTTAGTATATATGCCTTTATTGATTTGAAGCTTCAACTGTGAATACATTGATAGCCCCCAAAATCCATACTTGAAAGTGGCAGTATTGAAATTCAAGTCAGGGAGCCACAAGGCAGTGAAAGTCTGCCTTGTTCCAAGGTATTGCATGGTGCCACTTAATCAAAGTTCATGCCAACTCATAAATGCAGTACACCCTAGGAGTTGGCTGTGCTGTGTCGCACCCATTACTGCAGGTGCAAATCTTTGGTTATTCCACCAACATTATTGTGTATCTACCTTCTGTTCCCATGCTGTAGGAAGATGCACTGCCTTAGGCGAATAATATGATATAGTGGCATTCGACTACAGCATATGCCGTCCCTTCACCAGTTAAGGCTGGCTGTTGATGATTTTTCAGAGATGTCCAAAAACTCTTTGGCACTAGCACCACTATTTAAATATTCAAATATACTGCACATATTCAACACGATTACAAAACTGACACAAGTGTTGCTGACATGCAACAATAATTGAAGGATGTTACTTGGTCTAATGCATGTTTTATTTAGTGTGGACTGATTGTCAATTCCAACTAAAATCTGCTCTAGGATTAATTATTTCACTTCTAGGTGGCACTTATAAACTGTATGTAGAGCAGATAACTCACCAAATGACAAGAAAATATATTAATGAAAATAAAAACAGAAGTGTGATGTCACAGTACTTGCACAAGGGAAGGGCATACCAAAAGTGACCTACACACTTAATGTTTACATCTACATTACAGAATTTTAAATATGACAGCATTAAGGTCATTTAAGAAAATATGTGACAGCAGCATTATAGTTCCCATGACATTTTGTTTTACATCATAAACTTATAACAGAATAATCCTTAAAAAGTTTGTGTAAAACTGAAATTTGATGTCAACTTTTATTTAAATGGCGTCACGTTGTGTCACATTTCCATTCATGGTGTATTCTGAAGCCTGTGTGGTCATTAGCATACATCTGTTTTTGCCAGTAATAAAGTTGATATTTCCATGATATGCTTTGGGCAAAATGACTATCTAAGCTAAGCTTTACCAAGCATCAGTTAATGTGAACCCAAGGCTTTGAGAAAAGAGAAGCATACCTTTTTTGATCAGGGAGAATTATCCAACATATTGTATAATCCTGTATATGTCCACATATCCATATTTGCAGCACACTTTATGTGCTTGTATCTTGTTGCTCATAACCCTTCTTGGAGAAGTCAGACACAATCATTGGCTGGTACTCCTGTTGTGAGGAACGCTACATTAATCAGCAGACCCAACACAGCTGGGAGATGCAGTGTCTCCCTCTCATTACTGTGAGCTCTCCTGTATGTCATTAGCAAACCCATTTAAGTCATGATCACTGTGCATAAGAGGTTGCAAAAACCTGTATAAAACATTTCTAAAGTTCATTCATTCATTACCCGTTCCAAATCACTGGAGACAGACCCACAGAGCTCTCTGAGTACAACACTAGAAAGCGTCTGCCCTTAACAATATAGTGACTGTTGGGATATTTAAAAAGGCTAAATGAGAACATTTTCTTTCAGTGGTGTCCAATTGTTCTGTTATTGTGTATAATACTACAAAATGTTTTTAAGACGTTAGCAACTTAAAGTATTTTTTTCTGAATCTTTCTTGAACAGAAGCGGGTAATATTCTTTTTTTCTTTTGTTTCTTAAATGCTTATCTTTAGCCCTTTAGTTTATTTTGTAAGACAAACTTAAAATAACTTAAACATTTTTATTTTCAACTTCAAATGTTGCACCAAAGTCAACATAAGTTTACTTATAGAAAAAAAAACACTCTGCAGTCTCACACTCCCTTAAGAGGACTAAACATTACTTATGATCTGTTAAAAAGTTTCATTTGAAAATTATGCAGAAATTTTGCACAAATTTTCCTGTATTGTATAATCTTGTCATGCAATACATATGCCTTAAAATAATAAATTTGTTTGCATCAACATAAAATCCACCATGTAAAATCAAATGGTAAAATCTGAAAGAATTCTAACACTCATTAATTAAGAAAAACTCAAAATAACAATGATCAAAATGTATTCATACCTCATCCTTATTTGGAGCATATTTTATTTTCAGAAGCCAAAGAAAATATATAACTTTTTTTCTGAATTCTGACAGCTAACCTGAAAGAAAACAGTTGTGCAGAGAGTTCTAAACTCTTGTAGGTACAGTTTATTACTCAATTTTGCGACCTGTCTGCCACTACAGTAGGAAGAATAATGAAACCTGAGGTGTGAGTACTTGTTATTTCAACTCTTATTTGAACCACCCTCCATCTCTGTAGATGCGTTTCTTACATTTACCTTTTAGTTTGGAAGATAGGGCATCAGCACACACCACTATCGAATCAGCGTATGGTCAACCCAAGGATGTTGTTCCTTCTGACATATGATGTTGGATGTATGGATGGTCTCAAAATTGGACTCTGATTTAATCATTTGTGAAAACAAATGGGAATGCAACACAACAATCTAGTTGTTTTAGAATAAAACCACAGTGTATGAAGAACGTTTTACAGCAATTTTATCCGAATTGTAGACAAAACAAATGAAAAGTAATGTAATCAACTCCTTTCCTGGGTTTATGTCAGAAGGCTCTGTGGCCAGTCATGTGTTGAGTTAATTGACATTGGCAGAGTAGAAGAGTTCATCTTTGATTTTATAGTTAAAATGTATGATCTTAAGTGCACAGTTGAAGTGGCCAATAAAAAGGCGGTTCTGAGAGCAACAGTTCACATCAGAGGACATGAAATGTTACCCACAGAATAATCTTAGGAATCATAATCTAATTTCTCACAACAGGTATTAAGGATGCATAAAGAAATGATATGTCTATTATCTACTGTCATTTAAGTAGTCAGGGACACTTGTGCTCAATGGTAGCCCAACAACTAGTCATTATGGAATCATTTTACTGTATTAAAAATGCTGCCCAATGACCCAATAACACCTGCATGCTCAGATTCCCTAGCTCATTATTCAGCTAAACATTATTTAATTTCTTTAATGCGCTTCTCTAGTGTGTGTTCTGAGTTGAAATCTTGACTGAAAGCTGCAAGGTTACCATTAGTGTACAAGATATTGATTTTATTTAAAATTCAATCATTTTATGTTTGAAAGGAATGGTTTTGATTGACTATCAGTTGAGATATTCATCAGCGACAGACTGGATGTTTTGCTTTTAAAAGATGCTTGTGTTTATGAGAGAGGAGAGTTTTTTTGTCTCAGAATTGACTGACAAGAAAAACGTAGTTCATAAAAGATTTTTGTGTGTGTGTGTTTCACACATAAGAATATATTTAAACTGACTCCAGATATAATTCATAACTAAGTGAGTAGTGTTTCATTTTCAGTCTCTTGCAGGCAATAAATGTGAGTATACATGTTTACAGATGAAACATAAATTGATTTTGTTCCTTTTTGTGTTTTTACCAATAGAATAACAGTTTAAAAAAATCTTTGTTTAGAGCAGTTTGGTTTTCTTTTGTGTTTAGTGTTCTTGTTTGTTTACACTTTATAGGTCTCACCATTTTCAATTAATCTCTCGCTATTGTTACTAAGATGTTACCTTATTAATTTTGTTGTGTTGAATTTCTTAGTTTATTCTTGTGCTCTATTCCTTGTAGATTTGAATGTATTGTAGAGCACTGGCAGGTGTTTTCTCCTGGGTTTGTAGTTTCTTTGTGTCTAGTTTAGCTTAATTTGTTAGTAGCCATCTTCCCTGTTTGCAATGTTCCACAGCTGTTCCTAACACACCTGCAGTCAGTGTCATTCTCCACTCTACCAGCAGCATATAAATTCACAAATGTTTATTGTTTTTGCTCGTTCATCTGCTCATTCTGTTCAATTCTGCACTTGGTTTTCTGTTTGAGTTTAATTACCTTCATTATCTTAAGTTGAAATGTCTGTTTTGCTCCACATCTGCATCATTTTGTCTGATTTTTGGGTCTTCCACAAACCTTTTTGTGAGAAAAAATGTAAACATTGACTCCAGGGAAACTTATATCTCTCCAAAGCTCAGGAAACTCAATAACAACTTTAAAACAGTTTGTGTCCACTGGTGTTTTTACAGATTTCTTGAGGTTAGGAAAATACAAATCTCAAAAAAAATATTACATTACTATATTGTGATATTTTTTAGTCACAATAGTATGCTTCTAACAATTAAATGCGAAAAAAGTTATAGGAAAAATATTTTTGCTTGACTGAAAACAACAATCTAGTCAGACGATCAATAGGTCTGAATTATATCAAATGTATGTAACTTTTTAAAGAATGTTTGAAAGACAGAATTCTTATGTTAAGACAAATGTTTGATCTGTAGCACACAAGTATCTAAAATTTAAAGACAGAGGAAGGAATGCAGAAAAAATGTCTGGCAAAGCTTTGACTTTCTCACTTTCCATCTTTCTCTTCCTCTCTATCTGTTCCCTTTGATACAAGGTACAGAGCAGCCTATTATCTGTCAGAAGCTCATTTTCTGGTTCCCACACTCTGCCACTGTGGCCGATCAACATCTGATGGGATAGGCGGTGTCAGAGAGCTAATCCTAATGATCTGTCTGGTGAGCGAGAGAGACAGAGAAAATGGAAGAGTGAGAGAGTGGGTGATGAGTGGAATTAGGAAAAGATAAACAAGTTTGGTCGATAGTTGGGCGGTTCTGAGAAACAAGAATAAAAGAAGGCTGCAAAAGGGACATTGGTGAGCAAGAGTTGCGTTTGCCAAAGTAAGCTATAGAATCTGTCATATTCACAGCCTTCATCTTTCCCTAATAAGCTTTGTAGTCTGTCTTACTAATTTGTTGTCTGTCAGTTGTTTTTCTGTGGTAAACCACCAAGCCCATTTTGGCCATACACCATATTGAACTAGTTTTCATTCATTTATCATAATTTGTCTAAAGAAAAGTTGCTCTGATTCCTGTATTTTAATGGTTTCATTAACAGAATTGTTTTACTGAACAGTTGTCCATTTATACTTAAGTCCAGAACTGCAGTCATTTTCAACCCACTTATTACAATCGGGTCAATACACAGGATTTTAGAGCAGGGTTTTTTTTTGGGGGGGGGGTTGTCTATTAAGCTCTTATTCTTGTCTTTTCAAATGCTATTTGATCTTGGCAGACAACGCCTCACACTTAGCCAGGTACTGTTGGAGGTTTTACTTTCTGCTACATGCATGTTCTTCATGAGGGATTGCTGCAAAGTCAAGGACACAAACAAGCGATTGTCCTCATGATTATACATGAAGAGGGATTGCAGCAAGTATGTGAATTGATGCCATCTGCTGGGTTTCCTGGTTTCCTGAGTTGGAAATTTGTTCATTTGAAAAGTAAACTAAACTTGACAGCATTGTTTCATTGCTAGAATCAGTTGGAACAGTACATATAGATATACCTTTCTTGGAGTCTGTATCAACATGGTCAAAAGATCCAAAGTATATGTCGATTCAGCTTTGTAGTTTAAGAGCCATGTCTGCAGTTTCAAACATCTATTTTGACGTGGTTTGAGATGCAACAGTTTAAAATATATGTTACGAACGAATAAGAGTGTAGTGTAATTCCCTCACTGACTCTGCAATGAATTGACTTTACAATAAGAATAGTCTTGAATGAAATTTCCTAGTCATTTTAGCAAACCTTTTTCAATTGTGATAAGTTCTTGTTCCTCTTTATCATTTGTTTAGATATGACCAAAACAGATTCTTTGCTTTTTCATTACGCCATTTTAAGCTAAATATGAAAGATTTTTACCTCATAGGATTACTTGGGTTTTGTGGAATTTAAGAAAATTTAAATAGGGCTGCTGCCACTGCCGCTTTGATGAAGCTATGACTTCCTTGTGAGTAATCCAATCTTTACAAGATAGGAGACTGCCATGTTGGCTTATTGCTTCCCTGTCTGGATGCCATTTCCTGACTATTTGGTTCACTGATTTGCAGACTCTTGCTTGCTAAAATACTGCCAAGCAATTACAGCTAGTGGTTAGTTTGTGACTAATTTAATCTTTACTGATTGGTTTCTGAGTTATTTCATTAGAATGTTTTTCATGGTTACAAGCCAGCTAGTGGGTCATTTTATAATTTCCATCAAAAATAGTGCTGCTAAATATTGCAATAAATTACATAGAATTTTATTTTCAGATCCATTTGCTGTTCTGATCCTGAATGGGAAACAAATTCCAATCCAGTGAGGACTGAGTCAAGACAGTACAGATAGGACAGTGGAAATAGGTGAACAAATCTAACTAAGTTAAAGTTGACGGTCAGGATGACCTGAGCCTGACCTTACTAAAGTCTTTTGTTTTATTCAACTTTGTCTTTTGTATATAGATCCAAGAATAAGAGCCTGAAAGCTACTAGCGTTGCCTACCATTTACCGATGTAAACTTTTAAACCACAAGCAAACCTTGAGCTCTAGATGTGTTCTTCAGAACACAATAAGTTAGGCTTTTAAGGACTTTTGAAGATTAGAAATTAAATTTCATTGCCTGAATTTTTTTTTTTAAACTCAGCTTTGAATTTTACAGGTAAAAATTGAGAGGGTTAACATTAGGAAAGTATAATGTTCCTACCCCATCCATGTGATGCATTAGCAGTCTGTCACAGCATGCAAAGCCTGTTGTCCAATGACAGCTGGGATCTTTTCTTTAATTTGCTGAATAGCTACAATTATTGAATCTGTATATTATATGTGTTATTTGATTAAATTTGGCTTCAAATATATTTACCGTTCCAGAATTTAGTCAGTGTTAACGTAGTTTGACAATTAGATTATATTAGCTGAATAAAGAGGTAGGTAGTTTAAAGCTCAATGACATAATGTGTCACTGAGCTGTAACAGTTTACAGGTGGAAAATGATATGACTATATACACATCAATGCAGTTGTGCATTTTGCGATTTTGACAGATTTGCTGCAGTGAAGAATTGGATTTCACATTGTGGCAAACCTGGATTTCACATTTGTCACAAAGAGACTGCAAAAGAGATGTGTAAAAAAGATAAATGTTACAGGACCAAATAAAAATAAGATGATTACTTCATGAAAGAAAGAGATGGAGAGGACTTCCACATTTTGCTGGCAGACTACAATATGTATTTAACTATTTATCCAGTGTTTGAGTAGAAAAAAAATCTATTTTACTTTCACGAATGTCCTAGTATTTTATGGACAGGTTTGTGACTTACTGGTTGCAGTGCAAATTAGAAAAACAAATTATGACAGTGTAATAGTTTTAATGAATTCTAAGGGAAAGAAAGGGTTGTCAGCAGTCAGAGCAAAGGAGAACCATTTCACTATTTGTCCACAGTGCAAATAGATCAAATGTCCAAAATCGCAAAACACTATAAGTCAATGTTCATCACACTTGCTATTCCAACTCCTGACTTCCTGCCATCCGGTGATTGAGTGAGATGGTTTTATACCTGTTTCCTGTACTGAGTGATGAAGGACTGTACCATTTTAAGGTCTACAAGCTAAGGAGGCCACTTGTGCCATTACTGGTGCATGTCTGATGCAAAGGCTAGCTAACACCTTTCTCTTATATATGAATAGATCTATGCTACCTACGCCATACTGAGTAGTTTCTCAAATCATGGTTAAATTACACAGCAAAGAAAATTATCATACAGTCAAATAGCACATGAGGAAGCTACATCTGTCACTGAAAAAATCCTACATAATTACTTAACCAATACATACTGTCAATGCAACCATAAACGAAAGATGTCACATGACCGGACCTCACGAAGTAAATGTGGATGCCATACTGTCTCCTTGACTGCTACTGCTGTTTCATAAAGTTTTATTTATTAAACCAAAACTTTAACAAAAGATTGGTAAGTTGCAATTCCTGAAAAGAACACATGAGGGCAGGCTTTCAGCCTTTTTGACCGACATAAATGAACTTAACTACTGAAAACATAATATATATAACTTCGGAACAGAACACCACCACTTAGAAGGTTTCAGGTAAAATATTGCAGAACCACACAAATTTACATGAAAATTTCAAAATTTGCAAAGTTGTCCATTGGATTGAAATGTAAGGAGGGAGGACTGCCACACCATATCCAACATATCACATTGCACTTGGAGACACTCGGTTGCTTTGTTATTGAAAGCCATTGTGAACTAATGTGGCCAGTCCTTCAACATCTGAACAGTCTGAAATAAATACCGAAGTAAAACAATGTAGGCATTTTATTTATGCCCCTTGTAAGTACAACTGATTTTCCACGTTAACTTGGATTACAGTATTTTAAATAAATAAAATTTGACAGTATAAACAGTGTGACAGTAGATTAAGGAATCAATATTCACAATAATGCATACTGTAACATCTGCGTATCTCTCTCCTCATGTGCACTGTGACGTGTTTAGCTGTAATTGTCTATTATATTTTACAAAAATGCATCATACCACCTTGTTCATTTTTGTGATTAGTCCATCAAGAAGTTGTTGAACTGAATCACAGCTGTTGCAACCGGCTCCTTAATCCAGCAGTTGGCATATAAAATTTGGCATCTTCCTTCTGTCATCTGGATTCTTCTGTTCAGCTCACAATCTCAAAAAGCCACTCAATTCTACATGTAGGACTTTCTCCCATCTGTCTTGGTCTAGACAATTGTCAGCTGGCAGACTCTCAACTTCCAATGCCCACAATTCTTGTCTGCAGCTTCCAGCTGCAGCAAAGACTTGGCATCCTCCCCCGCACTGCTGTCCATTTCCCTACGGGACATAAAACCATACTAACTCCCTATTTTTTAAGCCTTCTTACAGTCTATTAATACATCCTTCTAGTCCCCTCAATAAGCAAATCACTGGTTTACGAGACAAAACAGGTGTAACAACCGATTACTGCCATGTGGAGGAGACACAGCTGTCCCCACTTGCCTTACTTTGCAGCAAAATTTAAATAGTTTGGGATGAATTCCACAAAGTGGAGCACATAAACAATACAGTCAATCTCTCCAGGACTATTGGAATTTGCAAAAGATAAAATTACCAGGGGACCAGAGACAAATTATGCAACATAGGCTTATAATTTGTAGTACTATTTTTTACCATCCATATTACTGTTTCTGGTAATAATTTAGTATTTAAAAAATTTTATGGTAAAGTGCCCAGATGAAATACTGTATTTCAACTTTATAGGTAATTTTGTATTCCTATTGGAGAGGGAACAAAAAAGAAATGAGGTTTGGAGGTATAAGCCTGTTAGAAAGTGTAAGTCCTAGCAAGAAATCCAACTAGGACCCAATTCAACTTTAATTGGCGAACAATAACCCAGTGTATACCAGTCAGTTAAATTCTAGCCTATTTGAGGCAGCCTGCACATGATTGGCTTCATGAGCTCGTACGATGCCCTGAGTGCTTCATGGTTTGATGATCATCTTTAATTTCTCTCTTTCTAGCTACCCTTCATATTTTTCCCCAGTAAGCCCTTTCCTTCTTTTTCAACCAATTTAATGGTCTTTCAACTCCCTGTCTTTTTGTAGTTTTTTATTTTTTTTGTTTCTTTCTGTAAATTAAGCAGGCAATAAGCCATAGCAAGAGGCCACGGGGAATTTTGGGTATTGAAGTTCATTAAGGCCACAATCTAATGGAGGGAGAATATTATCCTGTCAGAGTATTGTCTTTCCATATCTTTCGGTTCATGTTTTTTACAAATACATTTTTGTATTTGGGACAATTCCTGGCTTTATCAAGTTGATTGTCTATGTGCAAAGGACCATAACAGTCAGTATTTTATGTATCAATCATGCCTTTAAGTGACCGTTATTAGACAGAGAGCAAAAGTGAAGCAGTGTTTAAAATCTGCCATTTTTTAGCCATTTATTTCATGTTGCACACACAGTGGATGCAATAGCTATAATTGATGTCAATGAACATAATTTATGCCCTGCTAAAGGAAGAAAAATGCGTTTTCTGGAGTATTAACCTTTCAAAATTGGGGATGATCACGGCTCACTTCAATACAGTATTTGAAATCCATTTATTTGAAATTAAATTGAGCTATTTGAGCTGCAGGGAGCTTCTGATGATAAAATAAGCCCGAAGGAGTAAATTATAATAACTTAATGGAAAATAACACTGTTGTCAGAACATAACACACAACCAAAAATGTATAATTTGGAAGAACTTGTAACATGAAACTTGGAAAGCAATAAGGAGATAAAGTGTTTATAAGACTGGCTTATAAATGCAATTCCAGGTTTACGCATCTGGCTATGCGTATTTGCACTGCACTGAGACAGCTCAGTCCAATTACAAAATTTGTTTCACAGAGGGGTGAAACACAGAGGGGGGACTGCGCTACAGTTCAAGAAAATCTGCGAAATCCTCAGACTTTTAAATTTTAATTTTACATATTTTAGACAAAATAGGTTTTTAACATGCCCTACTCAAGAAAAGCAAGCTGAAAAGCAAGTTGTTTGCATATATTAAAATTACAAAAGTTCTAAATGGAATATGAACCCCCAGCTCAGACGTGAATGCCCTGTGCTTGACTTTTGCTTTCAACTCACAATTCCTTCCTCTGGCTCTAGATGTTCTGGTTGTCGCTGTCTATGATGTAAAGTCGACAATATTTAGCATATCTGCTGTAGTGAGAAGCATAACAGTTTTTGTCTATCCAATGTTTGGAATTTGAAACATGACAGACATTTTACACATATGAATTATATTACATTAAGTTAAGCTTTGAATTTCACCAAAACAGTTTGGTGAAATTTTATTAAAATTATTAAAATTTCACCAAATTTCACTAATAAAAATTTGTTATTTCTGTTAGTACACCAACAGAAAGATGCAACGCAAAAGCACATTAAACACTACCTGGTATTTTGGTACTTTTATTTACAACCTGCCTTATAAGAATTGGTAATATTGTCTATTTTTCTTTTTGAAACTTTCACTATCAAAGGAGTATTATTAACTGTTTGTGGTGACAAAAAGGGTCCTAAATCACTAAATGAATAACACAGAATGTGAATGATTTTACCAGTCAGTATGGAGCACCAAAACTACAAAACATTCGTTTTTCTCTTTTATAAAGTTCATGTAAGTTGATAAAGATCTACTTTAGCTGGCCATTATTACCTGAAACTATATGGTCGCACATATGTAAAAGAAAAAAAGAAAATTATGTCCCACAGTACAACTAGATTTGTATGTATAGCAAACTAATCTGATTTTTTTGTTTGTTTGGCCCGCAATGGATTTCTATAAGACAAAATGAAATATTTGGGTTCAGTTGAGTCCATCAAAACCAGAACCTCGAAGTTTTCCTAATTGGAGCGTTGACGGCATACTCACAGCACACCTAAGTTCCACCATTCCCACTCACAATAGTGACGAACATTTTGCCAATGGAGAAAAGCCCGACAACTAATCCAGACACCTGGCTAGAGTAAGATTTGAAAATGGAGAAGGAGCTTGAGACTTTGCATTGCTTGCATCAACCTCTTGCTGCAATTCTGATACAACTATGGATTTTGTGCAAATGTTCTCTCACTATTCTTTCAAATGGACTCACAAGACAGCACGCAAACCAATGCCTTGTTCAGCACACAATATATTTTAGACATGTGCTTGCATTTAATAATTTAAAATTACACTGTTGGTTATACAAGGAGTAACTGGTGGAAAACCTTTGATTTCAACGGTAATAATTTAAACAGATAATAAATGCTCAGTGTATCCTTGTGGATATGTAACATCTTTGGAAAAGTATTAATAGTTCAACTTTGCTAAATAAACCTGGTAGTAAATTTAAAAAAAAATTTTAAACCTTAATCTGTAATGGTTATGAATAAGTTTGTGATAGCCACACATGCATACAAGCTTTCCAGGAACACAGACAAAATCAGATTTTGTACAGGGAGTTATTTTATTATCCACACAGTAAATTGCTTTTGTGATAGTGTGGAAAACATTGACACAACTTGCCTATTGTCTCTATTGTTTCAGAGAGCCCCGTAATCAGAGTTTCATTAACATTCATTCATCTCATTGTGTGTTCAGCTCCTAGAGTGTGTGTGTGAGAATGTTTACATGTATTTAAATGAGGTGCAAGTCTTCTCAATGTGCCACAAATATGGAGAGGCTGCAGGTGCTCTTCTGTGTGGTTTATTGTTTTCAACGTCTGTGCTGGCTTGAATCTATCTGTGTTCATATATTGTGTGTTCTGCGTGCATGTGTACTCCTCTTTGTCTATATTCAAATTAGCTAAATGAGCGGATGTGGAAATGACACATTGAAGTCGGAGAATAAATACACTCAACAAGATAAATGCCGACATGGACTGACAGCTGACTCTTTGACTGCTGTCAAAGACTAAGATACACAGGTGGGGCAGATTCATGTTCGACTTACATAGATCTAAATCTCTATTTAACGGTAATACATAAATGTTGCATTTGATCAGTTAGTTTTAGTAAGTACCTAGACAATTACCCCATCCCTTGTACAAGCAGGGGAGCATATAAAAGCAATTTTCTTGTTTATTTATTTTTCAAATAAAATGCATAACAAACATTCACTTCATTTTGTTGTTTATTCTTATGTAATGACTGACTCACAACTGGAGTGGCAAAGGTTTGTATTTTTTGTGATCTATGACAAAATGCAGATGGACCATATTTGATCTATGTGGATCAAGATAGTCGCTGAGAGATTTTGTTTCTTTTTAATAGTGCAGCTCAAACCGCCTAAGCTGCGGTGGCCCAGTTTCATAATTTCTGATTGTTGAATCAGCAGCATGCACTAAACTGGTATCAGCATGTTATCACTGTAAATAATTCAGTGCTCAGTATTTCTTCAGTTGTTTTTGAGAAGCGTCAAATATTAGTTTACCCTGATGAAATGAGTTATATATACATGCATATATATATATATATATATATATATATAACGCTTCTCAAAAACAACTGAAGAAATACTGAGCACTGAATTATTTATGGCAGCATGCACTAAACTTGTGTGTGTATAATATTTTTTGTAGAATTAGATCTTAAGTTGATTTTTTACAACTTATTTGTTGTGTTCTTTCTTGTGGACCATAACAGTGGGTTTACATGTCAAAATTTGAGTTCATTAATTAAATGTTTACATGGCCATTTCTCCAGTAATAAGAAAGAAACCAAAAGAAAGATTAATATACATAAGAACTCATAGCTGGTGGAAAAAATTGTAAAATTTTTACAAAAAAAAAACAAAAAACTGTTTCTATGGAGGGACTTATAAGCCTCTGTGCTAAGCCAGGTACTGTATGTAACACCCTACAGGGTGTAATGGCGTCATGTGACTACAACTTGCATTTACAACCAAAACTTCTAAGTGCTTTCAGAGATACATTGCAATTTGGACCCCCAGTTCTGATCTGTGTTGATGTGCAGTACACAGTGATTTTCACCCAACAAAATGTGTATTCAAAATAGCTTTTCCTGTTGCAGAAAGTTTAACTTCAATAATTTAACATTAACAGCTATCAAAATATTGGTGTCAAAAAGTTATTTCAAATTAAAAATCCGTTCACAGCTAGTTTTCTAGCAACAACGTGATGTTTTGTGATTAAGCCACTTCTGTGTGGGCCACATGGCTCAGCGTTATAGCAGGAACACAACATCTAATTTCAAAATCAAGATATCTGCTCTATACGTAAAATGACTACATCAGATGATGGTGGTCAAGATCAGATATCATAACCCATGTATGGTTCTTTAAATCGAGGCCCAGTTGCAAATTCTTTTTCTTATTGATTATGATTCATTTATGTTTTATGCTTTTCATGGTTCTTTTTTTTATTATAGAAAATTCCTCTTTGCTTCACTTCATTAGAGTGATTCACTGGATACAAACATGCATTTGTTAGGACTTCATAATAGCTGAAGTTGTGGATTAAGTACTGAGATCCTCGTTATGTTTCCAGACTTAACCTAAAAGCTGTGTGCCATGGAGCTTAACTGTGAGATTTGACTCAGAGAGTTGAGCACCACCAATTCCTCATCTCTTGAAAACATTCCCAACAAATTATAATTTGTGCGCACAAATGTACAAAAAAATCTTCTTTTTTTTTTTTCTACAAAAGGCAAAGCAAGTCAACCATGTAGTGAAATAGATTGTCAGCACAGATGGGGGTTTTTTGTTATTGTTTTTTTTAGATCTAGTGCTACATCAGTGATTTGTTACAAATTATATTGTGTAATGGTCAGTGTCAATGTTAACTTTGGCAATGATTAACATGTGTTTATTGTTCATACTCAGAGGTTCCTGGGGTAAGAATGCAATGTGTTTTGGGGGGATAAGTGGGCAAACAGAGAGCTGGAGCAGCAGACGGCTGAGCAGACTGGGAAAGACTGCAAGGCAGAGTTGGAAGGAGTGAGTCTAGCGAGGCAAACTGATGGCTGGCAAGCGGAAGACAGATGACTGGTGAGGCAAGGTGAACATGGCATGGTAGACTGGTGGTAGTGAGTGGGCTGGCAGATGATTGGATCCAAAGGCAAGCTGAGAAGTTAAGTAGAGCAGAACAAGCTGGAGACAGCGAAAGAAATCTGAGCACAAGTGAACAGTATTAGTTCAATCCTGAAAATGGAAGAAAAAGAACAAAGCACATCTAAGCACAGCGGTCCCAGCATCGGTACCGCTGCAGTAGTCAGAACAATCTGGCAGAAGGTGATTGGGACTGGGTTGGCTACTGTGCAGGGTATGAGCTGATGAGCCACAGGTGTGCAGGCTGACTGACTTGGAGTTCACAGGGAGACGAAACAAAGCCGTCCCTGAAAACCACACAGAGACACAGGAGAGGAGAAGCATGAGACAATGGCGAAGGATAGAAGGGCAGCCATTCCTACAGCACACAGGAGTTAGGCTGGGTTGTGAACATGGTATATTGCTTCTGAATCCATTTTCATTTGGTTCATTATTTAATTTAATACCAACAAGTGTGGAACCTGTAAAATAAATATTTTAATTAAAAGGGAGAGGTGAGCTAGTTCAAGGGAAGTCACCATGGGACCCACATTGTTGCTGTGAAAATGAAAGCTTTGATTAGACTTGGCAGGATGTGAGATGTTTCCTAAATGCCAGCTGCAAAGCAGGTGTTCTTGGATTAGGTGGAGTTTGCAGATGGAAGAAAGGAAAGTTGTCAACAAGGATAAGATCAACATTTCTCATACATTAAAGTTACCCACAAAGTAAAGCTTACAAGCTATCTAAATGCAGCTCAAAACTGATTTAAAACTGTGATGCAAAGAGGTTGTTGGACTATCATTGTTGCTAAAAAAGCTTCAACGACCTCATCAAATGTTCCCTTAATACTTTTACATGGAATAAACTAAACAAAAAGTTGAAATATTTGTTGAGAGAAACAATAAATGGTTATTCTGTTCTGTCAATTTATTCTGAATGCTTTAGTGTTATGCACCTTCTTTCCTTTCTAGCCTGATCTGTTCCCCATCTGTCTCTTATAAAAGGCCTGACATGTACCTTGTAATTGGATTTTAAATGACTATTCTCTATCAGTATGTCACAACAATTTAATCACCATTTATCAGTTAGAGCCACACGCTTCTCTAAAAGCAACATGGCCTTAAATAAAGGTGAAAAGGGAAGAATGATAGAATGTGAAATATGCATGGAGCTTAAGTAAAACTGAAATCAGCACCAAGAAGAAAATGAGTATCCGTTTCCAGAGAAATCGGATGTAAGCTGAGGTAGCACTTATGTAACGAAGATACCATTGCAATGAGATTTTATATTTCAGTTGGTATTCCCTGGTACAATAAAGTATGAAAAGAAAGGATAATATAGCGTGACACAAATAAAGGTCATAGGCAAAACATTAGTTTTATCATGAAGAGCGATATTTAACTCAATTGACCTGTAAAGGTAAATGTTTTAGGCTGTTGACTCTTTTGAGGAAATATATATATATAATATATATATATATATATATATATATATATATATATATATATAGTGTGGAGAAATCATTTCAGTAATGCAAAAATTGGAAAAATTAAAGAGCTCCAATAACCTGATAGCATAAGTGTACACACTCAAACTAGAAGCCGGTTGAAAGACATTTGAACCAATTTCAGGACTTGGGCATTTTGAGTTTGCATTCGATATTTATAAACTGAATGTTTATCCAAACTTGAGAAACATTTGGAGACGAAAAACCTAGAGTGATCAAGGAGAATAAAGTCTTGTAGTGAAATGTGGAATGATCTCATAGAATATATCCCGAACTTCAGAGAATGATCCCAAAATCCACATTTAATAAAAAAGTAAGTCTGCATGTAAGTGACAGAATACCATGCCAGTAGGTTTTGACCAAGTCCTTTACTTGAAAATTTGACCTTCATAAAAGAAAAGAGAGATGTTAAAAAATTTCCCTCAAATAATTTGGAAAACATTTGAACGGTTCAATGAGTAAATAGTGCAAAGTCAATATTATATAGAATGTGCATTTAAGGTCATATGGAATGATGTACCATGGTCTAATTATTTTACACATTTCTGTATCATTGATTTTCTGAGACTAAAAGTGGTTTTAAAAGTCAAACTTTTTTGACTTTTCTATGGACCAGTGGTTTTTAACATACCCATATATTTCTGTCACATATGGTTTCATACTGTGAAATTGCAAGTCCCATATCCAATGTAGATAATGCATGAGCTAGAAACAGACAATATGCATTCATTTCAGATTTTTAAAATTTTGAACACAGCTACTGGAAATTGCTGTCTGTTTTCATGGGTTACATCCATAAAAAGGACTCTTGTTGTGTCAAAGAACCTAAGGTAACTTTTTTTGCTTCTGAAAATACTCCAACAGATGTTATATTCATGCTACTATAATTAACTTGGTCACCTTCCACATTTGCTAAAGGGGAAAAAAGAAACATCACCAAGTGAGCATTAATATTAATATCCTCTGTGAATTTATGATCTTCAAAACTGAGAAATGCCTCCTGTGATGAGCTCAGTGATAATAGAAGAGGGCCTTGTTTCAAACTGAATCTTAAATTACATTGCATGTTCAATCTGAAAGAAGATTCTATGCTAAGCATCTGGCTTCTTGTGAAGAATCATATAATCAGGGTTTCTCTGATAGCTTAGGTGGACTTTCTTAAAGTTTCAATGAGAGCACATGTATGGTCATAAACTTGTAAATGTGAGTGAATCACACAATGTTTAAACATCTTTCATAGTATTTACACCTTTTGTCTTAACTTATCAGTACATTTAATTAAACCAGTGAGTGAGTGTATGAGGAGTTGAGTGACATTTATTCAAAACCTTTCAAAGCATACTGTTGCTAAAAAGAGGATAGAACCAAGATGCACAGAAAACTGTATTCAGGACTTGAATTGACTAAACTTAAGCATTACGAACTTTGATTGGTGATTAGTTGAAATCTAAGTCTTTTTAATGATTAGTGATTGCTCAGTATATGTAGATGGTACAGGTACGCTGATAATATTTTTGATGTTACTGGGAAAAGACTGAAAGAAAATTGCCTTATTTTTATTTTTATTAGATTATCTGCACACAAGAGGGCCATGTATAGCGATGAGAAATGGGTGTGGTCATCTTGTGTTCTGTTGAATAGAGAGGTTTGATAATTGACATCGGTCTGCTTTTGTTTTGCTTCATTTTGAATGCTCAGTGTTTATGCAGCCACTGAGAGGCATTTGGTATGCTTAACGTACTTTCTGTAAATTATCTGGAGGAATTTAATTTTATTTTACACTTTCTTTTATTTTCTAAGGTTGTGTGCATAAATATGTTACATTTAGATTTATTTAATACACAGTTAAAATCTCAAGTTAAAGCAAGTATTTAACAACTTTTATTAAGATTATTAAATTTACTTGATGAAGCAAAAATTTTTATTTTATTTCTATAGCTTTGTTTAATGTTTTAAAGTTATGAAATAATAACTCATTGTATAGTTATAAAAAGTTATAAAAGTATAGTATTGTAAAAGCTATAAAATGAACCAAAGGAAATATAAAAGTAAAATGGCTGGAGTTGTCTAAGATCAAAACCTACTCCAAGGTACTCCATGCAGTACCTTGCGGACTACTAGAACTATGTTGTTAAATGTTCCATTTAATAACGCCTTCTCAAAGAATGGTCCGAAAAGACATCAAAGTATTTTTCAGACGTATCTCTTAAATGGGAATGACAATGAAAAGAAGCTGCCTGTTACGTCAATCCGTTTTGAGGCCTTTACTCTTCTGGCTATTAGCCACACAAGTAGCTAATAGCAGCATGTTAATCAAATTGTGTAACTTAAAGTTACAATGCAAAACTAATTTCAGTATGTTTTATTCTCATGTTTAATATTTCCTTAGACTGTATGGTACTACTGTTCATTTTTAAGAAAACTTTTAAAATGAAATTTAAATCCCATGCCTACACCTGCAGAGTATACAATACAGTTCAACAAAAAAATAATCTAAATGTCAAATGATGTTGTAGATAATAAATCCACATCTCTTCCCACATCATTCACTGCCAAGCTATAAAAATCCAACCGGAGATGTAAGGCTTAACTACATATACAGAAAATAAATGTATGTGAGATGTAGTGGCACTGAGACATGTTTTCTCATGTTATGTTTTCTCCACAGACATGTGCTTTTTTACATGTCCATCTGTGGTTCTCAGTCTCTTTTTTTTGGAGACACAATGACTATTTCATAGTTTCAATTTTTTATTTACTTGATGTAGCTCAGGCCCACCCACCCATTTATGTAGTAGTACTTTAATATTTTGTGATCTTCTCTAAACCACAGTTAACCTTGAGCCACATAGAGAAAGCAAAGTCAGTATGGTTAATGCAATTAATAGCACAAAAGTGTAGAACAAGAGGCATATAATACGAATAAAATCTCACCCTCATGGTTATATCTGCCACATGCAGGTAAAATGTCTTTTATAAGCCTCCCTCTCCCTCCCGCCTCCTTTTTATTATTCCATGTGGTTGAGCAAAAAGTGCTAAAAGTGGTTTGTCATGTGTCTCTACAAATATGTGGTTGAATGCATGTTTTGTTGCGTTCATTTACTTGAGTGTTTACAGGAATCTTTAGAGAGCGGTTTTAGGCAACACTAATTTCCAAACACATATCATTTACTAACTTTGTGCCTGTGTCATACAAGTACTTGTGTGTTTGTGTGTGAAATCAGACACAAACTACTGCACTGCAGACATGTTTGCAATTTAAAGCACCCCCTTGTGAGCCACATGCTGCCATCATTACTTAAAGCTTGGACTAGTTTAGTTGCCAGCACTAACCATTGAGTGGTAGACATAATGCCTTACGGGGTCTTTTAACTTCACAATTGGTGTCCCAGTTCTGTCAACCTATAGTATTACTGAGTGAGCACAAAACATGACTTCGTGTATATGTAGGGCTGAACATTCCCTGAATTCACATCCTGGAGTGTGATTTATTATTTATTTATTTTTTTTTCAGTATTTTTAATTACGTCAAAAGATGTTATGAGAGAGAATGTTTTCCTTTTTCATCCGTGCAAAGTTGGTTATACTGTCTCAACATGTTTATTATGTTAAAAAAACACGTAAATTAATTTAAGTTGTTTTTAATTTCCTTTATGTATATTTTTAACTTCTTGATGAATGACAGAAAAGAGAACATGAATGACAGAAAAGAGAATAACTGGAAGTTTTCTCAGCTGAAGAAAACTAAAATATTTGTGCTTATAAATAAGACACGACAAACATTTCTGCACTCATTTCTTCACATCCATAAGAATTTTTCTATTTCCGATGTACTTACAACACAAGTTTTTTTGTTCTCTTCTGCTAAGCAATTTTATTTATCTACGTACATAAATAACCATAAAAGGCGAAACTGCGCATTTTATTGAGATTATTGAGTTCATCTGTATTTGATTCTCTGAAGGTATTGCACTCTTTTACAATTTATTTTCTGTCATTCCTAATTCTGCCAATTATAAAAGACATCAAATGTGGACCTGTGATCAAGCCATTATAATTTTAGTTGATGTCTTTTGAATATATATATATTTTAGTAACATAGCAACGCTTACTTAGATCCCAGAAAACTTAACAGCAATATAGAAAATTACTTTAAAACAAACAAAGGAACCAAACACTACCAGATGATTCCCTTCCCAACCCAAAAAAGTCAGGTACAAACGCACTAAAAATGCAAAGACACAAACTAATTGAACTCTAGTTTGTTTGACCAGAACATTTTTTTTTTTTTTTTTTTTTGAGACATGTGAATGTGCACTTGAACGCCGATCTATCTAATAACCCAGGTCTCTGTTCGGTTGAAATTAGCTCTGGTGAGGTTTGAATATATAAGTAAATACCAAGCAGAATGTAAATCGCTCGAAAGGCAGGAAGCAAACTATAGCACAGGGCTATAAAACAGAAATTCTACAACCAATAAATTCTGATGCTTGCATTTCTGTTTACATTTTGTGAAGCCAGAATGTGCACTCAGTGTCTTCCAGAGGCTTTTGTGATGCTTCCTTCAGTGATTCTTGGTGCAGCCCCACCATAGGAGAGGAGGTGAACAGTTTTCTCAAAGTCTTTGCTTCATTTGACACAGTGCAATGTGTTGCACTTTTGGTCCCCAATTGAACTGTATCTCTCAGACTACAAGGTGTGAAAACATGTTTCAAATCTAATCTTGTGTTGGCCCTTTTCTTAGCAGCGTTTTGCTCAGCTTCTGTCATTAAAATTCTTCCACCAGTGACTGCTGTCACCTACAGGTAAGACAGGGACTATTGATAGAGTAAAAATAAACAAAAATAGAAAAAACATCTATTAAAATGTAACTGCTGAGAAGCAGTATAACCTGCCCGATTTTTTTTTTCATTATATTGTTTAAATCTGTTACATAAACAATATAAGACACTTATTGGGTTGTCACTCTACCAATCTGCTTTTCATTTTAGATACTGTTTTAAATCACGAAGAAGTGAAGCCAGAGAGAGGCATTTTACCTTTCTTTTATAGCATTATTCTTCAGGCTTAATGAGTACCTAACACCAACCTGACAGCAAGAGCTAAGTATAAATGGGAAGAGAGCCTGCAGGCTAGATGGGTGCCTTTGACTTTGCATTGTCTTGCAGATAATGATTGTGATGTGTCGTATAGCTGGATAGTGATAGACGCTGATGTGCATTTCATTCACTACTACCATATGTTCTCTATTGTCTTGTTAAACCTCATTTGCAGCACAGTCGAAGAACATGAAAAGAGACAAAAAAACATCACATGGGAGTTTTGCTAGGTATTGTAATTTAAAGGCTATCTCTCAGAATGAGATTACTTACAAGTGTTGAATTCTCACTTTCTATAACCTTTATTTTGTAGTCTGTATAATTTGTGTTGTCTAGAATAAAAAATACTTTAGGGATTTGTGACATCTTTTTTTTTGTTTTAATATTTCTATTCTTTTTTCGTGTTAGTGTTAGATACTTTATACATCAATTCTAATCATTTAAACCCTTAAAGATAAACTATTCTATTTTTAATTCTTTGTTTCTGCAGTTGTAAAAGTATAGGGTGTTGTTTTGTATTTTCTCTATTCTATCTCTCTTCTCCTCTTATCTTCTTGCAATTTCAACCTTTCCCCCCCTTACTCCTTTCCTTTTCTGTCTGTGTCCAATTTATTTTAGTTTTATACTTATATATATCTCAAGTGCAGCATCATAGTGAAAGTCTTAATGCACTGCTTGCAAATCTTGTAAATCTGTTGGGCGTCACATTGGCACTCAAACAACAATATAGAGGCCACACTGCCATCCTAGAGAAACCCAGCACCTTGTTCTACACTATTTGCTTCGTACAGCGGGATGGGCTCTCGGCTATTGATAAATGATTGCTTCCTGGAGGAGTGGACTCTGTCAAGATTTCAAATTTTACCCAATCGTTAAAGTTTACTCATGACATATGGAATGTGCCAGCTCAACTTCTAGGTGCTTTCCAGAAATTGCCTGAGCTGTAAACAACCATCCTCCATTGGGAAGAGAGAAGTGCTCATCCATATAAGGTGACTATTAATGTTAACTTAATATTTGGAAGCATAGCCAAAACAGACTGAATGGCTCCATTCACTTCCTCTGCTGTCATTGATAAAACTGCAGGCAGACTACAATTCTAAATCGGTGCAGAAAATTTACGTTATTGTTCACATCTTCTGTTCATGGATTCGCCCGGTCAAAAATTGATCATAGATGATCCAGGTCAAGGGATCATCTTGGATTGGACTCGGGATAAGCCGAGTCCAATCCCTGGACTCGGCTTTCTCCCGTTGTGCAGTAAGCAAGATATTTTTTTCTAGCAGAGTTGTACAGGAAGGAATGGCCAGCCTACCCCACTACAGAATGGTAAAAGTAAAAGAAAAAAACAAAAACAAAAGATGAACTTTATTGAAGTACTAAAAGACAGAATAATTTTAACTACACAACAAATATCCAGGGACGAGTTTGTCTTTGATTTGCAAAGACAAATGTTTTTTTTTTTTTTGTCGCCTTTGGGGAAGGTGAGTATTTACAGGACTGTTCATGAGTAGTGACATTAGGTGCTTTCGTGGTCATTTAATAGTGCAGTGATCCGCTCGTCTTTTTTTTGCTCATGTGAGCAACCACCAGAATAAGATTAGCAATACACTCTATGTGTTGCACTCTACATGTGCAACACGTAGAGTTTATGTTAAGAATAACTTTGGCTTCAACAAATATTCAAGAAAGTTGAACTTGCCAGAATAGCTCAAGCTTTAATCATATTTTTGTCATGGATTTTGTGAGGGGGTTTCCTATCAGACAGCTTTGATTATGAAAAAAGAAATGGATTTGCTTTCTCGGCTCACAAAAATGCCCTTTGAATCCACCGATGATATTTGATGGATAATTTCATGATAAAGTAAGAAAATGTGTGTTGTACTGTTCATAGATTTGTATATTTGAGTGTCTGGAGGCTGTTTTGGCTTTTGGCTTGGAGCTGGAATGACAGGGTTTGTTTCTGTCTGAATAGATAAGAGGAAGCTGCTTACATCCCCCTCTTATCACTCAGCTCAGGGCTAATATCCCTTTTATTGTTTTTTTCTGCCTTTCACTTATCGTTACTGTTTGTTGTTGGTGGATGGAGTGGAGGTTCTGCAGCTTTTTCCTTTTTCTTGCCCTGCATCAATGCCAGAGTACATCAAGTCAACAACAAGTCAAATGTTGCTTAAGGATGTCTTAGATACCAATTTCTGTTTTAATTCAGAGAACGATATTTAGCAAATTATTTTTAGTTCTCATTATTTCACACAAAGGTGTCATAGTAACTGAAGTGGGGTTTGATTGATTTCTTATGTTACATACACATACATGCACACAAAGAGCCATTGTCATTAGATGAGATTACAAGGTGAGAGGGATCAACAACCTAGATTTCTTCTGATAACTGTTCTATCAAATTTTCTGGTTATGTCCCCTCCTAAGTTCTTGGATGCCCTGAAATTCATTTCTGTGATAGCTGGAGAAATAATTCAATTCTCCTCAACTGTGTGATGTGCTTTTCCTCTCTTTGCTCTAAAGAAGACTTTCTCAAGCTGTGGTCCGTGAGCGCCTTCTAGTGGTCCGCAAGGGACTGCATGTAATCAACCTTTTATTTGCCTTGACGTGATCTCAAAGTGCGACAGCTAGCTTACCAAATGATTATGTTTAAAATAATAATGGGTAAATGGCTTAAAACGGAGTCGCTCAAAAGAAAAACTGAAGATACTGATGGAAAGGAAATAATGCCAGGATTACTTGTCGGAGGAAGCTAAATCATGCCTGCTAAAAAATGTATGTCATTCACTAGCGTTTTGATTCTTTTATGACGATAATGGTATGACTTGTCTGTTATTGAGAACTGTTCTTTGCTTTTTATGACTTTGCTTACTTATAATACCCTGTTCACACATCAACAGCTGTTATTGCTATTTAATTAAAAATTAGTAAATTAAATTAATTAAAAGCAATAGATAAATACAAATGGGTGGATTATTTTTTATATTTAATGCTGTAGAGGAGGATTTTTGCTTGTGCCACAGCAACTCAAGTTTATTTGTCATTTATTGAGCTTTTAAATTACCAGTAGTCCTGAATTTTATTAATGCACACAGCACTTAATTTCTTTTTGATTTCCATGTGTTGGAAAGCTTAGAATCCACAATATTAGAATCTGCAAATAACTCAAAATACCCAGATTAGATTTCTTTATGGCTTCGTTGTGGCCATTCGCATTTACCAAACAGCACCACCGTTCTCATTAGGATGAACAAAGAAAACAACAATAAGCAAGTTAAGAACCTAATATTTTCATTTCAGGTTTGTTAAGGTGTGTTATTGCAGAGCAATTTTAAGTTAGGTGGTCTGTGAGTGTTTGTTAAATGGGCTAAGTTGTTCTCAGACTGAAAAAGTTTGAGAATCACTGCCTTTAAGCATCAAATAGAATATGAGTATTTAATCGCTACTTGTGACAAAGAAAAGTTACTATTGGTCACATTTAAATTCAGGCATGTTTGTGTTTCAGTCTTTAAGGGGTATGCTTATGCAGTGGTTGCAGTAAAATGGAAGGGAGTGAAAGGACCTTGGTTTGGTGACCCCTCTTGCACACCATCTTAAAGAAGGAGGTGTTACAACCCTTGCACGATACTTGTGGTTAGGTCGGGCATTTACCCATAATGCATGTACCCATATTGATTAGAACCTGGTAAAATCTTCAGTAATAAAGTTGCTGCCAGCTAACTTCTCTCTACTTTCCCTCTCTTTTTGTTTTGGCCTTTGAGCCACCTCATACCACTACACAATTAATTATCTCAGTCTCTGTAAATGTTGCCATTATTTGTAGTAATACCCATTTATGCTCTCTCCAGGATTGCTTGTGTTGCAACCGGGAAAAAAAAGTCTGAAAAATTACTCTTTGAATCATCTTTTCCCCAAAGGTGCATTTACTCTAAGGAATAGAAAACAAAACAAATGTGACTAATATCTCACTCCACTCTATCCCTTTGCAACTGATATAAAACAACTAAGGGAAGGAGCATTAAAAATGCATCTGACTGGCAGAATTGGAAAAATAATCAAACTTAAAAAAGCCAGTGTGATGCAGATACCTTCTTTGTGAACATTCAATGAACATAATTTTTTGTTCATTAACAGAATCATAAAAATAATAAATCAGAAAAAAAACTCAATTTTAACTAAAGCTGTAAACAACGAATTAGCGCCTCTAGGCAAAATATCGACAGAATTTAGTTAAAACGGTGTCATCTTGCTTTCTAAACTAGTTGGACGGAAACCACAACAACAGATTGATTTGTTTGTGCTAATGTACTCCTTGAAGACAATACATGAAGCACTGTGCCAAAGAGAAAGTCTTGACCAAGCAGAAAAAAGTGACCAATCAATGTTGGGGGAAATAACATTAACATGTTGAGGCCATTTGGGTGAAGATACCATCTGGCTCAAGTTGCAGTCAAGTGATGAAGAATTGTCCCCCTTGTAGGAATTACAGCTCAGGGCTAATATCCCTTTTATTAATCACAGTCTGTCCCCTCTGTTTTTTTAATGAGTTTGTTGCATTTACTTGCTTCTTATTATCTGATGGTTTGCTGAATTTTTTTTTATTTAATTGTAATGCAAAATCTAACTTTGGTTTACAAGGTCATCCAAATATTAATTTCCAGTCTTTAATACATTTGTTAATGGTTTTAAGGAGTTTATGCTCTACATAGCCTGATAAGTCGATCAGAACAATGACAAAACCACTTGGGAACCAGGTCACTTTACCCCTACATCAGTTCATGCTTTTGTTATGTTTCTAAACCCAAAACTAGCGGTTTTAGCCATTTTGAGTGTTTTACAGTTGTCAGGGCATGTCTAAAGAAGTGAACTTGGGTTCATACTCATAATTATGAAAAAGAAAACCTTTTTTAGCTGCATCAACTGGATATCTTATGTGAATTTCCCACTTGTAAATTTGTTAAGCAACCTTAAATCCCGCTATTTAACTGTTGTTCATGTTTTGTGGATAACCGCGATTGTTCATCTGTTAATTTTATAATTCTATTTTGACTGCCTTGAAAAATTCTGACATTCTGTTTTTGTCCTGACCGTCCCCTGTTCTTCTTTTCCCCCTACCCTTGTTTCTCTTTTTTCTCCAATAACATCTTTTCAAACAAGGTAAGACCCAACTCTTAGTCCATCACCTTTATATGTTTCCATCGCACCCTTTCAGATCTAGAATCAGACTTTATTTTTTGACATAATAATGCATGCTAAGACCTGATGAACCTCTTAGGAAATAAAACCCCTCATTTTCTATTCTCATTGAGAATGACTTTTCAAACATTTTACTATCCTTGTTTGAGGTAATCAGGAGACAGTTATTGCTTCTAGTGGGATTTCAGTCTCTTAATGTACTCATTACTGTGGAAGGAAGACATTTTGTTGCTATGTGTCTGCCATTTTAATTAAGAACATGTCCTGCAAAAATTGCATTTTGGCCATAGACTACATAATTGGTAATTTGATTGATTTTACTCTTTAATGTTAGGTGTTGTAAAGAGGCAATCAATAACTCTTAAGTCCATAACTTTACCAGCTTCTTATAAACATAATCTTGAGCTAGACAAGAAAGAAATATGTAACTTTCTCAATCAAGACTTCCAGAGACATATGTTTTCTTTCATTCAATTCATTACCTTATGGGCTTATTAAGAGGTAGTTAATTGCCTATTAGTTCTGGTATACAAGAATGAGATTTTTTCTTTTTTCCTCTGTTTTTTCGTTTCTCGATGCCTGCAAAATGTGCCACAAAAATTAAAAAGAATTTCTACGTGACTATTGTGTTTTGAAAATGTATTTTTAAGAATTTTGTCCATTTGTTCCCTCACTTGTTGGATTTTTGTGCAGTTTTATTGTTTGAAAGGTCATGGTTTTCAGTGAAACCCACATCTAATAGTAACAGACTTCATGCATTTAGGAAGTTGCAGTGTGAAAACCATTATTGTTCTTCCTTCTAGTGAAGAGGTGTCTTGTATACTCTGGGAATGTGAGCACCTCTCAGTTTTGTACAAAGCACAATGATTTATTTTCGCACACATTTTCACATGCTTCCAAACCCTGTGAAAAGTGTAATGAGGAAGATGAGGTTGGGTTAATATTAGATTATCCAATTCAGTCAGCAAATCAGACAACATTTACATTGGTTTTGTATTGGTTGACTGTGAGCTATTCTTCAATTATTTCTGCTTTGTCATATGCTATTTTACCTCGTCACTCTCCAGACCATGACTTGAAGTAAAATATGTGTGCTCTTTATTTAGTTCCCACAACAAGAGTTAAGAAGCAATGTTTTCCCTGATCAAAATTGGGGACTGAGAAACCTTTACATGTTGGTATCATATCTATTTTTAATACTCCCCAATAATTTCATTAGCCACACTTAACTGGTGCCCTTTTAGTTACATAATGGCATTTGTTCTTTTTTTTTTTTTTTTTGTCAAAAGTGTATATAACTAAGAACAGATATAACCCACAGCCATTCCCCCCTTTACGCACACAGCAACACAGACCCGTAGACTGAAAATTTTCCATCCCGGTAGGTCATCTACCTGCTGTGCAACATCTGATGTACTGGCACTTTCTCCTTTCCTCTGATTAGCTTGAAAGGAAGTGGCTGAAGGCCATCAGGGGTATAGAGTGGGCCGCATGTGTGTGCACATATATTATTAAGAACTGTTCATGTGCTGTGTTTTTTTGCTTCCTGCTGTGAGGGATTTTGGGATGTGAAGATGAAAAGGACATCCAAAGGTTTCAATGAATGACATATATGCAGAGCCACAAACTAACAGAAATGCTTTTTTTTTTCCTTCTGCATGAGCTGAAATGTGCTCTAATTACATATCAGACATAATTATCATCAAGGGCATGTTAAGCATATTTCTATCAACTTTCTAAATGCAGCGGTATTCAGCAATTTTTGTTTAAACAATATTACTCATGCTAGTCTTAAGTTAAGTTTCTGATGACTTGACTGTTATACTACATAAAATTTAATGAATCTCCATGTTACCCTGCTAAGTAATAAGAAAAAGTTCTCATAAAACCTGTTACTTAAGCAGCAACCTTTCTTGATATGAACAGTGCAGACAGTGACCTTTAGTCAATTAACACAACAAAATATTCATTAGGCTATCAGATAATCTTTACTGACATGTATTGCCTTTGAGGTTCAGAACAGTCAACACAATTAAAAACACACTTTTGGAAGACAAGTGACACACATTTGAATGTACACATAAGTAAACATTTAATAAAATGTTTTTTATGAATACATTTAAAACTTATCTTCCAAACATATTATATAACTAAACATTCATAAGTCTGTTCTGATGTGCATTTTAAAAGATATATAATCTCTTCCTCCTCCCCCAATTATGTAAGACACCATATTTACTGATGATACTCTGATTCATTAGGACAACATCCACTCTTACTAAAGGGAAGTCAAGGGAAACTAATGGTACAATAAAATTGACTTAATGCCCCACCTGTTTAATTAGATGGACTCAGTTCTGGTTAACTAATGAAACTGAGTAAAGCCAAAATGAATGTTTGGATTTGTACATCTATACTACCAGACAACATGAAGCCTCTTTCTGAGGGCAAGAGATTGTATTCAGTCACATGTCATATCGACATGACAGGAGAAATTTGGAATCGCACCTCAAACCTTCTGATGAAAGATTGCTACCGAAATCTGAAGTAAGAAAACAATAGACATACAAAATCTTTGAATTATTGAAAACAAAACAGGCCTCACAACAACTTAATTAATTTTCCAAACTTCTGCATGTCCAGTCGTTTGGCTCCACTTGTGGAACCGTTATCCAGAAGTGTAAAGAACACAATCTCTGGAAATTATTATTATGAACTTATGAAAGAAGTCTGTGTCACTAAAGCATGTGACACAGAGTAAGTGTCATATGCTCTGTCACAAAGCAAGTGGGCTGGTAGTTAGCAGTGGGCTAACAACCAGCCCACTTAAAGCACTGAGTGCAATCAACGGATTTTTTTTTTTTTCTAGATCAATATTTGATATGAATTTTTTGTTTGTCTTTTCACGTCTTCACTCGCTCAGGTATCATTAATACACTTATTTTCTTTAATGATGTTAAAATTTAGAGGGCATATTGTCCACACTTCCTGCCAGTGGAAACACCAAATTGTGCCAGTAGCAGAACACAGTACATACAGTCAGCGGTCCTGGCTCTCAGTAACTTCTAATAATGAGTGCTGTATTACTTTACTGCCTACATGGAATCAGAAACGATTATTCTTAGCGAACAGAAATGGATGAGTCACAACTGCCAACAGTCCTGCTTTTAAGCTTTTTTCTTCTGAGGCAATCAGAAAGATAACAGCCCAAACACTGATGATTTTAACTTCAAATGATGGCAAGATGGGAAATGAAACCCATGTACAATGAATTTGAGCTGCTTTTGATCCACTTTCATCCACACATAATATGGAGACATGAGCCTTTTTGTTTTTAATGCGTTTCAAATGTATGGAAAATGTGGATAAACAGTTGAAAAATATGGGAAATCAAGAAAAGAACAGAATATTCAAATAGACAGAATACCATATGGTTTGTATATGCTTGACTTCTCATTACATTCCATATTTGACAAGAGACATGACATTTTTCTTATTGATCTGAGGATTGTTAAAATAACTCTATTGAAAGACAGCTGTTATAGTCCTAACCCAAAACAAATCTGACCTGAATTCTAATTCTTTACATTATGATTTGAGGAATTTATATGGAAGCTTAGTATGTATTTGGGTAAAGGTTTTCTCTTCCCTCCTAATAACATCCTCTCACTCAGCTTTGAGCAAAGAGAGGGTTGCTGAGGTACCTGGCTTATGTTAGCTCACTTTGTCTCGGTTTTGATAAGTTAGCCATTATTCTACATTATTCTGTTCTACAATATTCTACTGTTTCTTCTGTTAGTGATAACAGATGAAGGGGTTTTCTGGTGTATTCATTTGGTTTTTTTAGGGTTATTGTGAGTGGTCATTGAATAAATGGATTCTTCTTATGTGAAGCTTCTAGTAGGAAATTTATTTTATGATGTCAATATTGCAGTTCATTGTCCATGGTACATAAACATACTGTTATGCAAAAGTTAATATAAATCCTGTAGCAATAAAGCCCTTGGATAGTACTTGTATCTCCTTTACACTTAAATCAATATATTTTACATGTACCAGGTCTGGCACTGTGAACACGGTGATGACTTCATCAAAGTGACAAACATGGACTTGAAGTGTGCGATAAATTATTTTTAAAGCTTTGTATCAGCAAAAAAGTTTCACCGAAAGAACATATTGCAAAAAAATAAAAGAAAGTTGGCATTGGGTTGAGTTTAAGAAAAAAATGCTGAATGTGCTTGTAGACACAGAGACTAAAGTCTATTGTGACACTTCAACATGGGCACATCAACCCACAAAAATGAGCTTACACACAGCTCCTCTCCCACACACAGCTGACTCCTACAGTGTGTACTCTCGGGCCAAGGGAACAGAATCCTGTGACATAAACCCCCAACAGCAGGTGCTGAATAATGTAGTTAAGACACGACACGCACACATACCTGCCTACACCTGTTTTTTTTGGGGGTCTAGGGGGCAAAAAGCTGGCATAAGGCCCACTGTGCCTGTCAGAACCAATCAGAGCATTTGGCTGAGGGCTGGCATTTATAGCTGATTTGTCAGGATCGGCGGGCCCACGGGGCTTGCCCAGTAATAAGCTTCCACCTGTGGTGATGGATCACCTATGACACAGCTGGCCACATAGGGAGAGACAAGGCCACTGGCATGCTTTGAGACAAGACAAGACCAGACACAGGAAGGACGGAAGGGGAAAAGAAGTGCAAGGAGAATAGGAGTAGTTTTGGGCAGGAAAAAATTTCCCATATTTTTCTTTGAAACACAACTATATTATAGATAGAAATAGGTTCTAGAAATTCACTAAGCATTGTAAGATAATTTGAATGAATTTAAGAAAGGCTAACACATTAAAGTTGATTTTTAAATAGTCTGCTCTGGATTCTGGTTGTTCGATGGATTGTTCAAGTTTTCCATCAAGACCTGCAAAACTTCCACATGATCCACCCCCATGGATGGTTTAAGTCAGAGACCAACAGTGGTCAATGCCCCTGCTCGAGTGAAGACATAATTCTGAATCAGGTTCTTCTGAGCATACGTGCTCGCACAGAAAATGTAACTTATCTGCTCCCACCTTCAAAGTTTTACTTTAACATTGAAATAAACATTAAGAGGTTGCACTTGTTTCATTCACAGATTTCATCTGCTAGATCATGGCTCTGCAACCTGCAGCTTCAGAGCCACAAGTGGCTTTTAGGGTGATATTTCACTATTAAACAGTGAAATATTGCCCTGCTTTTTGTTGTTTCATTCATTTGTCATGTGCATTAATGAAAAAAAACTTTGTGTGGTCCCATGCTGGTAAATTTGGTGAAGAACTGTTACTGTCCGCCACACCTGCCACACTTGGACTTTGCTGATATGTGCTTACATAGCCACTCGCACATCTTTACCGGCATTAATAGTGTTTCTTTATGCTGTCTTTTTAACCCAAAGCTTATCAAGTCAAATGGCCATCTATCTGAGCCTGTTTATGGGGTTAGGGTTTGTTCTTGATGTTTCCAAAGAGTTTTTCTTTTTTTGACTGTCACCTGGTGCTTGCTCAGAATGGAAGATTGCAAATTGAAGATCTTATGATTTCCTAAGAACACCTTTGACTTTTTGGAACAGAATTTCAGTCATTTGAAAGTTGTAGCCTTTAGTTGGAAGGTAAACCTAACTGTGGGTAAAATTAATTTATTTGTATGAATTGTTCTTGTTTCTGTAAGGTGCCCTGAGATTACTTTTGCTCCTTATTGCATACATATAAATGAAATGAATTGAATTAAAATTCATGTCTTTTAACTTGAATTGAAGTGCAAGACCACAGTGGCCTTCAGGAAGAGGATTTTTTTTTCACATTTGTAACTCTCTCTAAGCACAGAAAGCATTTCACATACCATGGTATCATATACCATGGTCATTAGCCACTTTAGAGACTAAACAAAAGGGTTGTAAAACCTTTGATACTGTTTCAGAGCAAGTCAGGAAGGAAGACCGGGAAATAATTTTTGTACGGTTGTGTTGTACTGGTGTGAGCAAGATGGATGGTAGAACTGGTTTATCTTTAAAGCATATAAGAGGTCAAATTCAACAGATGCCCAAAAGCAAAAAGTGTGAAGCTATAAATTGGATTCACTTTACGCTTTATGTGCTGCTTGCCAAACTGACAGCAGAGCATCGGATGCTGCAAGTGTGAATCCTGACTTAGCACAAAGAACATTGGTAGGAGATTCGCTACAAAAAACTAAAGCTGAAAACAAAACTCACTTCAGTTTTGATGGACAGCTACCATTTTCTCTCATGTGAACTTGTCCCCTGAATTCATTTACTGGATAAGACCTTGTATGGCAGTCTGAGAAAGTGCCTGTTTTTGTTACCCCTGTCCTTTGAATGTCAGTGTACTGTCAGATTTCATGTCCCAAGGCCAAGAAATGGCGAGATCAGGAAGGCTGTCACTTTACTGTAGTAAATTCATTTTGTCACTCACATATGGCAAGCATAAGATAAGCTGAGTTTTGAAACAATGTGAGAAAACACATATATGCCTTCCTTTTTAAAGACTTAGCCACCTACACCTGAAGAAAGCCATGCACCAAGACTACAATTTAGTTCCTTAACTTAGGTCAGTGACTTGTCAGTCCCTCTGTGTCTTATTTTAAGTAGCAGTCATCAATTATAGATGTATTGAGGAGAATAATTGATGGGACACACAGCTTCCTCTAATGTTGCCAAGCTTGACAGATGAAGGCAGTGAATGAACTCTTCGGTGAAATTGCCCTTCACCTGCCCACACTCACTCGTACACACTCACACTTACATTGATGGATAGATGGGCAGCTGGAAGTCGGTGACTGGATCTTTTTCACTACTTATACAGCACTTATCCACATCATCTAGACCAATATTATCAGATGCTCCTCAATCTTAATCCGTCCATCACTCTTATCGTGACATGTATTGTCATGTGTCTTGACCTACAGATAGCCACAGACTCAGCTTTCCCAAGTGTGATTTTAGAGCTATCTTAGTGGCATATTGTTCTTGCCAAACTTTACTTCTCCTTTTAATCACTTTGATCACAGCTATAACTGTACCAAATTACAGTTATAGCTGATTCACTCCCACTATTACTATCTAAACATATCTAGGAACTACAGGACTTCATTGTACTTCATTGTTAGGAAAAACTGTTTTATTTTTAAAGATTTTATCGGCTCTAGCGGCCTTTTTTTGAGTGGTCAGACAGAAAAATGGGATATGAGAGAGAGAAGACATGTTGCAAAAGTCATCTGGCTGGTATTCAAACCCATGACCACCGCGTTGAGGACTAAGGACTCGGTATGGTTTTTATGCTCTATCCCTGTGCCACTGCAGCACCTCTGGAAAAACACAGATCTTAGTCAAATATGGTCCATATTAAAATCAAGATAACACACAAACTGTAGAAAGTTCAATGAGATGAATACTTTTTCATTAAAGAGGGCTGCAGATGTGGCGCAAAATAACTTTACAATTTGACACCTCGAAATTGGCCAATGTCTCTTGAAAAAATACATATTCTTACCAACACTCCCCCTTCAGCATGTCATGACAGTGTTCCTCCATGATGCCATTTACAACTATACAGGCTATTTAGGAACGATGGATCAAGAAATAGTTTGTCACATAAGTTCAGCAGATGTGCAGCTGTCCAGGTGCTGCTGCAGCTGTTCTGATGGGGCTGAGTGGCAACAGGTGGTACATAATATGAACAGGCTTTCGAGACACCCCCAAATGGCTGCAACCAGAAGATTCAAGGATTTTCAAACATGTCTGACAGAAACATGTATGAAAGAATCAAAGTATATATCCAAGTATGTTTTTGATTAGTATAAAGCTAATTTTTATTTTTTTTATTTTTGCAGAATACCTGTCTGCAGTCACCCTTCACTTCACCACCCTCTTTACAAATGATTGCCACAAAGTATTGAAAATTACATTTAAATTTAACACAAAAAACTCAATTATTTATTTTTGATTAAACAGTATGATAACTTTTGATTACAAGAGAAACAATCACAAAAAAGTACCGAACCGTCAGCAAACCTGAATCAAGACGGTTTTTGAAAAAAAAAAAAAAAACTGGTTCTCTTGCATTGGGCCTTTTATTATAGGCAGGGAAACTATTAAGCTGGTTTATACATGTATATGCCAAGTTTCATATTTTACTTATTTTTTAATAACATTTGTTGAGTCAAAGTCAGTAAATACACTGACTTTAACATTTAATACACAAAGTAATCTGACTCAGTAGTAGATACTTTGAATTGTGAGTGTGATATTTCTGTTTCTAATTACTGGAGTTTTTTTTTGTGTTATAGTGGTGTACAGTATATTATTGTTAATCTTGTGCTTTGTGCAGTTTGCCATTTTAGAGGTCTTTTGTGGGAGCCCATATATTTGATGCTTTTGTTACACCTCAATTTCCACTTTTATTGGACAATAAAGTCTTTTTCTACTTTTTTTGTATTCAATAAGTTGTTATATAACCTTAGGAGAACCTGTACCCTATTTATGAGCCAGCACCCAACAGGAGCCTTTGCGTTTTTCTGTTTATGCATACCTTCAGACCTTTAAAACAGTTTCCTCAGCATGAAAGACTTTGCTCTTGCCTTTGGAGATGTCGCTGTCATTTTATGTGTTGCGACATCTACTAGCTACTGCAAGGCTATTTCAAAACTGTGAAGAGGGCACAGAAAGGTCCAAGGGAATGCAAGACAGGAGTAGAGTGAATGCACACATGTATATTTTCTTCATGGATATTTGTTGTGCTTTTCTGTCCTTTAGCACTCCCCAAAGCACATATTGAAATATTATGAAACATGTGACACATCAAAAGAGATAACATTTCACTGTTTAGGAGTAGGAACTTATTTTGACTCCCCCCTAAGCGGTAGTTTCACACAAATGTATATACAGCACTCTGTTCTTTTTTGTTTGCTTGTCAGTTTGATAAATTTAAGAGTTGTTGCTAGATTTAGTCTTAGCTTTTATTTAAAGTTTATTATATATATATACACCAAAGCATAAAAACATTATTTTAGTATACACACTCTTTGCTGATATTTGTGTGCCATACCAACTCAGAAAGGGGTTCTATTGTGGAACAGCAATGAAAGAACTAAAACTAGAAAACAAGCTGGAAAAAAATATTTCTCTAACCTATAACGTGCCACTTTTAATCAAAAATCGAAGCACTCAGTAAAAAGGTGTGGTTTTACATTTGCTTATCCACTAATCAAGAACAAAAGATTAGTTTTTTGTCAATTATGCCATATGTCTCAAATTCCCAAGTTTCAGGTCCATTTTGTGCTATGACAATGAGCCAAAGCAAACAACATGAGTCTTAAGAAGCTACCCCAAGCAATACAAAGACTAGTTCTGCAACAGATGGTGCAGCCCCTGCAGATTTATTCTCTCAGCATCAATGAGTCCGGCTGGGATAGCATGAAGAGACAGAACTAACCAAGACAGTCTATGTCCACATATGAGCTGCAGCAAGCTTGCTCAAACGCTTGGCATCCCCCCTCTTTTCCAGATGCGCAAGTCTAAATATCCATATATTTAGACTTATTTATATTTTATTGGAAACGTTTGAAATGTTTTTCAAACAAAATGTTTATTTGGGTTTAAAATAATATTATTGATATGGAATTTAGTCCCATAAACCTGGTATTCAATCTTCTATTAATAAACATTATTTTCTTAAATATGTTGAAAAAAATTACATTAATTAAATGGGATTTATAAGCGAGTCATGTTGACAAGCTTTCAGGAGAGGAAACAAACTATAATAAAATGAATAAATTTAAAAACTAATGGCTGAAAATACATAAACAATAAAAAGCATAATAAAAAGGTGACATGCATATGATTCATTGGTCAAATAACTTGTTTGGCTGCAACCTAACAGACAAGAAGAACAGAATTTTGAATTGCTGCAAGAAGTCAGTTTTTAAAACACTTTCTCTCTCTCCCTATATTAGTTTTTCACTATATATATTTTTTTAAACCTGACAGGCTTTTTAGCTGGTAAAATTAGCAAGCAAAAGCAAAATATTAACTGTTAAAAACTGCACAAATGATGAAGACTTGGTTGAGTCATCAGGAGGTACCAGGGGCCACACTGTGACAGTCTGCTCTTGGCACCGTGGTGACAAACCTCTGATAAATATTGGATGATGCCTTAAATTATACATCGGTAAGCAGGAGAAACACACGTGCCTCCAGGGACATACAATGAAAGAACTAAAACTAGTTCTTTCATTAGAAATACACACACATGATTTTCCACATTCACATACAAGTTTGATTGTTTAGTAGGAGTACTTACCATAAGCAGATGAAGAGCAGTCATACAGTACATGTCAAGAACTTATTCATAGGCAAGGAAGTAGCTAAAATGGTGATTGACCTGCCAGTTCACATTAATTTTATTTCTTGAACACATTTCTCATTTTAATATCGTATAGCTTAATTGGAACCTGACTCAGAACTCCAGTTATTAATGTACAACAAGAATCTTTCTGCACAGTGTTTGCATGTTCTCCCTGTGCATGCCTGGGTTCTCTCTGGGTAAAAACATGTCTGTCAGATTAATTGGTCTTTCTAAATTCTCCCTAGGTGTGAGGGAGTGTGTGTGTGTGCGTGCGTGTGTGTGTGTGTGTTTGTCCTGTCTGTTTCTGTGTTGCTCTGCGACAGACTGGGCAACACAGGGGTACACCTGTCCAGGGTGTACCCTGCCTCTTGCCCAGAACGTTAGCTGGACCCCACTAGGGACAAGGGTGTAAGAAAATGGATGGATGGATGGATGGATGGAAGAATCACCACATCTCACTGGCTTGTTTTACTAAACATCTTCCTCCAGGCCCTCATGTAACCACATACAATGTTGCTTAATCAAAGAATGTAAAAAATAATTGTTCTTAAATGCGACGTCGACGTAAAGTTATAGTTTTAAAATGCCACTTTTATCCAGTACGTTTTAACCTTTGACAGATGATTCTTGCCTTTTACTCCTCCTGTCATTGCATAGATGGTAGCAATATTTTTGTCTTAATCTTTATCCAACCGTAACCGTTAGACGCAGAGTCATTGCCTCTCCTGGGAAACTGTGCAGACCACATCATTACTCTTCTGTAGCTCTGTTGGTATTAATATTGGAGAGATGTGCACTGGTAGCTGCTGCAGCAACATCAAATTGCATTTCACAGAGGGATCATGGGATGCATTACGTTTTTTCAGTTTTACAAAGTATAACATTTCAGTTTCTTTATTTCATTGCATGGCTCCTTCCCAGTTAGTACTGTAACTGATGTGTAAGTAACACTATGACCTCATAAGAATGTGGTCAGATTTGAAAGCTGTGTAAACTTAATTATGTAAATTTGAAATAATCAAGTTATGTTTGTCATATGGTCTAAACCTTTACAATAGGACACATTTTTTTTCTATGTCCAAGTAGTTTAGCGTCAAACTAAGTTTTCCTTGGAGGTGTCAATTTTGTATGACAAACTAGTGGAATAAAGTCTAAATCCCTCTACTTAGAGGAAGCAATTTCCAGTCCTCAAATCTGAAGATGACTTACAAAGTGGCCTCTCCCTACCACTTAAATTAAAAACATAACAGTGTGAGCATGTGGTTTGAGAAACCCAAGGCTGCTTAAAGGACTTCCACCCATTGAGTAAATTTCAGATCTTAGTTCACAGTGAAGTGAAGCTCCCTTCATTTTTCCATTTTCTGTTCTCGATGAGTTTCTGTAAATTGCATGAAAACATGTTGGGAATATGAGAAAATCATTGAAGCTGAACTTATATGGCCAGAGGCATTTATATCTTGATTGCATTGATTTCCAATTGAATGATTAAGCTACTGTATAAATCACTTGTTTTAAAAATAACTTAATTTGTGGACCTAATTATCCTGTGTGGAATACATTAATTTATTTTAATATGTTTCAGGTTTTCAGTAATATTTCATAAGCATATTTAATTTTTCCATCATTTGAGCACATGTTCCCTAATTTCTTTTCAGCTTTATCTCTTACAATTTCCATATATATAAGTATTTCATACTACTTTTTAACTGTCTACAATATGTGTTGTTTAACTAGCGTTTTTTTTTTTTTTTTTTTTTTTTTTGCATTTCAAAGACATTTGAGGACATTTTTCCTATTATCACTATTATTTTAAAATTATTTATTTTAAAATAATAACTAAGATACAAAAATGGCGTGTCAATGTCCTCTGAGAATAAACATAAAAGTATTAGAGCTTATCAGAAAGTTACAAAGAAGTGGAACACAAAAGGATTTGGAAATTGCCCTTATGCAGGATTTTGTTTGACCGTGAGAGATATCCTTGAAGTGGTGGGCTAACATTGTTATATTACATAAAATAAAAACAATGTACCAATTAATGGAAAAAAGAAGATGCTCAGAATTTTTGGTATTTATTTGTTTATTTATCTTCTTCTAACTTTCTTTCTTTGTTTGCCTTAATATACTATTAAAAACTTTACATTCCCTATTTATTCTTCCCAAGTCTTTAAAGAAATACTTTTTCTTTCCTTTGCCATGTTTTTCCCTCCCTTTTAAAGATTAAGACACAAGGAATTAAGTTAATACATTGTTTCTAATTAAAGATTTCTATTCCATCACCTCTGCTAGCTTAGTAACTACAGTGCTTCCTGCAAAATTCAAAAGTCTCTAACTGGGACAAATGCATTAATTATCTATGAACAATTCTTGCACAATCAGTCAGACAGGGATCATAGACGAATATAAAATTCTTTGACTTAGGCTCACTGAGTTGTTCTTGTAAGCAACAGTTATCGGCACAGAATATTCTCTATTCAACAGGCTGTGGCAGAAGTGATTAATTTAACTAAAGGCTTCAGACACAACCATTATTGCACAATTTGACCTCGTATATGCCATCTATACTATTTTGTTGTTTAAGTAACACGTTGCTGTAAATATTCCTCCTGTAGCTGTATTCCACTGTACATGCTCTAACCTGCAGACTGTATCCTGCTGCACTTATTTGGCAAGTGCCACTCACGCTGTGCGCTGTAGGCTTACAGAAATGGGCATGTGCATGCTGATGTAACGGCATCCAGGAGGCCATCTACAGCGAACATGATTTTGAATTGATGACTGGAATAATATTCAGAGAAAAATGGATACAGTGATTCTCATTGTGATCCACTATATGTACATAGCTTTAAGAATTGAATAGATATGTATGATTGGTTGAAAGTTATCTTTTCTCCAGAACAGTTACTATAAAGACCCTGTGTAATGAATGGCACAGGTTGCCTTGTCTTTTTGTCTTTAATTTTTTATGATTCACAGAGTATTTTTCTCCTACGATCAAAGATTTTGGCATTAGGATAAAACTTTGCTGTCATAATGTCAATAGTTAATGCAGTTTGAAAGCTGCAGTTCCCGTCACGTTTCAAATTGTGTATACCCATTTTCTTGTTGTTTACTTTGTGTCTAGTTACTCTGAGTTTTTGTGCATCCAGTTTTTCACTGAGCTTCAAATTGAGGGACAATTGCATTTTGAAATATTCCTGCCACTATTCTCCTGCAGAAGCCAGTTTCATTTCACTTTTTGTACTGACTGCATAATATTTGCATTCAGAGTGTGTTGATACTTTTTGGAATTCATTACCTTTTCCTGTGCAATCCTCTCTGTGGTATCAGCTGCTTCAACCCAAATGCAGTATATTTCAAGTCCCATGCATAGTTTCACTTTGCATGGTAATTCTTACAACAAATGCTGATGTTGTTTTCCAAGTTTTTTTGGCCCTCTAGAATCTTGTCTTGACTTTCAATTTTCCTTTTAAACAACATGTTAAGCAGGTTAATAGCAGATGCTCTCTAAAACTTTGTATATTTAGCGTGCTTTATTTATGGCAATTTTTTATTTTTTTAAATTTTTTTTGCAAACTTTACAACAAAATTAAGAGTCTTTCCTTAGTGGTTAAATTATCAGCTAATAAGCTGTTCATGATCTACTGTCCTGTAAGGCCAGTTGTTAAACTAACAAGCAACAACAACTGCACCATTTAATTGATTCCAAATGTGTGCTGTAGGCAGGAATGTCTGTCCACTAGCCTATATTCATTATTTAGTAGTAAGCTGTTGGAGTGACTGGTGGATGGTTATGGTCTTTTCTATCATTTCTTCTCTGGAATTGCAATAGCGGATAGGGGTTTCACAGCACACTATGGTGAAAAGTCAATTTACTGATGCCGATGAAAGGATGTTAGCTGCCTTCTTCCAGGTGTGTTCAGTTGGAATCAGAGAGGAATTAGCAGGAAAACTAAGAGTGCTTCTTCCATGCAGGTCATCTACATCCTTTCAGCAATTGTCATCAGTGTCTAAGTCTATCACACTGCATGCGTCCTCAGCCCCATCTGTTGACTGCCTCTTCAGCTGTTAGTTTTGTAGCTTTAAATACTCAACAAGCTGTTGGTCTTTTACACAGCATCAATGTTATTCTTATCTCTATAAAAAACCCAGAAATAACCCCCATGAAAGAATCATGACATAAATGTCAGTCGAAAAGCAAACTCTGGTCTGCCTAATAACCAGGCTTATTAGGTGTGGTTTGAATGCATATGTATTTGCCAAGCCAACTGAATATCGTTCCAAAACCAGGAAGTGAATTGTAGCGCAAAGCATTCTGGAAAAATACAACCAAAGCAAATGTGCATGTCTTGCACTAGCGGGAGGAATTGCTGGTGGTCTTTTGCCAAAGATAAAAAGAAATCATACAAATGCTACTATCTGACATGACTCTGTTTTTGTTTGCATGTCATGATAATCATTACATTCAAAATTGTAACATTTGTTAGATTTTAAGTTGATACGATATGCTTTCACACTGCCCTGTGTTAAACAAATGAAACCCCATTAGCAACTTGTTTATCCTCTTGCCTGTGGAGGTGCTGCACTAAGAACAACCTCTGAACAAGATGCTAACCACAACTTCATTCTAAAAAAATTTAAGCAAAAATGGGATGGCCTCAGATTTAAGCAGCTGTTGGATGTTTCTTTTGTCTTTGGGCAAATGTGAAAAACAAACACTCTTTCAACAATGGGCTTAGCATGAGTTGAGGATGAGGCATCAAACTATGGAGAATGTTGTTTTTCACACAAGCACCCTCTTCTGTAGTGCATTTCCTGCTTTTGGAGCGGCCTCAGGACCATTTGGCATTCACATATACATTCGAACCACTTCACAGTTCACTTCAGCTGAACCGAAACTTAGGCTTTTAGGAGGACCAGAGTACACTTCTTTGGTCCGCATTAGAGTTTGAGTACACATTCACACCTCCCTAAACGAACCAAATCTTCAAGGCAAATGAAAAAGATTGTTAACATGGGCTAAGAAGGGCTGGTGTGAATTTACCCCAATTCTCCTGAAACTTGTGAACCTGTGACAGATGTGTGCAAATCCACTCTCAATATCTTATACATCACATGCCAATGTATTATAAGTGGGAAAGGAAATGCTATTTTTTTTCAACCTGTGGAAAAGATGAGCTGTCTTATGCTGAAGATTGATGTGTATTTTGTCCAATTCACTTGTGAAATGAAATCATATATGCATTGAACAAAGATACATCTTAAATATTTTTTATGTACATCAGTGAATCCAAAGTTACACACAAGCAGCTCAGCAGTGTGGTAATTACGAATGTCTCCTTGGAAAAAAAATATTTTGAATTGCAGCTTGGATTTATTTGGTAGAGTTTGCATTCTCCTGTGGCCTGGTGTTTGGACTTCCTCTAGGAGTGCTAAAGCATAAATATTAATATTTGAAATAGCTTGTTTTAATAAATATAAACACCAAGGCATCTTGGTGTGTTTGTGTTGGCCCTGTGGTGAACTTTGAATTCTCCCCAAGATGCATTCTGTCTATCATCAACAGATAACTGTATCCACTTTTTGGGCCTGAATAAGATGTAAGCTGTTACAGTAACAAATGTCAAAAGAACATTTCTGAACTGCTTGGGGAAAGGTTTTGGTCTCTGTAATTCAATTTCATCAAAGTTGATAAAAATGTAAATGCAATAAAGAACCTTGGATTTGATGAAAATGTTTACATTAAACACTTTGGTGAGCACACTTGTGGAGAGGGTCCATATCCTGCGCTTATATAACTTGTTACCATGGTAATCTGAGTTAGAAAGATAAAGTGAGAAAAAAACGGCACAAGATTCATATAGAAGGAAAAAAGAATGTCTGGCTGAAAGGGAGATAAATAGCCTGAAAAGATGGGATAGGAGACAGACACTGCACATCTGTGAATGAGGCACCATTGAGAACGTGTTGTACAGAAACTGAATAAGAAAAACCAAATTATTATTTAGTTATGCAGTGTCCTCATTAAGGATTTGTGTGCTCATCAATGATTTCTCCTTTATGTAGGGCACAATGTTAAGGTTTGGAATTTGATATCAGATCTGTAAGATAGAGTGTCTACTCCACTCTTAAGCTCTTTATACCCCCTTTCTGTATGAGAACATTGGATCCTGTTTTGAAATGGAGTAATGTGTTCATTTTGTGGGTGAATTGTGTATGTCTAATGCACAAAGAAACAGCTCATCTGACATTCACTTTATGCTGTGTAATCTCGATAAAGAAGTAAGGAGAAGAGGGATTGTGATGGTTATATTTATAATATTATTCTCACAAGCTGTGGACTATAATTTATTACTGGAAACTTGCCTGGTAATTTCACTTATGTCTATGAAACATGCAATACCATATTTCATATGCACATACAGTAATTATCCCTGGAAATGTTTTAAAATGAAACTATACACACCTGTTTGCAGTATTTTATATATATATTAAAAAAAAAAAAAAAAAAAAAAATATATATATATATATATATATATATATATATATATATATATATATATATATATATATATAATTTTTGCAAGGTCATAAACAGTTTAAGATTTTCTTCCTTCATCAGATTGACTTTATTTTTGTCAGCAGCTGAACTCTTAGGCTTCATTATTTAAAAAAAAGAAAAAAAGGCATTTTTTTAAATAAGCAAATATGCTGTGAATTATCTAAACGATGTTGAAGAGATCAATGTTAAGAAAACTGGGATTGGGGGGGAGGTTATCTTTGAAATTACATTTCCAAAAGTAGTATGAAAACATTGCTGACTTGCTTAATGACATGCTTGGTTAATTATACATATAACAATGAAACAATGAAAGTGAATTATCTTACGTGACCTGACTGGTAAAGCAAAAGAAGAACCTTTGTTGCATGCCAAAAACTGCAAACTCAGGTTATCAAACATAAAAGTTTGATAACCTGAGTTATCAAACTATAACCACCTGCTGAAACGGGGAACAGCAGGTGGTTCTGTGAGAACGTGTTTAGAAGAGATCACAGAGCCCAGTGGAATATATATCCAGGAAGAATAATGAGCATGAGTGGTACATTCAGAGTTAAACTTAGGACAAAACTGGAGAGAAAAAAATTATTTGGGTAGGGATTTGCTTTTAGTTTTTTACAGTGTTCGACAGCAAGTATTGCCTATCTATCAGACTAAAGACATGGTTTTAAACACTAAAGGTAAAATGATAGATGCTTGTCTCCCCTCCAGTTTTACTTTATCACCTACTTCCATTTTGTTATCGAACCCCCTGATAACAGACCTCCTCCTATGCCACGGTGGTGTTGATGCCTTGCTAGCATTGTAAGCAGTGGTCACATTAGCATGAAATTGACTTGTTTAAATGACCATAAAGCTCTCATGGATGCAGTGATGGCACTGTTGTCTCTCACATGGTTTCTCTTTTACTAGAATATATATCACCACTTATGTGGTGTGACTTGGACACTGAACAGCAGTGTGAATGCATAGTGATTTGTATGTGTGTGAGTTGGTCAGTACTTTTGTAAAAGCCTGCATCCCTGTGCCAGTGTGTGCAGTTGTCATGCGGTGTTGAGGAATTGAGGAACCAAATAAATTCTGCCATGGGCCAGGAAGCAGAGAGTGAACAACAAAATAAGTTTATTTAAAATAATGAAGGATGCTGCAAGGCAGGAAGAAGAAAAAGCAAGCAAGTTGACTATAACTGAAGTGAAAATAAAAGCTGGCAAGAATGAACACATTACACAGCAGAAAATTAGGACAACTGATGTCAGTGACCTTATGTTAATGAAAGTACAAGCCATTCTAAATGATTCTGAAACTGCTGAGGGTACAAACATAAATAGGTTTTCTCAAAGGAAGGGAAACCATTTTTCACACAGGATGTGTGGGGCCAGTTCATTCTAATAAGATCTTGTTCAGTTTGCTTAGGTTAAAAACGGTGATGGATGGATGGGTAGTTGGTGGGATGGATAAGTATCCAACGTACAATTTCTGACCATTAAGCATTTTGCAAACTGAGTTAAATGTATATACCTCAGGCCTCTCACAAACCATAACTTTAACTTATCTTGATACTTCTATTATCTGTGTGCGTGTGTCTTTTCATCATCTGCTCTCTGTCCATAATCTCCAAGTTTAAAATCAGTGTAAGATTGCAGGGATGGATAAACTCTTCTCTGTTTGAAATATAAAATCCAGTTAACTCTTGAGGCTTGACTCTGAATTGGGGTGAAGATTGAACCCTGACTTGGAATGGAAAGAAATGACTTGTGAACTGCTCTAGTATATGACCAAAGTGAGAGTTATAGATCATCACTATCAGATCCACATGAAGACTTCCTGAGTGTTTAACAGCAGAACTGCTAGCCTGGGAAAATCCAAAGGGGCTGGACCCTCAGCTACTGAGAAATGATTGCTTGCTGGAGGCGTGGACTTTGTTGAAATTTTAAATTTCACCCAATCACTAACTTTTGGCTGTGATGAATGTAATGTCCCAGTCCGATGCTGTGAAGCTTACTGGAAATTGTCTGCTGCTATTGCTAAAACTACAGACAGGCTATGATTCTAAGACAGGACAGAAAATCAATGTCATCATTTGCAACTTCTCCTTCAACTGAAAATTTTACAATTGTATTTATTCAAAATAGGCACGATATACAACATGCAATAATGGCAAAAGGAAAGATGCAAAGATGCACTGTACCGGGGTGCAGCTGTGGTGCTAATTTCCACCTGTAGTTCCCCACCCAGCTTGTAAATTTTAAAATGAAATACATAAAAACAGCCAGTTGCAATTCAGTAAGTATCATTATTGAAATATCTTATGGTGTTTTCATCATAACCAAAACACCATCATATATACAATCCCATAGCAAAAGACCACAACCACAATGTAGTCATTTGCAACATCCATACTCCCAAGAGTTCATAATAGATGCCCCTCACTCACCTCTGATTATATTCAAGAAGAAAAAAACACTAAAACATTGGCTTATTGGCCAGGGTAAAATTGTACTGGAGAAATCCATTTTAGTGGGAGAAAAACATATGTTACCGTACAGGTTAGTGTGCTAGTGTGCATACAGTAAAATGAAAAATAACAATCGACCTGAAACTCTCCCAACAAATCAGCTGCTACTTCATAGAAGCTTCAGTTCTAAATGGTTTAAAAAAAAAAGAAAAAAACAAGTTTCTCTTTCTAAGACTTTTAGAACCACATGAAAAGCAAAGAAAATAGGAAGCACTTTCTCCAGAAGATAATACAGAAAGAAAATATAGACCGCATCATGATGAGCTTCTTCAATCCTAAGTGGAGTAACATGTTTATAGCTTCCAGAAAAAAAATCATAATGTGGGTTGAGGATAGCCAAGAGATTGGTCGCTGTCCCACTCCCCTCTTTTGAGAATATTTTCAAGGATTAATGGAAGATGAGAGCTTTTTATATTGCAAATGAAACTTCTCCCTTCTATTATGTTCTCAAAATTTTTTGTAATTTTGAGACTAAGTTGAGAAAATGGACAGCTAAGATTTACGACTTAATTCTATAGCAACAAGACACCTAAACTCTTAGTAACATTTATGATATTCTTTTGAAGGTCAACTTTTCTAACTTAATGAAAAAAAATTTATCTTCTCCCCAGTGGATTATAAATAGGTATTAAGTAAAACAGTGACCTTTTGCAACACTGTGCATAATTATTTTTTGTTCCATTCTGATACCATGTAACCATAGAAAAAGTGAATGTCTTTTAATTTGGTCAGCAAAAGAAGAAAAAAAAAAAAAATACTTCCGTCCTATTTAGCTCAGTTATGAAACATGCAAGTCTGCAGCCTTTTTACTGCTGCGATTGTGTTTAGCTTTTAAACGCCTTTAATAATGTAATTTTTACATTAGTTCTTATAATACTTGTTTGCTCACCTAAAGTGTGAGTGACTCAAGGCCTGAATGATGAGGGTGATTTCATTAAAACTACTTATTACCGTTATAAATGTACTGCGAGTGCAGTGACTTGACAGGAATTAGCATGTTCACCTCAAAGAGAGCCCTCATGTAATCTTCAAAGTTTTACCTCTCATTTTCTGTGTCTGCCTGAAATATCTGAAGATATATAATTCTCTTAATTCCCAAGTGCACCAAAAGTGCAGAATGATGAGAAAAGTGTGTACTTGCCAAGGAAATATTTGCCATTTTTTGATATAATTAGAAAATCTTAATTAAATATTGAAAAATAAAAAAATTGAAGAGAGGCATTTTAGACTGTGATTTTTTATTTATATTGTATTAAATACTCCTCTGTTTGCTTCCCTACGTCTACCCTGTACATCACTGAAACAGTTTTTCTCAGTGACTTTTAAATTAGGAATAATGCATATGTGTATATAATCTATATGACTGTATAATATATACACATTAATACACTTAAAAACAGTGATTTTGGAACATGGAAAAAAATACATAATATATAAAAGTGTACAATATATAAAATTATTCTGAGACTATAGGTCTCTCGTTCCTCCAAAAAATATTAACAGAATATTTTTCAATGAGGTAGAGGCAGGTAGAGAGAGTGAAAGAATACCTTGGATGGATAGAGGACTATGACTGAGATTTAAGTGTCTTATTGGAAAATGTCAGTACAGAAGTCTGAGAAAACTAATGATAGGAAATCACACAAGGAAAAGAAGTGGTATATACAGTAGTAATTCGAAATATCAATGCTGCTCACTTCCCTATGATGAACATAAAAAAATTTGAGCACTGTCAAAGCAGGAGAACAACAGTTAGACTTTAGAAAAGAAAAAGTCTAAGAAGAATGACAAGTATTTTAGTAATGTATGATGCAACTGGTATCACCATTCCATTCAGTGGAGATGGGTAAAAGCAAGTGGGAACAACTCAGTGAGAAAGTATTCAAATATATGACAGTGTCTCTAAAATAATAAAATGTAAGAAATAAAATTGGGGTACTTTTATGACAAGGTGAAACATGGAAAAAGATCTGGCTGCATAACCCCTGAGCCACTTCCTCTCATGGTAGGATTTCTTTCTAAATGCATAAACTTTAAATTTAAATCACAGTTTGACTTGTACTCATAACATAAATTGAATGCCTGACACATCTGTGTATTCACATCTGTGTAGTCCCAGTCCCCCACATGCATGGTGATAATACCATCATGCATGCAGATGGTATTATAAATTGACCTCAGGACAGCCAGATTATCTACAAAATGGAACAAGATGGCATTCTGCTTAGGTTCTAATGGGAGCATACCGCTGTGCTAATGACCAATGCTTTGTGCAGACATATTAACCTATTTATTTTTAATAGGGATGTAATAATGCTCAGATGACAGACAATATTTACAATAGTCAGAAGAGATGAGACATTAGCTACCAGCCAGATTTAAAATTACTTTTATTTTAACACAAAGTATTTTTTTTTTTGGAAATCAGACCAAAATAATTCTGTCCAGGTTCAGATAGTCCATATAATGTGGGGATTTTATGGTTGTGCAATTATAAATTATTTCCAATAAATAAAAAAAAGCATTGGAGTTTACATTTATGTTTCTGTCTAGAGGGTTTCGTAACCCTCAAATGTTGCCTTACATAATTTCATCCATTTTCTTTCACCCTTGTCCCTAATGGTGTCGGGAGTTGCTGGTGCTGATCTCCAGCTACGTTCTGGGCGAGAGGTGGGGTACACCCTGGACAGGTCGCCAGTCTGTCGCAGGGCAACACAGAAACAAACAAGACAAACAACCATGCACACACACACACTCACACCTTGGGAGAATTTGGAAAGACCAATTAACCTGACAGTCATATTTTTGGACCGTGGGAGGAAGCTGGAGAACCCAGAGAGAACCCACGCATGCACAGGGAGAACAGAAAGACCCCGGGCCGGGAATCGAACCCAGAACCTTCTTGCTGCAAGGCAACAGTGCTGCCAACTGCGCCACTGTGCAGCCCACATAATTTCATCCTTATTTATATTTTGTATTTTTGAACATCCTAGAATCTTTGCTATTCACATCTGGCAGTAAAATGCAGCCATGTGAGGGATCCTGTCATGCAATAATTATGGATGTGAACTCATTTAAGAAGCATTGAGGATGAGTTTCCTCAGATCACCTCCAAGGATGGTATTTGTATCTGCATTAGTTTCAGTGTGGGTGCAATCCATCCTGGGACACATTCCAGAATGACCCAAGCACCAGTAAAACATGATCCAGGATCATAAAGGCTCCATGTTCATTCCGAGTCTGAACAAAACCTTTTAACAGAACATGGAGTCCCTGAATCAGATGTTAGCTTCAGGTTAATATCAACAAATGGTTCAAATCATGTCTTCCACATAAGGTTTTCTTTTATGTTCCCAAAATTATACCACATAATTTAAATGTCAACTCAATTCAGTTTGTTTATATGTGTGTTGGATAACAAAGTAGATGGGTAAAAGCAACTTTGCTTTTACCTTGTGTGTGATGTCATTTCTGCCAGACTTTTATTGATATTATGGTTGCTTGAGGTAGAGTGCATATGATGTCATTTTAGTTTAAATTTAAATTGCTTACTTAATTCTCAGGACATATTCAGAGTCATCCTTTTCCTGGAAAGTTTACTGTAGGTGTTAGGTGCTTCATCTTTCTTTATGAACAATTGCCCAATATAATGAAAGATTTCAAGGTTATGGTGGTTCAACAACTCCCAGGAGCTGGCAACTTTACAAGGGAAGGTATCTTTGCTAAAAGCAGATTACTCCTTCAGAGACCAGGAAACAATTGCAAATAGAACTACCAGACAGCAGACAGATGAGATCTAGTAGAAATGATAAATGTGGCATTTTCTGACAGAGTAATGAAACAAAAGGAAAAAATAAGGTTATGGGAATGGAAAGAAAAGCTAAAGAATACTAGCTGAGCTGGGAGGATGGAAAAGCCTGAAGCAAAATAAGTTGCAAGGATGAACGGTAGCAGGACAGGAATGCTCCCCAGTGAGATTAGAGTGAATGAGAAGGCGAAATAGTTGGCAGTGTATGTATGCCTGGAGGGAGTTAAGGGAAGTCAAAGAGAGAAAAAGACAAGAGGGAGGGAAGACTGTGGAACAAGTGGCAGAATCAGCAGAGTTCAGTGAGCAGAAGGAGGGAATGGGACACTTTGCATTATAAGTGACAAAAGAAAAAGCAGGGATTCAAACTGGATGGGAAGCAAATGGTTTTTTTGCTGGTTTTTTTTCTTAGAAATGTTTCCTTCCTTGTTGTAAGGAATCCAAAAAAGTATTTAGACTATCTGGCACCAGACTTTTCATGGGTAGTCTTTCTAACCTCAGGAAACTAAAGGCCACTTTCCCCTTTTGTGCTCTGCTATATAGAACAGTAACCACATCAAGTACAAGTTAGACAAAACAGGAATCTAATGGCTCTGTGCCTTCAATAACAAAGTTTGCATATATATTTCTGTTGTGTCATACTGGTATACCTTAGTTAACATAAAGTAATTTTTGCTGAGTTATTACTTATGCTACAAAACAGCTTTAACTACACCATGATCTGGGCACAATATTTCTGATGATCTTGTATGGATGGCATACACACAAAAACCCTAACGGTTTTGTCTCGATGCCATGGCACTGTCAGCCCATCCTCGGGGTCCTGTGTTTGTGTTTTCTGGTGATGTAGCTGCTTCCGGCACATCATGTGAATGCTTAATTGGATTGATATCTACGGAGTTTGGAAACTTGGGTAAGTGAAGTGCAGATGTTCGAAATTCTTCACCTTCCTGTTATCTTTGGGGTAATTTAAACCATATTATGTGTGTAATTTCTCTAAATAAATATTTTTAATAATTTGCATATTTTGCTCTAGTTAGAATTAGTTTTTTTTGTTGTTTACTTGAGTTAAATAGATAAACACAAATCATACACACACAAAAAAAAGTGTTTTCAATCTCTCATACACATTCTTTGCATTTGTGTTTATTGGGTTCAACTCTCCTCAGGCTATTTCATGTATAAAAACACAAGAAATGTCAAAGTTTGACATTACTTGCAACAGATTGAAACCATTTGTTTGAAGAATATGCAGAAACACAATTTCCATACAAATGCACGGCTGAGAATGTCAGCCTAAACAAATGGGTCGGCTCCATTTATGAACCTAGCTTACTTTCTCAGAAGCCTCCTCCCCCGATAACATTAAATGTGTATATGTATTTATTTATTTATTTTAAATCAAATAGTTATCACTGGTATCTCTTTTGAGCTATTTGTCATCACCATCCAACACTACCAGTAATTCTCTGGCACTTTTCTTGAAGACAGGAAAAATAAAACTTTATTCTTCATTTTCTTTCGCCTGGTCAGGTTGCCTGTCGCATAATTTCATGTAACCAGCAGAAGTCTTATAGGAAAGAAATTACCCTATAGTAAAACCATTAGCTGAAATACCTTGAAAGGAAGGCCCTTTAGAAATGTAAAAAAGCGAACATTGCTTTCATTAGTTCTGTGAACATAAAAAACTCACTCCCACAGCTAGAGCCATACTAATCTGTAACTTGGTTCTGCTCTAAAATTATGTGGGTGAATATTTGCCTTGATTTTTATATGCAAATGAACACTATAAGTGTTTGCTAGTCCACAACCACAGAATGACCACTAATTAGTAGAAAATTATTCTGTTGCGATTTGTTAATTTGAATCTCTGTTGAATGGAGTTTAATTAAGCAAAGAAAATGTCCTGACAAAAGCAGTTAAAGCATTGCTTCAACTTCTGAAGATCTATGCTACAAAGTCCATATAATTATGTGCTTTTAATTAATTTGCATGCACTTTTTCATAAAAACTAATCAAATAGGCCTAGTTATCTGAAAGGTCTGCAAGAAGTGGGAAAAAGTAATCTTGTTTTTAGACAGATTTTTCTTTACAAGGATGTTGTGTTTTCACCACAGAAAATCTCTCAAAATTTGCCTGGTGGAAAATTACCGTTTGCACTCTGAAAATCCCTGTCCAAGATAATACAGAGGGACAAGATGTGAATTGGAGATACTACATTTAATCATTATGATTTCTTTTCATGAATTATTAAATACATGAAAAACTAAAACATACAAAAAGCAATGGAAGTATTTTTTTTAAATCATTCTTTCCATCAGGAGTCAATTACTTATTCGAACTACCAGTGGAGGTGACGTCAAGCCGTTCTGTAAGAAAACAATACCTTTAAAAATGACTTGGATTATGTTTATGGACAAATAAAAAATTCAAATTTATTTATATTTCCAAATTCAGTCTTTTCCATGACAGTTTGAAGCAGAAAGCTCATTGGGATAAAGCTAAATATCCGGGCAGTCTGTTGTGTCTTCCATTAATCTGCTGAAAGTCTAGGTGTCTCTCTCAGAATGAACCACAGACATTACACCAGAAACATCTCCTCTTTTAAATCTATTTACATCTGTGCTTTCTCTGATGATTTTAAACGGCTTTCTGACACTGACTAAGTTCGAGCCATCCTCCCACAGCAACAACACCCACACTGAAGAGTGTAATTGCTAGGGTGACCTGACAGCACTTAGTAAGCTTAGTATTTTGGCAACATTATTGGAATTTTATTTTAAAAATAAAACAGTTATGACAGATCTAATTAATTGTTTTTTTTTAAGTGTTCAAGTTTCATAAAGGTAACATATTTTCTTTCAACCTCTAACAATTAATAAGTAATTTATTTAGTGCAAATAATTACAAAAATCACTATACCAGAAAGTATAGATCGATTCTCTCTGCAGTTTAAAGATAATTAATATTTGCAAAACATATCCCATAAACTTGTTTACATGTAGCATCCATTCTCCCCCTGAAACACACACACTCAAAAATAATAGCTTTGCACAAACTCCTTAAAATAAAACTCCCACCTAAATTCAAACATGCAGATGGTTACGTCCAATCTTCCGGCTCATCGCTGTGCAGCAATGTGTGTCAAAGTTTTGTTTTTAATTAAAACTCTTGTGTTTTCTCTGATAAGATACCCAGTCATGTGAATAGTTTCCACATTGTTTAGATTCAGTTCATGTTATACTTGGTACAAATAGGGCAGAACATATGGACTGGGCTGGAAGAAGCTGACGGTTGTAAAGGAAGGGTGAAAAAAAAAAAACAACGTTGCTGACAAAATCAAATGATATGGATGGAAAAAGACGCCATTTATCGAGAAGCGAGAGAATGCAAACTCGCACAAAATGCCACAAATGGGTCTCTATTTACTGCTGGGAAGTAAAAATTGGTAATGGGGCATCACTTCATATGATATGACAAGGCTGGGAATTATTATGCTTAATTTTCTTTGTGCACTTGCCAGGTCTTCGTTACATATTGCCTTTGAGCGATAAGCTTGTAGATCTTGAGGAAGTATAATGAGAGTTGAATTGTAAAATTCAACTCAATATTCTCAATACTCAATATTATTGTAAAATTCAACTCTCATGTAAACTAGAATGTTTATTTCTGGGTCAGAAATGAATATATGGTCTTTTTTTTCTAGATAAGCATGGTTTAAAAAGGACACAATCAAGATTAATTTCTATTTGTCTAGTAAGAATTATTTTCTATTAAAAACTGTTTCTCATATATTTTTTATTATTATTAAAGAAGGAAACCTATTGGTCTTGTGATCTTATGCAGGTCATAGTTTCAATCAGTTCTCTGTTGTAAACTAAACCTACTATTCACATTCCCTCCCTACCAGCTTTCATGCCATTCTTCAAAATGTGTTATTGATTTGGTCTTGTCTTCTAAAACTAATGTGAGTTTTTATTTCAGTTGAGTTTTATTCAGTTTTATTTCGGGTGAGTATTAGGCATGGCTTGGATTTTAAACACTAAACTAAAAGAATTGTGGTGGCCTTCAAGAAGGCTTGGATTTCTAGCAGGATTGTCGTAAATATGAATGGGTGGAGGGTCCAACCAGCCTATTACACGCCCACATGAAAAGGTCAGAAGCAGAGAAGCACAACTGCTTCTATGTTCCCATACACCTGAGTAATTGTAGGTCTCACTGTCGGTCTTGCTTTTCTCTAAAGAAAGAAAATATGTGAGACTGTTTCCCATTATTCAGACACACCAGCTACCCGTGCTTCATTTTTTTTACAGACTGAAATTCTTTCTTTTCTTTTCTCCTTGAGAGGATTTCTTCTTCAACATCAGAGACAAGGGATGCAACACCTGTTTCTGTCTGTATTAACAGATTCAGGTATTTTTTTCACAACTTGTTGCTTCTTTTTTTTGTGACAGCAAAGTAGAACTTTTCACTCAAGCATGTTTAATTCACATGTTTGTCTACCACAACTTTTATTGACTCTGCTTTAGCTTAAGCAGAATATGGCAGCATTGAATATTTTTCAGCGGGAGAGATTGTTGGCAGGATTATAATCAACATCCATATTGTTTGAAGGTGCAGTATGATTTCTGAGTCATGCTGCAAAGAGAGATGAGATATTTTTTGGTGTGTTGTACCCTTTAACAAGCAAAGCTACATGCAATATGCTGGTAAAAGGTTTACATACACTCATCCTCAGTGTTTTATCATAATAATTGAGGGCTTTTCCAAATGTTTTGCAATAACTTGTTTTTAATGTTTAAATGTTTATGTAAGAAACTTCTTGATTTTCAACAATTACACATGAGTGCACAAATTTGAACCTATTTTGAATATTATCAAATCTGTGCTGAGCAACAAGTCAATGAGCTTAAGTTGGTGTATTTTTCTCTAGGACACCGAAAAATACACTCAGAGGAATTTGCAGCAAAGGCTGTCCATACATAGATAGATATTGCTGCCACTGTCTGGAAATGTTTGCCATGTCACATTGTAGTAATTGGAAAAAATTTCAACATCAAAACATTCTCTTTAGCATAATGGTTTCCGGTTGATGGAAGCCAGTTTTCAAAAAGTTTCAAAGAACCTCATAGACTACTGAAGCATTTTCAAAGTCAACTCATCAATAGTTTCAAAGTGTAGTCGACCCATCTGAGTTTACCATACTTCATGCATTTTTCGTCTCATTATTCAAGCAGTTACTTTGCAGGCCTTTGCGTGTCCTGTTGCAAGATTATCTCCTACTTGTTGTGGAGCCAGAACTAAATGGTCCTCCACATAATTATTATGCCCTCGACTTAAATTCTTCTCTCTACCACCAAGCTTGGATGACCAGAACAGATACAACGCCACATTCTTTTATGACTCAGAGCTTTGTATTTTAGAGTGGCCTTGAAAACTGAGTCGGTCACATCAAGAGTCATCTGAGTTATGTCCTTCCTACGGTTTGTGTGTCATTTCACCCCTGAGGATATGACTAATTGAATGGGAAACATTGACATGTATTGTAATTCATACCACACACTTTGAAGTTATAGTAGATTGAGGAATTCAATTTTTCTCATTTTAGGTGGAATGTTGAACAACTTTTTTAAACTTGTGCAATTTTGCAATTATGAAGTTCCTCACTGAAAGGGAATTTAATTACAACAGCACTAATAGTTTTCTTCATCCAATAGAACCTCGTCCCTTTTCAAAACTTCAGCCTCTCTTGGCTGAAGTTCATTTCTATTGTGCTTTCCCATGGCATTATGGCATAAAATAATAAAGGTAGGCATGATGTATATCAGTGGCGTCAACATGCAGTGTCATGTATAATACATAATTCATAATAACTTTGCTGAATGAAGAGAAAAAAACAATGCATGGCACGCCTACAGTTTAAGCTAAACTGAGACTTCTTCTTTGTGTAAAAGCTTTTGTACTCTAAAGATATTTTCTACCTGCTCAGCTTGATGTGCCATTTTATCTTAAAATAGAATTTGAACAAAATGTTTTATTTTCATCTATCTAATGGCATCATTTTTTTAAAATATTACTCCAGATAATCAATTTATTTACTTGAGTAGCCTTTTTTTAAAATACTTAACTTGAGTAGTTTCTTAGACAGTTACTTTTTACTTAACTAATTATGTCTTCAAGTCCTGAAACTCCCACCTCTTAACTGATTTAAAAAGAGAGCAATCATATTAGAAATTAATATTACCTGGCAACTAAACAAGGCAAAAATGTCCACTCTGTTCACACTTAAGCCTACATGGATTATTTACAAGTAATACTGTTCTGGTACCAAAAGGCCACAAATTGTTAATAGAGGGTCTGATCTTCAGAAATTCACATTTTGCTATTTTCTTTTTTTTTTGGGGGGGGGGGATTTTTTCATATAATTCCTGGCAGGACATTCTGTCCTTGTGAAGGAGAAAATATTATTCTAAAATACTCAAATATTAAATTCTTAAAAATTAGCTTTTTAAAAAAACAAAACTGTAACTAAAGCAAAGTGTAAAAGACAACTTCATCGTGAAGTAGGGGAACTGGAAAAAAAGAAAACCCTTCAATTAATTCAAACATTTAGTAATCTGCTTACTCGGTTGAGAAACCTGATTAGGGATGTCCACTCAAGTAGGCGAATTTGATTCAGAGCAGTTGCAAGTAACAAGCTCAGAATTGTTATGGTTCACTTCAGGGATTCAGAAAATCAAATACACAATTCTTCCACGCCTATTTTAATAAACTTTGAACGTTCAAATGTATGAATTCAAGTATCCTGAAATGTTTTATATTCCCCAAACTGACGTTTGTACCGCTTTTAGGAAGGTTTAAGTCTTTTGTGTGGATTGAGCCACTCTGTTATTTGCACTGACCAACTCCTACAACTAAACACTTTAAATAGAAAGATAATAAGAGGATCATTTTTTAAAAAATAAATAATGAATGCACAGTTAACTAAAAGAAGCATTTTTTGTGGTATAGATAGAGAAACATCAGCTTTCAGCAAACAAAAAGGGACTACCCCTCACCTTTTCTCTTCTTCATCTGTCTGTTTCTACCTGACACATTTTTTCCACAATGGATTGTTTACCCCAGAGGGAAAGTGTGGCTCCTTGGTAAATTGTTTTTATTAAGATAAATTTTCCAAACATTGATTCTAACTTTTACACGTACCGTATTTACTCTTTTTGACTATGCCTGTCTGTTCATTTTTAAGGGGGATATATTTTGTTCTGAGTTAAATTTAGAACACCTGCATTTATGGCCAATTATCTTCTATTAAATAGAGATGTACTGAGTTACTACCATGAGAGGAAAGTGCTGATTTCAAATTACATCCATTCAGGTTTGCCACACTTATGATGAATCATAACTGTGTTTTAAATCCACCCCAAATTTCAGATATTTTTATTTCATTATGACTGAAAATCTGTTTTGGATTAGGTTAATGAGTGATTCTTTCAGTTTTTGTCATGCACAGCTGGAGAGTAGTTATCCATCCACTTATCCATTTGATCAAATGGCAGCACTCTTACAACTGTGGGCATCAATTTATTATACTGAAACCGATTTCAGGAAACATTTTTAAAGAATGCAGAGTATCAAGAGTCTTGAGACAGCCAATTTTATCCACAAAATAATATTGGCTCATTTTGTCTTCTGCAAAGAACTTCTATATGTATGTATATTTTAATTTGAGCTGTCACTAAAAAAAGCAAACATTGCTTTCTGAATAGAGAAACATTGCTTTCTGAATAGAGGCTAGTCTGAGTTTTTAAGAAACTGAATGAAGTGCCCTCTGTCTGTTGATGTTGGATAAGTGTGTGTTTGGATGCTTCTATGTTTTCAGAAATTGCTGCCCTTGTATGTGTGATTGCATTATTACTGTGCAAAAATAATAGTAGTTTACATACTGTTAAAATAAACAAATAATAAAAAAAAAAAAAACACTTTTCATAGCTAAATAATATAATAAAAATAAAATAATAATATCTAGATTAAATGAAATAATATACAAGAAAGATAAAACTAATTATTTCGATGTACAATTTCAACAATTTCTTTTGTATCTGTTCTTTGAGAAAGCATGAGGCCGTGTGGTCTTATTGAGGAGTTTTCAATTAATCACTCTCAAAATATTTGATCTTTCCCACCTTTGCATGCTAGGGTAGTATACTTCAGTTTTGCAATATAACATGCATTCTCTCTCTGTAACAATTATTTTAATGTAACTTTGCTCCACCATGTTATTCCATTTATCCATTTTTGCCTTTTGCTAATCCACCTGTGACAGGGGGAATGCTGCTGTTCACTCTGCCACCCTACAGAGGAATCTCTTTTCAGCTGCTCGTATCCAGGATCTTGCTCTTTTGGTCATGATTCATTTCTTATGACTTTTGGTGAGGGTCAGAATGTACACAGACCAGTAGATTGAGAGAATTGCTTTTTGGTTCAGCTCTTAGTTCACTGCAACAGAGTAAAGGAGCTCCTGCATTACTGCAGATAAACCTTAATTTATCAACATATCTTCTGCTCAATCTTACTATTATAGTTGAACCCCTCCACATGAACCAGAGACTGTCCTTTGACATTGAGAGAGCAGGGAGACCAATAGCAAATAAAAAGCACAAAAATTGGCAAACCTTTCCTGGATTAGAGAGGCTGTTGAACCCTTCTGAAGCATGGCAGTCGAGCCTTAACTCATGCGCTTCTTCTTGACATCTTCAAAAAGCAACAAGAAGACCCCTTTATGTGGGGTCACCACCTTAGAGGGGTTGAGTTAAAGTTGGGTGCTATATGAGCCAAATGGCAGGTGAAAATGCAGCCCTGAGCATGTTGTGTCTCTGCATTATAATTCAGTTCAAGGCATCTTGTTTCTCTGAAATAGCTGAAGAAATAGGTCTCTTGTGCCAAAGTAGAAGCAGTACTACTAACATGATGGTTTCCAAAGAATATGAACATGCTGTGTATGTACTTGGACAAGGCATTTTGTCCTGATAAAAGACAGTCCTGTCTTCTTTGCAAAAGCAAAGGCCTAAAGCAGGTTAACAAATGCATACACTTGCAAAGATGGCAACACAGTGACACAGTACAGAAGAAAAAAAAAAACCCTCCAAAACAGTGTCTTCCCGAGCAGATGCCAGCTCCACAAATTTGATCACAGTGTCTTCGATGGAACCAGGCGCTAACATATGAAAGAGACTGAAGGGCTGACAGCCAACCAAATTAAAGCATTAAACCTTAGCATCTGTGTAGCTGTTGCGCAGAGTCGGCCAGAGAGTCGAGTGAGTGGAAGATGGATTATAGAAGAGAACATTTAGAGAGGGGACAGACAGATGGAAAAGAGAGAAACAGACAACTGTTGCAGTGTGAGATGAAATGCAGAAAGCCAAAAAGATGTGGTAGTAAAAACAAATAGGAAAAGGAATACCATAATATCAGGAAATTGTAATTCTACATTGTGCAGCGGTATTATAAAAAAACAGCATATTGCAATAACAAGTCTTGTATATACAGCCTTCCAGAAATAATTTCACCCACACAGCAAGTAAAACAGAACAATGTTTTGTAAAAAAAAAAAAAAAAAGAAAAGAAATGGAACAAAGTCAAAGTCTCTCTCGAAAAGGGTTGACTCATTCAACAATTGGGAATATCACACACATATATACACACATAACAGTTGTTTCATTTCAAAATGTAAAAGGTACATAAATATACATAAAAATATTTAGTGTTGGTTTTTGAAGTTATATAAACTTACATGCATGGCGTTACTGCTTCAGGGAGGCACACAAGTATAATGCCTCCAGTATCAAAGTCAAGTGTTAATGATATGCATTTTTGTTAAGGCTTCTACAGTTTGGAAGTGAAGAGCTCTGCAGTGAACTCTTGAAATATCACACATTATTTAAACTAGTAAAGGGCAGCAGTTCATAAAAACAAATGGTGCACTATTTAAATGATTTTACGAAACTGGATAAAAATAACTGTACACTGTACAGCTCTACTGTACGATGTATGACTGAAGTTAAAGGCTATAACTGTAATATTTGCATGCTCTTGATTATTTACGTAGGTGAAAATGTGAAAAATTTTTTCTTGGACTTTACCATGAACATTATATTTGCTTGCTTATAGTTTTTTTTAACTTAGTTGTAAACAGAGTCCATTTCTACCCCACCACATGTATAGATTTACATAGAACAATAATCCTTTCTATAAATGCATCTCTGTGTTGACAAGATGCATTTGGATCAGGTGGATTAACTAAGCATCTACGATGAAAACAGCTGCAGTCATCTGAGACTAAGCCAGAGTTTTGCACAATCGTCATTTTAAATGAAAGGTTTTCATTGTAATCCCTACTTGCGGGAGCATTGTATGTTTCCCAACCCTTTCACTGATTGACATCTGCAGAGATAACTGCAAATATTTTTTGAGTTGTCAGCTCTATGTGACATTCATTTTGATAGTTTTAAAGCTGGTTGTTTAAGTTGTGTCCCAGTTTTTTTTTTGTTGTTGTTGTTGTTACATTTTAACAGTTTTGTTTTTGTTTTCATTTTCCACAACACTTCTGGATATTCTGGATTAATATACAAAAAAACAGCATATAAAATGTTATTTTTGTGGTGTAGTCACAAAGGCTTATGAGCATCAACTTCATCTCAGACATGTTACTGCACTTCCCAGAAAGAAAAAAAAAAAAAAACAAGAACGAGAGACTTAAGAGAGACCAAACTTTCCCAGTTGTGCATGCATTAAAGGTTTTAAACATAAATTTGCTAATGAGTGCAGGTAAAACTTTCACAAAATTTAGATGCAAACAACAATGATTAAAAAGATTGTTTTTTGAAACTTTTGCACCATTTACATTGAAAAGTGTATTTTTCTTACTTTGATTACAGGAATGCATCAGATAGTCAGAAAATTGCAGTGACTATGACTTATTGTATGAGTCATAGTCCTCATACAAACTGCAAAACTAATCCACAACTATTTATAGGGACATTATTTCAGTAAGTGGCAATTGTCTGTTTTATTGCTTTCATTAATTGTTTTGCTAAGTTGTAATAATTTGGGTTTGGGCAACAAATTTGAACATTGTTTTACGGCACACAGACAATAGATTCAAAACCTACACTGAATATTCTGCCAGAAAAATGTTCTGCTGAGATTGTATTTCTAATCAAAGATGTAGACTCAAAGTCAATTAGTTTCCTTCAGGGGGTGACGCAAACAAACACTCAACAATGTGCTACCCATTAAAGCAATCTCTGCTTTTGTGAACGCATCAAATTCAAATTAATTTTTAAGAAGGGAAGCACCTAAATAAGTCACTTGTTGTTCCCTTACAATACACCTCATGTCAGATGTAGATTTTTATTTCCATTTTATTTTTAATGAGTCCTTGCTATCCTTATAAAAAGTAATTACTCTGTTTTCATCAACATGGATGTGTCAGTCTATCAGTGTTATTTTTTAGCTACTCCACCATTCCTTGTGTTTTTTGTGCCACTCTGCGGTGAGGGGCTAGCAAATGCTAAGCTCAGTTATTGTCTATCAGCAACCATACATACAAATCAAGTTGGAAAAATATATTTTTGAGAACTATTGTGGCAACATAAACTTTTATTTAATAATATAATTATTAATTTTAATAAATAAAAAGCGTTAAACTACATTTTCATATTTTCTAATCATTTCACTGCGTGAAGTATAGGCCTTACAAACTGACCGGTAGTTTTACTTTAAAATATTATCTGTCCATCGCTAAGACTAAGTTAGTTTTGTTTCAATGGGAATGAATGAGATGTCACTAAAATTTTCATTATTTAGCATTCAAACAGATAAAAACTCCATGGAGAAAGAACAAGAATAAAACAGAGTAAGCTAACGACCTTGAGAAACTCAGCACAGACTTTTCAAACAAACGGCAATCACAGAGATCATAACAGATTTTCATTGCAATCCCTAAACCCACAGCTGACAGCTACTTTAATGAAAATCTGAATTTATCATAAAAACCCAAAGGAAAGGAACAAAAAAACAACAACAAAAAAAACAAACACAAAGCATGTCAGTTAATGTTTTCAGGCTTCTTTACTGGCTGCAAACACTTGCTCATTCAGTCATGGATAAACACAATGGCATCAAAAGGAGCTTCAGTAAATTCAGGGAATGCTCTCTGCTGTCAGTTTTTAACTTGAAATACATCAGGTCTTTGCTCCTCTCTTCTTTTTGAGTCTTCACAGGGGGCCTGCCATCTGTCACACCACAGAATCACACAACATACCCAGCATGTACAGTATATGAGCAGAGAAACATACCCAGAATCAAAAGACATATCTTGGAATATACAGTGGAACAAACATTTTCTGAGAGAAAAATGTGCAAATGCACACTAGTGTGCACAAAGTCTTTCCTCACTCGGAGCTCATTCATTCTTGTTACAGCAACATAAAAGTTATCAAGCATGCTGTCAGGGGGAAAATGGGGAGACAAATATGGGCAGGGAAAAAGAGAGAAATAATGGCACAAGTTTGGTTTCAGTGTGACTCGTGGATATTTTTCTTTATTATGTTTTCTGGGACACAGTGTGAGGACACTGCTCTACGATTTCTGTTTACAAGACCGTGTGTTTTGTACTACTACTATAGATAACAGCAATCCAGACAACAAGTACAGTGCACAACCTTTATAGTATTGCAGTATCATCTTTTTGAGTTGTTGTTGGATTTACAATAAAGTGTTGAACAGGTAAATAACAGCAGATCTACAGGTTGTGCATGCTAAATTACACTGTGAAAATATTTGATGCAGATGAGCATAGAAAAAATGATTACATGAAATTTAATGTAAGATATCATTAGTGTGTCAGTCCAACACAAATGAACTTCTTGTAAATTAAAGTGTTGTTGTTGATTTACTATGAACATCCCAAAACCTGGCAGCCATAAAGGTTCTATAGCCTCTGATCTTCAGTCTAGTCTTAGGGAATACTCAATTCTGGTCATCCAACTTAAGCATCCTGGCTGGGATATAAAAGTGCAAGAGTTCAATAAGATGCTGATATGCCAACCGACAAAATTCTTTTAAAATAAGTACAATTTCCAAACCAAAGCTAAAATCACACTACGACCTGGTGAAAGCAAAATGGCATAATTAAGCTTTTATTTATCAGTGAGAAAATGTTGAAATAGTATTGAAAACTGGATGCTATGTTGTTTTTTTATGTAAAAAAAAAAACAAAAAAAAAAAAAAAAAACCTAACCGGAAATATACTATAAAAAGAGTAACGGGTTCTAGATGGAAACCTGAGGAACACCAGAGATGAAGGAAGCCATTGATGAACTTAATTCACCTGACTGAACAGACCTTCTGATCAGTGAAGTATGACCATGCTTCAGACCACATAGCATGTTGGTGGAATATGAATTTCCAAATATAAATAATTTCCCCCTCAATACACAACTCATCCATATTTAGTATAATTTATGCAATGCCAGAGAGAAATAAGTTCACTTCAGTTCTGTGTATTTTCTTCCACAAGTGTCACATTGACAGGCTTGCAATAGTGTCCAAATATTGTGCAAATGCATCAAAGGCTAGATGAACATCTCTCTCTGCTCCTGTACTTGACTGTTTTCTTTTCCCTCCAAGCTGTCTCTTTCACCATCTTTGTTCAGCATTCCCCTTTTTCTCTGTCTCTTCTCATCTCACTTTCTGAGGATCTCCCATACGCCATAACTTTATATATGCTGGACTGCATTAATATATCCCAACCACACAGTCCTGTTCGTCTGCTCTTTAGCTCACATGTACACATGTCTGTCAGGTTTTATTCCTTCCCCTCATCTGCTCCCACTCCATCTGGCTCGTCTGTAAAATAAAAGCTGAATGTCGCCTTTGGCAATACACAAGCACTTCAAAGTCCTCTTATTTTCCTCTCTCTCTCTTCACCATGAGCAGGTTAAGTACATTTATAACCCCAAATAACCTTTTTCACCATATGGTCTTTGTATCCTTCTGAAATTCCAAAGATGGCAGCGTAGAAGATTTTTATCTCAAGGGTCACAGAGATGCTATCTATACAAAATATGTAGTCTAATTGTCTGACACTTTACAGGTTGGGAAGCTTGACTCAATATAATTATTCAGCTTCATAAAAAATTAAGCGATTGCAGGAAGTAACCCGAGGATGGATTATTACTCCTAAATCCTCTTGTCTTCTTAAAAGAAGGATATATATATATATATATATATATATATATATATATATATATATATATATATATATATATATATAGTGTGTGTATATATGTATACACACACACACTTATAGATGTATATGTGAATCAGATGTTTACTTAGTGGCACTTGGTTACCAGAAAAGGTACTCATCTCTTAGCAATAAATTAACAGCAAATATAAAAAAAAAAACCTGAAGATTTCTTCTGTTCTTTTGAAATACTACTTATATTACTTATCAAGAATTGTGCAGTTGGTGAATATTTCAGAAAAATGGAAACTTTTTTTTTTGTTGTTGTTATTGATGGTAAATATATTAAACAGATGCTCAACACAAAAACAAAAATCTTATTTATACTCCGTATACCAGGAAAAAAATGCCCATTTCTTAACACCAAATTAAAAAGAAATAATACTATTGTTTATAAAAAAAATTAAAAAAAAAAAGCTCTTTTGAAATACTGCTTGTCTGCTTAGACACAAGATATTTACAGTTGGTAAATTTTGCAAAAGTAAAAATCAGATGTTTATTTTGTGGCACTTGGTTACCAGAAAATGCACTCATCTCTTAGCAACAGATTAACAACAAATATTGTTATTGTTCAAAAAACACAAGATTTCTTCTACTCTATTGAAATACTACTTTTCTTACACAACTACTTAACAAGAATTGTGCAGTTGGTGGTGAATTTTGCAAAAAAGTGAAGTTTTTTTTGTTTGTTTTTTTTGTCATTGGTGTTGAATATATTATAAAACACACATTCAACACAAACGTAAAATCTGACTTATACTTTGTCCCAGTTCGTTACCAGAAGAAAAACCGCTCATCTTGTAACACCAAGTTAATTATTGTCTATAAAACATAAGTTCTTTTGGAAAACTGCTTATCTACTTTGACACAAGAAGTTTACAAAGGTAAATTTTCCGAAAGTGACAATCAGATGTTTACTCTGAGGCTCTTGGATACCAGGAAAGGCGCTCATTTCTTAGCAAGAGATTCACAACAAATATTGTTATCATTCAAAAAACAAGATTTCTTGTGCTCTTTTGAAATACTACTTATCTTGTACTACAACTAGAGAGTTGTGCATTTGGTGAATTTTTCAGAAAAGTGAAAACTGACAAGAAAATTGACAATATCTACCACCAATTCTCATTGATGGTAAATGCACGGAAGAGGAATAGGGCCACAGGAAAGAAAAAATAAAACAGTTCTGACTTTCAGCTCGGCCTCCTATCCCCGCATTGGGAAGTGCAGGGTCTCCGGCAGGTTCCAGGCGCGGTGCAGGCTCCCGGCGAGGTGCAGATCCACTGTGTGGTGCAGTCGTTGGGCAGTTCCGCCTCGGTGGATGGGGTCGTGGCCAGGTCTCGAACCTGACTTACTTGTGGCCTCCAGCTTCTTGCAGGTTGTTGTGGTCCAGTGCCGCTTGGCCGTTGGCGGCCATCTTGTTTAACGGCTCTCCGGGGTCCAGCGCAGCCATTGTGCCGCAGGTGGATAGCGTTGTGATGGGACCGCAGGAGGCTCGGGATGGTGGTTGTAGACCCCGCGGGCCTCTTCGGCGTAAGTCTCAGGACGCCAACACGAGCTCCATGAAGCCCAGTCGAAGGCTTCATTGGCGATGGTGGGGTGGACGGGCCTGCAGCCTGCGCAGCACCCGAGTCCACCCCGGGTCCTCTTTGTCTTCAACAAAAATAAATGGCATGGCAATGCTGGATTCAGACCCAGAAGAAATAAACTAAAAATACTAAAACTCAAATTAAACTAAAAAAGAAAAACCTACGTCCAATATTGGACGAACGGAAAAACGGTGAAAAACAATTACTTCCGTGATGCCAAAAAGAACACACAAACCTATAATTAAGTTCAAAGGAACTTTAATGTACAGGTAAGTATATTACACCAACTTACACAACGTTTTGGAAATACAAGATCCTTTATCAGGTGTTGGTCATTGCAGACGCGTCTGATCTGCTAGGAAGACAGACATGTTCTATTGCTAGTGATCTATTGCTAATATTCTATTGCTATGGTAATTAATCCTATCTGAAAACTGTCATGTGTGACACACAGGAGACAGAATTCTATCTCAGTTTGAGTCTATCGGGCACAGTTGAAATGCCAACAGGTTACAACAAAATGCTAAACATATTTTGATATACGGTATACATTGTGGGGACACATGCAGTCGTACGAGCCACATTAATGGTGAAAGGAAGCATCAGTTATTTTGAGGTGTAGAGTAATAGGTGCCTTCATTGAAATGCCTTGTGGCATTTCAATGTTCCTATGCTTTGCTATGGCAGGCCCTAAACATTCATAAATTGGTAAAGTGAACAAGAAGTAATCTTTAATATTAGTAGACAAAGCTCAAATAAACTTAATACTGGTCTAATACTTTTTTTTTTGTAGAGATGAGGTTTTATTTAGATTGATTCATGCCCGGAGCAGCAAAATCTGGCTGCTGCAACTATTGAGGGCGTTGCAGCGTCAGTATTTAAAATAAAATATAACAGACTTATCTGCAGGTTGTGGCCCCAGCCCCTGTTTTGTGTACTTGTATTGTTCAGAGGGGGGGTAAATTGCCCAGTGTTTAGTATGAGAGTGCTTAACTCTGGACAGGCTGTTGGTCATTTTGAAGTGAGCTTAAGCTTACTGCTATATATTATGTGGTTAAATAAGATGTTAGACATGTTTAAGTAATGTTTTATGCAAAGTTGTATTTTTTTCTTTTTTTACCATTGTGTGTAGAATGCTTATTTAATGGTGATTTCTTGTTATAGTATCCATTTAATAAGCCTATTCCTGTTGTCTTTTAAAGTTTAAAGGTTTCATTTTGTAATTCTCAGTTGAGGTAAATTGTGTTTTTGTTTTTTTTTTTAAGAGAGTTGTTTGAATTAATAGCTTTAAAAGTGTCTTTTTTATTTTGTTTATGCCAAATCAAACCAAAATTAATGCTGCTCTCTCTGAGGACAGTGGAAATGAAACCTACCTATGTTTTTCATAGCTGGACATGTTTGGCTCTTTCTCCTAATGGCCAAAATATGTATTCATAGACACTAGAATATATTGAATATGCTGCATACAATTTTGTAGGCAGTGGTGTCACTGTTTCCATTTTGTGCAACAGATTTAAAATTCTCAACTATCAGTAAACGATTGATGTACTATCACACTTAGTGTCTATGAAGGCAGCACTTAATTAATTATGCATTATTATGGCTCTCCACATAATCTGTTTGCTTCTGTCAAATTAACTAGCTGTGCTGGTAATGATGTCAGTTTTCACTTGGTGAAACACTGCTACCCACGCTCTTATGTTCACTTGTATGCTTGAGTGGCAGTTGACATTTAAGGCTCTAAAATTGCAGCAAATATCCTGACCTTCTTGCGCTCTTCACACATGCCCATTTGTTTGCAGACAAACAAATGTATACAAGGGTGGTGAGTATCATTCGGTATTTTTCTCAGAGAAATTGAACTGCTTCTTATTTTCTCATCTTGTGAGATTTACTCCTTGTAAAGGAGTTACATGTGAAAAGCATGTTACAGTCCAAATAAGAAATAAAAGCAAACTCTTGTTTGAAGAAAACTTTCATAGTGTGGACATGTTTCTCAATCAATAAAACTGTTCAGAACATGTAACTTTTCAAGGTTTTTGTATAATAATAATGATAATTTGAAAATATATTGTTTAGTCTTTTTATGTTCAAACTACCAAAAGAAAAAACATAAAAAGGGTATCCTATCTCTCAGGTAAGCTGCAGCTTTATTCAGCTCCGATTCCTTCATTGTGGCTGCATACTCCCTCTCTGGGTGGGGACTCGTAGTTAAGCCCCGCCCATCCTGACATCCAGGTTCCTCCTCTTTGCCGTAGCATTTGTGTTGTACCTCGTCAATCTCAAGTTGTGACAGCAATTGCCATTTGCGGATGTTGGAACAGTGAGCTACTAGTTGTTTAGCACTTAGTGTAGACTGGGGATGTCGAAGTAACCATTGCTCCCTCAGTCTTTGCATATAGCCTCTCCGATTAGGGCTACTTGAGTAGTAGCATTCCAACAGATCCAAGTTTTCACCTCTCGCCCATTTCCGTCTTGTTCCAGTAGCCCATTTATCGTCAAGGTGCTCTGGTTCCCCAACACCTGACGCAGACCTTGTTTGGCCGGGCGATGTCTGAGCCGGCATGTTTCCTTGCTTCTCAATGTCTCTCATGGTCTGAGGTAGGCAGTAGCTCAAAGGGTCTTGCCTAAGGACCCAGACGATATAGCGCAATTGTTTTTGGTTTAGGCCTGGATTCGAACCCGGATCTTCCGAGTGAAAGACTGATGACTTATCCATTGAGCTATTCTGTCAGCTAGGGAGGCGTCCCACAACAGCAATGCACAGTGGCTGATCTCTCTACGAGACGACCATAGCAATCTCCCTGAGCAAGCCCCGGTAACCATCACTGTGGCAGATGTCCAAGAAAGAGTTTCAGGTAAACTGGACAGCACCAGGGCCTGACATGATCCATGCCTACTGGCTAAAGTAGCTCACTGCCCTCCATGAGCGACTGGCAGCCCAAATGAACCAGCTGCTACAAAAAGGGGCTCACCCTGAATGGTTAACTGAAGGGCGCACAATCTTGATCCAGAAGGACCCATCAAAGGGCTCAGTCCCACCCACCTACCGACCAATAACCTGTCTCTCCACAACCTGGAAGCTCATGTCAGGCATCACAGCGGCTAAGATAAGCAAACACATGGATAAATACATGAGCACGGAACAGAAGGGCATTGGCGTAAATAGCAGAGGAGCCAAACACCAACTCCTTGTAGACCACACAGTTGCCCGAGACTGAAAAACCCGACACACCAACCTGTGCACGGCTTGGATAGATTACAAGAAAGCCTATGAGTCAATGCCACACTCTTGGATCATTGAATGCTTAGAGATGTACAACATCAACAGGACCCTGAGAGCCTTCATTGCAAACTCGATGGGGCTGTGGAAAACCACCCTTGAAGCCAACTGCAAACCACTTGCACAAGTGTCCATCAAATGTGGCATATACCAAGGAGATGCTCTGTCCCCGCTGCTGTTCTGCATAGGCCTGAACCCCCTCAGCCAAATCATCAACAAGACTGGCTACGGATACCGACTAAAGAATGGAGCCAACATCAGTCACCTCCTCTACATGGATGACATCAAGCTGTACGCCAAGAGTGAGCGAGACATCGACTCACTGATCCACACCACCAGGATCTACAGCATGGACATTGGGATGTCATTCGGACTAGAGAAGTGTGGTCGGATGGTCACAAAGAGAGGGAAGGTCATTCGCACAGAAGGGGTCTCACTCCCAGAAGGAACAATAGCAGACATAGAGGACAGTTCCAAGTACCTGGGAATACCACAAGCAAATGGCAACCTCGATGAGGTCACAAGGAAAACAGCCACAGCCAAATACCTCCAACGAATAAGGCAAGTCCTGAGAAGCCAGCTCAATGGCAAGAACAAGATCCAGGCAATAAACGGCTATGCCTTGCCAGTAATCAGATACCCTGCAGGAATAATTAGCTGGCCAAAGGAGGAGACACAGGCCACAGATGTTAAGACACGAAAATTACTAACAATGCATGGAGGGTTCCACCCCAAATCCAGCACCCTGAGACTGTACACGAGCCGCAAGGAAGGAGGCAGAGGACTAGTGAGTGTGAGAACCACTGTCCAGGACGAACCATCCAAGATCCATAGATACATCAGGGACAAAGCCTCATCAGACAATGTGCTCAGTGAATGTCTCAGACAATGGGGAACAGAAGTTGAGGTGCTGGAGGTACCATCATGGGAGGACAAACCCCTACATGGGATGTACCACCGGCAAATAACTGAAGTGGCTGATATCAGAAAGTCCTACCAATGGCTGGAAAAAGCTGGACTCAAGGACAGCACAGAGGCCCTCATCCTGGCCGCCCAGGAACAGGCCATAAACACCAGAGCAATAGAGGCCCAGATCTACCACACCAGACAAGACCCAAGGTGTAGGTTGTGCAAAGAGGCCCCTGAGACAGTCCAGCACATAACAGCAGGGTGCAAGATACTGGCAGGGAAAGAGTACATGGAATGACATAACCAAGTGGCAGGCATAGTGTACAGAAACATCTGTGCAGAATATGGACTGGAAGCCCTGAGATCAAAGTGGGGAACACCCCCAAAGGTGGTGGAGAATGGCCGAGCTAAGATCCTGTGGGACTTCCAGATCCAGACAGACAAAATGGTAAGGTCGAACCAACTGGACATTGTCGTAGTGGATAAACAACAGAGGAAAGCCGTTGTGGTGGATGTAGCAATACCGAGTGACTGCAACATCAGGAAAAAGGAGCATGAGAAACTGGAGAAATACCAGGGCCTCAGGGAGGAACTGGAGAGGGCCTGGAAGGTGAAGACCACAGTGGTGCCTGTGGTCATCGGGGCCCTCGGGGCAGTCACCCCCAAACTGGAGCAGTGGCTATAACAGATCCCAGGAACAACATCAGACATCTCAGTCCAGAAATGTGCAGTTCTAGGTACAGCAAAGATACTGCGCAGAACCCTCAAGCTCCCAGGCCTCTGGTAGAGGACCCGAGCTCAGAGGATAAGAACCACCCGCGGTGGGTGAGAAGGGAATTTTTTTTTTTTAATATATATATATATATATATATTTGGGGTGGGGGGTGGGGTGGACAAAAAAACTTTGCCAATAATAAAACATTTAATTTCAATGTCAAAACTGATTTCTACAAAATAATGAAATAAAAAAAAGGTTAATATAAAGTAAGTGAGTGCATTTATATTTACCCCCTTGAAGTCAGTCATTAGATGCACTTTTGGCTGCAATCAGAGCACACTATCTGTGTATGTGGGTAAGTCTCAATCATGCCTGAACATCTGGATCAAGGGTGATTTATAAAAGCAATAAAAAGAATAGAACATCCCAAGGAGTGAATTTTATAAGCACTGTATTTCTTTGTTGAACATCCTTTTGCTTTTGTCTCAGCATTCAGTCTTGTTAAGTGGAAGTCTATCAGCGTAGCACAATTTGACTTGGCAATATTTGTGCACTCTCTCTTGCAAATTTTCTCAAAACATGTCCTGGGGGCCCTTCTAAAATGTTTCTGTCTTGTCTTTTCAATGATTTCATAGAAATTTTAAGCTGTCTAACATTTTCTCAAATTGTTGATAATCGTTGTACAACGATCCTCTGGGTGTTTGGTAACCTTTGTGCAAACTGTGACTTTAGCTAAAGGATCCAAAAGTGGATAAGTCAAGAAAGGACAGCTGAACTTTACTTCATGTCAGGTGTGAACTCAAGAAGACTGAATGCTGGAAATAAATTAGAAGGTGCTTCAGCAAAGTCAGTTTAAGTATGTTTGCACTCTAGTAAAAATCTTGATGTTTTTTCTTTTTGTTTTTTTTTTTTTTACATTATCCCCAAACAGAATAAATTTTTGTTTTTACATTTAGATTGTACGGAGGGTACATGTTAAATTATACATGGCAAAAGTTTGCAATGATCTACCGTGGTCTGACCATCTGAATCACAAAGTAATTTTAAGTTGCCTTGTGTATTATGTCAATATTTTAAAAATAATTACAGAATAGTTTTCTTTTCTAAACCATGGGGAAGAACAAGCAGTCTGTCTGCACATCATACAGTTTAGCAAAGAACCAATTTCAGCCGAATCTCTAAATACTTTGTCTATAACTATCTCAAAGACACAGACTGTTCCAATTTCATTAGTTGACTTTATTAAAAATTGTAAATATGCCATATTTTGACAGGTGGTTAATATTTTGTGAGTGTCAATAAAATGAGTCCCAAGGAACTATTAGCTAATAACTTGGCATATAGTAGATGACCACCAGCAAGATGATGTACCTCAAAGTTTTCTTTTTTCAGGTCTTTTCTTGCTCTGCTCTTTAGTTGTTGACAGCTTTATGTCATTGACATTTGTTATTTGCTTCTTTGATTTTATTAAATGCTAGATTGTATTTAATAACTAGCAGGTTGAAGAACTGTGCAGAAACAAGGCAAAATAATATTTTACACAGTAGTCTTCATGATTCTGCAAGCTTTGTTGGATATTAATACATAATTCTAAATAGTTTAATTTACACAGGACACTAAAACAGTATTGTTGTTACCTTGTTGGAATAGGATTATATTTAAAGATTTTTGGAAAGTTTACAAAAATGTTTTTTTACACTAAGATGCTTAATAGTGGATTTAAAATAGATATTGTCAGAAAACCTGAATATTAACATTTTCTGGTGCGATCCTGTAAAGGTCCTGTTATGATTTTCTGGAGGCCATATTGTTTGGTATTGTTTGGTTTGTTGTTACTCCAATAGAAGCTGGGAACCACATGGTGCAAAGCACTCCAGGACACAAATTAATCAAATAAACAGACGTCATTCAGAATACTTCTGGAAACTGTTGTCACCTCTTTCTGAAGGTCGCTGTGACTGGCTGCTTATTTTGGCTAAAACTGAAAGGTCATTGTATCATTAGAGAGTGATGGAAGCAACGACTTGATGCAGTTTGCTTTATTGACCACTCTTGCATGCATAGAGAGCTAGGGGGTCTGCCGTGACAGAGCACTAGAGACTTGCTGGCATGTTTTGCTGGATATGTGCCGGGAGAAAAGGGGCAACAAATCCCTTTATGAACTTGTGTGCCAGTGCCAAGATGGAATTTTATACAAGCAGTCTTGGGCAGCTGGAAGCATTCAGTAACTCACTCAGTGCACAGCCATGTTTGAGTTTCTCTGTGAATCTCATCCCAACTGATTCATTTCATTGATTATGAATACTGTTCAGCTCGGTTCCTCTCAAGTTAAAAACCCATAGCTTGGAGGAGCCAATTGTGGTAAAATTGTGGTAAAATTCACAATACCTAATTAGACTATGTTTGTGAGAGTAAAGTTTTACATGCTTGCAGATGAGCTAAACTATCCATATAAAATGTTTGTGTGAGAATGTCAGTATGCAATATGCATGAATTTGAGCAGTGGGGGAAAATGTTAGAGATGAAGAAAATAATTAGACAGCCATATATGCCACTTGCTTGAAATTTTAATTATTCCAGTGGTAAAAGCACTCAAAACACACTGCTTTGGGAGTTAATCAACTCCAAAGTAATGCTAAAGTGTCTTTGACTTGCTTTTGTGTTTCACCTCCCTCCAGTGCTTGGCAGGAAGTGAATTATTTTTCCAAATGGAACAATGTTTCAGCATTGTCCCAAACATTTAGGAATTTTCTTCTTTTGTTCTGAAGTGTATCCATTAACAAATCTGTGTACACACATGCACACAGAGACTAACAAAAACACACATTTAAACACCGTAACAATTTGCTAACCTATGCACCTCAAGTGTCATTTTGCGGTAGTTTCCCTTGTGCTAATTAGGAAGTAGGGGATTTTATTCTTATTGGAGGAACTTTGACAGTCATGCATCATTATGGAATTCCCCCCAGTGTCTTAATAATGAATATGTCTTCTTTGCATGGTGATTTGCATTTGTCTGCATATGTTCTTTACAAGGTTCGATTCGCACCATTTTCTGGGATTCTTTGCTGCAGTACAATGGTTGAAAAATCTCTCTGTCCCTCTTTCCTCTTGTCATCTCTACTTTCTCTCTGAAATGGATGGCCTAAATTATTCTGTTGAGATGAAAAAAGTTCTTTCTTTCTTACTTTTTTTGTAATAATTTTCTACTGAATCCATTCATTTATAACCCATTGTCCAAATCTGTGATCTCAACCGCATCTAAATTAGCTTTTCATCAATTACCAATCTTCTGTCTTCATGCATATCAATGCAGGGTAAAATGGGGGATTTTTTTTTTTTTTTTTGTTACAGCTAAACAGAAGAAATACTTGTGGTCATTGTAGATTTGTCACAACAATTTTTTTTTTTCAAAATGAATATGATTCTACAAAAAATGCTCAGTACTTTATTTTCTTTTCACTATTTGAAAATCAAATTTTTCTAATAAAGATGATCAAAATATAACCGATAGCATTTGCTCTTATTTTTATCTTAATTTGGGTGAAATCAGGATGCAGAAGGCAAGTCGGCAGCCGTTTAGAAATAGATATATATAAAAAAAAAAAAAAAAAAACTTAAAAAGTCTGGGAAACGGCAGACAAGAGAACAAGAGCAAGAATTGTTAATATCATTGATGGAAGCATTTACCTTGGATTCAGTTGAATAGCTAAATATGTTTCTCAAAAATGTAAACAGGGAGCGGAATCCATTTAAACATCTTCTTGTTAAGGACACCATCTGTAGAGGCGATGGCGTTATGAATTCATCTGTAACCCATGGGTTGCATGGGAATCAAATACCTGCTTCTTATTTCTCACTCTTATCTTGGTCAAGACACTTCATCTGCCTTGCTGGCTGGTGGTCAGAGGCCCCAGTGTGTGTGTGTGTGGGTGTGTGTGTGTGTGGATGAATGACTGAAAGTAGTGTGTAGCACTTTGGAGTCTAGATAAAGCGCTACACAAGGACAGGCCATTTACTTTAAATTTTGAACATTTTGACGGTTGAGAGTTGCACAGAGTACTGTTGCATTTCATACAGAATATTAAGCTGCACATTCACATTTGTAGCAACATTTTAAAAGTGGCAAGCCTTTCTTGATACTATAAACTGTTAATAGTTTATAGTATCTATTAACTCTACCTACGAAATACTCAAAAGCAAAAAAAAAAACATCTAAGAGCAAGTATAAAGATATGATGGAGAAAAAACAGACAAGGGCGTACCTCTGTCCTAGCAACGCAATAGCAATAAAAGCCCCAGAGCCGTAAACAGAGAAGTAGTTTTTTTCCCGGGGGACACGTTCATCTCCTTGACTTTAGAGAATGGATTGAGTTGGGACACAAAGAAATATAAGATGTCAGGTTTCTGAAAGGATTGAGGGAGGATGAAAAAATAGCCAAAGGAAAGAAGAAATGAGAAAGAAGATAAACCGTTGAACTGTAAGCTACGGTGAGTTTTATTCACACCAAGAGAGGTACTTAAAAGGGGGGTACTTATTTTCTCTCACTGAGAGGGAGGGAGAGAGAAAATAAGTGCTCCCCTTAAAGGAAACTCTCTTGGTGTGAATAAAACTGTCACTGTAGCTACATATAAGTATGTGTAAACATTATATGCCACCAATTGCCATTCAATAAAACATCTGTGACACACGAGAAGATGTTGGTCATTTTTTGAATACATAATGAAACGAAAAATACAAGAAAAGAGGTGAGAGTGAGGAGGATGATGGTCATGTTTCCAATATCAGGACAGCAAGAATATTAGAAAATAGTAAAGGTGGGCAGATGGCAAGTCCTCTCGGTTTTCAGCTGAGAAATTAATACATTTCTATTATAAAACTTAGATTGGAACAAAATAGGCTAATGAAACATGAATAAATACTTTGAAAGAAAAATCCACTTTGAATCCCAAAGTTGGGATTGTGAGTGAAAATGATTAATGTCTTGTGGATTGATAACTACTTAATTACTTCAAACTGTTGCCCTTTTTATTTATTTGTTTTTAGCACTTAACAGTCACCAAAGATGAAATGGGCAGAGAGAAAAGGGGAAAAGATGCCAGGAGTTGAAACCTCCTGACATCTACATGGTCGGCCCACTCTACCATTTTCTTAAAGAAAAAAAGTAAGAAGCGAGACTGGATGAATTAAATGATAAAATATCTATTATGAAAATATTGACCTCATGTTTTGTGATCAAATTTTGAATTATAATTATAGAGTGCTCCCACTAAAAGGATAAAGAAAACAAGGACTGTAGTATGGCTGGCAGATTTCTGGAGAGATGAGCAGAATGTTAAGAAGCAGTGAAGCAGCGACCTCAAGGTGGGGTAAGGGGCTTTAATGGTAGAGCGGAACTGCACCAGATATGATTTCATTGGATTTAACACATAATTGAGTTGATGGGCAGATGAATGAAAGGATAGATTAATGAAGGGAAAAAAATTAACTGTTCTACATTAAATGCACCAATTTTCGACACAGTTAAGGGCCAAGTTGAGACTAGATAGAAGGTCAAAGGTGAAAGAAAAAGGGATTAGCGAGTATTGAAAAGGAAAATGCTAATGGAGAGCAGGATGAAAGAAAGTAGGAGCTCTATTTTGAGTGCAGTAAAATTCTGCACTTAACAATAGTCATTTATGAAATAGAGCTGTCTCATATTTAAGTGAATACATAAAGCACAGAGAAGATGCACACAAAAATTATAAAATTAAAAACTGTCTAAAAAAGAAACATAACTAAGATATTTCCAATAAATAAAAATAAAAAAGAAAGAAACATAAAAATATGTCCTGGGGTGTTCTTCTGGTAGCTCTGGAAAAATGGATTCAGTACCTGGAGGAATTTTGATGAATAATTGAGTGTACCAAATAAAGGCTTAATGGGAGGTAACAATTCTTTAAATGACAGGAGAGGGTGTATTTATCTCAAAAGAAAATAGACAAAAAGCAAAAAAGTTGTTAACAGTGGCCCACTTCTTGGTTTGTAATCTTCCCATTAAATGTTAGTGAGAAGATTGCAGAAGGAATGGAACCAAATGGCAGTTGAGGATTAGGAACAGATAATATTTGAAAGAAATCACTGGTCTTGTATTTTTAATCAAATAGAATAGTCAGCAATCATAGAGTGACGCTGATAAATTTCTTGAAAATCAAGACGAAAAGGCCACTTTAACATATTCTGTGTCCCTGACCGCATTAATTCAAGAGTTAGTTTCCTGGAGCATTGTATGTCAGCAAACAGCAGTCAACAAATCCACACAGACACACAGTGAGGCATTTATAGAGTAGGGCGTATTTTCAGCCCGCCAGCAGTATGAGTAAGCATCTCATGCTGCCGTTCGATGCTTAGCACTGTGTATGTCACGGAGCGTAGCAGCAGATTGAATCTGTGGATCTGGAGCAATACACAAAACAATTCACAGACACAAGTAGGTCATCCTCATTCTCACCCAACAGCTTTAGTCGTTAGACATGGAGATAAAATCTTAAGCATGGATGGATATACAGTCCTGGCTATGGTAGGATTTTGGTAACTTGTTACTTGAGTGTTCTTCTCAGGCTGGTCATATTTATCTGCTTGAAGTGTGATGGTATGATGTTAATTTTCCATTCAATTTGTTGAATATGAATTAAACCAATCGAAAATTAAGTGCACTTGAATTATTCAGAAACTGAAAAATACAGCACTTGCTCCAATTCACATTCCAATTATTTAGGAAACATCACATATTACAGGTGGTACAGAAGGATGAGGCGGTAGATGCCACATTCCAGTTAATACTCAGGCCTTCATCTTATATTTATTTTGCTGTTAATGATTCTTACACTTACAAAATGCTCAAGAAATAAAAAAAAAATGTTGGGAAATCGATCAACGTTATGCACTGAAGATACATCCATATACACAGACAATTATCATCACAGCTGATCACATCATCATCCTTCATGCATGGCTCTCGGTAAACACGAAGGACTTGAGTATTTTTGTAAGATATGTCATTGCTAGACACTGAGCTAGTTCTCTTGAAGAGCAAAAAGTTTTTAAAAATATCAAATGTAAGTATAAGTAATGCTGCTCGCAAGGAACGTTGTTTACTGGTATGCTATCAACATGGGGCATTTCCAGGCTCACACAACCTTAGGTCAGCCCTGGATGATGTGTCAAAGCCATTGCAAAGGCTGTCAATATGTTGGATGTGAGAGACAAATGGAGAAGAATTCATTTATGTAGCTTTTAGGTGGTTTGTCCTTTTCATGTCCGTTTTTGCAGGGTAGCATTAGACCTGTAGCACTCATTCATGTGTTTTCAGATCCTGGCTGACCGAAGCATTTTAAAAGTAAGACATTTTATATGCTGTTGTTTGTGCCATTGTAGTGCTGCAAAACAACAGTGCCTGCATGACTAGGAATGAACTAATTTAAGGATTTTGGTAAACTTTCTACCTATTTAGGATTTTGGAAACCATTGATATAGTCTGCTGTTAATTTTCTTTTATGACACATACTATGTCACTGTTCCTCAGTACTTGAAGTTTATATTTTTGATTATCTAACCTCTTTTGCAAAACCTGCTATAGGTAGCGATTGAAATATGTGAAATCATAAAGTTTAAAAGACAGGATATTTCTTTGATCTGTGTGATTAAATTTAAAATAGTTTCAGTTTCTAACTATTTTTAAGAGATGTTCTAGGGCTATGGACACAAGCTTTTTTTTATTGGTTTCCTCAGGTATTGATTTACTTGCTTCGAGTCCAGCTCCCTTCCCTCTAATTTCCACGGTAGGTCACCAGGCCAGAGAAACTGTAGGACAATGTCTCAGTGTGATAAAGAGTGCATAGCGGGTGTCAGTGAGTGGAGGGAAGAGAACTTCTGGGAGAGAAGCATAAAAAAATGTCAGTCACACCCGAATGCGAGTGAAGTGCTTGCAGTTCATTTACTCTGAAAGAATGACAAGCAGGAGAAGGGTCCCAATAGCATGCTTGGTTGCAGAAGACAAATGTACAATACATGCTGACATACAAAACATGTTAAAATAGCATGACGTCCTGGTTTTTACTTTTGAAAATGTGCTTAAACTAATTCAAACACTGTATCTGAGTTTGCAACTTTCACCTTTGGTGTGGGACATGTCATGAAAAAATAGGAACAGAACTGATTGTAAAAATTGATACGGTAAGAACAATTAAATTTACAAATTAGATGAACCTTGTGAAGAGTCCAAGAAGCCAACAGTAGGAGCATGCTGATGTGTACATGTTGACCTGAATGACTGGCATTCTTTAAATGAATACCTCGACATGACCACTTGACAAATCTTTACTTAATTACTGGGAGTTACCCTGCAAAAATTTAGAATGCATCTGTACAGCATTGAGGGAGATAATGTGTTTGTGTGGGGGCTTGCAGTGTGCTTTGCCTTACTGGAGGTTAGCTGAGTCAGATGATAGGTGAAAGATTCCAAGCGGCTAAATTTTCACATTGTTTGCACTCCTACACAAATGTCTGCCCAAATGTCCATAGTTGTTTTGTGCTTAAAGTGCAGTCACTATTCACAGCTGTAATTTTTATTTTTTAACATTGAGAATCTGTGTATGCTATCTTTCAACACAAAATGGGTGAGAGGACTATTGTGGATTTTTGTATCTATTATTTCAATATTTGCACTTTCCAAAGTCTTGAAACACACATATTTTTTTCCCTCTTAAGAACGATCAAATTTTTCAAACTTACTGCCCTCTCATTTTGCTCTTACTAATTTTTCCCCTTCAATTTTTACTCTCATTAAACTGTTCCCTACATCAGAGTGATGTAAACTTGGCCTGTGTTAACGCAACGGGTCCTTTAAGTCATTAGCAAGGAGTATTAATGAGCTGAGTGCTTAGAAGCCCCCCACAGACTAAAGAGTGTGTGATGTAGAAGGGATGAGGGCACTAATTCTCCAAAGTGCCCTAATAAATAGCGGATTAACAAAGCCTTCTATTAGCCAAAGTCTTGATAATGCTAAGCTAATTCACTATAGCTAGACTAGGCCAATGAAGCTAAACTATTAGTTACCATGACCACTGTAATGTAGAAGTGGAGTCTGGATAAGTCATCAACGGCGGCTGGCATAGTCACCTCTGACAGATAGAGGAACGTAGACTCACACACAGCTAATGTAAATCCACAGGTGCAATTTTCCTCTCCTTGATCCCCAAAGGCATGTATGGGCTTAATTATTAAGTTACCCCTGAACAGAAAATGAATCCTGGACTCACTAATTTTAAGAATAAGCACTATGACTAAGAAATGTGCTATGACTTAGTGAATTTTAATCATGTATTGTTACACTTTAATTAATTCCTAAAAATGTGGACTTATGGAATGGCCAGTTAGATTAAAACTGCTTTCACTTAGACTCATTAATCTTCTACATCAATGTCCAGGGAAATGGATGACTGAGCTAACGTTGTTCATCTTGGACTCATGAAAAATTATTCCTGACAATATTTGGGCTATTATAAGCACAATGAACTGTGTTCATTTATTTAAAGACATTGATTCCAAATTAACCAGCTTTCACTAAAAAACTGTTGAAGTGACAACCGAACAGTTAGCATATTGACTGCAAAATTGTATCTAATTCACAATCTGTGCCTTGCTGTCTTATTTAGATCTGTTTATTTTAAGAGCCACAAAGTTAATATCATTAACTTGTTTCCACTGAGAGAAATAGTGAGCATGAAAAGAACCTGAAGGTTGAATGTGCAAGCTTACATGAACATAAAGAGCACCTTCCTATCTTCACAAGGACTTTGCATTAGCTCCCATTTTTTCCATTCATTTCTGTAGTCTAACCCTGATCTGTACCTTCATCTAATGATTTCCAGTACATGCTTAATGCTAAACCGAATCTAAGCTAAATTCACACCATTGTCCTAAGACAAACCCAAAACACAGCACTTCAAAAACTTCTTACGGGGTCCAGGCTTTGTGCCCTTAAGTAGCAGTCAGTCAACACGACGTAGCATATGTTAGAAAAATGGTCACACTAGTGACCACGCTGTTCCCTGCTAAAGAAAATGTTGCAAATCTTTTCTGAATGAAGTAGTAAAAGTTTGCCTAAAAATGCAAAGGTTATACCTTTAGTTTCCCTATAAAACAGAGAGCTGTGGAATGATGCCAGTGACAATTTTGTTCAGTTAATGTATGTTATGAAAGAAACAGCATTATTGAGTTCAGTGCTCTTGGAAACAGTGAATCCTGCTCATCAGTGCACTCACTTTAATATGTTACATAACACTGATACATTGAGTACTTGTACAGATTTTTTGTCAGAAAAGGCTTTTCTGCAGTTGCTATGGACATAAATGAAACACAGCTTGACAATTTGGAAAGTATTCACAAACTAACTTGAGATTTTAGATATACAGCTTTTGTGCAAACATCTACAGGAGTTGTTATATTTAGTAGCTCTCATGTGCTTTCACAGATGTATGCACACATACAATGTTCCTTTCTGCCTTTCTCAGCACCATAAATGTGTCTCCCTAAGCGCTTTCTTTGAGATATTTTTTGTTTTTTTTTCCCTTGTTTTGTTATTTTTCTTTCTTTTGGTTCGATTTCTGCACTGTCAACAGAATACTCCCAGTGGCATTAAACAGTGTTTATTGTGTATTTTAATGTGTAATATACATTGAGACTGCCCAGGGTACAAATCAAGGTGTTTTCTATTCACATTTTATAAGATATCTTTTACTGGTCTTTTTTTTGTTTTGTTTTGTTTTATATTATCTTGTGGCACTGTGATGAGATTTTATTCTACGAGAAGGTAAAGTAACACTTTTAACAGTGAAGGACACAGTCAAGAGCAATATGGGAGTGGAAGTGAAATACAGATCAAGATGGATGAGGGATGAAAAGCAGGCACAAGGACATCAGGACAGAATGTGGGAGGTCGGGTTGTTAGAAGTTTTGAACTGAGGACAAAGAAAAGTAAGAGTGGGTATAAATCAGAAGAAAAATATAGCAACAGAATGAGCAACTGAATCAGTAGTTACTGGTGTTGTTAAAGAGAATAAACAGAACACGAGGGAGAATAATGTTTCTTAGCAAGGATCCTAACATATGAGTTGAGGATGGTGATGGAAATAATTGTGAAGAAAGTGTGTTACAAAGAAGAAGAGAGGACGTGTGACTCCAGACTGAGGACAATGCAGAGCATTCTGTGGTGCTGTGGGGCAATTAAAATGAAAATGACCATGAAATGATTGGGACTGAAAGGTATGCACTCAGAGGGGTTCTTTTTGACAAGAAGAGAGATAACAGGGGAGTTGGTAGGCGGTAGAGGTGTTCTGATAGCACCGGAAGCCCAGGGGGGAGAAAAGGTTGGCACACATTGTCTCTCAGATGAGAAAGCTTCAGTAAGTAGAGCACAAACAACTGAAAAATTAATGATAAAGCCCAGCAAGAAGACGCAATACTTTAACTTTTTAAATCATAATTTGCGGTCATAGTGAGAGGTTAAAGAGTATTCTATTGTAGTATTTGGCTTCCCATGAAATGACCTTTATTTCCAACATATCCATGTCTCCACTCACTGATAAAATAGATTCAGAAACTGCTTGACTGTCATTGACAATGAACATCTGAAACAACTCATTTTGTTTTATAATTGTTTTTTAAGTGTCTAGTAAATCTATTTAACCTTTTTTATCTCACTGGAACCTTTCGAGATTGATATAGAAAAAAAAAAGTATTGTTCTCAAAAAAGATTTCTATAGATATAGAAAAGGTGACAATACTGAAGTTATATTGACCCAGAGTAATGGCAAACTTCAAAGAAATTGTCTTGTTGTTTGAAGCAACCACTGCTGAGTTTTTTAAAGAAGCTGTTCTAATGCCACCCACTGAGTTTGATAGGTGTTTTTTTTTTTGTATCCCACCACCTTCACTGGGTGGAGGGTGCATCCTGGGACAGAACTAGACGTTCTGAAGAGCTTCTCCATCTGCTTTCAGCTGTAGATAAGTTGCTCCTCCAGGGCCTGCGTCAATGGGTGGGTATCACCCGCTCAGAAAGTAAGCTGTGCCCACCCTGGTCTGGAAGCTGCTTTTTTTTATTATTATATTTGACCTCTAAGTGGCTAACTACTATTCCTATTTCGATTTGATACAGTAGATTTGAAACACATAGAGTACTATGTATGCCTTCTCTCCAGCACTTTTTTCAGCCATTACGGCAGTTCAAGTTATTGACATGTGATAACGTGTTTTTCCGAGCCGCCTTTAAACGCAACGAGAGTGGTAAGACGCTTGCGTCGCCCCGCCGGTTTTAACACCTGTGCAGAGAAGAGCTGCTGCTGCATGCTGGTGTTTGTTAGCATTATGACAGCAAACCAGCAAAAAGAAAAAAACTTTGCACAGTTCCCTCCCCTTACTGACCGAGTGATTTGAGCAATGCTGTTGGATCCAGGTAATCGATGACTAAGTGATGTCAGTATATCCCGTTAAGCTTGATAACAAGAACAGGCTACTAATTTTGTTATTTATGTATAAAAGGTGGACTATACTCTACTGGTTACAGACTTGAGTAACTTTTTGGGAAACATGGTACCCAGTAGTTTTACTGCACTGTACTTGTTTTTTTTTTTGAGTAATATTGTTGCTACTCTTGAGTGGATTGGTTTTGCATTTACAGAAATAGACTGTGGTAGTAGGTCTACACCTGCACAGATCCACCACCAGCTCCTTTGTTTTCTCCGCATTGAACAGGAGGTGGTTTGCTAGCACCAGTCCACTAAGTCCTGAGTCCATTGTCTGTTCTCTTAGTACAAACTCAGAGTCTGAACTCAGAGTCTGAACTCAGGGTACAGAGTTATCCTCTTGAGTCTAGCATCTCAGAGTAAGAGCTAGTCAATCTAGAGTGAACTAGATCACAAACAGCTCTGTACATCTTTTGTTTACCTGGGGCTGGTTGAATAAATTATGACCACCTATGGCTTTAAATCACATGTTTAGTCTTTGTGGAAACAACATAAAATAAAACTATGCGCTAGGCTTTCCATGCCTCTTCAAGTGGCTGCTACAATGTGATAAACTGAAGAAGGAAAACATACTGTATTACCATAAATAAATAATAAACATGACAATTTGTGCTATAAAATATGTAATAGTAGAATATAAAGTAACCAAGTCTTCTCTTATTTTCTCCTTTCATTTCCTCTCTACCCCTCCATCTAGCTTGCGAGCTGATGAACCGTGGGATCCTGGCTCTGGTCAGCTCTATTGGCTGCATGTCAGCAGGTAGCCTTCAAACACTGGCCGATGCCATGCATATACCCCATCTCTATATCCAGCGCTCTCCAGTGGGAACGCCGCGCTCGACATGTCCACCCACCAGTCGTATTCCTGGAGCTGACGACTACACCCTTATGGTTCGCCCACCTGTGTTCCTCAACGAAGTTATTATGCAGGTGGTGTCTGAATACAGCTGGCAGAAGTTCGTCCTCTTCTATGATTCCGATTTTGGTGAGTCAATTAACTTTTCTCACCCATCTGTCTTTTATTGCTAACTCTTCTCTCCACAACAATAAGAGACTACATAATGTAAAGCTAATGATTACCAGAGCACAACATAATTGTTGTTTAGAGAGGTGGGGTTATGTGACTTATTTTTTTCATTCGCTGTAATGGTATTAATGACCTCCCTGCAGGGAAGGATTATTATAAATTATTAACAATATAGTGAAATCTAAAACCTTGCTCTCTCCAAAACATGCATATAGAGACATGGATTGATACTATCATATGAACATATTTACTCACAATGAATATATATATATATTCATTGTGCTATATATATATTCATATATATATATATATATATATATATATATATATATATATATATATATATATATATATATATATATATATATATATATATATATATATTTATTTATTTATATATATTATTTATTTATTTATATATATTATTTATTTATTTCTATTTCACTTTCATTTGCCTGCTTGTATGTATGATTTTCATTCACCATTCTCTATTTCCAGGCCATTAACCTTAACATTAAGCTACAAACAGCCTATGTCTCATTTATAATGTGCCCTAGTGCTAGTCGAAAGCATCACACTGCGCAGTATTTTGTCTTTGTCTTTGTTAGTGTGGATGCCTATTCAAAAGCCTATTGATGTGCCAGGATGTTGTTTATCTATCTGTCCAGTTTATTGTGTTCTTTCTGAAGTTGGTCTCTACAGTTGGATCAAGGCAAGTTTAGAATTTGAATAAAAGGAGTCATAGTTAAAATGTTTTATTCACTGCAGATTTTTTTCAAACAATCTGACTAATGAACTGTTTGAAACATTAGTTTCTTTTCTGCCTTTAATATCTGTATTTTAACATCATTTTCCTGTCAGTAATACTTTTTATGCTTATGCTTTGTTTTCTTTATGTCTTCCCTGTTACATCATGTAAAGCTCTTAGGATTACCTTGTACATGAATGGTTCTATATATCTAAACTTACCTTGATCTAAACATGTACTTCTCTGGCAGTGTGTGTTTAGAGACACTGTCCTTTTTAAGGTGAACTTCCATCTGATTCTCAAGTACTTTGCAAAATCTAAACAAGTTTGCGTCCTGAATTAACTCTGTCCAGTGACCGTGGCCACGCCAAGGGGAAACATGCCTCTTTGGATGATGGAATTTAGGATGATTTGTGTTATTTTACTGAAACACACATGGCTTTGCATGTAGCCTAAAAAGTTAAAATCTCCAACCGAAGCATGTTTCATGTTTGCCGTTTTCCTGTATGTAATGAGTATGTAATGCTCGTGTAATAGCTTTATAGTATTTTCTCTTCCATACAGGCCAGGTTTGTGTGTTGCATGATGTACACCTAAAAATTGGTAGCAAAAATAAAACATACAAATACAACAACAACTGTACAGTATTGTATTGGGTAGCAAGTGTGAATGTTTTATAAAGTAACCCTGCTTGAAGTGTTTCTGTAACTTTATGCCTAGTCCTTGCGTGCTTCATGGTTGTCATTATACCATTTATTCACTGTTGTTCTTTGGCTAGCCTCCAATGCCTTAATGGAACAGTTCTGTATAAGTACACTCAGTTATACACAGGTAAAGCTGAACGGTGCTATCCAAGTCTTCTTATTATAGAAGACTTGGATATGGCTTTGGAGGAAAGATTATTGCATGCTTATTAGCTTACCATGCAACAGTGGAGGAAAAAGAACATGTTTAATTTTGCATCGAGTCTCTGAAGCATCATTATGGATTTATTATCCTATTCCACAGATATGTAAACTGTGTGCAGAGTGTTGCAGGTGCTTCGTATTGCTGAAGTTGCTGATACTCTTAGGCGACAATATTTACAATAATGGTGTGCTTGCAGTATTTTCATATCATCTTTTAGGATCAGCCAAAATTGCTCAAACTCATGAAAGGTCTTTAACAACGTCACTCATAGAAGTTCATGTCTGTGCAACAGAAAATGCCAGTAATGAAAGTGTGATTGGTTTTAGCCATACAATTGCACATATGAAAATCAACTGGGTTATAAAAGTGAGACCACTGCTGGCCCGGTGTTCCTGATGGGTTAAAGCTTTCTAACACTTTACATTTTGAATCTCACTTGAATGACTGATGTAAGTGTAGTTGCTTTGCTGCCTAATGGAAAACACTAACTGTAACGCCCTTCAAAAGTAGATGGAGAAAAGAATAGCATTCCTAAAAGTTTCAACTGTAAAGTGGTGAAATGGTTTTCTGCCTCAGGTGATTCTCTTTTTTTTCCCTCCTTTTTGTTGATTTTCCCTTTGCCATAATGGAGCCCCATTCTACCTAGTGAAGTCAATTAACACAATTCTATGCATTGATCTCCAATGGGATCTGGATTTGTTTAGCAATGCTTTCTCCAGACTAACACTTTACAGATTTTAAAGCATTTCATATGTGAATTGAAAACCCCAAGTGACACACATTTCCATTTTTGCCATCTATAGTACCACGCAAAAAACTCAACCTTTTTTTTAAATATATTTATGTTTGGCAACGACAACAAAGTTAAAAAAAATCTACTCAAAATTTCATGATACACCAACATAAAGTAATTCATCTTTGAGAAGCCAACATCTGTACAACATCCATTTGAAATTCAAGGTTTTGGTTATGTGTCTACCAGCTTTGCACATCTTGAGACTGAAATCTTTGTCCATTATTCTCTGTTTGTGCAAAGAATGTCTATGAACATGAGACCTCTGGTCTTGCCACAGATTCTCAGTTGGTTTTAGGTCCAGGCAGTTTTAGTTATAACATGATCTTATGAAAAAGATGAATGGGGCATGAATACTTTTGCAATGATCTGACCTTATATGTTCTGTAATCTGCAGAGGCTTTCAGTACAAAATTTTGTCTCTTTTGCACCAAAGTTGGCACACTCCATTAAGCTAACCATAAGATTCTGGTTAAAGAACTTAACCATAAGGTTGAGAACTTAACCAAAAGGTTAAGATCTGTAGAATTACATTTGAATCACCAACATATATTTAAGCCTCCCAGTAAAGGATTTTCACTCTGACCCTTACTTCAACTAATCAAGTGTAAAATTAGGAACACCTTTTGTCCGTCTCCAGAGAGCCTTTAGTAACCTCTTTTAAATCCCCAAATTTGCCCCATGTGTTGTTGCTTAGTCTTAATATCTGCACAATAGACAGACACATATACATGAATGCACACTCACGCTTGTAACCACACTTAAATTCCTATATCCCCTCTGTGCTCTGTGACCACTGATTCATCACTTGGATCCGGTGGGTTTTGCCAATGGTGTTCTTTCAGCCACAGAAGGCCCTTTAAAGATATCACCATTTCTCCCTAATGACCTCACCCTCGGCTCAAGGAGGGAGAAGAGAGTTTAGAGCACCAGAGAGAGAGAGAAAGTGAGAGAAAGAGAGAGAACCAGAATTTGAAATGGAGTAAAAGAAAGAGAGGGTCTTTTAAGATGATAGCAATGTTCCCAGAAGGCCTTGTCTCTGTACAAGGAGTTCTTTAGAGAACAGACGGTCGAGTGTGTCCTCTCAAATGAAGCTACAGTGCAACTGTCCCACTCCTTATTTTCAGCTCTACTGGTGCGTCCCGGACATTGAGAACACATGTTTTCAATCTCCCCATCTTTTTCACTACTCTCACAGTTTATCCCTGCTTCTTTTTCTTGTCTCTCCTGTTCACAACTCAGGTGTTTCACTTTTTTGCTGTTTTTTTTGTTTTTCAGTGTTTTTTTTTTTTTTTTTCCCAACAAAACCTGAAAGCATGAGTGACTACTTTTATTACCTGCTGTGTGACCTTGCCCATAATCCCATCTGACAGAGGAAAAAATGCAATCTTTGGCCACAAAGCAGAAGTTACCATTTAGTGTTACACTAACCCTGTTTTCAGGTTTCTTTTACTATTTAGTTTTTTTTATCAATGGCATGAAGGTTCATTCATAATGGTCATAAAAGTTAATTAAAAAGCCTTAAATTTAACTGATTGACTTTAACTACAAAAACCCTGGTTAAAAGATGTCTGGGTAGATGGTGTTGACCCTGAGCCGAGGTCCACAAACAGGATCCTTATGCATTTCCCTGGGTAGTGGAAGTGGTGCAGAATAACATGTAGACTCAAGTTCACAGCATTATTTGCCAGTAAGCAAACTTCAGGGGGCCTGTAATGTCCGTCAGTCGCTCAAAGCTTTTCATAACCACAGATGTCAGTGTGACAGACATGGAGTCCTTTAACCCTGTGATGGTGAATTTATTGGGGACCAAGATGAAGCAGGAGGAAACTTCACAGAGCTTCAGATACCTGTCTTCACTCAGATTTCTAAGGCTAGTTGGTCAATACCGACTCTGACGGATGAGGAGGAGACATGGATGGGTCGCTTTGAAAGAACAAATTAACATGTTCCTCTGAGGTCTTATATCTAGGCAGGGGATCTAAGGAGAACAGGGTGGTTGGTGTGTCGGGAGCTTTTGTCGCAGAGTGAAATGTGGATGGGTTGGCGGGAGGTGTGAACGGTTACCTTTCCAACCTGCAGTAGAAGCTGTCATAGGTGTCTGCCAGACAAGGATTCTGTTCAGAGTAAGAGGATGAGCTCCAGTAGGTAGTAAAAAATTGTAAACCATTCCAAGCAGATGTGGGCTTGTCTGCTCAGAAGCTGTTGTCTCGCTTATTGTTTTAGATTTTCTTAGCTGCCCTGATCCCTTTGGTCAGTTTGTTCCTGGCTTACTTACAGGGCCTGATTCTTCCTGCTGTAAGAGTCTTGCTTGAGCCGACGCAGCTGTGAAGTGAACAAAATTGTTATTGTTATTGTTTAGGTGGAAAAGGTCTTTGTCTGGATAAACATAAACTGATGTAAGAGATTCTGCAAACTCACTTAAATATTTGGTTGAAGCCCCATAAACATTCCAATCGTTTTAAGTAAAATCAGATCTGCAACTTCTGCTGGACTGCTCCATCCACTTCCAAACAGTCCTATCCAGCAGGCTTAGAAGTTTCAAATTTCTAGCAGACAATGATCCAAATGCCTCAAAGCGACCCTGTTGACAATATGGTATAATTGTTTTTTAAACCATAACAATGGACCTGTGTGTTTTTTGTCTCTAATTGGACACTTAATATTCTGTCTGTATTTAGGAAGTTTATTGGAGAGGTTTGTACTCTTAAAATCCCTCAAAACAAGAGTCTAGGTGTTTTCCCACATTCCTTATTAGCTCAGTGAGCTGCTTTTTGAGGCTCTGATGTGCAGGGTTGTGGTGGGATTTAAACATTTGGCCAAACAAAGGAGGAGAACTCCCTCTGTCAATAAAAGGTTTTACACTCTATAAAGAATGTACACCAGCCTTTGTTTATGTAAAAGCAGATTCCACCTCCTATCTCTTTCCCTGAGAGCTCTGCGCTCCGATCTGCTAAAAGCAGCTGGAACTCCAGTATTAGAAGTGCGCTCTCCGGGGTGTGTTCACCGAGCCAGGTTTCAGTGAAACTGTGGGCAGATCAATGGAAGTCTGAGTTTATTGAACTGAGAAGGAACAATTCATCCATTTTGTTAGCCAGGGAGCAGACATTAGCCAGGTGGATTGAGGGCAAAGGTGCGCAGAAACCCCCGTTGCCTTCACGAGCATGCCTGCCCATTTACCTCTTCTGTGTCTGCAGTCATTCCCATAGAGACTCACTACTGCACCAACTAAAATGTCAGTAATGTAGAAATTGATAAAAATTTGAGAAAGAATACCTGAAGAGAGCTGGCTGATAGTTATTTTCTTTCTAGAGTAAGAAACCGCAGAATTTTAAATAATTTGTTTTTGTAAAATGCCTTGAGACATTTGTTGTGAATTGGTGCTACGTAGATAAAATTGCATTGAATTGTAGCTCAATACAACTTAATAGTTCATTTCCTATTGGATTTAAACTACTCACCTGTTTAACAGAACCTGGATCACAATTTTTTTTTTTTTTAACAACAGTTATGCAGGTTCATTAGGTGTTTAACTGATGCCTCTTTACTCTCCTTTTAAGTTGTTTGTGGATAAAGGAAGTGAAGAGAACTGATGCATTTACAGAACTATAAGCTAAAAATGAATTGTGAAAGTGATAGTTTTATATTTAAAATCAGTTTCCTTCAACCAAAGAGAGGTTTATGGTGGGAAATGACAGTCATTTCACAAAATATATAATTATTTATAATTTAATTCAATTTGATTTATTTATATACTGACGCATAGAAAAGTCAGTTCAATTCAATCACACGTGCATTCCAATTGTTTATAGTTATCAAACAGGACATTTAGCTCAGTTATTTCTACACATTAGTTTAAAACTTTCTGTCTAAGAAAACCAAACAGATGGCATAATCAGAGTTTTAAAGACTGATGATGATAAAGAAAAACTTCGATGGATGGAGACAAACGAAAGCACTCATTCATAAAGCATAAAGGAACCTCAAACTTCATACAAAGCAGTCATGCTTCACTCCGAATGGTTCCACTTTGGAGCAAAGTACAAAAGAAATTTGAGAATGAAAATGTATCAAGTAAAAAAAAAAAGCATGGAGAAAAAAAGCACAGGTGTCTAAGGACATAGCAGGTGTCTATGGACTGAGTAATGTAAAGGATCAACACAAAGCCAACTCAGCTCCTGAAAACCTCTTACCTAGGGGTGTAGGTTCTACCCTTGTGTTATAATAATAAAATAAACGTGCAGGTCAAATCTTTAGAAAAGCTGAACAACACAACATCCTCAATTGTAATTTAATCTAATAATTAATACAAGTTTTCTGTGAAGGCTTCAGAGGTGTGTTGGTGAACAAACATTGCTATGAAGACCAAGGAGCACACCAAATAGGTCTGAGATAAAGTTCAAGACATCATCCATCATCTAAGCTGAAAGGCTGAGCAAAGAGCATTAACTGGCATTAATACTTTTGCAATGTACTCTGTGTTTAAAAACTGGTCAGTGAGTTGTAACGTGGACTGAATGAAAAGGATTTCATTAATTTGTGAGACATTTTAATTAGCTAAATTCAAAGATAACAATGACTGATATAATGAAAATGTGGTGAAAGTGGTTAGTTTAATTAATCTAATATGCAGTACTCCAGAAAGGACTACACAAAGATCCAGTGGATGCTTAATTGTAGTGCAGTTTATTTGAACTAAGTAAGCATTTATCTAAAATGCATTTTTGCAACTTTTTACAAATAATAATGCAATACTCTGAGCAACTTGGGTGCCATAAAGCCAGAGAAACATTGCTTGAAAAAATGATAAACTGACTACAGGATGAGTGGGCAGAGAAAATGGTGAAAAATTATAAGTCTATACAGTTTAGCTGTGTGAAAGACAAGTTGTTGGTGTAGAGCAGTGTATGGGCAACTAGAGATGATTTGAGAAAATATGAAAGGTCATGCACACCTGAAAGGTGCCAAGCTTTTTATAATAGAGTGTCGGGTTTTTACAAGTGATTAAGCTGTCTGTGGGGACTTCAGGAGTTTGAAGCCAAGAGGCTTTGAGATAAAAGGAAGTGAACAGAGGTAAAAGAAGAAAAAATGAAAAAGAAAAAAGGTGGAAGGAGATGGATTTTTAACCAGAAGAGGATTTAAAGCAATGGACATAACTGATGTGTGATGCTTCAAGGCCTAAAACTTCATTTTTTCCCCCATATGGGGATAAATACCCACAACCGCAGTAAATTCCTCACCGAGATCTTGGTTCCAAAACACGCTTGGTCAGAATTTCAGCTGAGAAATTAATGCTTTTGACCTGGGCTCGCTAGAAATGCCAAGTGTTCCATCTGAGGATAAATCTTTATTTTTAAAAATCACTGCCTGTGAGCCATGGAACAGCAAAATGCCTGAGGCAAGGGTAACGATCACCAGAGGTAGCTGCTGAGGGAAAGACAAAACAAGCAGCGTTAACACCAAAACAGAACAGGTTGCAGATATCTTAAAAGGTTTTTCAATTTGATGGATTTATCTTTCGATCTTCATAACTCCCCACTGTATGTTCTACAGTAAATATATTTTTGCCCATTTTTACGCTAACTGTTGTCAACAGACTCACACTTAGGCCTGTCACAATAAACAATAAATCAATTAATCGCATGATAAATTAAAAGAAACTCAGTAATTTTCATTTGCTTGACTTATTGTTTTTTGTTTTTTTTTAACCAAAAACTGAGTGATACAAATCTTAAGTCTCGTGCTTTGGTCTCAACTATCCCTTTCTTTGAAAGATAATTTTGACTTAATCATTTTATTTGTTGTTGGCTTCATAATTTGTTTTATTATTTATTTTGGATATTTGCAGTTTCTGTATTTAAATGGTCATTAGAATTTTATACTTTATTGATCCTTGAGAACGTGTTATTATCATTACTACTATTGCATTATTATTACTACTACAATACTATGATACTACAGTATTATTGTTAATCGCAATAAGTTCTGGGGCAATCTATCTCTAGCAAAATTTGTTATCATGACAGGCCTACTCACACTTTTACAATGCTGCTACAACTAGTCTGGTTATTTAAAATGCATTTGTACATGCATTTGTGTGGGCGAAAGCTCGGTTGGAGACTGAAACTTCAAGATGGAGTATTGACTAAATAGGCGGCGCACTGTATGAGCAAGCATCCCCTTATGGCTGCCATAGGAAATTCAAGGATTTCTCAAACATGAGAATATGAGACGTGTTGAAATGTTATTTCAGTATTTGCACATAGTTGTAGCATGACCATTTGTTGAACTGCAGGAATAGACCCTTTAGTTGCAGTACAGCAGAGAAACTGTACTCTGCAGTTATTTATTAGCTCCTATATAAAAGCCAAGGTACTGTATTACATGTTCCCGTGGATTTTTTTATTTGAGTTGCTTAATTTAACACTTTATTGAGGGAACTGATTTTCTTCTTCAGCTTTTTGTGTATTTCGTGTTGTTTTTGGATTAATGGCTTCTTCCTCTCTTAATGTGATGCATTTTACCTTAAATTCTTTACAGTGATGCTTGTAATCTTTGCTTTGGTCCTTTGATTTGCATGTTTTGCAACAAAGCAAGATGTGCAAATCTCTCTCTCTCACCCCAACATTATCGTTCGTAATTACCTGACCTACAAACTAAATGTTTAGTCTGAGTTAACGGGCAGTTTTGTGAAAACAAAGGTTAAATGTTTAATAAATTTAATAAATGTTACACCACTGGGCATAATTTGTTTTACCATATTATTAAATGCTGAGCCCATTTCTGGCATTAAATGGATAGACCAAGGACAGCAGGTTACACTTATACTTCTCAATCAAAACTGACATTTAGCAGCAAGGATTCCATGATACTAAAAAACTCCCATTATGATGATATAATGAACAATCAAGCACACCCAGCCTGAGTGCAAGCATCAATCACTGGGGATTTTAGGGAGCTCTTGGAGTTCAGGATGGACTGGCGAATGAATCTTTTTCAAAAGTGACAAAATAAACAAGTAAACATTATGTGAAAGCTATAAGCCTATGCAGTCTGGCAGTATGAAAATATAAAATACATTTTTTTTTTCTCTGCAAGTCAGAGAAAGTCAATAAGAACTGGGGAAATAAGAATAAGAGCTTCTGACAGACATCCAGGAAGTTGCAAAGATGTAAGTTGTTTTTTTGGGTTGTTGTTTTATGGTAGACTTAAGTAGTTTAAATAAGGTGAACAGGAGTAAACAATCTTTTGAGTTGATGTGTGGTCATGGTGTTAATGGACCTATGCACTTTCTTGGAGAAATATTTCTTAAACCAATGATTTCCTGGGTGGGCAAGAACGGTGGCAATTTTACGCACCTTTTTTTTTTTTTTTTTTTTTTTTTTTTCATTGTCTTGTCCTGAAGCACCTTGATGGAAAGTGTCTCAAAGTCAATGATAGGCTCAGTGGACTAGTACATGCTCAAGCTTTGTCCTTTGAAAAGGAGGACCATCCAAGATAAAATATTCAAGCTCCAAGAATAGAATATTTGCATGTGGAACACCAATTTTGCAAATTGACCTTTGGGTGATTGGAAAAGAGAAAGAAGAGAGGGAAAAAACAATTACCATAAACATTTTATATTTTTGCATGTATTTATTTTTTTCTAAGATACTAATACATTTACAGTCAAAATTGTGTCCTCTGGTCCCTATTTAGCAGACTAAATTCAAGGTATTATTTATGTTTTGCAGTCTTTGTGACCTCTGTGGATTTGTATGTAGAGGATTTTGCTTTCAGAAGCACAGTATTTGCACAGTGTCTCTCCTGCTGATATCACAAAAAACCTCAAAATTCTGGCCTTGATGGAATCACTCCATCACCAAAGCACTTGTGGCCTTAACAACTTTAATCAATCCTGTTAATTGCTCATATGTGACACTGGCAGTGACAGCAGTGTCATCCATTTTCCATATCAAATAGATCATTAACTTGATGCTTTACATACTGAAGTTTAGCTCGGTTGAGCTCTCTTCCTTTCTCTAGCTCCTGGTGTCACTTTCTCTCTCTCACTGTTGCCAGCATCATTAGCAGTGGTCTCAACCAAAGTGCTTTAATTAGGATTACCTTGACTTGCAATGTAGCTCATTAAGAGCAGATGAGTCACTGTAAAACATTAACACTCGCGTCCTGGTTTTGTGATCATACAAAAATAATTTCTAATAGGAGTAATCATAGTGGTTGGTGCTTGAATGAAGGTCCTTTTCCATCTTAGTCAATTATTTTATCAGCGTCCCAATATAAGATATTGTGCAGCGATACTATTGAGACAGATTTCTACTTAATTTGACAAATATTCACAATAAAAATGAGTGTATTTCTGCAGGACAAGTTTTAAAGTTCTTACACATAGGAATAGTTTATTTAATTATATATTGTATATGAAGAATATAAAGACTGTGACACATTTTTAATTCAAGTACTGCAGTCTGCTGCTGCATAGAGATTAGTTTTGTTGTTGTTTTTTTAAATAAGTCACTACTGTGATCAAATGGTCTATGCCAGGATCACAGTAGCCCGAGCCAATGCCCAGCAATTTTTGAAACATTTCCAGTGCTGTGTCTGAATCTAAAGTATGGGTCATTACAAGGCCAACCTTGATGATGTTTAGTAGGTTATTCATGCATTTTGTTCTGGTGTGTTAGAACAGAGATGCATCCAAATGTTGTTGTAGAGTAGAAGACTTGAATGGAGAGTCCTGGTATGGAGCCCATTTGAACACGATTAGCCGTATTTTTTCACCTCTTAGCACGTCATGGGTGGGACTCATTTTAAACCTTTAAAATGAGTCTTCACATCTCTTAAGTTTAGAAAATAAATAATAATATACACACTTATTTATTAATTTTTGATGCTAACATACTCTAAGTGTGCGATCCACAAAAATGCCAAATAAGAATTGCTAAATTGCATGAACAACAAAAAATTGACATGGGTCTGCAACTTTTGGCACTCCGTCCCCCACTAGCCACATACTCTCCAACTCAGTCAACCCAGTATTACTTTTAATCTTACTTTGCAGTTTTTAAAAAAAGGGATATTACTTATGTGTGCAATAGAGCTCTGGAACCAACGTCACTACCTATGACGTTTACGTCTCGCGCAGTCGCTTGGCGCCATCTTTAAAGGCCACAGACCAAAACAAACTTTATTCCGGCGTTTTCATTGTGTTGCCCACCGCAGTGAAGTTGTTTTGAAGTTGGATATTGGATATCCGAGCTCCGAGGAGTAAGGGGCATTTAGCTCAAGGTTGATCCGATTTATGAACGCTAATTCTGGCCACCTGCTCTCTACTGCTCCCTCCTCAATCGCTTGGAGGTTCACAAAGGGACCGTCAATTTCCGAACACTCCTGTAAATAAATGCCTTGCCTTGTGACCATCTGATACAAAAAAGTGGTAATTCATTGCTATTACACAGGGCACATTATTTTCTATTAAAATTGTCTGTCATATTCAATATTTTAAATAATTTTAATATTAAATGTGTTTTCTTCATTAGCTTCTAAATCTTGTGCCCCATTAACTCAAAATCAGTGGGAAATTGTTCTACTAGAGTGTATAGATGAAGCACACTCATCTTTATTACAGTTTGACCCCTTTCTTAATTTTTCACAAAAAATCATTTTATATTTAAATATATATATATATATATATATATATATAAGTTCATAAAATGCATTACCTCAGAACGTTTGTTATCAGTAATGCTGTCAGTAATGTTCAATTACATAAAATTCTAGGACAGGATCTATTTGATTACAAGTTCACTTCTTAACTGAAATATGTTAAATACAACAAATATTTACTTAAAGTGTGATCTATTTCATAACATTTACTTGTCACTTTCATTGTTTACTCTGAACTGTTTAGTTTCACATTAAATGTTTAAAGATGGGCTCTTTCATCTGGCTTGATTGTTTACATTAAATGTTTACTGCAAAATGTCTGATTATATAATTGTTTATTTTAATCACATAAAATGTTTATTTAAATATATAATATTTCATTACATGTATGTTTATTACCTGAAATAATAATAATAATTTAAAAAAAAACACAACCACATTTTCTCCTCATAATAACTTATTACAACATTGAGGTTGGAAAATATTCTTGTGCAGAGTACATTTCCTTTTTTGTTTGTTTTACCTTTAATGTCTCTTTGGTACCCAATGGTGTTCTGGTTTCTGGTGGCTGTTGATGTTCAGTTTTGTTTTCTAAATAACGTGGCACAATATTAAAGTTTCTTTGTGGTGTTTTTCATTTTGGTTTAATTGCATGACTATTGTCTGCTCTCTGGAAGCATTAATCTGTCCCATGAAGACATATTTTTTCTGCACAATTTGTGGAACATGCAGCAGATAATTATAATCAGCATCACTTTTTCTGGGCTACATATATGCACTCTTGCAAGTCATCCAGACCTAATGGCGTTATGCTGCAGTAAAGTGATGATGTACTGTAATTACTTATTAATTCTGCAGCTCAAACTCAGCATTGTTGAAAGATATTTTTAATCTACATTATCTTATATTTTTATATGTTCCAAATATTTGACAAGCAATGTCTTCTGTCTTTATATCTATACTTCTCAACATGGTGATCAGACATTTTTGCTTGCCAGTTTGCACCTGCATTTCAGAGGTGCTATAAAAAGTTGCGAAAATAGCACTCACAATGTGGAGCATTGGGAGTGGTAAATCAGTACATTTGCATATATTCTTCCCCAAATTCTTTACTTTCTGATGTTGAGCAAATGTTTTGCATATTTATGAAACTCATATGCTAAATTTATTGTGTTCACTGTTCTTCTCATCAGTGTTGTAGTACTCGAGACCGGTTTCTATAAGATTTTTTGATGGTCTCGTCTCAGGCTTGACTGCATCTGGTCTCGGTCTCGGGCGCTGAGGACTCAGGATTTTATTTCAAGACCAGCCAAGACCGCAACTGTGGAAATATCACTAAACTTACAGCATTCTGTCCAGTTTATTGGTTAGCATGTTTGTTTTCAATAGATTCAAAACGTACCGATTAAAATCCAAGCAAATGCCCAGGGGATTATCTTTTTAATTGGTTAAATTTATTTCAGCTCTACGTATTTAATATCTGGGTGTTTTATGGGAATGTGACTCTCTCAGATCAATTTGATTAGCAATTTTGATCATATTTTACATTTTATTGTGTCTTGTGGCGCGGGGCGCTCGTCTTGGTCTTGACTCGGTCTCGATACAGTCTGGTCTTGGTCTTGTCTTGGTTTCAGGTTAGGTGGTCTTGACTACAACACTGCTCCTCATTTTGCTGATGCAAACGTGTTTGCAGGATTGTACATGCTATTAAGTTAGCACCAGTTTTGTACGTGCAAACCTTTTGAAGATCAGGATCCAAGTCGGTCATGGCTTCAAACTGTTTGAGAAAGCCTGTCTTTTTAAGCTTCTGATAGATGAATTAGCAATACAGTTGAGTAGAGGGACATTTGTGGATTTAGTAAGAGCACACCTGAACATGTTATGGGCAAATAAATAATGAATCAACCAATATATTAAGAAGGCAATTGTGAACCTTTACAAATCAGGTTCATCCCTGAGAACAATACCAAATACATGAAGTGCAATGTACATATGTTCTAATTATATTTAATGGGCATAAGCCCCAGGTAATATCCATCCATCATATTGGTTGTTTGTCCCAGTCATGAGCATGCTTTGGAGTGAAATGTAACAACCTTATATGATAAGTGAAAGATGATAAAATGCTGGCTGAAGCTGCTAAGAGAAAACTATCCCCAGTGAAACTAATTTTTTACTACATGGGCTCAAAGGACACTCATTGTGATAGAAGAAATTAGAATAAGTGAGAAAGCAACATAAATGCCAGAAAATGTTTTGCAGTTCACAGGGACAAACACCTTATCTAATGATTTAAAACTGGTCCCAGCTTTCCTGATTAGCCAATCATTAGCTGCCTTTTATGTATCCTCAATTATTGTTTTGACTTGCTAAGTAGATGGTTTATGTACAGAACGCTGATATCAAGTTGTATTCTTAGACAAAGTAAGTTCGGTTCTGTTCAGCTTTCCCAACTTGTAGCATTACAGAAAAAGTTATGATTACAATTTTCAAGTAGTTCTATACTGCAGTGTCAGCAACTCTTTTCATCTGCAGCAGCTGCTGCCGAGAAAACCACTGCTGCATGCTAAATCTAATTCGGGGAACAATACCAAAAAAGCAGACCGTGAGGATCTCGGAACTTGTGAAAGTGGGCACTTCAGAAATTATAGAAGAGTTTCTTAGAGAAGCCAAAAAACAAATAAGACTGTTTAATATTATGTAACAAAGCTGTTTAATTTTAGAACACAATGGAAATCTAACAAGTACTGCAGATTAAAAGTATTTAAGATGCTCAGAAATCTAAACTTTACTGCATAACTTGTAGCTTTTGCTATTTAGGGATAAACTTTATTAAAATATTTATTTAAAAATCAGTCCTTCAATAGTTGTATAAGATAATCAGTATTTCAAAAGAGCTTCTGCTTTATAAACAATATAATTTGCTATTAATTTAATGTTAAAAAATTTGCTTTTTTTTTTTCTAACGAACTGCCACGAAGTATCAGTCAGAATTTTATCTTTTTTTTGATTGTCTGTTTTTTTCAACACCAATAACAACAACAAAAAGAAACTCACCAACTGCACAATTCTTGTTGAGTAGTTGAGTAAGATAAGCAGTATTTCAAAAGAGCAGAAGAAACCTTATGCATTTTGAACAATAACAATATTTGTTGTTAATCTGTTGCTAAGAGATGGAAGTGTTTTCTGGTATCCAAGTGCCAAGAAGTAAACTGCTGGTTTTTACTTTTGCAAAATTTACCAACTGTAAATATCTTGTGTCTAAGCAGACGAGCAGTATTTCAAAAGAATGTATTTTTATATACAATGATATTATTGGTTATTAACATAGTGTCAAAAGATGAGCAGTTTTCCTGCTAACGAACTACCATGAAGTAGAAATCAGATTTTTACTTTTAGTGTTATAGGTTTTATAATATAGTCAACATCAATGAGAAAAAAAACAACAAAAAAAAAAAAAAAACATTTCCACTTTTCTGCAAAATTCACTTACTGCACAATTCTTAAGTAGTTGTATAAGATAAGCAGTATTTAAAAAAAAACATCTTTATAGACAATAATGTTACTTGTTATTAACATAGTGTCAAAAGATGAGCAGTTTTCCTGCTAACGAATTGCCACGAAGTATAAATCAGATTTTTACTTTTGTGCTGATTATCTGTTTTGTAATATATTCAAAACCAATGACGCGAAAATTGAAAAAACATTTCCACTTTTCTGCAGAATTCACCAACTGCACAATTCTTGTTGAGTAGTTGGGTAAGATAAGCAGTCTTTCAAAAGAAAAGAAGAAACCTAATGTATTTTGATCAATAACAGTATTTGTTGTTAATCTGTTGCTAAGAGATGAATGCATTTTCTGGTATCCAAGTGCCAAGAAGTAAACTGCTGATTTTTACTTTTGCAAAATTTACCAACTGTAAATATCTTGTGTCTAAGCAGAAAAGGAGTATTTCAAAATAACCTATTTTTATAGACTACAATATTACTTGTTACTAACTTAGTGTCAAAAAGATGAGCATTTTTCCTGCTAACAAACTGCCACGAAGTATAAATCAGATTCTTACCTTTGTGTTGAATATCAGTTTTATAATATATTCAACATCAATGACAGAAAAAACACAAACATTTTCACTTTTCTGCAATATTTACTAACTGCACAATTCTTGTTAAGTGGTTGTGTAAAAGTACTACTAAGTAATACTACAGATAAGTAGTATTTCAAAAGAGCAGAAGAAATCTTTTGATTTTTGAACAATAATATTTGTTGTTAATCTGTTGCTAAGTGATGAATGCGTTTTCTGGTAACCAAGTGCCACGAAATAAACATCTGATTTTTACTTTTGCAAAATTTACCCACTGTAAACTTCCTGTGTCTCTCACCGCATGTTTCTGGCCAAAAACCAGTTTCCTGGTAAATGACAGGCAGGCCTCTGCAATGGGAGGGTGGAGAGGGAGGATTTGCATAATCTGAGTCAGAACTTTCAACTTGTTATTCCCAATCATTAATCAGATTGTTATGTGCTAAACCACCTGCTGAAGTGAATAGTGCAATCGTCAAAACTTCCAGCACTCTTCAAGAAAGTGGTCACAGGGAAAAGGCGGCTTGTCTCTGACCTCTTGCATTATAATTAGATAAAATGAACGAAAAGGTGTGGAGGGCTTTCATGACTCTGTTCACTGTAAAAGGAGTATCTAGACATTTATTTTAGCCATAAACAAAAAGAAAACAAAATATTTCAGAAAACTGGTCTATTGGCCTTCTCACTTTACATCCTCTCCAGTGTAAGGGAAAGTCATTTTGAAGAAGTAAATGGTTTACAGGATGTCGGGATGCTGTTTCTGGCTAAGCTCTGGCTATACATATTTTTGACAACCTCAAAGTCTCAAATCAACTATTATGGACACCTGTGTGGTTCTTATGATACCCAGAATTGTCTGCTGTGTTTCCAACTGGAACTTTTATGATGACAGACCTGTGGTCTACAAAGTGCCAAGCTCAGGAAGTTAAAATTCTGCAATTTGGACTGACTATCTCCATTAGTGAAAGAACAATAAGATCATTTGGCACATTTTGATAATTCTTAGTGGCATTCGTCTGTGAACCAGATTTTACAATAAAAATCTAGTGAAGGATAAGAGGCATGAACGATTTTAACCGCTGCATTTATTTTGCCGCAGGATCTGAGAATCCAGGCGTGGCAACAACATGCGGAAAGTATTTGTAGGTAACTGGCACATTGTGACTCACAGGTAATATATGCAAGTAGAGACATTACAGAAAAAAGGTATAAAGCTCCAGTATAATCACAAAGATGATTTGTGATGAGTGAAATATCACCCGCATGTATGCAGAAGTCAGTAAAGTTTTGATTCTATGTTTCACACCAACAATTAGAATATATTATTTTTATTGTTGGATTAGTTCAGTGTTTCTCAATTCCAGTCCTCAGGCCCCCCTGCTCTGCATGTTTTAGATGTACCTCTATTCCAGAACAGCTGATTCAAATGATTGCATGACCATCGAGTGCTACAGAAGCCTGTTAATCACCCACATATTCAATCCAGGTGTGTGGCATAAGGGAAACACCTAAAACATGTAGGGCAGGGGGGCATGAGGACCGGAATTGAGAAACACTCGATTAGTTGATGCTTAAGACTAATGTAATCCTTCGTGAAATTATTATAGTCATCGACATCAAAATGGTCCAATACCATTTTTATTTATTTTTTTAACTGGGTTAACCTTTTAAGCTGATGTCACTTCAAATTTATGTTCTCTTAGGACAAATATTTCTTGTGAAACAATCAACACATCTGCAATCATTCCATCACCGACAATAGACTCAGCACACTCATGATTAAAAATGGCGTATGACAACTATCGAGCAATGTCATAAATGTTCAGAAATAGTTGCACAATAAAATGTTTGCTGGGACAAACATTTCATCGACCCTCACCCGTCTTCCTCTGGCTACAGCACAATGTCTCCATTTCCTCAAACACCTCATCCTCTTTTCAAGGTTTGATACTGCTAAGAGTGGATGCCTTTTCAGTCACTGCTAAAATAAAATTGCTTTCAGATGTTTGTGACGTGACTCAGCAAGGATTTATACTCTCTGGCACAAGGAGTGCTTCGCAAAACACTTACGGTAATACTAACTGAAGTCTTCAGACTAAGAAACAGGCACATGTCAGGGATAAAGTTATTGGAAATCTTAAAGACCTACAGTTTTCCCCACTTCAGCTTGTAGTTGTGCACTCAACAAACATGGACCTGCCGAAAGTTGACTATATAATAACGACTATGTAATAAACTCAAAGGTTCATTTCAAATCAAATGTTGATTTATGTCTGATTAATATTTTAACGACATTGTCAATAAACTGTTTGTGGGTGAAATGTTTGTCTGGCACCCTTTCTGCATTCAAGATTGAAGACAGAAATATATTTAGTTCTGATGAATACACTATGTGGACAAAATAAATTGTTGATCAGATTAGCATGATGAATGACATTTGATTTAGATGTATGCACTGAGCGAATGAGAGCTTATGAATAAGAATATTTGCTGAATTTACTCATGCAGAGAGACAACACATTTTCCTCGACAGAGAAAATGAAATAAAGTCATTAGTGATTGCTTTCATATTTCTATCCGTGATCAGTTTATTTATTCTAATATATTTAATTTTGAACCCCATGTTTCTCTGTTTGCAAATACCCTGTAAAGAACATTAATGTTATGGTAAAACCAAAGTTATGGTCTCTTGTGCTTATGTACTTTTCTCTTTTTCTTCAGACATCCGTGGTATTGAGGATTTTCTGGACCGTACCTCTCAGCAAGGAATGGACGTATCCCTTCAAAAGGTGGAATCTAATGTCAACATGATGATCACAGGTCTTTTCAGAACAATGCGTGTAGAGGAGCTGCATCGATACAGAGATACGCTACGGAGAGCAGTGTTGTTCATGAGCCCAGCTACTGCGAAGGCTTTCATCACAGAGGTAAGGAAGGATGGTTCTTTTGCCTGTTTTGCATTTATGTTTCACTAAATGAGTGGATTATCAACATACTATGAACTGAAACTTTTGTCTGTGTGTGAATAACATTGTAAGCAGAAGTTTTCATTTAAAATATATTCACTTTACAGTGTTTTAAGGGATAAGACGACAGGATCTAAATGTTTTGAGTGTAATTAGATCAGTGAGAATTAAAAAAAACAAAAAACAATTCTTATCTGATTGCATTATCATAGTCATGTTTTATTGACTTAACTGCACTGTTTATATCCTAGTAAATATCAGTTATAAAGGTTTTAATGTTAGCTCCTCATCATGCTACTAATTACATTATCTAAAAAATAGGAAGCCACTGGAGCTTTTACTGTGATGCCCTGGATCTGCCAGTAGAGTATTAATATAATAAATGTCTTTCTCTCCCCTACTACTTCGGGGTCCATTGTAAAACAACTCAAATTAAACGAGAATATATATCCCATTTACTGTACATTACTTTGATTTAATTTACCTTCTCGCATATGTTCCAACTACTTCCATCCAAATACTACAAATCTGCATCCAGCATATACCCCTAAGCCCCACATCCCATCAAGCTTTTTATCGCTGCAGAAGACAATTAGAGAAGTTCCTTTGCTCTTATACATAAATGATATGGAGGTCATGGTTGAAAGCAATAGGCTGCAGCATTAGTTATGAATTCCTAATTTGTAGTTGTAGGATGGGGCTTAATCCCATGTGTCATGTTCTCATCTCAGTTTAATTAAAAGTGACCTCGGAAAGAGCAATCACAATCTAATTTGGCTGGAGGCGTGACAGGGAGGGGTGAAAGATGGGGTGTTATCGTGTGAATGTGAGTGTGTTCACAACAGTGTATGTGGGTTTGAGTTTTTATACATTGGCATCATGGAATCAAATCTGAAGCTGTGATTTTGTTTTTTTTTTTCCTGGCTATGTAGCGGTCTTTGATATTAAGTCTAAAGGTCCAGGATATCCTGAGGGAATCTTTAAAGTCTGCTTAAAAACATTAATAGGCTGTCATATTTTAAGAGCAATTTTAAAGAAAAACATGTTTATGTATCCTTTTTTTTTTTAAACTTTGAGTTCAAAGAAAAATATCTTCCCTTGAGCACTTTTGATTATTAGTCCTTGTACTATTTGTCACAGAGTGCCTAAAACAATCAAAAGTGGTAGCACATAATGGGGAAAAGAGCAGAGGTTGTAAATGCACATGCAGGCATATGGAAACATGTACAGTGAACCCCTGATACAGAGCAGAGGAGTCTCATTCCAATTCTTCTCCATGTCCACATTGCAAATAAATCATACATGTGCAAAGCTGAGAAACGCTATCACTCAGTGTTTGCCACACTTGCAATTCCAACTCCTGACTCGCCAAGGGAGCAGGTCTCTGAGTGAGATAATTTTTTTCTTTTACCTGTATGACATGGTCACTAACCAAGCTGTACAATTGTAATTAATAGGAATATTCAACTGCAATAGCCATTAACCTAATGATGGCTACGGCATCCTTAGGTAAATTATTGTAGCATTAAACAAATTTAAATGAAAATGTAAAAATTTGCATAGAAAGACAAAGACAAAACCCTTAAGAGCCAATTTAGGCAATTTATCTGCAAAATAGTTCATTTTGGGTTTAGTTACATTTAACAATCCCCTCTAAAACTTGCTTGTTTTAATTGTTCACACACCAATTACACTTTAATATACATAAATACACAGCATAAACCATCTTGGCACTACCGCAAAAGCTGATATCCACAGTTTGTTTGTATTTGCTCTTGAGCTTACAGCCAATTAGCGGCAAGGAAAATCAGTAATATTTAATGGAAATTAATATTTCATATATAGGTAAAATAATATTTTAGATATGCTCTATGAAAAAATCTGCAAATAGGCTCAAATTATTTGGAGTTGTGTTCCACAGAAAAATCTGCAAATTAGTTAATTTGCAAATACTGAATCGCCAATATTCAACTGCTATTAGGCCATGGACATAGTCTTACAATGAATGACAATTCTTTGGCAGATGTTAATGGGACATTTCAGGGTTGAGGTTAACATTTTGCCCAAATATTGTGCTGGAAAAAGGGCAGATCATCAAGGATAAAAGTTGTAGTGAGTTTAGGAAAGGCCAAATTGTAATGGTTAGCCATCTGAGTCAGAGAATCTCCACAGCTGCAGCTCTTGTAGGGTGTTCCAGACCTGTGGTGGGCAATATGAATTAAGAGTCCAATTTGCATATCTGGTCAAGTGATCCAGGCTGCAGTGGGAGAGAGACAAACACATTCTAAATATGTATAGAACTACAATTTTTAAAAATAACATTAGGTGACTAAGGCTGTTGGATCCAAATGCAGGGATTTATTTTAGTGCGATAACGATGTCGGTGAAAAAAAAAAAAACAAAACATCTGTTTGCATCATACTTTATAACTGAGGGCAGGATCAGCAGTAGCTTTGCACATGCATGATTCATTTTCATTGTGAACATAAAATTAAATGGACATGTTCTCTACGATGATTGCAGGATGACTGTGACTACAGTGATTGGGAAGTGGGAGGAGCTTCCAGTAGCACTCGCTGGTTGCTCTGGACAATTACCTCAGAGCTTTCATGTCTTGGTACCAAAGTCCCCAGTAACAAAGTCATTAGATTTGTCGCTCGTCGCTTTAAAACAAAAAAGTCACTTGAAGGGTCTGAAAAGTTACTAAATATATTTAAACATGGTAACAGTGGTAATGAAGTCCATGCCTCAAGAGAAGTACAAAGGGGACCGACACTGAAGGAGTTGAGCCCCTTCAATGATGGCCCCTCTTTTGCCAGTTGCTCACAATGTTATACTTGCTAGCTAAAAATGGTTAAAAACAATAGAAGTCAGTCAAACGGAGCCAGAATGGTTCTAATAAGAGCCCCAGCAAATGGGATTACACAACCACTGATGGGACATGGGGATTGGGTGAGTTAATGTCATGTTCTGAGAAAACCTGGGGGGAAAAAGGCTAAAAGAAATACATGAACAGGAAAATAGGCGAGTCAACTCGCCTATTGGTTGGAGGAATAGCTCAAAGATAAAAATTATAACATTGTACAAAGTCAAAAACATTTATTATATAATGTTATTGGGTATAAAAAAATTATTGTGATTTCTGCATTAAGCAGCAATGCACTCTGTTTTGATGTACCGCAATTGTGAGCAGTGACATTGGTAAATGAAAAAAGTTTAAACCCATTAAACTGCCAAAGTGGCTGAAGTAGCCTTCATAACTACAAATAACACTGAGTGGAATCATTCTTATAATCATTCATCAATTTTTACAACAAAATATTATTCACAACAATAATTGAACATGTTTTTAGCTGTTGTACAATATGTACTCTGATAATTACTTTTGTGTGATACTGAGACTCTTTTCACCCTTTTTTAAAAGATTTCTATTTAAATGACTGTAACATAACAGCCATTTAATCAACATGAAACATAACATGGAGAGTTTTTGGAATTTGAGTCTGAAGTTTGGAAAAGAGTGGTGTGTAAGACTGATGATTACAGATTTCAACTTCTTTGTTCCTGCCAGGCAGGTGGAAATGATCAGAGTGACAGACTAAAGGGTTAAAAGATAGATAGAGACATGTGGAGATGCTCAGAGATAAATGGGACCTTGTTTTTCGCCACATCACTTATTGGTACGGTCATTTTTCTCAGGAATCACCTCCCCTCCAGATGCATTAGGGCCTGATGGTAAATGTGAACTGAAAGCTGATCCAAATGACTTGGCAAGAAGAGACAAACAGATGATTAGAGGGATCAAAGAATAGAATACATTCATGGGTGTGTGGAAATGCCTGAAATTATTTGTGTCTGACTGTAAAGGAGTGCTTTCTTTTTGGTTTGTTTATTGAAGCTTACTTCAAACAAACAATAAGGATATACGAAAAGACGCAGTGACCCATTTTTTAAATTTATTTTCAGAATTGTCTTTGACATGTGCCTGAGCATTTGAAACTGTGGAAGGAGAAGGTAAAAAAATAAAAAATAAATACATAATGGAAAGTGACTTTGTTTGATATTCATATGGTCAGTCTGTCCTGAATTACTAGTCTTTGTTTTGATTGTATTAAAATTGAATAAAAAACTGAAGTCTCAAATTGGACACGATCTAATTTGAACAATTGGATCACAATAATAACAGTTATTATTAATACAATATCTATTCTATATTGTTAATATATAAATAACAATAATTATTTTTGTTGCCAGGCCTGTTATACTGATTGATTCATAAAAATGATTTCAACATTAGAACATTTAGTTATAACGTTAATATTTCTGGTGCTTTCCATACATCCATCCATATGTCCACAACATGCAGAGATCCTTATCCACAGACGCTCTCCAGCTCATTCAGAATCTCCAGATCAGATGCCCAAATCACCTCAAGTTGCTCCCTTTGATGTTGAGAAGAGGCTCCGGCTTGATGATGGAGTTCCCTGTCTTATCGCTAAAACTGAGTTTGGCCAGTCTACAGAGAAAGCTCATCTCAGCAGCTTGCGTTTGGGATTTCATTCTTTCAGTCATAATCCATCTCATGAGCATCAGGTGAGAGTTGTGAAAACAACAGAGTGTGAAATTGAGAGCTTTGCTTTTTGGCAAAGGTCTTTCTTTACCACGATCCCAGCAGCACCCACATTACTGTAGGGCCAAAGCCTTGATCTATTTTCCCACTCTATTCTACCAACCTGCTCTTTTTGGCCACATAATAATGCCATGGATTTTCAGCAAACAGCTGTTGCAGTTTCAAATAATTTTATCACAAACATTAAACTATTCTAAGTTTGTTTCTTATCTTGCTTTGTATAGTTGCATGTCTAAAATGTTAAAAGCAGGATATTGTGTAAAATTTACTTTTGTGAGCTTTATATTATGTTATTATGCTATTCCTGCATCATGAACAGACCACGAGTGTTGCTTTGATTCTCTTATGCATTTGTGAGGAGTTCTTCAATATCCCATGGTAGCCTAAGCACTTGCTGCCACAAAATGCCACCTATTTTTTCAAAGCTTCTTGTTGGATCTTCAGTCCCCAGTTGAGTTTCCACCTCACAAGGCAGCCCTCCCTGTGTGTTCCTCAATCAATTCCAACCTGGAATTGATTGAGGAACAACAATTACCAAATACCTAGTGGAACTGGTCATCTGCTGAGCTTCTCACATGAACTGCTCCTAGAAAAGGTTGTAGACAGAAAAATGGAGAAACATTGTTGTGATGATGTGCTGAAGGGAGAGTATCAGAAAAAAACACACTTTTAACATAGCACGACCAAAGATTTTAAACTTCTAATTTTTTAGAGATCAAATTGAAAACTGAATGATCTTATACAGAGTGTTTGCAAACTTGTTAGTTTTTTTTGGAGAGTTACTTTTGTGTAGCACTTTGGAAGCTTAATATATTTTTAATGTCGACCAGCAGTGGGGAGCTTTTTACATTGTGTAGAATCAGATTGAAATCTGTGAGCTGCCGTTCTCAGGTACATGTGCAGATGCTCTTTTGGTGGATGTTCAAAATTTCTGCAACACTTCTAGTTAATGTGGAGCTAAAAAGAGGACATAGTCCTAAGTGTTCAGATAAATATTCAAGGACCTCCCCTTAATGTACTTCAGCCTCTGCTCAATGCTTCATCCTACTTCCTCCGTAGAACAATATTACCACCATGGCCTTTCGGGAAAGAATTGAATTAGCATTACCTGTTTTACTGTCACAGGGGAGTGCTTGTGTTTCTCCCACAAATGTATGTATATTCTCACTTATTTGGTTTGTCAGCAGTCTTCCATATGCTGGGTATTTTTACTGTTTTTTGCAAAGTAGGGACCTCTTTGCTGGTACTTTATTGTATAAAATACAAAGTATTGGTCCCTTGAGTACTGCTACCAGTATAGTGCTTCTCACATGCTCTCAGATTTCTCCACAGTGTTGTAGTAAGTCAATTGTGGTTTTAGTAGTCATGCTTTTTTTTTTTTAATAATATCTGGATTTTAAATATCTAAATTAAGTTACAATGGAAAGACTTTTCCTCTTTATCTGATGGAGTTCAGTAAAATAGCCCTGGCCCATGTATTTTGAAGCACTTTGCCACACAGTGTCTGATACATTTGCAGACCCAACATGTTCATTCAATTTTCTGGATTATTTAACATTTTCCTGCTCTGTTGCCCTTTTCTCAGTCTAGTGCATATGAGCCAGTGCCAGCTAGGTTCCTTGTCGATGCACACATATCCCCTTTCTATCCAGTTTTCACACAGAAGAGGAAAGTTGATTTCTTAGCACATGAGTATTCTTTTACAAAAACATACTATGCGAGTTATTAATTGGCTGGCCAATGACAATCCCTATCATTGCTGCTATGAGGTTTTTACTACTGTGTTTAAATTTCCATCTAAAAAAAACAACAAAAAAAACAAACAAAAAATCAGAAGGAGGATGCAAAGTATCTGCCTTGAAAGACTTATATAGTTAAGCATCTCAATCTCAAACCTGGACTATGGATGAGACAAGCATTCACACATACTATTGTGAACAAAGGGCATTTTGTCACTTAAGTGAAATTGATAGGATATAATCAATCACACTTGCATCATTTGTTGTCTTTATTACATATTTACAAGTTGTTGCAACAGATTTGTATTCACAATATGCAATTATTAAAACAAATGAACATTTTTCTCTCTGACGTTTACTGTAATTGTGTTTGAATTGTTTCTGCCTCGTTTATTGACATGTTTGTGTCAGTATGTATTCAGCTCATCCTTTGTAGTGATAAGGAAAAAAGCAGCTACAAAACATACCAAAGGTTAATCCAAACTTAAGAGATCGTTCCAACCATGTGCTTTGGATATTATGTCTTTTACTTGATGTACTGTGTGGCTAAATATCATTCCTCTTTTTTTTCTGTTGTTTCAAATCCCACTTCTCATGGTTAGCATTTTTTAGACAGAGGAATACTATTCAGTAAATACTATTAAGTAAATTCATTTAATAAGTTATTGAAACCTGAACATTGGATCGTCTTTTTTTTTTTTTTTTTTTTATAAAATTTTGATATGTTTCAGACTTTCTCTGACAAAGCTGGTATTTTGCTCCTTTTTTTACATCTGGTTTCCCATATGTATACAGATACATGCACGTAAAAGAGAGACACACAGATAGAGAGAGACAGAGAAGGAGACATTTAAATATGCTAACAAATGGAAAATATTAATTTTGCCAGTTTATATAGCTTTAAATAAATATATAAATAACTGTTGCCATTTAAGAAGTGTTTTCTCTTTAACTGACATTTCTTACTTTAAGGTCTATGTTGAAAATTACAACATGGATGACAGATGTCGGAAGAGAAACATTCAGAAAAATATTCTTCATAAGTCATATTAAATAATGTATTCTGTGAATATGGATCTGGGCACTCAAACTATTTGAGTTTAGAATACAGAAAATGTATTCTATTGTTCTTTGAAGAAAAACTGACGGGTCTAAAACTTGCTTGATTTAACTAAAATAAGATTTATTTTTTATGCCGTATATGATTTATAATGAGTTTTAAAATAGAAACCGATCTATGTTCTTTGTTCCTTTTCCTCTTACTCTGACATATGGAGAAGAAAATTCACTAGAGATAAAAAAGAAATGTTTTTGATGAAATGAAAAGAGTTTAGTTGTCAGTTAAGGCGGGTGGCTCTAATGTGGGATATTTTCTAAATGTGTTGTAAAGTTCTTGTCATAGTTTCAGAATTTTTTCATTTTAAAAAAATGCAAAACGTCCCAATTATTTTTATGGTTTCTTTTACAGAGTAGGTCAACACTTCTTTTTACACTGTATATCATTATGTTTGTGCTTTTCAGGCAGACAAAATGGATGAAAAAGAACGTAAGAGTATGAAAAGCAAAACCTTTTTCCCCAAAATTATAATATCCAATGTTTCTGTGTTTATATATTATATTACAGTATGTGCACAAAAAGCTCATGCCATGGTAAACCCTCTAGCCCTGTCTAAATAGGAAAAGACAAGCTGGTAAAGTGTGTTTTTTTTGTCTCTATGGTTGTATCAGCTATCTTCTGGTGTAATATGTTGGAACAGCAACTTAAGCTCATTGGAAAGACTTATTCTTTAAAAGGATACCTGCCTCGACCAACTGATGTCCCCTCGACCCAGTGCAGGTGGTTAGAGACTGCAGAGCTCTGGAAAACTAGCATTATTGCCTCACAAAGTCTCTTGCCACACACATGAGGCTGTTGATGAACTGGAGCGCTCATTCAGTGATAGACGGCAGCATCCTAAAAGCACAGAGGAGCGTTATCACAAGTCCTTCCTCGTAGCAGCTGTAAGACCTTAAAGCTCAACCGCAATATATTTTTACATTCATGTTATTTGCACAGTTTTTCATTTCTTATACGTAGTCTGATTTTTTTTTGTGCACAATTATAGATGCATGTTTTTTCCTACATTACCCTGCTGAATTGCAGATTTATTTTAATATGAGTATGCTATTTTTAAGAACCGTTCATTTTAAATTTTTTTTTACAATGTAATGAGTCCTACATTCATTTTGTTTTTATTTATTCTTTTGCCCTTGTGTGAATCTTTGTGTGAATAAGTTTGCTGGATAATATTTAACGACCAGTTGGACATTGCAAGCAAATGCCAGTTTATCTCTGCAACAAAACACATCAACATGAAGAAGAGGAAGATATATCCCTTTTTAACTCATTTGCTGTAATTTTCCCTCCGGTTCTGGGCTTAGCAGTGCTCCACTGCCAGTGGAGTCTTAAAATCAGATGTTGTGATGCTGCTGTGCTTCATTGCCAGTGATGAATATGCATTTTCTCATTAACATGCTGTGCATGAATTTTCAGCGATTTATAATGAATTACCACTGATCCGTTTTGGACCCAAAGGCCATGAAATATGCTTGGGAAAGAAAATATGAGCTGTCATTAACAATCAAAACAAAGACAACTATTATATATATTATATTATATTATATTATATTATATTATATTATATTATTTTGTCTCTGTGATAATTTCAAGACCTCGGTTTGCCTGTGTTAATTTAAATGCAATATTACATCAGACATGTTTTGTATTACTTTGATGTACAATTGTAGTCCAAATGACTCATAGTTGTGAATTCGGCTTAGAATTTTGCATGCGGTTTAAAATCACTATTTTATCTTGGATTTTTTTCAGACTTTAGATTGGTGGGGTGTACCTTGTTTTTATGCTTTTTTTCTTTTGTTTTCTGACTTGTATATGTATACAATCTTGTAACTAAGCACTCTAAAGTGATTTTCATTTAAATTATTTTTAAATAATTTAGACTATTGAATTTTAGCTTAACATTTTGCAGAATAGTTTGAAGAATATTTTTATTGGTATAGCCATGCTCAGTTGCTGGAAGTTGAGTTGTTTATCCCGTTATATTTACAAACAGATCATTCGTCATTGCTTCAATGTCTTTGTTGTGGCAATGAAGTGCTGGGTATAAATGTTGACCTCTAATTATAGAACATAAAGGGGAGGAGTAAATCAATAGGGGGAGTTGAATAATTAAACATGGAGAGGATGGAAAGAATGACGCATTGTTTGTCAAGAAATGCTATTGTGAAGGTCAGTCTAATAGAGGTAATACAACAGAAGAATTTGATGAATTAATTTAATGAAGACAGTTTTAAGAATAATAGTTCTTTACTTGATGTGATGCTTTTTTTAACTAATAATTAATTAATATAATTAATTGCAATTAATTGCATTTAATTATAAATACCAAAAAAATATGTTATCTTTTATTGTAGAGTGATGTTAGCTTAATACCCATAATGAATCCCCATCCATTATGGGTATTCAGACCAAAAAAAAATTACGAATTGAGCCAGCGACTGGCTTTAGTGCTGCATTCTGTGGACAAAGTGAAGTCTCATGTAGTGCAGCCAAAATAGACAAAGTTTTCACAAATTTAGCTGGCTAATGTACAAGTCTGAATAGAGTATTACAAGCTATGAAAATTAATCTCTCTTGAACTAACACCTACACAAGGCCTTAGAGAACAAGATAAATATTTAGAAAGACTAATCTTTGATCCACTTTCATTCATAGGGCAGTATAAATCTTAAGAAACTTTATTTTGATTTTGCTCAGTTATGTGCAGATTAATAAATACTGCAATTTTTTTTTCTGAACTCAGCACATCTTTACCACAAAACAAATCAGATTGGGTATATTGTCCCAGAAACTGATGATCTATGTCTATTTTAAACTGTGACACAATAATCAAACATATTAGTGCAGACTCTGTGTCACTTTAGCATGACACAGTTACCTGAAAAGAGAGTATTTCCTCTCTACTACATTTCACTGCATTTAAAGAGCAAAAGGACTCAAGCATTGGTTTTCCCCTTGAACTTTATCACTACGCAGCGATGACATTATGGTCTTATCTTAATAAACAGGGTGCCAGTATATGTGTTGTGGGATGACATTAAAGCTTTATCTGTGCTCACAAAACTGGGATCACAGTGATTATAGGCATTTCAGCTACAGGACTGAAGGTTGTTTGTGTGTCTGTGTAACATCAAAGGTTAGCGCTATTGACTGCTGATGGTACAGCCACTAATGGGGGTACAGATATGTTTGTGTGTAAACATGTCATCTCAATTTCAGTTTTCCAATGTACTTATCAGTTGCCTTTTTCCTTCTTGTTTCCTCTGTTTCTGCCATGTACTTAAACTCTCATTCAAACTTATGCATTTACCAGTCCTTATGCACTTAGTGCCATTTAAACTCTCCACACTTTCACTATATTTATATCTTTATTAAATGTACATATAACTCTAATTATAATGGCTTCGTAATAATACAGTTTGGGGCTGTTGTGGCTCAGTTAGCTGACTATTAGATTGACCTTCCCAGTGGCATTTTACTTAAAAACAAGACTACCAACAACAACCACCACCACCCATAGAACATGTTTTACATCATGTTCCACAAATAAGGACTATAACAGAAAATTTGTGTAGTCATTAGAAATACTCACCATCTAATGAGTTGAAGAGGTGTGAAACTGAATCTGGTTCCTTTTGCAATGTACATATTACACATGTGTACTCAGCATTAAAACAGACTTCCTAAGTCCTGCAGTCAGTCTTACATAGGAAGCCCATTACACTTTGTGTCCACATGGCAAATAAATCACACATTTGTAAAGCTTAGTAACACTATCGATCAATAGAGGCAGACTATTTACAGTGCCCTAATACCTTAATACAATATATCAATGCTGAAACACAAATGTGCAATAACAAAGAAAAGTTACTTGAAAATGAGTAAGAGCAGACTAGCTGATTGTGCAAACACCAGCATGTATGTAAAAATGTATCGATTTTGATGGGAGCAGTGATGGTTACGAAGTCTGACAGCTGCCGGAAGGAACGACCTATGATAACGCGCCTTTGTGCATTTAGGATGCTGCACTCTGTCACTGATGGAGCTCTCCAGTTCAGCAACAGTGTCATGCGTGGCATAGGAGAAATTGTCCATCAACAGTGCTATTTTAGCCAGAGTCCTTCTGCCTCCTACCAACTGCATTGGGTTGAGGGGGCATCCAAATACACAGCTGGCATTCCTGATCTGTAACTGCTTCCTCTCAGCTGTTGAGAAAATGCTGCTCCAACTTACTACACCATTTGTGGTGGCATCAGCCACCACAAATGAAGATCTTGAGGAGCATCCCCTCCACTCGAAAAGACCTCAGCCTACTCGGTGGGGAACGTCTCCCTTGACTCTTCCTGCAAAGAGCAATAGTCTCATGAGTCCAGTCGAGTTCATTTTCAAGTGAACACCCATGTAATAAGAGTTCAATATCTCAATGTCTACTCCCTGGATGTTTTCCTCTGTCAGTGAAGTGAAGTACATAATAATAATAATAAATAAAAAAACAATATGTGAAATATTTGGTACATGGAGTGAGGTTTAGAGGAAATGTACTGCCATTTAAAAGTGGGATTGGGGCAGTATTATGTTTTTTAAATTTTTTTATCATGTCATAATGTTATTCCCTCAATAAAAACAAACCTGGAAAAAACAATCCTTGAATTCATAGGTCATTCATAGGTCATTCAAAGGTCATTCATAGGTATAAAACAGCATAAGAGTGTCTCTCTAGGTTTGGAGTTTTTAATTTTTCATTTTATGTCCATCGTAGGATGCGTTTTAATAATTTAATTAAAACGGGATGAAGGCAGTATTATGTTTTTCGGGATGAAGCAAGCAAGAAATGCTTGCTCTCACAAAGTTTCTGCCTCACGGAGCACCGCCTCTTCCTTCAGACTAGCGGCAGCAGTAATTAGCAAATGCCTGGTGGAAGTCTGCCAAGCTTAACATATGAACTACTTATCGGTTAAACATCCCTAAAAATGGTTGGAGACAACGTAATGGAGTAGCATTGTTGTAATGAGTGTTAAAAAGAGCAGGAGATTCATTAAGAGACAGAGCTCCAATTTAAAGGTGTTATGTTGCAGAGTCAAATTTTGCTTAAGTTACGGTTGACATATACAGCATTTTTAGTCGATTATGTCATAATCGACTAACATAATACAAGGGCGTTTAATAACATAAACGCCCTTGTAAGGTTAATGTTTTGCCCCCATTTCTCTTTACTGTTATGCTTCACTGTCAAATTAAGAACTTGCACATGGTATCCAATAAAATATCATTGAAAATTGTAATCCTACAAGAAAAACATACCAGAATGTGTTAAGCATAATCAAATTTAAAAAAAAATGGAGAACAGCTAAAATGAAACTCTGAGAGGTGACCACAAAGGAGAACAAACAGGACAATGATTATGGATGGTTGACTTTGAGGAAAGACACCAACCCCAAGGAAAAAATGGAGCGTTTCAATACAAACCACAGAGTTGCTCTAAGTATGTCTAACGGCAAAAGTAAAAAAAGAGATGGTTGTATTTCCCAGGAGCTTATTATTATGTATGGATGAATGGCTGCAAACAACAAAGTGGCTTTTAAGAAGACACTTTTTTTTTCTCTTTTTGAGCATGTTTTAGTTCTTGACAGCACAAAGCATGGCTTTAGAAACATCCATTAGATTCAGAAGTTTGAAGAGTGAAAATAAGACATTTTAACTATTTAATAAAAGTGCAATTGTAATATTTTATAGCTTTGTGTTTTGTAGTTGTCAGTGATGTCAAACCTTGTACTTACATCACACCACTCGCAAGTTCAAGTCGGGAGTAATTTTCCTCATTTTTATAAGCTTTCTGAAAGCAGTTTTAAGTGAAGGCTACAAGATAAAACATGGAAACTTTTTTTATTTTTCTAAATAAATAAAGAAATCCAACAAACACATGATCATCCAGAAGAAAAAAGAATACTGTGTTTTATCTTAGTGGTTGGTTTTATATATTTTTGTACTTGCTGGCTGCATAGATACAATATTTTACCCATAACTTCAGTTTACAGTCTGATTGCTTTACCTCTTCTCTTCTGTATGTGCAGCCATTTAGCAATGTTGCTTATTCAATCTAGCATGCAAAACTGCATATCATCTGCATAGTTATTTGCATAGTAATGAACAACCAATATGGCACAGTTTGATGTGTCTTTTTGAGTCGTTCTCTGGCAGTGTTGCAATGTCACTGAGGACCTGCCTTCTGTCATGTGGGCAAAGACATTTACAGATATTTTTGTTTGTCTAAGTGTGAAGATTGCCTTAGAGATAACATCTCTCTCATCAGTCACCAAAAATATTAAACATGTAATGTACTTTTTTTTTTTTTGCCTTTTTCTTTCTAGAAAATTAAAAAGAAATCAAAATGTGTTTTTGCTAGTGAAATTTACAGAAAAGTAAATCTTTATCACTTGAGAAGCAAAATAGTCATCACAAGAAGTATTAAATGTCTCAAGTGATGGAAATAGGAAAAGCATGTGGCTGTTTTGGCAGATGTATCAAATTGTTCAAAGCAGATCACTGTTCAGAGGGTCAATTAACTTAAATTGGCTTTATTCACCTGTCCCCAAAGAGCAATTGGTTTTGCAGCAAGTTACATTTGAATATTAATAGAACAGTCATTTAGCAGGAGACTTGAAGCTGAGAGAGTTATCATTCAGTTTTTTATAGCCCTTTTCGATGGCTTTATAACATTGGAAGCAAGTTTTTTGTGCACTCAACATCATGAAAAAAAGGAAAACATGGTTAAAATTTGTCTAAATTACTTCTATGACGTCAAGCTACACTTGGCAAAAAACTAAAACTCGAGTGCAGTGTAAGGTCAGCTCTTCTGGCGGAAAACTATAGCATATGCTTCAACCTCTGGAGGCCAAATCGGATGTGTAATTGAGGGCCATAACAGCTGCTGCTCTCCACCATATACAGCTGGTTATTCCTTTCATGGCTTACTCGCTCAAACACCAGCCATTAGGCTCTGGCTCTACTATGACCTCTTTTTATGCCCCCACTGGTTACAACTTCATTACATGTTATGAGATTTCACATCACCATTCATTAATACACACTGTGCAAGAAAATGTCATACCATGACCTCTTGTGCACAGAGTGTACATGTTAATGATGGGATGACTTGGATTCTCCCTGATTGGACTTTTAACAATCCCTAAGGCGTATGTTCTGGAAAATGTAAAAAATTCTACCAACGTAAGCAAGAACTAAGCCTAATGTTGTGTAATAATAAAAAACAGCCAATTCCACTCAAGTCTTATGTATGTTGACATATTGATATAGAATACTAGCAAGACAAAAAGTTAAATTAACAACCTGACTTGGCTTGAGTATTTAGGTTTAATTAAATTAATAGAACATTATGTCTTTGTGTGATTGTGTGTGGTACAGTGTTAGATGAAAAACGTTGATGCTAGAATACTGTTTAATAAGCAAATATTTCATGGTTGCCCACAAAAAGAAATATAAGAAAGAAATGTAGTAAAATACATGGAGGGCTTATGTATTTTACATTATTAATTATATTAATTAGTGTATTGCATAATGATATGTTCTGTTTTAAAATGGCATTATAAGGACAATCTCACATTTTATTCAGAAGTGCTTTTCAGAGCACTTCAAGACATTGTACAGATTAAGCAACATAACAAGAAGCAGTACACATGAACAATTCAAGAAGAATAGGCAATTACATTGTATAAGCACTCTTAAACCTGAACATAGGCAGAGTATCGGTGTTGGGAATGTCCAGAGGGAGACAATTCCAGAGTTTGGAGGTTAGTGGGAGAAAGTTCTGCTCCCCATTGTGCTGAGTCGAGCAGAAGGAACAGTAAAATAGTAAAGAAATCTGTAGTAAACAGTATAGAATGCCAAGGTCCTAATAAACTGCCAAAATGGAAAATGTGAGCCAAATTTACATTCCTTTTTCAATAAAAAGGAATTGGCAACAACTGACAACATTTCAGCTTCTTAAATGGGTGTCCTGTTATGGATTGTAAAATTCCCAACACTGCCTATCCTACTGACCTCAATAATAGGGTGAGCAGGAGTAGTTACAGTGGTAATAATTAAAAATAGGATTTGAAGTTCATGAATTCCTTTCAGTATTTAAGATGTAGAATAAAGCTCGAAATCAGTAGCATGGAGTTGAAGACCTCAGCTCCATAGCATGCAATACAACAAGTATGCACTTTTACACATACAGTTAAACATAATTCTTATAGCTTGATAAAGAAAAGAAATATATATGCAACTTTCTGGAAAATTAAAGATTGCTTTTGCATTGCAGTCCACATTAAGTTGTTGCTTGCAGGGTCAATAGTATTACATTTGACACAGATCATTCAGTCTTCCATTGCATCTTTTGGTAATTTGTACATTTTCTTTAATATGCAGCCAAATCTTAGAACTTTAATTAGACCCCCTTATGTTCATGGACACTTATAAGCTGTGGCATATATAATATCAACAGTAAAATTCCACTGTAGTTCTTGAAAAGCAGCGAGTAGATAAATTAAGAACACAAGACCAGCAAGAACTTTCACGTCAGCCTACCTATTCACACTTGTGTACACACAACTGTGCACTTTGGACCATGAAGACAGCTGATTCTATTCGTTTCAGCCATTGATTCATCCACATCTAAATGTCAAGTTGAATATTGTCATATTTGCTGGAGGTTGTTGTGCGGTGTGTGGGTTATACATCGTCTCTGTGGATTTTGTAGTGCTTGAAGCTGTGGTCAGATCAATAAACTGAAAGGCCAGTGTGTGCTTGGGTCTAGTATGCTCCTGCCAGCACACTCCCCCATTTTCAGTATGATAAATGTATAGCATGTTGGTGCTCTTACCCTTTGCCATATCAGCATATGAAATGAAAGACCAAAGATCTTTTCAGATAGAATAAAAAACGTAGAGACCAGCTCATATAAAATGTCTGCTGAGTAGGAAAAAAAAGTAAAAACAAAAAGTGTTTTCCTTACATTTTCATCAGAAAGAATGTGATTGATCAATAATACTGATGTTTTGCTGAATTGATTCGTGAGCAGGGCAAGACCTTGTCACGACAAGATTTTTGTGGCATTTGTTGACTGTGACAGCTCACTGTTGGTGTTTTTGTGTGTAGAAGAATGGAAGAATGGAGGTGAAAGATCTGATCAGCAAAAGTTTGCAGAGTAACAATATTCTTGAACATTTTTTGGAGCAAACAGAAGAACACATATGAATAAGTATGCTAAATTTATAGTTCTTTGTACATCGCATCCTCTTTTTTCCCCTCTAACTCTTTAAATGTAGGAATGAAAGCACAACCTTACCAGACTTTGTAAATCGCTGGTGTGTGACCATGACTGCATCAAACTAATTAAACATCGCATTGGTAGTAATTTACAGTCATTAGCTGTTGGAAAGAATTACACAGACCTTTGATACCCATGTGACTCATGGTATGGTCCAGTGATTTCAATTTGATCACATTGAACTCCATTTCTCCACAATGTTTCTCCAGTTCCAGACTCAGCAGTCCACTTATTGCACTTGTTAATTGCGTGGGATTTGCTAAAACATTATTGTTCATGCATTTTAGAGCTAAGACATGATATAAATCATGTGTCTATTCATTTACTTATCCCTTATTACTCTCCCCCGTTCTTACTTTCGTCCCCTGGTCTACCGGTTTCCCCGGACTTACGTTCGTCTGTCCCCTGGTCTATTTCGTCCCCTCCACCCGATCTTGCGTTCCTTCGCTCACCTGCCCCCCACACCCACCACCTCATGCTGCTCCAGGTGACATTTCCCGTATTTTCAAACCCAAAGCTTTACAGGTATGGGGCAAGGTGAGAGTTCATCCATTAAACTAACTGAAGATGAATACATAAACTAAAAACTGGAACAAAGACATTTTAGAAGCGTATTTGTGAGCTTGCCTCTTTATTATTAAATTGAATAGAATTTCAGATCTTTTTATACGTTTTCTTCAGGTTAACTTCGAAAGTGAGCTATTATTGTAACAGGTTAGTTTTCTAAACTACAGAAAAGTAACTGTTAGGGATGCTCAAAAATAAAAAAAAACTGGACTGATATTGATATGCGATAATAATACCGGCGTTATGTCAGATTTACCAGTATTTTATTTTGTACATTTTTTTATCCGATTACTCGATTAATCATAAGAATAATCGATAGATTACTCGATTCGTTTACAATGGCCCTATTTACTTGGCACGCTAATAGAAAAGCAAACAAAAGGCTTCAGATGAGCAGTTTTGACAGTCAGTGTGGTGGAGGAATGTCTGCCACGGAGTCATGTTTAAAGATGAGTGTGCTTGTCCATCCTTTTGCACTCATAAATTATATAAGCACACAGTTCCTCTTGAGAGGAGTATAGAGTTAGATTAAACTGTAGAGAAAATAATTTATATCATCCAGTGCTAGTGTGCTCACAAATACAGATACAATCAAGCATAAATAAAGCCAGAGCATGGCAGCAGCAGAAGAAGGTTGCTGAAATGTAGCAGTTCGGGTTATCTTAGGCTAGAGGAGACTCTTTTTGCCATAAATCAGAAGTGTTGAGTCAAGTCATAGAACTTGATCTGCAGTCAGACTGAAGTAACACAAAGTGTTGTACGCTCTCACTTATAATTTAAACCTTTGTATACACCATTGCAGCAGTGAAGTTGCCAGTATGCCCCTCATTCAAACTGAATGATTTCATTTGATTATTCAGTGTGATTCCATTCTCATTGCTGTTGCTCTGTACTAAAACACAGTATATGTGGAGTCAGACTATTACACATCTGGCAGACAATAAAGTTGTAACTTCTCCAGTATTATCAGTGGAAAGTCAGCTTGATCAGGTAGGTTACATTTACTGCTGTATGCATAATTTGATAGCTATTTCAGAAATCTGGTAATGCTCTAATTTTAATAAGAAAAACACATTTGTACTGTTGTTGTTGGAGGAGATCGCCATTTGTACAGGAATGCAGTTACCGTTTCTCATGATGGATTAGTCTGCTTATATTTTTCTGGCAACTTGGTTTGGAAAATCTATTTAAAGTAATTTCATTGACAGTCATAGTTAATCAAGAATTCAACAAGTTTTTATAATTACTTTGTGAACAAATAACATGTTTTATCAAATGACTTGTTTAATATATAATTCAAAGTTTAGTACATAGGACTTGATTCAGTGTTTTGTTTAGATTTGATTTCAGATTAGAAATTGGATGCGTAGACAAGGAACCTGACACAAAACATTGGTGAAAAGACTTTGAAGTCATTTCTAACCTTCAAAGCAATGATGTAGTCCTACTTCTACATCAAACCCAGGTGTGTGCAGTCAACCTGTGTACTGTACTGAAGTTAAAGAAATTTTAACTTGGATACAATACTATGTACTGACAATTTGACACAAGCATGTATATTTGAGTTTCTGTTTGTGAACATTCATAGCTTTCTTTTTTAAAAATAAATATCTTCTTGAAATGCTTCCCAACATGTCAGCAGACAGCCAAATGGTCCCCTAATGAGTCTGAGGCAGATCCGAAAGCAATTAATGGTTAGCCATCTTAATGTACTCAAAACTCCTATTGATCCAAGGATTTCATAAACTCACACCCTTTTACCTGCTACTTGTTTCTTCCTCCTCCTCAGTGATGAAAGTAATGCCATTGCTTTCATCTGACAAACTGATATACATTTTACATAGAAGTTTGCACCAGTAAAACTACTACTTACATACATTTTAAGTCTCCAAATATCCGCTAAAGAACTTGGATGCAATTGTTGTGTTCACCTGTCTCACTTGTTCTGTGCTATACCCTCCCAATGAGCTCAACACACCTCAGATTCACTTGTAATAAGACGATAATGTAAAACCAGGGATGGAAAAAAAACATAAAAGGGTTTGAGTGTAAACATTTTTATGCAATAGATTTTCTCGCTTGAACATTCTGGCTGGCAAGCTATGAAGTTGTACTTAGTTAGAGAAGGCAAACCGATGATGTTATTTTACATAGAAATTCTTATTTCAAAGATGTAACTTGAGCTCAATTTAATTGACCTCAGGTTGGTTTTATGTTTGCTTAATTTTTTTTTTTTTTTTAATATATATTTCTGGAAACATTTTAGAAAGTTTGAATGTAAGAATGCAAAAATCAAAAGAAAATAAGGCAAGTTTTTAGGAAGAGAGTTTTGGACCTTCACAAGCCTTGTCCATTGTTAAGTACAATTGTCAGATGTGTCATAAGACATACGCAAACTCATGTCACAAATTTCAGTGGTTCTAGAATGGATGAGATGATTTCATAAAAGATTTTGAACTTGAGTTGAACTGTCACAACAATGGCATATGACTTCATTTGGAATCGGTCTCTTTGACTAGAAAAGACTCGATCTACTCCACCAAATAGAAAGTCTCTTATAAAGGAAAATTGCAGGCGGTGCAACTGTGGAACCCTGCCAGGCACATTATCCAGTCCTCTGCACTCCCCCTACCATTAGTCAGTATTTTCTCCTCATGTTGATATAAGCATGCTGAATAAAGGGTGGTGTTTACCTGCTTTCCTTTGGCATTTACAATGACTCCATAGACTCTGAAAACTCCTCTCATTCAGCACTTTCAGTAACATTCAGTATACAAAAAAGTTGAATGTCAGAGTGTTTTGGCAAAAAAAAAAAAAAAAATCAAACAAATCAGAGAAAAAAGATGAGTTAAGTTTAAAAGCCCCCCTCCAGTTAATGTTTTTGTGGATAACCCACAAAAATATGTCCTTTGTCTTTATTGTTTGAGTTTAATTAATAAATTACAAAAGTAACACTTCCAATGCTTCAGTTTTATAGTTTAGGTTTAATGACATGATTATGCTGAAATACATTGTCTATTTATTAATCAATGTGGAAATTTTTACAATGTACTACCTGACTAGAATAAATACATTTTCATTACAATCAGTGTTTTTTACTGTCACCCTTACATTTCATGAATCGGTTAGTTAGATTTCTTAGTATGAATCTTGTTGTTTGTTCATGTCCATAATCCCCGCATCTAACAAAACAGAGTAAGTTATTTTTAATTTAATTTAATTGGTTTGCACAAATTACAGGATGATTGAAAATACACATTTGAATTTGAAACATGTGGGCTGAAAACTAAAGTAAGGAGGCAGGAGCATGTAACTTCAACTTTTAAATGTACTTTAATTATGAATTAAAGTTGAAAAAGGAATAAATGTATGCTTAATGTAATTTGAACAACTATGATTTTTTATGCTTGATAATTTAGACATGGAGCCAAGAAGTGTCATATGTAAAGTTTCAATGCATATAGGACAAGTCTCTGTGCTCTTAATCACAAAGTTAGTGCACCAAAACAAGCAGATAGCAGCAAGATAATAATGTCCAATTAAATCAACTTACCCTAACCCTAACCCTATCACAAAGGTCATTTTTAAGCAGTTGTAAATATAATTTGATTTATTTTAATCATCTGATGTTACTCATACAATAGTTTAAATGCTGGTTTGTACTATTACAGTTGGTTAACATGGATTTTCCTTTTTTATTTTGGGTAGAAATTTGGTTAAAATCTTGGCCTGGACTTCTTCTGCATAGAATTTGTATAAAATCTCTGTGCAGACATGGTTTCTCTGCAGGAATTCTAGCTTCCTCCAACAGTCCAACTGTTGAACTGTTAGTTCAACTGAGTGTGTGTGTGTGTGTGTGCAAGCATGATTGTTTGTCCTGTGTGTCTCTGTGTTGCCCTGCAACAAAATGGCAACCTGCCTATGGGGGTACCTTGGCTATTGTCCAGGGATCATTGGAGACAGACAACTGACCCCCCAATGAATTATGTACATAGTTGCTACATAGTTCAATAAACTATGATTTGTTATTTTCATACTTGTATGTGTATTTGAAATAATGCAACCACAAACAGAAGAATGTCACAAATATATAAGTGCCGAGTGCGTGCGTATATACAATGTAGTGTAAAAAAGTATAAATTAGCACTTCTTCTCTAGCCGTCTTTTGCTCTCTCTTTGTAACAGGCCAACATTGCTCCCAGTACTTGGATGTATGTTTGCCTTTCAACTTTCTTTATTCAGGTGGAATGGAAGATTTATGATGATAACAGTAATTACACACCCCCACGATGAGACACAGACGCTGTGTGCTTGCACCCTTACAGGCAGGCACAGAAACATTAATTATAGTGATCAGAAAGCAGTTTTTGTTAAGCCATGTAGATACACAGTATTTTATGTTGTGTGTCACACTGAAAAATATGTCTAAATCCTGACTAAATAATGGAACAGCTGGACTTTAGGTGCTGCAGCTTTAAAAATTAATATGTGCACACGCATGTTGACATTTTGTTTGTAAAACTTTGTGTTCCTACTTTGTGTGCTTGCATGTTTATGTACAGTGATTGAATGTGCGTAGTTTGGAGGGTGGGTTGGAGACTGTTTGCATGATTTGGTCACAAATAGAGCATGAAATTACATTGCACAACTAATTTTTAATAGTTTTTAAAGCAGAGAAAGTCATTTATTGTTACTACCCACTTTGTGTTCTAAAGTTTACAAGCAGAATTTGAGCAGTACTTCCTACTTTTCTGTTTACATTTGATAAACACATTTGTTTACCATTATTCTGTCTCTTTATTAAACTGTTGATTTAATATCCATACATAAAAAAGTAGTCTACAATAAATCAGCTGTTCTATTGTGTATGGTGATTGGTCTGTTAAAGTTAGTAATGTTGATTGTACATGGAAAAAAATGTTTGACTAATTTTTGAGGTTTTGAAGAAGAAACTTTAAAAATTCTACCCATTTTATCCATGTGGCGTTCTGTCCCGTTGAGACAGAATCTCAACGGGACTGGTTTAGGATTTTAAGCGTCTCATCTTTGCTTTTCACAGAAGTGAATGAGTTTATGTATTTAAAGGTTTTATTGATGAATGATGGTCGGATGGCGTGGGAGATAGAAAAAAAAAAACAACACACATCAAGGCCTTATCTATAATAACTTGGGCGAACTGTTGTGGTGAACATAGAGCCGAGACAACAAGCAAAGCTTTCAACTAGTTTACTATTCTAGGGTCATGAAATATGGATCATGACCAAAAGATGTAAACATAGATCCAAGTGGTCAAAATAGACCTTCAATATGGTGTCCGAACTCAATCTTTGTTTGAGAAGCTCTGTCCTATACAGGGGAGCACAAGGTACAGTGTTTTTCTGAACAACTTGTCCTTAGCATAATGCTTCCACATTGCTCATATATTTCTACCCATTAGACTTGTGAGAACATCAAATATTTATGCTCTCACAAGGTGACAGTAGTGGATTGTCTTTGTTGAACTCCTCCTGGAGTGACAGGTGGATGAAGGTCATTGCAGGATCAAAGTAGTATTTGACTGTTTCATTGTCTCTCAGTAGAACACATACAAGACTGGTGTTGTCAGTGCCATTGCAAGTGGTCAGAGTTCAATGTGGCTTCTTAAGACTTTGAGTAAAGGCTTACTTTTGTTGACACTGGATGATTGGATCTGTCCTATACCACAAAGTTTATTTTTTAGTCTTATTCTTTAGAGAATAAGACTTTTTAGAAAAAAAAATCTTTTGCAGTTCTGGTCAGAGATGTCAGAGTAGTTTCTTTTTTGACCTGAGGTGAGGCATGTGCAGGTGTCTCTTGCCTATCTGCTGCATTGCCATTGAGTTGTGAAGCTCTGTGTATGGATATGAGGAAATGCAGGGGTGAAGCAGAAATAGTGTATTGAATAGCTGGAACCTCTGGAGAGACATGTCTTCCGCTACAAATCTAACTTTTCACTAATGAGCTAAAACATCTGTTCAGATGGATGGCAGTAGTTGGATATAATGGAAAATTTTGAATAGTTTACTCCAAGCAGTAGTTCTATACAATCAAGGAACAGAAGCATTATGATATTTACATTATTTCACCCCTTTTGCCCTGCAGGTCCTTTGTGAAAATAACATTTAAGGATTATTGGGGTGAATGTTTCATTCATGTAATATTAAATAGGGTTCTGTTGTGCTTCATTTCTGATGCATCAAATTTAATTTATTCACAATTATAAGTGCCACTGACACTACAATGAAGACACTATTGCTCTAATTTGTTACTTTGAAGGAAAAGAAATATTGGTTCTAAGCATTTAATGATGCTGAAACTATAACTTGTTGACATATACAAATTTTGAATTTGTGCTTTTACCTTCTATTCACATGTAAACATATTAGTACATTTTTGGGTGAGAAAAACTGGCATTAACACATCTGCTTGTAAGGAAATTGTGTAGGTTTTGTTAAGAGGGTTCTTCATTATGCTATATTAGTAATATCAAATTTTTCCATTTTGAGCCATTTTGCCATTTTAATCTCACCCTGAAATAACTAAACCATTTGTGACACATTTTCTAAGACAGTTGTCTTAGAAAATTAACTAGCCATAGTCTGAATGTTTATATTTTTCTGGTCCTTTAACACAACATTATTGCTACCATTTACTCTATAATGCTTTTACTTCCATTTCTGATGCTCTTCTAGATATTTTGTCAGAGGCTGAAACAGATCCACACAACACTTCCAAACCAAGATTTTTTATTATATATACATTTGCTTCAAGCTGTCATGTTTTTTAAAATTCAATGTGATTCTTGGAAATCAACTCAATTTCCCACAGCTTGTTTCATCATTGATGTCTGCTGCATGTACTCACTGGCTACCTTGCTCATACTGAGTTGAACTCCCTTTTTCTGTTAAATCTGTTAGAATTATATGACATTGATTCAGGGAGGCATTGCAGACCTTAGTGAAAGATTTTAGGCCATATTAACATGATTACATCATTACGCAGAGGATGTTTTGTCAGCTACACATCCATGATGTAAATATCTCTATCCATCACTCTATTGGAGTGAGATCTAGTGACTAAGAGAGAGCAATGGACTACAGTGAACTTACCATTTTCAGACAAGTTTAAGACGATTTGACTTTTGTAACATGGTGCTAAGATCGAGATTCATCAAACTAAATTCATCAATTTAGTTGAAAGATGTTTCAACTAAATTTAAACATCTTTCAATTTAGTCATTCTAAACTTTTGGTAAACAGGGATAAAATGTAGCATTACTAATTTTTAGCTGACAGAAGTATTCAGTGTAGTCTTTTGCTACTATAGTCCATTTGCTTCAAAGTTCAACATATGGTCAGTTCAAAGATGGTATTCTTCATACCTTAGTTGCAAGAAGGATTTATTTTGCTTACTATTGCCGTTCCGTCACTTCAAACAGTCTCCCTTTACTTCTGATCTCAATGTGTGACATCACTCACACTTCTGATTCTCACTGTATATTTTCTCTTTTTGTACCACTTCCCAAAATCATAAACAAGGAGATGTGTGTGCATGTGTGTGTGAAAATCTCACTAGTTTATGAAATAGACAATTCAGTTAGACACTAATAGCCATGGCATTGTCAATCTTCATTCCTTCAATGGAAGCCATTATCACAATGATTTTTTGTTTTTAAATACATTGAGTTGTTTCCATGTTATTTATTGATTATATTACCGAGCAGTTGCACAAGGGTGCCTAATAATGTGGTGGCCGGTGAGTGAATCTATCTGTCTAGCTGATGTAAACATTGCCTGGGGCAAAAAATGGTTTGAAAACTGCATTTGGCCATCTTTGGGGATCACTGTCTTTTTGCCAATAGATTGAGAGAGTAAAAACACATAATATTTGTTAGTTTTTCATGTATGCTGCCCAAAGAGTCGGTAAACACATGTAAATGGCAACAGAAATCTTACCAGATTTGACACGGAGGCCTCTCTGACATTGTCTATCGTGAGAGAATTGATGTCATTGTTGCAACCATGTTGTCAGTAAATCAAATGTTTTATGGTAACCCACAATGTTGTAGTGAAAAAAGTTTTATGAAGATAGAATGAAGACTTAACTCACTGTTAACCATGTTCTGCCACCGCTTTCGCAGTTGCTTTTGTTTATGTCGAAGCGGTGTTTTATGGCACTGTGCTCTATAGTCACCCTAGGCAATTATAGGTAATGATATATGAGTGTGTGCCAGGGGTGGTGGCAGGGTTGCTTAAGTAGGTTGCAAATGAAGAAGAACCCCCTGAGCATTCAGACAGTTAAAAGTGATGGGATGAGAGTCGAGGTGAGGCAGGATAAGTGAGCAAAGATTGTGCTGAATGGATAGGACAGATGGGGGATGAAAACAAAGTCATACAGTTAGAAAAGTAGTGAGTGTGAAGTTTACTGCTCAATACTGAAGGTTTCATGAACGAGGTTGTTCAATAGCAGATTTTAATTATTTTAGGTGTTGGCTCCGAGTTGACATGTGTAAATATTTAAGTTGGACAATTAAAAATTCATGTAGACATGTTTCTGTGGAAAGCATGTTGTTTCTTTGCATTGTTCCACAAAATGTATTTCAGAGGCTGCTGCTGGAAGAGAGAGAAAATAATGTCAAATATTTGTAAACTCTGAAAATCTTAATTTTAAAATGCAGGAATGTGTGTTTTGGGTTTGCTACTAGCACATACATAAGCAGGCTTTTGGGTATTTGCATGTTTTTGAAAAAGCTTTCCTGCTTTGATTGATACCTTGAGCAACTTTGATACCTTTTTTCCCCAGTTATATAGGCCAAGAAGACATAATATCTCTGACTTAGAGCCTTAAGATGCAGTCAATCATAGAACCACCCACAAGCCCCCACAAAAATTTTAAAAAATTTGTACAAAAACCCAAATTATATGGTGTTCAAATCTTCTACTTTGATGTTTTTCTTACAGTGCTATAACTGATGCTTGTTGTCTTTTGCAGGTGGTGGAGACCAACCTGGTTGCCTTTGATTGCCATTGGATCCTGATTAATGAGGTGAGGGTCATTGAAAGAATGTGATGGTGTTGCTTGTGCATATGGTTGTCCTCACTGTTCCAGTTCTAATTGAAATATTTATTACTTGTCTTTCTGGTTTTAGATGTTTACTTGAAATAGACAGAAGATGTTTTTTTTTTTTTTTCACGTTGCGCCATTCATACTCAAGCAAAATCAAAGCGCTTTACAAAAAAAGTTAATGTTAGAAGGAAAATGAATTAAGAACAACACATGGAATAAAAAGTAACTGAAATAAGGAAGGGTACAAGGGCATACAAGGGATAAATGAATGAAGGGAGGACAGTGAAATGTACACACAAAATAAATGAAGGAAGGAAAGTAGGACACAGGGAAGAGAACATACAAATGTTATTTTTCTCTGCTGCTCATACTTTCCCAAACCTGGAAAATAACATCAAATCTCATAGTTTTCCATACTACATAGCAACCTTGTTCCAATTAGTAATTTTTGGCATTCTGCTTCCCTGTGGTATAAACACGACATGACACGTTTTGCCCCTTGCCACTAGGTTGGTCATTAATCCGTGTTTATCTTCCCATCACACACACACTAAGCAGGGGGTAAGGAGATAAAAATAAAGGAGAATTACAACAAAGTGTAATTTTCAGCTCAGCAGGTTTCATGAGCAACACTTAAACACTTTGAACATTCCACCTGCTGATTGGGAGAGATGCCAGGAAAAGGTTATTTCTATCCTGACGTTAAAAATGTAAATATGCAGACTTTGCTCCACTGTCCTGGGATTAACTTGGACTTTGTGCTTTGTTGAGATGAGACTAACATTGAGCCTTTTATCAATAAACAAGCCAGGTGGGTTTTGGGCCAAAAAAGGATGAGAGAATAGAATTAGAGAAGAAAAAAAAAGAGAAAAGAAGGAATAAAAGGATCTGAATGGGGAGTAATTTTGTAATACACCATAATCTAAAGAAGGAGGACCTTACTATGTTTTAAATAAAATGAGAATGGAACCTTGAGGAAACCCACATGCAATATATGTTTCCACAGATTTATAATTTCCAAAATGGCACAGAGTTGTATCAATCCAACGTTTCCCCATGAAAACTTGCTAAGTACGGTGATTGGGGCATCTTTGGAAATTTTGTTATATTATGATGAGCATTTGCCGCAAACCATCTTGCAGTACACACAGTAAATCAAGAAATGTTATTACAGCATGTGATGTTATAGTTTTAAAGCTGTGGCTTAAAAAACATTTAAAGACAGAATTCTGAAGGTTAAGACATGTGGGGGAAAAACTGTGGTTGATAACTAATACTCTTCAGAGTGACCTGAAGATTTTAGACCCCATCTCATAATGTATGCAACCTAGTGAACCCAATAAAGCAAAGACTTTTAAAAGAACCACTTTTGAGGGAGTAGGCTTTGAGGGGTTAGATTAAATTCAGCTTTAACTTTCAAAGATAAGCCACATCCTTTCTTGGGTGATGTTCTTCTAAGTCTTTAAAGTTTTCTTTATTGCATAATTTTGATTAAGGGTGATAACGTTTTTAAAAATTGCTATGCAATTTAAAACAAAATGCATCAGAAAGTGAAGGACAGTTTGGCACTGCGTATTGGTTTTTTCACAGCAACCCTAGTCCAACAGCACAAAATAATAGTGAGAAAGTAAAAGAGGAACAGTTTAAACTGGCTAGCATAAGCCCTGACCTAAATCACAGAAAACCTTTGGAGAGTGCTGCCAAAAGCACAAAGGACTCCTACAAACTTTAAAGAGCTTAAGCACAAAGAAGTGAGACAGTGGCAGAAGCTACCAGCTGACAAGGGACAGCAAGAAGCTTCTTAATGGCTGTAAATAAAAGACAATAAACATTGAGCTGTTTGCTGCTGAAAAAGTTTAAATTATGATATTTTATGAATACCATTTATCATTTCACTACTATTTTTCTGCACTGAGGTTTTGTGACTAAAACACTACATTAAGTCATCTGTTTTTAAAGATGTGAAACTTTTAAGGTTTCACATCGTTGTGAAACTGTTACTTTCACGATCTCTTTCACAAAGTAAAGTAGACATGCATTTTAAAATGATCAGTATTTCTTATCAATTCTAAATACCTAATGTTGTAGTACGCTAAGCTTGATCATACTTCAGAGTTGACATTTTTCTTTCTGATAATTTTTTTCTGATCCATATTTACATTAACTTTTCAGAAGGAATTTTGTCATGACAGAAACAATTACTCTTTTCTAGTGGCTGTAAAATCATATTAATTTAAAAATGACTTTAAAATGTCCTACATTTTGTTTATAATAAATAAAAAGAGGCTGATCTTATTTCATAAGTAGTGCCATTTCAATAAAAGAAAATATGTATTTCATCTTTTTAGATCTCTAATTGCTTTCCTTGGGAATGGACTATTTCTTTAAAGCCTTTGGCCTTACAGTGAAATGACAGGACATAACAGGTGGTGCATCCACAAATGGTAGAAACCTGAGTTGGTACAAAAGAAGAAACACTACTCGTATCCTTTGGTGTGTCTCAGTTTCTTCCGCTGTGTTCCATTTTCAAGTCAAAGCCTGTCATGATTCTCTGAAATGCCAAAAGGCTCAGTGGACCTATTACTTTCACAGTTATGCCAAGTATTTCTGTTTGAAACAACTGTTTGTATGTATCACATTCATTAATGCTGCAGGAACAACTGTAGTCAACCATGTGAATGTCAGCCCTGTTATATGCAGGTTTAGATTTTTTTCTTTTTCATATTTATGACAGATGAAAGGCTGGAACAATACTGTCACCATTTGCTTCTAAATACTTCAGAGAAGCCTTTAAGAATATTTTTGTGTTTTTTGAAATGCTAATACTTGTAGAGGGGAGGGAGATGGGAAGGAAAGAAGAATCCTGGGCTCTGCACTTTAAGGAATATGGCAAACATCTGAGTAAAGTATTGGGGAAACAACCACTTGTATCAGTGACTGGCTTCTTTTATTGAATATTTATTTGTCCCCTACCTGCTTTTTAAAATGAACATCATATTAATATGAATACAATTTTATAGCTCACTCAAAAGAGGAAATTAGTTTTGTACATTTTGAAGACATGGTGCCCTTGTTCTCATCTTTTGTTGGATTACAAGGTCAAGCAGCTAATATAGAAGTCGACTACCAGTTCTTTGCAGAAAAATCATTTGTGATTTCAATTCCATAACAAACACTACCTATATTTCTAAACTTAATCTTCCAAACCTAAAAAAATATAGTTACTAATATGTTTGAAAAGGATTCATATATTCAGTTTATAAGACAACTTTAAATTTATTTTTATTATTTAAGTGCACCGTACAGTCTGCCAGCACCCTGGCTCTTGTATTGGTGGCCTCAGCTCCATATCCTCTCAATGAAATGGCCAAATCTCTGTAACATAAAACTACACTTTCATTAAAATTGATAAGACTGTTCTTTTTCTTTTTGTAAAGAGAATAAAATAGTAAAAGTATCTATGTCTATCCCTCTTTCTTTGTGTCTAGAAAACGTGTAACTTTTTGCATTTGCTGTTCAGCTTTATGACGGTGAATAAATAAGATATGGAAATAATCAAGAAATTTTGGAAATTTCAAAAGAATATTCCCATTTATCTGAAATCTAAAGTCATTATTTGTAGTTAGTGTCTTCTAAAAGTTGTAGGCCATCAATATAAAAACAGGGAGGATTTCTAAAAAATTAGCTAGGCTAATCAACCCTTAGAATATACGTTTCAAATTCCCATTCCTAACATTCATACCGAAGAAGACTGATTCTTGGAATTCATTACACAATTATTCACTGAAAGAAATCACATTATCCTTACCATTAAACAATTTGCAAGGCAGGATAATTTTATTATTACTGGTTTTGTTAGTTTTGTATGTTTTAGTTTACATAAAAATAAAATGTAGCTACTAGATAATAGCCTTGAGGAATTACTACAGAATAATGTTTCACTGCAGGAGCAAATTTGTGAACATGTTAAACATGTTTCACTAAAGTTTTTATTTAGAAACTAATAAAAACGTACTAAGCTGGCCTCAATTATTTCATCGATGATTTAATTATAAGCACAGTCTACCAAATGCTATGGATCAACTGTTGATGAGAGCAGAGGAGATGGAATACATTCTAATGTGCAATGTAATAGTGTTTCTTTGGAGAATGGATATTTTAATGTGCAAAAGTGCTTTCAATCCCTATAGATTATTATGCATGAGAGGATACTCTATGGTTGTCATAACTCAGCTTTATCTACAGCCAACAGTCAGCCAGCACTACTGAAGGGAAGTTCACAGCTTATAATTGATCATCCTTCCGTCACCCATCACATTCTTTCCTCTGAGGATCAGAGGATTTGAAATTAGGAAGACAAGCAATGATAAGAGATGCTTACAGCTTCTCCTGCTTCCTGTCATTCGCTTAAGTTTGGAGGATAATTTCATTTTTGATGATACTCATTCTAAATCTCTTCATCAAATTTAACTATCCTTCAGTCAATTATCATCTTTGTTGTTATTGTGCAAACTTTTTTAAAATTACTTTTTCATAAGTAATTTTGCTTCCATTAGAGCTTTTAGGCGAAAACAAGCATCATAAACTCATAAATGAAGATGTTATCTGGTAGCTTATCTTTCTACAAACTAATGTACTCTAAAAGCCTCTCTGAAATTAGATGGATTTAGATGGATGGATTTTTATGGTATGCATATAATTTAGACATAAGAAAATCCTATGGTACTAAAAATTTCACAATAATGCAAACACAGAGCAGAAGATTGTAGTATTCTAGGTATCTTAATGGTTTGTTCAGATGAAGCAAAAATAGCAAGCAAATGCATTAAGCGATGTAGACATTATGTCCTCAGTGCTGTTCCAGCCATGCTAGGCTTTTTTTTTCTTTCTGATAGTTTACCAAGATGCATGAGAAATGCGTCTCAACTGTTGCTGCTCCACTTCCATTGTCTTTCACTGTTCTCAGTTCTCCATTAATATTTTGCTTTCGTCATTATCTGGCTTTATGAATATCTGATTTCCTCTCCAAGAAAAATAAAACATTTTAGAATGTGTGTGTTCTGACAAAAACCAGGTGGCAAACTGTGTCGGTGGCAGGGGTATAAGCAGAAACAGTCTTTTTCTCGATGGAGTGGAAAAATAAGGGTCTAGTGTCTCTCAGACAAAAAGGCAGAGGGATTGGCTGAAAGGATACAGAGCATTGGAGAAAGTAGAAGAATCAGGAAATGGTGCCAAGATGAAGTGAGAATTTTGCTTTTGACTCTCAACTTTGAATACCACACTGAAGACGAGAATTTAATGGCTTCTGGGTGTTGAATGAGAGAGATTGAGGTCATATTTGGATGTTTCTGGGAATGCTTGCAGTCTTAAACTTCCAGTTGATGTAAAAAATAGCTCATGTTTTACTTTATATTTGAGCTGCAGTGTGTCATGAATGTCAAAGCTTACCAAGAGATTCAGTATTTAGATATTATCAAAAATAAATTGCGTAGAGTGACGTCTTATTTGGCCTCTGTCTGACTTGAACTCAAAATAGTGCTATTGAAACAGAATCAATACACTCTTATTTTTTCTAAGCAAGAGGAATAAAGTTATTTCCTAAAATGTTGTTTTCCAGTAAATGACTGAAATAGGAATTTAAAAGCTGTCCAAACCTGTTTATTTTTTAAAACCCTTGCTCCAATTGAAATTATTTAAAACCAGGAGTCAGCAAATTTTGAGTCCTAATACATTTATGTTATAAAAAAATAAAAGTTGTTTATATCTGCTTGAAAATTTTGTTCTCCTATACAGTGCAGCAAAATAGCACTCTGCATTTCATCTGTTTTACTACAAATCACTCATCAATGATGTTCAGGATGCTGCAGTCTCTTCTTACAATTAAATATATTTCATCCCAAACACAGGTTCTACAGGATAACCTCAGCATAGCCAGCGGCTATAATGTTCTGATCTTCCATCATCTACAACATGGACAGCTAGACTTCAGCAAGTGTAATGTTTTACACATAGAGCCCTAGATATGTTATAATGCAGTTTTGTAAACTGTCCACATAAAACATTGTACTGGTTAAAAATCGGCCATGCAAAATGTGGCTGCCAACAGGGATGCAGTTAATATTCCCAGAATTAGATCAAGAACAGGAATTGTCAAGAATTCAACCAAAGTCATCTGCACCATACTTTTGGAGTATATTAAACTATTTGTTGTCTTTCAAAAAAAAAAAAAAAAGAAAGAAAATGCTTACTCGAAGTGTCAGGGGCCATTATTTGACTTAAACTGAGTAGTTCAACTATGTCTTTTTCATGAGTGACTGAAGTATTGCAGGCCTTTGGTCCTGTATGCTGTTTCAAAGAAAAAATCTGAGCAAAAAAAACAACAAAAAAACAAAATAAAAAACCCTCCTGATTTAACTGTCTTCTTTTCCTCCATTGTAGTTATGAGATATGGTAAATGAAAAAATGAGAATGAGATCCAAGACTCAATCAACTGAAAATGTGAAAAACTAGAAAATGCCTTGAAATTTTTTGTCTGCATTTATTCCTGAAACATGATCTACATAAGCATAAGATGACTGAAGCCTAAGACAAGAGATGGATACTTTCATTTAAAACAAATTAAGAATATTAAACTATCAAAAGCTATTTAAGACTCATTTGAGTATGAGCTAGATGCTGACTGAGCACAAATAGTTCTCCTTTATCATGACACAAGTGTGGTTTTGTCCTGTACACACAGGCATCTGCTATTCAGTACGTATCTGTGTCACATTCATTTTACATTAGTTGTTAAAGGACTAACAACTTTGAGGAGACTGAAAGTCATACTAGGTGGTGACTGCTTAGTTTGTCCACAGGGGTATGCAGACAAAGGTAAATAGAACATGACAGTGGAAGACGCATGCTCCGAGGACAAAATTCAAAATTATAGTTTCCTGATAAGTTTTTGTTTATGTGGACTGATCTTTAGTATTCCTATGCACTGCTGCATCTATATTTGTTTGAGTTTAGATCCTTTGAGTGAAGCCGTCTGGATCATTTTTGCCAGCCGATTTTTCTTTGTATGCCCTTGACTGCCTGCAGTGAATCTTAATTTTGTTTTGGCCCACAATTCTGCTGTGCTTAGCAGGGTTAAGCAATTCTCTCAACTCTAAATCATTTTTCTTTCTTTTTTTGATGGCTTTGTTACTAAACCCTTTTCAGAACTTTGATGAAGACGACTCTTGGAGTTTTGCCACGTATTAACCCAACGAGACAACAAATAAATTCCTTGCTGAAGAATTCAGTTCCTTAAGGCAGAATTACCCCTTTGTTACTTTTTTAAAACCTTTTTTTTAATCTATGTGACGTATGATTTTTTTTTCACCTCTACTGTTGTGAAAGAAAAAATAAATAAGATTTGTCAGAAAAATGAGCGTAAAAGCACCAAACAAAGGGAAACTACTGCACATAAGTAATCTGTAGCAGTTGATTTTTAAAGGAAAATATTTTTGCATAAAAAGGATAAGCTATGGGAGAGCCTAATTATTACATGTCACACTGGGTATTCTGATATTGCCTGCAACAAAATTGTATCACCATCATTGATCATACTACAATGACTCTCAAGTCTTAATGAACGTTAATAGCTTTCAATTAACATTCACCAAGATTAGTCAATGAGGTGTGATACCTTTAATATTAAAGCTTCAAATATAAAGGCCGTGTGATAAATTATTTATGTATATACATGCTCTGTTATCCAAAGTACTACCCATCCTGTCAACTGTGCTGCCATGTGAAAATGAAAAGATATCAAAGATGCTTTGCATGATCGGACAGTTTCAAAACAACCCCATAAAAACACTTGCACACAGATTTACACGAATCAGCAAGCTCACACAGGATGTCCAAACAAACACAGAGATGGAGAATCACTGAACATGTATACAAAGAAAGCGAAGGCTGCCTGGGTTGGTGGCAGTGTTACCTCCACCAGGGACGATAAATGTCAGTTCTCATCTTGTCATCATATGACCCCCTTTCACAGAGGATGGATGGAAATCCGTGAATGGAGAGCAGCTGGGAGACATGGTGTCCTAGGGCTAAAATTAGCAATGAGTACTCCCTCAAGGTTTTGCAAGGACATACCGAGGACATGCAAACATGCGTGGTCATAACAATTGCATGAGCTTACACATATGAACACACACACAAATGTGTGTTCTTTCCACCCTTTCGGCATGCAAATTTTCAGCTTCACTGTACATTTTTATTGGACAACTCTTGAATGTGGAGTTAATGGAAGATGTTTATTTACTCTCCATTTTTTTCTGAACTTTCATCTTGTCTCCACCTCTTACTAATATTTTTTCTCTGTTTACACCCTTACAGGAGATCTCAGACTATGACTTACAGGAGTTAGTCATGAAGTCAATTGGCCGGCTGACTTTAGTTCGCCAGATGTTCCCGATGCCCCAGAACGCAACTCAGCGCTGTGTCAAACACAACCACAGGATTAACACGTCCCTATGTGACCCTAAAAGCCCTAAGGCTCAACAGCTTGAGGTGAGTTTGTTTGGGCATTTGTCCAGAGTAATGATGATCAAAAAATTCAAGTATGCTAAGGAAGCATAAAATTATGAATCGGCAACTTTTTCAAGTTAGTGGATGGTGATTAGTGTTCCATGACTAGTTTTTTTCTATTTTTTATTTTTTGTAATTAAATATGTTGAAAGAATTTGAGAGTTTAAGGTGCAAACAATCCATGTTCAATAGATATAACATTATGGCCACCTAATGTGTTAATAACCCTTTTGTTTAAAAAAAAAAAGTCTCTACCTGTCGAGGCATGGACTCCTTTATACTACTGAGGGTGTGCTGTAGTATAATGGCAACAAATGTTAACAATTGATTCCTTAAGTCCTGTAGGTTGTGAGTGTAAGTCTCTATGGATAAGTCTGATTTGTTTCCAGCGCCTCCCAAAACTTAATTGGATTGAGAGTAAGGGAGTTTGGAGTCCAAGCCAACAACAAAAGAATGTTGTTGTCCTCTTCAGTCCAGTCTGAACCATTTTTGCTTTATGACAGAGAACATTGTCCTGTGGAAAGAGACCAGAGCCATCAGACCATAGAGTTCCCATCAGTAGAATGGGAGCAACGGTTTGTAGCAATGGTTGAGTAGTTTGTATGTGTAAAAGTAACAACATAATAGGCAGGACTCAATGTTTCCCAGCAGAGCACTACACTTTTCTATGATACTACAAGGAATGGCAGAGTGTGTAGCAGATGAACTATCGGTGTGAGAGAGAAGTCCAGCAATACATTTTGTTTGCCACCAATCACATGGTTGGCATAGCAACAAAACTAGTGTTGGCTGAAAAAAGGACAGAAATTTAACATTTGCTCAGAGTTTGGATTTTTTTTTCTTTTTTTTTTACATTGGAAATGGCTACTTTACTAAGTAGCAATTGTCTTAAACGTCATTCCAGTTCCATTCCAAACTCTTTCCGTTCTTCACGGTGCAGTGGTTAGCATTTAAGCAATCAAACTGTTCTTTCTACATCCTCCCTCACTTTTAGTGGAATTGAAATATGTGCTAGCCGATGCCAAGGCAGAAAAAAAAGCTACTTAAGCATCAATTATTCCAAAGAAAAAAAAGTAAACAAAACCAGAGAAATTATAATTGGACTTTTTTTTTAATTTTCCAGTCATTTATTAATTTCTACCACAGCATTAACATCACTCATGCATATACATTGCATGTCTATGTAGAGCAATAGAAAAAATCTCCTTTCTATCACCCCTTACTCGATAATAATGGCGCTGACCAAATACCAATTGGAGTGGCTTCTTTTTGACATTTTGACCCTTTGCATTTTAATTATCTGGACAGAAAGAAAGTGTTAAACTGTTCCCTGTATCTGTTTAACTTTACCTCTGGTAATAGACAAGTCTGCAACTCATTGAATATTACATATAATTTCATTTTTAAAGTCTAAAACCAACCTGTACCACTAATAGCGGTTTATCACTGATTTCATAATAAAAACATCAGTGTTTTTCCCACTACCTCAGGTTTTTCTGAATACCATGTTACCAGACCATTCATTCTGTGTTGTTAAGTTTTATTGCGAATGAGTTTACATTGTGTGTTGGGACAAATTCTGAGCAAAGAGGTCCAAGAACTCTTAGCAGAACAACTTAGTGACAGATGGAAAGGCATGCCAGAAATAAAACATGAAAATGTCCCCAAGTGAATCGTGTGTGTAGCAAGTGATTGCCTAGAATATGGAGATTATTTTGAGCTTAGAACGAACAGTCAGAAAAAGCTATTCTCCATATTTAAAAAAAAAATAAAACAGCATTTCAAGAGGCAAAAAATTGAGACAAAGCTAATCAGATCTGATGCAAAATATATGAAACACGAGATGTACCACTGACATTGTGGATGAAAGCTGCTTTTGCAGTAGCAGGCTTAAACCAGAGAAGGAATACAGCTTTTACCATGATACTGACCCAAAGCAGGAATAAGTACAGCATTAAATTAACTATAGGATAACTTCCTAACTTAAACTTAAAACAATAACCTCTCAGAACACTGACGGGTAACATAAAGATGGTTTATATCCAGTTTCATTGAGCTTTAAAAAATGGGAATAAGATGCAAGCACTCCTTGTATTTTATCATTGTATATTCACTTTATTCTGGATACAAAGGCAAAGACTAATTTGGTGATTTGACATTAATATTACTTATAACTATGAGACAGAACTTTTATCAGTTGGAAAAAGGAAATCCATTCTTTTTCTTTTGATCTGATCTGAAACAAATGTATTTACCTATGTCCAAATAGTTAGTATGTTTTTTGTGAGTGTATGTTTTTGGTTTTTTTTTTTCTTTTTATAAATCCTCCCCAAGGCTACCAGTATATAGGAATGGGCACACCAGCAATAGAGCTGCCATAACATTGAATGGAAAAAAGGGAAAAGAGTCTTAGTTATGTGTTGGGACAAACTTGTAAAATTCAATTAATGTTCTCTTGATTGATGAGGTGACACAAGACACCGGAGGAACGCGTTTGATGAAAGATGGAAATATGCCGGTGACAGAAAAGCGGTCATAATGTTTATGTGGATTGCTCCTTTTCAGTCTGATCCCATTTTATGCTTTCATCGACCATAATCATGACACAAATGTATGTCCCAATATATGGTTATGTACATATTTCTTTTTTATGTGAATTTTAAACGAATTAAGGTAATGTATGCCTACAAGGTTAATAAAGAGCTCTTGCTGTAAATGATGTGTGCAAATTAAACTTGCGTGTCCAAACATGAAACAAGATCTTCTCAAGGTTAATTAATAATGAAACCCTTTCAACATATCTATTATTTTAATGGGTAATGGCTGTAAAGTTCAGTCTGCTGCTGAGGAATCGTGTGCATTCCTGAATATTTACACATCGAACTGAACTGTTTGCAAGTATCACTAGCATAGGTATAGTTAGAGGTTTACCTTGAAAAAGGAAATAGGGGATGGCAAAGAAATAAATGGGGCAAATGAAACAGGAAGTGGGCTGAAGTAACAGATCAGCTTCAGTTGAAGAGGGGCCCAATTTCACACTGCAATGAAGCACATCAACTCAAACTGGCCACACACACGCAAAAACACCCACCCACACACACACATACACACAGTATGGCTTAAATATGTCATATCATGTGAAAGAAAGGGTGTGGTGATTTGTATCAGAAAACATTGTAGGCATCCATTCAAAGATGTGGCGTCCTTTTATTATCGCTCAACTTACAATTCTTGATGCAATAAAACTAAATGATCAGCAAACATCACACATATAACTCCTCTTTGATAATACAGTTGCTAAACTGTTGAAAATGATGTGTGCAAGCTGCTACAAAAAACAAACAAACAAAAAAAACAACGTTCTGCTTCACTCTAGAAAGTTTCAACACATTAAGGCTCTTTTAGGTTGTCGTCAATCATGATTGACAGGCAGACCAGCCAATCACAGTCCAGACAAGCCTACGAGGCACAGTCCAGTGAACTTGTGGTATTTTCTACATCATGAAAGTAACTTGCACTTATTTCAAAAAGTCAAACTCATATATAGATTCATTAAACATATAGTGCAGGATCTTCTAATTTTGATGTTTATGACTTGCATATTAAACACAAAATTGTCCCAGAAATATAGAATATTGTCAAAAAATAGAATATTGAAAACTCATGGTGTCAAATCCTAATAAGCCAACTAACTCAAAACACCTTCAAAGATTTCCTGAGCCTCTGAATGATCTCAGTCTGGGTCAATAGGCCACACAATCAGGGAGAAGACTGTTGATTTGCCAAAATGTCCAGACGAGTCATTAACACCCACCACAAGGAGGGTAAGACATAAAAGGCCATTGGTAAAGAAGCTGGTTGTTCACAAAGTGATCTTGTGTATTCATAGAAAGTTGAGTGAAAATAAGTGTGATAGGAAAAGGTGAACCTGCACCATTGACAACCTGGAAAAGATTGTCAAGCCAAATCCATTCAAGAATTGCACGTTCACAAGAAGGGGGCTGAAGCAATAGTCAGCACCTGTGGACAAATCCTCCAAGCGTCTTGCCTGTGTTTTGGAGAAAACAAAAATGAACTTTTCTTTTTCAGATTATGGTAAAGTTTACTTTTGCAAATAAAGTACAAACTGAATAATTGGTGTAAAACAGAAGTAAAGAGTACCACAGAGTCTCTCAAAAAGTCCCTTCATGAGTCTCTTCATTAAAGAGACTCTGCAAAGTATTGAGTGCAAAGAGTCTTTTTCAGAGGCTTAGTTAGCATTTTTGTTTAAAATATACTTTACTTAATGATCTTATGTAATATTCTAATCTCATGACAGACTAAGTTTTCATCTTAAAATGATTGTCCTCAAAATTACAGAAAATAGTGGCTTGAATGTGTAATGAATTATGTGATTTTTATTTTCTGAAATGTGTTCAAAACTATATAAATAAAATTTTTATGACATCCAAATTCAAAATGTCCATGTATAGCATTTTTTTCCATACATGTGTACAAATGTCTCAACAACATTCTAAGCTTAAAAAAGTAACAAAAAGTTCCAACATGATTAGGCAACACTTAGTAATGCGAGAATGACAACGATCTAGAATGCATCTATTAGCCTGGGAATAAATTAAACCATGTCCCTGTATTTTTTTGAGAGAACTTTTATAGCTCTTGTATTCCTCAGTAAAAGGATACTGTGGTGCCCAAGAGCCTCATTTGCTGAGTCGTCTTTGTTGTTTTGAATGTTTCTGTCATACATACTGGCAGTAATGGTCTGTCTTGGCAGATACATGGTGAAGGGAGCTGTCATAACGTTTTGCATGAGATGACTCATGTTACAACTCTAGGACATAGCAGCATACATCCTGATTAGTTAGTCTGTTTTAATGGTAAGAATGGTAATAAAAGTGCAATTTTCAGGTTTGACCCTTTTTGTATGGTTCCACTCTATCTCATTAGAGTACCTTTTCTTCCTTGTGAGTACAAAGCAAGCTTTCATTCAGTAAATCTATATATTTTAAGTCAAAGACATGTCTTCAGCTAAGCAAAAGGGATAGCAAAGTGGTCATTTTTATATGGTCATATCCTTTGAAGTTGTAAATACAAAGCTGTGCCTTTGTGTGTGTCCAAAACAAAGTAAGTATACTGCCTGCTTTTGATGTATAAAATGGTCCCTTCTGAAATTATAGCTTTTATTTCTTTGATGCCATCATGTTCTTTTCTGAGTTTTAAAAAAGAGTAACATCTGCGTTTGTTTGCGTGTGTGAACAGATTCATCTTGTTTCATCAGTCTATTTGATGTCTTTCTCATTAACATGAGGACAAGAGGCTCAACAGATCAGTCACTCACAAATCGATTAAAGACTGAATGGACTGTCCTTGTTTCTTCTTGTTCTCTTTTGTACTTGTCTGAGTCAGTGGCCTATTGGCAGTTAATGCAATTTTCTTTGCAATATATCATTATACAAAGCCCAAAACACTGCTTTTGCCTAATATAATCTTATAAATTATATAAGATGATGGGATGTTTAATTTTGGCTCTTCATTGGGAGACTATGTCCAAACTGTTCTAATTCACATCTCACATCAATCACTTTAAATGTGTGCTCATTTATTTCTTTGCAGATCACCAATCGGTACATCTATGATACTGTTTTGCTGCTGGCCAATACCTTCCATAGGAAGTTGGAGGACAGGAAGTGGCACAGCATGGCCAGTCTCAGCTGCATCAGGAAGAACTCCAAGCCTTGGCAAGGAGGCAAGAGCATGCTGGAGACAGTGAAAAAGGTAGGGTTAACTGGTAATGGAAAAAAGAAATTACCAATACTATGGCTACAATAGAAATTGACATGTTTTGTGGTTAGTTCTTGAGTGTGCATGAATGCAGATGTGTGTTATATATATTATATATATATATATTATATTATATTATTATATATAATATATATATATATATATATATATATATATATATATATATATTGGATGATGTATCAGCAAGACTCCACCTCCTTAAGTCTTAAAAATACAGTTCTTTATTTCATGGACCTAATAAATGTATAAAAAAATAATTATTTCAAGAAACATCACTTTGTCATTACTTTCTAGAGCATCACTCAAACTTTCACTCATAGTGCATAGTTGATTTTAGAACTTTTTTAAACACTAGAATATTAATCATAGAAATAAAACAATGACTTTTGTGTGATTGTGAGATATTTAGATTATTAGCATTTTATGTCTGTACATAGAAGAAAGTATTAAACTAATTGCAAAATACTTACAACCTGGTAATTTTTATTTCTTCTTGTACACTGAGATGGAATATGGTGACCCAAAATGAACTTGAGGAGATTTTCTGTGCGCCTGAAAAAGAAAAATTAAGAAATCACAAACAAGATCTGCTCTAATTTTAACTGTCTCCAATATTTCAGTGGTGAAAAAAACCAAAAAAAACCCCCCAAATATTTCAACCTTCAAATCTCGAAGCATGTACTTTAATACTGTTATAACTACATTAAATCTTCAGGGGCTATGGTTCCTTACGACAACATTACATATAATACATGTAAGGACCGCTACTGCTAAATATTTATTCAAGACAGAATGCAGCTCTTGGAATCAAAAATGCATCTAAAGAAGAATAAAACAAGTTACATTTCATTCAGTCTGGGTTTTGTTCATTATTTTAACTGGAATTTGAAATATGACACAGTACACCTTTTGAGCCGTACATTAGTTCAAGGACCTCCATTATTTTTTTTCTCAATAGAAAAAAAAAAGATATTATTTGTCACGTCTTTTGCAACAGATACTATTTTTTTGTATTTTAACCTTAAGTTTAAAGCTAAATTCAATTGGATAGATGCTCTCTGTTTTGATATTAATATAAAAATGACTCGAGGGATAATACTTTGACTGAATGATGAAGCCAAGTGAAATGCTAATTCGGAATTAGTGTCAGAAAATAATAAATGTGTTGCAATGGCTTTCATATCCATCTCTGTGTTTCACCTTGAGATCAGGCTGGGTTTGGCATGACTTTCATCAGCAATTTCTGGCTATTTAACCAAGCCTGATGACTGTCTCAACAGAGATGTGTTAAAAAGCCCAAAGTGGTAATAGAGTTTAGTTCAGCAGTCTGGCATCGGTTCCATTTTGCTGTGTATCAGCAGCGGTTTTTCCTCACTGTGCATGCCTGGGTGTTTAATCAGTGTTTTGGTATGTGATGGCAGTATGATAATAATAAATACTAATTTGCGCTTGCTGATAAGGAGCTCTGTTGATGTTGCTTTTTGGTTTCTATTGACAAATTCAGAGTGGGGAACAAATTGAAGCAGGTGAAATTGCTCCTCTTAGCCTAAATTATGTGTTACATTTGTGCTGTTGGCAGACTGTCATTGTTTTAGATATTGCTGCCTTTCAGTGTCAGTAACTCCAGCATTTTAGATGTGGGATTCCTGTCAACATTTCCTCACCATTGTGGAAGTGCAGGAAGTGCTGTGATAAAAAATAAGGTTTTCAACTAGCTTCAATGATTGTTATTGAAAATACTTTGATGTTATGTAATTTAACTTTTTTTTTTAACCCCAAACAACTTTACAGGATGAAAAATATGTCAAGTTCTTTTTTTTTCCTTTGCGGATTTACTAATATAAATTACAGTAAGAACAATATATAATTTGCATAGAACTTTAAAATTGTTCTAATATTACACATCGACATTTTGATGTCTTCTGTCAATTACATAAATATCTATTGTATCAATATAATAAATATTGATGTATTATCAAAAACATTATATGTTTACCTGATAACTAGACAAATTAGCTGTCTTCAATTCTAACAGTTGTGAACAAACAACTCACAATTTCCTGGCTGCAAGGAAATTTACCACCAGAAATCAAAACCTAATGACAAGAAAATATAGTTAAAGAACCGGAGTTCAACAACAAACAAATCAGAAATTGGATTTTCTTTTTCATAAAAATATTGACCACAAGTCTGGGGGCTAAATAAAACAAATCACACATGGCCTAGAGCAGGGCTCCTCAGATCCAGACTTTGAGGGCCATTGACCTGCAGGTTTTAGATACATATCTGCTTCAACATACTTGAGTCAAATAAACAGGTCATTTAGCAGGGCTTGACTGCACAGTGAGGAGGTAATTCAACCATTTGATTCTCTTTGTTAGACCAAGAACATTTCTAAAACCTGCAGATTTGAGGACTAGATTTGAGGATCCCTGGCCTGGAATACCAGAATATGAACAGAACAATATGTTCTGACAGAAATGCTCACTGCAGATTTTGCATGAAAGATTAAATTAAGCAATCTTATTCAGAAAAATCAGACAAATAGGAGAGCACACAAGAACAATATTAGAAAGAGAACATGGGGATGCACAAAAGTTTTGACATCAGTATTGTTCCCTTATTAAAACAGAAGATGGCATCTTTGAGTTTTCTTTGATGCACAAAGGTTAATCACATTTTAATGATGTCAGATGATGTCTGGCTGAAGTCCACCCAGACAATACATAGAGACATTATTCTTTCCTGAACTATGATAAGTCTGAAAAATGACTTGATCCTTTTCTGTGTACTGAAGCCCGCCTCTGATTGTGTCAGTACCATAGGTGGTTGTGAAATCTTTTAAGGAACCGGAGTTCTTTAACACTGAAATATTTTATTTTCAGTGTTTGAAAAAAAGTCCAATGTCCAGATGTCTTTGTGTGCAACTGTTGTTAATCGGGATTATTCAATATCCTGCAAGGTACACAGGAGACAATGAGTGCCAAATGAATAGTCGTACCTCTGCACCCTGTGCAATGTTGTTTTTTCATCTGGGTTTGAGGGCCCTAAAGCTCTTCCCTTATCCAAACATATTAAAGAAAATGGATGAGAGTAAATAAACCACTTCATCCATTGTAATGCCTGCCTTCACACCATGTCCCCATCTGCATAAACAGCTTCTCAACGTACAGCTATTGTCACTGGGTAAACCTTTGGCATCTGAACTAGAAAGGCTTAGCCCCAATGAATAGCAAATGAAGGGGTTGGCCCAATGCCCATCAATCACTCTACAAAATAAAGATAATACCGCTCTGGTTTCTTTAGCCTGTAAAACAACAAACAAAAAAGCAGGTCACATTCAGAACATTTCTTGGAGGCTTCGTACTTATTATTAAAAGCTGAAATAATTAGTTTAAAACATGTACACAAATGTTGCCTGAAAATCTGGGTCAGCTTATCTCTCAGCGTATTAGTTTTCATTTGAATTAGTTGTTGTAGTGAATATAAACAAAAAATGGTTAAATGTCACAGTGAAATTGCCCAACATGAAACATATAGATGTAAAATGGTTAATATTATGAAATAATCCAACATCTATTAAAGGACGTTTTCTGTTGTGCTTGCAGTTTGGAGTGAGTGGTCTTACCAGTTTCTTGGAGTTCACTGACAATGGCACTAATCCCAACATCTTCTTTGAAATCCTGGGAACAAATTATGGAGAGGACAGGGGCCGAGGAGTCAGCAGGGTAAGTAGTTAAAACAGATTATACCAAAGTCACATACACAGTAATTTCAGCATTTTATTGTCCCACTTATTTCTTTCTTTCTTACTTTATCTACAATTTTAAGTGCTATGAATAAATGCATCCAAGACAGAATAAAATACATCAAGTTGTAAAGAAATTAATTGATTACTTTCCTTATTTCACAGTCTCCCTTGATCCTAATTGTTTTGGGTTTTTGTTGGGTCAAGTACAATGACTTCAGCTGCAGCAACTCTCATTCTGTTAAGAGCAATGGTAATTAGATGCCATTTTAAGTGACATTTTGTAATGGTAATGGTTGCATAATGACTGCATAATGAATTTTAACAAGCCTCATGAAAGACTTTCTTTCTCCTTACAACAACATAAATTGTCATAACAGAGTATTCATTGATTTTGTCCTCATGTGTTTTAATTATTTTGTTTATCCTGGTCTGCAGTATTTATAAGAGCTAACAAATGTATAACTAGTGATCAGCATTGTTAACTGTAAAGGATAGTTTTTAAATTATAGTTTTTACCCTGATAATAACAAGTATTATACAATTTCAGGTCACAACATATAGTAATTGTAGGTGTTCGCAGTTAAACTTATTGATTTTATCTGCCTTTCTACTTAGTAACATCTATGAAAGCACATTCATAGATGTCCTTCTATGAATCCATCTAGTCCTTCTATGAATCTATGAATGTCCTATGAACATTCATAGATGCACACACCAAGCCACACCATTTCCTCGGCTTGCGTAAGCTCATCACAAATGTCAAAAACACACACTTCTCTGATGCATACATGCAGGTGGACGCCTACGCCATTTTATTTCTGTTTGAAGTGCAACAAAAAAGTAGTAAAGCTGGCTAAAAGTAAGCTAACTATTGTGAAATGTAGCTTTGTCTGACTATTGTCGTGGTAGAAAAGTTTGGTTTTTCACATAAACATGGACTGATTGTCTATCAATCTGCATCCCCCTAGAAATAGCCCCCTTGCAAAGTCGCAAGGGGAAACACTGCTTCTGTTCTTCTGTTTTGGATATTAGTAAGTAAGGATTTTTTTAGAGATTTTCCTCATAAAAACTCTAAACTTTCTGCGTTAAGGTGTAATATGATTACACCGTCACCTAAGTTGAATTCCTTAATAGAAAAACAAACCCTTATACTGCTGGCTGCAGGCAAATAATTGTCATTTATGGAAAAAAAAAGACATTTGCTTATGCTTGGTACAAACATTTGCATACCACAAACGTACAGTGTACAAAGAGAGGCAATCAAATATTGACATGTTTTCCCTACCAGAAGAATCATTTTAGATATCACAGGACTGTGATTATGGATAATGTTGGAAGACACCAACAGAACAGAGCATGCCATCACAGACAAAATGAATCTCTGAAACATAGTATGATTACATTAAATTAAAATTCCCTAATCAGACAGCATAATTATTTCTGAGGGAATTAAAGCAGTCTTCGCACAGCTTTTGTGCTGCCGTGTCCGTAAATGCTCTTTTGTCCACCAGTGGGATTCAGTTCAATTCTAGTGATGCTGATGTTCTCATTTAGTGCACGTTTTATGTATTGTAGGATTTAGATTTTTCAGTCTTGATGTTTTTCAAAGTATTTTTTGTGAATTTCTTTCTAATAATAAAATATGTTAACTATAAATGGTTCGAGAAAAGAAGTAAATACGTTCTGTACTTTAATAAAAACCCTGACAAGTCAGTGACTTATTATGTTTAATTTTTGTGCACTTTAGTTTCCCTAAAGATAGATTAATATTTAACATATTTTTTTTTTATTTCATGCTGTAGGCTGCATCATCTTTCTGTCTCTCTCTGGTTGCCTTAATTCCATATTCTTACTTGCATTTGTGCTTCTTGAATAAAAACATGCTAAACTGTTGAAAAGGGTCTGACTGACACTATTAAGGATATGCATGAAGTCTTAATAATGTCATTAACACTGTATTCTTCTGAGGATAACGGTTAACCTGAGCCTTTTTTTCTATCTCTCAGTATTGTTTTGTCTTCTCTTTCAGGCCTTTTTTATTCCTGCTGAGAGTCTCATTAATGCCTAGCATGCAGACAAGCTTTTATTTTCTCCTATCTCACCTTAATTAAGACATTGGGTAACTCAAACCCTTCCCTTTTATCTTTTCTGGATTTTTTTTGTAACTCAGTCTTTTCGCTTTCTTGCCATTGGGAGAATTGTTCTTTCTTTCAAAGTGTCCAGCCCTTTAAGTGACATTTATTCTCAACCATACTTCAGGAACGCTGTCTAGTATAATGATAATGCCAAAAAACCTAAGATAAGTCATAAATAATATTCCTGCATGGAGTTTTATGCTTTCTGGTTCATTAGCTTCAGTGGCTATATAAAGGAGATGATAGGGTTCTCTGTATACACCTGGAATCATTGCAAGGCATTACAGATCTTGCAGAGTGGTGATAAGCTTGTAAGGTCTAATTGCATTGTCTACTTTCTGTAACATCTTAAAAGGACTTTCAAGAAAAAAGAAAAAAAAACAGCATTATGTACTTCATAGCTTGTGCAATAAAAGTGCTGAGAAAACATGAAGAGATAAACAGAATGCATTAGTTAAGCGGGAAAAGCTCAAACGTAGCGAGCAGAGGAGCATGGACTATAGCCAGAAAGGATATAGATGGCAGTCTGTTCAATAGAAAGAGGTGGAAGCTACGGGCCAAAACGAATCGCAGTCTGTACTCTCTTGTTTTCACACTTGATAGTCAGGTAGACTTCTTTCGATTTGTTTCAAGGATTGCAACATTTGTTAATCTTTCAGCTGGTGTGGTTCACTTTCACACATCACAGTGTCAAATGACCAAACCCAAGAAAAACCTGTTCCCCCATCTCACCTGTGGTGATGCTGCACCAAGAACCACTGAAGGAAAGACACTAAACCTCTGAAGAAGACACGGACACAATTTTCCTTTTCACAAAATGTAGACAAAAATGTAGTGGTGTTGGATTTTGACAATTATAGGATTTCTCTGTTGTCATTGGTGAAAGACCACAAACCACTTGTATTATTATGGTACGAATGTTGTTTATTTTTGTTGTATTTAAGCAGAATGCCAGGCACTATAGTTTGCTTTCTGCTTTTGGACTGGTCTTTGGTCTGCTTGGCATTCACATGTGACGCATTAGAAATGTGTCAGAGTTCACTTCAACCAAACCGATATTTAGTTTTTTTAGGCAAAGCAAAGTTTTCTTTTTTGATCTGGATCAGAGTTCAATTGTTCATTCACACCTCCTCAAACAAACCAGAATATTACATTCCAAGTACCATACATTTACTTTTTGTGTAGCAATTATTTATTTGGCCAACTGAACACCAACTGTCCTTGCTGCCAATGTGTAATGGAGAGGATGTACAGCAATGCATGTCTGTAGTGCTACCTATAAAGTGTGAACTACATTTATAGCTCCAACTCAAACTAAACATTAACTGAAACATTGAAGCCCTTTGCCATTTACAAGTACTTGTCTAGGGGATTTGCTAAGGATGAGATATAAAATTTAAAAAAATCTGAATACACAAAGCTGTTTACCTTACAACCACAAACTTAATTGTTTTGTGTGTGTGTGTGTGTGTGATTTTATGCAATAAGCCAATACACATTACTGCATAATTTCCTAATTAGAACAGGAGCATTCTCCGCAGTGTCACACATATTCTCTAATTACGAGATATCAGAGATGCAGCTGTAAAGCCCAGCTCATGAGAACATAATGCTTTTCTTAATGAAGTCAAAGTACGCAAGGAAAAACACTACTGAACCAAATGAAATATTGTAAAATATAATGTATAACAAGACAGTGTGATTTACAAGATATGGAACGACTTTAGTCTCGTAAGAAAAAAGTATTTGGAGGTATGTAAAAAGATTACATTTAAGGCAAAAAAAAATAAATGAGACAGACTGGTAGTTGGTAGTTTACAATAATTAAATATATGTAACATAAGCAAAGTAAAAAAAAATGATAGAGAAAAAATATCTTGAAGGAGAAAATACATTATTTCTCTTTTATCCGTCATATTAGGAAGTATGAAAATTTATTCACTAAATCTTTTCTACTTGAGGCAACTTTGGGGATTGAAAAAAGTTGTGGTGGGATAAAAGTGGAAGAAAGGAGTGAAAGCAGTAAAGGATAAGAATAAAGAACATGATTGATTTAAGTAAACAGCATTTGTATGAATTTGTCCTGTTTCATAATCTCCCCTTCATTACTTCTCACCATGCTATATATTTAGCCATTGCTGATTGGTAAAAAATTAAAATAAGATCATGATATTTTTAAAATGTGCTTTTAGAGTTAATTGAAAATGTGATGTCAAACATATTGTATTTTAAAGCTCTATAAGGTAGTGACAATGGTAGGAATCTGTTCTGTGGTTTGAATACCCGTTGTGTCAGTCGTGTCCTTATGCACGGCGGCCATGCTTCTATCAGACTACCACAAAGTAATCTACAATATAGTATTGGCCATTTTAAACTTTAAATAGTTACTGGAGATCTTCATTTTTTTTTTTTTTACTTTGGCAGTTTTTTCTGTTTGTTTTGTTTTTTTACAAGTTTTACTGTGAAAAAGAGTTTTTTTGGGGAAGGGGTTTGATTTTTTGTAACAAAATTTTGCTAAGTCATAAAAATAACATCAATGGATTGTCCTTTTCTTCACTTTTTAATTTAAACAATAGGAGAAGGACGGAGGTGCTGCTTGCGTTGCACTTTGAAATGTGCTTCTAGGGAATTTTAAATTAATGCAAAGAGTAAGACATTTTGTTTAATCAGGAGTTAGCCGAGCCTCTGGGATATCGGCAGCAAATCTCGGTGAAACAGCGTTCTATCTGATCAGTCTTGTTCTCACACAAGACACCGGATTTGAATGTTGTCAAAAAATCTATACAAAAGTCAGGACATGCTGTGTAGCATGATTGAATAAATGAATAGTGTTTCTTTCTTTTCTAAGTGAACAATTTTCTAAATGACACAGATATTGATGTTCTCATTTAACCCTTTGACAGATGACAGTGAAGGAATTTTCCCAAAATTTAAAGACAATTTTTAAGATGTATTTTTTATCCCTTTTTTTATATAAATGAACCCTACAGTAAACACTGGACACAAGATGAAATAAAATGTGAACTGTTGTGAACTCATAAATACTTGAAGCATTCTTGACTTATACTTTATTAATATTCAAGACAGCAATTTATATTCAGATTGAGCAAAGAATATTTGACATTGGATGCTAATTGAAAGAGGACAAAATGCCTCTGGTGGGCTTTAATTGGCTCAAGTATGAAAGCATAGGTGAATATATTTTTTACATGTGGGGAAAAATGTTTAAAAACTACGTCAAAAAGGACCAGAAAGATCAGAGGTAATGAGACTAGTGAAAGCAAATGAATGAAGCAAGTAAGAATATGCAGAGGAGTGGGAGACAGGATTTCTTTTTCATAGTAAATCCATGGGGAAATTCATGTCATTTTAGTGGAAAAACAAAAACATCCGTTGTGTAAACATTTTAGTTAACACTAGACAGTCACCCGGCAGCCAGTTACTTTATGTTTGTTCAGAAAAGTCAGGGGAAGCTTTATTCCCCAGGTGCTCCACAGTCGGTGCTCTCTAATGATAAATCAAGTTTACTGATATGGCATAATCTAGTTCAAGCCCACTAATTTTAAAATACATTGTCTACATGTACATACATCCGTACATACAGCTAAAATCAGATATTCATATAAATTGTTTAAGAAAACATTTTTTCTATCTGATATTAAATCAGACCAAACCTTTCCTGTTTGTTGCATTTTTTTTAACCACCAAAATTATTTCTTTGCTTAATTCCAGAGTAATATTTCTTAAAATCATTTTTACAATTTTCTTCAAAGAAGTGTACATACATCTTTGTAATCAGTATAATTTCTTTTAAACAGTAAAGCTTTGTAAAATGTTTTAAGCATGTTTTTACCAGGTTCTGCATTGGTTGGGGTGACTTCTCAGATTTAAAAGCTATTCCTTTTTTTTAACCAAATGTTATAATTTTAGTCCTTTCTTAAATATTGATTAAAATGTTCTGATGCAGTTAGCACAGTCAGTCTCACACCCTTTATCCCGATGTGTATACTGTATAAAAGCAGAAGGTGTTCTTCATAGAAGTGATTGGATTTAACGTCTCACAAAATTCACTTAATTAATTCACATTGGGTCCCAGCATACATGGGAAACTAGGAAACAGTCTGTCAGCAGCTTTCCAACCCATCCTTTATGTTTATACCACACGCACTTACTCTAGCACAATAACAATGTTATTTAAGCACCAACTCCTAGCTGGGCCAAAACAAAGAACTGCTTTTGTCAGGTGCTGCAGACACAGGATGATTGGGGACCAACAACCAGTTAAAATGTTGTGTGCTGTATTTAAAGCTTGTGAGATGCTTTGATTTTTTTTTTTTTTATCTCTGGAAGTTATAACAACAACAACAACAAAAAATACATTTAACAAAAAAATGTGTATACACATACTGTATATATTTTTGCTTTAGTCAAAAGCAAAACACAGAATGAGCACAAAGAGGAAGTGATAAATGTAGAGCCAGAGGAGGGAGAGAAAATTTCACTCTTTGGACACTCTCCTGTATTTTGGATGTGTCACTGGACTTACGCATGAAATAAGTGATTAATGGATGGTAGCATTATGTATCCAAGGAATGTTAAAAGGGAAAGCTAATTGTCTGTGACCTGGTAGCAATCTCTACTAAGCTGGCAGCAGAGAGTGACTGAGAGATTAGTAGCAAAAGAGGCAGAGAGCTACCTGACACCAAGGCTGTGACCATGTGTTAAACAAACCATAGCTTTATCAGCAGGACTAACTGGCCAAGAGATAGAAAAAGGGGCGGTCCTCACTCAGCCAAAACTGTGAGGTGGGAAACGTGCCAATCTATTCACAATCTTGTGAATAGATTCACAAGATTGACCATAAAATACCAGACATGGAAGGAAAAGAACTTTTAATCATATAATATACAGGCAAGTGCTAAATGCTGTAAGTCAGCGAAAGAGCCATATTTGCATGCTACTGTTACAATAAGGAAAAAGAAAACAAGTGATGTTTATTTTAGTTCCTTTTGAGAACTGTGACACTTTTTTTTGCATAATTCAATCTTCAGACAAATATTCTGAAGTGGCTATTTGAAAGTTTAGGCCTACAGAATGCCACTTTATTGCAGGAAAGTACATAAACACTTATGAAAAAAGACCTTTGCTATGCAGGCATATATTTTTAAAAAAAATAAAATAACCTTGTGAAGTGGCATAGAAACAGATTAATGGATGTGACTTTGGAAAAGAGAGATTCTAAGTAAATTACTAAATATTTTTTTAAAATATCCTTTGTATTTGCATTTCAGTTTGACTCATTTCCACTTTTCCACTTCTCTATGCTAAACTTAAGCGTAGAATATACATTTACTAGAAATTGTTTCTTTTTTCTTTTTTTTTTTTTTACATGTCTCTTAATTTTTCTCTGGAGGCTAACAATTACCTTCTTCACTCGTCCACTAAATAATCAGAAAATATTGGCCATAAACTTATTAAAAACACAAGCCAATTATCCCTCTTATAATTACAAAGACCTCATTCACACCATGATTTTTTTTTTTTTTTTATCACATGTGCTTTACTCTTGCCATAATGAGATTTTCCCCAGGTGGTAGTTAACACTCACAGACCAAATATACCAACAGACTCTCAGGTGTTTCTTATGGTGTTAGGTGAGGGCCTTGTTACCGTATAGGAGTCATTTTAGAAGGAAGAACTAATTCATTTATGTTTCATCTTACAATACAGACTCTTTGATTCTAGCCTTTGCCTTTGCTTTTTGTGTGCCTGTATAGCACGCTGCAACAAAAGTACACTGCTGAAGAAACCGTTATTATAAAAATTTAGATCTGACTGTCAGTTTTTATAAGTTCACAAGACATCATCTGCAAATGTATACAATTAAGCAAATTGTTTTAGTGTCAAAATTCAACAATCCTTCAGTAATTTGCTTAAGTATACATTGTATAGTGCTATAATAATAAAACTAATAATCAATATTTTCACTTCTGGTTCTGGGGTTGTGGCGGGAGGGAAGAATAAATAGGAGATATGAAAATAAGTGTATTAGCTGAAACACATTTGCATTGTGAATTAGGACATTCAACCAAATAAAATAAAAATAATTTCTGACTACTGTTGGATGGATGGTTGGCCAAGTATTCATTCAGAATTGACTTGAGGACTCCTTTCAAATATTCTGGGGTGTTTCTCAGTGACTGAGCATAGATTACCAGACATACGAGGAAAAGAGCTGTTAATCATATAATATTAACTGCAAATTACAACATCAGGGGTTGCAGTTTGTCCAGATGTACGCGGCCCTTATCTAGAGGAACTCAACTGTTATTTAACATTAAAGATTTATTGATGATTTATTGATTTTATGTTCAGTTCAATTATATTTTAACATTTAACCAGTATCAATTATATTGCGGTTCAGCATTTGTTCCCATGTTGGTGGATGTGTCTAATTTACTGAATAATTAGGTTTTTGTTCCTCAGTTGTTTTTTTTTTTTTTTTTTTTATCTATTATGTTCTTCTTCATTGAGTTATATTGTTGTCCCTTCTGACCACCCCTTTTCATAGCTGTTCTTACTTGACTTTCTTGGTTGTCTTTCTTGTCTTTCTTTTGCTGTCCCTCACTTTGTCTCTGCCAGCATGGCCTGCAGGCTTTCAGCAGCATTACACCGTGTAAACCTTGGATTACAGCAGCTAGGTCTACATGCCTCTTTGGATCGCACATACACAATTGCATGAATATGTACTGTACTCACCCACATACCGTCCACACACACACACATCCAAGTTTGTATTTCTACCCATATTAGGAGTTTGTATTGACTTCCATTTATGTTAGTAACTGCAATTTTGCTCAATCCTGAGATTTTCTCTAACCCTAACCACAACTGGTTTATCTGTAACCCTAAATTTAATCAAAACTTAAGTCACTACTTATCTCTAAACCTGACCCGTAACCTTACACAAGGAGATGCACAGAATTAGGCTTTTGTCTCCATAAGGCCTATCAGTCTTCTGGATATTAGTAAATATGCCAGAAATGGTCCTAAATAGGATGGTTAAAAAACCACACAGAAATACTTGTCATTGAAACAGGGCTTTTCTCAGAGGCACCAAACTTTGTCTGTCACAAATCTAGCTGATGCGAGAAGTGTCAGTCATTGACCTCTGTAGAATAGCCTAAAGTACATTATCCCAGTGATGGCTTTTTTGTTGCTAACCCCTTGCAAGCACAGTTGTAAATACTTTGAATAGATTTTATCTTTGCTAAAATTATATCTGCAAAGAAGATTACAGATTTCAAGGGATAAGCAGGGTAAACAACAGTAAGAAGGAGAAAAGTTACGCAAACACAGTGTTTGAGAGAGGAGCTAATGCTCTGATGAATCAAGTGTGATGGAGTGAGTAATGGCAGTTGAGAAAATCCTTATAAATCAAAACATTGTGGTTGTAAATAGACTGGTGTCATACTGTTTGTACATAGATCGGAAAGCAATATGTCGATTGCAATTAAAACGTGGATGTTTACCATCGTTAGAGATATTTCCTAAGAGATACTGTTATGGCAAAGGATGGTTAAGTACATTAACATTTTAGTCTATTGATCGGACAAGGTTCTAATAGATACCTTTATTGAACAAACGACAACAAAATATTTTCATAGTTACATAGACATGGATACAGAGCTTTTTTATTACTTATATCTGTGTCTCTCTATTCACATACTTTTGTGTGTTGAAGATACACATGTGTCAATAGATGTGTAAATGAAAAGGACATGTAAAGAAAAGCATGAAGAATGGCATGAAGAAGTACTGTATATCTTGCTGTTGTCAATATTAATAACAAATTGGTGTATTTTGTCAGGCAGCTGACTTTAGAATGCTCTTTTTAATAAATAAAACATGTTGAAACATTGCACAGCATCTAAAATATTTTGTGAGCAGAAAAGCTGATGACAACCACAAACATAGATTGGGCACTAGAAAGAAAAGCCCAGTTACTTTTAAAAAGTAATTAGTTACAATTACTAGTTACTTTTTCATAAATTTACAATATTGTAAAAGTAACCAATTACCAGGGAAAGTCACTCTTGCTCTACTTTAAAAAAAATCATATTTAAATAAAATAAAATAAAAAATAAAAAAAATAAATATATATATATATATATTTTATTATTTTTTTTTTTTAATATACTTTAAACTGTTCAAATATTTAAGTAAAACTGAATATATTGTGTGAAAATATTAGGGGTGCACCAACATTACATGTCTGCCCAAAACCATGTGTGTCTACTCACATTTGTATTCATAAAAGTATTCTGATACTGATACACAGTACCAGTGGATGGGAGCTCTGTTTCCCCCTAACAGACACTAGCTTGCGCATAAATGTAAGCGGCAGTAATGTTACATGAACTGAATGGGAGCCAAATAAAAAGAAGAACAGGAAGATATGGTAGTCGAGCTGAACAGACTATTTAAAGGCAAAGTGACTTTAACCAGCTGGGTAGCAGAGGAGGATATATGTCAGCAGTGTGGGTGTATTTCCAGTCTGACTGCAAATTATGTACAGCAAAGTTGTCAAGAGAAAGAGCAATACCTAACAGTTTCAACACAAGTAATTTGATACAACCCCCCCCAAAAAAACACGATGCTGACTTCAAGCAGATTTCCCTTGGGTGCGAAAAACACCAACAACCATCATTGCAGTAAAATCTGACAAAATGGGAGAAGATGTCCAGAGACAACACTTGCACAGTAAAAATCACAGAGGCTCTTACCCAATACATTGCTGTTGATGGCCAGCCATTATCTGTTGATTTATTGAAATGGCTCCCAATACAAGTTGGGAATTTGACATCCTCTCTCTGTATTGGAGTCAAAGTATGAGATTCATACCTGCCTCCAGAGCTGAAGTTGGCTTCTGATTGCAGCTTCCGATTTTGGAAATGGCTAAAGGGCAATTCCAGATATTTGTTTCACCACCTTAATACCTTCAAAAGCCTCCAATGCCATTCCCAATTACTCTGATAGGAAAATAATTAATGAGCCACTTGTCTCCCTGTGGGTAAAATGCATTTTACTATTTAGGTCCATTTTAGCCAAAATGGACCCTTCAGGATTCATTTTAGAGCTCAACCTCTAATTGGGTTGAGCTCTGGTTTAAAAACTATAATACTTCAAGTCTTCAAAGCTTTACTAGATTATTCTACACTAGTAGGAGAATATTTAAAACAAAGTGTGTGTTTTGTGAGACCTTTGAGAATAAAATAGATAAATATTAGATAAACAAATTTTAAAAATAAAGTTTAGAAGTTAATTGGAATGAGTGTATTGATATTTAGTAGTACTTCTATCAGTACTAAGTATCGGGAAGTACTTAAATTCATGTACTTGGGCTCGTACTCGCTATTAAAAAATTTGATATCGTGCATCCCTAGATAATAAGAAAAATAAGATTACAATGCTCAATAGTAACCAGTTAGAGTGGCTGCCCTTTTCTGACTGATCTAATATCTGCTACCCCTTTACAAAAATTTGAGGTTCTAAATAAAAAATCTTTAATGAGTAACTGCTCTTAATAAAATTTCTCAGTATCACTGATTTATTGAAATGGCTCCCAGTACAAGTTATGGGGTATTTAAATTGTAATTTGTTCAGTTATGTGATACCTTGACTGATTATGTTCCTAATTAATAGTCTTTATAAAAACAAATTACCAATTTGTTTAATTTTCTGTGTATTCCTTTGGCTCATGATGTTGCTGAAAGGTCTTGTCATGGCTGCTACAAGAGATGGCCGCAGTGTTTTTGCCTTTGGCAGGACAAAATATTGATGGTTTGACATCCTCTTTCAGCTGGAGCATTTTGGGTGCAAAAGCTATGCATCTCTATAGACTGAGAGATACAGAGAATCTGAGGATAGCTGGCTATGCTTAGTTGGTTTCCAGTCTTTCATCCTCATAGCATCCACTCTGGCCTTCTGCTTTAGTGGATCTTTTGCAAACCTGAAAAAGATGTGTGCGGCCCATGTATGGGGACCTGATTCCTGAAATGATTCAGGAATAAGGAATCATTTAATTTGATTAAAATTAATCAAATTAAGTTTAATCAAATTAATTTGATTAAAATTAATTGTAATCAATATTTATCTTCCTTAAATTCAAAAGTAAAGTGAGAAGCAAGAAGTGAAAACCTTAGAAGATGTAGAGTCAAGTCATTAGGAGCTTGTCAACATCATGAAACATCAATGGATTAAAACATAGTGAACTCTTAAGTGGTGAACGCTAGATTTTGTTTCTCATAACTGCTGAAAATGTGTAGCTGGGTAATAAAGCAACTACTTCAACGATTGACATTCTCAACAGGTAGCACTCCCCATCTGAGAGCACTTTGTTGAAAGAAATATATTGGTTTTTCTTAGGTGGAAAATGGCAGGCAGGAAACGGCTACACCAGAGCTAAGACAACATTATGTGACCTGAATTTAATTCTTACCATATTAGAAAAGAGGACAATATATGGCTCTGTGACTATAGCTCAATTCCGCCCTGCTTTCCCTGATTCATGTTCCAAAGGTGTTGAAAGTGCGTTTAGATTGACCTATACTTGGCACAATCTGATAAATGTTCCTTATAGCACATATTTTTATACAGCTTTCAGTGTAAAGTTTGACAACAGACAGTTGACATTTTTGTCCCGGAATTTGTTGGGTTGGCGCGTCTGTCGTTCTGTCCTTGATCATGACACTTCAACCTCCCTTGTCTGCTGATGTTTGTCAGAGGGCCTGGTGGTGTTGGTGTAAGGCAGCCCTGACTCTGTAAGACTTCCCTAGGAAAGCTGTGGCTACTATCCAGTAGCCTTACCACCATCTGTGAGTGTGTATGGGTGAATAACTGAGTGTAGTGTGAAGCTCTTTGAGGTTCTCTGCACTTGATAAAACACTAAGCAAGACCAGGCCATTTACCATCATGATGTAACAGATTTTAAGGTGATAAAATTCAGGCCATTATATATTATACTTGCTTCTGAAAATGAAGGTCAAAATCCAACTAATATTTAGGTTTTCAAGATGCCCACAGGGATTAACCAACAAAGGATTCAAAAGAGGCTAAGTGAGGTTTTTCAAACCATTGGAGCCTACACAAAGAATCTTAGTTTTTCGTTCCTTCAACTTCAGATAATTTCCTGGACAACCAGCATTTGACATCAGTCAGACTTTCAATGAAATTATTTACAAGGTTAATGTCAGCAGAAACATATATTCAGCAATGAGTCATCTGAATCAGAGTCAGAATGCTAATCAATATTATGGCGTCTGATGATAGAGCAAAGAGGAAATTAAATAAAACAGAGAAACAAGAATAGATGAAGAGATGTTGCTGGAAGTACCTTGTGTTAGGAAACATAGAAACACTCTGTTTCCTAACAAATTTGTCACTTTGTAATGTGTGTTCTTATTCTCGACAATTGTAAAAAGAACATCTTGGCTACAAGTGAGTCTGTGAGGTAAATGCCTGGATAATGATAACTACATAGAAGCCATTTGTATAGAGTTTGGTTGGATCGCATGGTTAGATATTTTTATTAGGTGTTTTTAAGCTTAAGTTTTGCAGGAATCCTTTTGGACTATGTTGAAAGAGAGCAAGAAATATTCCTGATCAATGTCCTTAATTAAGAAGCTTGAAATGAAAAACTAAAAAACTATTACATGTCAAAAACTTATCTGAATCCACTATTGCAGGAAAGAAGACCAAGCAGACTTATGATGAGTAAGAATCTTGTCATGCCTTCATTCACAAAGCCAAATTATTCATGTCAAGTGATTGAAAATGTACTTTTAGAAATATTGTGAACTTGTATGGTTGTATGTATATATATGTCAGGGGGACTGATTGAGATTTCTGAAAAATTGAGAAGCAGCTTGTCTTTAATAATCTGCAGCGAGTTATCTGTTGACCCAGATAACTCTCTTGTCTGTAAATGTCAGAATATAATTGTGAAACCATATCTTATTTTTCAGTTTTTTCCCCCACAAATTAAAAAGTATCAGAGAGAAGTGATATAAAGTTTCACCTCGTGCTTTTTTTGGTGATTTGAATGCACACTGCTAAGGAACAAATTCCATTTAATTATTCATACACGTATGTCCATGAATTATGTATGACAAATGGGTATTTTCATTTTTCTGTTTAACTTTTTGCAAACAGGTCATATGGACTTGCATTCATTCCTGCACATTTTTACAAAGCTTCATGAGACGTGCATAGTGTAGATGTGCATCGTGTACATGGAGGACTGTGAAAGACAGAACAGGACAAAGGCTGTGTGCCTCTGATAAAATACTGAGTGTGACTATAGAAGGAGGAACAAGACCTACAGGCTAATTTGCTACCCCTCTTGTATCTAATACCGGCACTAAGTAAACATCAAGCAATGATTAATGAAGGAACTTTCTCAGTTATTTTCATCAAAGAAGAAGTTTGCAGATAATCCATCAGATCAAACTCTAGTGCATCTTCTAACCTTTCTGGAGTCTTTTCATCATTTTACTTCAGTGTTTGTCAGCTTGCCCTTCTTTTAGTTTCCTTGGAGAGGAGTCACTGCAGTGCAGACTAAAACAAAATTGAGAACATGTTAGATGTTTTTCTTATCTTTCTGGGTGGCCTGTTTTATTGAAGTTTTGTCTTCGCTCTGCCTCTTTTCTATTACCATTTCATCAACAAAAATGAATGAGGATTATTAAATGAAAAACAAATATATACAAAGATGAAACAAAAAACATAATATGAAACCAATATCTGTGATGTACTTTGCAGGATTTGGTTTATTATTAACAAAGGTGAGATAATTCCAAATGCCAAACATATCTGGCAGTCAGAGGCTAATTGAGTTAAAAGACATTTTTTTAGCAAGTCATTACATTAATCACAATTTTGAAACAAGGCAATTATTTATAAAGCATTTCTTTCTTTGTCAATTAAAAAGAACCAAGCAGAAAGCAAATTAAAAGATATGCATTTTAATCATAAAATTATTAATTAATTTAAACTTTGGTATTTGAATGTACATTGAAGGCCCAAAGCTTGAAGTAGATGTACATAACACAGCCAGACTGAGCCATAGTGAAATACTATTCCAATAATTCAAGCAGGCAGCAAGTTGCTGCTCATCTGGGAAATCAGACCAGAACTTGTTCTTAATGATTGGTTTATATAGACTTTAGTGGCATTGGTGCAGTGTTGTGAATGTATTTGTGTATATGAGAAAGAAGGTTTAAAATAGTGACTTATCAGACATAAATGTGTAGTTTATTAGAGCAGACTTTTCAGCAAATAATCCAATACATATAAAATCAGTCTTATATGCAATTCCTATAGGTTTAAAAGACAAATTGGACAAATATAGATTGCTAAAATGTTTCAATCTTGTTCATGGTAATAGTCACAACACAATAACCTTATGTAGAATTCAGTACAAATCTGTCATATCACATTTAGAATTGAATAAATACTGTTTATCATACAGGTCATACTTACAAAGTTGAGTACATTTAATCTGGCTTGATACTTTGAACTATTACAATTAAATATGTTTTAATGCTGTAATTTGAAGGTTGTCTTTGCTAATTGCAGATGATGTAACTTCATTGGCATCTTCAAGCCAATATTTTCGGTACACACTATCGTAGCTCATTACTGAGGCTGCAGTTGTGGTGATGACAACTGGTTCCTTTCCATATGTTTGAAAGTTTCTTTACTAGAAAATAGCAGTATAATAACTTTCTCTTGGTTGAGGGTGAGTCTTCCTCATACATTTGACTTTAAGTGCCATGATGACGTGTAAATGATTTACGGTAGGAAACATCTGGAAAGAGAGAGATGAATCTAGGCTATGTTTGCATTAATGAGGACTTTAAATGTAATTATACAGAATGATAAGCCTCCTGCTCTTTGTACTTAAAGGAGTCACTTGACTTTGAACCCTGTCTTGCTTTGAACACTTTCTGGGGACATCTCATTGGTAGTAGAGCCTGGGGCAGACCCAGAACTCACTGGAAAATTATATTTCCCTTACAGCCTGAGAATGCTTTGGGGTCCCCCTTGAGGGAAAGGGATGTCTGGATTTTTCTCCTGGTTACCTCTGAGAAACAAACTCAATTGGCAAAAGACAATGGCCAGATGGATGGATCGTTTGCTTATTTTCTATATTTATTGGATTTTTTTATTAGACTTTTGTTTAGCTAATGCTCATACAGTTATAATTTAAATGTATTTCATCTAAATGATAAAAAACATAATTTTTCCATTGAAATTCTAAACATTTATTTTTAGCTAATTAGTCCAATGAATTTGACTGTTGTTAATATTTATCATTTACCTACTGCTTTTGCGCATATATTCACCAAATTTGTTCATTTGGAATATGACTTCATTTATTTCACTTTCACATGTGCATAATTCTTGCATGCTGTAGATGGTAGCAGCATTTTTTTTCAGTAAGCTAATGTTAACAATAGTTATTTTTATTCCAGGTACAGTAACAAGGCAAACTGATTCAATTTTCTTAATTGGGTAAAAATAATCTTAAAATAAGTATTATATATTAGCAAAATAATTGTCAGGTGTTTTTAATAAGACAATGTGGTTTTGCTTGTGAAATGACTGCCAACAATACTCACATTTTTCTGCAAGTGGGCAGTGGAGAACCTGCAGTGAAAGTAAATTTACATTTATTCCCTCACAAACTAATTACTTCTCAATGCATAAACATAGCATTTATATCTATAGTATGATTGCAATATGTATAGTAACTTCAACTTTACTGATGTACAACAAACCATTAGTGACTAAAAAGTTTTATCTTTCAAACTTTAATTTTAAAATGTTACATACAAACTATTTTTACTTTTAAAACTTTGTGTTATTTTGACATGGTTTAAATCTAGCAATTGATTCCTTATATCCTTATCCTCGCAGGGTAAAAGCTTCGCCAAATGCTAATGTATTTTATCAGTGTTCTTGTATTGCAAACATTTTACACTGCAAAAGCACCTTGATTCTTGACAAGTCCATTTGATGCTTATTTCTCTGGGGGGGGTTTGGGAGTGACATGTTGGCAGTCTCATATCAATGCATTAGTATTCACACAATGCTTTACAGCAGCAATTTAATGTAGAATGTGGGTGTTTCAAGGGAAAGACACAAGCTCCACATGCATAGATTTTGGGGCAAAAATAGAACTTTAGATGACAATGTGGAAGCTGTGCTACTGATCATGTTGTTTTTTTCAATGCAGGATTTTTTTTTTATCATTTAAATTTATGTTCTTTTGAGCATGGTTCCATAAATAAGTCCCCTGAACTGTCAAACTGTCATGTGATTTTGTGTAAAAAAGGATAGAGGCAAATTTTGGGAGATTTGTCAGGCAACATTCTGTTATTTCTCTCCAAAACTTCACTAAATTTGTTCCCTTTTTTATCTTTCCTATGAGATCACCTTCATTGGCTTTTGCCATAGTTTTGATAAAATCCTTAATTTATTTTGTTGGGCTTCAAGTAGTTCAATGGCTAATTGCCTTTTTTATTTAAAATTGTATTCAAGGTTATACTTTTAATCAAATACAGCAGTTTTATTTATTCATTTACCTATCACAAAACAACAGTGTTAAGTAAAAGTGAATCAAAAAGGATTAGATACAGAACTGTATATTTTAATTTTACACATGAAATACGACTAGAAAACTGCAGTTCAGTCTGGGTTCCATGTCAGAGTATATTTGTATAAAGACTGTGAAGTGAGATTTGGCAGCTGGTTGTGCAGTGCCCTCATACCACTGCAGCCTGGACTCCCTTATTGCTACAAACTGTCCCTCTGTGTTGTCTGATAGAAAGAGACAGTTCAGATGAAGGAGGAGAGAGACTTGGAGATTCTTACTGTTTTTCGATCTACTAGCAGAGTGCTGAGGGAATAAAAAGAGAAGAGAGCACAGACAACAAAAAGGCCATAAACCTGCTCGGCAGTTTGTCTGTGCTTCTGCCTGGAGACTGGTGCTTAACCGCTATGCAGGAACATGACTACTTTGCAAGTCACAGGAGTGTTACAGGACTAATAGGACCTTGGTCCAGTTTTGTTTGCCTACATGGATCAATGTGAGGCCGACTGTAGTACACATTTTTTTGACATTTATTCAAACATTTTATTTTACTTTTTCAACTTCCCATGCACATTGATTAGGCTTCAGCTGTGAATCACTGTCAGTCCTTTATGCACTTTTTTCACGTCCATTCTCTCAAAATGTCATCTGGTATTGATGGCATTTTGAATATGCTATGAAACATTTGTGTAACAATCTGACTAAAAGCTGCAGTTTGTTAAAGAATGTTCTTGCCAAAGACAAACAAAGCGTGACATGCTTAAAAACTCCACGAACTCCGTCGTGTTTGTCAACGTATATGTGTACAGAACAATGTCTTATGTTTCTCTTTATCTGTGTGAGTGTGGGTAAGATAGGTTGGTGAGGTCTGTAGAGTGAAAGGGTTTGTTGTAACAATAAATCACTCTTTTGTCCCCACACGGCAATGGTCGATGGGTCAATTACGTTTAAATGTGTGTGGTTACACATCTCTTAAAATCCCCAAGGATTCTTTATCTGTGTGCTTCTGTGTGCATTTGTGTATGCATGTAGTAAAGTTTACAAATCAAATTCTGTCTGCCTTTTCAGCTGTCAACTAAAGTGATTTGAGTGTGTTTGTGTATGTGCACATTTAACTTTTACAAACATGTGTCTTATAGATATTTGTTAAAATTGTCACCATGTTGTGACAACAAAATATGAAAGAGATGATCTATCAAAAGATTGAGCTTCTCCACCTCCAAGTGCAACTATTACAGTCTGATAATTGTAATAATCAGAGCCATGAGGAAGGTCAATCAACCTTTGTATGTGCTGCTCAATGTACTAATGGCGGACAAAAAAACTTAACATTACAGGAAAACTGTTTATCTGCTGTCATTAGCAGCCATTCTAACTAGCCTTAGCCTTCATGACTCTGTTGTGATGACCCACCTGTAGAACAGCAGAGAGAGAGGAGGAGGCTGTGAACGTCCTTCCTCTGGACTCTCAGTGGTTGTTTCTGACCAAGCAGTGTATTTGTGCAGATGACTGTTTCATAGGTGAAGGCAGAGAAGCTCAACATTTTCACAGATTTTCTGCTCCATATCAAACTGTCATGACATGGCGATTATTTTATTTGATAAAAGCTACGTACTGCAGGTTTAACATTCATCAAAGGCCTCAGTCCTGCAACTTTTAGATGTATCCCTTCTCCTATTCACTTCAAATAAATAGCAAAACTGCCTTACTAGCATGCAGTGAAGCTCCACAGAGCTCTACTAATGAGCTTATATTGGAGCCAGGTGTGCTGAAGCAGGAAGCCATCAAAAAGATGCAGGACTGTGGCCCTAGAGAGGAATGCAGTTTGAGACCACTGCTCTGCAGTCTGTATCAACTAACCAAGGAATAATGACTTGAGTTAATCAGAAATAAGGTTCGAATAGTTCCAGCATTCAGTAAGCTAAGGTGAGCAAATCTTTGAAAATTGAAACACAACATTTGTATTATACACTGTGAGGTCAATATTATGTAATTTCTGGACCATCGTTGAAACTTTTGAGTTGCAGGAGTGCAGCAATGAAAATGTGCGTGGTGTGTATGGCTGAGCTCAGCTGTTTAATTTTTCGACATGTTCCAAATATCCAAGCAGCCTGGCTGAGCTCAGGATCAAACTATGCATGCCATAGTCTAAAATGCTTATTTAAAGCTGTGTATCTTTCTGTGATGTTGAAACAAGAGGCATATATACAGTTCTGTAACAAGAACTCTAGGTCATTGAAAGATGACTTTGTGACTTAATGAAATGTAAACACAGGATTCCTCTCTCTCCATTATTATAATACATTTTATTTATTGTCTGAGAAGACCAGAAAGGTACTCTTCCAGTCTTTTCAACTTTCAGTCTGTACATAGGGTGCAAATGCAGGTTTATCTCAATGTTTGAGGGAGGAATGAGCCCTTTATCCGCAGCTATGAAGATAAGCAGAGCCAGTGGCCCACTCAGGCAGTCAGGCTGCCGATAGAGGTCCTTACTCATTTGACCACGAACAAGCACTGTTTTGTGTTGCATTAAAACAAAAAATATGTGAACATGAAGATAAATTCAAGTTTATCTAAATATAATTTTGTAATTTATTTGACTGACTTGACCTTAATGTCCTCTTTGTCTTCCACTTGGATAGCAGAGAGGAAATAAAGGCAGCACTCTCTCATTGTTATGTTTAATGCATGTGCAAGTTCATCTGAAAAAGGTTAGTATGTCAGACTAATATAAGATGTATTGAAGAAGGAATTGCTTCTGTCAAAAATAAATGACAATAGCACTAAGTATTTTAACAATTGTAACTCACTGTAAATAAGCCAAAATAAGAATTAAAGAAATATTTATAATTTTTAGAATAGAATGAAATGGAAACAGCCTTTATTGTCCTGCAAAGGGGAAATTTAGGTGTAACAGCAGGAACAGATATAAAGGTTTGCACAAAAAGTTTAAGTGTTCAAAAACAATAAATGATTCTGTACAAGACTATAACAAAAAATACTGCACAGCTTTTAGAAATGGGTATGATCCAAGGGATTTGTGTATTTAGAATACAGTATATCAGTGCAGAAAAACGACACATATGCTATATATAAACCTTTTTTTTTGTTTGTTTTTGTTTTGTTTTGTTTTCTTCGAAGGAATAGCTCGTTTTTGGACATTAGAAATATTAATTTATGGCCAGTCAATATTTTTATTCAATCACTATGAAATACTCACAATTTTAATGCAAAAAATCAAAACATCTAGGATACACGTTAACAGAAAAAGATTTTACGTTTGTCTTAAAATCCATCCAAATGATCAATAAAGTATCTAGGGAAATCTCTCTTTACAATCACAGTGCATAAAGACCAATGTTCAGTAACTTTTTTTTCCCGATCACAACAGAAAATTGTCTTGCCTTTAAAGTCAAACATCTATATAACAAAACCGCTTTGTTTGGTTTTGCTTGTTAAATGTTAAATATTTCTCATTTCAATCATACCAACTTTTTAATAAAAGGGTTAGAGCTCAGCAGAGCTCAACAGCTCCTTGCCTGATAGTATTAGAGTGTGCAGTTGAAAGTGTATTTTGCAAAGGTTTGCTTATTTCCATTTGAGTTATTTGCTTTTTATATAGGGCCAAAGCCCTAAATAAAATAAAAAAAAACACTCTTCCAAGGTAAATTCTACTTTCTGAAACTTAAAACTGCATTTGTTATAAATGATTTATCCATCCACTTCACCTTTGTTTTTCATTAGGAAAACACTTTCCCTGGCACAGTTCAAGACATGTCCTCTCACCACCGGTTTGCTTTCATCAAATAAAATGAATAAATGTCTGTGGTTTGGTGTGCTGAATATCAACTACTTTATGTCAATACCATTTCATAAATTTTATTGTATTGTCTCCTACATAATTAATTATATACACATTTAAATCACTTACATCAGCAACTAAAGACTGGTCTCACCCTTCCATCACTATCTTGTTTTTCTAATAAATAACCCAGATACCCTTCATGTTTTTCTTGCCTCGAGTTATTTTACCATCTTGCTTCTTAATATCCGTTTCGCCTTCTAGGGTAAGCTGGTTTTCTTGGTATGCAAGTTTTAGGAATCAGATACATGTATGACTGGACTGTCACAACATATGAATGAAAAGTAGGACACATTCTTATATTTTTACAAAATGATGAAGGGCTGCAGCGACACTGGCAAAGTGTTCAGAAGAATTCCAAGAGTTTGGTCTTCATTCAAATTAAATGTATATTGGCCCAGCAAGATTACAAAATCTCTTCTATTTTATAAAATGTGTCAGAGCTCAGGCTTTCATGCAAGCTCCACATCTCCACCTCGAGGCTGAAACTAAGATGGCATGTAATGTAAAGTTTATGGTACACATTTTCATCAATGTCATATGTGTTATAGTTTAAGAGAATGTCCCTTTTTATTTCTTTCAGTAATAAACATGTACCAGAAAAGCCATGCTATCTTACCTGGTTTCCTTTTGCTTCAAACACCCAGTTTCATTTTTTAGTCTTTAAATAAACAACATATGGGCTGCTGTTGAAATTAGTGATTAAATATAGCAGCTCTTTACACCAAAGACCCTCCCTAGATAACAAGAGTTAGATCTCAAGAGAGCATTCTGTTTCATTTTCAAAACATCAAGGCCACTGCAAATGAGAATCATTAGTTACAAAATATTAAAACTACTGAATGTGTGAAACAATAAAAAAAAAGATTACAAAGCAAAGTATATGCAACATTTGCCTGAATGAGAGGCTTAGCAAAAATAGATCTAGATTTTCTAATGCAGGCGGGGGTGCACGTTTGTTCTTTGACCAAGTAGTTTCTTTCCTTTTGATTATCCAAGTGTTTCACAAATACTATTTTTGATTAGTGGAAAAGAAACGATGGTAATGATTTCTCATGCCACGAATACCCTAGACACGCTTCACAAAGTGCTTTGGTAAAATACATAAACTGTAGACTTTCCACAATCTCCCATTAGGATGCAGATACAATTTCCTTCTCCCAGTGGTCCACTGGGCAACTGCTGTACTGCCAGTGTTTAGGCTTTTTATGAAAAACCTGCTCTCTTTTGCAGCGCCACATCTATCAATATATTCCTGTTAGGGGACCAGGTATACATTATTTAATTCTTTTCTTGGGAAAATGCTTCAGAAATTCAATAAAATTTTAACCAAATAGAGCTTCATAAAAGAAACGAGTTCAGATGAAGTATTAACATAAGTATCTGTCCCAAAAGGGAATTGCTAAAAAAAAGACTTAAATCTTACAACCAACAGTAACTTTAGCCTTTTGAAAAATGGATTATCTGACATTTCCTTCCCCCAGTTTGTGTGTGTGTGTGTGTGTGTGTCTTAAGCAGAAACCAAGCTGTTTAATTCTGTGTGTGCTTCCTAGTGTGTTTATGTAGCTGTGTGTTTGTCTTTGGATAGCAGACAGCTAAATCACTTATTTCTTTCCTACTGGTTCTCTGTCCACAGGGAAGCCAGCCTACTTTGATCTTTGGAGCTAAAAATAATATTTTATTGAAAGCATAAGGCAGTACAGAGATTATGTAATGTGGTCCTGGGGAAAAGACTGGACGTTTATGATGCAATTTGATAGACATCGAAGTCTGGGTCAGAACCTTGTAGCACCTTTTGGATTCCAGAAAATCAAAGGTTTTTACTGATATCCGATTATCAAAAGTGCATATCTGATGGAAATAATCTGACTTTTCAGATAACAATGTTTTTAATTATCTGATTAAATTATTGTTTTTGCTGTAACATAATTACTTAGAATTTACATCATTTGGTGGGATAAATAAGTTTTAGAAATTCATCACCTAAACAGAAAGGAAATGTTGATTTGCAAACAAACATTTTATACTCAGTTGACCAATGTTGTTCTTTACCACATTCTTCTTCTGTTTAGGCTCATTTACTAACCTATAAATTTAACTATTTCTCTCATGTTCTTGATTATTTTGTGATTCCTCTAATTTTTGTTGAGGTTTTTTTTTTTTTTTTTTTTTTTTTTTTCCCAGAAGGAAATTTGGTGTCTGGCATTTGCAGAAGTTGGGATGGGTGCATTTTTGTTCATAATGTAAGAAATGTCTGTTCTTTTCCTGTGTAGATTCGACAAACAAAAAGCTATTGGTTTTGTAACACATGATTTGAATAAATCCTGTTGCATATCACATGTTAAAGTACAGAACTTGTTGGTTATAGAATTACACCAATATAGCAAACTGGGTGCAATAAGTTACAAAACATGTTCTCAGTTCACAAAACTACAAGGATCATTCAATTAAATAATGAGGAATACAACGTTCATAGCTTCCATAGTTAGAAAATGATAATGAGCTAATGATCTGTCCTAGTTACACTTTGCCTTCAGGCTGATTACAGAGAATGACATTTAAATAAATGAAATACAAGCTTGGCAAGTTCTTATTATTTGTGGGAATGAATTACAAATGCATTTTATATAAAAATATACAGTATACAAATTCACAAAAGACATTCACACAAAACTAATAGAACACTTACCAGAAATTTTGCCTGTGGTTCTATTCATAGATGGGCCCTAAACCCTCATTTTGGTTCTCGGATTGTTTACTTCTGCATAACCCTTAGGATATACTCCCTCACAAACCATGGCAAAAGCACAACTCAACACCTGTGTACACTGAAACTAATGTTATTGCAAATCAGTGCGTAAAGGATTGTAAAGCTGTAGGCACTATTTACCAGGCTGAAACCACAGACATTTAAAGACATTTTAAGATCTCTACAGGTTTGAGCACCATCATGCATACTGTTTCATATTTAATAACTAATTGCCACCATTAATTGGGATCATTTTGGTTGAGTTATAAAATGAACGTTGTCAGTGTCATTTGGGTGCAGCGCATAAGTCAAATTTGTTTAAATTCAATATTTTAAGGGCGCATAAATACCCCTCTACATGTTGCGATATTTAAATCAATCTACTGTACTATATGTTTTGACTGTGAAAAACCTGGTTATGTAAATCAAAACTAAAATGTCATCATGTTTTTGGCATTTCAGATTTATTGTTCCTCTTTTTGGGTATACTTTGCAGCTCGCCACATGGGACCCGGTTCATGGACTGAATGGCACTTTGACTGACAGGAAATTGGAAAACAACATGAGGGGAGTTGTGCTAAGAGTTGTCACTGTTCTGGTGAGTCAATAATCATGTCTTATTTTATTTTGGACTCCCCTACACTCACAAATATACACATACGGACATACAGAAAATCAGTTTAACCGGTTAAAAGGTGTGAAAATGGGCTGTTTTAACCCTATTTTCATGTCAGACATTCCATTTTTATTTTGCTGTCTCTTAAGTTGTAGCTTTCTCTCCATCCACCAACACTGTCTCTGCAGAGATCCAGCAAGAGATATCTTAAGTCCTTATATAACAAAAGGAAAATGGAACAAGGACATAGAGGATATAGTGAGAAAACAGAGTACCAATACTAATAATTGTCATTATACTCCATTTGGCTATCTAACAGCAAACTGACTGAGACCATTGGAGTCTTGATGATAGTTTATAAACTATTCTGTTTCACCTGCAGTTTTTCTGTTGTGAATTCTTCATATCCTGTCATTGAATTTGGAAACAATGGGGAAAATAGATGCTAGACATCTTTGTTACTCCTTTTCTCCCTTTTGGTTTATTTTGAAGTCTTTGATTTTCATAATCTTTAAAGGGAGAAAAGATATGGACTGTGTTTTTTGAGTATTGTTTCTAAAGTGGGGTGATAGTATGAAGTGACAACAAAACAGTAGACTGTGCTCATTTAAATTCTGTGTTGCACTTCTGGTCCAGCCTTCATGTGTTGATGCTCAGATTGAGTGTGTGCGTGTGTGTGTGTGTGTGTGTGTGTTTGTGTAATAATAATAAGCTTGTTTTTTAGGTTAAGGGTTAGGTTTTAGACTGTGGTGTGAATTGAGTTTAGGTTAGGTTTAGGGTTTAGAGTCAGGGTTTGGATATGGAAATTAATGAAAAATGAATGGAAGTCAATGCAAAGTTTCTGTGTAGAGAGAAAGACATTATGTGTGAGAGAAAGAAACCTTGTGAAATGTTCTGGGTACTGCTTGGATGTACTGAGCTCTTTTCATCTGTGAATGGTTGGAGGCTGTGCATTCTGATCTTCCAAGTGTATGTGTCGGTGTGTGCGTGTGTCTGTAATAGTTTTCTTATAGGGTTTATGAAACCTATTTCTTTTGTTTTTGCCCCTGAATTTGTCTTTTTCTCCAACAATACTGTGGGGCACAAGAATTTCTTAGTTGGACCATCAATATTTGTTTGTTATGCTGAAACACAGATAAAACTGTTGGGAGTTTGTATTTATATATACACACACACACACATGCCCCCACACACAAAGACAGACTCTTACAACAACAGATTCAGTCTTTCCATCATCACACAGTGTTAAATAGTTATTGAGCAGTTAATCGCTAAGTAGATCATAGACCTATTAGAGCCGTTGACTTTAAATCAGTGCTATTGATTATCTGACCCTATATTAATAAATCAGTATTTAACAGGAAAGGCTGTGTCGCAGTAATAATTTGCAGGGTCTTTCTCAACCCTCAGTTGAATGACCCCATTTACAAATGTGAACATATCACAACTGCGAACTGAAAGGAACCTTGCTATAACTGTGCTTCAAAAAGGAACATGAGTTAATTTATCAGGCCACTTCTTGTTGGGAATCATTATTGGCGTTTAAATAATTACTTTTTTTTTTCTATAATTGTTTTTTAAATTTAGCTTGAGCCCTCAAATAAATAGTGGTTTTCTCATTTCACTGCTGTAATATTTTATGGTTTCTACTCTTCAACTATGGTGAAGTAAGTCTTGTGGAATGTTTTCTCTGAACTAACCTGAGATTTACTGAAAGCTCAGGAGACAATATTGAATAAAACAACCAAAGCTACTAGTGGTGCAACAAGATCTCATGCAATGAAATCTGATAGTCTTAGCTCTAATCAAAGTTAAGTTTGTCTCTCAGAATGCTACTCAGTCACTTGTAGCCTTATTTTTCAAGTATTAAAGGAAGTAATTCTTTTAAGTTATCAGTTAATGAAGACGATGTCAGGCTAGCCAACAACTTTCTGCTTACGCACTAAAAAGGCCTCTCTCACATTGAATGATTTGTGTGGCACAATTTTGGGTACTTGATCAGTAAAAAAGACAATGGAGTGATGAAAATAGCTTGTAGCACTGTTAAAATACTGCAAATATGTCAGGTACTAAACCAAATTGCTGTTTCACAGTTTTTTAAATGAGCATTTCTGCATTTGGTCATGTACAGTACAAAATATTAGATGCATTCACTGCTCCATCCAAATTTGAATTTTTAAACTCAACTAAGTATGCATTTCTGATGTTTTTTCAGGAGAACCTTTGAATTTGACAGACTTAAATAACATAATGTATGGACAGATTAAGTCTGAAATCAAATATATACAGGTTATTTAAAATACCATTTACTTGTTATTAAAAAAAGGGATTTTCTGTGACCCAAAATATGGTTAACATTTTCTTTTTGTGAAATCAAGTTGTGTATAATCTTGATCTATAACCGAATTGTATGATCACAACCCCAGTTTTCTTGTTGTTTTTTTGCCTACAACCTAACATACTTTCAACATAATTATGTGTCTTGGTTTTATGTACACCTATGAAAAGACAAACCATTGTACCAGATATTGTTTCATTCATTGGATGTTTTCAATCTGAAAACATCCGATACTTTGTAAATATTTCCCCAAAATATTTACAAGGTATCTTATGCAAAAGTGCACGAAAACAGAGTGTTTATGTCCAGTTTCTAAAAGCTTTTTATCTCTTCCTGAGATGCTAAAGATTAAAGACCAAGTCCCACATATTGAGCAATATAGAACCTTGAAGAATTTGCATTAGAGTCACAACACAGGCCTTTGTTTTTGGAATCACATTTTTCATCTCTTGGAAAGAATGACAGGAGGAAATTTCATTTTCTCTAACAATATAAAATACAGTCTTATGCAGGGACTACCAGGGAGTTTTTTTTTTTTTTGAAAATATGCTTCAAAATCAGTTTGACAGACAAAGCCACAGCGTTTGAAATTGTTCACCGTTTTGTGAAATCACCATGACTCTGTCAGTCCCAGCATCCCCTCTGTGGGCTTTTGAAATGTCATTACTTTGTTTTTGTGGGAAATTGGAGTTCTTCCCCCTGGTCCTATGCTCTAGAAGCACAGAGCCAGCAATGAGACAACATGTGGTACATCCATTCAAGAGGAGACAGAATGAACCTGTGCCAAAGAAATTAGTGCACAGGAAAGTGATGAGCGTGAAAGAAAATTTGAGATGGGCCCCATATCAGGAAGAGAAAAGCAAATATGGTAGACAGAAATTACAGAATACTGTTCAATAAAGTAGGAAATTGTAACATAAACTGCAAATTAGTGGTACAAATCAGTGTCGCCAGCATTGTTGTAAAAAACATTAAATGGTGGATATTATGTAAAATTGACTTTAGCTCTAAATCATGTTATAATGTTATTCCCTCATCAAAAACACATGCAGTCTTGCTTTGATCCTTTCATTTATGCTGAATCTTCTGTGATAGGCATGCAGGGGTGCCTTAGCGCTTGCTCTGACAAAACGCTGTCTATTTACCCAAAGCTCTTCTTTGGAGCTGTAGTCCCCAACTAAGCTTCTGCACAACAGAGCACTCCTCCCCCGCACCTCCCCATCTCTGCTTCACCAGACTAGCAACAGCAACAATTAGCAATCACCTGGTGGAACTGGGCATCCGCTGAACTCGTCATACAAGCTACTTATCAGTAAAAAGCTCCTAAGAATGGCTTTAATCAGCATCAGAATCATTGTTATGTTTGAAATAGAGGCCAATTTCAAGAAATCAAATTACTAAATCAAATTTTGAAATTTATTGCACCTGCAATTCTCCTTATTTGACTACGCAATCTTGTTTGCAAACCTCATCTACGTTGTTCGTAGATCAGGTGTAATGTGAAATTTTAACCTGTTTTTTACAATCAAGCCTTTAGAAGATCAGGCCCATGTGGTATCCTGTTGGATATAAACATCAAGAAATGTGTGCAGTGTGGTCATAAAGGCCACAGTCAACAATAATAGTCTGGCATGGTGTACTGTGTAAACTATGTTAAGGTGGAACTTTCTGTGCCAAGAACATATTCTTCACACCACCACAGTTTAGACACTGTGTTGTTTTTACGTAATTTCTAACTGTCACCTAAATGGTGCTGTTGAAATCAACATACATCAGATCAGGCAACATCTTTCGCTATCTGTTACTGTCTAATCTTCATGAGCCTGTGCAAATTCTTGCTTCAATTCTTTCCTATCTAGCTGACGGAGTGGCATCCCGTGTTTTCTGCTGCTGTAGCCCATCTGCTGAACAGTTTGATATGTTGTCCATTCAGAGGTGATATTCTGCATCCCTCTGTTCGGTTAATTTAGCAGCTGTTGCCTTTCTATCATCTCGAGCCAGTCACCTCATATTCTTCTGACCTCTTGCATCAACAAGGCATTCTTATTCACACAACTGCCACTCACTGAATATTTTCTTCTTTTTTTTTTTCTGATCATCTTCTGTAAATTAAAGTGATGGGTGTGCATGAGTAGATAAGCAGTTTCTGATCTCAAACGTATGAATAGAGCCCAGTAGCTTCTGAAATACGCAGGCCATCTATCCAACTATTTGATATATCTGTCATTAAAATGACAGAGTATGCACTCTGTCATACTCTGTCATTTTAACCCTCTTACATACACACAATACAACTGGAACTGATTGCAGGAAATTGGGTAATTAATTATTTGCTAATAAGCAATCAAATAGGTGTGATCAATAAAGCAAAACTCTTTGTGTTTTTTTTTACCTTTACAATCACAAACTTCAATCTATTTTATTAGAATAGTATGTTATAAACAAACACACAGAAGTTCATCATTGTGATGGAAATAGATAATTTTGAGCTTTAATCTTCAAATGAAAGAAAAAATCAAACTCAATCCTGATTTTTTTGTTTTAGCTCAATAGAGCGTAATTTCCCTCAAAAAAATCATTGCAACTGACTGCAAGTTATGCAGTCACTCGAAATTGTTTGTTTGCAATGTAACAATATGCGTCAAATATTAAATTAGTGTAAATATTGCATACAGAGTTTGTGTGAAGCTGCATGGCTTCACACAAAAAAGTAGTTTTGCCTGATAGTTGTAGAGACATTAATTGTTTTCACAATCCTAGACTTGAAAAGCTAGCAAAAAATACAGAAGGTTCTGCAGGTGCATTCATCCTTTCAGATGTTGGAAAAGTCAATTTTGTTGTCAATAAGCCACAGAGATGGGGGAGGGAGGAAGCTGTCAACTATTGTTATAACACACCTGAATATAAGTCTGTCTTGGCAACCTTCAACGTTACTAAGAAAAACCAGTGAAAGAAAAGTTTCAAACAATGCACTCCTCCTAGAACCTTTGTCTTCAATATGCAGTTTGGTTTTATTTCGCTTTGTTTCATCCAAGGGTTGCCTCTAACTTACTAATATGTAACAGACTGAACGGTATATACTTGGATGCAACTTCAAGGTTTTAAACAATAATGCCTTCCTTTTAAACCAGTATGACTACTATGAATTGATTTTTACTACTTTTCTCAATTTACCTTTGGATACATGAAAATTACTAGACCATGACTGAAAGACTTGATTTTATGGTTGATAGGATTCACAGGAGCCACAACTTAAGAGTTAAAGGATAAAGATGAATCAGTTTACATATCATATGCAATTTAGCCCGAAATTATTCATATCTCAAGCAAATTTAAATTTAAAATTACTTTTCATTCAACCAATAAGTTAGTTTCTGATAGCAAATGAGACTGGAATTTCTCAAAGGACAATTAAATGTTGTGAAAGGATAATCAAATGATAATAATACAATCTGTTCTACTGAGATTTTATAACAAAAAATAAAAATAGGGCTGGAACTTTAACATGTTAATTTTGATTTATGAATTGCACAGATTTTGATGTGAACGTTTTTTAAAAGGCAATTAATCCCATTTGTGTTTTTTTTTTGTTTGTTTTTTTTTACATACAGTAGTCTCGAGCTGGAATCTTTGCATTGTGTTTTTGCAACACTTTTAAATCTGATGCACAAGAAACATACACAAACAGTAATGCATGACATGACAAAGCTGGGTTTTTTTGTTTTTTGGGGGAGATTGTTATTTAAATCTGATGAGACTCTGGGAAAAAGACTATTTTGGTGTGCAAGTTATGCAAAAAGGAGTTATCTTATCACCAAAGCTTTTCAAGCCTAAAATGTCTTCTCAATGCAAAATGCATTTCAAAACAGGTATTTTTTCAGCAAAGATATAAGTATGATCAGAGCTTCCTAAAGCACTTGAAAGCTTAATGGTTGTGATAGCACTTTGCACCAAGCTGATGGCAGATTAAAACTGATAAATGTTGCTGAACTCATTCATCTATTTATTCAATAATTTAATAGCAAAAATGCCTTTTGAATTGAAAATGTTGCTTATTTGGTCAATGTATGGTCTTGATGAAAATACAATTAGCCTGCAATTAACTTGCTAAAAACATTTAACCGGGTTTCACCAGAAAAAAAAAAATCTATTAAACATGATTCACATATTTCTTAATAATCAGTGCAAGAACCAAACCCTTATTATCATGCTTGAACAGTTTTTTCTTAAGTTTCCTCTATTTCGATGATTAATCTTTGGCTGGGAGCACCGAGTCCCTGAGCCTGGAATGCCGTCATCCTTATCTTGAACTCCTTCCACCTATTCTCCACTGAATTCAAAACCCAGTAATTGTAGTAAAGATAATTTCTGACAAGTGCCTTTACAATGACAATGTTGAGTTAATTGGAAAGTATGCCATTACAACTCTGATCTTTATAGTGATTTTTCTTTTAAACCTTTGGATTGTAATGTATGTTGTAGAGATTATTAGATCAGTGTTGAGTTGGAATATAACTATCCAACTTTGATAAAAAAAATAAAATTAAAAAAAATAGTTTGTAAAAATTTCTAATTATGAACTGCGGAACAATCACAAATAAACCCTTTTAGTTAATCTGTAAAGATTTCCTGCGGGTATTCATTTTAATTTAGTTAATTGCCTAAGACATTATTTAAATTATTAAATATTTTAATGGTGCCAACATTTTATGCTTTGAAACCAAAGGAAGCGTTCTATGGCATCTTTGTGGTTACTTGGAGGCTACACTTGTGTGTGTTGAGGGGTGTTCCTACTTTGATAGATGGATACTTTTGGCGAGAAAGAGCTTTGGCATGCATGTCCACTCACTGCCTAATAGCTTATTGAACTGCCACAGCTAGCGAGGTTTGGAAACCACAGAGCGAATATCTGCGATATCTTGTGCCTATGTGTAAATGTGTGTGTGTGTGAGAGAAGGTGTGCAGTAGATGCTCAGTCAATAACACACAGGCTCTCATAAATCTCAGGACACACTGTACAGGCATTCAACATTTCACTCATCAATAGAGATTTATTAAAGAAATAGAAGAGTGGTGGAAAAACTCAATCCACTGAACAGAATATAAATATAATATGTAAAGAAAGAAATCATGGTCTAAGTTTACTCACATATTGCTTCTTGTCTGTCTAATATAACCACTAAAATATTAATTTATATTTTATTTTCTTGATTGTAATTTCATGGTCTTGCTAATGTCCACATCTTCCTTTTGGAGACTTACATATTTTTATGTACAGTTTCTTTCAAAGAGCTTTCAGAGTGAATAGATTAGAATAATGTGTGATTATTTTAGTAAACACACTAAAATTATTAGTGTTTTTATAGGTTCTTTATTTACTTTTGTAGTAATTGATCGATTGTTACCTTGCAGGAGGAGCCATTTGTGATGGTGTCAGAGAATGTGCTTGGGAAACCAAAGAAGTATCAAGGCTTTTCAATTGACGTCTTGGATGCGCTGTCCAACTACCTGGGCTTTAAGTATGAGATCTATGTGGCACCAGACCACAAATATGGAAGCTTTCAGTCCGACGGCCAATGGAATGGACTCATGGGGGAACTGGTTTTTAAGGTGAGGTGAAAATCACAATTACAAAAATAATAATATAATTTTAATTATTAAACCAAACATGCAAAAACAGTGCTTCCAGATATACAACAAACATACTGATATCCCTTCAATAATGAAAAATTTTACTTTAGTGAGAATTTATGGGATTAAGTCATTGTATGGACAGAGGAGACAGGTGGAAAGATAGCTGGATGAATGGAGAACTGTACAGAAGCTTGGGAAGAGCATTAAGTAAAAACAGCTTAAAAAACATGCAACAAAACATCGAAAAAGAAAACACCTCAATTGAACATAATTCAGGAAAATCAAACCCACAATCTGTAGATTACTCTAATATGCATGAATCATGAGAAAAATCAGTTTTAATTATACACAATCTTCTAAATTAATGACATCACTACATCCAAAATTATCTGAGAAACATAAAAAGTTAAGTTCAATTCTATACTTCTGGTAAATAGTTTTAATTATTAAAACTAAAAACTATGACCTTGGATGAAACAAACCATACTTAGAGCATTTGCACATTGTCAAAAATAAGCAAAAACATATTTTATTGACACAACAAAATACAAAAATTGCATGAAGGGTTTGATGATTTTCCCATTATGTTCTCATCCACCCTTGCAGACTTTTAAGTCGCTGTGCAGAACTCACATTGTCAGTGGATCGTCATAATTTGGCCTTACTCTACATTAATATATTCCCTTTTCTGTGTTTCAGGTTTAAGCAATTGTCAAAACTAAGTTCCTGTTCTCTTAACCTTGAATGCATGTTGGTGCTAAAAATTTGTCATGCCCTTCTCCGCTACACCTCAGAAAATTATAGAGAAAGCCTTTGAGCACAATGCATATTTATGTGCATGCATGCAAGCACAAGATGTAAATAAACTCAACATGAACGTAATTTAGTTTTCCCCATCAGTCAGCAGCACTGTTTATCTCTTCAAAACCTAATTATATTAGATAATTATTACCCACAGTTCTTTCTGTAAGTTTGTATGTACACTGACCACATGCATCTGCATGGGATTTCATGCCTACTCAAACACACTGTTTTTATGAATGCTGTTATGCTGTTTCTACCAACAGGCGTCCTGCAGGGTTTCTTCTGATGTTCTGTTTATGCAGTAGAAAGGACACATTAAGCAAACTTAAGCATTCTGTCTTCCTTCTCAACTACTGAAGTATGAAATTAGCATGAGGTAGATAAATGTTTTTGTTTCTATTTTTGCGTGTGAAATGAAAAGGCTCCGGAGACAGGATGCTAGACTGCTGTAGCTCTTACAAATGTTTCACAATATAGTTTTACAAAATCTGTCTGTGATCTAAAGATGTGTTACTTCAAGCAGCTAAATGACATTGTTGTTTTAGGTAATAATTTTCTTTGTCATGATCAGATTTTATTTGTGGGTTTTCAAAACAAGCAGAGCCTCACAGCTGAATTTTACTTCCTTAAACAGATTTCTTCAGTTGTTTTAAAGCTCTTGGGATAGAAGCTTTTTAATTAACAAACATATCTATTTCAAAATGGAATTTAACCCAGTTACACAGAAGAAAAAGAGAGTAAGCTAATAAAAAGAAAACACCTGTGGCTGAGCAAATGTTGGAGTCCTAGCCTGACCTGCATGTTTTTAACTTTGAAAGCCAATAATTTTCAGTTAACTTTTAATTTTAATGTCGACATACACTATATTTATTTGCTAAATTGTCTGTCCAGGCCCTTCTCTTGATTTCCTCTGCTCCTTTTATCTCCTCCATCTAGTTCAATTCAATAAAGGATTATTCATGACACACCAAACATCTAATGAAAAACTAATTTTGAGGTGCTTTGGTAAGGCCGCATCTTAAGTGCATTCACTATTAATCCCCCATTTTGCTGTAGTTATTGCCAGTAGTTTTTTCATTCTAATTTGTAAAAATTTCTTTTATTCATCTTCACATTCATAATAGACTGAGGGCCATCTAGCTCCAGGACATTTGTGCAACTAACTGCTCCCCATTGTAAGCCGGAATGAATGATGCAAAAACATCCTCATAATGTCTAAAACTACTTATTAATGAAACACTGAATCTAGGCAACAAATTTGTACTCAACAAAATTGACAATGTTCATTTTTGCCTCTTCATTTACTTTAAATTCGTTGGTCAAAGTGTGGATGTTGAGCATAGAGTAGCTAGAACTAACCTCTGACTAGCAGGTAAGAACTAATATTATCTTAAAATAATTACATCTCAATAGCAAAAATCCAGAATTTGGGTTTGAGAAACCAACAAACCTAATAACATATTAATCATTAACCCATAGGTCGGGTATATATATATCTATATATATATATATATATATATATGTGTTACACTTAGCAACACTATGGGAAAGTTGTGTACTCTGACGCTTGTGAAGGTGTCGAAGTAGAAACATTTGTTTGTGTTGCTGATTAATTATGAATAAAGGGGATAATTAACAACCAAAAAGCCTAAAACTGTGAAAGTTGTAAAATCTGACAAAGTAATTAAAATTATGATTTAGAAAATGAGCAAAGGGTCCCTCCTCAAATCAATGCTTAGTCTTTTGGTATATTAGTCCTGAACAAATCTCTCACTCCTCTTCTTTCTCTGTCTCTCGCAGCGAGCTGATGTCGGACTCTCCGCTCTGACCATCACGCCTGAGCGGGAGAGTGTTGTAGACTTCACCACACGCTACATGGATTATTCTGTGGGCGTTCTGCTGCGCAAGGCCGAGCGCACAGTGGACATGTTTGCCTGCCTGGCACCCTTCGACCTGTCGCTGTGGGCGTGCATTGCAGGCACTGTGCTCCTCATTGGCATCCTGGTGTACTTGCTCAACTGGCTCAACCCACCGCGGCTGCCCATGGGATCGGTGTCTTCGACCACATTATACAATTCCATGTGGTTTGTGTATGGGTCCTTCGTACAACAAGGTAAGCAAGACAATGAATGTAACTGGCTCAGCAATTGAATTTCATCTTCATGATACGAGCTTTCAATCTGAATTTGCTTAATATTGAGAATATTATTGAAGTAAATTTATTTCAGTAACTGTGTCACTAAGTGAAGCACGTTATATATGTATTGCTTACACAGATGAAAGCTTGAAAGTCTTTGTTAATTGATAATTTTCTTCTTACAGTAATAAAAACATGTGATCAAAACATTAAATCAGAGCCAAATATATATACATATATCCAAACTTGTAGCTTTGATGAAAGGAATGTTAAATTCAAGGTTGTCAATTTTCAAAATGCACTTTTAATCTGACAAATTAGCCTCATCAAACACATATTCTAATTTATTGAATGCGATTATGTGTGTGGGTGTGTGTGTGTGTGGGGGGGGGGTGTGTATGTATATATGTGTAGATATATCTATATATAAATAGATATAGCAAGACTGAAAAATACCTCCTCAGGGTGGTGTAGATGTGAATTGACCTTTACGTTTTAGTACATTAGTCAGATTAGGACAAAATGGAGGAGGCATTTTGTTCAGCCATGGATTGAGAGGACGATAATGGCTTCATCTTGGGAATATGAGCAGAATCTCTCAGGCTCTGCTCAGGTATGGAACAGGCAATTTAGGAAGGTTTTAAATGTCATCAGCAAAGTAACGGAGGGGAAGGGAAAAAGAGGGAACATTTCAGAGCATTCAGGCGGGAAGAACATGTAAATGTGTTATGGTTGATACTTGTGTTTAATAAAGTGTCAATGTCTCTGTGCTTATGATAGGCTCTCAGTAAGTTCACATGCTTATTCTTGTCTTTCTGACTGAATAAGCCCTACTTTCCAGTGAGCTCAGTATTTGCTTTTTTTCCTGCTCGAAGCCTGGCAATAGTTATTTTTTTAAGTGACATCAATTATGCAAATTTAAGAAGGAACGTTTTTTTGTTTCTAACACTGCCACGGAAACATTCCGTGCTCTGAATAAGCAAATGATGAGCATTTCAGTATTTGGTAAATAATTTTCCATATTTCTGCGGCAGCTAATGGTGGTAATGATGGTGACTATGATACATGCTAATTGCTACTTCATCTCCACAATCATCTCTCTTTTTAGCTGTAATTAACATTTTAGTCATGGTATCATTAGTCTGAAAAAAGAGTGGAAGAAAGAGGATATAATTCTTCAAGAGTGAGTTTATGTGTTGTTGTCACACAGACTGCAAGATTTTGTTTTAGCAGGCATTCTAAAATGTGAGTTTATCCTATCCCAAGTCTATAATTTTATTATTTGTAGCTTTTTTATTTTAGAGATAGCATATTATTAGCATGTTTCAGTTTCAGTAATAATTTTTAGCTTTAATAAGTGGAACTGCCTTGCTATTTTACAGTAGTTCATCAACATCTTACAAGAGGTTTATTCCATTTTGTTAAAAAAATCAATTAAGTAACATTCACATCTCCTTTTCACATCTTGTTACGTTGCACCTGTGACTGGCCACAACAAACTAGGAGCAGGTCTCCCAGGGCGCGTTTAAGTTTTTAGCAATATCTCAGAAGTTTTGTTCCAGAATTTTATTAAAGTATTCCCACACCAGGGCTGATATGTTCAGTCTGATGTTCAGTGATGTCTTTTTTGCCAATACTTTTCACATAGTTCACTGATGGTCTTGTCTAACCAGAGTGTCACAGTTTTTGCTGTGTCTCTACTACATGCCTCATGGCAAACTTTAACCAGGACTATCTGTAACTTTCTTTCAAAATAGACTTTCTTGTGACAGGTCTGCCGGGAAGCCAAGATGTATAAATTGTCAGACTGCTGTCAAAATCATCTACCAATTGAGCTGTCGCTCTCGTCCGCTCCTCCAGAGTTACCAAGGATCAGGCGTCTTTGTTCTCTGATCAGGGCTTTTTAGTCTAGGTGGACTCCCTTGTCACTTGACTTGGCAGCACGGGCTTTTGAACAGTGCTTTTTTTATATGCTTAAGTAAATACTTTCACAAATGGGGATTATTTTATATATTTGTTACAATTTTATTTAAACGATCATGCTGATAATTGATAAATTAGTAATTGAGTAGAATGTGGCACATTTTCCCTCAGGTTTATATGCTTATGTCCTGAAACTTGTACAAACCTGTCCATTTTCACATCCCCAATCTCCTGCTCTACAGCTAACTGAATTGACCATCGCTACTTTCATTCTGGGACTATTTTGACCACATTGGACAGCGTAAATCAAGATGTTCACTTTGCATGTTAGAAGTGATGCACCTTTTAATTGACTGGTTTCAAACCTATAAATTAGAGTGAGATGTCACAAATCCAGTTAAAATACAAATGAGGGCCCAACAGACACAGCTGTTGTTCTTAACCTCCACCCCAATCCCTCCCTCTGCACATATACACACTCACGCACATAAGCACATACCATATACACACCCATATCTGCATACAAATCTGGAGTTCTTTCTCAAATGAATTAGATTTTTGTGCTTAACCCTAAAGTATTAGCTTGAGGGGAAATTGATTCAGATGCAAAGACGTCCACAGCAGTAGGGAACTGGAGATAAGTAATAAAAGCAAATAGTCAAACATGACACCAAAATTTTGCTTCTGGCACTGTCACTTCCATTGACAGAGGGAGAAGGGCTGAGAGGCAAAAGAGGGAGGTGCAGAGGGATTACCCCTATCCTTGTCCAGCTTTCTCTTTTCTCATCTTTGTTCTTTTCACTTCCTCTTTGCATATTTCTTTTCCTTCCATCCGTTTCTCTCTATTATAGCGAGAATTCCCTCCATTACATCCTTTTTATGCATCTCTTTGTCCCTAGACCTTCTCTTCCAGCCTCCACTCATTCCTCTTGTTGCTTTTTCTCTTCATGTTCTTCCTTTCACAAATTGTATTCTTCCTTCATGTTCATCTGAATCACCAGGGCGCCAGCCAAGTGACTGTTTGTTTACAACGTGTCCCACAGGCCTCTCGGTCTGGCATGTGCGTGCAGAGGATGCTGTGAGGGAAAAAAAAAAAGAAATCTGCATGCCATAAAGTATGTCTAATTGGTCTCAATGAGAGTGAGGGAGACTGAAGATAGAGGAAGAAAACCGAGAGGGTGGGAGAGGCTGCATATTTCAAAATTGTATGGTAGTTCTAATGATGTGACTGGTACAGTGGTAGCCAACAGTGCGTTGGAAAAGTAAAAATATTCTGTATTCACTATTTACTTAGCACATGTTATTCTCTTATCTTAAATAAAATCCAGTGCCAATAGTTGCACCTTGAAGTTACAAACTGTTAGAGTCCAGCTGTGTAATTTAATCTCTGTATAAAAACACCAGCTGTTTTATGAAGGTCTGGGGATCTTAGGGAACCTTAGTGAACAAACAGCATCATGAAGACCAAGTGTCACATCTAATAGGTCTGTAATAAAGCTCTGAACATTAAACGAAGGTCTGCAATAACATCAATAGCTGAAACTTTGAACATCGCAAAAAAACATTGCTTTATTATCAAAAATATATGGCTATCTCTATCCTCCTATACTGACATCCAAGAGGCTCACTGTAAATCTGAGAACTGCAAAGATCCTTTGACTGACTTTGTGTTGGTCTAGCTCACAAAAATAAAACTGCATAAACAAATTAAAGCTTGTGGTTTTGTGACATGTGGAAAAAAATCAAGGGTTATTAATAATATTATCAGGTACCACAGACCAGTAGATCTTAGGATTTATCAGTAATAAAATACCTACAGGAAGAAAAAAAGTGACAAACACCTATAATGTAATGCTGTAATATAATCAGTGGTAGACACTTAGAAAAACCTCACCTGCATTGACGACATGCTTGTAAATGTGACTCATCATTAGTATTGGCTGTGGTACCTCTCATCTTTGAAAAATAGTCAGAACAGCAGCAAGACCATAAATTCATACAGTGCCAACTATCACATAAAGGTTGTAAAAGTTGGATATACAACGCTCTCAGGCAGAGCAAGGTCAGACACCATATCAGCCACCATTAAAAAAAAACTTCTCTGAAACTTTCAAGAGCAATAAACTGCACTCAGATGGTGAACTCTGAGGTCTGAAGGTACACAATATTATTAAGCTATAAGAAAATACAATTTTGCTGCACAGGTGCTTTTCTGAATACCAACCGACATAATGCAGACTCTTGCAGTGGATTTGGCTGATGGGAGAGATAATCTATCAGTCCTCCTAGATAAATTGTGTGATATTCAAAGCCTGATTTTATTTTTTGGTTGATTTCCCTTTGGTAAATAAGTTCAACATAAGAATTTGAAGTGAAACAAGTATAAGGTGAATAGTAATAAAGTAGTGCAACAATCAGGTGAACTAAACAGTAAATTAAATAGGATAATCATTCAGTTGTTTTGTGAGACATTCACAGATCGACAAATGGCTCTAACTTTAAGCTAGAGAGTCGTCAGTGGACACATGAAGATGTGTGATGGAGGATATAAAATGTTCCCAAGGAGAATATTTTATTCTAAATTGGGCTGCTCTTTGGCTTTTGCTAAGCTAAGGGAGGGCATTCCAATATTTTTCTGGGCCAGAAGGTAAGAAAGTCAAGGCAGGAATGAATGATTACCTAGTGACAACATTAGGACAGCCAAGCAGGCAACATTAGCAGAGTGTATACCATCGACCAGCCCATATACAGGGGGCCCAGATAGTATGTGGCCTGCGGGGAAAGGGATGTGCACTCATTTGTAGTCTTGTCCACCAGGCTTTCGATCTAAAATGAGCCACCACAGGCAGTCAAACAAGCAGGGGAGCAGGAAGCAGGGGACTTGTGAGGCTTCAGGAAGATGGAAGAATAATCCAGCCAGCAGCAGTTTTGAGTGCTAGGTCATAAAGAAGGTCTCAGCGGTTCACACTAAAGTTTGGACAAGAAGAGCAATGTTGATCAGGAAGTCCTACTCCACTCACACCTCTTAGTAATTGAAAATCATGCAGGAGGGACTATTTTTTTAAATAATAAAAAACAGAACAAAATGATGCATTTTTAAATATGTATTGCTGAAGACTGTTGTGTTTTATACAGCTTTTAGGTTCTATTAATATTGGAGAGTGAATAAAGTCTGATGCAAGGCAATTGACTATCATCTGGAAAAAAGAAAACCTGAATTTATTAATGGCATGACTAATTCTGCTTGGAATGGTGATTAGAGGGAATGCAGGTGAGCTAATTAAAAGTAAGTAATGCAATCTGGGGAATTAGATTGGTGAGAATATTACAAAACTAAATAAAAAATTGGAATTTATGCACCACATCTCTTCCACTCTCAAAACGCCCTGACATCAAGAAAATATCAGGGGGAAAATAACAGGTGCATCTCCATAACATGTAAGAACATAATTACAAACAGAATGATACATTTCAGGCAATTATTTCTGTTAATTGTGGTGATTATGACTTACAGCTGAAACTTAATATTCATTTTTAGGGACATAAATAATTATTTATAACACAGAAATGTTAAGATATAACCATGTATTATCCTCCATGGATTTGGAGACAAATCCGGAAAGTTGTCTATCACACCAATCCGTCACATTGCTGAAATAGCATTAGTGTAGGTTGAGTGGAAGGTAAAAATATGGTAGAATAAAATGCAGAACCCACAAGGATATTGCTGCTGTCAACAGATTGCAAATAGAAACTTATGCTAACGTTTGAGCGAAATTCACAAGGACTGGACGACACAGACATTACAGGGTACCACATTCAACATCCCATGTTTAACTCCTGAATCCCAGACAATGTCAGAAGCACTTTACTTGTGCTAAGCAGAGGATTTCATTTAAAAATCAAGTTCCCTACTGGAAGGAGAGATGGCGATTTGGAGAGATATGTCATTTACTGGTGTGTGCCCTGTGTATTTTGGGCATACACAATACATTGTGTCTAAAGTCACTACAGGTATTTGTCAAAACATTTTAGAGCACATGCTTCCCTATACTGACATGCATTACAGGGATGCAGAGTTCACTTTCTAGCACAACATGGCTCCTGATCAAACTGCTGAAAGTACCAACCTCTGCTTTCATGACCGTAGCATCACTATGCTTGGTTGGCCAGCACATTCAGCTGACAAAACTGCATGGAGAATCAATAAAATGTTATCTATAGGGAGGTGACAGCAAGACCAACAATGCAGGTGAGCTTGTTATTAAAGCAACCTCCACTTCCTTAACACCTCAACAGACTTACAAACTGATCGACCCTTGTCACGCTCCATTGATGTAGTATATCATGCCAAAGGTGGTTCAACAAAGTATTGAGTGAAAATACTCAATACTAGAGTAACTTTCAGTAACCTCTACCTTCTGCATTAAAGTAATTTTTTGTCTAATGTAACACATCAAATTTTCAATAAGCTGAATTAAGGTTTTTTATTTGCTACAACCTGCTTAAAATTAACCGAAATAGATATTAAAATATAGTACCATCGCTTATTTGTATGTATCCTGCAGTTGTTGGCTGAGAATAAAATAGAAGTCAGAGCACTTCTTTAACTAACAGCAAACAAAATCAGGAGAGGAATACTGTCTTACACAAATATAATGTGAAATCGATATTTCATCTTGTTTCTCTATTTTATACCATCCGTTCTCCCTCTCCTAACTGCGTCACTATACATTTCTCTTTCAGTGTCTCATATCTCCTCAACATTTCGCCAACTGTAACTGCAAGTTTTTAGCCATCTTCAATAAATATATTTTACAAATCTTCCACCTTCTGCTTCCCTCCCTTAATTAAAGTCCACCCCAGTGGGGGAGGAAAACATTAGTGTGGAGAAACAGACTGTTTTTGTGGGGGAATGAACATGGTGCCTGGATATGTGTTTTTATTTACGTACATGCAGACAAAGTCCCAGCATGAGTGTGGCTTTCTTTCAATTAGAACTTTGTGGGGAATAGATCCATCGACTCACATTCATGCTCATTCATGCTCGTGCTGCATTGCCTCGTCTCATTCTGTGAACAAAAATTGCCCAGACACACAGACAGACACATGGAGTCAAGGCCATAGGCCATAATCAGAGCTTTCATCTTTCCATCTGCTGCTCAAAATCTGTTTTTCTGTCTATTCCTTTCCACATCTCCTTCATTTCCTGCTGTCCCCCACTGTGCATCTATCTGTTGGTACAAGTGAGAAGAAAGCTTTGTAGGAGAGAGATACTTTTCCAGAGCTAAAACTCTGTGGAGAGGAACACCTATGTGTGTGTATACATGCCTGTATGCATGTATAGCCCCCCAAAATTCAGTCCTCCACATTCTCCAAATCTCTCTGCCTCCTGCTGAGTTTTCTCAGTGTGACTGCCATGCTCATTCCCCACTCCCTGTTCCCTCTCTAGCTTCCTGGATGTGTCCTTCCCTCCATCATTATCCATGTCTCTGCTGTGATGCACTGCTGGGAAGCCAATACTATCATCATTTTCCTGGACTCATCTTTTCCTCTTTCATGCTTTCTTGGATTCACATATTTTTCTCTAATGACTGTTTTGAAATACTAAAGTGGACCTAACTTTAGGACATCCATACCTTCTGACTTTAGCCATCCATTTTTTTTATCTTTCCTACCTCTATTCATCTTTAGCCCCTCCTTGACCACAAGAATGTGCTGCTGTGAAAGAGACCATCTCTCACCAGTGGCATTAAACACGTCTCTCTCATGCCCTCTCTTCTCTTTTGTTCCCTTTCTGCTCGTCTCACAGCTGCCTCTTCTCCCTCCTTCATTCTTTTGCTCCCTCACTGTGGTCCTGTTGTCACAGCTACATCCTGTAAGAAACTTTGAAAGGGGCTCCTTCTGGCCTTCATCAAATGCAGGAGTACAAAAACTTTACATGAATCCTGTTATAGGTCATCTACACTCTAGGAGCTATAGCTTTCTGCATCATCTTGTTTCTTAGCTGGACGTCCCACTATAAAATACTGAATGCTGATGAAATTATTCCCGTGTAAACTACAGCATGCAATCTTTAGCCCTTTAGAAGTTTTTTGTGTAATAATTTTGAAAAAGGCATAATGCAATATTTTGTAATTCACAACTGAGCTAGTGAGAGATCCACTGAAAATATTGTTCTAGATAACTAAATGTGTGTCTATCCAACAGAAGGAATACTCTGCTTCATTTGGCTTGTAAGACAGAATTCTTACCCACAAAAAAATAAATTTTTTACAAACTGAGGAGTAACAGATGGAATCCCAGTGATATTGTAGAGTTACAAACTCTAACTTTTTAACTTGTTTGCTCTGCATCGAATGTATGTGACACTTCAATCAGACACTTGCCCCAGCTGCCATTTCTTTTCTGTTATTTGACCTACTGAACTCAAAATGCCCTGCTGTTCATCAGAATGGTTCATAGTAAAAGGTTGTGTTTGGGCAAAGAAAATAAGTTTTGGATAAAAAAAAAAAAGTCTTAGCTGTTGATTATTTCATTATGTTTTGCTTTATTTCTGGTGCAACAACTTGAGTTCCAACAGAATACTTAGTACTTAGCCAAGTACTTCAAAATTCATTTCCCTTTCTTCCATCAACCTGCATAAAATATGTTGACATCTTTTCTATAAATGTGCCAAACAATGTTTCCATTTTCCAAGCTTCTAATGCTAAAGCCAAAAGCTCTGTTAATTTTAAGATGGAAGCCACCACTTCTGTATTTAATTCACTTTCTCTTGGTGTATGCTGTAAATAGCAACCTACCATCTTGGTTGTCCATCACTCCATTTCATCAGTCACAGTGATAGCTACTTAAACCTACATTAAGAATCAATTGTCCAAAATGTCATTGATTTCTAATATAGTAAATGGTTTTTGAAATACTGTTTTTTTTTTTTTTAAATAGTGTTCAGTTTTCTGACTTTTTCTCATTGTGAACTGGTTCATTAGCACAAATGCATGGCTAACTGCAATATCACTGAATCATGTGATTGGTTTCAGTTTTAATCTTTTTTGTCCCTATTTACAATTGTTTCCTTGTAGTTTTCTTTTTATGTTATTTGTCTAGCATTTGAACTGGAAGTTGAAGTACTTTGATAATAAATTACTATATTTTGCAGAGATGGTATTTGTGTGAAGGGCTTGCTGTTTAAAAATATTAGTATGAAGATTTACTGTTTCTGTTACTCTATAATGCCACACCTTATCAGGCAGGTAATCATGAAACAATAACAGCATGGCACTTAGTGCTGTTTGATTAGTAATTCTTGGTATTCAGGTATGACCTGGTGAATTTGTTTAAATTACCAACAGTATTACCATTTGGCCTTAGCACTGATTAGTATTATGTTATGCATAGCCAAACCAAACATATGGTTGCACAACACTATGGATTACTAATTTAGAGTTTGGGATTTTTGTACTCCAGACAAGGAGAGGTGCTCTCCTGCTCCATCCTTGAATGACTTATGAAGAATGTAATATACTGGAAATCCTCTTCTTGATGCTGATAGAAACCCCTCAACTACCAAGGCCTTAGACTTATATGCACTGACTCTAATCTCAACTACTTCACAATCAGTTTTTAACTCTTGAAGTGGATGGTAAAATTCGTTAAACCTACAACAAGAGGTGCTTCAGCAAAGTGTCAGTTCTAAGGAGCGTGTTATTTTACAAATTGGTTTCTACAGACTGTCGCATTATACTTGGAAGAAATTTTGAAGTGATTGATTAAAGTACATTTTTGTTGACAACTTGACATTTTAAGATTGGTGTGTATTCTTTGTAAATCACTCAAAAAAATACTGTTCACATTTTGACTTAGTCACAGCTACTAAGTCAAAATGTAGCTGTTTTTTTTAAAAAATTTTATGGCTGCCTTGTGAAAAAAAACCTTAGATCAACTTCAGAAAACCAACTTGCTATCCTATGTACCGTAATTTCCGGACTATAAGTCATAGTTTTTTTCATAGTTTGGGCTGGGGTGTGACTTATACTCTGGAGCAACTTATGTGTGAAATTATTAACACATTATCATATCATATCACGTTATTTTCACACTAAACCGCATGACGGCGCTGTAGGACTATGTTGATAACTTGTGTGGTAGAAATGCTGCATTGCCGAGTTAGTGGACTTTTTTAAAAACAACACCGAGAATGAAGATTTTATTGCATTTAGTAATTTGGAGTGACACGAATGGTTTGGTAAACTTGTTAGCATGCTATTTATGCTATAGTTATCTGAATAACTCTTAATATGTTAACATACCAGGCATGTTCTCAGTTCGTTGTTTGTCATGTAACGTTAGCATACCGTACAATTATTCAGCCTGTTGTTGCCTCTATTCTATTTTTATTTTAAATTGCCTTTCAAGATGACATGTCTGTTCTTGGTGTTGGATTTTATCAAATAAATTTCCCTCAAAAATGTGACTCATACTCCCGTGCAACTTATACATGTCTTTTTCTTCTTTATTATGCATTTTATGGCTGGTGCGACTTATAGTCCGGAAAATACGGTAAATGCTCCTTCCACTATAATGAAATCTCAAAATCTGATCATCCGGCAATGGTGAAGTTCAAATTTTGTTTTGATGCAATATGAAGTGATGAAGACACAGCATTATCAACTAGCTAGCTGTAATACTGTATTTATGTCAACTAAGTAATTCTTTTGACCCTAAACCTCCTCATTTGTTTGTTAAAAGGTATAAATCTAGCACGTGTTCAAACTGATATTATCAGCTTATTTGCAAAGACCCATGTTTTTGACTATTATGTATTCTTGTTAGTGTCGGTCTGTTACAGATACTTCCTCACCTCCAGTGGGACCACCCCTGCTGTTTTCTTTCATGCTTGAGATTTTTGTCACACAATGTGAGGTTTGTCTGCAAGTTTGAACAGCTTTTAGACAAGCCCCAGGAGCTGCAGTGACTTAGTACCAACAAGAAAAAGATAAGAGCTGGACCCGGAAGGTGGCAGGATATATAAACATGATCATCAGAAGCACCCCTTTTGCAGTATGTGTAATCTTGCTTGGAGTTCTGTGAACATCAATTTAAAATGTCTTAGAGGAAAACGAAAAACAGGGTTGTAATTACTTGTGAACCTCAGCTTTGCTCTGTTTGGTGGAGTGAACTTTGCAATAATGTCAACAAGATAGAAGATATGGTACAGATTATGGTGCGGCAGGAGCCATCTAGTAATTTAGAAATCTTTTAAGCTTGTATCGAGAATGGTGTGAAACACTGGTACAGCGAGAGCCACCCTTTGATTTGAGTCTATTTAGCTTGTGCTGAGAAAGCTGTAGAACATGAAGTGACCTTGTTGCAACCAACATGGAAAGACTTGCGTAAAGACCTATTTTAATATATGTAATCACAGCATATATTTAGCGAGGTGCTATAAGGATTACTCCAAGGATTGTGTCCTTAGTTACATCATAGCATTGTGCAATTGATGACGCTTTTGTCAGCATCACATTTATTAAATATTTTAAGTGAATCCACCACATCTCAAAGATGTTCTATTAGATTAACATCAGGTGAACCTGAAGGCCATACAGTGAACACTGAGAGGAATACTGATGTGTGCTTATTCATGGCTGTATGCATGCATAGCCCCCCAAATTCACCAAACTCAGTCTGTAACATTTTTTCCAAGCTGCAGTTGTTCAATTTCAGTGTGTGAATTGTAGCCTCAGTTTACTATTCTCAGCTGACGAGCGTGGCACGTAGTGTGGTCATCTGCTTCTCTAGTACATCGTCATTAATGTGTTTGTGTGTTAAGAGACTCCAAGTACCTTGGTTGTAATGAGTGGCTTTTGAAGTAGTCTTTCCATCATCTTGGGCTGCAATGTTAACAAGGCATTTTTGTCCATGCAGCTGCTGCTTACTAGGTGCCTAAAAAACATTAAGCTTAAAATGTGAAACAATTAAACAAGTAAATCTAATAAAGTGGTCTGTGAGTGTATATTCAGCAAAATGAGGTGTCTTTGATTTCATTTGACTTGCTTTACATCAGTTGTCTTTCCTTTATTGCGAACGTCATGTATTTAGTCGCTTTGATATTTTAGATATTTCTTTTCTACATGCAAAGAAGACATACATGCTGTCTCTTGTGTTCTGTGTCTCTGTGGTAATATGTTAATGATGAGGCTGCATAAAACAATGAAAACATCTGTTGAGTGAACAAATATTTAAAGAAAACAGATACAATAGTTATCTCCGTCAGTGCTTCACTCTATAGATCATCATGATGTTTACTGAACATGGGTACCACCCACTAAATATGCATCTGTCAAAGCCAGCTTCAAAGCACAATGCTAGCAGCTTGTTTTGTTCTACCCAGATTCCTTTTTTTCCAAGGAGACAGAGGAGCAGTTGCTTCTAGGAGCAGTAATGAGAAGGATGGAGTAATTGTAATACAAGCGTATTTATTTTGAGGCACTCTGTTGTTAACTGCCTCAGATAAACAGACCAAGAGAATCCTATTTATTTCCCACAGTATGTGCTGTAAAGGTCATACTTTGAGCAGAATGCAACTGGAATAAACAAAAGAATTAATTTCTTCATGATAGATGCTGTGCTCACAGTCATTTTTCCCACTGAATTTTAATTAATGTACAGTTGATAAAGTAAATGTGATACATAGACAACTGCCTAAAACAGACAAAGGTCACAATATATTATTAAAAAATAACTTCAACATAATGAAATAGACCTTTTGTAATAACACTTCCCTATTAAGGATTAATGCAGTTTAGAGAATGCTTGTCAACAAATAAAAAGAGAGGAAATGTAAGTCTATTATTTAAGAAACAGTGTTGCAACAAGTTCTCTTTTCTCTTAGTAAATATTAATAATTGGAGATACATGCAAAGTTCATGTGTGTCAACTAGGCCTCCTCTTAACATAATCTCACTGAAAATCTCCAAAAGTCCTTATTTTATTTCAAATGGAAATGGAACATAAGAAATATGAAGGTGGAAAACCACAGTCTCTTTTTTGTTGCAGTAATTGCAGTGTATTTTAAGCCAAGCCTTATGACAAAAAAAAAAAAAAAATTGTGAGTGCCACTTTACACATGATACTTTAGTGTAAGTACCACAAAAGTAAGTAAGTACAACCAACATCATACTTACTTTTGTGGGATGATGCTAAGCATTTTAGGCTGTGAAAACACTATCGACATTATATTTTAGCAATCTCAGCTTGAGCTCATCTTCAACTCATTTGTGTTACCTTTTAACCCGACTAGTTTTTCATTGAGACTTTTTGACATCTTTTCTGATTACACATTCCTTCTCATCTTGACATAAGCTTAGTTAGCAGAAATCAGACATTATCATGAGAAAACTAGTATGATGTCAATCTATATCACCTATATCATCTTGTGTCCATTAAATCAACATAAGAGCATTTCTAAGGAAGTAAACATATAAATAAATACATACAAGTATTTATATTTCCATATAGATTTAACTGGCTTTCATCTATTGTAGCACAAGTAATATTGACAATGGAAAATAACAGAAAAAAGCACTTGCTGACATGTTGACTGGTTTTTGCACATTATTGTTTTGTGTTGAACAGGTGAGAACATTTCAATGATTAATCAGACGTGAGAAAATGCACTTAGGCATTCAAGCTTGTAAAGAAAGAGTCAAGGCTTTTAGCCTTTGAAAGCATTAATGACTTCCTGCATATTTCACCACAAATCTTATCAAAACAACATTTTATGCTGCAACAATTGAAATTATATGGCTTTAATCATTAGAAAACCCAACAGTTATTTACACCAAGACAGATGATGGGGATGTAGTGTCAAGAAAGTGGGTGGCAAACTTTGAATGTTGTTTTGAAGATAGGAGAGCAAAATAAGATGTTTTTCAAAACCAGTGTGAAAATCACAGATTACAATGACTCACTAATGTGCCAGCCCAGTCACTTGGATAAAAAAGTTGACACTTTATGTTGCTAGAAAGCAAAGATAAATATAATGTCCATGTTTCTTTAGTGAAAGTACCAGCTTGTCAAATACTGACAGTTAGTCAAGAGGATGCAGGTATTTGGAAGACTGTATTTTAAACCAAACTACAATCTTCTCTTAACATACTTTATAAAAAGAATTAAAAAAATTATGACAAAAAAAAAAAAAAAATCAGAGTGCTCAAACTCAGATCAATGCTCAGAAGATGTATTCCCTTTGTTCACTGTATCTCACAGAAAAGCTACTTTGATATTTCCAAAATATAGTCAGATTTATATGTTTGCAAATACAAACGCACATACAGTCTATTTACACTCTTTCAGGAGAAAACTCCTTTTACTGTGGCCTCTGATATATGCAATGTGCATGGACTTAAAAGAAAACACATTAGACAATAGACAATATCCAATATGCTAATGAAAACTTGCTAGATGGCGCCAAAACCCTCTTTGGGAAAGCCTTAATTTATGCTGAAATGCATATTCCAGCCACATATACTCTTGCAAAAATGAGGATAAACATGCAAAACAGACAGACATTAGGGATATACAGCTCAATGGAATGTTTTCATTTAATTACAGAGCAAGCTGTAAGTCTCTGAAAACTTCCAAAGTGAGTGCGTACACACTGTCCTTGACAAAACCGACAGAATGAATAAAGCAAGAAGTTGGGGAGGTGGGACAGCAAGAAGAGGCAGTGGGGGGGTTGGTTAAGAATGTGGGTCATGAGGAGTGAAATATTGAGGATGACATTGTTAAAATTGAATATGAGCGAATCAAACACAATCACTATCAAATGAAAGGTCTTAGAAGGTGCACACGTACCCATGGACTTGAGTGTATGCACAAGGGGAAACACACTTGCACATTTTGTACCAGTCAAGGGAAAATTGCTGAGAGAGCCATCTGTCAGAAGTTGCACTAAGGGAGGTAGCCCTGGACTTATTCGTGTGATAGAACGGCACACATTTTGAATCCAGTCACCTGTAATGAGACCACAGTGTAATTTGCATGCGTGTCCGTGCAACTATAGTTTGACATGATGTGAGAGATGGGACTGTGAACTTGTCAAGGTCAGTTTGGTCATAGCAATTAAGGCAAAGCAGCTAAAATTACCTTTTACCTGTAGTGACTTCATATGTAGTATTTCAAACTACTACAGCAGTGTTCATTTTGACATCATTTTGTACTTCAGCTGAACACATTTTAAAACTAAATAAAATAACTTTCTCAGTCACCTCCAAGTGTTAGGAGGTGACTAAGTAAACTTAAGACTTACTGTATTTTAGTAAGCTGTAAACTTAAGTCTTAAATTATAGTTTTTAGGATTTGTTGCTTTTTTTTCAATCAAGTAGATTCCTTAAACTTAGGTAAAATATTTAGATTGGTTTAAAACAATTTTATATAAATTTGCTTTTTCAAAAAACCAAAGATGATGATGCATGCAACCAGAGATGCATGCTGTATACAAGGTAAATGCACATTGAACATACTGTGACAATCTAAAACAAGAAATTATTTATCAAATTAAAAAAAAAAAACAACTAAATTTCCAGATAAAAATCATGCATAGGCAACAGTGTGAACAGATATTAGAACTGAACAATAAATGTAAATATGAAAATACGCCAGTTGAAACATTTTGAATAAAAAAAGTGCACATTCTAGTTAAAAAAATCACAAATTAATAACAACCAAAAAAAAAGTAACTATAGTGAGAGATAAACATCTGCACTCAGTCCAATCTTGCAGCGACCTCCTTGTTTTGATGCTTTTTGGAATCACTTCACCAGAGAAGGGTCTGAAATAGTCTGAGATGCATTCCTCCAACTTTTGCTCTTTACTGTTTTCTAAAGTTTTCTGTAACTGACTATGTCCACTAAAATACCATCAATATTTTTACATTTTGAACAAGGTTATTAGGGAATGACCAGTTTGACATCCCACAGCAGTCAAGCTTCTTATAGGTTACATGGAGCCAGTTGTTATCAGCAACTCTCCAGTCAGCTGAATTGCATTAATTCATTTCTGACACTCATGGAAAGTAAGTCTTAGTAGTTATTTATATTTGTCCAATCTTTTGCTTTTAGCTAGAGATAGATCTGACTGGATTTATGTTCCAACAGTAAATCGTACAGTCGTACGATTTCAAACACCATAGTCTTTATATAGATTTATTTGAACTGCTTTTGTTGATTTTGTGCCTTGCTTTGAGACTTTATGCCATTTTTTCCTGAAACAGCATGTTAATGTTGTGTACATTTCAGTGCTGCAACAATGTTGCAGGACTGAAAGAATTACTCAGTGTTTCCAATCTATGATGGGTAATCTAAGATGGATCACATGTATTCTTTGTCAGTTTGTAATCACCTACAACTTGAATGATCTATCTTCTTTAGGAATTATCATGATTTCAACTAATTTTGCTCCATATTTTATACCCTTAAAGGACGGGAACATTAGAAAAACTGCCACTTAACGGTTGAGACAAGCACACACAAGTAGCCTTGGCTTCCTCTCAGCTCTTGTAACCCTTACATGCTATGTAGTTTGTATTGATCCATTTATGGGAGGTGAGCAGGAGAATATGCTCTGTAAATACGCTCAAAGAAATTTCTGCTGATCTCATCATTTTCATGTTCCTAACAACCATGAAAAGGAGGGAAAAGCGCTGATGAGGCAACAGGGAGAAAGACGAAAGCCAGACTTTCTTTAACAAATCCAATGTCAAGCACTTTCTGCATATGATGCATACATAAATCAGCACACACAAAACAGTCCAAGAGCCCCATTTAGTGAAGGAGTTTTAGCATTTAGCTATTCTGCAAGGACAGAGGGAACTTACTCACAAGCATTCATACATAGGGAATAGAGTGGGGTTTATCACCTGCCGCAGCCTTAAACTTTACTAGTTGCTGCTTTTTTATGCATTTCAGGGAGTGAGAAGTGAACCATGTTGATAAATGTTTGCAAGTGATGATGATGCAAGTCGGTGACTCTTTGGGGAGAACTGCCCAAGGAAACAGTATTAATACCACTTTGAAAAGTCCCAGACTGAATGTGTGCCCTTGAATTTAATATATTAAAAAGCATATCTACCTGATCTTTAATTGACCATGTGAGAAGTATTTACTGAAGTCTGGGGTCTGTATTTATAAATAAAACAATCCAGCTATGTTATTCTTTCAAGTATTTTTGTGAATATAAAAATGAGTAGCTGTGTGTGAATCAGTTTTCATAAGTGCCTCAATTTCAAAAAGACATATTTGCAAGCAAAACCTCAAGTTCAAAATGAAGGAAATCCAACAGTAGCCTGCTTGAAAAATCAATTCAGAAAGTTCTCTTTCTAGCTACACTGAAAGCTTAATGAATACAATGACACACATTCATTCTGGGTTTTTTTTCCATTCAAAGTATGATACTTTTTTAAGGTAACAAATACACAAACTCAAAGAGATCTGTTTTTATTTTATACTTATGCCTATATTCCTCTTTGCATACACGCTGATACTACCAGTTTTTAAAGCAATACTAAGTCATGAAATTATTTACATTTTCGTCTTTAAAGTTGCTTTTTTTTTAGCTTATTTGCACGAGTTAATGTTGGTAAATGCAAATGCCTCATCAGTTTCCCATAAGAATGATATTGTACATTCTCAAACATTTTTGAATTAGATGATAGATGCCTATCATCCAATTCAGTTACCCGTAGTTTTTTGATCCGTAACTGTGAACATATGCACGGTCTGAAGTTCTTATAGGAAATTAGAAAGCATGCTGCAAGAGGAGATACAATTTTGCACATCTCTGAATCAGAAACTTCATGCCTCTCAGCTGAAATCCTCATCTTCACTGGCCTGCCGGATTCTTTTAATGGTGGCACTTGATGGCTTGAAAAAATTGCTAACCACATGGAAAATCCCCCTCAGCTTTGGCTGATAGCCAGTGGTATTAGAGACGGCACACATACAATGAAGAGATTGAAAAGCAGAAGGCTGGAGAGCTGCTGGAGGAGGGATGCATGCCCCCTTTCGTCCTCCTCCTCCCCTTTTCTATTCACATACTTCTTTCCTCTTCACCCCAGCTCTGGCACTGTAATATGTCTCTTCCAAGTTGTTTATAATCACCGGGACACCGGCGGTCGAGCATGATTGAGGTGCTAGAGAAGAAATTGATGGTAAAAAAAAATAAATAAATAATGATTCCTGCAAGTCATCAGACGGTAGAGGGTATAATCTGTGGCAGTGGCGGTTCTTGCTCAGTGATGAGATTTGAAGCTTTACTAGAAAGTCACACATATATAAAACTCTCCTGGATGTGCCCACTGCTCGGCTGGCTTCAAAGCTGCTCTCATCTGCAGCTACCTTCACCGCTGAATGTCAACAAGGGCGCAGAAAAGAGGGGAGAGACAGAAGAAGAAGGTAGTAAGATATGAAGCAAGGCAGCAAGATGATGTGAAAAGAGGAGGCAGGCAACGATAGAGTGACTATGTTTGATGCTGAAGAGTTGGCTTATGGAATATTTTAGCTCACCAAACATGTAGAAGTCCACAACTCTTTTCATTTCTGTTTCTTGAGGTTTCCCTCTACTCTTGCAGAAGATTGTATCTTGACATGTCTTTTTTTCCCCCAAAAGGTGTGTATTTAACTTCCTTTTTATTCTATCTTATAAGAGAATCAAGAGTGTTAAAGATGTGGTGTACATTTCTAAATACTAGAGATATTTTATTGTTACATAGCAGTACTGCTCTCCACATATGAGAAGTTTACATTCCTGTATATGTCTATATTTCAGCTTTTTAGAAAAATAAAGATCTAAAAGGTATGGCAGGCTTTTGTACTTTACTCCACTGGGCCTTTTATGGTGCGCCTCCAGCAGCTATGTGCAACCAAAAATTATTATTTTCACTCATTCCTTTTCTGCTAGTATAATGGCTTGAAAACAGCTACAGCAGAGAGGTGGTTTCCTTACAAGGTCAACAAATATTTCTACGACTTCATGCAGGACCTGGAAAATGATCTATGCTTCAGCTAATTGAATTGCTGCGTGCCACGTTTTCTGCTAATTGCCACTGGTACATTGCTTTTTAAAAATATTATTTTCTACCTGTAAAGCTGAAGTGTTGTTGGTGTATCTGCAGATTTCTCGAAAGAATTTTGTTACCATAGAAGGCTGCTGGTTACTGAATCCAAAACTATTGTTTTTTGTTTTCTTTTAGTTGTGTGTTAGATTTAGACACATTAGTTCATCTTTTAAGTTCAGCAGTCAAAGATTCAAATAATATGCACAACAAAGTTACACTATCTTACATGATTCTCTTTTCTTAGGGATGTTTTTCTTCTGACTTTTTTCATCCTCGACCTTCTAATCTAAGTAAATACAGCAAAACATTGAAGTATTGTGGTTTTGATTCTTGACGAGTCATTGCCACGATATGGGAGAAGAACCTTATTTAATGAGATGTTGCTTTGAACAGCCTCCTTCCTTTGATTCAGAGTTTGATAGACTAGACATTTGAGAAGACAGCTGCACAGACTCTTGTGGCATAAATAAACGACCTTCATTGTCTGCAAGATGGATGATTAGCAAAGTTTATTATGTGAAAGTGTTTGCAACTTGAAACGTCATAAAAATACAAAGAATCTGCGCTTCTGTTTCAAAATTGCAGAGACACATAACTTTATTTTACAGTGTGTCTGTCTCCATCCCTTAACCTTTGAAGGGCAAGCAGTTTTCTGACCTCCAAATACTGTTTGTGTGTCTAGCAAGTTCATCCAGTTCACAGAGTGAAACACAAAGGTTGAAAGGTTTGACAGGACAGTGAAGCAAAAAAGAAAAGGCTGAACACTGTTAAAATGATCAGAGACTCCAACCTTGCAGCTTTTCATTATAGTCATTGTAATTGTGAACCTCCTGCTGAACTATTCAATCAAAAAGTCATTCGAATAGACATTTTTCAGAGCTCTGAAAAAACATTGCCAAATTGTTGTTGAAAAGGTCTTACATCACTAGGCGGTGAAGATGCAGGGGTTTTTACTTGAAGTCGACACCAGCACATTTCCCAGCCATGCTATCCTTCCTTAAACATCTATAATGAACCGCTGGAGCTGTTTTGCATCCAGCAATGACTCAGGTCTGATGCTGTAACTTTGAAGAGATCTTACATTTAGTGATAAAGGATTTTCAGAGTTTTGAGCAAAAAATGCAAGCCTACTTTAATCTCAGAAGTTGGGAAGGATTTGTAAGGAGCCAGTCGGATCGTCGAAATATCTAGCTCACGCCGTTTCGTGAGATTAGTTTCAACATCCAAGGGTCTCTGGGGCATTATCTGTCGAGTAATCCTCTGCATTTTTATATAAAATAAGTTGACTGATGTAGTTGGGTAACTGTGACATCATGCAATTAGGAGTCAAGAAGCCGGTTTACATGCAAAATAGAAAGAAAATCAAATAGGTTTAAACAACATCTTGTGGGACTAAGCGTCTTTACTTGATTTATGTAGAAATGTTAAGACTGAGAAAATAAGAGCAGTTTTTCTTTAGCTGATGCAAAATTATTATTTTTTATTTCTGGTACAACTTTTGAGCCATGAAGGGTCAGTTATGTTAAACAGCATGATACATCTTGCCACCCGTAGCTATGTCCCTATGCATTGATGGTTTATTGGAGTGCTGCGCAATAAGAAAATACGGATTGTCAACTGGGCACCAGTGAATTATGATTTTATTCACTATTATAGTTGTTCAGGCCAGAATGCAGAAAGTGATAACTGATTTAAAAAGCATTATTAACAGCATATTTAAGATTTTTTGGAGTATAATGGACTATATTAATTTGAAGACGTCTTTTGTTCAAAAGATCCTTGAAGAAAAAATGCCTCAAATGTTTGTATTCAGAGAATGTAAAAGACAGATTCACTTTGGCTGTAAAATGAGACCATTTAATACAGTTCAATACAAAACACATTTCAGCATTGAAAAAAGTCAAATACTTTACTTGCTCTAATATGTTATGCCTTTCAGTTATCTCATTATATTGACTGCATCATATAAGGATGAAGTTTAATTTAGTCTCAGCATTTTGGCCTCTAAATTAAGTCAAAGTCAGGGTAGAGAAGGGTAGAGAAAGACTCTTGGTGCTTCTTTTGAATAGCTGTACAATGACCTCTTAATAGACAAATTATTACATTTTAAATTTTGGTTCTCTCAAGTGCAATATGATATTTGATGGATAGAACCGCAGGGTAGTTACTGTTTGTATAATTGGAAACATGAACAAACTGGACAGCCAATATAAGAAAGGTTTGAAGATAAAGATTTGTCCTCTTGTTATTAAGAAAGGCATAAATATTTGTAAATATGCTATTTTTTAAATAAATGTAGACAAAATTAGAATACAGCTTTCACCTTATTCTTACCTTTTGATTGATTGATTTAATGAAAATTAAGTTTCAAACTAAATATTTTGTGTGTGTGAATAATTGGAATAATTGGAATAACAAAGGAAAAAAAAACAAAAAAAAAACATATTTTTATATTTTTCATAAATATAAAACTTATGAAAAATACTTTTGATTAAATACAACAAACAAAACTACCACCATCCTCTTAAATACTCTGAACTTGAACAGGAAAATTGCTACAAGTTACATGGACTTCTCTACTGAAGAAATCTCTACTTACATGCAGGAGCATGTAGATGCATTCAGTTTTTGGGGATAAATTCCTTCACAGCTCAGATACTTAGAATGCTTAAACCTTAGACAAAACCAAAACATTATCAGAGGTAATAATTGTATTATTCCTTATATCATTTCACAGCAAATGACCCAACTGTTTGCACCTGGTACCAGTTGAAGTTATTTGTCTATTGTTAGTTCAATCACTAGACTAAGAAACCGCACGCAATGTGACAGAAACTTTTAACAGGTAGACTTTACAACAATGTGACCAACAGGCATATAACATACTAAAATGAAACACATAAACATCATGGTAAATGTTCGACTTCAAACCTGCAGGAATCACTAGGATGAAGTAGGAGTTGAGAACTGCAGCATCCTTGGTGAGCCTTATGAGCAAAAGATTCAGATTGACTCTTCATCTCGAGGAAGAAGGGAGCAGAGGAGGAGGAAAACCATAAATAAGAATGAAAAGCTATATCGAGCAGACTAAGCAGGGCTCCTTTGATGCTGCCAAGCTGCGTTCACAAAGACACGACTAGCCTGCTCTAGAATCCAGAAACACAAGCCTTTCTTTTTCTTTTTATTTTTTCAGATTTTTAACCAAAGCAAATTTGTATGGTGTCTTGACAAAACAGAAACTCTGGACTTTCAAGTGTAAATGAGAAGCTTCACTGTGAGAAAGGAATCCTGAAACTCTAACTTGGGATTTGTTTAGCTGCTAGAATAATCAACCCTAACAAGAAGGATATTATCCTTACCCGGTTATCTCCATCAACTCTTGGTGATCATCGCTTCAACCAAATAAACCTGATTTCTTCTGATATTATGTTGTTTTTAAAGAGAGAGAATGTTGTAAGTCAACTTTAAGTTAAAGCATGTTAATTTCCTGCTGTTAAGATTATTTTTATTTATGGATTTCTTTATTTCTGTGCACTAGATGCATGTTTACCAGCAACTAACATCGTAGTTAATTATTGACATAATAATCAATTATACAATACATATACATATTTGTAACCAATATTTCCTAGCTAGCTAATCATAACAGTTTTTAATATTTATAAAAAAGGATCATAGATGCTTCATGAATTTAAAATACATTTTTAATTAAATAAAATAAATGCAACATATCATCATAGGATGCTACATAAGCCATGCAGGATTATGTGAGCTGCATGAAATACAATGCCCATACATTATAGTGCCTTCAGGCTAGCTGTAAAACCCATTGTCAACATCCAATGTACAGTATAAAACTCAGAGTGTGGAGAGATAACAAATTCAAATTGAATAAAATGTTTCAACCCGGCAAAAGAAAAGCCTTAGAGTAAAGTGGCAAAAGCACAAAAAAACACCATGGATGGGAAAGTGGCAGGATAAAAGGAATATGGGATTATGTAGGTGTTAAATATGCGTTGGAGTATTGGTAGGAGAAGAATTGCTGATATTAACAGCCATCTATTGAATGGGACTACACAAAGGCTCACAGGCTCATGATGAAGCACATTTTTTGGCTAACTTCCTGTTAAGTTTTTATCTTATATAAAAATGTCCTCTGATCCCCATTGGGCGTTAAAAGAAGAAAGTTTAATTATTTATGTATTTATATGTCTTGTGTAAAATTTGAGGTGTAACATCTGAGGCATGCGATTTTCTGATTCAGTGTATTCCAGATCAGTTTCAATCCAAAACATCAGATCACATTTTGTTAATCCAGAAATAATCTGTCAGGATGTAATGCACTGTTTGAGCATACTTTTCTTCTTAAATAAAGTCATGTTTGTATGTTTGTGACTTGACACGTTCTCTTTTTTTCCACACATTTTTTAAAACTGTTTTCTTCTTTCTTTTTTTTTCTAGGTGGAGAAGTCCCATACACCACCCTTGCAACCAGGATGATGATGGGTTTTTGGTGGATGTTTGCTCTCATTGTTATCTCTTCCTACACTGCCAACCTTGCAGCTTTCCTCACTATCTCACGAATAGAGAACTCTATACAGTAAGTACCAACAAATTAGAACCTGGTGAGAGAAGTTACTAAAAAAAGCAACAAAAACAAACTCAAACTTCTTTATGTTGGCAGCATTAATCTGTTGTTGCTAAATAAATTTGAGGCAGGCTAATAAAATATGGACTGCTTTGGTGTCACAGCGTCAGGAGCGACCACACACATGCATACCCAGGAATACAACCATCACATTCCTTGGGTTAAGGTGTCCCCTTCACCAGAGACAATTTCAGAAGTCTTTGTCCTTGCTTAAATGCTCCTGTATCTGCAGCCTGATGGCAGCAGTTGGAACAAATTGTGTCCAGGGTAAAGATGTTGAAGAAGTTGGGAAATCTTTGTTCTTTTACTTTTTTCCACACATCCTTTCCCTGGGGGTCTATGCCCCATGTTAGTCTGTCCTTGTGATAATACGTCTTCCTGCTTCTCTGCCACTAGCAGAGAAGCAGGAAGTACTCATCTCTCATTGGGCTAATAAGCATGTCTAAGCATCCGCTATGCCTGGCAGTGCCGCAGTTGTGCTCGGCTTTGGAGAAAAACAAAAATCAAACCACAATCACTCTTTGTTTCTCTTTCTTCTTGCGCTTGGTATGTTTTTGTTTTCTTTGGTCTCTAATTTTCTTTCACCATGAACAATTCAGTAACACATCACACAGACAAAAATAAGCCCAAATAAGAAAGCTAGTAAATTAGATTGTTAGGAATAGAAAAAAACAAGCAAATACACTAACGGAAAAGAAATCCAGGAAAAGATGGAGACGTGACTCTCCTTAGTGTTTTCCATCAAGGCAGGCAGGCAGGCAGGCTTTTTAAGTATTAATGCCCTTGTTTCATCCTGAAAATGAAATAACAAGTCAGCGTCAAGAACCCTCTCTGGACTATTTCACGCTTGGATGTTTTCCCTCAATTTCGGTGTGAATCCTTTAGGAAAACCATGAAAGGTGGCAGAGGAGAGTAGCAAAGCAAAGGCACAAGTGAGCGATGCACAGAAAGTGAGACAAAAAGGCATCTTAATGAGGAAATAAAGTGAACACGTAGGAACAGATGAACGTGAGAGAGAGACACACAAGAATGGAAATATTTGGGCCGTGATGACCTGACAGTAAGAAAATGTCTGGAGGCTGTAAAATTTTGGGAGCAGGCTATTTCTGTTAGGGCTCAGATAGGATGTTCATAAATGTCTGTGTTCTGAAATTGCAGTAGACATATATATGAAATACTTCTAATTTTAATCTTTTCAGATACTTACAAAGATTAATTGATTAAATTGCTGCCAAGACAATTTGGAAGCAAATACCAAAGAAAAAAACAAATGTCAATTTATATTGCTTCATAATGACTATAGACAAAATTAGCCATGAAATAAAATCAGATGATATACTTTTGATTGTAGCTAACTAAGGCGTTATGAATTTTCTCATAAGATACATAACTCCTGAGTTACTGAATTATTTGTTTTTAACAGTTTAAAAAAATGCACACAAAAATTTTCAGATATTTTTTAGACAATGACATTTGATGTTCAAAATGTTGATTCTCAGATCTGCTTAAATTTGCAGAGTAAAGTACATAACACTCCTCTCTCTGGACTAATGCAGCATCCACAGTGATATTCGAAACATCTTTAATTTCACATCACAGTGCACTCATTGCACCTTTAAATTTGAAACTAGAAAATTCATAATTGGGAATGTGGCCAATCTACCTTCACACAGTGAAGTAAATCCCAACCCCCAGAGTTGGTTTATTCTACCAAGTTATATTTGCATAAAAATACTTTGGAAAAGTTAACATCTACAAATGTATTTGCTTCATTCTTTCGTCAGTTTAAATAAAGAGAACTCAAATGATAGGGAGGAAATAGGGTATAGGAATGAAACCATTTATTGAGGCAGGACACCCAGCCTCAACGAAACTCCATAGGCCACAAACTCATATAAATAAAGAAGGGTCAAAGCATTCAAGTCGACTGAGAAGTGACAGCATTAATTAAAAAACAGGAAATGAAAGTGCTGAATGGGACTGATATATCCCACTTGATAGACATAAAGTATGAAGATAAAATACAAAATCCTCACAAAGTTAATAGATAACAAATACAATATTTACCATGACAATTACATTTATTTATATTTCCAAATTAGATATAGGAAAGGTCAATTACAAATATTAACAGCTTGAAGTACAAAAAGCATCTAGTGCCAATTGCATCAGCTGTACATGGAATGAGTTATGTTAGCAGATGTTTTTTAGTAAAATTATCTCAGTTAATTTATAAAGTACATGGCCTCTGGACTTTCCACTGTATTTAATCTAGTGATAATTTAAAGAAGGAATATCCCTTCCAATATAAATCGTGTCTTTCTCCTCAGAAGAGTAGAAACATATCACAGTATTAAAATGTTTTTTACTGACATTAGATCTTCAAAGACATATTACCATAACAAAAATGTGGACACCCTGCCTCAATAAAATTGCTTAAACCTTTGGACTGCAATTTTTTTCAAACCTAAAAAAATAAATTATGAAGCCGCCTCCTCCCTCACAGCAACAGGAGGCATTTCTTGGACATCTGTCAAAAAGATCTTGCCAGTTCTAACTCTTTTGATATGTTCCACCATGCTCAGTGGTAAGACCTGAAGCATATCAAAGTTAAAGGTAAAATAGTTCCTCCCTGAATGTTAACTAAAAGTTTGATGGGAAATCTTTTTTCTTGTCAGAGGTGTGTTTCCTTTTTTTTTCTTGGGATGTGTCTGACAAGAGCAAAAACCAGCATTTTTTTTTTTTCCTCTTAAACAGACTCCTGGTGTTGTAGTTAAAGTAATGAGGTCAGACTGGTCTGTGATTGTTCCCTAAAAAAGTCTGATTAACATGAGTGAATGATTTTTCTCTTTCAAGTTTATTCTCTTTCTGCTCCTCTTTCACTCTGCAATGACACACACATACACACATGTACTGACTATTTGTCATAAGATACATTCAGCGGCTGTTCACTCCATTTACTTGCTCATTGAGCTGCTTAGGGAAATATAATTGCTTGCAAAATGAGCTAGGATACACACAGGACAGAAACACTAGTCTATGCACGTGCTCGCACGCATACACACACAAACAGGAATTAAATTCACATTAAACAAAGACAATTAAACACATAATTCTTATATGCATTGACTTCCACAAGACTACACACACATTGTAAATCTAGAAACAAGCATGGCATTTTGTAGTGAAAATTCAGAGATTTGAGTGAAGAAACCTTTTACATTTTTATGTATTGATATTTTCTTCTTTTTTTACAGTGGTGTGGAAAACTATTCCTACCCCTTTAGCTTTTCCACCTTTTGTTCATTTATAACAGCAAACATTGATCTATTTTGTTGTCATTATAAAGACAAAGTAGGATATAAATGTGAAATGGAAGAAAAAATAGACTCAGCTTTTAAAATCTTTTATAAATAGCGTGGTATACGTTATATATACCCTGACAAGTCAATATTTTATAGGAGCATTTTTCACAACAAACAATCTGAAAATCTTTTGGAGTATTTATAAACCAATTTTGAACATTAAAATACATATATACTTGGTCTACACTTTGACTGGACCATTCGAACGCATAAATATATTTTGATCTAAATTATCACCTGCTGCCTCTGGCTTTTTGTTTCACATCAATAATCCACTAGAGTCCCCAGTCTAAAGACTTCTTCAGGCTCACATAAGACTCTGTATTTTGTGTTATTCCCATAATCTCTTATCAACTTCCTTGTCCCTGTTGAAAAAACATCTCCATACTGAAACATGGTGATAACAACAATATGACACGACGTAGTGTTCAATTAGGGCTTTCTTTTTGCCAGATTTCCATGCAGATCAGATTTGTGGAATGTATGTTTATTACTTCTCCTAAGTAATGCCATCTGACAAATGTCTACAGAAACATCCCCTTTATAATAAAATAAAAATGTTCCCATATTTCTCCCTTAACATGGTGCATTTATTGATGTATTTGTTTATATATTTATAAAAAAAATTTATTAGCGATACAGTCAGTTGACAATATGCTCAGCGTACACAATTGAAGGAAGTCAATTCTCTATTTAAACTCAGGGATTATGTTTTTTTGTCTCTTTGCTTTGCTATAATAAGTCTAACTCTAAACAAAAAAGACAACCAAAATCATTGAAATTTTTTCTGCAAAATCCACTGTAAATGTTTCATTTTTGACTAATTTTATAGTCAGTAATGCTTTTACTGACTATAATAATGCATTTTGCATAATGCATTTTTCTTATTTTACTCCTTCTGTTTTTTTGTAAGCTAACTGTAAAAAGCAAGCTTAGCATTACATCATGAAAACAGGTCACAAACCAAGAATCCTGGTCAAAGATTCTCTTCATGAGCCAGCACATTCTCAAGTGAGATTGGTGGGAAGGGGAGATTATTAGGGCCAAAGATTAATTGACAGTAATAAAAGATTCATGTTCACAGCAGAGTTCATTAAAATCTTCAAAGGGACTTTCTTTTTTTGGGATGGATTGGAGCTCATTGAGGACAACATGAGAGAGGGAGGAGGAGCTTTAAGTTTTCCCTACAATAAAAACACAAAAAGTACTTCACAGTATGTGCGTTTTCTTGCAAACGTTTATTTGTGCTGGCAGACAGGACAAATAATCATAAAATCTTTGCTCGAGTTTGTACCCATTGTTTAATCCACCCTGTGGATGTACTGTATTAGCTGAATTAATGACAAAGCGTACTGTACACTTGTTCTTCAATAAGCTGGATATGTCGAGAGTTTTGTGGGCATGTTTTGTTTCCCAGATATGAGGATCTCAAATCCATGGGTGGTGTGTAAGCATGCGTTTAACAAACAAACAGTAATTAGTTCATGTAATGGTTCTCGATTACATTTCTCAGCGGCCAAACTCTTTGTAAGGCAACTCAAGCACTGTTGCATTATAATTAACAATAGCTTGTGTTTTTCCCCTAGAGGTGGCAATTTATGGGTAAGGAGAAGTGTGAAGGAGAAAAAAAATTAAGAAAATAAAAGAGAAAGATGTTTATAGTTCAAAACAGACTGACATGTTGGGGAGGGGGGGTTTGGTCATTTTCAATGATTACCCATGATTCTGCTTTGTTTTTATAGCTACCACACACTTGCTTCACTTAATTTTTCTGTTTGGACTTTGTGTAAGTAATTTTTGTCGGAAATACTACATACTCATGAACCTAAAATAATCAATGATGTATAGACATGGGATCAATTTACCACCAGAAGCCCACCCCTGCACATTGTATCACATTTTTGTGGGATACCATTAAATTAATTAATTCATGCAGAAGTTTTTGCCTCTTACATTTATGGTGAAAAGGTTTTTACTATTTATATTATTAGTCATCTTGCACAATGTTGCACAACAATCAGATGATTGTTGCAACATATCTCCCTTAATGTTTTAGTATATTTTCAGTTCTGAAATAAATATGTGAATTGGTCTTTCATCAGCTATTTTTCATTCACTTATCTCCAGTGGTCTCCACACACACCAAATCTGTGTCTGGAAACTGAGAGATTGATTTCTAGCTCCACACATCTGCTACATCCACATGATGGTACCATGTCAATATTGACGAATGTATACGAGGAGTTAAAACTATTTTGAAGGCAAAAGTTTGTTCTATTCCTGTAATAGCAAGCTTTATCTTGTAAAGTAGCACCTTAAATATAAGTGTATATTTAATCCAAAGCTGCCAAAGTTTATAATTTATTTTTCTAGTTTCTTCTGCTGTCAACCTAGAGTCAAAAAGGTTTTCGTATAGACTATATCTTTACACAAGAAGGTACTACTCCACAGTGCAGCAAAAAAAAAGTTAAAGTTTGCTGAAACTTTAATGCAACTCAGTTGTCAAGAAAACATCCAAGCTGTCCATTCATTGAGCAAAACTGCTGTACTTCACAATGTTTTCCTCTCTGTGGTATTGCAGCTTTTCAGTACAAAACATACAAAACTGAAAGTTTTAAAATTTTATAAGATATCTTAATTCCCCCAGTTGGTCTGTGTTTCATTTTTTTAGTCTTATGTGAACAAGAAGGGTCAACATTTCCTAGGCACTATATGTCACATTCCTGATTTTCCCTGTGGTTGACTGTAATCTAATTCTAGAAATCCATCTGGGCCTAAACTGGCTCATTTTCTTTTTAGCACATTGAATTGTGTGAATATGTTGAGCCAGTTTTTCCACTGCCACTTCTTCATGGAAGACATGATATAACACATTTTGAACTATTTTCTCACAGATCACATAGTTTGTTTCACTTGGTAGGCGGCATGGTTGTTAATTACACATTCTTCTCAGAGTGAGAATTTTTTCCTCTAAATGATGTTTTCTTTTTAAATGGATGTCCTTCATAAATGAACATTTTTAACAAAGATTTTGTCAAGTTATGATGCAAGTGTTGGTTAATTAATACTGTTAAAATAAGCTTCTCCATCAGAGAACACATTACCAGAAGCTTTTTTTTTTTTTTTCCAAACTACTCATAACCAATTCATTAGATGGAAGAAGCTTTTTTTCCTCAGTTAAACTTGTAGTTGGGTAGGCATTGGTTTACTTTGATCAGTCCTGGCTGTTTCCGTCTGCTACATTAGGTTCTTCAGTTTTGTAGTTATGATAGGGTACTTTCATTTCCCAACAGAACCAAGAGCATTTACTGTCACCCTCTTAAAGGAGCTGTCTTCTCAGTTTTAGACTGATGCGGCGCGCTATCCCACTGACCGTCAACAGGAGTTCCGTTCTCTCTTTTAGACTGATGGTGTACACTATCTTGGGCCTGGGGTTAGGTTTGATGAGAGCCTCACTGACTCCAGAGAGAAAAATGATGTCAAGAAACATCATTTTATGCCACGAAGAAGAGAGTACATTTGGCCCCAGTGTGCCCAAGGTCAAGCAAAACAACCAGTGCTTTGAGAACTACATTTAAATAAAACCACACAACCAACCAAGTGTCACTGTAATCTTTTTTTAGAAAGGGTCTAGATGAAATGTAATGTGCAGTGAAGCTCTACTTCTCAATAATTCAGGATAGGTTTGTTTTGATCATAGCTCACAACATATCCTGGCATATTGCATCAACGTCATCGGCAGGTCAAATTCTCGGTCTTTGAATTTTAAGACATACAATTTCTCTATTGGACACAGGCACAGGGCAAAATTTTAAATCTTGTATATTTGGTCTAGTCAAAGTGAAAGCTTCTTTTAAATGGCTTCATTGCCACTTTTCAGGCCCTTTCATCTGTGGAAAAATGACTACAAAGCTTTTATGTCTGTTTTTTTTAAAGGACAATCTCTTTTGGCATCAGAGCTAGTTACTGAAAACAGCTTGATAAAGAACACTGGTCCTGTTTTTGGGACGATTCTGGAGAAAATTATGCAAAGAAGGATGCTTTGTAAAATGAATAACCTGATGGAAAACCCCAAGCATCCTTTATACAAGACGGCAAAAATTTTGGGGCAAATCAAGTTCTTAAAGAGCCACCCATTGTCTCTTATTTTACTCTGTTGTCAATTGTCTAGCTGACCAGTTGTGTAGAAGCTTGTTGTATGAATGCATTTCTTTATAAACTGTGAAATTTAGATTAGGGCAAAAAAAGCCAAGGAGAAGCCTGCTAATGTCAAGGTCCTGTCAAAGTCTCTGACACAGTTTTGTCCCACAATCTGCAGAGGTTCAAACAGTTGTTTTGTTTTTTGTTTTTTTGTGTGTGTGTGTGTGTGTGTTGTGGTTTGGGGCTTCTGTATGACTTCCATGAAGTTCTTAGAAACATACTGACAACCAGAGTTCTCTAGATGGCTTTTACCAAAGGGATATAATCTTTGTGTGTGGAGTTAGTTGTCTGTCTTTCACTAGTTTTCCAATTAGTTTTGACAGTAGTGTGTTGGACTTGGTCCTGAGAAGTTGTGTTTCATCAGTGTGTAAAATGCTTTGAAAGATTCAGTGTAAAGTGCTATTAAATTCAGCTGACAATTTCAATGTGATTTGTAAAGATTTATTTGGCTGAAGAAGACCAGACTCTTAAAAAGGAAGGAGCCTCCAGCAGAACCAGGCTATGAGTTGCCATTTTCTGAAGCAGGCTGTGGGTTCAAAAGACAAGAGAAGAATGAAAGAAAAAAAAAAAAAAAAAAAAACATAAGAACACTGGGCCTGGAGTACTTAAATTAAAAGTAAGGGGAGTTCAGAGAGAGCTCCACCAAGGACTTCATTCAAGAAATAGGCATATCGAAGCGAAACGTGCTGAGCCAGGAATACTTGGAAAATAAAGGGACTGCACTAAGTTAATAGGAACAATATATATTATAGCTCCACTAAATATAGATTATATATGTATATATACTATATTAAGGACTTTATCCATGAAAGAGTACTTAAAACATTGAATTTTTGAACAAGGCCCACCTTCTATAGAAAAACAACCCATCAAAGACAGATAAGCTAATGATACAAATAATGAACATATTGAGAGAAGATTGTGACACCGTGGTTGAGTTTGTGTTTATTTACCACTTGTCCCTTAAATATATTTTTGATTTAATTAATCCAGTTGGCCATAATGCTTTAATTTAAACATTGTTGCAACAAAAATTAGAATTAGATGTTCGTGCTTGCCCATATTCATCAGCTTTAACAACTTCTGTGGCTGCCATGTCTAAACCTTAAAAGGTTCATTCATACAACGGGATGTTGCATTAGTGTGAGATCTAACCACAGGGACAGGCCTCACACTGTTTGCAGTAGAGAAATGGACTGACTGATTCAATTATCTTTTTCGTTTTGTTTCCTTTAGGTCTCTGCAGGACTTATCAAAGCAGACTGAACTGCCATACGGGACAGTCCTGGACTCTGCAGTATATGATCAGGTGCGCTCAAAGGCTATGAACCCCTTTGAGAGAGAGCCCATGTACTCCCAGATGTGGCGGATGATTAATCGGACTGGAGGAGCAGATAATAATGTTGAGGAGTCGAGGGAAGGCATTCGCAAGGTAGGCATATACCTTTTTAAATTTGTTCTCAGTTTCAAACGAAAGACCTTTGACATATGTAAAATTGCAGTTGTTGTTAACATAAATATTGAAGTCAAAAGGCTGATAAATTTCAATAAATGGGACCAGGTGCAAAGAGGAAGCAACATTACTGGAGTTATTTATTACTCCGTGCAAGGGATTCATATTCAGGCTAGCATCTGCTGGCATTTGATCACATAATTTTTGAAGACATGCATAATTTGTTTGTACTGCGGAAAAAGCCTGAAGAGCAGCCTCAGACCTCTCATTGTCCATTATAATAATAATTTATTTCAGGTTTTAGATTCTTTTAGATAGATTCAAAATACAAACTGAGATACAAAAAATTCCAGAAAATAGTATTTTATGTGGTGTTGTAATATAAAAAGACGTAGAATGCAAGTAGGAAAAAAAGATATTTTAAGTAAATGTATGGACTCGTACAAAACTTTCACATGTATTTCTTTCTTATGCTACCTTCTGCAAATATGCAGCATAAGGTACCATTACGCCCTAAAACTATTGTTTATCACAATAAGTTATAAACAAACTGTAAATTTAGGCTACATTTAACCATTTTATATCTTGCTTATTGTTAACTTATTGTTGCTCTCACTGTATGCTAAATATAAAGATGTATAAATATACATTTCGTAGTGTGCGGTATGCTTATAATCTATACAGATTAACCTCTGTCCTCTTTTTAAAAGCCTGTATTGCTATAGGGTCATTGCTGTGGATGAGAAGAGATCTATGTAAATGATGTTAATGATACACATATAGCATTTGCGATGTTTAATTCCCTTGGTAATTCCCCAGCAGCACAAACACCTGACTGCTGTATCTTATTTACATGGCTGGAGCGTACTGTTTATGTACTTCAGTCTGAACATTCAATATCTCCGCCCCCTTTGGAATATATTAGACCACGTGTTAAGACAACACAGGGAGAGTTAAGAGGAGTGGTTAAAGGGCAACATGGTGGTTTCACTGTTGGGGATATGTTTTGTGCCTCTCCCCCACTTCTCCCCCTCCAAAGAAAAAAAATAAACCCACACACATAAGAATCCAACTGCTAAATATTTTCCATAAATATTGCTTATAAATGGTGAGGTTTATTGAATGCAAACACCTGTTTGATAATTTTCCACTTCTGTTACACTCACTACATTTATTATCTTAAGCGCCAGACTTCAACATCTATTAGAGAACACTTGCAGTGATCAATTAATCTGCCTTTGTAGCCTCATAAATACAAAAGGGTTGTACAGATTCTATAGTTAATTTATGTATTACAACTTGGCAGCTTGCACTTTGGAGACGTCTGTTGTTACACACCTGATACCAGGTGTATGGTACACAGCCTCCGGGTTTGTATGCTTTAGCATATTAATAATACACATTGGCAAATCAATAACTTTTAAAACTTAAATATAATCTATTTCACAGCAGAACCTACCTAAAAGGTAAGTAGGTAGTCTTTACTTTCTTCTGAACTGGCTAAAACGCTACATTACTTGTCTTTCTACCTGAAACACCTTTTCAGGTATACGCAGTATACAAGTCGAAGTGTGGTTTGTTTTGGTCTCCAACTGTAGGGGCTATTTGGTGAACAAAGAAGCCTATGACTCAGCTTCCCCACAGGTAAACTAAACAAAAATAAAACTTTGTATTGTTTTGTACCAATTTCCAGGGAGGAGTAAACCATCTTGCTCGTGTAAATCATTTAGTATTTGCAGTTGAAGACAAGCTACATAACAGTAACGTCCAGTGGGGGACCCAAGTCACGTTGAAGTCTGGATGTTTTCTATTGCTCTGCTCATTTTGCCATGTTTGATCTGCATTTAAATGTGCATACAAAAAAAAATTGAGTTTCGAATAGGCTTTTTTCTCATGTTTTCAGGTTATAGCAATTTGGAATTTTCTGCATTGAAGTAAAATTGAAAGCGCTGTTGTAAATAATGTCCGCATATTGCACAAATCACAATACCCTGCCTCTCCAGATGTTTTTTTTTTGTGTGTATCCTGGCTCACTGGAGCCTGGCTTTCCATTTTCCTACACCTAAAACAGGCTTTTAGATAGAGATGCACAGGCACGCCAACCAAAGAATAGAATTAACCCATTCATTCCTCTGATTTGTGAGTGACACATCAAACACACACAAAAAATGTTTTTATGTTTTTTTTTTTAATTATTATTATTATTTATTAAATACATCCGAGTCGAGCATCAATGACCATAATCAAGTAATTTCCTGTTGGAATCAAAACTACTGTTTATTGAAGAACTTGTTGCACTGTCTTGTCTTTTATGTGGTACCAGCTTGCTAATACTAGTAATATCAAGAAGTAATATATTTTTTAAAATGTGTTTTAAGCATCACTTTAGATTTGCCTTACTACTGAATGAAAATATAATCCAAATGTTTTGGGCTGAAACCATCAGTGGTCGCTACACTGCTGCAAACTTTCTAAGATTCAACTGTTACACCAGTAACTGTCCTTTTGGGTGGGTGGTTCTTTCATTAGCAACTAAGGCTGAATGTCCTTTGAATAAGAGTTACTGGAAGCTTGGCTTCCAGTAATAGCAGAGCCAGAGAAGGTAAACCAGACTCCAGGAAGAAGGATATTTGCTTTATTCATTACAGTATTTCTGATTCCTTTTTCCACTGCCACTCATTTTCCTCACAGCTGAATATTTTACAGATGTCTGTTACTTGTGCTACTTTTTGACACAGCTCTTATTTCTTCCACTTGACCCCCATTTTTCACTCCACCCTTTTCTCTTCTGCTTTTCTTTAGACTTTCCTTTTCAGCACCATCCTTTTTATCTTTAGCAGCCTATTATGCATCCACATTTCGTTAAAGGCTACAGAGTGCACTCTAGTGGTTCACTAATTCATGTCCTAACTGCAGTACCACAAGGTTGTTGCTTTTTTTACTTTCCTTTTTGCTACAGCATTACTATTAGGGACACTGTTGTTATCAGAATTGTATGTTCAGAGCTCCACTAAATGTAATTCTGAAGTTAAAACATGTCATTTACATGACTCACAGACACAAGGATTTTTGTTAACAACAAAAGATTTTCAGATTTTCAAAATGGTGCCTTTTAATCTGTTAGGGCTTAGTTTTGTTCTTTAAAAAAAAGAAGAAAAAAAAAAAACAATTGAAAAGCACTGTACAGTGTCTGCAATTCTTTTCAAGCCGGAGGCTTTTTGGGAAGCCGGTCTGTTATTAACCAACACAATAACGGACATCAGTCTCAATTTGCTATATCTGGATGTGTTTGTCTTCATCAATATAGTCCCCATGCTGTATTTGATTCCTGTGAGATTACATATTTTTCCTTTTAGTGTAGTTTCCTTCCTTCTCAGCCTCCCATTCTCTCAGCTGCCTCTTGTTCTTTCAGCCTTTTTCTCTTTTGCAATAAACCTCTTACTACTCTTTGTCACTGGTCTCCAATGCACACTATAGATTTTCTCTCTTTAGGTTTTGGTCCCCTGCAGTAAAGTTACATTATGCCAAAACTGGTGAGTGTCTGAGATGTTGGGAGAATCGAAGACACACTGATATGTTTACTCTCCACACAGTAACAAACATGCATGCACACTTGCATGTGCTTCACATCTAGGAAAATGCAATTATCTGTTTTGATCATAAACATTACTGTACCCAAAATGTAGAGTTGGCACTCTGGACCAGGTAAGTGCTGCAGTTTGCATTCTACTGCAGAATTATATATATGTGCATTTTTCATTTCAGTCTGTGATCAAAGTGTTCATTAAAAAGACACTGTCATTAAGATATTGCCGTTAAGACTTTATGGTACATGTAATATCAATAGAATACTGATTATTCATCGATTGGTCAGGAAACAGAATTATCCAGTTTTCCTTAATAGGCTATAATCAGTGGTTTGCAGGTTAACTGTTTTTTTTTTTTTTCAATTTTATTAAATGTATTAAAACTAGTTCCCATCACTTTTAGTCTCGAAACAAATCAACCAACTTTCTAGTGAATATAAAGTCTAAATCTGACTTTTTAACCCAAATTAGCTACTTCTTTCAAAATATCCTCAGTGGACCACATTGTTAGCCACAGCAACTTCTGATTCCAAGCTAAAGAATAATGTTTTTATAACTGTGGGGTAAACGGACCTGTTCAATAAATTAGAATATAATTGAAAATTATTTCCATAAAAAATGTTTGCCATTCAATAGTTGTGAAATTACTTTTCACCATTCAATCTTATTTTGCTTGTTTAGTCTTTCACATAGTTTTAACACAGTCAAAAGTATAATTTATTGTTAGTCATAACAATAAATATTGGTTAATACATTTAACAGAATATCAAACTATTTGATGTAAAATTCCTGCTAGATTTTGGTTTTAGTTTTCACCTTGTTCCAATTGTAAGATAAAAGACACCCAAGAGATCTCCCAGTCTGTTAGTTAGAACTGAAGGTCTTCCAGTGTGAGTGACCTTTCCACCAGAACAACATCTGCTGTGCCCACATTTAATCAAGCAAACTAAAAGAAGTCTATGTGAGATGCATGCCTACAGTGGTTGAGCAAATGTTCCTCTTTAAATTTAAGCTTGATATTACAACTCTGTTAACGTCTGGTCTGTGCTCCTTTTTATTAGTTATCGGCTTAGATCATTTCTAATTATCTAATTATAATGATAATTATAAATTATAATTTATAATTATCTAAGATGATAATTATATCAGCTTATAATGCTGATATAAGTATTATAATATATAAGTATTTCATAATATTTTATATTATAAAATACTTCATATAAAAGTATTTTATATTAAACCTCGGTAAGCCAACATTAAAGAATTTCCAGGTTAGTTCACTCAGTAGCTTTAATAGCATTCTGTTTATTTCTTGTTACCTTACAAAATCCTTTAAAAAAATACCTATGATTACGAATTAAAACTACTTCTTCATTACAACAATGACCAGTTCCTTGTGCTTTTTCTTATAAATCGAGATGCTATTCAACTCATTTTAAGTTAATCTTAATCTGAAATATATCTTTGTCATTTTACCAAAAGTGTAAAAATATTCCAATCACTTATGCCCCTAAAGGCAGGAACATAAACCATCACATAAACTCCGACAATAAATGTACTAATAAATAGAAAATTAGACTTTTCGGAACAGCAGAGACAAAATGAAATATCAGTTCCTTTACATTCATCATTGAGAAACATATCATATGATACTTTGTTTTTCTCCTTTAAATGCAGTTTTATAGTAGGCATTATAGTTTATGTAACACTGAGTGCTCTAGGAAAACAAAAGTAGAGTTTTGTTGTTTTCTTCATGCATAATTTCAACTGATGCATATAGTTAAATGTGAAGCTTTCAATTTGAGGAGCTTTTATGTCGTAATGTTGTGGTACTCATGTGCACAATCCCTCAACTTTCCTTTTGCATACACACACAGCACTAAAACCTTGATATATTCTGTACCTTACTTCTTTTTCATGCACACATTTGACTTGGTAGATGTAAATGTAGTACATGACAGCTGCTCTTCATCAGATTTTAAGAGTCTCTAATGACTGCTGTGGGATTTTAGTCTTGAGTGAATTGAATTGTTGGTTTAGGTAATTTTTCATCTCTGTGACTTTTTGCTCCTCTGCTTCCTTCCACTTTAGAAAATATATCTTTCAGAGTTTGGGTTATAAGCACACATCTTTTATTTATAGCAGCCGCTAGAAAAACAATTTATGACCAAAACATTTTTTTGTCAGCATCATGGCTTGAGAAGATGCAATTAAAACATTATGGTTAATGGCTGAGACTTGCTGCAAACAAATGATTACATCTCTACAACCAAACCTCACAAAAACAAAATAAATTGTTTTAAAAAATGTGACACAACCATGAACAAGTCTATTTGGTGGTGGGGATGATTTAGTTACTTGCAGATTCTGAAAGTGTGAATTCTAAGTTTTCCAATGATGTCAAAAACATAGAAATTTGCAGACTTATTAATTTGCCATAACCCATTATAATTGTAAACAGAATCTTATTACTAGGAATGTAGAGTGTATGGACACAACACAAGCTACTGAAACATGCCTATCCAGGAGACCTGAATGCTACAAGTCAATAACCTTGATACAATCTGCTAAGTTTCTTGGATAAAAAAAAATTGTTTAAACTATTTTTAATAATGAACTGAACTTAAAATACTGTTAAGTAGGATTACTTGAAATGTATGTATGTCTGAATTAAGATTACTTTTTAGTAAAGCGCCTTCGGTTGACGTGTTGTTAGTTGGATTTATATAAATAAACTAAATCGAATTGATACTTGTGCATAACCTGTGGCACAGTTTGCTAAAATAAAAATAAGGCACCCAAGGCATATATTTCCTATGTCTGAGCCAAGAAAAATCAGCAGTTAATTGTAATTACTATGATGTAACCTCAAAATAGTAATTGAGAGCCTGCACATTTGATATGCACCTATTTAATCCACCTCTATTTCAAGAACAGAAATTTCACACCACTATTTTAATGATGTAAGATGCTGGAGAAAATATGTTTGTGAGAATCCAAAAAGTGAGCATTAACAGTTTTATTTTGGAATTGGAAATCCTTAGAAGGTGAAAGACAGAAAAAAAAATTATTTGGACAGAAAATTTGGTGCAAAATCCACCAAAGAAATAACGTTCTTATTTTTTATAAAATATTGAGATTTCAATAGTATGTGTCATCTTGTCTAGTAAGCTGGATTTATTATTTCACCTCTTCTTCATATGGCTGTAAAACTGAGCATAAAGCTGTTTAATATAATGACTTTACTGATGTTGATGAAGATTAGTAAAATTGCTCTGCCACTAGGAGATCATGGTAAATCTACCAAAGGTTGTTTAAGTCCTCAGCTCTGGAAATGGTGATCATGGCACTCTGGAGGACAACTGAGACAAAGCAGAAGCAACCAGAAGTTGATATGGGCAGTGAACGAGTGCTCAGGGAGTAGAAAGAAGAAAATTGGAATTTTGAGGATGGTAGAAAAGAGAGTTTGAGGGCAGCGAGCAGCTAAAAGGGGTGTGGAGATTGCAGGCTTCGCTGTTGATAGGTGAAGAAGGGCTACAAAGAGGTGCAAGGAGAAAAAAGAACGGCTATAGATGCACAAAGAATAGCTACACCAGGGCCTTCGTGGAGTTAACTGAGGTGAAAGAAATGTGAGAAAAGACTGAGAAAGGAAGTGCCGGTGGAAATCTTAATGACAGATTTTTTCTCTTGAGAGAGTGGTTGTTGAAAGTCCTTTCTTTATTTCCACCCCTGAAAGGTATAAATAGGTAATTTCTTTTTTAAGATAAGTCCTCAATAGACTCGTTTACTCCGAATAGTGTGCGTAACTGATGAAAAACTCTAACGGTTAATTTGGTGTATTTTTGAATTGCCTGGCTTCACAACAGCAGAGTAACAAGAAAACACAGGAAGTTTCAGAGAGGTAGTTATCTGACTTTCCCAAGCAGACTAAGCCTAGTAAGCCCTAACTTTATGTAAAAATCCAACCATTTAAATGTTACTGACCATAAAGGAAATTATATCTTCTCCTATATTTTGGGTAGATGGTTCCACTAGACAATAGCTGAAGAATGCCTAAATTGGCTTCTGGGCACAACAACATAACAAGGAAGTTATTTGAGATTCTGCAACACAAGTAGACCACAGATGGGTTATACATTTTACCCCAGTTTTCCCGCATCAAAGGTGTAGAGGAAATTAATATGGGTTCATTGTGTAGCACATTAATTATAAAATCTTGGGCCCTTTTTGGCAGCACATTTGGGCCTTATGTTTATATTTTCACTGTAAACCAATTTAAATCAAATCTTCCAATTCTTCAAAGCAGAGTGGCAAAATATTATTCCAAAATTGTGCCAGAAGCCTGTTGTCAACTACAAAGGGCATGTGGTTACAGTGCAACTTGCTAAGGTGCAAACAAAAACAAATAGTAGTTAGGATGTGTAATTATATTTTAGGTTGTGTGTGACTTTGAACTTTCAGGAATTAGAAAGAATCCGAAACTTGTAAAGCCCACTTCTTGCTTTTTTTTTAACTTCTTGAAGTTATATGGTGCATCATCACTGCAGGCTAAAAAGATACTGATTTTAAGAAATCATTACAAACCCATGTCAGATTCATGCCCTTGATCAGAATGCCTGCCTGGAACTGAGCTTGATTGATAGGGGACTAAATTATGTTTTAATATTATGATTATTAGTTAAAGAACCTGTAGTAATTGGCTTTCTGTTCAATACTTGCTGAACAAACAATGCCGTTTGAACAAAGGACAAGAATGAAAGTTAAACTTAGTCCAGTATCCTCCCAATGTAATCTTTATTGGTGCAGATCTGTGAGGGGTGCAAGCATTTGTCAGTGGAAAGCTCCACTCACAGTGGCCGGTCTTAACATGGCTTATCCGTTCAAACCAAAGGCAACAATGGATCTGTAGGCAGCATGGCTCTGTGACTGTGTATGTGTTTGTGTCAGTGTCACTATTCTTAGAGGACCTCCTGCCAAGCAGTTATTGGTCAGGGAGTTGCCAAGGTTACTGAGCAGGGTGGCCCAGCTGAGCTATGGTGACAGATCTCAGCATTTATGACTTCTCTCCCTCTCTGTTTGAAAGTGTGGGGTTGACTTGTCATGAGCTATGCTTTCAGGTCTCAGGGCTGCCTTTAGCTATGTGACATGTATCTTTTCCAATGAGCCTGATGAAATGCACTTTCCTTACTGTTTTTCCTTTTTTCTCCCCCTTGTCTTTCTGTCTTCTTTTTTGTCCTTCCAGTCCTTTTTTCTGCTGATGTTGCTTGAGCTTTTAAATTCATGGGCGGTACTGCTAGAATTTTGTGTGGGAGCCAGAATGATGACATTTTGCAAGTTTCAGAATGGATGGAGCAAAAACTAATTTCATTTGATTTCAAAAGAAAAAAAAGCCACATTCATGGGCTTGTCATGTATTACACTGGATTTAAGTAAAAACTCTGCAGTAACATAAGCTGATGATATATATCTGTCACTGCACATCGGTTTGATGGCTGCAATATCCTCTTTAATAACCTAGCATCTGCTAAGACCAGAAAATGCCATTTTGGCTGCTGGGTTCTTTCATTTTGTATTTTCTTGTGCAAAGTAGTGCAAATCACCCTGACAGGAAAAAGAGAAGAGAAAGCTTCTTTCCTGTAGAGCCTGATAGCTCATTAGGATTCACCGCGACAAGCCCAAACAGCAAACATATTTCCCTGCTGTTACAATTCTGTGGCTGTGTGATGACAGCATTTCTGTGTTGAGACATAGATTTGGAGCGAGCAAATAAGAGAAATTTAGAGGAAGGAAATAGGAAGAGAATTACTGTCAGTATAAAAAGAGGAAGTGGTGAAGATGGCGATGTTTAAGTATGGCTCAGGAGGTAAGGATTCATCCAGTAACTAGGTTCAAACCTCCGCTCTGTCCATCTCAATCGTCGTGTCCTTGGACAAGATACTTGATCTAGGTATCAAGGTCAAGTACCTCGATACCTACCATCAAGTAAGGTCACTACTTACTTGATAGTAAGGTAATTAATAAGTAAGGTCACTACCTTACTTGATGGTGGTGACGCTGATTGATTGACAGCCTCGCTTACGTCAACGTGCGCCAGGACAACTGTGGCTGCAATGTATCTCACCACCATCAGTTTATGAGTGGGTTAATGACTGAAGCGAAGGGTGAAGCACTTAGTAAAAACCAGGGATCAGGGGTATAGATTGTTTACATTTTAGAATGTTCATGAGAGATCTGCTAAACTAGGGAGGGAGGAATATATTTTAAAAATTTGCAGCTTCTACAAAAAATAGCAGTTTGCAGTAAAGTGGCTCCATGAGAACTAATCTTCTAAAAACATGTTTTCATCTTAGTTTTGCTAACTGAGACCCTTATTACATGCTGAACAAACTATTGCTACTCCAACATGCACCTTAGTTTTGTTAGTGTAAAAAGAGAAGACAATGTTTACTCTTTTTTTTTTTTTTACTTCAACAACAAAAATGGACCCAAGATGAAAAAGGTAAAGATTGCATTATCTAGTTCTAACTACATTTTCTCATTCTGTATCTTGTAATAAAGCCAAATTGATTTTTTATCTATTTTATCCTCATATGCCAGCAGAGGCTGGAGCCATCTACACACTCAGCGCTGGTTTCCCTGCCTCTCCCTGTCACCTTTAACGGTGCCTTTTTCATGAAGTCTGTTTCTTTTTCTCATCTCGTTTGCTCCGCGTTGTACTTGTTGCCTCTGTTAATATTTGCAGACACAGATATGGAAAAGAAAAACAGTGAGGACATGAATCAGGAATTTTCTTTCTGTGTCTGAAAACCTTCACCTCTAATATTGTAAAATATTTTACATTTGTGAAGGCAGAGACCTTTTTTTTTTCATAACTCTGTTAGTATAAAAAGTAAAATGTCAGAAATATTAAAATTCAGATGCCCCAAATTTTCTTTCATTTAATTAATATGTGACAAGCAGGGGCTTGCATGTGTGGTTCATTTGTTTGTGTGTCAAATGGAGGATGTGTATTTACATCCTCCATCTTTACAATGCCTTTATTTTAGATCAGGGCTGTTAAACTTGTTTTTGAATCATTTAGCATTTTAAAGCAGATGCTACACCAGGAATTGTACATAGCAGTCTTTGTGGATGCCATCTCAGATTCATTTTGCCAGGAGTTAAACAAACACATGCCTGGCTGATGCAAAAGCCCAACGGATATATTTTAAGATGACTGGTGACTCGAAATTGCCTGTAGAAATGAGAATAAGCAAGATGTGTTTTCAGTCTCTGTTGGAGGTCTTTACTGAACTCTTGCATATCAAGATCCAGCCTGCTGGTAAAATCTCTGCAGAATACATAAAAAGCACAATTTAATTTGTACTTAAGAAAGTTAGCAATGTTTTGTTTCTCAGTCTGAAGAATGAATATTTTGCAACCACAAAGACAAATCTGGAATAATAGTGTACAGTTCATAAAATGCCCTCAACTTTGACACAATTAAAAATGGATGGCCTACACCTGAAAGTCAGGCCTTTGCCAAGTTTGAGAAGAAGAATGGTAAAAACTCCAGCCAGAATTCTGCCAGAAACTTTTTGATGACTTTAAACACTTGCTTTTGATGTAGGACTTGTAGGAAACATTTAATTTAAAATAAATGAGGGTGTATTAACATTTAAACACTAAGTATGCAATTATTAACTGGTCAGAATTAGCTCTTTGCAAGCTAAACTTTAGATCCATGTACAATTGTACGTTGACTTTCTAATTCTGTGAAAACCTTTGTTATATAACATATGAGTAGGCAGTAGAAGTTGACAGCTTCTATTGAAATGTACAAGCTGCATGCTGAACTGTGCTGGAGTCAGTGTTTGTACACATTTTGCTGAACTTTCAGCTAGTGTCTCCACAGCCCTTCTGTATAGTGTTGCTTTGAGAAACACCCATTTTGCCAGGATTCTGTAAATCATGGTTAGTGTGATTCAACAAGTAAGGACTAGAATCTTCAGATCGTTATAAAAAAAACTGTTGCGATTTTTTTTGTGTGTGTTGTCCTCTGAGGAAGAAGGGAAAACATAGAAGAAGCTTTCAATTGTTCTAACTTACTGTGCCATCATGAATTTGTCTTTCAGCATCTTCAAAAATGAATTCAGTAATTATGTTGTAATTCCATGCAAATGTAGTAAATTATCAATTTAATACTGAAACCAGTTTTTGCTTTTTGAATTTGTATTGTTTCTAATATGAGTTGAATGTTGTGAAAAATGTTGAAGCTTTATTTGATGATAGCTGTTTTCTCTGAAGCTTACTTTAGCGACCAAAATATTCAAATGCAAATAGGAAGTTTGTTAAAGAATTAACAAAGCAGGGAAAATATCCTGCTGCTGCCATGAAGCTAGTTTTCATACCAAGCTGTTTTTCAATATATCTGTTTCTAGCACACCTGATTCGCACTAAGCTGTTAAAAAAAAAAAAAAAGGTTGTCCACTTTGAGTGACAATTTAGAGTGATTTGGCTTTAGTTGTTTTGCTAACATGTTGTTGTCTATTTAGAGGTTCAGAGTGTTCAGAAGTTTAATTGTTAATCTAAAACCTATAAGTAAATACCCACAATAAAGAGCTTTATGTACTTAATGACACTCTTCACACACAATAAGACAAATCACCTTGATATTCTAGAGATGAGGAAAAAAGGAAATAATAATTACTGGTATTATTATTATTATTATTATTATTATTATTATTATGGCTTCTCCTAGCCAAAATATAGTCAATCATTTAGGAAGTTAACTCATATAAGGTTTTACTAATATCACCTTGCAATGTCCCAGGAGGAAAAGAGAAACAGTGAAACAGACGTGTCCGAGGCAACGAATCAAAATGGTATCGCTAATGTTATTTTAGCATGTAAAATGTTACATGTTAAAATGTTACTCTGACACAAATTCATTTAAATACAAACCAATTCATTTCAACACTTTTCTACCTTGGAAAAGCTACTAATGTGCTCATTCTGGCATATTAGTAGCTATGTTCAATTTTCCATGCATTGAATTGACCTCAGTAAATAAGGAGGGCAAAGTGGTGGGATTTTAAAAAGTGAAAAAAATGTGTAAGTGATCTTTGTTTTTTTATTGTTGTGGTATATCTTGTTAGCAGACATGTGTCTTATCCTTACCCTATTTACAACCAATTCTACTTGCCATTGCATCTGAGCCCTTGTTTGCATCTTCTACCTACATTTCCGCTGACTTCTTGCTCTCCCCTATTAAGCTTTCATTGCAGGCCTAAAGATTCTTTTCTTGATTCTTTCATTCCTCGTTTTTTTCTGCCGCTTTCAGTTTCTGTTGGTTGCTTCTTGCATTCTGTCAACACATTCGACACTAACGCTCTGCTGCAGGGTGTTTTCGCTTCACTCCTTTACTTTTTTAATCTTTCTCTTTATCACCCTTGTTTCTCCAATCACACTCTTTCTTCGCTCCTCTCATTCTCATGCAACTCACTGGGCAGCCACACTCTGGGTTTTTATCTCTTTCTGTAGGAAAAGAGGCAGCTTGGTGCCAGCAGCTAATGGACTTTTGGAGAACTCAGACACCCATACATCACAGTCTGGAGAGTGAGTCAGAAAAGGAAGGGATTTGGAAAAAAGCCAAAAGAACAGTGATGGAGAGGGGGAAAGCACAAATAAGATACAAATGATAGCAACAGGAAAAACTGAAAAACATATATACCTATACATACACAGTGCCTGGGAGAATTTATGATAAAACACTGAGACACATTTATGTCCCTGGTTTTCTAGTTTCTGAATTTACTGATCCTTTGCAGCTACAGAAAGAACAAAACACAGTACACTTATTATTTACAAGAACAGGCCAATGTCAACACTAACATTAAGTAAAATAGATCAACTATTGGGAAGAAATGACACTCAAACAGCAACAAAATCTGCAAAAAGACCAATCGAGGAGATTTACGGACACTAGCTGTTTACTAATTTTGTGTGAGTGTTGCTTAAAATTTAATTTAATAAAAGTGTACTGAAACATTGGCACAACATATCAGTTGCCCTGCACAATTCAGCAAAAATATTAGTGATTTCTTGTCCTCTGCCAGCTCTTTTGACATGAATCAGTTGTGTTTATTTACTTGTATTTTCAGATCACAGAGGTTAAAAACTCCTGACACTCAAATCACTGTGAGGTGAAAAAGAGTTGCTGATAAACAGCTACTCTGTTTAATTACATTAGGGAGACGATTTCCTGGTTGACCCAGCCAAAAATTAAAAATGGAAACCTGAAACTGTTTTTTATACATATATTCTAACCTTTGTACAGTTTCTTTGTGTGTTCTTATTAATTTGTTGCTTTCATGTAATAATTTGCACAGCTTTTGTTTCTTAACCAATTACTCACTAGGGATATACAGGCTATTGGACACTGCACTCAGACCATTTAGCATCAGATCTTATCTTTGAAACAATTCATAATGAAATTTTTTTAGAATGCCTGGCAATAGTACAGTGGTAGGTTAAAAGCAAATGTAATCCACCTCTTGCATTTTCAAAACGGTTCTGGTGGTGTTCTAACTGGAAAAAGGACTTTCAGGATCATTTCTGAATACTTCAGTCTGCAGAATGTCACAAATTGAACCTCTAAAGTGTTTTGGATGATTCTGTGCATTTATAATCTTCAAGCTTCCCTTGAGATGTTTGCAGATCTTTGTTTTCCATTGAAAGAAAAAAATGTTTAAACTCAATACCCACCAGGTATGTGTAAGCACAATTATTTATTATCAATGTTTCTATGATATTTTTGTTTTAAAATTCTATACCTTTCCTCTCTGTCAGTGTTTCAGATGTATCAACTTTTTTTCTTTAGTATCATGACATCTAAGTGTCAAAACATTTTCATGGTAAGGTTTTATTTATAATTTGTCTTAAGCTCAAACTGTGCAACAACTTCAGAATCAGATTTACATGTGTTGTAAAGGTCTATTTCTTAATTTCCTTTATTATAGTAGTAGTAGTAGTATTTTTTGCATCGGTATCACATAGACAAATACTCATTGGATGAACCATCAATAAATACAGAAAATTTAAATCCCCTTTTGTTTTAGTAATACCCCCCAAAATAATATAATGAAATACAATAATAATATGTTAAGGGCATTATCTAATATTAAAGTCCTTTATTTTCCAGAAATAAAGGACTTGAATTCTTTGGCATTTCATTTGTGATACTGATTGCTGCTGGCCCTGAACTGACCTAATCCATCAATAATGGGCAAAAAATTAAATTTTGGGGAAAAAAGATCAAAAGTTTCTAAAGACTCCGATCAACATATAAAAATAGAGTATACATAGTTTATATTGTTTTCACAAATAAATGAAAGGTTTTATGTAGCTCACCTGGACAAATATGTCCAGTTCAGAATTGATAAGTGGAGCTTCTTTAACATCATTACCAAGCCAAGGTGGACAGTCGGGTTTTTGCACAACACGGTGCGTGACCATTCCTCATAAACTGGACATCTAAAGAAGCAACAAGAAATTAATATGCAGAACAATTATAGGTGAATTCTGGTACTTGGTTTATTAATATTGATTTGTGTGTGTGTGTGTATTTTGATTGATCATTCTGTCCATAGACTCCATCAGTTAATGGGGGCAAATTAATATCTGAATCATGCTACAAGTTATTTTCTAAACAAATCAATATATTTCATAGTTCTTTACCTCTGACGAAATTTCCTCAAATTACATAAATTGCAGGATTTTCCTAAATCTATGCGAGATTACCCATCTGCAAAAAGGATGAATGTAAGACTCTTTACACATTTTCCCCACAGGTTCCAATAAATGTGGGGGTTGCTGAGTTTGCAGATCTAATTTGTAGGTAGAAAGAAATTTACTGTAAAACAAAAAAATGGCTGTGAAATAGAAACTGTTACCACATTTCCTCCACAGCAGCAGAGACAATAAACTAAAGATGAGCAATGTAAGAAACTGTCTGCTGTTACGACTTGAAAAATCACTGGAAAATCTTCTGAATAAATCCAAATGTGGTGGATAGATATTTATTTTCAAATAGGCCCCTTCTAAAATATTTCCAGAATAATACAAGGCTGCATAACCTTTTCATAGGCAGAGGTTTTCATTATTATTATTATTATTATTATTATTATTATTATTATTATTATTATTATTATTATTATTATTATTATTTTGTTTTCTCTGTGGTAAGGAGGATAACCAGTGTGCAGAAATGTGTGTGCTGTCAAATGAAGTTGTCTCCCATGATGTCTGGTCTCACTGCTTTTGACGGGGTGAGAAGCTGTGTAAATTTGTGATGACCTCGAGTTCAGTGATCCTTCCCATTGAGAGGGGAAAGGTGTTTGTCACAGTTCAGACGTTTAATCTGTCCACCGAGCCTGATTGACCAGAAGGAAACAAAGGGGCATACTCACAGGAATAGGACCCTTTAATTGAAAAAAAGATGGATGAGATATAGATGGATGGGCATGGTACTCAACTTACTGTAGTGGTTCAGACATTCCTTCCATATTTTTCAAACTCATTATAGAGACTGCTTTTCTAAATAAATCAAGGAATCCATAAGAGAAAAACTGAGAAATAATGAAATGGAGAAATGACAACAAAGCTTTTGTTGCCTCCCATTACTTATTCCCATTCAGCAATTGAAAACTCAGCATTGAAGGAACAGATTGGACAAATATAATCAATCACTGGAGCCAAACTCCACTAGTGTAAGCAACACGTATTCACACATCTTCGTGCAAAAGCCCAAGAACTGCCAGCGACTTCTTCACATACCTTGCTATGGTTAAAAGCTGTGCTTTGTCAAAGTTTAAGAAATTTCACTCGCACAAATTCAAAGGTGATTATATTTACTTCTGTAATGTCTTATTGGTTAGTATTTGCTTTTTGTTTTTTATGCACTGAGGATCACAAAAATACCTTTCATTTAAGTTGGTCTTTGTAAATCTTCTAGTTTGAGCACAAACATAATTTATTATCCCAGTTTTTGAATAAATGTTATGTTTCGACTCCACAGGTGTAAACCAGTAACTAGATGAACCCTTTAGGTCACCAGCCACATGCACATCATTTGCATGTCAAAAGGAATATGAGTAAGAAAAAAATGGACAAGATGTCAGAAAACGTGAAAGATACTTTTCAAGCAAATGAAACATCAGAGTCATTATGAACAATACAGTTAAGCAAAGATAAAAAGAAACGGAAACGGAAAGAAGTGATTTTTGTATTCAGCCAGATCTTATTAAGGGTGGCATCTTAGTTTTGGCTCAGTGATCCGTCTCGGATGATCCGTCTCTCCAACATCTGTCTCCAATTACGCCTCTCCTTCACTATCGCATCTCTCATCGACTTAACGGGGTCTGGATAAAGATTTGCATAGAGCGTGGCAATAGGCGATTAATTCCATTGTTTTGGGGTTTTTTTTTCCCCCAAGTCCTCCTTCCTGAAGAGACAAAGACAACTGATGACAGCCGATGGTAATTAAACAACTGAGAAAACAAAGAGAGGAAAGGGAAAGAAGAAGTTGTCATATAGTGTCTCTGGGGATTGAGGCGGCTGGTGCCACTAGAGCAAACAGCTGGACAGAACTCCTCCTGAGGAACTGATGCCTCATGAGGACGAGCCTTTTGTAATCTCAGACGGCATGTTTAGTTTTTTTGTGAAAGGAAAAATATTCTTTGTTGGATACAAGAGAATAACAGGTGGTTTTATTAGGAATACGTGAGTAGATGATGATGTGCTTGTTTCCGAACTAATGAATGAGAAAATGTCCTGCCAAGAAAATTCAGATCATTTAAACAAATTTAGTGCTTTACCCCTGTTGTCCGAGCTCCATCTCGGACAACAGGGGTATCTTAGAAGAACTATCTAAGTCTCTTCAAATTCAGCTTGCATTAAAAAAAAAAAAAGGTTAGGGAGAAACATACCTAATCAGTTTAAGTGTGTGCCATTTACATTACCTATAGTGGCAGCATTGTATTTTCAGTTTAATTCATTGCAGAATATGTGGAGACACAATTGCAAAAAGAAACTTACTTAAACACAGATTTCTTCTCCTACATTAAAATAAGACAAGTTCTCATGTGGGAAAACATATTGATGCAGTGCAATGCACAGAGAGGGAGGCACTGTCTCTCTTTTTCGCTTTGATTGATTTCCCTGCACCTAATCTGATCTTTATTCAGATCTTCACATATCTACATGAAGCCAGCCGGAGCAAAGAAGGGGAAAAATTTGGCTGGGGAGCAGTCGCTCATTTTGATGCTCTCTGAGTCGTCAAATAAAGCCCAAAGAAACAGAGGAAAGCAAGTACAGAAAGAGCATGGAAGCACAGAGCCATAACAATCTGGCTTAAGGACTCACAGAAATGTTTGTAGAAATGTGAGCACCTGAGTTAAATGAATTCTTTTGTTAAATAATTCACTGTTATTAACCTCTGCTTTTGTTAATGCACTCTAAAGGCACAAAAAGCCTATTATCTGCTCATTACATTATTTTACTTCATGCAATTGTGAAACAAGGATAAAAGTCAATTGTTGCCTCTTGCTCTCAAGTCAACCAATAAAGCAATGTATGCACACCAGTTCACAGCCAAAAGTGTCTTATATAATGGAGTATAGATGTAAACTGAATGTTTGTTTTGAAATGACATCACACAGATAGAAACCAACTGTCTGTAAGGTTTAGAAAAGGAGCACAACCTTACATCTATGGTGGTTATTTCATGACATGTATAGCAGTAGACTTCATGCTTGCCTTTTTTCTGTCCAAGCCTGCCTTACATCTCATAAAATCAAACACGTCAAAGGGGAGTGATGCAAGAAGAAAGGCAGAATTCTGCAGTGGCTGTGAGGAGACGTCTGACATGACAATGATGCAATTCAGAAAAAAATATACAGACCTATTCAATAATATACAATATTACCGAAGAGCTCATTTTGTTCAGTAACTAAGCAAATTATACAAATAAACTTTACAAACTGATGTTTTTAAGCTTTTATTTGTTGATTTCTGCTTACAGTTTAAGATAATGTTTAACATTGGAATATTACATGTGAAGAATTTAAAAACTGAGAAAACACGAAAGCATGTTTAATACCTGCTTCAAGATTGTTATTCTCAAAAGGTATTTTTATGTTGACAATCAGATATTTTGTGATTTTTCTCTCTTCTGGTTTCTGCCACTGTTCCTGTGTGTCTATTACTAATTTAACTTCTCTTTGGTTCTGCTCTTCTCTACTTGTATTTCGGCCCATGCTGATTGACTCCTCATGGATCAGCTGCCAGTCTGAGCTTTGACTGGGTCTTAGTCAGCCCAAACCCTTCATGAACCAGCCAAAGCTGGGCTGATCACACTGCAGGTTTGCACGATAATATTTGCTGCAAGTATAAAGCAAATATTATGGTACAAAATTGTGCGCTTATAAGCTTGTCTACAGCATCACTACTGTTGCTGAGAGACGTAATTTCTCTTGAAAGGTTTTGGTGTCTTCCTGCACTTTGCCTCCTTCATTTGATTGATGTAAGAATTATAATGATTAGCTTAAAATTGATCCAACTTTTTATCAGCACAATGAAAAATGCAAGGAAGCAGCTGCTATTTTAAACTTTAAATCAACAGAAAATTGGTGTACTTTGTTTTGACAGCATTTCTCCTACAGCCAGGAATTATTCTTTAAATTAAGTTTGTTCTGTGTGCATTATGTAGGATCCTGCAGAACATTTTCGGCAGGATCTGTGCTACAAAAGAAAGTCCCGCTTTGTTCCAGTACCTTGTAATTTTTCATGCTGTTGTCCATCAGCATCACATTCATCAGATAGAAATATAGATCACTTTCTGATGTTTAAATTGATATTTGACTGTGGTTGTGTGACTGTGATTCAGTAATTCTGCGTAAAATAACCTTAACAACAGTAGCACAATGAAGTGCCTTGCAAACATGCCCTTGTTTTTACATTAATCTGGAAAATGATAGATACATTTATATATATATATATATATATATATATATATATATATATATATATATCTGAATGATAAGATAACTTATTACAGTGATAATAAATGGTCTGGAAAGCAAACCCATTGTTGTCTTCACATGCTGTCTAACTTCCTTGCACTCCCTTGCAATGTTTACCGTCCCTTTCTCTCTCTCTCTTTAATTATTTAAGTCAACATAAGTGAACTGCCGCCCACTAGCTTGAAGGAGGTCACAGGGGTTTATGGTGGGTGTTTGTCTCAGATGAGTTCACACGACTGAATAATGTTCACATTCCTAAAAGTTATTAACAGGATGTGTTTCTGTGTGAGCACGTTTTCGTCATTAAATTAGACCAGTTCTGTCATTACCAAACTATAGGTATGTTTAGTAATTCTCTTTACCCAAAAGTTAGACTTAACAAGAGAAAGCATATATATCCCAAACATGTTAAAATGTGTTAAATATTATATAGAAAATTAAATAATAACATTAAAACGCACTGCATAAACATGTAAAGCAATTTGTTTAACCCTGAGTTAGGAAAAGTATGACCTGTCAGATTAACTTCAACTGGAGAATTTAAATAGCTGTAATTTTCCAATCTCTTTCCCTTGTGTTGTGTATGATTATTTTTCAAAATATTTGTTGATTTGCTGTACCACAAAAGAAGAATGGCCTTCAGAATATCATTTTTATAGTGCCCCATCAGCTATGATTATGTTCTGTAATTAATCAAAGTGCTGTGCATCAATACTCCCTATTTGCATGCATTTGCTCTGTTTATGAAGCACTGTTGCAGGTAACCATGTTTTCCTTCGCCTACTTCACCACAATGCTTTCAGTTGGGATAAGTGGATGATGTTCATAATAAGTGGATTTATGTCATTGATAAGAAAAAACTGGATCAGTCTAGCTGTCAAGTCAAAATATCTTTAGTTTTAAAGCAGATTTAAGATCAGCAGGATATCAAAGGAACAATTTCAGTAAAATAATAAACATAATGCATTATATTAATGTGTTAAACCCACATGAAAATCATTTCACCTTACAATACTAAGAAGGGAAAATGAGTCTTTAATCAAAGCTAGATTTTCCGAAATTGGATTTGGTATATAATTCAATTTTGTTTCTGCATCTGGGAGAGCATAACATGAAGAATACTGTTTTTGAAAGGAAATTGCTGAAAGGGGAGATAAATAAGATTCAAAGTAAAAATGTTTTTTCTTTCAGGCAATGCTGTCAACTACTATACCTCTCTGCAGCCTTTCTTATTGTATAGTTACCTGGAGACCATTTTATATGCACCAGTAATGGATTAATGTTGTGGTTATTAAAAGTGTAGCTGCTGAATTTTAAACAGGTTGAACATGTGAAATTGTAACATAAAAAAGAACAAAAGGAAGACTACATTTGCTCTTTTTCCTTAAAAATCAAAGCAGACTCTTTAAAATAGGATTTTTTAACTAAATGATGCACCCTTCCAGATAAGTATACCACTGTACAGGACTGTTTTAGACTGATGGTAAAGTGGAATGAAAGACTTATGGTTATTTTAGACTTATGGCAATTTAATTACAAATTGTAGCCAGTAAAACATTCAAAATGTTTAGGAGTAGTGAGATAAGGACCTTGAGCACACATATGTCTCAGATCAAATAATAATACTTTGTAAATAAGACCAAGAATAGCTGTACATATGTATACAGAACAAACGCGGAAGTGGCATGATGGTGAGGAGTCCTATGAAAGTGACCAAAGTGAGCAGAGGTACCATGAGCAGACTATGAAAACAAGTACTGTAAACGCTGAAAGGGGGACAATGTAATTATATAATTGTTTCTTGCAATATTACGGTTTGAAAGTAATAGCATAAAAACATAACAGAGTAACTCAGAGTAAACACACTGAGTTACAATGTGGAGTTCCAATGAAAAGGAAAAAGAAGTGTTGACATGGGAGTCTGATTTGCCAGTGTTACATAGTCTAATGCAAGTTTTAACTTAGAAGTGACTTTAACACATATAACACTCAATGGATAAGTCATCAGTCTTTCACTCGGAAGACCCGGGTTCAAATCCAGGCCGAAACCGGCAAAAATTGCGCTATCCCGTCTGGGTCCTTAGGCAAGACCCTTTGAGCTACTGCCTACCTCAGACCATGAGAGACATTGAGAAGCAAGGAAACATGCCGGCTCAGACGTCGCCCGGCCAAACAAGGTCTGCGTCAGGTGTTGGAGAACCAGAGCACCTTGACGATAAATGGGCTACTGGAACAAGACGGAAATGGGCGAGAGGTGAAAACAACAGGGTGCAAGATACTGGCAGGGAAAGAGTACATGGAACGACATAACCAAGTGGCAGACATAGTGTACAGAAACATCTGTGCAGAATATGGTCTGGAAGCCCTGAGATCAAAGTGGGGAACACCCCCAAAGGTGGTGGAGAATGGCCGAGCTAAGATCCTGTGGGACTTCCAGATCCAGACAGACAAAATGGTAAGGTCGAACCAACCGGACATTGTCGTAGTGGATAAACAACAGAGGAAAGCCATTGTGGTGGATGTAGCAATACCGAGTGACTGCAACATCAGGAAAAAGGAGCACGAGAAACTGGAGAAATACCAGGGCTTCAGGGAGGAACTGGAGAGGGCCTGGAAGGTGAAGACCACAGTGGTGCCTGTGGTCATCGGGGCCCTTGGGGCAGTCACCCCCAAACTGGAGCAGTGGCTACAACAGATCCCAGGAACAACATCAGACATCTCAGTCCAGAAATGTGCAGTTCTAGGCACAGCAAAGATACTGCGCAGAACCCTCAAGCTCCCAGGCCTCTGGTAGAGGACCCGAGCTCAGAGGATAAGAACCACCCGCGGTGGGTGAGAAGGGAATTTTTATATATATATATATATATATATATATATATATATATATATATATATATATATATCTTATCTCTCTCTCTCTCTCTCTTTATATATATATATATATATATATATATAGATAATATATATATGATAGATAGATATATAAGATAGATATATGGAGGAACTGGAGATATAGATATATATCTATATATATAGAGAGAGATATATAGATATACATATATCTATATATATATATATGATATATATATATATATATATGTAGATATATGGACTATCTATCTATATATATATATATATATATATATATATATATATATATATATGTTCTCCTTTCTTTATTACAAAAAAGGGAAAGAAATCAAAAGGTCAGCAATTCATATATTGCTTTTAATTTAACTGATCACTTAATGTTTACCATGGCCTATTGTGCATCATGAGTATATTTAATCAAGAAAGTCAGATTTTATTTCAAATAAATAAAATACTATAAATAATACTAATTTATTGTATTATTAAGATGAAAGATATCTCTGTAAGTGTGATTACAATATTTTTCATATCAAAATTGTGAGTCATGTCACAGAAATAACTACACGTTTTACAAATTTCTGTTTTGCAAAACCTGTTTTTTTTTTTCTTTTAATTCAGCAGCAATAAATGGAAGACATAAAAGCATTCTTCACAACTAATAGCAGTGCTCTTCCCTTTCTTTTCAAAGAGTAATATGATCCCTTTTGATATCCTGCAGTGAAACGTTGAAGACGTGTACACACACATACACACACACACACACACACATACTGCAGCAGACTTAAGGCTGTAAAATCACCCAATCAGAAGGCCTCGTCAGCCCTCAGACATTAGTCATCACATATGAGCCAAGTGAGGCAACACACAAACACACACACGCTAAAACACAGATGGGTTTGAAAATTTTATAAAGCACCATTAAAGTTAATGACACACCAAGTCCAAAATAATGTATTATGAAAAAGTGTGAGTCTGTGTGTATTTTTCTGTGTCTGGCTGCTGTATTTATCACTGTTTGAAGTATCAAAGGTGTTTTCATGAGAATATCACAGCCTCTCCTGTTTCCATATTTTTGTTCTTGTAGAAAAAATATTGCTCTATTGAATGTTAACTACAGGATGTGTTAACAACAAGCACCTGAACTGAACTAAGCCGTGATTCCCATTTTAAGTCCTTTATGTCTTTCTCAACAACAATCCCACACTTTCGATACCCACAGTCTGGCTAAACACACTGACAGCATGGATATGTTCCCTGCATAAAATGTGAAAAGTGTCCCAAACTTGGCTTCATAGTGAGTGATAAACAAGACTGTTTGGATCACATACATCTGAAGTTACAAGAATATGGAACAATAAAGTTGGATCTCTGTTAAATGCACTGGTCCACACCACATACAGAAGGGAGTCAGGGTGTAATGTTACTTGGACAACAAAAATCACTGATCGAAAGCTATTAGGAAGTCTCTTAGTATTGGAGGAAAATGGTCCTAACAGACTTCTCGCTGATTAATGTATGTAACCATAACTTTGCAAACAAAAATGTTTTAAGTTGGTTAATTGGAACTGGACTGGGAATCCAGCTATAACTATCAGAATAACTCAGATACTCTATAGGATTCCTGCTAAAGAAGAATGTCTTCTTTTTTTCTGTTTCCCTTTCATTAAGGTGAAATATGGCCGCTTTGGCTTTGTGTGGGATGCAGCAGTGCTGGAGTACGTGGCCAATAATGATGAGGATTGTTCATTCTACACTGTAAGCAGCAACGCGCCAGACCGTGGATATGGTATCGCCATGCAGCACGGCAGCCCCTACAGGGACATTTTCTCCCAGAGGTAAGAGTCATAAAAGTAAACAACATCCTAGCAACTTTTATGCCCGTGTTTCATTTGTTATTAAAGTGAATTGATTAAGTGTGTTAAGTGTGCGTTGATTGAGGTGTTTTGTTTCATGCTCTTTGTCCCAGTCCTTTTACTTTAAGGTTCAGAAGTACACTAATAAGTTATGAATAATGCATTTTCATTTTCCTGCTTCTCTTGATTTATTTTAGTGAAGTAAATTGGCCACTCCTGCAAACAGGGATTCAATGCACTTTGAATGTGTAGATTCAATTTAACATGTTTTGTATTAATGTTCAGAACAGAAGGGAATATGCAAAATATTAATATCTTCAGACTTTAGTCGCTATTCCATCCATATTTTCCATTCATTCATTCATCCATCCATCCATTCATTGAGTCAGTCAGTCTCTGGTTGTCTATTGAAATTTGGACCTCCTTAATACGTGTGTAAAATGGCTTTTAAACAAAACAGAACTCTAGATTGTGTCATCTGAAAAAGCTTGGAATAGAAAAACAGAAGCCCAATATAAATGTCTGGCCCTTAACAATGCCAGACGTTTTTGCCCGATTGGCCAGTTGCTCAATGAAAAATCATAATTAGTCATAAATCTGTCTTCCAAGAAACAGTGAAACTGCTTTTATTGACACTGAGCTTAAGCAAATGTGACAAGTTAGCCTTAGAAAAAAAATCAACAATAGATTGTCACGACTGTTTGCTTTAAGGAAATTGTTGACTTTTTCTTCTGAGGGAAATAAGATCTTGACCTTACAATGATGAATGCCCTTACGACTTATGTAGTGATTTGGGACGATAAACAAAGCTGAATTGATTCAAATGTTTCAAATATTCAAGCTGATCCCAGTTGTTTACTTTGTTTGGCCCAACACAAAGTCTGGTCTGTCTCTTCGATCAACACAGCAACTGAATTTATTCATTTATTCATTATCTTCCCATTCCCTTATGAAAACAAGGAAGTATGGTAATTTTTGCAGCCGGTACACAAAGGTCATTCACTCATTTCCTCTCAGCAATTGTTTTTTGCTCCTCAAATCTGGAGGAATTCCTTGTTTGTCTGTTTGCATTAATCTTTAATGTCATGCTGCAACATAAAACCATGCCGCCAGACTGCAACCTCAGTAGGTGCAGTTATTACTGTAAGGGCCCCACAAGGATCTGAGAGTGTCATGCTGGCTTTGTATGCAATCAAGTTTAAGATCATTTCAACATGAATGGGGAAATATGTCTGATATCCTCATTACACTTGTGAAAGTTACATTACGTAAAATAGAAAGCGATGTTTTTGTGAGTGCTTGTGATTATTTGCATGCGTGTGGTAAAAGACTTGAGTACGTCTCATTGCGTGGGCCAAAGTATGGGAATGCATGAATCTGAGGTCTCTTAATAGCTTCATATCTAATGAAGCATTGCACTTCAGAATATTGCCTATCATGACTTTTATTAAAATAAACAAGCAATTAATTAGCAATCCATGTCTGCAATTTACTTTTATTATTGTTGTCGTGATGTCTTTCTCTTGGGAAGGCAGGTTCAAACAATGTCCTTACTTAGACCTAATGCTTCAAAGTAAAACAGAGCAGAATTATCAGGGGGGAGAATATTGTTGTTGATGTATAATTGCTTTGTTTCTCTTTTAGATCTGTCATTCTGACATTCTCTATTACACTGATTACTGAAGCACAGCATTGAGGTTTAAAAGGAATTATATTAGCAGTCTGTGCCTTTGCTCCATGGAGAAAAACATTTCATATTTGGTTGTCTTCTGTGGTCCAATCATAACAAATCATGAGACTTCTTGATGTCTCATTCATTTGGTTTTTCTGTTAATCAAACAATTAAATGGTTAATTATACTACAAGGTATTTTTCCCTCTGAATAGCTAACCAATTGTGATTATATATAATGATGTCATAATGAATAAATAATTATTTTTAAAAGTCCTCCGAATGCAGTTAAAGTGTTTTCTTAAAGAGGAATATTGTATATTCTTTTCATGCTTTAGCACAATTTTCTAAAATTTTAATACAATGCCTATAACCAGCATGTTCAAAACTTCATAATGGTATTCATACAGTTTTGAGTTTATCTCAAAAGTGGTTGATAATATACTTGGTGTCAATCACTTTCCACTAACTTGGTACCAGCCTTTTAAATTGTAAAAGCAGTAAAAACAAAGCTAATCAACACCGATAGACCAAGTAAACAGAAACCAAAAGGATGAGTTGCTTAAACAAACATTATCTTTACCTGTGAACAGAAACGGCTTAAAAATGAGCCGTTTCTGGCTTTGTATGCAATCAAGTTTAAGATCATTTCAACATGAATGGGGAAATACACTTCTGAAAGTTACATTACGTAAAATAGAAAGCAATGTTTTAAATTATTTTAAAAACCCCAAGGATGGACCAACAGCAAGTCCTGCTGGACCTGAGTTTCCAAAATTAAGTTGATTGATAACATGAAAATATCAGGCTGACAAATTAGGCTGACAAATCAATAATTCTTGTGCTAACTGTGTTCAGAGCAATTCCCTTTCAAATAATGTCCAGAAGGATCCGACAAAGTACGTTTAGATCATACTTCCACAATATCTGTGCAACCACAGACCCATCTTTCTGGATAACTTTATTCAACACTTTGTAGCTGAACTGTTTGTTGCCACCATCTTGACGAATGCAGGGTTTCAAATACAAGCAAAATTTTAGTTAATCAGTATCACCATATCTGCAGCTGACTCTGCTGAATAACATATTTCTCCTTGGATTAGATTTAAGCTGGAGAACAATCAAACCTATGAACTATGCTGTTGAGCTTTTTTAAGCAGCTGTTCAGCTGCTGCTTTCTTTGCTTTGGTTTATTGTTTTAATAAATTCCAGTTGTTCCACAGTTCTGTCTTTACTTTTTATTTCTCTGTGATGTTGGTGGACTACATTCAGCCCTCCATCCCACATCAATGCCTCTCAGATGGCAATGCATAAATAACACATCAAGATCATGGATTAGAAGTATTTTCTGAAACTCAAATATTTATATCTAATAATGTAGTTAATGTGTTTAATCATACAAAAAATGATTTTTTAAAAATCTTTTTTGTTTTTAATACTCTGTGGTTTTGTTTTGGCAGAACTTGTCATGATTCAATATGGCATATTTTCTTCTATTTTTATTAATTTTTGCTTCACTTTGGAAGGAGTGAACCATTAAATCGTGGATTATCATGCAGTCAATAATGGCCTCCGTAAGAAACAGAAAGTGCAGACTGCTGTGATGGAGCCATAACACCGAAGGGAAATGTTGTAGAACTACAACACAAGCCTCAGTATATCATATCAGACAGGCTGCGTTATCTACAGATTTCAGATGCTCATGATTTTGATCTGTTGAACATTCTCTGTGGTATCACTTTTATCTGCTAAAAGCGGAATTTAAAAACAGGGATGTGTGGTGCAGGATATATGAGACTTGCCAAACAGGACAGAAATGACTTGAGTCAGGAGCAAGAATTGCTTAAATAAGCAGGCCGCATCTCTTAGGCTGCTATATTGCTTCCTAGATGAAAGCAAATATATTATTTGTGTTTTTGACAGTATTCTCCCCCTTAAAAACTACAAATTCTTTCGATTCACTTTTTGCTTCCTGTTTCTGATATTAAACATAAGATATTATCTTTAATACCTTTACATAAGAACACTAGCTGCTTGCTATTTGTCTTTTATCTTATACAATTTAATAATAGTAGTTTTATTTTATATTTTGTAATATTTTAATGATTCTAATGCTCAGTGTGAATTATATTTTATGTTGTCTCTATTTTACTTTCTGTATTGCAGAAAAATTATACTTGCTGACATTTTTAAATAATTCAAGTTTAAAATTTAAATAATTATTTTTGTGCTAAAATTTTCCCTTACATTTATGTATTTGCTACTACAAATACATGGTACTCATGTATTTGTACATATGGATCATTCTTATCGACGTCATACTCATATTTCAGGCCAAGGATGGCATGTTTCCTATTTTACACTGATGATGACATTGTGGCATTGAGAATCCTCGGCACATCCCAAATATTTTTAATAACATCAGAGATGTGATGACAAATACATTTCTAAAAGTGTTGTCTAAATCTCCCTGAACCAATTTTCAAAATTCAAGTCAGAAAAATCCTTAGTTATCTTTCCTGTGTTAGGATACAAATTGATGAGAGAGAGAAAAAAACACATAAAAAAAAACAAGGTTATTTAATTTTTAAGTTAATCAAAATTTTTTAATGTACAACGACTGAAAGTATTAAGACCCCTTTAAATATTTCACTCTTTGTTTCATTGCAGCCATTTGCTAAAATCAAAGAAGTATGAAAATGACTCTAACCCTGACCAAGTGAAGTAACCAAGATTATATCACTGTCCTCACAGCTTCTACGTTTGGCACACTATAGGGACCATGCTCTTTTTTAATCATTCTCCCCAGACTTTTTGAAAGAGACTGGATTCTTAAAACCTATTTCTTAAAATAACGTTTAATGTTCTTTTAAATATTACTTGTGGAGATTCCTTCTTCATTTCTTAGCTTTGTTTCTGTTATTGTTGTGCAGTAGTTAGTGAAATGAAACACTAATCTGGGAAGTATTTCTAAGAAGAAAAAAGGAATGCTGTGAGTATAGTAATAAAGCTTTAACTTGAAATCACAGTTGATAGTGGCACTCCTCAGGAGGGCCGGACAATAAATCAATAACAAAATATATTGCGACAGACACATAATCGATATCAATAGAAAATACATCAGACAAAAAATTCTGTAATGTCAAGCTTAAAGACGCAAACCATTCTGGGCAATATAGGCAGAGAGAATGTTTTATCAACATCTCAGGTCCATCTTAGCAAGGATGGAAGCATCAACTAACTCACTCTTTGGTTACCTAGCAACAACCTATTAAGTCACTAACGTAGCAGCAGTTTCAAGTTTCACCGCTGTGTCTCATAACTCCTTAAAAATAAGAAGCATCAGTGTGGAGTGAAAGGAGAAGATTAATACAGCTGCTCAGGAGAAAACTGGAGAAAACAGGAGAGGTCATGTCACTGGTTGGCAGTATTTCAGATTTTCAACACAAAAAACTAATTATTGATATCCACTGGTATGAAACCCATTTATTATTAACTGTTTTTCAACCACATCGTCCAGCCTTACTCCACAGTTACCATATCATCATCTGTGTAACAATGCTTGATCAAACTTTGATGCCATCCAACAATTTATGGGGTCCAATGCATCTATTCTTATCTGTCACCTCGAAACACTTGGCTGTGTCTGGTGTAACTGATCAGGATTGTTTGATTGGGAAAGTGAGGCCTACTTCATACTTTGCAGGTAACAGATTTCTTGAGGCTGGATGGTGTAAATACTGAGTGATTGGCTGGTATACCTGGGCAGAATCTTTACTTCTGAGGAGTATTTACTCTACATGTTTACGTCAGTGTGTGTGCTGGCGTGTGTGTGCGTGCGGGTGGAGGGGTGTGTGTGTGTGTGTGTGTATGTGTGTGTGCTCTGCATACTTGAAGAGTGTTTGGTATGTTCACATCCCCAGGGATAATATCAAAGATGAAAAATAACTTATTTGCTTTGACACTTTAAAGAGAACATGAGCAGGGCAGCATCTGTAGAAACAGACAGACTGCTTCAACTTTATCGTTTTCAAACGCTTTGTTTGCTGTGAAGTTCTATTGCTGTAGCTGAAGTGCAGCAGCATTTCACATCTGTGTGTGTGCGTGTGAGTGTGTGTGTGTGTGCAAATCTGCCAGCTTTTGTCAGCAATGTGGAATAATCTGGAAGTGTGTTCATGATTCTCTGTGTGAGAGTTTTTGTGTGTGTCCTGTTCCATGATTGATGGAGACAGCCTGCAGATTTACCAGAGTCAGAAAACAGTGCCATAACGGGCTGCTCCGCTAATTTAAACTGACAGCTACTGACAAGTTGTTTTGAAGTGCTGAAGGGGCAAGATTAAAAAAAAAATCCTTTCAGGGGAATGCATTATTTTTGTGTCTGCTTGTTGGCAGGCATTGATATGAAAATTTGAAACATAAGATCAAATCCACAGCAGATGGACATCTTGGGGTGTTGTTGGCCATGTATTTTATTGCACTTTTGGTGCATGTTTTTATCTTCAGTTACAAAATGGCGATCCCTTTTATGTGTGATCATGGAAGAGAAACCAGTGTGTAAATGCATAGGAGTCTAGAGAGTGCATGAAATTCAGTTTGGGGACAAATACCAATAAAAAGCTCAGATAAAATTAATAGCAAGCTCATTGTCATATTAATATTATTTTGTTTTCATTTCCTATTGCACAGTTGTGAGCTAAGCAGAGGGTGCCATGTCCATTGTTTGATTTTGGTCCTGCTCTCCAAGAGATTTATTGTTGTTTTATTACCTGGCTGAAAGCGAGCGTTCCGCCATCAGCTTGAGGGCTGAAGGCTGAATGATTCTAAAATAGAGCCACAATATGCTGTATTTGTGTGGGGACCATGGCAGAGCATGTTCTGTGGCATGCTTGAGGGGCCAAATGACGATTACTACAGTGACAAATCTCTGTCACAAACACAGATAAATCACACCTCAGGGGCCACAGGGTAGATTGCGGTGGTGAGCACACACCAGAGGTGATTTTCACTCCCAAGAAATTATGTTAGATTGTTTAGCCCTTTTCACACATTGGGTAAAAAGCATTAATGTCTATCAATCTTTTAAACCGGCAGCATTTTTAGTTGATTCCTCTCACACTTCCATTATGTATGTTAATATTGACATTATTGGGTAGTCACAAATATAAAAAGAATGTTTCCTTACAGTCTTCAGATTTACCTTTTTATGCAGGAGGTTTCTGTACCTCCACTATAAGTTTAAGTCTTGCCATGAAGGAGCAAACACCATTATGGGAGTGCGCTGCCCCAGGGTATTTTTCAAAGACCCTACTGAGACCATCTATGTTCAAGCAAATTTTAATGCCTTAACCTTTGCGATTGTTGTGTAGAGGCAAATTAGCAATTGTAGAAAAATCTTTACAAAAGTCAGAATTAAGTTATTTACCTTCAGAGTCGTTCGGGTTAAAGGAATTGCCAATGCAAATCTTTATGACCTAATTCTTTCACTATTACAGCAACGAAAAATGCTGCCGGTTTAAAAGATTGATAAAGGTATTAATGCTTTGTACCCAATGTGTGAAAAGGGCTAAACAATCTAACATAATGTCCATGTTTACTGTTATCTGAGAAATTAATCTGTTAGAATTCAGTACCCCTGCAGCAACTTGGGTATGTGAGATGTTCAAAACTGGTGGCCCTGGTGTTACCCAACTGGACAGTTCACTTGGGCCGACTGGTGGATCTGAGAGAATCCAGAGTATTGAATGTTTTCAGCATCCATTTAAAGCACTTTTGGTAATAAAATATGCATTATTGGAACGTTAGTGGTGCTTATGAATCCCCAAAGACAAGAGCAATGAATCATGAAGGTTTCTCAGGAGAGGTCGCTGGTATTTTTGACCTCTTGGACTGGTCCATCCTTTGTTCTACCATAAATTGGATTAAAAAGGAACAGAGGACAAGAATAGGATGAGATACAGTGGTTTGAGAAAATACAAAATGTAATTTTTAAATGATGGTATTAACGGAGAAAGTTATCCAAACACGATAAATTAATTGTTCCGTAAATCTAAATCTGCACCAGTGAGAAGGACAAGACTCTTGACAAGCGGCTCAAAACAGGGGAATGGTTCTCCTAGACAGATGTCTCTCATAATCCTAAATGGTTCAAATTCAAATTCTAAGGAATCTATGCCCAAATTATTTAGGTAATTTGCACAAGGTGCCACTTTGAAAGAAAAAGCTCAAAGAATTCTGGGACAGAATGATTTTGTTTTTTTGTTTTTTTTTCTTAAAGCTTGATCTAGTCTTTTATTGTAAGTTTGATAATTGATGAAGTATTAAAGATACTTCCAATAACATTTTGTAAAATTAAAGTAGCTTCTCTCATTCTGCTTTTTAGACATTTCCTCCTCTTTTCATTCAGTTAAGAATCTTTCTGAATTATTTTTTTTCCATCACAAGGATAATTAAAAATGTTTCAAATCAAAAACAAGTCAGGAAACACATCTTACAAATACCCGTATAATGTTATTGTTTTCTTTTCACAGCATGACACTATTTGTGATGAGAAATGTTCATACTTACAAAGACTTCAAGATGCTTTTATAACAAAAGCATCTTTGAAGTCATTCACATATGACTCTGACATGTTCAGTTCCCATCAGAACAATGTAAAACCCAGTGATTGTGTAAAAAAGGGGCTTTAGACTGTGGGATTTAATTTCCTGACATAGTGAAGGGACTTGAACCTTCACTGTGGAGCCAGAGTGGATTTACTCTTTATTATTTGAGAATAAGGCGAGGGTAATATTTAATCAAAAACGTATTCAATAAATTTATCTGAAAAGATTGTTTTTGTTTTATTTTTACATTTTGGATTTTGGATTTCATGTCAGTGTCTTCTCATGATTTTGTCTGGATTTGATGCACTTGCAGGTTTTACAGAATTCCTCGACTTTATCAGTCTCTTTATGGAAGTGAGACTGGGTGCAAATATGTGCACAGAAACAACAGACATTTATTTCCATCACCTTCACTTTTAATATGTATTGACTAGTCTTCATTTCAGTCTCAGATGAAGGAATGCATTCATACCTTCTTCATTGTTCCCTCTGCAGCCCTAGCTCACTCATGTGTTGATTTCATTTCCTTTTCACACCATGAATTCAGTAAGTGATCTGTCACTAATATGAAAGTACTTCTCTACTAAAGCCTGCTTTGAAGAGAAATTTAGGTGTTGTGTGTCTCAATGAAGACACAGTACATAGATCATAAACTGTTTGTGATGTTTTCAATAGCTTGGCAAGCTTTTGTATTAGACAGTCCCATAAGGGTAAAATTGTCAGTAACGGTTAAAATGACTCCTGAAAAAAACTTCCTTCTCAAAGTTTGGTTATTGCAAACCTTTAAATACGATTTATGAATTGAATAAACTCTCTTTGCAAAATGTACAAGATTGAAGAAAACTGACTTGCATATGCAAACCTAGAAATAAATCATTTTTAAGCTGCCTCTGCCCATGTAGAAATGGAATCTGTTGAACAGGGCTTTCAGTTTAATAGCTTATACTCTTAATTTAAGGAAGTTGTGACAAAATAGAGTCTTGGTAGTGGTGAAAGTGCAAAAATAGCTAAGAGCTTTTAAACACATAAATGTATTAATCTGATGTATTTTGACATCATAGTTAAGAGTTTGAGATTTGAGCTAACAGTGTCTGAAGATTTCAATGAACACAGGTATCTCTGAAAGATAACCTGAAGAAAAAAATGTACACTAGAGTTGACTCAATTATTTTGTTTAACCTAAGATGAAATGGCAACAATGAAAGGATTATGACAGTTGTTGTTTATTCATAAATCATTCGATTAAATCAAAGTTGACCAAGAACTTTGTTCATTTCAGTCTGAAAAAAAAATGTACTTGAACTTGGCTATTAATTTTTTAGCTTTGTCTGAAATGATTCTATTTGTTAATCCTATGTGTTTATGTGGCTTTCATAAAAAAGAGGCATAGATCATATAATTGTGCTGCAATTCATTGTGTGAACAAATATGGTCAGTGAAAACTCTCTCATGAGAAGAGAGCAGCAGTTGTAATTCATCTGGATTGTGAGGGCTTCTTACTGTGCTGCTCTTTCTTTGTCCAGCAGAGTTTAACTCTGTTAACAGCGTTAACAGTGTGTCGCACTGTTGTGAATATTGCTGCAAAGTGCATGGTGCCTTTCTGTTATATTGTGTTAAAAGAATAATTGACATCCTGGAGCTGTATCAGAGAACAGAATCTTTCTTGAAGAAATGTTTCCCATACGTTGCAAGAAAAGTGACTTTTTGCTTTACTTGCTGTGCTGCTTTTTGTCACCCCATGATGCCAACGAAGTATCGACTTGAGTATTGATATTTTTGTCAGGGTTTTTATTTTATTTCCCTTATCTATGTCTCTTATTTTCTTTTTTATTTAATTGCAATGTAATAAATAAATACATGTTTGACTGTGGATGGAGATTTTTTTATGTTTTATGTTTTATGACGGTAATAATAATGTGTAAAAATAAGTATAAGTTAGTATACTGGCCTAATTCCTTTTCTGGTATGGAAGAATAGGAGTCTAAAAAGTAGTTGCTAAGGTAGTTTTTCTGGGTTCCAAGTTCTAATCCCTGTTCTGGGTTGCTAACTAAGTGTAAGTAGGTAAGTATCCTCTGGACTTCTGGGTTGCTAGTATAAGTAAGTAATCTCTGGATACTGCTATTCAGCGTTGGTAGATAAGAATGAGTAGGTAAGTATCCTCTGGTCTAATTCTTTTCTACACATATTAAACTTTAAATAATTAACATTGTTTGAGAATTTCTAATACGCAAATATTTTTTTATAGACTCATTATTTTGACATTCATTTGTATAAAGTTAAGATATTGGTTTAATTATTTTTTTTCTATCATTCAACAATCCTAAAAGACCAAACATTCAATCAAAACAAGCCTACAGATGCTCCTGGTTAAGAAACTAAAGCTAATCTTTGTAATTTAATAAGATTTTTTTTTTCTCAAGGGTAGTGAAGACCTTCTTCTTAAGCTTCATCGACATTGTTTGTTTTCTTCCCGTGTATGTTAGTATATTGATAAATAAATTAACTTGTTCCATAAAATATAATTTTATAGATTTAGTCTCTTAACCTTTGGATTGTCCATATGTATTTTTATTATCAGTGTAAAATTCATAGTGTTCGTTTTTAGTTTTGCATACTTGGTTTTAGCTGAAGATTTGCAATTAAAAGAGTCTATGACTGCCCCTGGGTGATCAAGTACTTGAATTAATGAACAAGCAGGTCAAAATGTCATCAGTCAAACATTTTAGCATGTTGAGGTAAGAAAATGTTCATTACTACAGACTGTTTTCTTTCCTGTGACATTTGCTTGGCACTCATATAAATATTTAAGCATATGTATGCTTTATAGTCACCTTCAGCAAATTAGAATATGTTTTCCAATGAGTTGTCACTGTCAGATCAAAAGTACCTTTAGCAAAAGTTAATCCTTAATCAGGTAATGAACATGTCCTTCTTAGCTGTAAGCAAAATATTATCAGAAGAGAAATACAGGTTTGAAAATTTCAATCTGTGTGAAATTAATTCACTTGATGGGTTTCTAAAATGAAGGAACATTTTCTCAATGATATTTAAATTTATTGACTATGACTGTAGATTGTGCCTCATGGTAGTGAGACACCAGACATCTGTGTTGTGAATTTTTTATTATTTTTTTTATGCGTGGCATTGTAGCTTACCTGGAGATCCCATTGTGTGCCTGCCTGTTAAATGTGGAAGTGAAGACCATGCTCTAAAGTCATTTACCTACGACCGCACATCTTCCTGTGCTATTTAAATGCATGGCACTAACATGAAAGCGTGATAGCAGCTCTTGTGTTTGTTTGATTTTTTTAAGGCATAAATAGAGACATGGTTATAGTAGACAAAATCATAAATACTTTTCCAGGTATTGGTGTTTTCTGTTCTCTATTTCACTGTCTGGCTCTCCCAGATGGTCCTTCGCCAATTTTTCACCGTCAAAGTCAGCCCACACACTTTCATTCAATAAATCTTTATTAATCCCTGTTAACAACATCAGTCTCTCTCTCTCTTTCTTCCTTTCTCTCTGTTTTTTTGCTCTGTATATCTACTTCAGTCTCACTTCTACTTTTGAAATGTTTAATGGTGGTTAATGGTAGTTGTACTTCTGTGCAATGTTTCTCATAGTTCAGCTTGATAATGGATTCCAGTTCACCCACACACTGTGGCTTAATGATGCTTAATTGAAAACTTTACTGACACAGTGTATGACATTGAACCCTGAAAGCGCTAATTGGAATAATTAAGCTTTGCGAACTTTACTCATGGGACCAAAGACCCCAGGGTAAATAACCTTTCTTCTTTCTTTTTGTCCCATTGTTAACTGAAAGGTCAGGAGCTTTGGAAAAGGACCTGACATTCAGGGTTTCAACATTTGTCCTCTTTTTATCTTTTATTTTGTTTCTTTTTTTAGGTCAAAATTAGTAGATATTTCAGCATGCACAAACAATTCTGAACAATCATGGAAGTAACGAGAAGTGCAAATAAAATTAAGAGTCTTAAAAGAGAGAGTTTTGTCTGAAGTGATAGAGTAAATCCCCAACAACTGTCATGCATCTTTTCATTTGCCTCACCCACTAAATCCCTGCAAGATTCAAATAATGATTCTGGACTGGTCACCGTAGCTGGCTGCACACCTCACAACATCCGGATAAAACATTAGTGATTTGAAATCAGTTCTGTTTTGTTTCACTTGATCATTTTTCTTGGTGAGTAATGGGCTCACATATGTAATCCATTGTATGCCCTGACAAATTTCATTGTGCCTGCTGGGAAATATGTCTGGAGTGGGTTGTGTTTGTAAATGTAATAAAGGACCATGGCTTTACAAAGTGTTGGGTGGCATCTTTATTAGATACAGGGCTATTTTTTTTATTTTTTTTTTAATACAAAATATACCATTTCTTTCATAAGATTTGATGTTAATGGGCCATTAGGTCTGTCAGTAAATCCTAATGTAACAAAGTTCCAAAATGTATGCATGTGTAAGGCTGGAGGTACCGTGATGTCTGATTTTAGATCACATTATACATATGTTAAAACTACCATTATAATCAGGTAAGAGTTTTTCAAAAGTTTGGTCTGATTTTAGACAATATTTTATAAGAACAAATGACGATTAGTAAATAATGAAATGATTCATTAATTATTTATTATTGAATAATAAATAATAATGAAATTATTCATTATTTACTAAGAAGTGAAAGATTGATACTTTTCAACTGCTGCCTTGTTCATATCATCATGGAAAAATCACCTGCTGTATTCTCACAAGATTTGCTGTAAATATGACAAAAGGAGAAAACTGAAACTGGTCTTGCTGGTTGAGGTGCAATAAGTACAGTTATTTTTGAGAACGCAGGTTTCTCCAGCAGTTGAGCGCACTGGCGTTTCCGTCTTTCTTTGGTATTGAAACATTAGAGGGTTTTGGAAAGTCTTGGAAAACGTAGATGCAATTAAAGTGCAATCTGGAGGCAAACACTGTTTACAGAAAAAGATGAAAGGTACTGGTAGTGTCAAAGAATAATGATTTCTAGCACACCTCAAGATTCCCAGTGCTACCTTAAGAGGTGCATTCTGATGGGTTTGCCATAACCTCTGCAGTGCTTTGACCCCACCATCGTTAAAAATGTATGGGTAGGCCTCAAATGAGCAGCGCATGCTGGAAGAGCTTTAGTAGTGAAATAACTCACAACCTGTGATAACTGCTAAAATGGGTGCTTACGTCAAAGTTTGTCAAAATTTCTCTTGATTTTGTTTCTTTTACAGTAAACGCTTATTAAATAGAACTACAAAAATACTGAAGCGTATATAACTGTTTCATTTTTGACTTTCTTTGCTTGTCAGGATTTGACGAATGTTCCATGGTTTAAATTTAAAATAAGCAAATATTCACCATCAAGCTGGTGTGTTTTATGAGCCCCTTCATGGCTCATAAAAGCACAACCCAGGCTTGTCTTTAAAGGCTCTTAATATGCATGACATTTGATGTGTTTGAAATTTATGTAATGTGAGAGACAGTTTACTGATGTCCTTAATGTTTATTCAAAACAGCTACTAGAACAGCTGTTTCAATGAAAAATGGCTTAGTCGATCTTTAGAATCTAATCTCCTTAATGTGACAGATTAGAAATTTATTCCTTTTAGATAAAAATACTGAGTCTGTGACAAGAAAAGCCAACGATGAAGCCTCTTTGGTTTTTCTTTTTCTTTTATTTGACACCAAAAATACAAATAAATTGGTACGCAGTAAGATTGCTAGAATTGGGCTCTTATCTGAAATGGCTGGGACTAGGACTCTGTCAAAAAAAAGACTTTTCAGACTTTGGGGTTCTGAACTGTCACTGCTGATCAGAGTGCTTCAGTCTTTGCTTTTCTTTGAAGCAAGTGGAGAATAATTTCAGACAGTTGTACTTTGCAGGAGACAGCATTAGTGTATTTTGAGTTTTCTGTTTCTAACAGCGCTGCCTTCAAAACCATTCAGGCAAGAAATGTATTATTACTTTCTTTATTCAGAAATGACTGAGACTTAAAACATCATTTATAAGGGTGGTCATGGCAGAATGACCAAAAATACAAAATAAATGCATCACAGTTCAGTAGAATGACCTTAATACTCAGGGTATTATTGCACTTTGCCATATTTCAGGGTTTTCCCTGACAAGCATGTTTGTGCAAAGATCTTGAGGTAAAGCCTGGCCTTACTAATAATCGGTATGACACTCTGACCTATACAGAGTAATTGACAGTCGCTTTCACCTTGGAAAAAACCTGTCAGAGTTTGCATTTCTTCATGTATTTCAGTGCTCATTTCAGTCACACTCATCTGACCCAGCTCTCATCAGAAGTTTAAAAACTTTTTATAGTTTATTATAGGAACATTATTTCCACCCATCATGTTTTCCTGAAGGACTAACTCGAGTGATGCAGCCTGAGAATGCTGATGGTGCCAGCTTTTTGTTGAGCGAGTAAGTGAGCTGTCAACCCGATGTTGTTCTCATTTAAGGAGCTGACAATCAGTGGCCGTCTCAGCACAAGAAACTCATTTTAGCATAACACCTCTGTCTCTCATTCCCTTCTTTACTCCTTCTCTTCTCATTTTATTTGACATTCTTCCTCTGGACAGTCATCGTATCCGTTCTCTTTCCTTCTTTCTTTACACTTACCAGCTATCTTCCTCTCTCCAGTCTCCTCTAATCTCTCCTCTTACCTTCCACAGCTGTGTGTTTGTTGTCAGCCATCCATTCAGGCTTAACACACTGCAGAATTTCCTTGCTTAAAACTCTACTGTTTTTCAGTTCACTTAGCTTCTCCCTCTGCTATCGTGTTCTCTTTCCATCTATCTTCAATTGACAAATTCAACTGTTCATTTACTCTAATAGACTTTTCGCTGCCAAGATAGCAGGAAAATAACATTTGTATAACTGTTAGACAGATAATTCTATGTTGTTCAGATGTCTTGACACCTTTTACAGAAAACACTTCAGTTCATTTTGCCATTTCTAATTCACATTCTTTCTAATCATCTAAGGCACTGTGTACTGTAATTTATCTTGCTACAGTTGCTATAGGACTTTAAGTAAAAAGAAGCTTGGGATATCACCTTCATTTATGGTCGCCTACGGATGAGCCTTGGGGAAGAATGCAGAATCAACACAATATCTGGAGTTATGGTGCATTTAAAGAGCTATATGTGAGATTTTTACTGGCCTGTAGCAGAAAATAGCCCCAATATATCGAGAGGTTGAAAGCGAAGCTGATCGATACCAGTGACTCAACAATCTGTTTGCCAGGTGCTGAGATAACCGACTTTCAAAACTCACTTTGTTGCTGTAGTCTCTTTTCGCTGCAGCCTTGTCCTGAGACAAAGAGGCTTTCCCCTATACCGCAACAGTGGTGGAGAAACATGGTTTTGATATCGCCTGACAGTCCATTTTTACTCAACTTGGGACATTTGTAACAGCAGGAGCGGCTCTTTGTGAAACAGGCTGGGTGCTAAGTTCTTTTTATTTTGTGCATCTCTGAAAATATTGATTTTGTAGTTGTGTCCCATAGGAACCTGTCTAATTTTTACCAAATAGTAAGACGTATCTAAAGACTCATATTAAATATTAATAAAACCCATTTTGCTTATCTGAGCAGGCTCCTGCACAAGCCATCTCCAGGGTACGCCCTGTAAAATCATCCAGGGCGTACATAACAGAACAACACAGACACACACAGGACTTGCACATGACATGCAGAACGACTGCACTGACACACTAATACCTAAGGGCAATTTAGACCAACTAACCTAACATGTATGTTTTGGGACTGTGGAAGGAAGCTGGGTACCCTTTAAGAACTCACTCATGGATGGGGACAACATACCAAAACTCCATGCAGAAAGGCCCTGGCCTGGATTTAAACCCTGGACCCTTTTGCTGCTTGGCTATAGTGCTAACAGCTGCATCACCATGATGCTCATTAATAAAATTATCATTAAAGGGACACGTTATTTTACAAAAAAGCATTGCTCTGAAATCAGGATGTCAAAGAACAGAAATATCCTTTATTGTGCCACAGGGGGACATATAGGGTGTTCCAGAGGCAGATTAAAAGTAAATGTAAGCATGCACATTCAAAATAGTAAAAAAAAAAGAAAAAAAAAAGACTGTACGGTATGGGAAAATTCACAATATAAGAAAAAAAAAAAGTACAGATATTAAAAAAGTATACTCAGACGAAAAGAAATATCCAACTGAGTAGAATCACTTTAAAAGGATTAGCTAACAAGAATATTATCAATATTGAATGTCTGTCAAACTTAAAAATAAGACACCTAAAGTGCAAATTAACAAAGCTTTAAACTCAGTCCTTTTATGCACTTAATATGACAAAACCATTTCCTCTTTAAATTGGACAATGTTTTTTGTTTTATTTTGTATCACACATGGTAAATCTATTAAAACTGTTTTCCACTAACTGCAGTTAAATGTACAATGATTACCATGAATGTTGTAGTATAAATGTGTGTTTGTGTGTATGTGTGTGTGGAGATAGGAGATGTATTTGGAGATAGGTCTGAAACAAAATAAAAGACAAAAGCATTGGAACATGAAACATAGAAATGTTTCAACACACTGAAGAACCGGATTATTTATCACTTTTGAGGGGTACCCATAAAAATATATGTTTATTTGCATGCCTTATGTGCCAGGTTAAACAAAAGAGGGTTAAATTGACTTGCCATACTCTATGGTAACCACAAATTATAGCTCTAAACAGAAAATTAAAGATAATTGACAACAAATTTTAATAAATCAAAGCAGGTTATGTGGGGGAACTTAAACTTTTAGAGATGAAGAGATGAAGGGTGGTGCATGAAAGAGATTTTTAGGTTTTCCTCTTGAACCTTCCTCTTCGGACAGACAGACAGACAATGTCCTTTTAAAGGTGATGCTATTATAAAAATACCAAGCCATCCAATTGTATCTTCCCTGAAATAGAGCAAAAACGTAAATGGCTTCTTCTGTAAATATTGGTTCAAAATTTATATGTAGTTATCTGTTTTTTGTGATTATGTAGCGCAATGTCTTTCTCCATCTGTGAATCTTGTCTTTTTTATATCCGTCTTAAACCAGTTTCCTTTTCATTCAGTGTTTTTTTTTTTTTTTTTTTTTTCATTCCAGCCTAGTGCCCTTTAGTCCTCTATGCAAATCACTGTGATGTTTCCTTTTGCTGGTTTGAACTGACTAATAACGTGTGATCATCCCACCATCAAGGCTGGAGCCATAGCATTGCCATGGTAACATCCAGTCTAAAAGCAATAACGGCTACTGCGGAGAGAATGTTGAGACAACAATAGAGTGTGTAGACACACAAGAGCACACACCTTCACAACCCGCCTTAACACATGAGTAACCCATGCTCATTTGCTTTAACGACCAGTGGGAGACTTGTCCTGTGTATCTGCAAAGGGAAATGCAGCCATCTTAAAGCAAGATAAGTCTTTACACATGCACACCTTCACCAGACCAGCTGTTTTATAGACATAGGTACACGTAACATCCATGGTTCCATACAATGTTCATGTTCTTTTACAAATGGAAATACACTGTTGTTTACCTGTGTAGCTTTTCACATATAAGACAGAAAAAGACCTGAGACTTTAAGACATCTTATGCTGAGGCTGTAGCATGCACTTTGCTTTAAATTGTAAGACAATAACTCTTAACCTATTCTTTATGGCATACATTTTAGTCTATTAGAAAGCATTTAATTTTCTGCTAATGTAAATCTGATATTTTTGCTACCTCTTGTACTTTAAGAGGGTGACTGGTTTTTCTTTTTTGTCTGAAATGTTGATAAATATGACAAGAAAGTCATTGAGTTGGCACCAATGGTTAACTCAAACCTTTCTCATGACAGAATAAAAGAGGACAGTGGTTGATTTTTAGACCTTTGCTGAAATAGATAAGATTGATGGCTAATATCATTGATATTAGCCAGTTATCAGTCTTCCAAACTGAAGGAAATCAAAGTTGATTTATTGGTATACCCTCAATTTTCACAAAGCTCCTCCTTGGAGTGGGGCGTGTCTGAAAGAGCAGAAGCTTCTTAAAGAGACAGAGGCCGATCTCAAGGAGTGAAATTTCTTTCAAATTATGTGTGACGCATACAGCATTGTTATAACAACTGAGAGCAACATAATTACTTGATTGCGTTATAAAACAGTGCTATGTGCCTAGAAAATACATAACATCACCTATTTAATGAAATAACAAAAATCTACAAAGGAAAAATAAAACAAGAAGCAGAATTAAGACAAGCACATTAAAAGATATTAAAGGGAAAAGATAGCAGAGAAAATGAAATATTTTTTAGTTTAACATGAGCCTCAATAAACAGTGTAAAATGGGGAAGCTAGACTAATGTACAAAGTTGGTGAGATGTTTAAACAGTTTAAATAATGACTTGTGACTTTTTTTGCTCTTTTTTTTTAGTTGTCATCATTTTGACTTTTCCCCATTGTTTTTACCATGGGGGATACATTTTGTCTTAATCTTTCTTATAGGCATTTAAAGGTAATCCTGGCTTTCACATTTGTTGTTGTCTGTTTACTTGTCACAGTTTTTCATGCCTGTGTGGGGAAGGATTTTTTTGTTTGTTTTTTGAGAGAAGATGGGGTTCTTTGCTGAGACAGCGACAACCAAATTAGAGAGCCAGACAGATGGCGTACTGCAGGAACCCTTTGACTCAACCAGTGTTTTTGTCAGGGAGAACACAGTGGACTTTCATCCTGCCTGTCAGCCATGGCATAGGGACAAATGGAGAACCGTGGTAACTGCTTTTGTGTTTTTAAAAAATGAACATCAATATGCTCACTTTCTCTGGTGCACTCACCCACAAAACCCATTTAGCTGTGAAAACTTGGCTATGAGAGAGAAAGCTAGTCAACAAAGATGTGTTTGACAATTGTTTCAATACAGAATTTGCCTGGAATAATATTAAGTATTAATGTTAATGTTAAATAATTCATTTTCTAAATTGTCAGTACTCAATTTGTTTTGTTGTTGTTTTTCTGGGAGTGTGAGGAATACTGGAGCTCTTAGGACAGTATTTTATTTATTTTATTTTATTTTTTTTTTTTTTGCGTATATACAAAATATTAACAGAAATATAGATACAGATTTAATGCTATTGAGCACAATTTTATACATTTAACTGCATTTTCCAATGGGTTTATGGAAGAAACATTTATTAATGTATGGACTGTATAATATAATATGTACTTTTGAACACCGGACGTGGCATTCTAAATGAAAAGATGCAGAAAAAAAGTATTGGACAAATTGTTGTTGTTTTTTCCTCAGTAGATATATTTCAAATGGGGCTGATGATGTGAAATCCGCACACATACAAACAAATTGGAAAATAATATATAAACTTTTATGTACAAACAAATTGGAAAAAAATATATAAATGATGTGCAAAAAAAAGTGTGATGAAACAGGGATTCTGAATGGAACACAGAAAAGGAGATGAATAAGGGCATAAAAAAATCAAATGGCTGAAATCTGTATTTTCAGAAGATACTCCTATCACCTTTCAGTGGCAAATAATAGTAGCTTGTTTAAACCTAATTAGTGGCTTATAAAAGGTTTCTCTCTAACAGCATTTCACATAAGAAACATGTCATAATGGGAAAAGCAACAAAACATACTTATGGATTTGATTACAGACATATATGTTCCACTAAGCCCCTTTGGGATCATATTCCAGGAGTAGGAAGGATACATATATTTATAATAATTTCCCAACAGCCCAGCTAATTACTCTTCACAAGATTTGTGACAGTGAAGTCAAACTAATAATAATATTTCTCTGATGGCAGAGGAACATTCAGAGAGGTTTTAGAAAACCTCTCTGAATGGTACAAGAGTTTTGAAGATTAATTGAAGCAAAAATCCACTATAGTCTCTACACACTCTCGGACTCCACTGCTGAAGGAGTAGTATGTTAATGCAATATGTTGGATGGGACTAAAACTGAGGTTTGTCTTTGCACACATCATATTTGAAGGATAAATGGCATCACAACAACTGTGATTTTTGGATGTGTGAATGTCATGGTAAAGATCAGATTGTAACCAATATTTGTTACTGACCACCTTCAGTTAGCTAAAAGGAGAATGGGGGAAATATGAACCTGGCAGGACAGCACATTTTGATATTATGAAGTGTAGAGCTTTAAACATCAGCCACACTTTTCTCATTATTGTCCTTTGTTTTTCTGTAAATCAGTGAGCAGGATAACACCAGTGAGACAAATGTAAAAGGATCTAATATGTGTGTGTGAGCAGCTATGTTCTTGTCAGTGTATGTAAGTGTTCTGGTTTGATTCAAGAGCCCATCAGGGAAGCAGCCTTTGCATAACTCTGATAGACCAATTAGTGCAGAATGATAGATGATGAGCTGCACTGGCAGACAGGGTCGTAATAGAGGGTTGAGTGGAGGCACTCTGTCCTGAATCTCAAATCTGTTCTGCTACGTCCTCCCTCAAAAACGTTAATGATACATGAAGCTTTAGACACACCCAAATAATTCCACCAGGGTGGAATCTGTATTTGGAATGCTTGTTTCGCTCCTTCGTTTTTATCTCGTCTAACTCGTTCCAGTTTGCGGTTTTGCTCAACATCCTTTTGATCTGTCTTTTATGAGTTGTAGATTAAACTCATAGCCCTTCAGAATCATATAGATTTTCCTGTACCGTGACAATATGTTTCAGCACTTGAAAGTATTGCCATTTTTAATAATGACTGATGTTTTTTTGTTTTTTTTCTGCAAATGTCAAAAGTTAACTTTTTTACAGAATCGAGGTTCAGGTATTGACTACTCGCATATTAAAAGCTTATAACAATATTCAGAAATTTTAAAGTACTGTACAGGAAACATAAATCGGCTGCTGCTTATATCACACAAAATCTTTTTGCCGTGACAATCTGTTTTCAAATGAACAGCCAGCTTATGAGTAGAGATAATGTGCAGCTCCCCAAAACATGCAGTTATGCTCTTATTTTGACAGAAAAAAAAAAAAAAGAAAAAAAAAAAAAACCTTGCCTGGACTTCTTTGGAAGATGGATAAATTACATGGAAGAAATCATAAAACATTTTGACAAAACCTTGGATGTCTCCTTTTTAGGTAGGATTGTTTGTGTTCCATCTCATTAAAGTACATGTAATATGTCTTTCTGTGAAGCTCTTTGTCAGAGCACAGGGTTGTTTGTGTGTGTAAAGCAACTGTTGCCAGACTGACAGATAAAAAGGTCAGAACTGTGTAAAAGCCCAATGTTGCTTTGAGGGAAAAGCAATCATGTTTTAACTCACATGAATTTGTCTGTAATCTCTCTGTGATACTCTCACTAGAAACAAATTGGCAAGGGTGCATGTTAAATTTAAGAGAGCAGGTTAACTGTGTAGCGCTGAAACATACTAAGTGTTTTTAACTTTTTTTCAGATTAAACAAAAATATGCTCATATATTTAAACACTAATATGGCAGAAGTATGGAAAGAAGATGCTAAATCCTCATGAGTTGTTTTTTATAATAGTAGTTGTAAATGTTGGTACCATTCTCAGACAGAAACAAACTACTCTCAACAACCCATCAACAAGCTTCTGATGAAAAAAATGTAAAACTTTAAAGGTAATGGATTTTATGCATTCACAAAATGGAAATTTTCACACATTTCCATACACATATTGAGCCATAAAGACACCCACTTGTCCAAAAATTTGGAATGGTAAGTTTTATTAATCCTGAAGTGATAATGTTTTTTATTTTTTCCTTCTATTCATAAAAGTCTTTTTGTTATTGATTTGGAAATAATTTCTATTTTTATCTAATGGTTTACTTTAATGTTTGGTTTTCTGTTTTTCTAAATTGTATTATCAGAGGCATTTAAACTCTACACATCCACAGAGAGCAACAACACCCACAGAGGCCATCAGATGTATTATATCCTCCAAAACCACTCAAAAGATCAAACGAAACCCACTAAGGGAATCCAAGTCTCTTATCTCAGTAAAGGTCAGTGTTCATGGCTCCACTGTCTGAAAGACATGGGCAATAATGTCATCCATGGGAGAGGTAGGTGGTGAAAGTCACTGCTAACCCAGAAAGATATTGAGGTTCCTCTGAGTCTGGGAACAACACATCTATATGACTCTCAATCCTTTGGAGAATACCAGTATCAATTCATGATATGAAAGCTAAACTGTAGAAGACAAGGATGCACCCAAAGTGAGTCTGATTTAAATCAAATTTTATATAATTGAAAATGATACCAGAATTCCTGATGCTAGGTTCTGCTGCTTTAAAGTCAGAGTAGTTTGGCTCAACTACGAAGAAATCAGGACACAAATCAGCTTTTTAAGCATATTGTGAACACCTGTGTCTTCATCCTCATCAAAATGTCTTTTCACACTGACTGTGTTAAGAATTTGCACAATAAAAGCTGAAAATGTATCAGTAAGCTCTAGTCTAATCATATCTCTGGAACTCGGTGAGCTTCGCCTGTTAAGCACTCGATTCAGCACTGTCTTCTAGTAGATGCTCAGAAAATTGTGGTTTCAATCCAAGCCAATAGTTTGGGAGATAAAGCTGAAAGATAGTTTGTGCAAAGTGATATTCCCAGTCATAAGAGTAAGTCCACCTTGATAGACAAAACACACCCCAACTTGCTCATTGATCATGCATATATTTGTCTGTGGGAGAACATGCAGTCATGTGACAGTCTGTCCAGGATGTTACCAGTCTCTCACTTGCTGGAAATATGTGTCAGCCCCCATGGATATGTATGAATGCATGTAGGCGTGTGTGTGTGTGGATGGATGGAAGAATGGAGGGAGGGCCTGTGGGAAAGATGGATGGATGACTGACTGACCCTGACTGAGTCTCAATTCCAGTATCTTAACAGCATAACCAGTAATATATTTTCTATTGACTTTATCATTATTACTGACAATCCAGATCACTCTGGCTTTGCATCTGGGAATATAACATAAAAAGATCATAAACACATCTCTAAGTTAATCTACTCGAAACTCAAGCAAAAGACAATCAATATTATGATGAATTTTCTGTTTTAATCATGTTGTTCCCCACACAGAAAAGCTTATGAAGTGATAAAATTACATTTCTGAATGAGACCGTTTTGATTCTAACAGGTCGAGTCTGATTCATGTCAAAATGATACATGTTTTTCCAGTTGTTCTGAATAAATGAGTTGGCTGCAGGGTTTGTTTGCATTTGCTGATTTTCCGTGTGCTTTGCATAAGCTGAAAAACAAACTAAAGAGCACAGATCTGTTTTTTTTTCTTTTTGTCACTGCAACTAAAGGGGGGATGTGCTCCCAGGAAGTTTTGCAAATCATTGATGAAAACATGGAATAATCCTTATTAGGTTTGCTTGGATATTTATGCAATCAGGTTTGGGACTTCATGTCTTAGAATGTGTCTCCCTTTGTGCATTAACAGCCAGTGTGCTGGCTCACTTGCTCGCACTGGATTATAGCCGTCTATATTATTATGAATACGTCTGTGAGGGCATTATGTTCTTCTTTTCTCATTTTATGTGTTCCTTTTTTTCATGTACCACTCTCCGCTTCATGTCAGATCTCCTATTAAATATAAGTTGTTCTCAGAGTGTCTGCATCTGCAGCTCTCCTGCAAACCAAAGCGAACAACCCAGTTAAATAATAAACTGAAGGCTAGCAGAGGGACCCCATCAACCTCTGAGCTGTATCCTCTCTGAAGCCATCAATCGTGTGACTAAAGCTAAGCTGCATAATGACATTGTGGCAGCGTACTTGTGCTGTGCTGCAAAACATATTAATGTTAGCCATAATGAGTTTGACAGCCCAATATGGGTATTGGGGGGGATCCTGGGGAATTTCAGCTGTTCAACACTGCCATCAAATGGTGGAGAGGAGTTACAACAGCTGCAGTCAAAGCTGCAGTGTTGGGTGTTGTGCAGATGATTCATGCAGATAGTTTATTTTCCCTGACTGTTTTTGCCACTCTAATCATAAAAGTGCAGCTCAAGTCTCATCAATTACTTGATTATTTTTTATATGAATTCTGCTGCTTGCTTATTCACTTCTATGCATTGTGTTTGTTTCAATAGAAATCTGATGTTTTCTTTCAAAGTAGGCTTGTTTTTAGTCTCTATTGGTTCTCTTTATATGCACTTCCATTTCTTCCCTGTGTCCTAGAATCTTGGAACTCCAACAGAATGGCGACATGGACATCCTAAAACTCAAGTGGTGGCCCAAAGATAGCCCGTGTGACCTCTACAGCTCAGACCAGACGCGGCAGCATGGCAACGCGCTCGACATCCACAGCTTTGCCGGAGTTTTCTGCGTCCTGGCAGCTGGCGTGGTTCTGTCCTGCCTCATTGCTATGGTGGAAAGCTGGTGGTCACGACGGAAGGGATCTAGAGTTCCCTCCAAGGAGGTATGGGAGAGAATGACCGTGAAAAGGAATGATACTATAGTCCAAGGAATATTTCAGATCATTTGGTATGAAAAGAAAAAAAGGCTTACCAAAATAGAAGTTATAAAGATTGAATCTGACAAAAGCTCAATGTTTTTCTTTGGAATGGTATGTCATTGACCGATACAAATAATTGTGAAATTCAAGAAAAAGATACATGTGTCTTATTTAATATCTGATAGTGCTGCTCTATGAAGGCCGAAGAGCTTTATTAGAGAACTTAAGTAAACAAATGGCATCTTGAAGACCAAGGATCTCACCAGGTAGGGGCTTGAAGAAAAGTGTGTAGGAGTTTAGAGCATCACCTGAGAAATATAAAGACATTAAAAAGCTGCAAATCAATGTTTGCAGATGCTCTACATCTAACCAGTATCAGCCTGACTTATTTTGCAGAATGGCAAAGGTTTTAATCTCTAGATATGCAAAATTAGTGAAGACATGCTGCAGCTATATTTGCAGGGAAAGGTGATTTTACAAATGCCTTCCATGCTTTTAATTTTTGTTTGAATGACATCTGGTAAACTGTGTGAATTTTTCCTTCTGTTTTACAGTTATTTACGTTGGTCTATCACATAAAATCACAGTAAAATACACTGCAAAACAAAATTGCTATATGACAGAAGAACAACTTCAAAGGGTGAAGATATTTTTTGAAGACTCTCGGTAATACAAAAGGGATATTGGTCAAAAGAAAATTTGAAAATGATGGGGAGAATAGATGAGTGGACAATTTTCAGCTTTTTATAAACAACTACTGTAATTGTTTTGTCTTGCATGAGGTAAAAAACAAAAAAAACTAAGAATTTTTTAAAGATATCTTCAACCTTCCTTTTCCTGAGCTAATTTATTTGAGAAACATCAATTCCCTCCAAGCTCTATATTTGCTCTTGGTTCACATGCCAAGGGCTGATCTCATGTACTTGTGGAAACAGTCAGAGGATTAAGTTCACATTCCAAAACAATTCCCCATCTTGTTGAGACAGTCAGTTCAGAGAGGGTGCTGTCATGTTATTAATTTTAATTGTTTGTTCATTAGAGTTACCATTAAGTTATCAAAGTGATTAACTGAAGGGACTCCCTCTGCCAAAAGCAAACTAATATGGTTTTAAGTGAATTAAGCACCAAATTTAACTGAACCTAATTGGAGAAGGAATTAATTTTTTAAGTTATGCATTTCCCCTTTTTTAATTCTAATTACATCACTATCTGGCAAAGATTTGTCAAAGCAAATACCTAGCACAAGAAATGAGACACTCATATTCTTCATGCCACATCTCCATTTGTTTCTCACTTATTATTTAACAACTCTAAATTGAGCATTGGGGGTCATTATTTTTAGCTGACAGTTTTAAATCATCATCGTTTATCTCCCAGTTTTTCAACATCAAGTTACTGTAAGTAGTTTCTTGCAAAATACCACCTCTTTCAGAGTTTAATTAGTTGCGTTGTTAATGTGTTGACTAATCTGAAACGATGTGAGTACAAACAAATTAATCAACCCTTTATTTGTTAGACGCAGCCAGTGTTGTATGAGAATAGCGGATGTGGGCAACTTTAAAAGTAGAATACAAAGCAGCCTGAGGGCCTGTTGGAGTGCAGCGGAACAGAGCAAGAGTCAAAACTACTGAGTCACTGTGTTAAACATAGATGTGTATACCAACGTCTGTCCCTCCCAAAACAGCAGCAGCATTCCATTGTCATAAATTAGCAGCTGCACCACATGAAATATCTAATCAGGCTATGTACTGATGATCACCTCAGCAGGGACGTCATTTGAAGCAATCAAAATAACTGCGGTAACATCTTCCTCTGCTAGGAGGAAGATGTTACCGGTGTCCGCTGTGATGCAGTAGCTCTATTAGCGGCATCATTCTGTCATAGGTGATATTTTCAGTAAGAAAGCCATATAGTTGCAAACTGAGTTGCTCTTCTTTAGATCATACCAGCACAAGCCTGAATCCTTTTAATCAGTTTTTTAAAATTATTTTTTAAGTTCGTCTTCTAAGTTTGTCCTTATTTGAACCAGAGAAAAAAAAAATCTAAAAGCCACTTAAACCTAACCTCTAACACCAACTACTTTTATTTACCCCCCAGGCCCACTGCTATGTTTACCAAAACACAGAGGGCGAAAACGGGTTCATGTTAATAACTTTAATCAAAACTTCAAAATTGCACAAAAGTGTCACAGATTTGATATGCACAGCATGCCAGCAAGAGACTCAAAGGAATGTAATTATGTATGAAATAATATTTTCACTTCTGGTTTAGAGTTAATCATTTATGTGACTTCAACAAATTGGACCAGCACAGGAAGCAGCACAGATTAATTTTTTGCAGAAAATGTTTTTGCCATCAGGTGAATTACTTCCGCTTCAAACAATTGCTTTTTTCCCCTTGTAGGAAGCAGTTTGATAAAGGCAGGTCAAGGTTAAATTGAGGATAATGGCTTAAGAGAATTAATGAGGAAGCATTTCCTCCCTTTTTATTGAACTGCTGGTGCTAATTCCAATAGCACTGTCAATCAGAGAGAATGGGTTCTGAATGGTAAAACAACCTTTATCACTGATTTTGAGGTTTAAAGAGGGAAAATATTCATGATCACACACACATACACATTTTTAATAGTCTCTTTTTTATTCTATCTTCTAAAAACAAGTACTGGAAATATGCTCCATCTAATCTTTGTTGTTGTTTTTTTTGTTTGTTTTTTTTTTTTTTTTTTGGTGATTGTAAGTGACATGAACATTAATTTAGAAAAATTACACAAAGATGAGAGATGAAAATTGCGACTTTGCCGAGGGTGATTTAACGACCGATCAGGTTACTTTTCATTATAAAAGACCAATAACCCCAGTCATCTGGAAAGTCATTTAGGAGAAAGTTTCAGCAGGAAAACTCTATTATCCTTTTGTTACAAATGATTAAATAAGTGGGCTCCAGTAAATCATAAAGAAAACATTGCAGGATGACTTTGCTACAGCTTCTGAAATGTAGGTGAATCCTTCAGTGATTTTTGCTGTCGAGACTAAAGCAGCCCTTTGACGTTAAGTGCACAAATACACAGCAAACTGAAATTGCATGCGTTTGCTGTTGCCACCAAATGTTTGGTTTGTGATTTGAATGATTTTACATTTTACACAATGTGATCACTTTAGTGGGCACAGGACTCTTTGACAAATCACGTGGAAGTTTTTCTTCTTCCTTCCATATTGCAGTCTAAGAAATAATCTGCTTCTGCGTGGAAAGGATTAGGAACTTAGATATCTTTATTAAATATCCTTGGGGTTGTTTGGCTATTAATCCATTTAAAAATCAATTTCATTTGCAGTACATGTGGATTTTAAATGTTAAATTTTATTCCAGCAACGTACACACTGAATAACACCCGTCATTTAGATTGAGACCTTTTGTTACATAGAGCAAAAGACACGTTAAGAAAAAGTTTTACACAGTAAAACATTGCTTAGTTCCTGTTATAACATCTTACAAGGTTGAAGCATATACAGAGAATGATACTTGACCATTTCCTTCTGTATGATCATACTGGACAGTTCAGACTGCTGAGGTCTCAAGTTTTTTTTTTTTTTTCTTCAGCTCATCTAAAAGCTTTTCTATAAAAGTTAAATGTGGAGGCTTAAGGTGGACATGAAAGAAGTTTGATTTGGTGTCTGGTGAACTGGTGAACTGATCATATGTTTATTTCCACATGATCACCATCCTGTTGAATACTAACCTAAACTCAGTTTTTTTTATTTAATTTCTCCTGATGGTAATTCTTCTTTGTTTGAGCTCCTGTGGTCTTGAACTCTAACAAAATTTTCCAAGGTTTTGGAAGAAAACCAAGCCGATGGTATGAAAGATCCTCCACTGTGTTTAACAGTGAGTGTGAAATGATTTTTACATGCCTTCATTTTACAGCAGACCCTACTCTTATCTGGTCAAGGCACACCGGCCCAGTATCTGGTGCTTGACCTTTAATTATATTGCTCCTAACTATTTGTTTAGTCAGTTTTAACCTTTTTTTCGGTGTTGTAACTTGACAACCTGCAGTAAAATTATTATTTCTTGTACATCTTTGCCAAAAGACATCTACTATGTATCTGTTTTCCACAGATTCTCCTAGTGGTTAACTTTAGTGTAAATTCTATTCATCTAACCTTAATTCTACTTATACATATTGATGGGTGGTAGTTCAATGTTTGTAAAAGAAGAAAAAAGGTCAGTATTTTACATTGCGTCATATGCAGCGCTAGTATACAACTAACTGCCTGCCATCATCTCCTGGTTTGCAGTTTTTTTTTTCCCTTCACGCATAAATACACCATATACCCCCTACCTGCAGCCCCCCGCTCTGTTTACAGCTTTAATCTGTCATTCAGACCAGTAGTTGTGTCTGCCACTGAGCAGGCACAAAGACACCAAACCTTCGCTTGAACCCAAAGTCATGTTAAGCACAGTGTGGCTCGACTTCAACACAAACAAACACACCCACCCCCTGCTATCTTCATTAACCAGGAAGAGCAGCCAGCGGAATCAACCCCAGACTGAGCGCGGGAGTGGAGCCTCGTCAGTGTATGGAAGGGACAGCAGGGATTTAAATGGTGCTAGTCTTTGATTCTTTTTGTAGTTCTTGTTCAAGGTTTTGCACATCAAGGTAGCAGGCAGTTAAGGAGAGGAAAATCACTGGTATTGATTTGGGACCTACACATGTATACATTTCCTATTTTAGAATTCTGCATGCATCCTCTGTCAATATCAAACATTTGTGATGTTTAATGATAGCATGATTGTGCAGTCTATGCTTTAGGGGTTAAAATTCAAATACATGTATGTATGTATATATATACACACACATATATAAGAAATGAACAAATATGCTTTTTTTTAATCCAGTTTTATAAATGCTCCCCTTTGTGCTCCCATGGTAAAAATGAGGTTGGCTCAGTCAGTGGTTTTTGATGACTGACCCGTGACATATATCCTCCACCCTACCACATCTCTGACCTATCGACTGATGTTGGCACACACAGCGGTTTCCTGAGAGCAACCACCGAGCCAGAAGGGCTCGTCGCATGATTAAACTAGATCTAAAAACCTGTCCCACCTCCGCTTTGCCCACATGGGAACCATCCAGGCTGCATCAACCAGAACAGCATTCAGAAAATCCACAATCCAACAAGCCCAGACATTTCATGCAGTGAAATTTGAGCTACTCTCGCAAAGTCTCTGTTTCCACAGGCTGCACAACCGCTGCGAGCATTTGTCACGACAGAGTGAGTAACATGAAATGCTTTGTGAAGATGCTGTCCACAACTGTACATCATATCATGAGCGTTACTATATCATTATAGCTCGCAGACAGGGTTTATTTATGTAGGTTCTCGGCATTTTTAAAAAAGTATGTTTCTTTCCAAAAGAAAGTTAAATGTTGTTGTGACTCGTTTAATTAAATAGTGATTGTTTCAGTGCAAGAAATACTTTATCTAGTCAAAGCCTGAAAACCTGAAATTCTATCACTCATCTGATAAAAGCAAGTTTAGGAGAATTACCTTTACGAAAATATTTTTACTTTGCTACAATTTTATTGTTTCATGCCAAGTTTTCATACTTCCTTGAACTTTTGCACATATTCCTATGTTACAACCAGTGTAGCGAATGTATTTTGGCGATTTTTTATGTAACAGGGCAACATACTGTAGTGAATAACTGTAGTTTTATACAAATAAAAATCTCAACTCCATTAGGCTTGTAACCTGGAGTAAAATAAAATCACTTTTAGACGTCACTTAATTGGTGAAAATACTTGAGTTTAACCAAGACTCCAGTTGTTCAGCGAACGTCTCAGAGGTTTGTAAGACTTCATATCTGATGTTCACAGACACACTCCATTCTTTTTTACTCAGTTTGATCTATTTTGCAAAAGAAAGTTGTGAAAAACTTCAGTCTCTGTTTGAGGAAAACTATTTGGAACCAAAATACTTGCAGCTGGAACTGAAGACAAAGGTGGTTGTACTAAGTACTGACTCAAACAGCTGATTGCATATCCAGGCTACGCTTTTCAGAACTTTATTTGCCTAGAATATTGAAGACCATGCATAATTTTATGAAATACATTCAAGTTTAGGATCCAGGGTATAAATATGTTTGCTGTGTAAAACTGCTGATTCATATCTTATAGCAGTGGGAATGTACTACCTTGTGCTCAAATCACCATCTGTGCAAATTATTTCAGATGTGTCACCAGCTGCAATGATGGTCGATGGGAGCATAAAGAAGCTAGTCAAATCGGACCAGTCAAATACGTCCTGGCTCAAAGATGGGGGTTGAGGCAGTTCTAAATCAGCTTCAAAGCAACATAAGATAAATTGTGTATGCAGTAATTTAATAACTGCATTAAATCTCTGACTGTATGCAGTTTGGCTTTAGTCGGGGCCGGGAGAGTAGGTGTGGTTTAAAGTCAACTTGCTTCCAAAAGGTAATAATGTAAAGGAAACCATACAGCATGTAATTAACTTACCAGATGCTTTTCTCTCTGTCAGTTCAAATTGAGAACTAGATGTCACTCACAGCACTGTCTCTGCAAATGCTGAAACCCCGTAAGATCACTGCACTGAGCCAAGAGCATATGGCTCTCTGTGTGGTTTTACAAGCTTTGAATAAAATAGGAAGGCTGTCAACCTGGAGTTTATGAACTGGCTCTAGAAAACTTGGCTTAATATGATGCACAAGCACCTGAAAGATGTACTTGGAGCTCAAGCTTGGTATGATGACTGCTTTCAGTGCTCAACTCTGTGAGCTACTTCATCCAGTAAAAAAGACAGTATATGAAGTATTTCAATAAGGAATTTGATGGATCATTCGGTGCTTTCTTGTCCGCAAGTTTTTTTTGTTTTTTTGTTTTTTTTTTAGTAAATTCACAATCCTTAAACAAGATGGATAAACTCTGTAAGTAGTTTTGTCAGTATGATTATCAGATGGGTTTATGGGTTTCCCCCTACCTTTTACAGATGTTTGTTGAGCAGAATGTTGGACTGTTTACAAAGAACTGCAATTACAGTGCTAATGATTTCCAATTAGACAGTCAGAGACGTATCATTTTCCTCCCTGAAGATGACGGATTCTCAATCTCTGTATCGCCACTCTTAACAGTTACACACACCAGTGAGCTTGCCCTCACACCTGCATGCACATGCATCATTACTGCCAAATATTAAACCCTCAGACTCCATCATTTCAGGCTTGCACTGGTCTAATAAATGCAAAAACTATCCCATGTCATGGAGCTAATTGTTGAAATCTTTGCTCTCTATTTAGTTTTCTTTAAAGCAAATGGCAGATTTCCATTCGTGCCCATCCCTTCTCTTCACTGCCCCAATATAGAACAAGTTTTTATTACTCTTAGTGAACAAAATCCTCAGTGTAGGATGAATGTAATTTTATTTTTATTCCATAGTCAGTGCAAAGAATCATGACTGCATTTATCCATTGGATCATCAGGTCAAATTTATGCTGCCCCATACTCTACATGCTTCCATACATACACGCTTTCTGCATACATAACCCACAAACCTCTGTTTCTAATACAGATGAGCTATTTGTGTCTCTGTGTTGGTTTGAAATCTAACTAAATCATGCACATTTTGTTTATGTCTGTACATGCCTCTACATTCATGATGTTTGCTACAAGGCTGTGCTACCTGCTTTTAACCTTTAGCGATGTGACAATGTTTGTGTCTGTGCTGTGCTTCTGTGTTGTGGAATGGTTGGGCCTGCTTCTTGGCGTGGACAGTTTGCATCAACGCTCACAGGACACACAGGCACACACACACAGAGTTAGCTAATATGGATACCATTAACAAGGAGTTTGGAGGAATGTTTGAAAAGGGTATTGCACAAAGAAGAAAAAGGTTATTTGAGCTATTTTGGGATCTTTGAGAAGGAAGATGACAACCTTTGTACCCTAAATATAATTTTCTCATTCAGTCTTGGTTTCTTTACTCTGTGCTTCCAAGAAGTCCAGTTTCATATGATCTTCAATTCTTCCAGAGTTTTTTTTTTTTTTTTTTTTTTTTTTTTTTTGGTGATTGGCTACTCATTCACTCACTTTCAAACCTTTACCTGAACATAAACCAAATTGCTTGATTAAGTCATTTAATGCTGAGTTGTGATTCATTCTGGAGGTAGTATGACTTTATAAACATAAAGCAATGAGCCAGTTACAAAAGTCTTCAATGATTCACTCTAAAACTGTGTATTTATGCACTTTAATCGTATCCTGAAACATGAACACAATAAATTGCCAGCTCTTTTGTTGACTCTGAAAAATACCAAAGAAAAGTTTGGTTTTTTTAGAAGATAAAATTGTTTTTTGCTGTCAACACTGGGATTTGCAAAGTTACAGTCTGTTGTTGGGGTTGGGAGCCTTCAATCAATGGGATTTTGAATAAATGAAAATACAATAGTAAAGCATATTCAAATGTTGTATAGTTGAGAAAACATGTGTGCAGGACATGTTCTCATGATACAGGGACTAGATTAAATAGTCTTTATAATAAACATAAAAAAATGTTTAGTGAATGAACATTGAATAACAGTCACAAAAGTGACAAAGACCCCCAACTCTTTGGAAGCAAAATATAAAATCTTACATTTTTGCACCGTGTTTATTGATGTCAGACTACTTTTCTGAAATCATTTATCTTAAAAGTAATTCACCTTTGATGTGCTCAAAAACATCTGAATTGATTTTAGGTGTGTATTGGAGGGGGCTGTGTGCGAGAGCAGAATGGTTGATTTAACTTTTTCTCTTTTGAGATGCTCCTCTGGATGAGCAATCTTTAGATGATCCTCATCTGATCCTGAGTGGTTGTTTTGCTAACTCCTTGGCCTGTATATTTATATATACATATATATATGTGTGTGTGAACTAGAGGTTGCTATGAAAGAGTTCTGTTAGTAGACTCTAAAAGATTTTAAAAATTAAACTTTATTACTCTTTACTTTCAGAACTCTTCCATAATGAAAACATTTGTGGATTTGACCATATCTTATATCTCATATAGTCCATGTAGATTTAGTCTGTGGAGAGCTGGGACTTCTTGTGTGCTTTGTTTATTAATTTCAAGTCTTTTATTGATACATGCAAAAGCTAATTCTAACCTTTTAGGACTTGAATAAAAAATGCCAGCTCTTTTCATTCTAACTCTACTGAATGAACTGTGTCACTGTGGCTCAAAGCTTTCATATTGCCTTTTTGTTTTGTTCTTGTAGATAAGTACTCTGTGTTGAGGGGTGTAGCGGGCGAGGGGGAGAGAGAGCAATACAAAATGGCATTTAAACATCTCCCCTTTCCAGGTATATAATGACTGTGTGAATGTCTCTCTTTCTGAGGACACAACACAGAGTGACCTGCTTAAACGTGTGTGCTGACTGACTGCCATGTCTTTCTTCTCGCTCACCTCTTCCCCCTCCACCCATCTGTCTCTTCAATTTACTTCTCTTCCATCCACCCTGCCATCTTTCAATCTGCCTGATCTTGTCCGTCACTCATCCTTTTCTGTCTTGGCATGGCTGTTGTTGGTCTGCCTGTGCTTTTGTTTTAATTTTGTTTGTTTGTTTGCTTGTTTGGACTGGTTTTAATCTTCTCACCTCACACACGCGCACACACACACACAAAACATACATGTGAACTCCTACACATTGTATCCTCCTTTCTGTCTGTCCCCTTTCAACCCAAATTTGCCGAAACTTTCCACATCATGCACCAACGCCAGGCACAGGCAGACGGTCCATCTGCCATGCAAGCTGCCGATCCGTGTCCCCATGGCCCCAACGAGCACCCTCTCTCGCTGGGCGGTCAGACCCTCAACCAGGCCAACACGGCCAACACTGCTGGCTCCACTGCCACCCATTACCAGCCCCCAGCATGCTGCGACATTCCCTGCGCGCTAATTGTGCAACATTCCTACGAACCCACCAACCCCTCTGAGATCACCCCCAAAATGAGAATGACCACCTTCACCACCTCACCTCCCACACCAAGGTTATACATACAATAGAAGATTACAAATATAATCCTTGGTTAGTAAAGCTTGAAGACAACATTGTACATGAATGATCATTTGAAGGGAGATGACTGACAACAGGAAATGAGACCTAAACTTGTTGCAAGGATGGAAGCAGAATTACCTCTTTAAAAAAAAAAGTTCATTTACCTGGCATGTTGCCAGATGACTATATATGCAATAATGCCTTGCAGCCATTAGAGGGGGGCTTTCTCCATGTTTGGACAAAGAGAGCCCTTCTCCAGCAGACAGTTGAAGTCGCATGGTTTTTACAATATGAAAACTTTGTAATGAGATATACCTTCTATATTACAAAGGCACATATTAGCCAAAAGAGATTTAGTGATCAATTTGACATTTCATTTTTCAAATTAAACCTTTGCCTTTAACAATGAACCAGGGTATGTAAATATTAGAAATAGTTCATGGGAGGTTCTAATCATTTTCAGATTCAGGGTTAATTTTTCTTCAGTATCACAGTGGACTTCATTGCAGATTAATATATATATATAGATATACCTTTAAGAGAGATATATTATAAAAGTGTTCAAGTTTTACTGCTTTAATCTTCTATTGCTTCAGGCCACGATTGCTCAGTCCTTATAGGGAACCCTGCATTTCCTCCCACGGATGGCAGAATGACCAATTGTGATTCGATCCTACCTTCCACTTCCCTTTATTTGTGCTGATGCCAAACCCTCTCCTTTACAATTCTTTCCTCCAAACTCCAAACGTGCCTAGTTTAAACACAAACATTAGCAGTCCCTCCGTCCTCCCCTTCCTCCAAAGGTGTCTCATTTAGATGGTACCAAGTGGGCGGGGCCCACTGCTGGTTCCCCTGCTCTGCTCGAGAGTAGGGCCAAAGAATTCAGCCGAACAGATCCCCACAGATGCGATGGAAAACGGTCAGTAAATCTCTGTTTATCCCCAATCTTGTGGCTTCCACCTTCAAAAAAAAAAAAAAAGAAATCCTTTCTGATTTTACCCAAATACTACCACTGTGAAATCCAAACCAACCAACCTGTCTCACCCCACTCTGACCACCAGTCTTTCCTCTAAGACCTCTCACAGAACAAGCTTGGGATCCCAGAAGCACGTTCCCCACATGTGTGGTAGATGTAAAAATGTAATTTTAGAAACACTTCACTGAACTCTTTATCCTCCTTACTGTTGGCCCAAGTCTCCTTCTACTTTATAGGCACCTGTCATTCACTGGAAACTGAAATACCTCCCCCCTGCACTCATACTCACCTTTCCTTATGTAGTAAAAGCATGAAACACCTCTCACCAAGCATTACAGCCTTTTCAGTAGTTAAGTTATATGTGAATATAGTCATAAATGTACATTGTAATAAGTTTCATTTATCTGATAAAGTAAATATATTTAAAGCTTAAGTTAATCTATGTGCTTTGAATGGCGAAGATTGTTCAGCATTGTTCAGCATGTAAATACATGTAAATCACTGTATGGTCCTACTATAGACATAAGAATTTTAACAATGAATTATGGCCTGAAAAAAATTCACTTGATAGTGAGATGTTAATCTCAAGTGAATATTTTGTAGATATAGGCCATGATGCAATGCAGTGATGAGAAACTGTTGCGTATTTATCTACAAAGTTACCCCTAAATTTTGTAGTCAGGCTTGCTCGATAGTAACGAGACCCTGGAATGGCAGAGCACACAGCATGTCAGCAGTGTGTCGTCTCTGTCCATTCCTGACTATTTGCACTCCCTTTAAGGCCTTGTAGAAGTGTGTTTATGTTTATTTTTTTTAATATCCTGACCACAGCTCAGAGTGTCCTTCTCTATTCCTCCCTCCATCCTCCCCCCTCTTCCTTGTTTTGCTCTCCCCACTTCTTGTCATGTGCATTTTTTTTCCCTGTAACCATCAAACAATCATTTGACGCTGTTCTTTCACGTCACGTACATTTCCATGCTGGGTTTCTCAAATACTTTGACTTTATCTTTTTTAAATTGCCCTCCCCTCATCTGAATTTGCCTTTTATTCCACTTTTCATTTTAACTTGATTATTACATATTATTTTTACTGGTTGGATGGATTACATCCTTGTTGCTGAAAACAAATACACCCCATTGGTTTTCCAAATTCACTCTTTCTCTACTATATGCTTCACTCTACCCAATGCTGTCTTTATCTTCCTTCATATATTTTTCACACTTTACTCTCTAATTTTCTTTGTCATTATCTCCCTATTTCTATATATATTGCCTACAATTCTTTTTTATTCAAATTCATCCTTCCTCTCCCATACTGATGTATAAATTTTTCCTCCCATTGATCTCTACTCTCCCTGCATTTATCATCGTCACTTCCTCCTCTTCTTTCTTCTCTTTCCAACCCTCCCAACCCTGCAGGACGATAAGGAGATCGACCTGGAGCACCTACACCGCAGGGTTAACAGCCTGTGCACCGAGGACGAAAGCCCCCACAAGCAGTTCTCCACCTCTTCCGTCGATTTAACCCCCCTTGACATGGATGCACTTCCTGCTGCACGACAGGCGCTCGAGCAGATCAGCGACTTCCGCAACACACACATCACTACCACCACCTTTATTCCTGAGCAGATCCAGACCCTGAGCCGCAGCCTGTCCGCCAAAGCCGCAGCTGGGTTTTCCTCTGGTTTTGGTGGCGGCACCAACCTTCAGGACCACCGAACTGGTGGGGTGGGCCCCTTCAGGCAGAGGGCCCCAAATGGTGGCTTCTTCCGCAGTCCCATTAAAACTATGTCCTCCATTCCTTACCAGCCAACAGGTCCAGGACCCAATTTTGGATACGGCAACGACCCAGACAGGGGCACCTCCATTTGAGGTGTTGCAATGGATAGAGTTGGTTTGGGAGGAGAAGTAAGAGGAAGAGGTGGTCTGAGTATGTCATGGGGTGGTTGAACAAATATTTCATGGCTAGGCTAAAATGTCAGAGGATATATATATGTGTAAACAGGAATATTTGTTTCTGTTTTTAGTTTTTGCTCGGGTATCCAGAGGTGGTAATCTTGTATGTGGGGGTAAAAAACGAAAAAGGTGGAGGTCTGGAGGGGTATTTTTCATCCTCCCACAAACAATGCATCTCTACTTTGTTGTTGTCGTTGTTGTGATTGTTTGGGGGATTATTTTGGGAGTTACATCTGAGAGGGGACCTATTTTTTATTGATGTTTTAGTTCTCTGACATGAGAACTTTCTTATGTACTGCTGAAATGACCTGACACTTTTTGCTGTATGAACACCCTCTTGGTGAGTTTAGTCAAAAACTAGTTTAACACCAAGATCTACCCCCTTGTTAGCTCCGGAGTTGCCATTGATGAAGAATTTTAGCTATCTTGATCCGTGAAATATTTTTCAGGGGTTTTGACTGCTAGCAAAAATGAGGCATTAATATTATGAAAATAAAACACAAGGTGTTGTCTTGAAATCGAGGATTAATTATCTCTGGTTTATTGCTGCCTTTTCACTATGTGAGAGGCTGGACTCATTGTTCTCTTCACTGGTGTTGTTGTATCAATGCCTTTGGTTCTGAATATGTAAGGTATTCCAAGATGATATCCATGCGAGGGAACCTGACCGAGACATAAGACGTTCCAGACCAACACATGTTGAAGCCTCCCCGGTGTATCAATGTGACAATTGTTGAAATGCCATGACAGTGTGACAGTGTGACACTGTAACTCACCAGTTTTGGTGCATCAATCTTTGAAGTCCTTCTGCCATTTTTGGTGCATCAGCCTGAAACTGTTTTCACCACTTTGATGCACATTAAACTCTTTGTCAATCCTTCTGCACTGTACCAGTGCCCACAGACCTGTAAGTGATTGTATGTAGATCTTACCTTTTATTTTTCGCTCACCTGTATTGTGCTATCTGCTTTTTGAGTCAAGGTGAGAAACTCCAACCAGACTCTGAGGTATAGGAGAAATGGACATTCATAAAAAGCAGCTGAAAAAGTGAAAAGAAAAAAAAGGATGAGCTGAAAGACTACACAAAGCGTATGCTTATTATATGTCTTTTATTGAGTTTTGTTTTGAGAAAAAAAAAAAGATTTTAATGCGTGGAATGTGTTTTGGTCAGGAAGTACAAAAAAATTTCACATTGTTCTGAGCTGTCTACTTGTTTTTATTTCCTCTCTCTGAGCAAACTTTGGAAAAACTGCTAAACAATTGCTGTAGTCTCTGATTTTGTGTCACACTCAAACTTCTGCTCTTTGATTTTTCTCTGTTTTGATTAACCTTTTAGTGCTACCATAACTCCGGCATTCAGAAGATAAAAGCTCACTCTGCAATGTCATGTCACATCCAAGAATCATGAATTGCATCTTATCAGGTTCAAGTGCTGAAATGAAGTAAAATCTGTGTTTGAGGCAAAGCCATTGCAACAATGTTTTCAGTACAAGCCTTATGTGACCGCCAGCTGGAAATTCACTCCGAGCATCCAGGAGACCCCAAACCAACTGCTGTGTACTGGAAACATTGAGAAGCACCAAATCTTTGTAGAGATGGAGATCAAGGCAATGTCCTGAAGGATCAGTGATCATCAGAACCTAATGAGTCCAAAATACTCTTCAGTTTCATATTTTTCACAGAAAAGGTACTATTTATATAACTTGTTTTTTAAGTGCCAATTAATTAAAACAAAACCATTAAGGTGCACTTTTTTGGTGGGGAGTGGGAGTGGAGCATTTTTGCGGATTAGAGGGCAGGTTGGTAAGGTGGAACCAAACCTTTTTATTTCACTAACACTGTATTAATAATTGGTAATGTTAGTTGTTTAGAGCAAGTTTTTGGTTTCTTATCTTTTTGAGCTACAGCTGCAAACTGTTGTGTGTAGAGAATTCAGTCAAGCCACAGTGTTTTGAAGCAAGCATTGTTAGGGTTTCTTTTCTTATATTAGAATACAGTTGGGCTATTGAATGACAAATAGGACACATACATTTAAAAAGATTTATTTAGTATAAATGAAAGAGACATTATGAAATTGTATATTTTACATGTTGATGCTATTTTTGTTTAACAAAAAGGAAAAGACTATATCATGTTGAGCTTTAGTATTGAGTTGAGCAGGTAAATTGCTGCCTTTGGTTCTCCCTGTCCTGCCCATGGTAAACAAACATGCACACCGATGGTTTGCTTTTTCTTTCTTTTTTTTATCATATCATTCAGACTTTTTTTTCTGGCTAAATAACAAACTTCAACAAGTTCACTAAAAAGAAAGCATGCACGAACTTGCTGTCTTAGCTGTCTGTTAACATTTTTGATTTCTTACATAGAACTACAGGATTTACTTGATAATTTTCCAGAATTTATGATGTACAGTATTTAATATAGGCCTATTTTGTTGTATGTGTTGCATAATATTCAAAAACCGAAACAAACTGGGGCCTCTGTTACAAGTGGCAAAGCTTTCTGTGTATAATTTGTCTAATAAACAGGTTTTCTACAGTGGGATGTATTTCTTGTGTTTGCTTACCGGACGACCAGTAAGGTGGGATAAAAATTACAAATGACTCATTGGCATGCTTTTTTTTTTTTTTTTACACATAATAAAAATGCAATTTAAAGAGTAAGTGTATAACTGTATTACAATGTGTTTTTATGGGAACAGTAGAATGGCAAAGAATTGCTGTTTTATATCTGACACCGTTCCTCTTTGTCAGTAGATATTTTTAATTTTTATTTGTCTGTATTCCTCCTAACGCTACAAGAGATATCTTACTGGTAAATTAAAATACACTGGTAAGTCTGCACAGTTACAGTCCTTTACAGTAGCATTCCTATTTAATTTTCTTTTCTTTTTATACTTTATAACATTTTGTTCCATTACAAACACAAACTATAATAATTATATCACACAAGAAAAATATAATGTAATGCAGATTTCTGGAGTGCTAGTAAACTGAGTTGTTTACCAAAACAATACCTGCAAAACAAATGCCTGCAAAGGAATGCAAATATCTGTCTGTCTATCATCTGTCTGACCAGGAAAATTTTGTCTTGAAGATTTTGATTTTCTTAAACAAATATTAATTGATTAATATGAATGGAATTCAATCAGCCCTGTTTGTTTTTCTCTAAGATCACTGTTTGTTGTGATTAGGTACTAATATAGACAAAGTAAATTTAACCAGGGTTTCACTGTGGAATTGCTCTAAGTGCTGTTGCCTCACAACAAGATGGTAATCTCAGACTGGAGCCTGTCAATGTGGAGTTTGTATGTTTGTCTGTCCCAGTACATTTAGGCGTTTCTCTCCTGGGGGAGGCTGGGTTGCCTCTTTGTTGACCTGTGATGGACTAGCGACTGGCTTGGGGAAGACCTGATGAAGAAGCACACAATCCCCTCCTGGCCTTATGAGGATTAAGCAGGTATATAAAATCAATGGATGAGTTAAACTTAAATGGGAACAAACTTTAGTCCAGGAAGGCATCAAACACAAGACTTCTCTCCACAAGAAGAACTTACAGGTTTTTAATAATTACCACATCGTTTGCCAGGTTAATGTAGGAATGTTAATGAAGCTTTGTTTTTGCATTAAATCATCTGCATAACATTTTTTAAATAATTTTTGTTGAAGTTATATTTTTATAAGTAAAAGGTTTACTGTTTAAGGCTTAGTGCAATTTTATGGTCTCTCATTTTAAATTTCTGATAACTTCAAAGGCTATTTTACTGCTGTGCACAGCTGAATAGATCCAGACAACCGAGAACTGCATGCACTCAAGTTCACTGGAGCATTATACTGAAGTAGCATTTATTCGCCAGACAGTGGCGCTGTTTAGCTTTTCCAGTTATCTCGGATCTCCCTTCTTCAGCTTTAGAACTATGTTTTGTTGGGAAATTATGTTAACCAGAGACTGAAAAAATACCAGTTAAAGAAGATGGTCTTAGTTAGCTATGAAGCTGTGACATTTGCAGAAAAGGACAGATTAAACCAAACTGGCATTAACGTCACTCTGCCTTCTGGATAGTTTACATTAATCTTGCCTTCACTAATTTCACTGTAAATCAACAGCAGAAAATCTATATGGGTGCAAAGTCTGGCATTTAGCACATTGCTAATGGAAACTTATATCAGGGGCACCTCATGACTGGGTCCCCAATTAATTCTCATTATTTTATAAATAGGAGCAACTATTGGAACATTGTATCAATGCAAACAAAGAAGTGACATCACATTTATTTAATGATGAGTTTGCAATCTATGAAAAATGACAGAAGCTGAAATTATTATTTACATATTGCCATTATACTTACTATTAACCATCAAAACTATTATTTTATTGCACCATGAACATCCGTCAGTTCATTTTAATTCTAAATAAATTGAAATTGACATTTTTGAATAGTAAAATTATCTTAGATTTTTATCCTAGATGGAACCACATACAAGATACTGAGTTTGGATCTTGAACAAACTACTCATTCTCCCAATAAAAAACTAAAAGAATTGATCTGTTCCATCCTCCCACACACAGCTTTCAGAAATATGCACAACACAAAGAATCAAAATCATTTTCAGCATCATAGAGTAATTCGTTCTATATGATAGCAAAGAGGAAATATTAAACGATACATAATAGCAGTCCGTTAACTCGCTCCTCTCAACCAGAGACAGGAGTAGTGATGGGACATCCGGAAGCCAGGCTTCGAGGCGTGTACCTAGTAAAAGGGGGGCGTGTCAGATGAAGCCTTGCGTCGTCTCGCTTAAAACCATCTGACTGACAATAAACGATGTCTCTCGTTGGACACATCGTTTTGGGTGTGGATTTTCAAAATAAAAGCGCCAGGAGCCGTGCTGCTTCTTGGTTTGTTATAGGTAATTTGGTAGCATCTGATGAGAGTGTTTGCCATCAGCAGTAGCTGAAATGGAGCCAACAGAAAACAAACAAACAAAAAAAAAAAAATTTCTCTCATTTGGGAATACTTTGATATGACAGCTCACATTAAGCTTTAGTTTAAAAAAAAACCCTCCAGAAAAAGAAATTTGAAAAATATATGTTTTGTTATTTGATCAACAAAGACACATCAGTCTCACAAAGCAAAAACAGACTAAAAGCTTTTGGAATGTTACATTTCTGTAACTATAAAAGATCAGAACCAGAAGTCATAGAAAAATAAAGTTAGAATAATTTTAGTTTTTCAGAAAGTCATAGAAACAAAATATGGTGTGCTGTGCCCCAGCAATCATTGCACTCCCAAAACACTAGCAGTATTCCCAAATCAGTTCATAAGATAAATGAAAACACAGTCTTTGCTAACAACGTTATTGTGACATAATGCATGCACAACATTTTAATATGTTTTTAAAAGTAGCATTTATTTGAGTGACAAGGCCACCACTGTTTTAGTGCAACAGCACATGTCCCGAGTGAGTAATGAGTAATGAACCTTTGAACAAAGCAGTGGGCTGGAAATCTTTATTGCTTCATGAGGCTTCATTTATCCATCACTATAATCAAGAGGAAGGTCAACCTACCATTACAGGAAAGCCGAATTATACACCGTCATCTGTGGCAATGCTGATTAGCCTGAGCATTCACAACAGGAGGAGCTGACGGGGGAAAGCTGGAGTGGGAGCAGAGTTTGGGAGGAAAGGAGGCGGGGCATGAGCAGCGATATTGTGATTGACAGCGCTAAGACCCACCTACTGGTTCTGATTGGTTGTTTCGGCATTGGGAGACTGTTCGACAGATGTCTGTCCCATACCACACTGTCACAAGATAGTGACAGTTTCAACAAATACGTAAAAAAAAAATGTAGATATATATATACATACATATATATATATGTATATATATATATATATATATATATTATATTATATATATATATATATATATATATATAAAATAAAATATATATATATATATATATATATATATATATATATATATATATATATATATATATATATATATATATGACTTGCAAAATACATAGTTTTGAAGTTACTGGGCAGGTTAGCTGCAGATATATATATAAAGGGGGCGTTAGCACAGAAACATCTCATCACAGGCGGTCTTACATTTGTATTTACAGGATTTTTTTTTTTTTTTTTTGAAAGATTATTATGAGATCCCTGCCCATCTCCCCGCCTCGTGCCCGGCGCTCCCCAGTCTCCAGGGAGATGGGAATGAGAGGGAGCAGCACGCAGACTCCTCTTGCGCATTGGAATGGGAGCCCGTCCCGCTCTCTCCCCCTGAAGGAGCTTCCCCCCTCAGCCGTGACCAATGGAACATAGAGTCTCCATTGTGGCTGAGACACTTTAATAATCGCCAGCGACAATATCCAACCTGTCGGTATCTTCAGGAGCCCAGCCCGGCCCGTTGGACGAGGGAGGGAGGCTCAGTAGTGGGAAGAGGAGGGGGCGAACGCTCGGCGCCAGACCTCCACCCCTAAAGATGTCCCCCCGATGAATAAATGAATAAAAAATAGAAATTACTTGGGTCAGGCTGTCTCTGAAATTGTGCGATTTATTCTCTGGAATTATGGTTTTCCTTCTTTATAAATTGCCGTGACAATATTCCCTGGGCTTCTGAACCATAGGAGACGGTTATCAGGCACCATCTGACCAACTGTATTAACTGAATCTTGATATAGTCATTAAGTTATCTAATGTAAAAAAAAAACTGCGGCTCAGGGGTAAGACCCGTCCTGACTGCCTCCTTGGTCATCCTTCCTCAAACACTAATCATTTGCTGTAATCTTTTCATAATAAATCCGCTCAGGCATTCAGTCTCAATAGATTTTTTTTTTTCACTTACTGGCTTGGTTATGTGGTGGGAGGTTTGCACGTCGGTAAATTATATAATGTACAGATAAGAGAGGTACGATTTAAGCAACTTTTTATTCTTTTACTTTCTTTCTTTTTAGTTTGTGCAGTTTTCCAATTAGTTGTAGCCTCCTGTGTTGTGGCAAAAAGAGAGAAAAAAACCAACCTTGCATCAAATTGGTTATATTTAAGCGAATTTGCAAAGTGCATAAGTCTGTCTGTGTCGTGCGTGTGCGTCCTCACCATCTTGCTCATTGCGCGCCACAACACTGTCCGATCGGAGCGCCAGACCTCAACTCGTGTTTCAGTTCCCTGTTGCGCCCCTTTCTCACCGGCAGGGTGTTCCGAGAGGAACAAATGGAAAAAATGGAAACTTGAGATGATCCTGGATTTAATATATCTATAATGAATGCGCGAGCCCAGGCAACCGCAAATATCATCGCCTTAAAAAAAATCTTTTAATGTTGACTTCAGGGCTTCCTTAACTTCCTAGTCCTAAATGTTACTTTATTCAGTTCCAAACGGAACTTTTATGTCATGTAAAGCGCAACAGATTTTTATTTATGTATTTATTTATTAGTTATTTATTTATTTATTTATATATATATATATATATATTTTTTTTTTTTTTCTTCTGGTGGTTTAGGCTACAACTGAATTTTGGATTGTGTTCACTGTTAATCATGATTACTTAAAATACAGCAAACTGTCCGTTTGCAGAGGTCAAAGTCTAACATTATTGGGCATTTTTAAAAAACTTTTTTTAAGCACCTGCACAAGAATTTAACTATATTTAACTTAATTAAAGTATTACCATTAAAAGTTAAACCATGGTCAATTCAAAGTAGATTTGCGAGATTATTTAATCAGTTAGACTTGGGCTGGATTTTGGAATTCCACTAATTTAATCAAACTTAAACACTAATTTACTTTGTATTCAACGACTATATAACTATAACAAAAACAGAAGGATAAAAATGTAAGTTTCTAATGCTGGATTTCTCAAAATATTAGGTTTTAAGAAGCACTCCAAAAATACGAACATGGGGGAAACGACCAGGAGGTTAAGAACCAACAATAGACGATAACAAGCAAACAGGATCGACACAAATAAGCACATTTCCAGTTGACTTGTTAATGTTACTGTTCATTACATTGAAGATAGATTCTTGTATGAATTTGGAGTGATAAAGTATTATATTAGAGGATATAGTTGACTTGTGCATAACTGAGTTACTGTACGCAAACTATTCTCTAAGCTTATTACTAACGTACCTTGGTTTATGTTACATGGGCAGCCATGCAGAGGCGGCCCTGGTCCATTTGGGCCCCCAGCAGCCCAACCCCCTCCATGAAGTTGTCCACCAGTATATTAACTTCCAAACATCTAGCTAAATAATCGCAAGTGCTTTCCTGCAGCTGAACACATGTAAATTTCACAAAAAAAACGAGCAGAAAACAGTAAAACAAATAGCAATTGCGTACCTTGGACATTGTAACATGATTCCATGATTTTCCATGATTCCATGATTTTTCCATGATTCCATGATTTTTCCATGATTCCATGATTTTTCAGTGTGGCATAGCACGAGGAAGTTGGTTTGTTTTTGTTTTATTTTTGTTCTTTAATAAATGTCCATAAGAATTTACCACAATGACTGAAAAATCTAATTTTATCAATTGGTTTAACTGATTTTCCAGAATGTGTTGGGTTTTCAAGCAGAGTATGTTTATGTGATTAAGCTGTTAAACTTAAATAATTATTTCTTGCCAATTAATTATTAAATATCTACCGAAATCAAATTGAAATTGATGCACCACTTTTATCCATGAAATCTGTTTGCTCTCGATTCTCAGTGCAGATAAAACAACATTCATCTGCGATCCAGACCCGTAGACTCGCTTACAGCATTCTGGCTCTGTATAATCACACTGCGCATCAAGTACCAATCGCTGGGTTCTTAACGAGGGAGGCAAATTGACCCTGTTGAACTTTTCTAGCTACCCCCTTTTTTTTCCCCTTCTGACAGCCCCACCTCCATGTCGGAGACGCAACACAGGCGCAGTGAGAGGTCAGGTGAGGATCCTGTTTCATCCACGCACGTCTCGCGCGGTGCACCCTCCTTACTAAGCCCCTCATCACTTGCACGTGAGTCCGGTGGGAGGTTCCCCTACAACCCCATTTGCGTCAAGCACTCCCTGAATCGTAATGTTATCATAAACAGTCCCACCTCAACGACCTATAATCACCTCTCAGGCTTTTTTTTTTTTTTTTCTACCGAGACATCTCATTGGACGTGAACACGCGACCAGCGCGAGGACGGGGGCTTCCAGACGCGTGCCGCTTTTTAAGCCGACGCAGCGCCTTGAGACACCAGAGAAGGAGTCCCGCACGCGACCCGAACGCCTCTTACACACACACAAACACACAAACTGTGCGCAATTGTGAATTCCAAGGAACATTTCCTAATACTGTTATAGGGGGGGGAGGGAAGTGTTCTTGTTATTTTGGAAATATGGATGTGTTGACGGTGGAAGAGTGGAGTAAAGGCGCGCGGGAGGTTGCAGCTCTGGGTGCGCTGCAACCGGAACGCGTCAGCGCCGGGGTGGTAGAGAGGGGAGGGACGCATCAACTCGAGGTGTCCCGCTACGACCCGGGACATACGCTCGTGGACGGCGGCAGTGACCCACGCGTCTGGCTCACCGACGCTGCTGGCACCTGCGCGGCACACGCCACACCACCCGACTACCTGCGACACTCGCCCTGTCCGAGCACCGGCTCCTACCAGGGTGAGAGACCTCATTACACTTCAATACATCAGCTAGGAGCTATTAATGTCATTGATTAGGTAGCCTATTGATACTTCTTTTTTTATTATTTTTTTTTTATTAGAGTTTTAGATGTTTAACACATTTAAATGTTGATATGAGACTTTTGACTAGTAAAAGTAAGAACACGCGAAATAAATCATTTATTTTCATTTGTTTTATTAGTTGTTGTTTTTTTTAACTTTGTCATAAGAGGGAATTCAACTATTGTCATTTGTTAATTAGTTATTTTCGCTCTCTTTCAGAGAGTTGTTCCCCCGGGTCCTCGGGCCATCCCAGCCCTCCCATTCACAGAAGACCTGCCAAGAGTCCCTCCTCTTCCTCGCTCAAAGTCAGGGACCTGTGCCGCCTCAAAGGCACCATCACGGGGCCCGAAGAAGAGGCCCCCCTGCGGCAGAGGGCGCAGTCCAGCAAGCCCGTCAGCGGCGTCCAGCGGCAGAGGCGGGTGGCCGCCAATGCACGTGAGAGGAGGCGCATGCACGGGCTGAACCACGCGTTCGACGAACTGCGCAGCGTCATCCCGGCGTTCGATAACGACAAGAAACTCTCCAAGTACGAAACTCTGCAGATGGCGCAGATTTACATCAACGCCCTGGCCGAGTTGCTGCAAGGTCCGGTGTCCAGCAGCAATGAAAACTCCGACGGTTCACCAAAGCGTGACATTTTGCTGTCACCCGCAGATGGTTTCGAAGGGGCAAAAGAAAGGGCTGCCCAGTCGCCGTCACTTACCTGCAGGACAGCGGTGGCTCTGCCCCTCTCTGGTGATGCCATACCCGTTCACATCAACGGGATGCCATTCCGCTCCTCGTTCCAAGAGAACTCATTCACCGGCAGAGTTGACGAAGCGATGTGCTCCCCTTCTTCCTCGTCGTCACTTGTCGGGAACGGGAGGAAAGAATCCCCACGAAGCGACGGGGAGTTTTCCCCGCGCTCCCACTTCAGTGACTCGGATGAAATAGCAATGGAGCTCCAGTCAAGTGAAGAAGATGATCTGTCGGAAATCAAGCTGCCCAGCCACCGTCATCCCACCGTGTCATTCTAAATAGCTTTTGAATAAAAATAAAACAAAAAAAGACTAAATAAAAATAGTTCACTGCAACAGAATTGACCAAATTTCATAAAACCGTGTCAATCGTACCTACAGCCTTGTAACTTCAGAGGGAAAATATTTCTCCTTTGTTTTTTATTTCGCAATGAAAGACTTGTTTCCTGTTTCTGCAATAACTGTTGTTACTTTGTTAGAAAGGCCTGATTCGGTTCTGCCAACACACACACGCACGCCCACACAAATACACATTATATATATGTGTGTATATATATATATATATATGTATATATATATATGTATATATATATATATATATATATATATATATATATATATATATATATATATATATATATATATATTCCAGCTATTTCAAATTTCCATAAAGACGTGGGTGGACGACCCCTCTGCCATGTCGCGCTCAGCACCGCCATGGGCATTTCCCACGTCCATCTGACCAAAACTCTGTCTTCCACAAAAACAGGGCTTTATTGACTGTTTGTTTCGTTCGTTTTGCTTACGTGAGATTTATATGTAGAAATTATTTGAAATTGTTCTTGATTTTTTTTTTTTGTTTTTTTTTTTGTTTTTCATTTGAAAATTCGTTTGTATTATGTATTTTATTTTTGCAACTTCTAAAGTTTAGAACATGCACTTTAAATATTCGGGCCAGAGGCTAAAGAGTCGTCAGTACAGCGATGTTTTGGTTCCCCTAAACTTCACAGAAAACAGTTTGTGTTTTGTTAGCTAGTGTAGTACTGCCAACCTCCTACAGATGTAACCCAATTAATGTAGCCATCATCGCTGCCTTTTGGAAGATTTTCTCTTTTTTTTATCTACGGAAGAAATTTGTTTGACTTTGTTTCTTTCACTGGCTGAGATTAAATGATGCTTATAATGTAGCCTATTTATTGCTTACATGTTTCTTACTTTTGCTTTTTGTAGCTCCGTATAGTTTAAGTTGATGAGGGGAAAAAATAACACAGTCGTTTTGCCATTCTTTGTTATTTTCATTGGACTATGAAAATAAAGAATATAAACAAAAATTAACTTGTCTTTAAATCATCTGTTCACAATTTACCCATAGAAAATTTGAGCTGTAACAAATGCAAAAAAGGTTTCTATTATTATTATTATTATTATTATTATTATTATTATTATTATTATTATATTATTATTATTATTGTGTATAATACAAATATTTTTGAGCATCTTAACGCCAACTGCTGATTACCAGTTAAGTTTTGTTTTTTTTCTGTACAACGGGACCTATGATACATATAATGAAACTGGCGTGCAAATAATTATAAATCGAACTAAATGCTTTCTAACTTTTCACTCTTTGTTTCGTGATACTAATGAGGCTTTAACTTAAATATATACACTCTTAAATGACTTTTAAAGACATTTTTCACTTTTGTATGTTTGTGGTTTTGTCTGTTACTTGTTCTTTTTTGTGTTTTTTGTTTGTTTTGTTTTTAACTCTTGGGGGAAAAAAAGTTACCCTCTTTTCTTCTCTGAACTGATGCCTTCTCCTCCATTCGGTACATACCAGATTTGTTAATGGTGGAGCGTGCATTAATTTCAGCCTATTGTCGGTTGGCTCGTGGGCTGAGGTGTTGGATGGCCTCAGTGGAGCACGCGCTGTCAGCTGGTGAGCGCTCGCGGGTCCCCACTGTGTCCCCGAGGACCTGACTCGAGAGAGAGAACACACTTTTCCTAACTAAAGAAAAGACTCCGCACGCACGCGCGCGCGCAGGCACGTCCCATGGCCTCTGTTTATTTCCATCCCCATTATATTCGCGGTCTATCTTCATTTGACTCGGAGACTGGCTCATGACAGCAAGTCCATGCTGCTTTGAAACAGAAATGGTTGTTTTATTATTTCCTTATCATGCGCAACGCAAAAATGTAGCGATGCATGGAGCGGAAAAAGTAAAACACTACAAAATTATTTATGACAACCTGTTTGCTGCCTGACGAAATGCCCTGTCCCACACCCACTATCTTCAGCCAATCCCAGCTCGCGCCCTTATGCTCGCTTCTCCAGAATAGCTGATAAAATAATAATGCTGCGTTTAATTATTAACATAATTAATGGAGAGTAGAGAGTATCTCGGTATAATCGCACAGGCAGCGGCAGCGAGTTCGTTCCGCGGTGAAACGATATCAAGTTTCCGTAAACATTCACCGTGGAAACACACTTTTGGACATGCGATAATTGCGCATTCTGCACACACACACCTCCACACACACGCATACACACACCCCCATACACCCCTACACACGCACCCCCACACACACACACACAAAAACAACTAGTGAACGTTTTGTAGATCGATAATTTAGGTTGTTATTTTCTATTTTTTGATGGTTGATAAATGTGAATTTCTTTTGGCAAACCGAGCCTTTGTGGTTTGTACTTTGAGAATAGTTTGAACAGGTTCAGTGCAAAAACCATGAGGCACAACTTCAAAATAAGCATTCATCTTTACCCGTGAAGCTGCATGCGCCTGCGAGATCGTCATTAGCCTATGATTTTCATTAAAAAAAATAAGTTTAAACTTTCTTTAGATAGTTGTCACGCCGCTTTGCCTTAAAATATAAGGAGTTAGGATAAGTCGTGTGTCTTCAACAGGTGGGATGCTGAGCAGGTTAAGGTTTCACTGCATGCCCATTAATTATTTACACTTAGACGTTATGAAAAATACTAACAACATCGTGGTGGAGAGGGGAGAACCTGAGACGCACTGACACGTGTTGATACTGTTTGGAAGAAGATAACTGAAAGAAAAACTTTGGTGTCACGTTGAACACCAAACATGTCCACCTTCTCAGTCTGTTTGTGTTACCCCCCCCCCCCCCTGCTTTTCTACCAAAAACGAGCCTTTAAAATATTTACATTTCAAGTTTAAATAAATTTTTTACAATTGGATTCCAGCAAAAAATTAATCATTGGCAACTTTAGTTATTTAATTTACAAAGAAAAGCTTTATTCAGATTCATTAAAAACAGAGTGGTGCAAATTAAGTGCTTTCCTTTTTGAAGATTATGGCTTAAAGCCAATGAAAATTCACATGGACTTCAATTTCAAAATGAGAATATTGCACAATTAGAAAGGAATACAGTAATATCCTGTTATAGCCTACAGAGTCATGAGAAATCTCTGTTGATTTGATAGTTGTCAAGCCAACACTAACTGACATTATCCATAAATGCCACAAAAGGTTAAGGGTAAACAAAAGTTGTCACTTCTGTACCAAAATATAATGGCAAGTCAATTGGAAGGAAAATGTTCTGAAGAATCTTTGTACAAGCATCTAGAGTAAAAGCAGACCATGAGAAGATTTTGAAGCAAAGGACATGCTTACAGGAGATTTAAACGATGTGAACTAGCTGGTATCAGAGTTTCACCAATTCTGATGATTTAGGCAATCACTAAAAGTTACAGGGATTAAATTGTTTGGACGTGAATCACTTTTTTCAGTGGAAAGTTCAGAGTTAGTCCATTAAGTGGTTAGTTCAACATGTTTGAAGCTGTTGCAGTCACTCTCATTTCCATAATCATATTCGGAAAGCATGCATTCCTCTGCTTCCATTTTAATAAAAAGACAGACACTTGCATTTTGTATGAGTGAGATTATGTGCTGTCCAAAAAGGTCTCTCCAGGGACCTTGAACAAAAGGCAGAACTGGGCCATAGTTTCCATCTGCTGTCCCAGAGAGAGGGAGAGGGTGGTGAATGAGGATATCATGGGCAGAAAGAGAGGCAGAATAATAAGTGTATCCCTGGAAAGAAACAATAAAAAAGAGCTGAGACAAAAGCAACTTGGGACATAGTGGGTTGTTACAGGCTGTAAGAATTAGTAAGAAATTGATAATGTTCAGATTAGTTAATTTCCTTTCAAGCGAACCAACCGCAACATAGCCGCCCCCTTGTTAAGTGTTATCCTGAAATTAGCCTCCAGGCCTCTCTTCTCATTAGCCAACGCAGCCCTGTGTTATCATGTAGTGTAGCATAACCTCGACTGGTCACACAAACAAACATTCAATGTTGCTCTGATGTAATGAGCACCTGTTGCATTGCATGCTTCAACTAGGTCCTCTTATTAATTGTTAATGAGTTTCACTGTAAGTCCTGCAAAAGCTAAATAAACACTAGTTGTCCAAACAGAAAAGAAAAACAGTCATGTGAGCACTTGTAAACAATAAAAGCCAAATGTGTATTGTGGTTCAATGAAAACATATTCCGGTGTTGTTTAAGTTTAGCTTGTGACAGCATATGATCAACCTTCTTTTTTAATAATCTACATATTGATAAATCATAAACATTGATGTGATACACTTTAAAAAAAAATCACTGAATTGTATTGTATCAGTTACATTTAGCAAAAGTGCTGCTTACAATGCACTTAAAACCAAGAAATATTTTCATATGATATTGCCTGTACTGCTACAGTCCATAGATAAATATTTTAGATGAGTATAAACACAAAGAAATAAGTACAACACATGTTTTGTTCAGGCCAACCTGCTCAATTAAAAACCCATTTTTCTTCAAAAACTATTTTAATGTACATTTTGATAAGTGTATCTCAGTGATATTATATTCTGTTTTGGATGAGGTGATCAGGATGGAACCTGAGATGACCTTGGCCTAAAATTAAAGTACACAGCAGGGTAGTCTTGCCAGAGCTCACTCACTGATGAGCATACATTTCCCAATAACTGTGCAATGCTCAAGTAAATTAAGCAATTTCCAATCTTACAGGTTAATGTTTACCAAAAGAAAGTATGGTTTATGACTAAACAACATAACAGATGCAAAACCTTGAATGATAAGCTGCCTCTTAAAGTTTCAGACCCCTTAAAAATATTATCACACTTTGTGAAATTATAACTATACACTTCAATAAGATTTATTGGAATTTATGTGAAAGATTAACAAAAAAAAAGTAGTTTAATGTCTATAAAGATTTAAAAATCAAAAATTTAAAAAAAGTGTTAAATGCCTCTTGGTTCAGCATGCTTGTCTTGTAACAAGAAATCCAATTCAGCCAATCACTTTTAGAAGTCACTGAATTAGTAAATACGAAGTGGGCTGAATTCATGTAGTACCTTTGCAGTCATGCTAGCCACCCATAATGCTTTACGCTATTGCTAGATTTACCCATTTGCCTTCCCTAACATGCACACATTCATTCACCGACATGCAGATCAGTAAAAAAACGTTGCATTAAATTGCGAAGCGCACAGCTCAGTTGCAATAATCTGTTGACAGGACACATAGTAGTAGTATACTCTGGCCTTTATTGAAGACTAAAAGGGAGAAAGCTAAAGTTGTATTCCTCTACAGTGAAATCCTGTTGGGACAAAGCAAACATGTCAAAGCAAAGAAAATATTTTCAGATTCTGAAATGAGATCAATGTTAACTTTTTGGCCTAAGTGGAAAATGCTATACGTGCTGCAAGATGAACATTGTAACCTTAAATATATTATCCCCACACATTGAAACATGATGGTGTCAACATCATGCCTTAAGAATGCTTTGGTTCAAGGCGCATAAGCAAGTTGAGTAAGGTTAATGGGAATATGAATGGATCAAAATACTGGACTACAATACCAAATAAAACCTGTTAAAGACTCCAAAAGACTTGAGACTGGGATAGTGGTTCACTTCCCAACAGGACAACAACCCTACACATACAGGCAGAGCTACAATGAAATGGTTTACATCAATGCATGTTTACATTCTAGATTAGATTCTCAAAGAACAGACCAACACTCAATGGCTATGAATATTTTTGAAAGGTAGATTTATCTAAACTGCAAAATAAAGATATTATATTAATTTTCTTACCTGGAAGTCCATTCATCTATTATCTAACATGCTGGTCCTTGCAGATTTATGGGGGTGCTGGTACCTTTCTCCATCAGTCAATGGGCGAGAGGTAGGATCCACCTTGGACCGGTCAGGAAATCCATCGCAGGACAACGCAGAGACAGACAGGACAAGCAACCATGCCCCCCCCCCCCCCACACACACACACACACTCATCCCTAATGAGAATGAACAAAGACCAGTTAACTTAACAGTCACGTTTTTGGACTGTGGGGGTAACCTGGAATACCCAGGGAGAACCCATACATGCACATGGAGAACATGCAAACTCTTAAGAAGGCATTATTGAAAAATCAATTAAGAACTGTCTAAAAACAGTACAAAGGCAATTCAACATGTAGGAAATTATCTTTTAATTAATACTGAAAAATAACCATTCCTCTGTAATCATTCAAATACTGAGAAAATATTGCACAGGCACAAACCTTATTCTTTTATTCTTAAAAGACTTCCATTGCCAAGAGTTTTACATCATCATAAAATACGTGTTAAACTATTTTGATGAAACACATCCTGCGATCAAAGTGACACACTGCCCATCCCTTTGCATCTCCATCTACACATAAACACACCGACAGAGTTGCACAAAGAATATACACTGTAACAAGGAAGAAGATCATTTATCTGTGGAGTCCGCTTCCTGAAAGACATCTATGGGTGAAGCAGGGTCTCCCAGGGCTTTGTTCTGGGCAGGGTTCAGCTCTTTGTGTCCACCACCTTCAAAGCAAATGTACATGAACACGAACATGAGGCTTCTTGGGTAACCATCCTATTGAAGGGCAGCACAATAGTGCTACCAATTATCCACAGTGCTCATTGCTCCTGTGGAATCAGTTACATGGCTTTTTGTGGGTTTCTGTTTGAGTGTGTGTGTGTGTGAAAAAGAAGTGTGTATAGCGGATTTGCATGTTTTACAATGTAAAGTTTTGATGCGTGTGCAGGTAGCTTTTCGCATGTGTGATTCTGCTTTAATTGGTTGCATTTATTTGAAGCGTGTGTGTTTATGTGTTTAAAATAATGTGTCACAGATATGTTTTAAAACATTTCCTGAATTATTTTGTAACATATGATGTAATACTGTCCCACCAACTGTTTTAAACATCTTGTAATTTTATCCATCTTCTCTATTTTCAAATGCTCAACCTGTAGATTGATTTGCCATTTCATGCTTGTTTATCTTTTTCTTTTAGTTTCATCACATTTTCTTACATTGCCCAGAATAGAAAAGCACATCAGAGGCTTGTATTAGGGCAGGAAACAATTAATCTGCAAGAATTTGACACCCTTTGACACATTATGACTTCCCTCGGGCTCATATTGCAGAGAACTTGCAGACGAGTCAGTCATTCAGAGCAAAGATGTTCGCTCATAAGCCATGCACACATAAAAGCATCGGAAGCATCAGAAGTGATTTTGCTCTGAGTGATTTGCTAAAAAAAAAAACAAATCGCTCAGAGCAAAATTACTTCCGATACATATATGCTTCCATATCTATAAGTTAAAGTGTGAGACATTTTGGAGGAAATGAGAGGGGGGAAGCTGTCATATATTTTTTTAGTGAATTTATGAGCAGGCATGTTCTCAGACACATGGTTGTTTGTTTGCTGCTCTCCACTACTCAAAAATAAACTCGTTCACTTGATACCGGTCATTGTCTGCACTTGTAACCTAGGCTGCTTCCAGAATCATGTGTACAGTAACAACTAGTGGTTGTGGAAGAATACAAAGCCATGCATCACTAACTGTTGAGTAACCAGTGTCAAGTTACTTCCCTCAACCTGTAACCAAACTGGTTTGGGTAAAAGAAGTAAATTACTGCTATATAATGAACATTTACAAAAAACAAAAATATATTTTTTTGGTTAGCTATTTGTAATGGTGTGGAAAACAAGACACATTCTGGGATAACTCTGTGAATTAATTCAACGTAGCACAACACATATGTACGAACTGAACGAGCAGAATGCTGTTATACTTTCAACAGTATGATCTCTTGCTCTTCCTGCTGTTTCTCATTTTCTTCTTGTCAGCGGCTCCACCTAACGGAGTGGAGTGGTATAACACAATACTTAATTGGTCACTAAGAAGTATGACACTCAGGTTCCAAAGGTATAATGAATCAAGATCATGACCATTTTGTCAATAGGGACTTGAGTGTTGGATTTTACTTGAAGTAAGTTGATGAGATTGTATGAGAAATAATGCAGAACCATATATTAGCTGCCTGTCAACAACTGAAAACAAAAACAAAGAGCTTGTTTAAGATTATTAAAGACATTAATGAAAAGGACACCTCTCAAAATATAATGAAGCAGTATAAATTTTGAAAAATTAATCATCTTTTTTGTTTACATCTTATTCAAAATGTAGCTTTTATAAATGATGGATGCATTTCCAAAAAAACATGATAGAAAATGAATTATTGGCATTGCATCAACCTAACTACTGTAATAACAGCTGTTTGCATGTTTCTACCAGCATTTTCATAATTTATCTTTGGGAGATGAGCAATTTAATTTAATCCAATTTAGCCTTTGCAATTAAACTGGATTGTTTGGTCATTTGACTCCAACTCTTTGAAGTTAGAGTTGGAAAGCTTCTTGGCCATCACCTTAATCTTTAGACTGTTCTGTAGATTCTCTTTCAGACCACACCAAAACTTGAAAATTGAGAATAAGACTAACTGTGCAGAGCTAAATGTGACAGAAAATTTACTTTCATTTACTTAATTTCTTATTCAACATAAGTCTTGCAGCACATACAGAGAAATGGCCACTTTTCAAAATGGCTCCCAGCCATTTTAAGGAAGTCCATCTACAACACCAATTTACAAAACTAACCTCAGTTTCACAGAAGTTGTATGAAAGATTTTTTTTTAAAAATGAAACGAGAAATGAGTACCAGCAACTGATATCTGCAGTCACTATTATAAATATGCAGTTAACATGAAGAGGTGGTTATGGTTAACTGCATCTCTGCTTTCCTCTCTGATCCCCTCTCTTGTCCTTCCTGGGCCCATTGTACAGTTGCCCTCACAGCTCTCCTTTCATCTACTTGCCCTACTCAGGTGAAGGATACAGTATATTGAGGGAGATTTTGCTTGTATTTGATTCCGCTTCTTTTCAGAAAGGCTGAAAGCCTGGCCTTCGTATTGCGCTACGCCCCCCTCCCTCTACCGCTCCTGTCCAGTTCCCAGGGGACCCCCACTCTCTCCTGGGCTGGCCTGGGTGGAGCGGCCTCCGAGTGGGGCAAGTAGGGAACAGACAAGGGTATCGCTTACAGCCTCCCTCCTGCACTCACTCAGAACAGAGAGCACAGACACCAGTGGAGCACCAACTCATCTCACCTGTCTGGATCTCTTAAGTGACACATACTTTTGGTCATGTTCACGTACACGCCCACATCTGTTTCCTGAACTTCCTTATTAGACGTAGTCTTTTTATGATCCTCGTCATCCATTTCTTCACTGGTCCATTCATTTAGCTGCAGACTTGACAAAAAGGCAAATCACAATGGAGCTGTGGAAAGCCTTTCTGGGCACTGAAGAGCAAACAATTGAGAGATGGTGACTAAGACTGACACACAAGTTTGTAGAAAAAAGACATAAATAGGAACAAGAACTTGATTCAGTGACACATGACAGCTGAATAAAATTACATACACCCACCTGTCCACACACATACACACAAGTTTGTATTTCTACCCATATTAGGACTTTGTATTAAATTCCATTCATTTTAGAAACTGCATTTATATATATTAAAAAAACAGCACTTATTCTTATAGAGACTTTAGCCTATTCCCTATAAGCTGTACTCGCACTGTAAAAAAGTCACTGAAATTACTTCACGTACCATATAGATCCAGTTCATATTCAGAAAAAAATATATATAAAAAAAACATATATATACATATATATAAAAAACATATATATGCATATATATATATATATAATATAATATATATATATATATATATATATATATATATATATATATATAATCAAACATATATAATTTATATATATATTTATATATATATAATTTATTCCCACATGAAAGTATGGATAAAGGTTAATTGCACCATAACATAGTGATGTATCCATCAATGTGTTGTTTTCTTCATTGGTCCTTTTTTCCACAATGGCCCGTCCACATCCTCTTTCTGTCGTAGGAGGTGGGCTCTCCTGTGGAGATCAGTGACGCCTCAATGACCACATCAATCAATCATTCTCTCTTGGACTACTCTCCCACTTCCCTTTGTCTCTCTCTGTATGTATCAGTCTCCATATCTCTGTGTCTCACCTACATAACTTTAATATCTGTCCCATTGCTCTTTCCCACACTGACATGAGAGCCACTTATCATAAAAACAAATAGTTGTTTCGTAGTTGTTGAACAACAATTCATCAATGAGGCCCCTCTTGGAAGAATTCTATAGCCAAAGAGTTGAGACACAAACAGTGTCTTCCAAAAGAGTTTATGGCTGTTGAACTTTTTGTTACATTACAGTGACAAACTTCTCTGTTTATTGAAAGTACAATACATTACAGTGCAATAAAAAACAAAACAATTAGGTATTCATATGGGTGATTATGGCAGAAAGTTGAGAACTTGAGAACTCAATCCAGCGTTCTTCTGTCAGATGTTGTTGTACTCCTGGGACAGGCACTTAAATCCAAGGTTCCTGTCTGCATATCAGTGTAGAAATGCTCTTGTGTAAAGTGCATTAAGAAGTCAGTATGACAAGAAAAGCACTCTATGTTTTTATTACATTCATCATATGTAATCATTGGAAGGGTATGTATCTTCCAGCAGTGCGAATTGATAAACTTAAATTTCATCAATTCGCCTTTGCAAAGTAGCTAAAGTTAAGTCAGGTAAAACAATCATCTGCAAACAGCTGTTTTAAGAACTTGCCAAATAAATTCACTTTAATGTAGGTCTGGATTTGGACTGGGCTTTTCTAACACATGACGGTGCTAGAAAATCCATTGTATTTCTATCTGTATGTTTAGGATTGCTGTCCGGTTGGATGATGACTCTCCACCACAGTCTCTTGTTGCCTCCTAACAGTTTTTCCTCCAGTATTGCTCTGTTTAATGCCATCCATCTTCTGATCAGTTCTGATCAACTTCTGTGCCTGATGAAGAAAGGCGACCCCGAGCTATCAATGTGTTTTAAAGTGGGTGTAGTGTAGTCAGGATAATGTGCAATGTTAGTTTTTCATCACATTTTGTTTTGCATTTTGTTCTTTTCTTTTCTTATCTGACCACAGCATCTTCTTTCATGTTTTCAATGCACCTTACATAGCTTATGGCAAACTGTCAACAGGATTACTTATAGCCACAAAGGTCTTTGCAGAACAGCTGCTTTTATACTGAGATTGCATTGCATGTAATTTGGGTCTATTCAATAACGGGGGTGACTCCTGAAAGAAATTGGTTGTACTAGAAATTGTTTAGGAATAATAGAGTAAAGGAGGCTGAATCTAAATGCATACCAAACTTTTTAGACTTTTATTTGTAAAAATAAATAAATAAATATATTTATTTATATTCCTTATATTCCTTTCTTTTCACTTCACCATTATTCTTTACTTGGGTTTGGTTGATCACTAAAAAAAAACATACAAGTTTGTTGGAAAATAATACTTTCATGAAGTAATTTAAACATTGCCTTGCGTAATTCTTTAAAGAATTCTTGGGCGTGCTTCTGGAATATATGCATCCACATCTAATTTCTCAATTCTTAGTACAAATTTAGATATATTTTTACATAAAATACTAAACAAATTACTACATGCTACCCAAATGTATTGATACTAGTTGCATTAAACTGATCTTCACAATAAGGTCAATTTCTATAGAAGTAAGGTGACAAACCAGTTTGGTCGAATCTGCACTCCTTCTACTGCAAAGGTTTTTGTCTGCACATTGCCCTCATGGGAGGTCACACAGTGACACAAAGTGCAGGCCACATGTGACATGTGGGGTATGGTAATGATATGTGGCTTTCAGTGCCCATGCAAAATCCAAAGATCACTGAGGACACTCATACTGTCAAATTTCAACTTTTGTTTCAGAAGTTACTGAGGTTGTGTTTGGGTTTTTAAAGTTTGGGTTTTCTAAATCTATTTTTTTTTTAAATCTTGGATAAGCCTGATGACTTCTTAAACTGTCCATTCATTAGCTAAAAGAACTCCAATATTAGATTAGTTTTTTTTTTCTTTAGCTAATTTCTTATAAAAGGTGTTTTTGCTCTCAAATTCCAGTCTACAAATGTATCCAAAATACATACAAATGAATTTTTATCAAATAAAAAGAGCAATGATAATTTTTATTGTTTTTGGCTGCAGTTTGGATATGAAATATATTTCTTCGTTAAGATTAAAGAAAATAATTTTTTTGTTGTTTGTCATGCCCACAGTTGTACACATTACTTTAATCTCTTCTCCATTTTTAAAAAAAAATATTTTTCTGCAGTCCTCTTATCACTCCTGTCTGTCTACTCCTGTCTGTCTGCTTCCGAGTTTGCCTTTCTGCCACTGAGTCTGCGTGTCTGCCATCTGAGAGGTCAGTTCTAAATGGGCTTAGGTGCAAACAATGCTTTTGGTACGAAAGACAGGGACAGTCAGTACTCCTCCTCCATCTGTACTTTTTACCTTCTTCACTTTTGCCCTCATTTGCATCTTTGGGCTTTGTTTTTGCATCCTTTCTCTACTACTCTCCTTCAGTTCTTTTTGGCCTCCTACCACCTTTTTCTCTGTCTCCCAACTTCCATTGTCATGTCTGTTTTTCCTTTGCCTTGTTTTCCTCCGCGCCCCATCAGTCTCCATCAGGAGGAACCTAATAGGAAATCAAAGATTCTGGTGGAAGAATGGAGCGGGGCTCAGCATTACTGTCCCCTGGGTCCTCTGCTGAAAGAGGAGGGCAGAAAAGACTCTATGCTGGCACTGTGGAGGGGAAGGTTAATGCAGCAGATAGTCTTTCCTTGCTCTTTTTTCATCTCTTTACTCTTTTCCCCTCAGACACGCTCTTTCTCTTTTCTGACTCTTTTCTTGCTGTCGTTCGTTTGCTTTAAAACACGTCTCCTTCACTAGTTTTTTAGTTGGTAAAAGAGGCAATTGCAAAGCGGGGAGTGAGGCTTCATTTGCAGCCCACTGCTGCACCGCCTGTCCTTTGGGATGTGGTGAATGGCTGTGGAGTGGATGGTGCGCGTGTGTGAGCCACCCTCGGCCCAGCACAGAACGCACCCTTGCCCTTGAAAGCACACAGCCAATGGGAAGCAATTGACTGTATTGCCCTGTGAACTCAGGTACGACTGCCTTTTCAAGCATGTCAAAATTTAGTTAGTAAGGTTGAATATACTTTTCCCTGCACTTGGCATATTTTATAATTACTTACATTTTTACATAATAAACCTTTTTTTATTTCTTTTTTTTTTATAAAAGCCATTGATGTCTCACAATTTTGTCAGCATAACAAAACAAATCAGTATGTTAGCTTTTTTTTTTGTCTGCGAGTTGATCTCTGACCATTCCAGTCTCCATGTGAAACATCGCAGCTTCTAAATATTTGTGTGTGTCCTCACTGTTGCAGTCCTACGTAAAATGCAACCAATACAAATATTAGGTATTTTAAAAATTATTTTCACACCAAGAATTTCAGTGAAATTGCCACATTCTCAGCAATTACATTGCATTTTGGGAGATTTCTGAGCTTATGTACTTGAAACTATACCAGAGTGGAATAAAACAGAGAAAAAAAGAGCAATGTTCTTGTCTTAAATCAAATAATTGTTGGACTTACTGCTATTCCTAAGTTTTACATGAACTAAAAGGACATTGTTTTCTGCACTTAATGCTTGAAGATTTACATTGTAGGAGTTTAAACAGTAAATCTATAAATGACTGTTTCTTGATTGTGCTGCAAAATTATTTTACATTTGGTTGCTGTAGATTGCTTGGAAAGTTATGGGATAATTTCTTCTATTGTTGTGAGTTGCTATTGTTTAAAAAAAAAAAAAAACAATAATTGTACAACTACTGCAGAACAATTTACCATCGGACTAAAAAGACCCTTTGATCACAACCAAGTTGGAAAAATAAATTATTAATTGTAAAAACTAGGCATTAAGCTGAAGAAAGGCACATTGGAGCAATGTGTAAATACAAAACTGAGTATCCCTGCTCTGATGGCGTTTTGTAGAACTTTAAAGTGGACCCACATGTACTTGAGATTCAGTGTTTGCTGATATTTCTTTGGAACTTAATTTCAAATGATTCTAGGAAAACCTGCATATTCATATATTTTGGGGGGTTTTTTTCAAAAGAAAATGCATATTGGTAAGCTAAAATAACTAGGTGTGATGCTACTATTGGTTCTCGAGTTGAAGAGTAGCTCTATTTTTCTTAGCACTGATTGGCTGAACTCCCAAGAGCAGAAAGCAGAGACCTGTATTAATTAGTTTCAGAGGTATCAGAGGTAGTGCTAAGATGATTTGCATTGTGCACATAAATACATATCAAGATATATTTGGAGTTTGAACTACTAAAATAGGCAGATCTATACATGTTTGAAAATTGCAGTAGAAGATTGCAGATTTTAGCTGTCCGCTGGGAGCTGCGTTCCCTAACCTGTGCAAATATTGGGGTCCATTGTAATATAATTGTAGAAAAATACATGCTTTAAAGGATAGCTTCACTAAACAAAGTTCAGTAAAAAACAAAACAAAACAAAAAACAATCATTTGACTAAAACTATGTTGTTGTTTTTTTGTTTCTAATCATATGTTTGGATGACTTTTCACTGTGCGGATATTTGTGCATCAGTAATAAGCTTTGTCAACAGAATGGCAGAAAAGGCCATACAAAAGTCATAGCAATGTGTAATCCTATGTTAGTTTTTCAGTGCAAGTCTGCTCAAATGTAAATAATTCATATCCTGATATTGGTTGTAAAAGCTTAAGCAGCGTAAATTTCTTTCTGCACAAGGATGTTCAAGGAAGGGAGGCCAATATGTGCTCACACATGCTGAAAAGACGAGCACAAAAAGGAATATTTCATAAACAGCAAAACTGTCATGAGAGGCCACATATGAAAGAAACTTCATTTTCATGTCCAACAATTTCCTTTGCTATATCTCGTTTTCAACTTGCGACTGTGCACCACCCACCTGCCCTCTGTACTCCCCCACAGTAGAGTTCAGATTCTTGGAAGGTGTTGGATGTCTACAGTGTCACAACTAAACAAAACCATTTGAAAACAAAGTGGGCTCATGAATGTGCCGGCGCAATCCGACCCCTCTCCCTTTGTGGCTGTAGAGAAAAACGGCCTCTCAGAATCAAGGGGATGGAGGGTGAGCGAGGGGAGGCACACCATTTCAATCCACAGGTTACCCCCTATCCACCCACTCAGACCCACTTTTACCACGTCCTCCCCACCCCACATACACCCACACTTTTAAGTGCACCCTTCAAAGGTGAACATGCTTTCTGAAACAGAGCAGCCAGTGTTACAGTGCCTCCAAGAACAGGATACTCCTTCCTTTTCCTCTCTTATTCTTTGCTACTTTTTAATCTTACCTTTTTTGTGCCTGCATAAGATTATAAGCTTGTTTAAAATTTCTTGTAACTATCTGAATGCAAATTAACAAGGATATAGTTACAAATGGAAAACATACTGTTTAGGCTTAAAAGTCATAACTGGCTATCATTGTTTAAATTACTTTTGGACTGGAGCAGTTGAAAATGCTGAACAAATACTTCACCTTAGATGCTTAACAATATTTTTTTTCTCTAATTTATTTGGAACAGACATTTGGAACACTGGTTTATGCAATCCAGTGACTGCATAAACTGGAACCAGGTGATGCAGCTATTTATCACAAAACAAAAAAAGAGATGCTTACATATTTAGAGATATGTTTTCTATCTAACTCACAGCAAAAGTTGTCTGACAGTATAAGTTATGCTGAAATTCGTGCACAGAATGACTGGCAGTGTAGTGGTATTATAATTTCAAAATCTTAGACAAAAGCATTAGTGTGTCAACTTTATATATGTATTTTGACTTCATTCCTATCTGTCATGTGTTTATGAGCTTTAAATGTTTTCATATCGATGTGTAGGAAAGTAGGCTATTTTGCATCCTTGAAATAAATTATTGGATACGACCTTTCATCATTAAGTTTTTAGCTGAACTGTAAACTCTGACATTTTATTTCTCATTAGCAAAACCTTATCTCATACTATTTCCTTATTTTCATTTTTTGCACAATGCCCAAGTATGCAAGGCGTCTGTCTTGTCACTTCTTCTGGTTATGGGAAAGTAAAACCCTCCGTTTGGGTGCGCATATGTCAGCGTGATGAACTGTCTGTCAATCGTGGTCTGAGTTAATTATTTTGTCGCCCCGCTGGGTGTTAGTGTGTGTCAAGAACTCTGACCTAGAGAGAGCTGGAGATGGGAAACACACACTGAAGCACACATCCACACATTCCTTCCCCAGAGAGTGAAGCGGTCCAATCAGGATCGTCTATTGGCCACCTGACTTCAACAACTCCTATAAGCAGAGTGGAGCAGTGTTATGTCTGTATTTGTGTTCACGGTCTTTCATTAATAATTAAACAAGATCGTAAGGTTTCACAAAATATTTTGATAAACTTATTGATAGATATGTTTATTAAAATTATTTACTCTATAACTTGACATGTTCTTACTCAATATGTGCCATCAATTCTACATCATTTCAAATGAATCATAGTTATTTGGCTTTGAGAGAAGCTGATTTATTATTGTCACTAGAAAAGATTGTGTTTGAGTTGAGCATTTTGTGGAACAGTATGTAGAAAGATAAGATGTTGGAGATGATTGGTTGAGATAAAAATAAGGATGAACAAGTGCTGGAGTAATGACGCAATGCACAGCTTTTGAAATGGTTGTCTCTATCAGACCAGTGACAACACAAAGTATAAATTATCACTTTTAAACTCATTGCCACAGCTGAAAGGCTTGTTAACTCCACAGAAATGCTTGAATCTGTTTAAATATTTAAATCATAATCCTAATTTAAAAGTAGTTTTTGTAATGCCAGAGTTGTTTTCTTTTTGTTTATTGTCTAAAACTTCTGAATTATAAGCTGACCAGAGAAGCTGAATCCATTTTTAAAGTCATACAGTCAGTACCACATCAGTTGGCTTCAACAAATCTTCCCAGTCTGATCAATACATACTTCAGCTCTGAATATACAATAACAAAAAATATATATATATATTTTTGTTTTCTTTTCATATCATAAATTCCATGCTTCATTCTCCTATGGGACCGAAATGAAAAGCTTGTACAATAACCAGCACCTACATGTGTCTGGCCCCATAAGCTCCTCCACACTCAACTGCGAGTTGAATTGATGGAGAGTAACCAAAGAATGAAAATTAAAACACTGTCACCTTGTTTTTGAAGATGAAACACAGAGTAAAAAGAAAAGCAAGGGAGGCCTGATCGGATTAGCAGCTGACACAATCGCATTGTGTGAAGATTTGCCTCTGTGCTGTAAATGTGATTGCGGGCAATAACATGTCGATTAGGGAGCCACGGCTGGACTATTGGAGGCTTTATGTGAGGCTGCAGAGGAGGTGATTAGATTAGCTAGTACTGGTGTGGGAAGCCCTTCGAGAGGGAGAGAGAATACTGATGAGAAGGTCTAAAAGTAGCCAGTTGAATACAAACACCTCCTTTCCCTTCATGAAGTATGTTAGAGTTTAAAGAGAACAAAGAGAATTTATTACAATTTTAAATTTTTCAGAAATTTGCTTGTTTGGAAGTATGCACTTCTTTTCCTGGATTGCTCTTAAAACCCAAAGAAAGCAAATATTTACAGCTGAATCTGATCCTCATGAACCACATTTCAGAGGAAGAATTTACTGTCTTTGTAATTCTTCTCTCATGCACCTCTTACTCTCCTATTTGGTATGGTGGTGTTTCATCTCAACCTCTAGTTCTGGGATCTTTAATGTCCTTCGCAGTGTTCCTACTCTCTTTGAATTGAGATTTACAATGTTTCTCCAGCCAGGTGTCTGTTGGAGCCACACCATGTCCCTCAGCATCCGCTGACCCCAGTTTGTGATAAAAAACAACAACAAACTTTTTTATGTTTATTTTACTGATTAAAATGCCATTGACTTTTTCTGTGTGTTTTACTCATCATACCTCTTCCTGTGTCCTCTCCTGATGAAAAAAAAAAGTCTTCTCTTATTTCAACTTTACAAATTGTCTTATCGGTCAGTGAAGTGATTGGGGCCAAATGAAAACATGACCTCGAAATGAAGAGAACCCCCAGATACACAGATCTAACCTGATAACAGCTCAAGGAAGAGGATATGACACATACTTAACTCCATGCACACTAATCAGCAGTGATAGTCATATGAGGACAAGTGAGACCAGTGGATTGGAAAACAAGTTCCCTTAGAGTTATTCTTCTCATAACTGGAAAAGGAGGGAAAGCAGGGTGCCATTAGCACTACCCTGACTTTGTGACTGGTGGTTAGAAAACAGGTCGAATGGCTGACTAATGTACTGACTGACAGGAATGGGAGAGAATAAATAGGTTGATTTTATATATATATATATATATATATATATATATATATATATATATATATATATATATATATATATATATATAAATATATATATATATATATATATATATATGAGTTTTTTTAACAAAAAAATATAAAAAAAGAATAATATTGCACCAGAACATCAAAAATTTAAATAAGTTTAATTTAATTTGGGTCTTAAAGTCACATAGGAATTGCTTTGTTGTTAAATGTATTTATATATAATAACGTTTGTCTTTTGTTTATCAGAAACAAAAACAGCAAAAAAGTATCGATTTTTGTAAATTGTACCCTTCCTAATATAATAGCCTAAATATTTTTTGGCAAAAGTAATTTTGTCAAGAAAAAACGTGGGAAGAATACGAAATGTCAGTTTTCTCTAAATTCATGTTACATGTTTTTAGAATTTACAATCACAGTGTGGTGAACACAAAACGCTGACATAACTTTAAGCATGTACAAAGACAGTATTCCCCTTCTCTTACTTTTTTACTTGAGGGCTCAAGGATGGAGGAAGAATAAGAGAGAAAGAGAAGAGATGGGAGAAGAATAGAGGGTCACACTAAACAGTGGAAGCTTTGTTGGCACTTATCAGGCTGATGGCAAAGCTCTGGACCCAAAGAGGAGAGATAATGAATAGAAAAGGCATGTAGTCTGTGTTCCTGTGTGTGTGTGTTGGACTATGTAGTCGGAGGACAGAGGGGAATAAAAGATAAGAGAAAGGATTCAAGTAGAAATCCATGAAATTTATGAAGTGGTAGAATGGAAGTAGGAGGCATTGCACCTTGCTGCTTACTTTACCAACCCAAGTATATCTTCAGAAGAGAATGCAGAAGATGAAACAAAAAGTTAGGTGTTATAAAAGACATGCGATATGGAGCAGGAGGACACCAAGAGCAAAAATAGGAAGACCAAATATGGATTGGGTAACAAATCTTGAAAAGTCCACAGTGATGTTCATGTAGAAATTGCAATGAAAATCAGGAACGAAAGACATGATTAGAGAAAGAAAAGTTTTCTTTTGTTGTGTGTTTGTTGCTCACTTTCTAACCGAAACTATTGCCAGCTTAAAGAGAATAAGACACAAACACACACAGTCAGCTTACAGCTTACAGCTCCCAGCTCCCCGCAGCGTGCATGCTGAGAGAGGTCATGTCAGACATCAGCTCCCGTCGCGTCAGTTCTTTTTCTCCCACAATTCAACACAGCTGACGATGTCATACCAATAACCTCACTCCCCCTTAGAAAAGGGAAACGGTCGATGTCCCCTAACTTTCACACTGACATAAACATGCTGTAGTTATGACGCATAGTAAAAATGCACACACACTCCTTCCCAAGCCCCGTCGAACACACGTATTTAGACGCATCGGGGTCTCTGAGGAGTCCGACCCCCAGCTGGTGCCGACCAGCAGGGGAGCTGAACTTGTGCTGACATTCCCATCTAATCCTTCTAAACTTCCTAACCAGTTTAGAAAATGAACTGAATGGTATACACACACACACACACTGAAACTCACACCTTCATAGCTGTCATAACTCATCTAATATTGGAAAGGTTCTTCAGTTTTTCTTTACCCCCAAACTTACTTCCCTCTGGATGACTTTGTATGTATACACATGCTACTTTGGCATGTTGCCTTCAGAAAGGCTTAAATTCTTTGGGAAAAAGATTTATATAAGTGCCAGAAACAGAGATTTGGCTCCATGTTGGTATGATAACATCACACGGTTTCAGCCAATTTGCTGCTAATCTCCAGTTATCACCTCATACCAAAGGTGCCCTGTTGAATTGAGATCTGGTGACTCTGGAGGCCACTGGCGCTCACTGTTGGGGATTATGCTTTGTCATTAGGTGCATTATTCTACTGGAGTCATTAGAAAATCCGGTCCTCTGTGGTCAGAAAGAGAAGGACATTGTCAGCTTAAAACTACAGCTTACTTGGGTAAGCTGTAGTTTTTAATGCTGAATTAGAACTTACAGGCTCAAAGTGTACCAAGGAAAGGTCAACCCACCATTTCACCGCCAACACCATATCAATAGTACTACACAAAATTTGACTGTAATGTATGGTTATTTGAGCATTTGATGCCTTTTTAATACCTAGCCCAGTCATCCTAATCATGTCTGATACAACAAGGCTTTTTGTTCACACAATTACTGCTCACTGGATTTTTTTTTTTTCTCTTTTTCAGACTAATCTATATAACCCAGAGAGATGTTTAGGAATGAAAATCTCAATATACCACCTTTTTTTTTGGCACACTCAGACCACCACGTCTGACACCAACAACCACGGCATGTTCAAAGTCGTCCGGTCATCAGAATCAAGTTTCTTTCCCAATCTAACACTCAAGGGCTTTTTGCACTACAGGGCCCAGACCGCCCCCCCTTTAGTGAGGCCCTATTGTACTCCAGTCCTGGTGGTTTTCTATTGAGCGGAGTACCTCTTCGAAAGAGGGTGGGGACCGTCATGTCAATCAAATTTCTGCTATAACTGCCGAAGCGATCTCGCTAGACAGAGTAACAGCTTCTTTCTTGGATGACCCATATGTATCCTTATGAAAATTGATGCCAATTAGTGTTAGTGAGGAAGCTAAGGAAAATAATTACCTCAGATTTACCTTTAATTAAAAAAACAATTCTCATTTTCACATTGTCTCTTAACTGAACTTGCCTTTGTTTCTGCGCTTGCGGGATTTCTCCTATTGTATGGAAGCGAGATGCAGAAATGCCCTCATTCACAGACCTTTTGACTTCTGACTGCTTCAATTGGAGAAATGGTATTTCCATTTACCATTAAAACCTTTGGCAGAAGTGGCACTTGTAATTCCCGCCCATCACAGATTCATCCACCAATTCAACTTCAAAACCCTGAGACATTTTATGAAGTACATCCAATCCTGACCAGAAAATTGTAAGATTATATATACATTTAGGCTACAGTAGATGAATAGCTCATAATTTAAGGCAATCATTTAATTTTCTTGTTTATATGCAGATACATATAAACTGCATAGTGATGACTAGTCAATGTGTGAGTTTTTTAACTAGCCATGCTTGTTAAAAAAGTGCTTGGTGAATAACTATGCAAACTACACTCCAACACTGGTGTTAGAAATTGGCCTGCAAGAGCATTAAAGTACTCTTATTCAAAGCAAATGCAACATTTCAGAGATATAAAGGGTTTCCTATCATCTAATCATATCAAGTGAAAAGTAGTTATACTAATTTATTTAAAGGGCTTTGTATAATTGGTGAACATGAATAAAGTCAAAGTTGACTGATTTCAAATTAAAACATGGAATCAAACAGAAGAAAATGCTCACCCTGAAAATTTCCAGCATAGTTCAAGTATGATCTAGCCAAACAAACCCTTACCAGTTTACAAAGCAGAATAATAAATCACACAACATATTACATGCCTGACAAATACATAATTAGCATAATTTCTGGAGAAAAGTGCAAAGACACACACGGTCAACCTTGTTCTGTTTGAATAATGTTTTTTTTAGCTAGCTTGGGGATCAGTCATTGTCCTCCTGTCTGAGTGTCTCTTTCAGCCTAATTGAAACACTGCGATTGTGTGAAAAACGCCAAATAATGGCAATAATTTCTCCATTTATTGGAAACATTATGGATGATTAAACTATTCAGAAATTCAACTGAGGAAAAAGCAACTTTTTTTTTATTGTGATGCCCTTTAATTAATATGTTTCCATTTCAATAAGTAGGGAGTCAGGAGGAGGAGCATTTTACTTCATGAAGCAAACAAGAGGGGGTTCCGAGATATAAAAGTAATTAACTTTTTTTGATTAAGGAGTGAAAACAGGAGGACAGCATGGAGGAATGCAGTGCTAACAAAGCTCAGTTTGACTGATGTTCTGTAAGGCAGCCAGTAGGATCAGTCTTTGTCTCTCTCAGGATTGGTGGGTTGCTCTGTGCCATCACCTCCAGCAACACGGGAATTCTCCCCTGCTGCTGTTGCTCTTTGCATGAAGACAGAAAGAGTAGATACATGAGTGATGACTAGACAAAAGCTCCACAAAAGAAGTCACATGAGTGGTTGATACGTTTTCCGGCAGCAGCTTTCCAAGAGGTGCGTGTCTTAATGCAATCATCCTGTAGGTTATATAGGTAAGGCATTAGGGTTATATTATATTGGATACAGTGCCTTCCACACTTTTTGGCAGTACAGATAAAAATCTTTGAAACATTTTATAATAAATGAGTTTATAGTATAATCCCATACTGAACATTTTACAAGTATTTGAGTGTATTGATTCATAGTAAAAGAAGAATATTGACATGTGAACAGTTCCTGCAAATACTATCACAACATTTTTTTAAATCATACTTTACTTTTTTTTTTTACTTTGATCACAGTGTCTGGGAACATTTAATTAGTAATCTGTGATAACCTGTTTTACTGTTGTATAATGTTTTTGTTCTGAGACAAAGACAGCTGTCTCTTGGCCACTCTTCAAAATGCAAAAGACTACAGACTATAAGACTTTCAAGATAATGGTTGTGTGTTTAAATATTATCTTACCAATCAAATCAAAACATTTTTTTTATATACTTCCAAATTACATCAATGTGAAAAGATGTCCAATATTATTTCATTTTGAAGGACTTATTGAATACATAGACAGACAATTTGTTAACAGTTTTATCAATACAAGATGTCAGAAGCAGCCCTTTGAGGGTATTTATGATCTTGACATGACCCAAAATAAAAGTGAGTTTGACACCCTTGCTGTAGAACATGCCTCTTAAGTAAAACACCTATGTCATGAAATGAAGGACTGGGATTTTGTTTAGTTACTTTTTGATTGCTATGCCATTTTGGTGGAATTTTGCAGTCTAGTATTTTCTTTTTTGTTTGCCTGTATGTCCTATATGCACATTTGTGTTTATCTTGTTCAGTGACTTCCCTTTGTGTTTCTTTGTGGTGTTTATGTAAACTCTGTCATTTACAGCCTTTCTACCTCTTTGCCCCAGTTTAAGCTCCCCCTCAGCTGTTCCAAATTCAGTTGATCTGAAACCATTTCAGTGATTCACTGAATTTGTATTCCTCGTTTACTTGCAGTCTCTGTCAGATCGACCTGCTTCTATACCCATGACTCACTGATTGGCTTCTTGTCTTTCTCTTTACATACCTTCTTCTTTGCGATCTTCTTGATCATGCCTGCCTCCTGCCTGTACTTGGGGCCTAAATATCTGCAAGGCCAGAGGATCAAAGAGCAACTTTCAATAGTGAACCCTATAACTGTACTTCATCAAAAAGCAGTCAGAAAAATACTAATTTCTTTAATGAAAAAAAAAAAAAGTTAAACCCCTTTGAACTTATACTTCAATTTGTCCAGGTATGAAGTTGAAATTAAACATTTTTTTCCCTGTAAACTGGTGCTATACATCTTTCCTTTGAAAAGGTAAATTAAATGTTGTACAGTGTACAGTAAAAAAAAGATCTGAAGGTCTACATTTTCCAAAACGTAGTTGAGACTGATAAAAACATGGAAAGCCTGGTAGTTAGAAGAGAAATAAACTTCTTACCAGGATGAATGGAAACAAATTTAACTATTCATAATTTTGAGAACATAATTGCTGCAGTAAACCATTAGAATGTGGTCGTGTCTTTGGTATAATTTTGCCTGCTGAGAATCTGAAGTTCAGAGCTGAAGAATGAATTGATTGTGCTTAGCACAAATTCCCAAGGAAAACAAATCTAATTCTGACTAAATAATACAGAACATTATTTTACATGTGAGGTCCCAGAAGAACCAAGAGTAATGGAAGACCAGATTTGATATGAAATTCCTTGTCTGTTTTTGGCCACTCAAGAGTTAGTCGTTAGTTTTAACATGAAATACTATTTATCCTAAGGGAAACATTTTCTGAGTTTTTGAATGTGTGCATTTCTTAGGATGGGAGGGGTATTGCATCCCAGACATGTTACCACGGCGACAAGGTGCTCCCTGCCGCCGTCGGGTCTCGGCCAAGTTGGGCGCCATGGTGGCTGAATGGTGACAGACACTGTGACGACACCACTAGACACCATAGATGGGTCACATTTATAAATTCACACATAAACAGACATCCCTATTGTTATATGTAAAACCAAGTGTAACATGTAATATTACAAACATGATTATATTAAATAACTTAGGTTTGCACTTGCAACCTTTTTACATGTTGCACGAATAAAACCACCCCATCTAGACATACAGTATAAGAAATAAGCATATAAGCCGCATTTACTATTGTCCCCAAATTAGTGCATTTGGGGACAATGCACATATTTGGGGTCAATAGTAGACGCAGCATGTATGCTTATTTTTTATGAAAGTAGTTTTATGCATATTCATATGTACCCAAAGTGTTAGCAGAACTTTGGTGGCAAAGTTCTGCTAACACTCCATTTTCTAAAGCAGTAAGAAACTTTACGTAAATATCGTGTTGCTTTTATTCTCTTGTATGACCTGCAAGAACATCCACTAACATGGTCACTGTACTATTTTATGTGCTTGTGAATAACTGTGTGTTGTCTGTGCATGGTAATGACCAGTGACAGCTTTAGGACAACCTTGTGATTTATCTATCTCAGGTGCTGCACACACAATTGCATATGTGTGTGTTTATCTAAACACACAGGCATATAGTTTAAAATAAACTTGATCTAACAAAGTTTAAAAAGTTAGCAAAAAAACCTTATCATAAATTAGTGGTAAAACACAAATACATACACCCACACAGAACTTGATTGGGGGACAGAGGAGAAACGAGGAGCCACAGTTTGAGCTTCCCGCTGCGAGGGGTCATGACCCCTATCAGACTCTGTGTCAGTCCGCCTATTGTGTCCGGGCCTGAGCCCTAACACACATACATGCTCACATATACACACACACTATGCTATAACTTACATGGTCTCCATGACAATGGTTAGGGCGACAGTAAGGCGGCAGGAAGGGGCTGTAGTGGCTGCTGCGACGTTCGAATGAAAAGGACCAACCTAATCATCATCATTCAGCCACTGTACTGGTGCGGTCACTTCTATGTGAAGAAATTTTGCGTATTGCACTTATTTTCAGATAATTTATAGCAATGGATGGTTTAAGAAAGATTCCAAAATTGAGACACCAAAATAGAGACAAACATTTAATCAATAGCACCTCGAAATACGAATGATAATTTATTTAAAAAATTATGTCAAGTTTTCATGTAATCAGTATGTGATTTTGCATTTGCATGTATATTTGTTCAATTTTTGAAGGGGTTGGGTTTTGACTTTGCCCTCCTGTAATGGTAACTGTGGAAAGTCACATCAGGGAAATTAAATCTTTAGCTGACATTCAACAGAAATGTGTTAAACTCATATTGGCTTAAAGTATTTCTTATGCGACATATTAAATAGGTATATGTCACTAACAGCTGCTGAAATCCCTTCAATAATTATACAGTTGTTTTAGTCCTCATCTCTGCACATCATACCACTTTGTGTGTTTGTTCTGTTTCCTGTTAGATTTTGATATTTTGCCACTGCAGTGCAGCTTGAACAGTTTAAAATATGTTCTTTATGAATTGCTAAATTAAAGACTCAGTTTCTAGAAATGGGCAGAACAGGAGGACGTTATTAGGACCTACAACACATACACTGAATAAGTAAATTTAAAAAAATAATAATACCTAAAAACTTTATAATTTTCTTCAATAACTGTCATCAGTTAGTGCAGCTTTCACATGGTTTAAAAAAGTACTTTCCATTTTTGGCAGTAAACTCTATGACATCCTCTTGAATCTGCTGCCCTCTTTTGTTTGAACAGAGAATAGATAACACACTATTTTGGTAGTTTACCGCCATCTGATGGACACGTTTCATTCTTCAGACTTGTTGCATATCATATCAACAAGTGTTCGCAAGTTCATGGATGAATAAAAAAAAAAAGTCTTCCTGATTTGTAGAATTTATGTTAAGCTGTTTTGTTCTTGCCTGTTTGACTTAGGGTTACAAGCACTAACCTAACGTTGTTGAGTTATTGCTTATATTGAGGGGAGTATACTACTGACATTGACTTAGTTACTTTTATTTGAGAAATTTTTTGGGAAAAAAATGTACTTTAAGGGCTAGTAGTTTCCTTAACTAGAGCAAATTGGGCTTCATTATAAAATTCTGGACACTATGCCTAATGTAAGTAACTTCACTGATATTTTTTAACTGAAAATGTATAAGGCACAGACACACACCCAGTTTATGTGAAAAGAAACATCTTGTTGGAACACAAGCTTGGTTATTGTATTATTTTTCTATCTACTGAGGCTTTTGTGCCATTTAGAATTCAAGTGAATGTAAAGTAAACAATGCCTTTTGTCACTGGAAATACTTTACCCATATTTGTTGATTTGGAAAAATGTTCCATATCCATCCACCCATTATCTAACTGGCTTATCCATGCAGGGACGCAAAACGGAAGTACCATGTAGAGTACTATCTTATCCCGATGGTGTAATGCCCGCCCACTTGTGCTCCTGACCAATCAGCAGTTCCCACTAGCTGGCTGACCAAGCGGGAAACCGGCTTCTCGCCGTGTGGAGCACAGATTATTCACGCATTAATTTTGTTTTGTCGTGACTTTTATGACGTGCGCTACTTATAATTTGGTTTTAAAGAGCCGCGGTCAAAAACTGAGCAGTGACAAAGCTCAAAACTCGCCGCCTGCGCTCAATTTTCTTCCTGGCCCGTACGCTAACACCTGGCGCTAGTTAGCTGGATCGTCGCGTTAGCTAACGGGGACGTCGGCGATGATGCGCTAGACACAACAGAGAACATACTAGCTAAGTAAAAGTAGACAAAGGGCTACCGCGTTCCGATACAGACATATAAGACTACTTAAAGTGAGTATGTTCAATCTAGACCGCTTTCGGTTCGAGAAGAAGGGAGCAAACAAAGATCCAGGCTGCGTGTCCAAAAGTCCGGATTCTGAAAAGGAGAACAAGCCAGGTAACTAGACGCAAACTAGCATGCATTGTTGTTAGCCAACGTCGGAAAAGCTTGACTTTCTGACGATTAATCTTAGTGACACAGATAAAAAAAAGATATGTTGCAATATTTTCAACGTGAGTATAAGTCCGTGTCGTTCTCACGTTGCAAAGCAGAGATGTGATCAAAATGCATCTAAGCACATGTTGGATTGTCTGCAAAATCATGTTTGTTTGTTTTTTTCCAACAAGTGTACAGAGTTACAGTTTAGATTAGTACCAGCACTGATGCTACAGGAGAGGTTATTTTAAATGTAAACTCCGCCTGTGAGTGGCAATGCATTTTAAATAAAAACTTTTCTCATGTACTGACTCGATGCCAACGTGATCGTTTGTTTTTCAGCTCGGATGAAATCATGTAAAGCCACGCCAAAGTGCCACGCACGAGGTGTGGTTTTTGAAGAAGTCATTTCCATAGATTTGGAGGAAGATGATGTCATGGCCGAGCCAAACACAAAAATACAAATAACCACAAAGAACAAGTATGTGAATCCCTGTGAACTCATCTGAATTCAACAATGTTGCATTTTATTACTCTGGCATACCTGACTGTTGTCTGACAGAGATGTTTCTGATTCTAGAAGCTCAGTTCAGAAGCCATCAAAATATTTAGCGCCACTACATACAGATGACGAGGATGAGGAGATGGATGAAAAGACAAACAAACTATTGGAATTGTTTCCTCAATTATCAAAAACTGAAATGATGGAGGTGAGACTGGGTCCTGCTGTTTATTTAGTGAAAATGCTTGAGGTTAATTTTTGTTTTACGTGCAGTTCAGGTTACTGTTCAGTAAAGCAATAATAAAAACAAAAATTCACGTTTTATTGTCCATATTGTCTTCTGTGATAATGTTCACTCTCTCTCGTTTACACTTCTGATTATTTAAACCAGTGGTTGCACATATAACTGACTAATCCCAGTCATTATATGAAATTACAGTAATAAATAATGTTTTCTTTTGGAAATCAGTCTTTGTTTGTTTCCAGAGCAACATGAAGATGCAGATTTTATCATCAAAAATTTTTTGTAATTTAATGCTGCTGTAATTTAGTTTTGCGGAAGAAGATGATTGATTTTGATTTGCTCAGCTCACTGCTTTTCTGATGCTTTCAGGTCTGTGGGAGTACAAGCACATTGGAGGGTGCTGTAGCTGTCTGCCTTTTAAAATTTGGGGACAAAGAAGGTAGATACTTTTCACTTTCTTTTTAAAATCAATGTTAAACAGAAATCACAAATTGGAGTGAAAAAACGTAGATGGAGATTCATAAAAAAAATAGTACGTCAAATATTTTAAATGCAGAAAAGGTTAAAATAGAAACCTCTGCCGAAAGGCTTCTGATGTCGATCCTTTTATGTCTTTTGAGATATCTTCCCGTTTTTCCTCTCAGGTCTAAATGAGAAAGCAGGTAAGAAGAGAAAGCAGGATGGATCCAGCTGTTCTCAGGACAGTGGTGATATTCAACCGAGCAAAAAACGGAAACCGTCTTTGGTAAAAGCATGACAGCTTTTTGATTACCTTTAAGAACCTAGTGTAGATTGTAAGGCTTTGAACTTTTAGGCATAATTTTATTGTATAGGTCTCTGATGAAGAGGGTGAAGGGGATGAACCAAGCTGGGAAAAGCAGGAGGCCATGGTGCGAAAACTCCAGAAACGGTTTCCAGACCAGGACAAAGAGGTGAAGACACACAGCAATTCGTCAGTTCTGACAGAGTTTAGCTTTTTAAACTGAAGCCATTTTATGTCTCTTTGTAGTTTAAATTTATCTTTAGTTGGTCACATAAAGTCAATTGAACCAATGCCTTAAGTAACTGTCCCAAAGTAAAATGGTTTAAAAAAAAAAAAGAGAGAGAGACACTGAAAGATGATTATTATTATTGCTACATTTCTGATGATGTTGCTGGTCTAGGAGTTGAGGATGGTGCTTCAGGAGCACAACTGGGATGTGGAAGAAGCTCTGCAGGTTCTTCAGATGTTCTCAGAATCAGGTATGACTCCAACTAAGTGTCTGGATCTAACCAAATTTTTTACATTTTTATCATTTTGATATTTAAGAGTAATTCCTTGACTGACTGAAACTTTCTTGTTTATTTAATTGATAGATAATAGTGGCACCAGCTTGGTTATTTCAGAAGAGCAGAATTCAAATGACAAAGCTGAATCAATCAGGAACTACTCAGAGGACAACAGTGAAACAGACAGGATGAGTACCGATGATACAGGTGCAGAGAATACTTTTTGACTGAAACTATATATATATATATATATATATATATATATATATATATGTGCTTTTCTCTTTTTTTTTTTCAATAATTTCTTGTAATCAGAATGTGTTGGTGAACAATCTATTTCTTTTGACAGAAGACAGTTCTGCTGACTCTGACAATTCAGAAAAACCAAAACAAAAAAGGAACCAAATGTCAATCAGAGATAACAAAGACTCAAAGGTTCAGAAGTCTACTGAAAGAAAAAGAGAAGCACGTCATGGGGATCCTAAAAAACACAGAGATGTTGATAAAGCAGATGGGAGCAGTACAGATAATACAAAGGACAGTGAGGACGAGTCGGAGCTGGAGGACACAAAAGTCTCCAAAGTTAATACTAGCATTCATACTATGCACTCACGGATTGCGTTTTTATCATGCTCTCGTATGCGAACCTCTACTTCCCCCACCTCGAAGCCTTCGTCTTCCTCCTCAGCCTCCCAGGTTTTGTCCAAGTTTTCTAGCGACACGGGACTCGCAAAAAGCAGGCAGCGGAGAGAAAGAAGAAGGCACGAGCTACTGAAGAACAAGTCAGTTCTGAGGATGAAGAGGACGAAGTAACAAGCGAGTTTGAAGACTCTGACGATGAGATGGAGAGCATCACTGCCAAGAAGGATGTGAAAGATGAAATACTTGCGTTTTTTCAGGATGCATCAATAGACGAACTGTCGCTGATTTCTGGCTGTTCTGTTAAAAAGGCCCAGAGGATCGTGGAACTGAGACCCTTTGATAGCTGGGAATCCCTGGTGAGATTTATTTTTGGCTGGTTCTTACAGAAATCGCGTATAACTTACACATAATCATTCAGCATCAATCAAAGTAATTTGGGTATACTTTGAACTATTACCTGCTTGTGCTAGTTTGAACATGCAATAAATGCGTGTTCATTTTTAATTTTGCTTGTTTTAAGTAGATTAAACTTCATATTATTCGACATTAATGGTTCCTTCTTTCTATTAATGTAGTTAAGTAATACAATTTGGAGTGAAAACCTACTGTGACAATATACATTGATGCTGTTGTGTGGAGAAATATTTTAGAAAAGCAAAACTCATCCGTTTAGCGTTTGATGCGTCCTCTGAATTTTAAGTTTCAAATACCTTTTTTAAAAAAAAAAACTGTAACTTTTGTAAATCTTTGTCTATTTTTAATATCTTTTTAAAATACGAACTGTTTATAACTACATTAAACATAGCATGCATACACTCTATAATGTGCAAGTGATTAAATAATGATCTTCCTCCTCAGTGGGATGTCTTCCACAAGGGAAACGGACTTTCAGACGATTTGATGCACGGCTGCAAGGTCGTCCTCAAAGAGAGGAAGGTTATCCTTGGACTCATGTCTAAATGCCAGACAATTTCTATAAAAATGGTGCAACGGGTCACACAGGTGATGGAGAGTGGGACTGGCTCCACAAAACATCCCAGTTTACTTAACAGCCAGTAAGTAAAATTCACTACCGACTTTTAATTTACAAGAAAATGTTGTACTAGTTTGTGCTAAGTGGTCTGTGTCTAAATGTATATGCAGGACAAGCGTAGGCTTGAGTTTATAGTAAAACAAGTTTTTTTGTTTTTCTTCATTTTTTATGTGAAATGTTTGTACAAAAGAAAACAAATCAGTTTTCTGTCACTGACTGTCGTAAAAACGATTAGATATTTAGAATTAAAATAAAAGAAACCAAAAGATGTGGCAATGATTCATAAAACGGCATACAGCAGCAAATTAAATTAAACTTTGCTGAGCAGCTTGTAAAAATTATTTGTAGTTTAAGCTGCCTTATAAATTTGGATTGGCTACATTTTAATGAATAAAATTTTTTATACATCATATAAAAGTGAGTTTTGTTTACTTTTCTTACTTATTGTTTCCCTTTCAGGTTGCAGCTCAAACCGTATCAGCTGATTGGCCTAAAGTGGCTTATGCTTCTGAATGAACACAAACTGAGTGGCATCCTGGCTGATGAAATGGTATGGAAACATTTGGTGGATTTAATGTTGTAGCATTCCAGTATTTGTGTTCAAATGCCCAACAATGGAATAAACATGCTTAGATCTTTTACCCTCGAACCTGTTGACTTTTGGAAAGTAACATTTATGTTGAGATGACCGCCTGCCAGGCTCTCCTGGTTTGTCCTCACAAGGAGAGCCTGGACAGACTAAACACCAGTCAGTTTGTTTTGATTGTGATCATCAATAACCAAGATTGACAAGTCAAGGTCTGATCACTGATTTTGCTACAAGAGTCAGTGTTCTAAGGCAAAAAAAAAAGAGTGTTGGACATCTAGTTTTTGCTGTAATTTTCTTATTTTATGTTACTTTTAATAATTATAATTTTTTAATGTCTCTGAAAAGATCTACAGAATTAATAAAATACTTAATATGTTGCATCAAGTCTTACTAGATCTCATGCAGTTGATGCCTGACACTGAGATTGTCATAAGCATATATGGGTGTGTTTATTATTCAGATGTAAACTCATCTGAAAAGAGAAATATTTTTTATTTACAAAGATTTTTTTTTTTTTTCAACGTTCATGTAAGCTAAAAGGAGAACTTTAAATATTCCTACATTTGTGTTTTTGTGTATTTTTCTCACCACGTCCATTTCCGTTTACATTTCTTGCTCTCAGGGTTTGGGGAAAACCATCCAGGCTATAGCATTTCTTGCTCAGTTATTTGAGAATGGAATAGAAGGTCCTCATCTCATCACTGTGCCTTCATCCACACTGGGTATAGAACCTTCACACATAAAATGCAACATCTTCTCATACAGTTTCTTACAATATATAAATATCAGTTTTAAATATTTTGTTTTCTCATGTATTGCCTCGGAAGAATAATTATTAGCCTGCGATTTATGTTGCTTGTATTGTTTCCGTCTTTTAGATAATTGGGTTAGAGAGCTGAGGCTGTGGTGCCCCGCTCTTGAAGTTCTTATTTATTATGGTAAGCCTTCTGTTTTCACAGAAGAAAAATCACATTTTTCATATAAACTGTTTCAATATATAAATTGTTTTGTTTTTTTCTCGTTATATGCTGCATATCATAATGCTATGCTAATATTCTACAGATTTGATTCCTTTTCTCTCTGAAAATTATCGTGTGCTGTTCTTCTTTATAGGATCTGTGGAAGAGCGACGCTACCTCAAACATGACATCCTCAACGGGGAAGTCCATTTTAACGTGATTGTGACGACGTAAGCAAACACTTTGAGGCTGAATAGAAATCGCTGCTGTTGAGTTTGATGGACGTTTAACATAATTCTTCTTCTAACTGTTGCTTATTTCATTCACAGATATAACTTGGCCATAGGGAACGACAGCGATCGATCTCTTTTTCGTAAGCTGCCTATCAAATATGCCATCTTTGATGAAGGCCACATGTTAAAGAACATGAACACTCTGCGCTACCGCCACCTAATGGCCATTAATGTAAGTTGATGTTTGTGTGTTTTTCTCTGTTTTATGGAATTTACATTTCTTACCAAAGAAATTCGATTTAATGGGCTCTGTTTGTGTTTTCCTGCAGGCTGAGCATCGCCTCCTGTTGACAGGAACTCCTTTACAAAACAACCTGTTAGAGCTGATGTCGCTGTTGAATTTCATAATGCCTACCATGTTCTCCAGCTCCACAATGCAGCTCTCCAAGATGTTTTCTATGGTCAGTATCAGTATGCATGCTTGGTATGTTCCCAGTTTAGTTTCTTTAGCCATCTAGTAGAGACATTTGCAGACATTTCCCTGTTAAGTAGCTGCATATTAACCAATACCATGATGGACATAGTGATGAAGAGCATCTGGTTTTAATTGTCACATTTTATTGAGCTGTAATGATTTCTTACACCAGCTGCCAGTTTAAATCTAGAATTTATAATCAAATAGTTTTATAAAATTTGACTCGTTTTTTTCCTTTTTCTCATTAGAAATCTCACGAGGAACAAAGTCGATTTGAGAGGGATCGAATTACTCAAGCCAAACTAATCATGAAACCCTTTATCTTGCGTCGAGTCAAAAATGAGGTGAGTTTTTTCGGAGAAGTGACAGATATTTATCACACATTAAACAAACTCCATGTGATTGTATTCAATCACCATAGTGTACAGATGAAGCTGTAGATGGCTTGTAGAAGAGGGATGGTAATTTAAATGAGTTAGTTAACATGGATGCATCATGTGCTCCTATTGGCTGATAGGGTCTGACCTGTTTTTTGATTCTTATTAAATTGTAAAAGTGTTGATGGTAGTTCTACAATAAGGCAGCACAATATATTTCAATATTCATATGCAGTGCAATGATTGTTGGCTGGTGTATTTCAAGTGTTATAATCTTGCATTTAGTCAATGTTCACATCAGACATTGCACAAACAGTTAAGTCTGAGTGATAGAAGCAGAGAATAAAATAGTCATTTATTGCAATTGATTTCTTCGTTGTAATATTGATCAATGTCAGCAGCATTGCAAAATTCTGAGAATACACTGCTTTCATTTACATAGTGAATAAGGTTGGAGTTCTATAGTTTTGATGTGCTTAATGTAAGTCAGCTCTATACTTGAGCTGATGAAGCAAACTTTTAGCAAAAATTAAAATATTTGCTTCTCCTCAAACATAAAATTACTTACTTTTATTTATGTTTTTTGTGTCTTACCAGCAACTGGATTATAAACAAACATTTATTGAAAGCATTGGTGTGTTCATGCTTCCAGGTTCTCAAACAGCTCCCGGCCAAAGAAGAAAAGATCGAGTTCTGCTCCATGAGTGAGAAACAGCAGGTCCTCTACGAAGCGCTGCTAAAGAAACTAAAGAGTACCACTATTGGAGAGAGTAAGGCTCATTTCAACTTCAGGCTCCCTGATGTGTATGTGGGCTTTATTAATCACAATGAAATACAAACATCTCTTCTCTTTTAGAGCGTGAGCTGTGCAATGTGATGATGCATCTGAGGAAGATGGCCAACCATCCTCTTCTTCACAGACAGTACTACACCACAGAAAAGCTTCAGGCTATGAGCAAACTTATGCTCAAGGTCTGTCTTGATACTTTGCTAGAGCTCACTTTTGATTTATTTTTTCTTCTTAAAACTAAAACTATGAACCTTAAATATTTTTACTATTGTAATGTTCTTAACTTTACTAAAGTTAGGATGCCTGTAAATATCCACTTTCATTTGATTGATGTTTGATTTTGCAACATCTTGTTTTCCTCCCACTGTTATTTTATTTCTTTCTCCTCAGGAGCCAACTCATCACGATGCCAGTGCTGCTCTGATTCAGGAAGACATGGAGGTGATGTCAGATTTTGAGCTCCATCGTCTATGTCAGCAGTATTCCTCTATCAGCTCCTTCCAGCTCGACACAAGTCTCCTTCTCGATTCTGGGAAATTCCTCCACCTAAAAGAGCTGCTGGCCTCTCTAAAAAGCCAGGTCGCTACTGCTGAACTGTTTCTGTGACGCAAAATCGAGAACATTTAATCTTTATTTACGCTGAATATTTGAGCTTTTCTCTCATTCTGCAGGGAGACAGAGTGGTGCTATTCAGTCAATTTACCATGATGTTGGACATCGTGGAAGTTCTCCTGAAACATCTACAGCATCGTTATGTCAGACTGGATGGATCCACTCCTATCGCTGACAGGTCAAGAATATTTCTTTGTTTTAATACCGATAACTCATTGTCCAGGTAATATCTCTGCTGCAGGTGCATCTCAAGATATTAGAACATAATGGGAAAACTTGAATTCAGCAGAGTAAAACTTTTGTTTTTATAAAGTCATAATCGAGTGTTTATATTTTTGATTATTGGAATTTACAAGGTACGAAAATCAAAGCAGTAGGCTGTGTTTAATATTAAACACAGCCTACTGCTTCAGAATCCTTTTGCACAAATTAGTGCATCATTACAGTGTGGCATCGAGGCGATCAGCCGGTGGATTGGCTGAAATGTTAAGCCAATCCATTTCAGCTTAACATGAGTTGAAATGTACTTATGTACTGAAATGTACTAAAGGTACTAATAATGGTCTTCTTTTTATACTTTCATTATTTCTCATAGTAGTAAAAGTTCAGTATTGGCCTTTTCAGCTTCATCAGCTGAGTTTATATTTAAGGTTGGAAAAATATACTGCAGACCAAAGGCTGAAGTCTTTCAAAAAGCTACATATTTTTTAGAATAAAGTTAAAATTGAGAATTACCCTCTAAGATAACTTCAAAGTAACTTTCAAGTTTGTTGTTGTTGAAAGATTTATCTAATGAAGACAAACATGCAGGATTTTAGCATAGGACTTTGCTGAATAAATCCTTACATTAAGGTGTTCTTCTAAACACTGCAGTATCTTCTAACTGCTCATAATTTCGCTCCTGCAGGATTGTTTTGATTGATGAGTACAACACAGACCCAGACATATTTGTGTTCCTGTTATCGACCCGCGCTGGAGGGCTCGGCATCAACCTCACCTCTGCGAACGTTGTCATCCTGCATGATATCGACTACAATCCCTACAACGACAAACAGGCAGAGGATAGATGTCACCGTGTGGGCCAGACCAGGTTAGAATGACACAATGGCTGATCGTTTCTATCTGGTTGTACATCAACACAGTTACTGAAGAAGAAGAATTTATTTATTGGGTGATTTACATCTTTGTCACTGGCAGGACTGTACAGGTGATAAAGCTGATCAGTAAGGACAGCATAGAGGACTGCATCCTGCAGCTCGGTCAGAAGAAGCTAAAGCTGGAACAGGACATGACTGCTGCTGACCAAGGTAATGTGCACATGATGACGTAATTGCTCTCTGTTTCTGCAATTCTTCAATGCAAGAGTAAAAGAGAATGCACTTAACTTGAAAACACATTTTAGAATGAGCAAGACTGCAATTTGTGATAGAACCAGAGGCTTTGACACAAGATTTTACAGTTTTTCTTGCCATTACTACAATCTTTTCACAATATGGTATGAAAAAGATATTTGATAAAGGTGATGTATATATTTATTAGGGACTCTGTTAATTTGTGGGTTGCTGAATTGCTTATGAATTGTTCTATAGATGATGAAGGAAGCATCCCTGAAGATATGGCCTCTTTACTCAAAGCCTCTCTGGGACTGTGACGAACATCAGCCTTGAAACTCAGCTGAACTGATGAACTCTTGTGACTGTGGGCAGGCTGCTGCCAACAATATTCTGCCTTGAAACAAGCTGTAGCACGGTAACTGTGCCTAAATCTCAAATTTCACCTTCTTTGTTTTTCCCCACACATGTGAACTGCCTTTGTGTTTCCAGGCTCTGTATATGTTTTGCTGGGTTAACGAGCTATCACAAAGGATGCAGTATTACAAGGGAAGCAAAAACGAATCACTTAATCTCATATGTCATGTTCATAATTATTCATATATAAACTTTCATATATTTTGGTTTGAGTTTCTGTTTCAAGTACACTTATCAAAAGTTTGAAAATAGAACCAATTTGAAGGTATGCTGCATGTAAAAAGTACCGTCAGGTAAGAGATTCTGATACTCTCACAGAGCAGCTCTTCATGTACTGTATTTGGGGCCAATGCATTGTAAATGTATAGGTGTTCCTGTAAAAGTTATTTCCTAAGTCCTTTGTATGTTTTATGGTTCATGTTTGAACTTAGAATAAATATTGGAATAAATATCAGTTTTTGGAATCATTAAAACTTTGTTGGAGAAATGTTTTCTTTTCCACCTTATTCTTAAAATTGTGATGCTTTGTCTAAATTCAGCTCAAGTTGGCTTTCTCCAATGTAACCAAAATCTCAGAGTAAATACGGATATAAACATTTACACTTTAAAACTGGACAATAAGATCATAGCTAGATCTTTATTTTTCAAATATTTGTACCTGATGAGCCTGACTGACTACATATACAATTTTATTTACCGTTTTCATCCACTCCACAGCATTGAGAACAAAGGTAAATGTACCGTTTGTTTTTACATGGTGTTTGCTCTGCTTTAAAATCACATAGAGCACATATTGTATCCTATAAATGGGGTTTAAAATACCTGTACACATTTTGTATTTCATTTTAAATTAACTTGGTGGAGTTTTTTTCTCTTTGTAGTTATGAAATACTTTGTTGTTCTATAACATGAAATCGCAAAAAAGTTCTCTACGGTTGCGCATGACGGAATGAGAAAAGGTTAAGCATTATTAATACTTTTGCAAAGAATTGTACAGAAGTTTGAGCATCCATTTAATTCTTAATGCTATTAGCCTAAAAGGTGTTTTTAGGCTTTTAAAAGAAATCCGTGTTTTTAGGTATCGGATATTTGTGGTTCTGCAAAATGATTTTAACATTGCTATGAGGAGAGGTCTTGACCAGATTATTTCTCTATCTACAGTGGGCAGAAGTCGAGAGGAGACAATAAAACTACAACTGCTGACCAGCTGGTGTCAGTTGACCCTCTCATAATGAACAAAGGTTTGCTTTCTTTCTGAGGAAAGTTGTTGATTTATAGGAATGGCTGCAAATGTGATAAATGATCTCAAATAAGAGGAATGAAGTTTGTAATTTTTTTTTAGTGATTCCCATTCCTGCCACATGGTGGCCACATTTGTCAAGTTATTTTCCTTTTGAGTACATGCAGCACAGGGTCTTCCTCATCAGTTTGACAAGTCTATTTTATGCAATTTAATATATTACATAAGCAATAAACATTTGTCTTTGGTATTTTTTGGATACATTTTACAATAATTTTTACATCTGGGGCTGTATAAGGTAGATAACATTAGTGATTAATGTTAATGTTTTATAAAAAAGGCCCAGATAAAGATGATCAACGAATAAAATATACCGCATTTAGACTCCTAAGAAAACAACACAATCAGAATGAAGACTTATTGTGTCAAACATTTTTATTTTGTACAAATAATGAAAAAGGATTCTGATATTGCATAAATTTCCTGTGTATCACATAAGGAGCTTGCTTAGACTATCTGATAGTTACAGCCTTTTACAACTTAAAACAGCTACTGTGTTAATAGGTGATGGTATAAGAAATTCCTGAAGTCTCTTACCATCTGTATTAGTGCAAATTACTATGAAGAACATAGGTTAGAAGTACTCTTTGAAAAACGAAGAACTAGATAGAGAGGCTAAATTCTTATCTTATTTACTCAGCATGTGGAGAATATCGGCCACATCTAAACCCTGTCAAATGTGCGTCGCAGCTAATGGCGTAGGTAAAATAGAGAACTCCTTTGCGCAGCTGACAGCTTAAAGAGTGAGTTCCTTTCTCAGGATAGACGATGCATATTCCTGCCATGTCATTGTATAGAACGTCCCTATCCCAAACTTCGAACCTCAACTCCTGACCCAACTCCACTGAGCCAAAGTCATATGTGGCGTTCCAAACTGGGTCGTTGTTGTCCATCACAGTCTCGGTCTCCTCATACATGCCGCTGTAGAAGATCTTCACATATGCATCCGTTTTTGTGAAGGTGTCGGCCCTCAATCCTGCGGCTCTGTGGATTTCCAGACTCAGAGTTCCTCTGCCGGCCCGTAAAGGACAGCAGTTATGATCCAAGTTGGGAGTCGGGGAGCAGTTCTTCGGGCCAAGCTGCTCCTCATCCAGCTGGTTCTCATTTATGTACTGTGTGACCATGCTTCTCAGATTTTCGCTGATCTGATTGTCCTCCACCAAATGATGCAGAGGAAAGATGGCATAGGAAACCACATCTGGGTTATTGTGGAGGCTGTTCATCCAGCTGTGGTATGCCTCTGAGGGGTCTTGCTGGTAGAGAATGTCAGGGAAATACTGCTCTCCTCCTATTACCTCAATCTTGTGCGTCATGAAGCCCTGGTAGAAGCCCATGCTCATGTTACCCTTCAGAACATTGTCACACTTGTTGGAGAAAGTTGCATTAGCAGGAAGAAAACCAAGAGCCATCCGGAGCTCCAGATTCAGGCAGTTTTTGATCTCTGACTCAGAGAAGCCCTTCAGTGTGGCCAGACAGGTCCTGAAAGCAGTGATCCGCCTCACCTTACCCCCAAGCTGCACCTAGAAACAAAAAGTAAATGAAACAAAACTTTAAACGGTAGATTTAGCTTTGCTTGAGCACAGAACTGTTTGAGCATTGGGAGGGATGTTTGCATTTGTACAAGAATAAGGAAGCTACAAACCTGGTGTATGTAATGTGTTCCATAGGTGTCTATGAGACGTCTGTACAGGGCTTTGTTCTGGATTGTGCTTAGGCCCTGTGGGAGTCTCTTCAGATGCTTTGTGAACTCTGAGCTCAGGTGGGGATGATCGGCCAGCCTATAGCTACAAAAACAGAAGGCTGTAAGACAATCACCAACATAATGTTCATCTTTGTGCAACAAAGAAAGTTTTCAACTTTGTATTATTTATACAACAGCCTGTTAGTAAACACTTTGTCTTAGCTTTCCTAAAATATTTTCTAGATGGCAGTTTAAAATAAAACTTATGCCGTCTTTGTCATATCTACCATATAGTTTTCTCAATAAAAATGTATGTAATGAATTATGCATTGCAGCTTAAAGTGCATTTTACTCTGGTTGTTGGTAATATTTTTGTAGTAGACAGAACACTGACTTTGTTATTGCCAAGTCCTTTCATAATGTCCTTGTTAGACCATGGATTTGGTCAAAACAATCTCATGCCATGCCGATGACATCCTGAAAACTTCAAAATTTGAATGTTTTCATAGCCTTGAAATGGTATTTTCAATTCAAGAATATATAATTAGAAGCATATCTTTAAATTTCTGTCAATATGTCAAGGTATCTCCCAAATAAATTACCTTATTTTATAAATGCAAAAATCCAGAAATCTTTTATTATAGTATGTGACTACTTAACCTTAAATATCTACTCAAACCTTTATCACACTGTTTCTTTATTCTATACAATGACTACATGTTTGAACTTTTTATGGGCAGTAAAGACAGGACATAAGTATGTTTTTAGTCACAATGTAAAAGTGGTCTGCAAAAATAATAGTAACAATTTTTACAACTGCCCGTCTTTATAACTATTAGTTTTTCCAAGTTTTTTCTGAATGGTTGATCAGCACATAATCAAAGCATATTATGATGTTGCATGATGTATGGTAGTCTAACATCAAAGACCAGGATCACAAAAGCACCCACACATCCTAAACCAGAATTGACAGTTTTCCAAATTGAATGAAGATTTGGGTGAGACAACAGATGTAACGTTTAGATATTCTGTCAGACATGTGAGTGTGGGAGAAACACATCTCTAATTGCTCTAATGAGTTTCATGACTCATCAAACAATCTGATATCATGACCAAATATAGACACACGGAAAAAGTCGAAGGGGAAGCAACACAAGGGTATGCCATTTCTGTTCTGTTGTGGCTTTTCTGGTGTAAAACTTGACAGTTCTGAAACTTTCCGAGTTCCTTTCTTTACTTCCTCTCCCCTTTTTGATTAGAATAGACGTAAGTACACAAAAACAAAGCATCTTCCGTCTAAAATCTGAGAATTCAATAGCTTTTTATAAAGGAGTGTTTAGTATTTCTTTTCACTTAAATTATCGGGAAATTTACCAAACTATGTTGGTATTGTTCTTTGTGTTGAATTATTTTGATGCCGAATAATCTGAGAACTATAAATTTTAAATTTTCCCACTTCATATTTGTGATCACTCTAATTCAATAGTACAGTAAGGAACACATTTTCAAACACATTCTGCATAGATTATGCAAATTGTGAGACTGATTTATTTATTATTCAGCTAGATTTTTTTATCTAAAAATATACATTAGTGTAACCTTCTGTTCATTCCAGATATTTTCTACTTATTTGGTGGATGTTTTTTTTTTTTTTAAAAAGGGTTAGAAAATGAAATGACATTAATTCACTCTCTTTCACTAATTAAGAAGTATTTGGAAAATGGCCGATTGTAAACAGGGCCAAACCTTGTAGTGCCCCTGTAAAACTTGTCCTGGTCCCTGTACTGAAGACATAATAGTAAATCCTTTTCGCATGGCGTTCCTCACCTGCACAGAAACAGTGAGTATTCGGTGCTTTAGACCAAATTTACTGTTTAACCTTCATAGTTTTACCTAAACAAAGAATTAATTAAATTAACCTGTTATACTGAATGACCTGTATGATGTATATTTCCAGTTTTGTAGAGCAGTTTCATAAACTTCTTTATTATATGAAACAATGCACTACATTCAGCCAAAGTAAACCTTTTTTTTTTTTTTTTTACATTACCTGTAATAGGAGCAACTGATTTCATGCATGGCAAACGTAGCTTTGTCCACATTGTGCTGTGAGCGTGCAAACTTGGCCAAATCTGAGCGGCTTCCTCCTAGCACCGCCTGGCCTATTTTCTCCAGGCTCAAACCCAAACCCCAGTTGTTGTTCACCAGCGAGTTGGAGCTACGCAGCAAGGAGTCCACAGAATGGTGGAGTGCACTAGACAGCTGCTTACTGCAGCGGCTGAAGAGACGCCAGTCCAATACTGCAGCTGGGAGCCTTTGAATCTAACCAAAGTAGAAGGAGGAGAAACAAATGATTTGGCCATGCTGAGGAAAAAAAAAAAAAAATTTCTATTAAAGTGAAGTCATTTTGAGAGGAGAGGAAACAGAAGCTCAAGCTGCAGATTTTTTAGTTATCACCTGCCCGCCTTGGAACCTGTTTGGACACAGTGTGCATGTACGGTTGTCATCCAGATGAGCTTTGACATTGATGACGTACGCCCCTGTACGACGCAGTCGCACTACATCAAAACCCTCCCCTGCCAGGTTGTGACCTGGAACAAAAGGAGCCTTTTCACACTCTGGTCCGGTGCCAATCCGACAACCCAGGACCCTGCAGACTTCCAAAGTAACTGACAGTCTCAACAGAAACAGGACAAAGTTTCTCTGCTGCTTTCCTCCTGCTTGCATGGTTACCTAAATGTGACAGAAAACAAAGAGGCCAAAGAGACACACATTTGCTGTTAAAAACACTGTTATATGGAGAGTCTAAAAGAATATGTTTGATTTTAGTTTTACGTGAGCTCTAAACCCCTGGTATCATAGGAGCCTGTTGTAAACTGCAGTAGTCCTGCCTCAGATGTTACAAAGAAATCATGCACACTCACCTCTTACTGACTTGCTTTTCCTTTTTTGTTCCTACAGATATTTTTCTTCTTAGAAGCGACGGAGTGGCGACTTTCTCTTTGGAAAAAAACTACTACTTTGGGTTTTCTTCTTTAAACTTTCCATTCATGGTGCATTTGATTAAATGATGAAGTACAGAGATACTTAAATCCTGAAGTTGCAGCTGCAGAGAGATGTGGCGTCTCTGGCAGGCTGTACTGAAAGCCTGCTGAGTTCAGTCTTCGCTCTGTCCTCTGCATATTGAAAAGGAGGGAGTTTCCAAATGTTTGCACTATCTATCCAAAGCTCTCTCTTGGCCATTCTTATTTCCCCGTCTCTCTTTCCCTGCAGAATTACACGTTTCCTCTGCATGAGTAGGTTTGTTTTCATGCTCAAGACCCAGTTCTGTAAATCCCAGCCAGGCGTGTGCAGTATGTGTGTTGGCATGTGGACGTGTGGGGGAGGGAGAGATTTTGTGTTGTCACAGCAGAGGAGACGAACACTGATTTAAGGACTTTCCGGGAAAAGTGTGTCTGAGTGTGTAGACGCTGCCATGTGTGTATACTGTAGGCTATGTAGTTTTATGTCTGTTGGACTGGATATGTGTTTGTTTAAAACGTTTGAGTTGTCCTGGTTGTGCACACCCACAAGGGAAGAAAAGCCAAACACGCCTATGTGTGGATGTCACTGGAATGTTTGTTTTCTTCTTGAAGTCACGAAAGATCAGAACACATTTTACAAAAGGTTTTATACACCAATAGAATCTCTCAAAAGGAAGACCCATCAACTGGTTAGTATGTTGATTTTATAAAATTGCCTGAGCAGCAGGCCCCGTCAGTCTAATGAACTGCTATGTGCTGCCTCTATGATTGAAGGCTTTTTTAAGTGATTCCTTACATGTGATCAATATCCAAAGGTTCTTCAAGGATTTATTTAAAGCTTCACTGTTTTGGTGCTTTATTATATATGTTGATTTAGAGAGACACCATGATGTAGGTTTTTAGAAAGGAGCGTGTATGTCTCTTGCAAGGCTTCAATTATAGGGTCTTGTATACTTTTAATGAAGCCTCACTGCTAAATGTGTTTTATTCAAAGCAGTTTCGGAAAACACATGCGCATGTGAGACTGAAACAAATGTGTTTTGACTTTGAACCAGGGTCAAATTATAGAAACGCTGCACTAGTTGCTACTTCACAACTACTCAAAAAAAACAATGTACCTCCTCTAAAACAGATCATTAGATGAAGTTAGAGACTCCTTATTATATGAATTTGTTTTAAAATAAGCTTTAAACTTTAAATAAAGCATGCTTCTGATTAAGTCAGATATTAACTCAATATGATCAATTACTCAGAAACAGCTTCTCCATTGGGTTTGATGTGGCCTCTCACTGTTGTTGATGTTTTATAAAGATTTTATTTAATCAGATACTTAACATTGACAAGTACAACACAAAACACACACACACACATTTTTACTGGTTTTATTGTTATTGATATCAAATAAGCAAGTATACATTAGTGTAGCCGTCTTACAGGAAGCATACACAAAGAAAGCTCTTAACCTGGTTTACATGTGACACAAGTCAAAGTGAACCTGAGTTGTTTTAATAATTTTTATGAGGTTTTAACAAAGAAAAATCTAACTAAACACAGCATCAAATCATACCAAATAGAGTAATAAGACTGTACAGTGTGCTATTTGCCATTTGTACTTGGCCACATGGGGGCAGCAGTGGTGCTTTACAGAGTTTGAAAGTCAGTTTTGCTTTTATCAGAATGTGTGCTTTATATTGCAAAACAAATACAGTTCCCTTTTAAGTTTCACAATTCATAATGCAAAGTTTTATGTGCAAAAAGTTATATTCTTTTTTACAAAATAAATCTTTAAATTTGTGAAAAATACTTTTAAGAATCAAAGGAAAATCACCCGATCTAAAGCCATTGGATTGGTGTTTTACGCCTCCTCATGGGTCGTCTCCCTCTCTGGCCCATCGGCTATTTCCTGATATCCACCTGACCTAAATCGAGAGTACCCCCTCCTTCTCCTAAGAATCACTGCCACTATGACCACCAACGCTATCAAACCCATCACTCCAAATGCCACTCCTGCCTTTTCCCCACTTGACATCTGATTCATTTCTGGGTTGAACTGTCGAATAAGTTCTGACATTTCCTCAGGTTTGACAAGTTTCCATGATTTAGTGGGCCCCACCCTGACCCAGCTCTGTTCTCCTTCTGTCATCACCATAACTGTGTTGGTGGCTTGCATGCTCACAAGAGGAGATTTAGTGAAAGGAGGGAGAAGGATTGGTTTCAGGTCACCCCCTGTAAACAGTCCAGACTGGACGCAGTAAAGAATTTCACAGCCATCACTAACCGTGGCGATGTGTTGGCTGAATTTGGGAGGGCATCTACGTTGTTTTTTAGCCAACGGGTTACCAGACTCACAGCTGAAGAGACCTCCAAATGGGACAGCGTATCTGGTCCCGGCCTCATAATCGTCACTCAAGCAGATCATTTGGCCATCTGATAGAAACTTCACTGGAATGAAGTTTGCAGGGCAGCTTTTGGACTTGGTGATGGGGTTCTCGAAAGAGGTGCCGTAGATTCCTCCAAACAGATACCCCGAGTTTTCTGGAGCTTTTCCATTGACAGAACACCAGTACGTATTTATTCGAGCAGAGCGAACACGATAGAGATTTTGACAGTTTTTCCGATGACAAGTGGACAACCACAAGAACCCACATCTATAGCTAACATCATAGCAGTAATTTTCTGTGTAACCCTGCTGTCTCACTTCTGATCGTAATAAAGTTGGGGAGTAAGGTGAGCGACAGGAGTAATCACCTGTTGCAATATTTTTCTGGGCAAGGGTTTGGCAAAGTGGATCTGCATCATCAGTAAGTTTTGTACACTGTTGGTAGACTCCTCCAAAACTAAGGTTGGTGGCTGGACCCTCGCATGAATCATCATCAACATTAGCCTGAAAGTTGAAGTTCTTGGAACCAATGTCCACACAACCAGGGCGGGTGTTGACCTTGTAGTAGCGATCTATTGCCATACTCACTGTACGAGCCACTTTGCCAACTGTAGGCTGCGGCAGATCAGGAAAAGTATTTGAGTTTATAAAATAGTGAATGGGGAACCCAGAACGATCAATAGCGACCAGATTATTCCTGGTATTTTCTTGCCACTTCTGCAAAGTGATTCCAGGATAAAAAGGGATACCCCCATGGCTTTGGATGAGGGAGTACTGAATATTGGACTGGTATGTTTTAAGTGATGAGCTTTGTTGGCTAGACTGACTGCTGATGTCAAATTTTAGTTTGTCAAAAAAGTTTAACCCAGCCTGAGCTTTAACAGCGGAGGTGTCTGAAGAACTGTCTGACACATAAGTGGAACGAAGATAGTCTTCCTGCACCAGAGATGCCCCGGCATCTACACTGGTGATAACATGGGTTCCATAGTCCAGCACCATCTTCTCTGAGAGGTAGTCTGCATTCCTTGTCTGATTGTTTGCAATTGCATCAGCAATTTCTTTGACTTGCTGAGAAAAGCGAGAATCCAATGTGAAGTCTGGGTAAGCTTTGACAGTGTAGATAAAGTTGCGAACCTGTTGATAGAATTAGAAGATAGATTATATTCAGTTTTGTGATATGTAAATTTCCCTTTATATTTCTATAAATCATGAACGTTTTTTAAATATTCAAAATACCTGCACTCTGGCTGTAGTCGAAGAATCCTTGACCTGATGTGATTTCATCCTTGTGTTCTCAGAGGAAAACTTTCCATTCAGAATTGAGAAAAATGATGCATCAGCATTTATGGAGTGAGATGTGGTGCTTTTCTGCTCCAGCCAGGAGCTGATTATCTCTGAGTTGGTCTCCACACCTGTTTCCTTCTGAGGAATGACAAACACCTCATCTGGAATGAGGTAAAGCCCGTCCTCGGTGGTCTGGCACTGGAAGTAGCTGAGGTTCATCACTCGACCCATGTCCAGATTCCGGAGGTTGTCCCAGCCTCCTCCTGGCAGGACTTCCAGGGCTGTGAGGGAAATGTTGGTGGAGGCCCGGCATTGTCTGAGCCAGTTGGTCGGACGGCTCACGGGACCAGAGCAGCAGATTTGAAAAAAAGTGAGAACAGCAAGAAGTGTCAGGGCAGACTTTATGATGCCTCTGTCTGAAGTGAAATCTGAGGCAACTATTTTGAAGTTCATTCAGTCCCGCCTCTGAATGCACTTCAGAGGTGGGATGATGATCACATGACTTACAGGAAACACTGAGAGTTGGTTTGCTTTCACTACCATTTTTCTTAGGTCTTTTTTAAAAATTATTTTTACAGGCTGAAATTAAAACCTGTAAAAAGTTTGATCAAATTTTAAAACAATAATAATCTTATGACTTAAGAACTGCTTATTTTGCAATTTCTCATGTATTTCTCCAGAACTTAAGCAACATTTATCCCATGAGAATTGCAAAGAGGAAACAAATCTCAAGGTTAAATGAACGCCACTAACTCTACTCCCCATCATTATTGTAAATGTTTTACAGATTTACCAGCTATGCTGTCAACAGCAATAAAAGTATTACAATGTTATTGTGACAGAAAGGTTCTGCTGAGTGAAGTATGAAAATTATAAACAATTAAATGAAACTTTTGTCACTGATAAATTGATACAGAATAACATGAAGAAGAATCCTTGACCTGATGTATCCTTTTCTGTTTTATATGGTTCTCTAAAAAGAGTGATTTGTAGAGAACCATAACAAAACAAAAGCAGAACAATCAATAGAAGCAGAACAATCTGTTTAATATAATGGGTTTAACTTAAAAACAAATCTCCCTTGCAGGACAGACGGGTTATTATTAAAACAATCCAAACATTTGACTGTAAACTGGGAAGAGACTTAAATCTTGAAATGTAATAGAGCACTTTATCTGTATTGATGCTTTATCTATACCTTGTGATAAGTATTTATAGTATTCCTCATTTAAAAAGGGAACAGAAAGTAGATGTGCAAACACAAGGTAAGAGGAAATAGTGGTCTAAATCACATGAGAGTGCGTCACTGGGAAAGCCCTGTGACTTTCTGAGTCACCTCCCAGCATTCATGTCTAAACTTGTTTGGGTACAGACAAGAGGCTCAGGTAAACTTCCAGGTGTTTGTGAGGAATGACCCACCGAGTTAGCAAACAAATTTGGAAAAGCACTTCCAGTTTGGCAAGTTTTGGTTATTCCCCTGTCTTTGTTGCAGAAAGATGCTTCACAGCAGCAAAATTCAAACCGAGTTGAGAACCTCTCTCTCACCCCCTCTCACTTTGCCATCAGTCAAAGTAGCACAATAAATTGCCATGCCTCGCAAAAGTTTCCCTATGTTTTGAACATTTCTGCACTCTGTCATAATGCAGCAATAAATTTTGATGCATTTTACTGTGATTTTTTTGATGGACCATCACAAGGTGATGTATAGCTGTGATGTGGAAAGAACACAGTACATGGTTTTCAGAATATTTCACACTTAGATGTGAGGAGAGTGTTGAATTAATATGTCTTGTACACTCATCAACCCTGCCCTCCCCCATTCCTGAATCAGTACTTCACCTCTCACTTGCTGTTGCAGCTACAGTTGCAAATCTTGAGTTTGTAATTCTAAAGTGTTGTGGTCGATCCCCCAGTATACCTAGGTGTTGACTCTGAGTGGCACAATTTAAATGGTAAATGTTGTACATTCGTACAGAGCTTCATCAAGTTTGAGGACAGATAGAGTAATCATTCAAACCGGCAAACCATCAGTTATAAATCTAATCCAACCTCCTGAGCTATCACTTTTATCGTAGAATTAGATATTTAATCTGCAGTAAAGGATTCCTTTGTAAGTCTGGTTGTTCCCAGGTTTTAGACTTTTGTTGATTCTATACCTCCTCTAGAGTTATCATGGGCCACTTTATTGCTTCCCTTATTAATGCTCTCTTTACTCGGCCAGTCATTTTAGGTGGGCACCCATGCCATGGTGGGTCATACTCTTTCCATTTTCTTGAATTGTAATTTATGTGTTGAAATGTAGTATATTGTTTTATTAGCCTACCCTGTACTGAGCTTCTTCTCAACTCTGTCCTTGGCCTATCTGATGGGTTCAACACTATATGACATCCCAACATACCGTAGAGATTTTTCTTTGAAGGCTTCACTTCTGTACCCAATTGTGACCAGCAGATGGCGACAGTAAACTTTGAGACACTACTCACACACATAAAGCTTCCTAATTATGAGCCTGGTTTGACAAAAAAATGAAAGTAAAAAAGAAAGAAAGAAACCCCATGCCACTTTTTTATCTTTTGCAGTGAAGCTACAGCTCGTCATAACATTGAGATAACACGACTCAAACTACTTTTTACGACTGGAACTTGAAAAGTGAAGATGATGGTCAAGAACAGTCAAGGCCAGTATAAACAGAATGAGAATGTTGTGACAATGAGGCAGGGTGTTTGGAAAATAAACCTCTTAACTCTTGGCCAGTGAAACATTTCTTGGAGTCACACTCTCTCTTTCAAAGTCCACAAATCTCCTTAATAGCACTTAATTGGCTTCAGACATTATTTTATTTAGTTTCATCAACTTACCAACTGAATGTAAAACAAGTTCACATTTGTATCAGTTTACAGCGGAAGGTGTTTTGATGAGACCTTTACTTTACAAATAAAAGTTAAATATACTAAGATTTTGGCATTCCTGCTTACATTTGATTCATGTGTGCTTTTTTGAGTTTTAGTGTTTAAAAACTCAAAAAAGAAAAAGTGCAACTCCAGAAAATATTAATTGTGAGAATTAAGCAAACTGATCTTAAACCCAAGCAGGAAACCTCTTAAACTGAGGCAAATAAAAGCTATCCTCAGTGAGCCTAACAAACTGTTTTGTTTACTTTTAAGACAAAATGGTAATATTGCATAATTCTACCTGAACAACACATATTTCTTATATTACTAAGCAAATATGTATATAAAGTAACTACATCACACTTCTTAAATAAGAATATATATTTTTTTATTTCCAACAATGCAGTTCAGTCTATAACAGACTGTGACAGATGAGAATAAAAAGAAAAATAGGAAATGTAAGAAAATAGCAAGTTCAGTAAATCAAACTTAGTTTTGTTGATAGCATCTTAGTCCACACCGAGTGAAAGCTCAGAAGAAGAGCTTTTTGGTTCCATGGGAGCCCTCACTTCTTGGCTGCTGCCTTGGTCCTTTTAGCTTTGGCCCTCTTCACCTTCTTGGGGCTCTTTGGCTTCTTTGCCTTTTTGGCCGCAGCAGGTTTTTTAGCTTTCTTTGGGCTCTTGGCCTTCCTCTTCTTCTTTGGTGACTTTTTGACTGCTTTTTTGGTGGCCTTCTTTGCCTTCTTCTTTTTGGTCTTTGGCTTCTTCTTCTTCACCACCTTCCTCTTTCTGGGCTTAGGGGGCTTTTTGTTAACCTTTAAGGAGCCCTTGTTCCGGATCAAGACTTTCTTGTCCACCAGACGCTTGATGGCAACAGAGATCCTTGCCTTGTTCTTCACCACATCGTATCCTCCGGCTTTAAGGGCCTTCTTCACGGCTGCCAGGGACACGCCACCACGCTGTGCAGAGGCAGACACAGCCTTCAGGATCAGGTCAGACACTGAAGGACCTGACTTCTTCTTGGATTTGGCTTTCTTTTTTGCCGGCAGTGCCCCCGGCAAAGCAATCGCAGGAGAAGACATTGTGAAGCTCCACCTGCAGGCTCAGGTCATCTGAGGTCAAACACAGGATAGATTGGAGAAGTCCTTCTGGTTCTCTGCATCTGAAAGTCAGGCTTTATAAAACCATGATGAGAGCCCTATAGAGACAGTCCCACCACTACGGTGGGCACCTTCCCCACCCTCTTTGACATGATAAGGATTGTGTTTTCTTCTGCTGGATTTTTCTGTAAAAATATATAGAAAAATGTTGAATATCTGCATAAATGAATGTTTAAACAACTGCACATAACGTCTATAACATATATATTAACCCTTACAGTTGAATTCTTAATATTTCTTGCAGTTGTCGTCCCTCTTTAGAAGCTGGCAGTTGTCTGATGTCATTCAAAATGTGGATTTTCTACATTTTATAAAGTTTATAACCCCTGAATAGTAGGTTACAAAAATATATGACTAAAGCATTTAAAAGTGCTGGGTGTTTTTTATATAGTTTCCTAAAAGTTATCTTTTATTTCAGTTTCATTTGTATAATTAATACATTAAACGATGGCCAAAGAAACACAGTTGCCTCCAGGGTGTATTACAGTGATGATAGAAAAAGTCAAACTTCGTCAGAGAGAAGATAGTAAGCAAACATAAACAGAGATGGGTTTCCATAGATAGAGTTAAAATGGACAATGACAAAAGAAAATAGAAAATACCTTAACAATATTTAACTCAATGTAGCGGATGAAACCCTGATGAGAACTCTATGGAGACAGTCCCAACACCATGGCGGGCATCTTCCCCCCCCCCTCTCTGACAAGATAAGGTTTGTGTTTTCTTAAGCTGCATTTTTCATAAAACTTCCAGAAAAAGAGGTTGTATATGCACATAAAAACACATTTTAAAAAATTCACACAATGTTTACTTCATTAATATTTATTTTTGATAAAGACTTATTGTGGTTTATTACAATTTTTTGGTGTTTTTATGGGGTGGCGGTTTCCACACATCTATTCAGATGTTCATTTTAGACAATTTCTAAGGTTTATTACCTCTAACCGAACAAATAGAAAGACTTCTAATAAAAACATCTTGAAGGATGTGATGTGTTTGTTATGTTGTCCCACAATTTCAGTTTTCTTTCAGCATTTTTTACTTAATGGATTGATTGAAAGATGATCAAAGAAACACAGCTGAACCCTGTAAGGTGAAGAAAGGAAGAGTGTTGTGATACTTTTTCACAGATGACAACATCTCAAACAATCGGAAATAAACATGTTTTTTGTGATTGGATTATGTAAAAAATAAATAAAGAATAGGTGACTAAAATAAGTGATAAATAAAAAAATTAAGCGTTATGCAAAAAACCATGATGAGGACCATATAGAAGCACTCCCAGCACAGCTCGAACTGGCACCTCTCTAACATGATAAGGAGCATGTTTTCTTCAACTGGACTTTTCTGTAAAATTTGAGAAAAAACTTTACCTATCTTCTGAAAAGTACATAGCAAAAATTCCTTACAATCTCTTATTTATAAATCTATAATTTAATTAAAAACCTTCTTGAATATAGAAAGTGTGTCTTGATTCTATGAAAGCTGGCAGCTGTCTAATGCAATTTCAGACATACATTTTAATCACTTAATAAGGTTTTTGACCTCAAAATAATCATGCAGAAAAAAACAAACCAAATCATCTTTAAGCTTGTGATCTTCTTTGTATGTTGTTGTAAAATGTGTGGTTTATTTAATTATTATTTGCTGTGTAAATGCTTTGAAAAATTGTCAAAGAAACACAATTGTTTCCTCGGTAAGTTTAAATTATGACAAAACAAAGTCACTTCTTTGCAGATAAAAAAATTATACTCACGTCTAAATGAAAATTCTTTTTGAAGGGCAGTATGATGCTTGGTGACAAAAAACCCTTAATGCTGTGTAAATATTGTTTTGTGAAGAAATCTCAAATGAGAACCATATGAAGTACCACAGGAGGGACATTCTTCATCTTTACTGACAATAAGATTTTGTTTCTTTCTCCCAGATACAGAAAAAAATATTTGAGTACTCGCACACAAGAACATTTCAAATTTTTTCCATCTACATTTGTTTTTTAAATTTGGTCAAATATGTCACAGATTTGCTGTATCTTTGTAAGATGGTAGTTGTTAGACATAATTTCAAATGTGCATTGTGGACCATTCATAAGGAGTTTGACCTCTAAATAATCAAAGATAAATGATTATTAGGTCATGTTGAACAGTTTAATGTTTTTGACATATTGTTTTAGGTAGTTGTTCAATTCCAGTTTTATTTGCCTAATTAATCATATATTAAAAAAATACTGTAAACACCATAATAAATAAATGTGTTATGCATGAAAAGTACAGTATGTCTGTACAAAGTGTCTGTCTCCACTTTTGGAGGGAAGTGGATCTGAGCCAGAATAACATTATCAGCCAGCAATGAAGGGTGGGTAGAAAAACGAATTCAAGATTATTTTCCCGGGTTCTCCCTCCCCAAACAATTTAATCAGAATTGATTAAATACAATCCCTTTTCCCGCTTTCTTGACCCAAGAATCAGTCTGTTTTCTCATGTTCTGATCTTTCAGTTCACTAGAACCTCAACAGCTTAAAGTGACCTTTGCGCTTTTGAATTCTTTTTAATTCTGGATGTAAATACAAGTGTATTAAATCAGATGTAACAGACTCATCTGAATAATTACTTATCCTTTCCAGATTTTTTTTTAAAACAGAAAATAATAATAGTAACAACAGGCACAAAGCCTTTTAAAAATACAGTGGAAATACCCTTCCTATTTATTGTAATTGCTAGTATTTAATTAAATATAAGCGCTGACTGCTTTCTATTGTGGGGAAAAAAGCAATTTTTTTTTCTCATCCTGAAACACTTTTATTGAAAATGATCAATTGCTTTAATAAGTCAAAGTATTTTTATGCAAACTGTGAAAATGATGTTTTTATCACGACTGCTTCTCAAGTCACAGATTGCATTAAAACAGAGATCATGAACAGATAAACGCACTAGAAGCAACAGATAGTAAGTGTTTCTCTCATTCAAACCGCTCAAACCAAACAGATATATATTCTCCCGCTCTATGTTATCATTTCTTTTTCTGTACTGCTGAGAGATAAGTTTGCATGTGTGTGCATGAGGGAAAAGATTGGCAAATATCTTGCTGCCTCCTGCGGTGCACTGATAGCGCCTCCTGCAGTTGCATTCAAAGGTCCTTGCATGAAAGACTCCAGCGTCAGACTGCAGTTCTGCTTTATTCCTGTCAGTGGCGACTCAATGCTGGTGTTGGAGCAAATTAGTCCCTGACAGTGACAAGATGTTTAGGTACAGAATATGTAATTGTGCAAAAATAAGAGAATTTGGTCTTACAAGTTCAAGTTAAAAGTAGACATTTTAAAATCTCATTTTTATCTTAGAAAAAAATGAAACAACAGACAGACAATATCTGACTAAACAAGCCCTACTTCTTCATTAAAGTTCTATTTACCAGAGGTTTAGTAAATGGAGCTTATCTCCATTCACTAAACCTTGTCTATATATATATATATATATATATATATATATATATATTATATATGTATATATATATTTATTGTATAAATATGTCAGGCCATTTACTACCCTAATTTATTTCTCACAAAACTGTAAGAATTAAAATGAACTTTGTCCAGCCTATCTGACTGGATTTGTCTCCCTGACAAAGTCAACATATTTTACAGATTTTAACACTGTCAACTTTGAGCCTCATTCCATCATGACTATCTTAATAATCCCAGCTGTATAAAATCATCTTTGTGAGGCTTTTATGAAATGACTAACACACTCGCAATTTTCTTTTAAAATCTCTTTACTTCATATCAGTAGGAGCAATATCATGATAGCACAAGAACTGATTTAGTGGTGTATCATAGTTCACGTGCTCTATATTAAACTTTGCAAGTCGATAATACATTTGACCATTAGGATAGAGTTTGACTGTCTCTTCTGCTCACATGTCATATAGGTCAAGAACCTAAAGCTAAGGGAGCTCAGTGAGGACAAAGTGTTTATAAAAATATAAAAAGAATAATGTGGAAAACATGGGTTAATCATAATCAGTGTTGTCATGATAGAACTGTAGTATATATGTACCATTTGCACAACATACCAAAGTAAAATGACATGTTTCCAGACCAGGTTTCAAACCCAGGACATTCTTTCTACAAGAGAAAAGTTTAACTGACTCTCCAACCATGCGATCATTGTTTGATATGTACAGATAAGTTAGCCCAGGAGCTAAACAACCCCAGCTAGATAAGCCACATGCTGAATTGCCAGATTTACTGTAGGAGTGAACTGCTTTGTGATCTGTAGAATATACAGATAGGACAACCACTTTAGTCAAAAATGTTGTGAAAACTGAAAAAAACAAAAAAATCTAGAAAATTTACCCTGGAAAAGTATGGCATTTTGAAGTGGAAAAAACCCCCTTGAGTAGCTTTAATAAAAACTGACCATGGACTGAAGATGAATATTGATTTTGGAGTTAAAACCAGATCAAAGGTCACCAAGTCCTAGTTCCAGTGAATTAGTCTTTCGATGACATCACTGCGTCACACAATACTCATCAGAATCATCACTGATGAATATTGTGTGGTACCAGTTTCATTTCCCTAATTAATAAAACTTACTGTGAAGCATCATCTCACGAGAAACATTAACAACGACTTCTCGATGGCATTTCTGTTGGAGAGTTCTGCCTTGTTGCTGGTTTTTATTTATAATGATAAATCAAGTTAATTCACTAACAAAATGTTTCCCCCGGAATGTAACAATGCTCTATTGTTAAATCTCGAACAGTTCCCTCGGTGACCCCTCCCCTCCTCTTGAATCCCCTTACAGCAGTCATGTGACCATGTGATCACAGTCAGCGCAGTCGTCCAGTGAAGAGGAAACTTGTGACTGCGGTAGAAGCAGCTGTAGCGTGGCCTCTCGCAGTGAGATTAAAGAAAAGGGAAAGAATTTCACAGAACAGATCTCCTTCAGTCTCCTCGACTCCGTCTGGCAACATGGACTGCGGCATTTGTACGTCCAAGACCATCCTGCTCTTCCTCAGCTTGGTGTTCTGGGTAAGTGTGTGTGTGGGGGGATAAAATTTGCACCTGCTGAGATTTGAATGCGGTCTATTCGGGGAGAAACCAGAAGCAAATATGAACCGAGTCTGTTTACTTTACAAACTGCCGCGTGGTTTATTATTACTGTTAATGTAATTATTATTTACGCGTTTACAGAAATCAAAGTTGCTTTGATGAACATCACAGAAGGGTGTCAGCTGTGGTGGACTGTAACTTCCTTATTTCTATGCTGTCCTATGTAGCTCACATAGGCCGGATGTGGAGCTTTTTTTTGTTGTTCTTGGAGATATTTAGAGGAGCTTATGAGGGCCCCCATCTCTTCTAACGTTTCCAGTAATTCTGCTTCACCTGTGACACACTTTCCATGTCTAGACAAAAGGCCGTTTCTACATTTGGTTTAACGTAAACACTTTGGTCCGCGCTCACTAGCTCCCCTTGGATTTTTTATTTTTATTTTATTTTATTTTACTTTTTTTTTTTGAGCAAACTAAATAGATTTTTTACATCGGAGGTCTGCGTAATTACATTACTGTCTGATTTGCCCGTCTGTGGGGGAGAAAACACTGATACTGCCTGCTTTTATTTTAATACCCACCTCCATGTTGTGATTTCCTTATTTCACCACTGTCTGTCTCGGTTTGCTCCAGATTGCTTCCCTGGTAGGCCCTTTGCTGAAGCCTAACCCAGCCTGCATGTAGAAGAGCTGTAACGATAGGTTTACCAGCGACTGGAAACTTGAACATTTGATTTGCCTCACTGTATTTCTCATAGATAACCACTGCAGCATTGTGCTGATTAAAACCCTTTTCCGTGTGGACACTGTCACTAAGGGAAGAAGACTCAAAGTTTGGTGATATGTTCATTAAGGAAATGTAAGACGGTATTTAAAAGGAAGCAGCCTTTTCTACGTCAGGCCATATTTGTTTAATTTTCGCTCATGAAGAGTGAGAACAAGCACAACACTTAGCAAATAAAAGGGAGGCTGAGAAGAGAATCAATCAAGTTTGAAAAACAAGACCGCCTTGTTGCTGAAATGTGCTGTACAAACTTGAATCAATCAATAGCACATTTCAGCAACAAATGTGACATACACATTTGTTTGATGTAAAGACAAAGTGCTTTACATCATAAAAACACAGTCAACAGCATAGAACAATTTTCCTATTTTTATTCTTTTGAGCTTTCAACCTGTGTCTGTCAGAGAATATGCTGAATTTAGAAACGCTGGCAGCTTCAGGGTTATAATAAAGGGGATACTCAGAAAACTGTGTGTATTACTGTTTCAGTAATGCTGGCCATGCTAACCACTCTACAAACATAAGCTGTGAGTCGAGTCACCAGCTCAGAATTTGGTCACAAAATTCTGTTCAATGCCTACATAAGAGGGTTCCGTTTTTCTGTTTTGTTGTTACAAATCAGCAACTGTCATCTTTGCAGATGGATCAAAAATGTCTATAATTCAGCCCTCAAGCAGAATTACCCTTACTTTTAAAAAACTGGAAGTTCTCTTAGGGAATCAGTCAAACTTGCTTTTGTTTTGTAAGCTGTTTCCAAGAATCGGCAAGAACACAGTTTCACTTAAGGTTGTCCAAGAGTTAGGATTTGTTCAAGGTGCAAAAAATCAAAGGCATACACAAAACATAAACTACTGTCCAAGACTTAATTTAAAATGTGAACAGTGTCACTTAAAATGGCTTTGTGAAATAATACCACACACATCTAATTTTAGTGTTTTTATGAGACCAAAGTGAAACATTAAGTCAAAGTTTTGCAAGGACAAGAGCTGGCATGATCAGTTGCTCTTCTAATTTTAAAAACATGCATGAGGAATGTGGTCCAGTGAGTACAGATCCAACAAATCCAATAACTGGTTTTGGGGGAGTGATGATGATGATAATTTTTCATCATCACAGATTAAGAAACATAACCTCAGACAGGCTTTCTCAAATTCTGGCGACGCGGCGTGTCAACGCTATACGTTGTGTAAGCCTCTTTGTGCTGCGTCATAGACACAAGATCAGATTTTCTGGGGAAATTAAGGGGTGAGAAGCACAGGAAGAGGTGCAGGGGAACAGGGATCAGGGATCTTGTGACTGGGGAGTGATTAGAGAACTGAGTCATGAGACCTAAGTCCATGTAAATTATTGTTAGACTACAGATAACACACATCTGTTCATATTTTAAAAAAAAAGCCAAACAATAAAAGAGCTGTAATGTTAAAGAGGAAGTAATACTGAAAACAGCTCTAATTAGCCAAACACACGAAAGGGAAGTTTGATTTTATTTTTGCTGTTGTGTTAGAAATGACTGCATTATCGTCTTGCCTGTTGAAAGACCGCATAATTTTTAACATGCAAAGTCAAAAAGAACTGATCGCTCATAGTTGTTTTCATATAACCAGAGTTGTTGCTTAAGAAACACTACACTTCAGTTTGTTTGGTACTTTCTTCTACTGCTGTTGGACTTCTTTTATCAGTGACTCAGATTTAAATTGGCTCCATTTCAAGGGGCAAAGGGAAATTCGGTGTGTCAGTCTAAAGATAAGTTCTTTACCTTTGCCTCTAGAGCTGCCCCACTTTTTAAATGTAGGTTTAACTCGCATTGAAATTATTTAAGCAAAGCTTGTTTTACATAAAGAGATATGAAATTGTTCCATATATGTAAAGGACTGACTCATGCATGCCGTCTTATGATTGGTGATGTCAGTGCCAAACACTGATAAGGTTGTGACTTTGTCTACCTTTTAACCCTGGAGTGATCACATGATTTCATATCGCATGATGTACAACAAAAGGAAATCTTTTCTAAGAAAACTTCACTGCTTTGCTCTTATTTTACAACCAAATGCATATGTGTTATGTCTGTAATGTTTTTCTCCGTTATGTGGACAGAACAAATGACTTTAGTAGTTTTTATTTATTTATTTTTTACTTTTGCTACATTTCTTATTGTGAATTATATCAAATATGTTTTTGAAGCAGAAATTAATTAAATCAGGACAAATACTAAAGACAAAATAAGATTGAATCTTTAACATATTGACCCATCAAACAGAAAGAAGTGTGTTTATCTTCTTAAAATGTATCATATTGTCTTTTTAAGGTCCAAGCTTTTTTTCTTTTGCTGTAGCTGTGTTTACAAGCCATTGATAAAGTTACAAAGTCCAGGTTCCACGTCAGAGGGAGTTTTTCTCATCCACAGATTGACCCAGTTTTCTCGTCTGCCTCCTCCTGCTCTTCTCTAGTCTAGTGGACAACAGCACCTTATAGTTTTGCCTGGTATCATTATAATAATATATCTGGCATGCCCTGAAGAAAGAGACTGCACCATACTCTGATGGTCCTTTCAAATACAGCAGATTTTGTCTCAAATTGTCTTTATTGGGTAGTGTGAGGAACAAACGAGTATTCAATCATAAATGCAAAGTTCGTGCAGACTGGACTTTTGAGCAAGTTGGCTTTACAGAGACCAGAGCTTAGATGCAGTGTGTTGTATCTGACAGATTGTAACATTGTAGGTTTTTAAATATTAAACTGTGCTCATGGCTGCAGCACATTAGAGTAATTACTGTATTAGGTTTGTGCTTTTTTTTTTTTTTTTTTTTTTGTAGAAGTTATGTTTACTCTTTCTTTCAAGTAGTTGCTTTTATGTGTAAATGTGGCAACAAGGTATTCTTGTTTTTTAAGTAAGAGAAGTTGATTATTATCTCAAACTTAAGAAATACCTGAACTATGACCCCAACTATATCTGGCCTTTAAAGAAAACTGAAAAACAGAGATGTAAAAAAAAACCAAACAAAAGAGCTACCAAAGCAAACGAGGTGGATTAGCAGTGCTACCCAACAGCTGACTATATCAAACAAGATATATTATGAAATATTGTCTACTCTGCCTGGATTATTAGCTGTTAGCATACCATGACAGTCATGAGATTGTCATACAGCAGCAGTCTTAAGACAGACGCTTATTGGGACATGTGGCAGGAGTGACTGCTGACGGAGAGCCTTCCTGCTGACGGAGAGCCTTCCTGCCCACGGAGAGCCTTCCTGCCCACAGCCATAGACGATGACTCCTTGAAGAGAGTTACGACATCACTTAATTTCCCAATAGGATAAAGTATTTTTTTAAATTGAACTAAGCTTAAATTGAATTGAAAGACATCTCACTTGAGCTGCACAAAATACCGAACTACAGTTGTCATTGCAACATATTAATGTGTGTAAAATGCAAATCCAAAAGCCTACTCAGACGCAGTATTTCATTATTATAATGAAGGTGACATGCACTTGTAATATTAGGAAAGCATATGTGATGATGTTTGCATAGGCTGCAACTGAGACATAGCTTTTAATAAATGCATACTTAGCTAAGTGATGTTAATGTCTTTCTAATTTGGTTTATAGAAGCTATAGACCCCACATAGTGAGTACTCTATCCAGCTACTAGAACAAAAATATTTCCATGTCAACACAATGATTTTATTGAAAAAAGTTCCCTCAAGGAATATTTGCTGTTCTGGCAAATAACTTACCTGTACACTCACAGTATTTTAGTCCACCTTAATATTTTCTGTTGCATTAAGCTACATATCATAAAGAATACTGACATAAAGAGTGAATTCTTTGTGCCTATCTGCAGCTCAAACAGTTCTTTGCGCAATTTAATCTAATGGTGATAATCTCGTGAATGATAAATGTGCAATGTATTGTGCAGCCCTAATTCATATTCTGCCTTCTAATAATATATTTGGCCAGTTTGATGGCCTTTCATTGATGCCTTATATGTTCCAAAAGCTCATAGAGACTAGTGGGAATATCGTGACAGAAGAATAAAGTAACATTCAGATTAATTTAGTCAATTGCTGTTTCAATATTTAACATAATCGCAAAAGTATGTTTTCTTGTATAATGCTACTCTGGTTTTACTAAACTGTGCCACAAACGTGTCCACTTAGACAACAAAATGTTTTGGGTTTTTTTTTGCTTCACAGGGTGCCGGAGCAGCATTGGCCTACGTTGGTTCCTACATAATCATGAGCTATAAAAACTTTGACAGTTTTGTGAATGACAAGCAGTCTCTGATCCCCGCGAGCATCGTCATCATTGCCAGCGTGGTGATGGTCATCATCGGCCTGGTGGGATGCTGCGCCACGCTCAGAGAGTCCAAATTTGGCCTTGGCTGTGTAAGCATTTGTCCTTCTCTGGATCTTCTCAGAGTTTGTTCACTCGGCTGGAAGAGAATAGATTTTGCTCATTTTTTGCATAATTCATTTCTCACTCTGTTTAACAATTTTGACATTCTAATTTCTTTCAATCGTTTCCCCTTTTTTGCAGTTCTTTCTGGTTATCGTGATAGTCTTTGCAGCTGAAGTGACTGCTTTGGTGTTTATCTTCATTTACCAAAGCAAAGTGAGTCAAAAATAATCCTATCTCACTAATGACCACATTTATGTGCCTATTTTTCTATTTTATAAATGTATTTTACTTATGTTCCTATTGTTGAGATTACTTTTTCTACTTTGTGTCTTGCAGTCAGCGCAGATAAATCAGGAGCTGGAGCGCTCTATGAATGACACCTTTGTAAAGTATGATGGATCCGATCTTGAGTCCAAAGCTGTGAATGATCTGCAGTCTCAGGTTTGTCTTGCTGTCCACATAAATAGACTTGTTTTCTCAGCTCTACTTTCAAACACATCAACATCTTTTCTCTCTCTGTGTGGTTTCATTTCCTCCCTTGGTTCTCTCCATTTGCATTTCTTTCTTCTGGGAAGCCATATTAGTGTTCATGAATAATTATTGTTATTACTGAGCCTTCCCAGAACACCTTATCTGGACTTCTCTTCCAGATAAGGTATTTAGGCAAGCAAGATGTGTAATGAAGATCTTCATCACTGGGATGAAGACACTTTGGAGGTGTGGTGAAGGACAAAAGATGGATATGGATTAAAGTATTTTATTGTTTGTGTTTTTATACAGTGGCTTCTCAGTTGGAACTGATGGTGTCCTGTTAAAATAAAAACAAATGAATGTGTTGGAATGCATTAAAATGTGTAGGAAGTTTGTGGCTTACCTCTGTCTCTTCCTCTGCAGGGTGTTCAGGCTAAAAGATTCCCCGGGGGCCTGAGCACCATATAAAGGTTCTGGAAGAGACCATATTTAGATGAAAGAGGGGGAGCAAAGAAATACGTATTTTAGAAGTTAATGATTGCATTCATATTTATAGAAAAGTAGTTTTAGAAATGAAATGATTGTTAAAAGATGAAGAGTATTTGTTAATATTATGTTGAAGATTTGGTTGTTTTAAGTTTGTTTGGTGTATATGTATTTTGTTTTACCCTGTGACTTCGCGGGTTGTTAATTGGTGCAGCCAGGGACTATAAAAGCCTGCATGTTGGCCGTATTGGAGGTTGATAGGTGTGGTTGCTGCTGAGACCCATGTTCATTGTACGCAGGATTGTCTGTTTGTTAAATGTTGGTGATTAAACACCTGGTTGGTCTGCACTGTTTCTCTGCCTCAAGACTCCTCTTTAAACCTGCCGCTAAGGGCCATTCTAACAAGATGTAAGGATGCAATGATTAAAAATAAATATGACTTGACTGATAATGTCTCTATTGCTTCACAATTGTGTTAATATAGGGACACAAATATTTGTGTCCTATTTGCAATACGTATCTCAGTTGTTTGTCAAAAACAGTAGTACATGACCTATGTACTAAGGTAGATAGGTCATATACATGACTAGGTACATGACATAGGTACTAGGTACATGTACAAATACAATTAAATGTACAAATTAATTTTGCTTTGTTGTTGCAGTTGAAGTGCTGTGGTATCGTCAACTACACCAGCTGGTACAACACCCCCTGGTACCAAAAAAACAAAACTGTGCCTCAGTCTTGCTGCATAAACACAACTCAGTGCAACGGCACCACACCAAGCCAGTTTTATCAAGAGGTAAATCAAACACAAATGTTACATTCAGTCATTCCTGATTGTGCCCTTGCCTCTCTGAAATATTCAACTGTCATCAGCATCTTATGTGATTAATAAAGTTAGCATCAGTAAAATAAAAGACTGTGTATTCTCTACAAAATGTTGAGCCTTATATTTATAGTCAATAATTCCAGATCGTGCTTGTTCAACCTTCCTATTACCTAATGAATGTTTTGCTCTCTCTAAAAGGCAGGCCTCCACACAATGGCATGCTCTGTCTTAGAAAATACCATTTTCTTATAAAAAGGTTCTTACATTTTTGTTGTTCCAACTTCATTTTGGAATGCCTCATACAGACAACACCACATCCAAATATGAAGGTGTCACCGTCGACTACGAACACTTGCATATGTTTCGTTTTCTCCAAATATACTCCCACAAAAACTAATTTTGAGTTTCTGTCCAGCCAGTCGACAATCAGGGTTGGTTGAAAAGTACCCGATTTGAGTCTCCTGCTCATTTATCTGTGCAGATTTCTTTTTAGGTATCTTTGACTCTCTTTAGGTAGATTCTAATACAAACTCATTGTCTTTGTTTTTTAGGGTTGTGTGGTAAAACTGGAGAAGTTCCTGCATGATGCGTTGAATTATGCCATGCTGGTCATCCTTGCGTTTGCCATCATCAAGGTAACCTACAGTTCATCTATGATATAAGCTTTATCATGCATACTGGTATACAGCATGTTGACACACAAGCAAGGGCAAATCATTATTGCGCCTTTTAAGTACTTTTATATGTTACCTTATTAATTTCAGATGTCAGCTTGTCGGTATTGAACACCATCCATACTGGAAGTACTCCAGAATGGAAGTTGGCAAATTAAATAGTACGCATGCCAAAAGCCTCATGTACAATACCAGCTGTGTCAACATCTACTCTTAAAACAAAAAGGGGCCATTGTGGCATTCTCCCAGTCATTCACGGCTGTTACACACTCCACTGATCAGATTATACATTTCAAAGAGATTTTTCTTCTAAGAAAGGCAAACTCCAATTACCTCAAGCATAAAAGATCTGAATGAAATGTTGTCCTTATTACACTGCATGTTGTCAGTTTTAACGTGGTAAGATATGATTGCCAAAAACCTTTCCATTTGCTAAATGCTTTAATAATGAGCAATAAAACATTTTAGACAATGTTTTATGTTCTTCTGATACACAAGTAATGCCCCTCCCCTAAAAACAACAAACTTTGCCTTAGCTTAGGAGACAATTCTATAAAATACATAAAAAAAATTGTTAGACAGTTAAATCTGAAAGCCTAGGGCAATTCAGATTTGTGTGTGTGTGTGTGTGTGTATATTTATATATATATATATATATATATATATACACTTTAAAAATTCTCTTGCTCATTATTTTGGGATTTTAGCAAGTGGAAATAGCTTTGCCACTCCTCCCAATCCTAAAAAATAAGGGGTTGTTTTGTCTCATCTTATTTCAGTAAGTGTTTTTCACTGTATGTAAATATCTGTATTAAATTGTATTTATAAATTAGATTGAAGATTATGTATCCTGTGTTGTTGCAGTTCTTTGGGATGCTGAGCGTCTGTGTGATAACCTGTAGAAGTGGCAGTCGGAGGAGTGGCTATGAGCCTCTTTATGCCTGAGACGCTTCCTGGAAGTCTCTCCTCATTTTCCTCAAAGGGGTCTGCAGACTGCTTCCTCTGCACTGTAAACAACAATCAATTCCTTCTGCAAATCTAAAGTTTGTCTCAATAATCGTACCTGCAAGTCTTGCCGTATTCTGAAGGGGATTATAAGACAGCATGCCTCCTCAAACTGTAACAAAATTATATGTAGCTCCATCCATGTCGGTGCATCTACTTTCAGTTCACTTTCCATAAAGTAGAGCTACTTGTGATGTCTATATGTCTCATTGCAAACAAATTAAGAAATTGAGTTTGTCTGAAATGCTTGAATTTGTTTGAAATTTACTGAAAGCAAACACAGTTGGCTTCCAGTAAATAATATTTTGCCCGATGCAGACTCTCCCATTAGATGTGATGTAAAGAAAACTCTTGAGACCTTTTCTTTTACTTGTTTATCTTTAACCCTTCTGACTCTTCTGCATCGTGTAGATAATCCTTCAAAGGACATTATTCTGTGAATGTACCTTAGTAAATGATGTCATTATATCTTTGAAGTTGTTTGTGATACTTAACCAAAGGGTTTAATGCCTTATTTAGGGATCTTAAAGCAAACTCAATGGGGGGGAAAAACCATGCATTACTCTGGTCACTTAACTGTATGGAGAATCTTAATATGTTTATTATATTTCTAAATTAAAAGGGTAAATATTTCACAATGTTGTTGTTTTGTCTCCACTAAATAGCTATTGATTTTCCTTAAAAATTGTGACATGTTACCATTGAATGAAGTGTATTAAAAAAGAAAACTTGTTGCTTGGGAAAAAAAAGTATGTACACTGAGTTTCTTAAGCGTGACACACAGTCTTTATCTGTAACCTCCTGACTCGGCTGATAAGAGACCCACATGGTGGCGCAGACAGATGATGAGTATTCATCTTACATGTGCTCTGTCACTGTTTACAAAGATAAAAAAAAAAAAAAAATACAAGTTGTATTCTAGAACTTGGCATTCTTGGAACTTCCTGAGCAGTCCAGTCAGACTTCATTGGAAGCACAAGTCAGCCAATTAGAGGGCTGTCGATGCAAGAGTTCAGTAAGCTTTAGTTCAGAACTAAAACAAAATGTAAATTTTGTGGTCTTAAGCTGATATTCATTTGGATGTGCAACTACAGAGTTTGATTATGACTCATGTTTGGTGTTGTACATGCAGTTTCAGTGGGGGTTTATTGTTGGGGTAGACGGATATCATTCACCAATTTGCGTAGTGTTTATGTTGCATGTAATGTGTTTGTCATCAGAAAACAAAGTGAGTCTCATTCAAACCCAGTCCATTAAGTTCACATTTTCACATTTGTAGTTGTAGGCCATTTAAAAATGCAATGAAGTTATTGCTTATTGGTCAAACCTCGATTCTCACTCAGGTATATAAAAGAAAACCTGTGCTGTTATTTCACCTACACTCGCCTGCCTGATGTTCTGAGGTAATGGTGTACTGGAGATTTCAATTTGCGTGACGTTTAAAGTGAAAATGAAGGTATGACAGTCAAGAGGAGAGAGGCAAGCATGATAAGTAACAAGTGGCCACAAAAACTGCAAGGACTATCTGTTTGCCTGCCAGCTATACTACAAGTGTGCCTGTGCATATACACAAACAGAATTTTCACCTGCTAAAGTTTTCCTCCAAATCAAGTACTTGAAGCGAAATATACACAGACCATTTTATTGGGGTATTATTTTTTTATGTTGTGATGATACTGATTAAGATTATCTAATGTTTTCCTAATTCTTTTTTTCTTTTCTTATTATCATGATGTCTCCACCACTCCCTATGAGCATTCTGACCACCAAAATCTCTATTTGGATTGGACATCAAGGATTTGAAGTGTCCATGCTACTAACCAAATACATTTTTGGTATGAAGAGAACCTAGAACACAGTAGTCAAATACAGTAACTACTGTAATTTTGATAATGTACATACTGCAATGATTTGGTATGTGCTGCTCTGTTTTCTAGTCTGTCACAACATATTCAAGATCTCTTATTGGAGCTCTCATTCTAACTTGCTGGCAAAATTAATGGAATATTATTGACATACTGTCACTGTTCTGTATCCCACTCATAGCAATAGGACCATGTGGTAACATCCATATTCATTACATTACTAAAATCATAGATCTCTGACTCTTACAGTCTTTCTTTATTAATATCTCTGGCTTTTCATTTTAATTCCACTTCCTTTTATGAATCTTCTTTAAATCTGTGCCCCTGTCTATTATACATAGAAGAGGATTTTGTGATTTGATTTTGTTGAACAGAACAGCTTGAATAAGATGACTCTGAAAAATATGCTGAATTTTACTGGGCTCTTTCATGAAACTATTTAACCCATGCTATCACTTGACATTGGACCAGTCATAAATTGTAAAGCTGTTACAATTTACGATTGTTGCAAGACGACTTGCAATAGCACATCAAATCCAAGAGGAGGTGCAACAGAGCCAAAATCGCTTTAGAGTTTTTTCTTTAACAAAACCACTTACTGGCAACCTGTCCAGGTTGAACTGGCAACCTGTCCAGGATGTACTCCCACCTCTCGCACATCACATCACATCTTGTGATGTGCCACCACATCTTGAAGATGGATATAGGCACCAGCACCCTTTGAAGCCCCCCTTGGGACAAGCGTGTAAGATAACGGATGGATGGATGAATGGAAAACAACTTACGAATATATAGTTTTACAATATTTGTTTTGTAACAAGTTCTACATGTTTGCAACAAATGAACAATCAAAATATGTTTAATCTATATGTTGATTTTGTAAAAATCACAATCACCTTTGTTGGTGAGGAATTTTAGTCCAAGTTCACACACTCAAAACACAGATACATCAAATATAAATATACAAATTTCAGGGTAATTCCATTTTATATATATATATATATATATATATATATATATATATATATTATATATATATATATATATACTTACTATTTATACACTATATAAATTGTGACTGAGAAGTGATCTCGTATGATTGGAATTTGCTAAATTGAATTTTATGCCATAAGAAATGTCAGATTTGAGTCAAAAACAATTCCCAAGATATTTACATGTTTCAGCCACACTAGGTTTTGAGTGAATAAATGAGTTGTTAAAAAGTCAAAATAAAATCTTTAATCAAATGGAATTCATAAGTAGAAAGCTTTATGGGTGTGAGTGGTGCCTCAAAGTTTAGTATTGCCATCAGCTGGTTGCACAAAGGTACAGATGTGAAACCTTCAAAGGAAAATCTGAATCATCACATTAGTTTGTTGGAAGGTCATTAACTGTTGATTTTCTGAACAAGATAAGACAGTTGAAGCTGATTTATTTCCCTGTCGGTGAGACTTTATTTGTAGCTAACTGAAAAATGATACAATTAAAGGCAACAATGCCAAAGCTTGTGAGATATGGTTTAAAATTGAAAATAACACTACAGTAACTGTAAAATAAATACACCATGGCATCTCGTGTTGCAAGGTTTCCCTGCCAGTGAGGTGAGGGAAAAATAGCACCTTTTTGTGATAATTTCAGAGCAATAGCTTTTATATGGATATTTTACACAAAAAAACTAAATCCAATCAGCACAAAAAAGCCCAAAGCACACAATTAAGAAAGATATTAATAGGAAAGTTATTATTGCTTTAAAATTTGATAATATGTTTTTCTTGTATTTTGCAGCCTATAAACACTCAAACTACCTTTGAGAACTGTAAGTGAAAGCACATCCACTGTCTGTTTCTTTTTTGTCATGTGATTATTTATGTTAGGGGGCAGGACTTGACTAGAACTTTATATATAGTTGCCTCAGATTTCACTTCAGACAGAGGCATCATGAAGTCTGCCCTGACACTTCTTGCTGTTCTCACTTTTTTTCAATTCTGCTGCTCTGGTCTCGTGAGCCGTCCGACCAACTGGCTCAGACAATGCCGGGCCTCCACCAACATTTCCCTCACAGCCCTGGAAGTCCTGCCAGGAGGAGGCTGGGACAACCTCCGGAATCTGGACATGGGTCGAGTGATGAACCTCAGCTACTTCCAGTGCCAGACCACCGAGGACGGGCTTTACCTCATTCCAGATGAGGTGTTTGTCATTCCTCAGAAGGAAACAGGCGTGGAGACCAAGTCAGAGATAATCAGCTCCTGGCTGGAGCAGAAAAGCACCACATCTCACTCCATAAATGCTGATGCATCATTTTTCTCAGTTCTGAATGGAAAGTTTTCCTCTGAGAACACAAGGATGAAATCACATCAAGTCAAGGATTCTTCGACTACAGCCAGAGTGCAGGTAACTCTTTTGGTTTAATGGTGTTATTGAAAAAAACAACATGCTCCAAATGGAAATTGGTATTTTCTGAAAATGTATTGACACTTGTAAACTATTCCACATTTTGTCAGGTGATAATCATATACCATATAAATTTTTATTGTGACTTTATGCAATACACCAACACAGTGAGAAGGAAGGAACATAATGGATATCTAGATTCCCTCAGTTATTGAGAAACAATTGCTTGCTGGAGGCAAGGATTCAGATGAAGTTTTAAGTGACTGGATATTATTTTTCCCAATCACTAATATTTGGTCATGATGTATCCTATGTAATGCACCAATTCGATTGCAAAGAAAATTACGGTATGAAACTTACCAACCAAAAATAACCTTGTTCACTGTGAAGAAACATCTTTACCATAAAATGGGTTAAACATTCATCTTGCGCTGTCTTTAATTACTCAATATTTGGAAACTTAGCAAAAGGACTGAATTGCTCTGTTCACTTCCTTCAATATCATCCTGAGAAATGATGCTCAATTGAACAAATGCCAGACAAAACACTGAAGAGAAAAGAGAAATGAGTGGATCTGCATGCAAAGGCAATGACCAAATAATTTTTTTTTTTTTTTTTGTGGCTGTAAAGTGACATAGCATTGTACGGATTACTAAATCTTTTAATGTAAAGTGTTTGAAAAAGTCTGTTGTCAATCCCAAGCATAGTTATTTTCTTAGAAATAGAAATGTAAATGTAAAATTTCACAAAACTGAGAACAACAAAGAATGATTCTTTCTCTCCACAGGTTCGTGACTTAATCTACACTGTCAAAGCTTACCCAGACTTCACACTGGATTCCCGCTTTGCTCAGCAAGCCAAAGAAATTGCTGATGCAATTGAAAACAATCAGACGAGGGATGCAAACTACCTCTCAGAGAAGATGGTGCTGGACTATGGAACCCATGTTATCACCAGTGTAGATGTTGGGGCATCTCTGGTGCAGGAAGACTATCTCCGTTCCTCTTATGTGTCAGACAGTTCATCAGATAGCTCCACTGTTAAAGCTCAGGCTGGGTTAAACTTTTTTGGCAAACTAAAATCTGACATTAGCAGTCAGTCTAGCCAACAAAGCTCATCACTTCAAAAATATCAGTCCAACATTCAGTACTCCCTCATCCAAAGCCATGGGGGCATACCTTATTATCCTGGAATCACTTTGCAGAAGTGGCAAGAAAGTATCAAGAATAACCTGGTTGCTATTGATCGATCTGGATTTGCCCTCCATTATTTTATTAACAGGAATACTATTCCTGACCTCCCAGAACCTACAGTTACCAAAGTGGCAAATAAAGTAAAAGAAGCAATAGGGCTTTACTACGAAGTCAACACCCGTCCTGGGTGTGTTGATGTCAATTCCAAAAACTTCAACTTTCAGGCCAATGTGGATGACAACTCATGTGATGGCCCAGCCACCAACCTTAGTTTTGGAGGAGTTTATCAAGTATGTACCAAACTCACCAACGATGCCGATCCACTTTGTGATAAACTGGCCCAGAAAAACATAGAGACAGGAGACTTCTCCTGCCGCTATCCTTACACCTCAACTTTACTGCAATCAGAACAGAGACAGGAGAGTTATACATCACAGGAGTGTCACAACGAAAAACATTCATGTGGCTTTTTAGAGTTGTTTCATTGTTATACATATGTTTGCAATTATGTGAATTATGTTCGGTCTGCTCGTATTGATACTTACTGGTGTTCTATGAATGGAAAAGCAGCAGGAAACTCTGGATATCTGTTTGGTGGCATATATGGCCACTCTTTTCAGAACCCCATCACCAAATCCAAAGGCTGTCCTCCAAACTTTATCTCAGTAAAGTTTCTATCAGATGGCCAAAAAATCTGTGTGAGTAATGACTATGAGACTGGAACAAGGTACTCTGTACCATTTGGAGGTCTCTTCAGCTGTAAATATGGTAACCCACTGGCTAAATATCAACACAGATGCCCTCCCCAGTTCAGTCAGCATGTAGCTAGCATCAGTGATGGTTGTGAAATTCTTTACTGTGTCCAGTCTGGATTGTTCACAGGAGGTGAACTGCAACCAATCCATCTTCCTCCATTCCGAGAAACTCCTCTTCTCAGCTTGAAACCCACCAACACAGTGATGGTGATAACTGAAGGAGAAAAGAGCTGGGTCAGGCTGGGTCAGACTAAAGCGTGGAAACTTGTGAAGTCAGAGGAAATCCCAGAACTTATCAGCAAATTCAACCCAGAACTGAATGAGATGTCAAGTACAGAGAAAGGAGGAGTGGCTTTTGGAGTGATGGTTTTTATAGGACTGGTGGTCATAGTGACAGTGATTTTGGTTAGGAAGAGGAGGAGGCACTTAGGATTGAGGGCACACGGATATGTGGAAATAGGTGAAGTAACAGAGAGGGATGCACTCAGAGAAGAAGCTTAAAACAACATCAAATAGATTTAGAATTTGCTTTTAATTTCCATAATTATCTCAGAACTTTTGCTTTCCAAGAAAATCAATACCTTAAAGCAAATAAACCCTTGACATATTGATTCTTCTTATTTTTAATATATGAGGAAAAAGTATAATGTGTTTAAAATTTTAATTGGATGCTTTTAGGAATTAAAGACATTGGTCTTGACATTAGTCTTGGTCTATATGTATTTGAATTCATTCAAATACATATAGATTGCAGAACTAATTGTAAACTCCAATGTCAATCACTATTGTTCTCACTATGCTTTCAAGACATTGTAACTATTTGTTTCCCTGTTTTGCCTGATCTTATTGCAAAAAATAAAAATAATATTTTAACAAAGATACATTTGTTTAGTCTTTTTCCATGCCTAAAAAGGTTTGGATTGCTTTACTTTTGTTGTGTTTATAGTGGAAATGTCTTATCAATAGAAAGAGGATACTGTTAGAGAAAAATCATCCTTTGGCTTTAACTGCTTTATTTGAAGGCAAATAGTATTTAAAGACTTTTAAATGCTATTTGCTATTTTTTTTCTCGGTGAGTTCACCCACATTGTGTGCACCTCTTTCTTGAATATTGTACTAAACAATTGTTTGCATGCCTGAGTTGATTAAAAGAAATTAAACAGACATGTCTTAGTGGAAAAACTTAGCATGTATAAGTTTTTTCCATTACACATGCTAATAAAATGGCTTATGAACTCTAAAGTGGAAACAACAATGACAAAATTATTATTATTAATAATAATAATAATAATAATAATAATAATAATAATAATAATAATAATAATTATTATTATTATTATTATTATTATTATTATTATTATTTAATTTAATAATAATAATTATTATTATTATTATTATATTATCATGAAATATAGTTTCTTAAAATCATGAAGGAAATCAAAACCACATTTAGTTTCAAGTTTCAATATATACAAATTATTTTGTCTTTGGTAGTCAAATGCCACCAAAAACTTTTACCTTTACACTAATTCATTCAGATGTAAGAAAACCGGTGGAAGATCCAAATTTTATTTGAGCAGGACTGTTAGCATAAAATTGCATAGGTTATTGATTGGTTACAAAATGTAACTAACTACATTATTAATTAATTACACAATGTGTTGATTAGTTAGAGTATGTATCTAATTAATTGTTACATAACGTTACATAATGTAACATCCCAGTTGATGTTACATTATGTAACAAATCAATAATGTATGCAATTTTATTCTACATTGTTGATTATGTATGCAACTTTATTCTATATTGTTGATTAATGTTACTATAATCACAATAATGATTATACGATACTTTACTTCTATTGAAAGTAGGAGGTGTTCTCCCACTAAGAGATGTTACCCACGCTTACCTTCCCAGAGGACTATCTTGTCATCGCAACTGCAAATATTAATTGATATTTTCTGTAAATATATTTATACTTTTAATTTTTACCATGTTTTGTCAGGTCATGATCATATACTTGAATGTTTAGGGACTTTATGCATTACACCAACACAAAGGTAGGAGGAAGGAACATGACGTGTGGAGATCGGAATTTCCTCAGTTATAGATAAACCATTCCTTGCTGGAGGCATGGATTCTGTTGAAGTTGAAGAAGTATATTGCAGATCTATAGTCAGAATATTGATATTAATACCTGTCCAAATATTGCCACTGATGCAAATGTCCACTTTAGTGGACAGGTGATCAATCGTAATTTTCTCCAAATACAAAGTTGTTATTTGGAAAATATATAATTAGTATTAGTCTTTATGGGTTTCTTGATGTCACAATGTTTCTTTTTTTTTTTTTTTACCTGCAAGAGTTTTCCACAGAAAGAGGGCCTACTGGATATTCCAGAGTTAGTCTGATACATTTCCGTCTTTCCGTCATATTGGATTTAACAGAAGAATTCTTGCACTTGCAGTGGATGGACAGTAGTTGGCAGTGTATTGCCTGATGCACTCGTGTCCACTTTAGTGATTTGTGTGCATTTATAACATAAAAATGCACAAGAAACACAAGAAAATGGCTTTTAGATAGCTATTCACTACAGTGACTGCTATGCATGAAAGGGTTAATCAAGCTTCAATACATTTGATATTTGATTTGTTTTTTCTATATTTACCCTTGGATCTTCTCATTTTTCTATATTTTTGTGGGGGGGGGTTTATCACTTCCAATTTTGCAAATATTTTATTGTAAAACAAGTCTTAAAGCTATAAATAAACAACATGGTCCAGGCATTGAATTTGCCATTGTAACTCTTTTTATTCCCTTATGATTCAGTTCTGCACACCTACAGATGTGGCCCCTTCCCACTTTGTGCCATCAGCTCATGGGGAAAAATGCTCTTCACAGACATGCACAGACTGAGCCAGATGCCATCACTGACCTCTAATTTATTTATTTCTGTTCCCACTTACGCAGGGATCTTGTGAAGGGAAGTAACCTGAGGAGGGGACGACTGCAGCGCTGCTGCACACTTTGTGCCGGAGGGAGATAAACAAAAGGGCAGGATCACAGTTTTGTGTGCCTTTGCACACATCTGAGCACATTCATATTCAGAATTCCTTTGTGACACGCACAGCTGCACTGAATGCCTTTCCTGGATTTGTGCAAATCTCCAAGCTTCTAGATCAAACAAGCATCAAAATCCTCGCTCTGGACAAACAGGTTGAAGAGCATCACCTTAATAATAATAATAATAAATTTTATTTGTAACGCACCTTATATTTCAAAGAAATCTCAAAGTGCTACAGGGACAAAAATAAATTGTAGAGCTTACAGTAAAACATACAATAATACATCTCACACCAAGTGGCGCCAAGATTAACATTAAAACTAAAAATTTAAAGTACCGGAAAAAAAAAAAAAAAAAAAAATCTAAAAGGCCTGTTTAAAAAGGTAAGTCTTAAGACCTGTTTTAAAGGCCTTCTTTGTGATCTTCTTTTTGACATATTTGGCGTAAAAATAGTGTGCCTGTTTTTTTGGGTTTTTTTTTTTCCATCCCAAAGAGCATAGCAATGGCATATTTGATAAGTGTTTAATTTTTTCTTCCAATTTAGTTATTTTAAGGAAATGTACCCAAAGTAATAATCACACACTGCCAAGACCTGGAACAAGTCCCTCCTGTTATATGGAGCCAGTGTGTGTCTGTTTCTGGAAATAGCCACCACAGCTGACACTGTGATGTTTCCATTTCTCAGACGCTATCAGTGTTAATTAGAGAGGGCAGCCACAAAAGAGGAACAGAGCTACACCAGAGACACTGAGAACAAAGACTGAAACAGACCAGAGTCATGGCATCATCCACATTTCCTCCAGCAGAACCAACCTTCTAACCTTTAGATAAAACCTCATGTCTCATTTATGCTTTATTCCCCTTTACCTTTTCAGTTCTGTCTGCTCAATCTGCGTTTTCAATTTCTAATTTACAGATTTTTTCTATTTCTTTTGTTGATTTATATCCATGATTTTCTTTGTTTGTATTTTCTTAATTGTGTTTTTTATCATGCAAAGCATTTTTAACTTTAAATGTTGATCTATTAATGTCCTCCACTTTGACAGAACCCCAAATCCACCTGAACAGAGTGAACCCCCCCCAAATAAAAAATAAAGTGAATGCTTAGAAGTTTTAAGACTGTTTAAAGTGTTTCAATGAGTACAGACCAATGCTACATGGAAATTTTTACCTATTCTCTTTTTTTAACCCTAGCAGATTTTAGTTTAAAAAATTAACGAGTACATATTAAAAAATGCTTTGAAAAGATTTATTGTGGTTTCATAATCAAAGAATAATAGTGCATAATAGTGCATGCCACTATTTTTTAATAGTGGCATGCACACTTTTAATCTCCACTGTAAATTAAGTGAAAGAATGCAGCAATCGCTCATTTTGAATTTATCTTTTGGGGAATGAGAGGTTTTGTGACTCTTGCTGTCATTTATAGCTTCTGATATAGGCAGAAGCAATAAATGATTTTAAAATTACATTTCATTTGTAAACCTGTTTTATGTCTTCCTGATACAAAGATCTAAAAGAAACTGCACACTAGGAGAATTATGAGCCAACCAGCTTTTCTCTGAGCACATCTGATAAAGAGTAGGGATACTGTGTGAAATAGAAGCTGTCACACCTGCTTATGAACAATATCTTTAATTTCAACCCTCTCCTCTGCAAACAAAACCACAAAATCAGAACAAATCCACTGACCAATCCCGCCTTAGCATTGTTTTAACATTCATCAGATCATTGTGGCACATTATTAAGCTGAAGGGTGAGCAAACATAAACAGAACCGTTTTTGCTCTGCTGACCAGAGTCAGCAAATAATAATTATTTTTTCTTGGTGTATGTGTTTGCTTCCAGTCATTTCAAAATAAAAAGCTGCACGCACTCACTGAAGCAGCCAAAGTGTTTCAGTGTGTGCAGGCAGAAAATCTGCTTCTTCTAACCTTTATGTATCTATATAAGTGCCCATATACTGTACGCATATCCATATTGCATAGTAATGTAGTGTATACAGCTGTATGTATAATCATTCAATAGCACAGAATATGCTTTCTGATGATACTCATTCAGTTTCATCTTAATTGGTATAGTTAAATAAAAATAATGAGGCTGAGTGAAATTAAATCTCCAGAGCCTGTCATTCTCCTCTACTCCCCTCATGATAATATCACAGACAGCTCATTATATTAGGTGAATCATGAATATGTTACCTTTGCAGCCTTTCTCTTCTCCATCAATCCCTGAGGATGTAACATCTTTTGGAAATCATTTTTATATTCAGCCTGACCTCCTTTTTTTTTTTTGTCTCCTCGATGATGAAGCTCATTTAAATCCCAACCCACCAAACACAGAAATCACCAGATCGGTGTGACAGTGACACACAGCAAACATTGACAAAGCTTTCTGCTGTTCGCCTGTTGCTTTCCCTCCAACCTCAGCAGAGAATTCCAGGCGATTTCTTAAGAGTTTTCAGGAGTGCTTCAACAAAAGTAAGAAAACACAAAGTAATGCACAATCAACATGGGAAATGACAAAGTCATGAGTCTGAAATAATTATTTAAAATCGATCATGTTTAAATTTCGGAGGCTGCAGATCATTGGGTGTAGTAAGTGTCTTTTGCTATGACAAAAAACGAAAAATTTTAAGAATTTATAAGCAGGTGTATTCAGGAAAATTTTGACTTGTGCAATTTCAATTGCATATCCACACACTGAAACACATACACTGGATTCACCACTTTATCACCAGAAAGGTGGTCGTCACAGATAAATAAGATGTTGTCCTGTCACAATACCAAACTTATGTGTTTTTGTGACAGACCAACACATTATATAGTGTCCAGGTGTACAGGTGCTTATGTAGTCAGTCTCCCTTAGTCAATACTTTGAAGATGCATGTCTTCACTACTTGAAACTGAAACTGAAATGTTTGCCCATTCCTTTTTGCAAAACAGCATTATATTCTGTCAGATTGGATGAAGAGCATCGAGGAGCACATAAGAACTGACATAACATACTTTCCTACAAACCATTCCATTGCAGTTCTGGCTGTAGGCTAAGATTCAGTGTCTTCTAAACCTCTGAATCGGTTGTGGCAGATGGCTGCTCACACTGAGCCAGGTCCTGCTGGAGGTTCACAACATGCTCATCCAGGAAGCATGAAAGCTGTAGCAAGTCAATGACTCCATAATTTAGATAAAATAACTTAGTAAAATTTTTTAAACCAATTTGAACACTAAACTGAACTCAATGAACTGTTTGATAACCGGGTCATTTGGAATGTATGCATGATTGAATTGAAATGACCTGCTGTGCTCTCCATGTGATTTGTGGCAAACATTAAATAGACTTGTTATTTTTTGATCTGTCATCTTGCCACTCAATAATGTGTCAAGATTTGTGGAATAATGTAGTAAGTATGGAATTAGTTAGTGACTTCAGATTGCAACTAGTAGCACTGGATTTAATTTAGAGGTATCAGAATTAATGGGGAAAGGTTTATTACGACTGTTGTGTTTCTCAACCAGTAAGGCCCCGTCTTAACTTATTGGAAGATAAGAACAATAAGATAATTTGGGATGGCGTTCTCAATCACCTTTGTGAATCCTCAACTCTAAAACCCATAAGTGAAAAATGTGACCAACAAGGCTCTTCAAACAGGATGGCATAATGTCCTAATTATGCCTCCCAGAGTTCTAATGGGTAGTGCCATTAGAACTCTTTTTTTTTTTTTAGTTATATTTTATTATTTAATATGTTTCTACTGTTTGCATGTTCAAGTCATGGGAAGCTGTGCCATTCCCTCATCTTTTGCACTATGTAAGGATTGTAGGAAATATTGACTTTTCACATAGACCAAATGTGGTCCTAAAAAATCAGGACCACATTTGATCATCTTTGGCCAAACCAAAACTTTCTTCTTAAAGCAAAGTTGAAATTGAATATTCAAGAAACCTTTACTCTATAGATGGAGACACAAAAAAATATTTCTAAGGTTTCTTTTACATTGGGACTTCCTTAAATTGAGAAAAAAAGATGAATAAAATGTTTAGTTGGTAAGCCGTAAAACATTTTTTTCAAACCACAAAACTAGCACTGAGCATCTTAATATTTCTCAGTCTTTGACAGTTTTGACAAATCACTTGATCAGAAGTAGGAAACTGTTTTACAAATTGTAAAGGAGTGGGGATGTTTGGCTGTGTGGGGATGTCTGTTTCTATTTAGGTTCAATCTGAAGACCTCAACGAGTTTGAACCAGATAAAGCAGGTTTACCTGGGGGTCAGGCGGCCGTCTGGAGTTCTTGGGTGGTTTCAAAATCAGACTTAACGATGGTTTGTTCCAATGAAAGGGGGCGGGCGGGAGGCATTATTATATTATAATAATTGCTGTTAACATTAAGGAAGCACCTTCATACTGCAGTGTGTGTGTGTGTGTGTGTGTGAGTTTGAAGCATCTTAAGGCTGCTGCCTGACTCTGGTGGGGGATCCCTCCAGCTCTCAGCCCCCTCCCCTCCCAGATCATCCCTCTGAAGCGCTGACAGAGAGCGGACACTCGCCCACAGTAACCGGCTCTGTGGCAGCCTCTGGCTTATCTCATCTCATCTCATCTCGGAGGATCGGATCGCTTCCTCCGGTGCCAGTCCAGCGCCCGCTGACTGTTCCTCTCATAAATCGTCCATATCTCACTTTTCACTCGAGCGACAAAAAAAAGAGAAAGAGAGAGAGAGAGATGGACAAATGTTTCACTTTCTTCGCTCATAAGGATCCGTGTCTGTCACATCTTTTCCTCCGGATCTTTGTTTCTGGACGGGAGGCTGCGGCTGCGTAATGCCTCTGTGAGTATAGATGGTTGCTGTTGATTTATCTTTCGATTCTATTTTTCTTTAAAAAACAACAACAACAACAACAACAACAACAACAACAACAACAACAAAAAAAAAAAACAATAAAATAATAATATTAAAAAACAGCCACAAAAACACTCAGTTGGATAAGATTTCTAGATGCTTAAAACAGTAAAACGACAGTAACGACAGCACACGGGCTGTTTCTGCTCTTTTTGGGAAACGAGGCTCTTTGTTTTATTGTGCACTTTGAGTGTTTTTGTTTCGTCAGAGGGGCGTCACTATGTGGACACAAAGGCAGCTGCACAGAGCCAGTGTTCAGAGCAGATGCGGCGTTTTTATCAACTGAAGTAAATCTGCATTAGCGCAGCATGGAAAGTAAACAGAGCGTGGAGGGGAGGGGAGAGAAAGAGAAGAAAAGAAAATGCAGCTGAGAGAGCAACACATGAAGCATTGTTTTTGCTCATCCCGCTATTAAATATATTAAGGATATTGGCAGGTGGGGCTTCATTTCCTGCTTTCAAGCAGACCATAAATGCCATTTAAAGCCAGTTTACTTGTTCCGCCTTTGTTGTTTCTGGAGCATTTTTGATCTGCTTTCAGATTCTGCAGAATTAAAATGGCTTTAGCTGCTGAGTGACATGACGAATCATGGAGAGTAAATGCTTAAAGAGAGCAGGAACCGCTGTTGCAAGCGATTATGCATTATTTATAAAGTTACCCCAGTGCTGCACTTCCCACCCAGCTCCACTGCCTCCATCTCTACTCTCTGTTCTCACCTTACAATTTTGCAGCCTCTTGCAGTCTGCCTGAGTGAGCATGATCTGAGAGAAACTGTTGTTAGAAAATAAAAAAAGACTGATGTGGCCTGACCCTCATCTTCCAAACAGGGGGTAAGGCAGAGGCAGTTAAATGAATTAGTTGGATCTGTTATAGGAAAGGAATCAGAAGATGGAGGGGGAAAAAAGGACAACACAGATTCTGGAAGCAGGAAGAAACACAAAAAGTTTCTGATAGATTTAAAATGCAGCCAAGTTGAAACTAAATGAACAAGCTGTGTGATCTGTTCCATCTTGTCATACTGAAGTGTTGATTTAAGTGTAAACAGTAGGACAAAATGGAGATGCACCCTAAAGAAACCTCTGCTGACTAAAATCAGTTGATTTTCAGCTTGTCTGGCCCTGACTTATGATTTCTTAAAAAGGAAACAGAAAAATCTAATAATTTCCCAGTCAGTGAATGCACTCCAACTAATATACACTGCTCAAAAAAAAAGGGAACACTCAAATAACACATCCTAGATGGACAGTTTGATTTCACAGAAGTTTGATTTACTTGGAGTTATATTGTGTTATTTGAGTGTTCCCTTTATTTTTTTGAGCAGTGTATATGACCAAAGCAATTTGGTGTATATGACTAAACTGAGTAAAAATGTCTTATAAAGATGGTATTTTTAGAACTAATTGCAATGAAGTAAGAGGAAGAAAAAAGTGTAAACTATGTGGGGATATTACCAGATTACAGAGCAAAGTTGCTCTGTTTTATCCAGGTTCTTGAGCTTTTATTGCATCACCCCTATTCTTAATGTAAATAATTTAATGACTTTCATTGCAAGAAGACATTTTTCAATGAATTATTGAAAAATGTGAATGCTCTTCATTACATTTAAAAACAAATCTGCATCTCGGCACAGTTTTACAAAAAAAAAAAAAAACAGATCAGATGTTGCCTGCAAAAGTCTGATTGATGCATCTTTGGCTTGCAGCTGACATGACTGTACTTCCTGACTGGGAACACCAAGTTACTTGCGTGGATTAGCTTACGGTGCTGTTCGATGTTATGTAACAGTTACTCTTTAAAAACCCACTTGCTGTCTAACTTTCATCTATCGTCTGTGAGTCTCGGCTTTCCATTCACCCCGTTTCTCCTCTTTCTATCCACCAGCAGAAGACGGAGAAGTAGCAGATGTGTTGTGCAGGATGTTCTCTGTTTGACCGCGGCCTGCTGCTGAAAGCCCTACATTCATGAGAAGGCAACAGAAAGAAGATTACTGGGGGATTAAACACATGCACACGTGTGCACATGCAAACGCAGGGTGGTACTACTGTTCTGGGATTTAACTTCCACCCAGCTGATCTGAATGAACTTTCCTGACTGAGAGACTCTAAAGGCATCATGGAAGAAGAGGAGGAGCCAACAGAGGCTCACTGAATGTACTGCCACTGACCCCACCTTTTTTCCACCTGTCTCACCATCAAAGGCTTGGAAAGCTTTAAATTGCAAAGCGGGCTCTCCCACAATGTGTTGACGCTTTGCAGTAGAAATAGCCTCACCTATTGCTTGCATATATCTGCCGACCCCTGCCGTGGTTTATTTAAAAAAAAAGACTAGCTGACATTCACATCTGAGAGATACAGAGAAAGCTTCATTTTTTTTTATTCTGCAGCCATAGCAGAAAAAAAAAAAAAAGTGTCAAGAGGAAGATGCTGAAGAGAAAGTGATATTTTTAAGCCTTTTCTGTGGATGCCTTACCACCACAGGCTTACACATGGGACCGAAGGATGACTGAAAAAAAACACACCTTTGATTCCTTTAAGTTCAGAAGTTCTGTTTTTAGCTCAAGCTCTTCTTGTTTTGGATCACATCGGCAACAAAGATATATTCCTATTGCTTTGTTGTTTATGCTAAGATGAGTAACAGATCTGATGTGAAAATTGCCAAAAGGAGATAAAGATATGTCTTATTTTTGCTGCAGCACATTTCTTTTCATGAGGATGTAAACCAGATGTGACTTTTCCAATACATTTTGGAGTATATGAGGCCTTAACAACAAGATATACATTTGCACGCCGTAGGTTCCTAAAGAAAGTGCAGAAGACGATTCACCAGCAAAATGTAACATTTTCTGTATAAAACAAGAACAATCCCATCCCCTCAAACTGAGCTGCAATGGCTAGCCAGGCCACCCCTTTGTTTCTCCACGGCTTCGAACTCAGTGGTCACTTTGTTGACCCTCGACCTCTTGGCACCGGTGTCACCGGGCTGGTACTGTCTGCTGTCGACCAACGTACTGGACAGCGAGTAGCTATTAAAAAGCTGTCAATGCGAGATGCAATCACAGTGAAGCATGCCCTGCGGGAGGTAAAAATCACCCAACGACTGCACCACGAGAACGTAGTAAGTGTCCACGAGGTCTTAGCGCCATATGGATGGCCGCTGCCCCAGGACCCATCCCAGCTCAGTGCGCTGTACATCATCCAGGAGTGCATGGAGACCGATCTGGCCCGGTTACTGGACCAGGGACCACTACCTACAAGTAAGAGAGAACAATCAATTGTTCTTTTAATTAATGGGTTTAATGAAAATAAGTAATTTGTAATTAATAGCTCATTGCTATCTTTTTTTTCCCCCTTGTTTCCCTGTTTTTGTTTGCTTTGGATCCCTGTGATATTTTAAAAGTTTTGTTAATCTATTTTTTTTCCTTAAAACTTCAAAACTACTTTCCGTTTTAGTGTTTCTGCATTTGTGTCCTCTTCAATCTACATACAATGACACATTTATTCTATAGGATTTACATTGATGCATAAAGCAAATATATATATCTATAACTATATATTATTTTTACCTGAATATATATATATAGGCTATATATAAATACATATATACAACCCATAATTTAGCTTTGTATGGGTTATATGGATCGCATTCAGATAAATTCATCCACAAAAGGTGATATGTAAAGTAATCAATCTACTTTAAAAAGTGGAAATTATCTACCTTAGTTTTCGATGCTGTGTTGTTAAATAATCTATTATTGTTAAACAGGTCATGCCACCCTGCTGTTTTATCAGTTGCTGAGGGGCCTAAAGTTCATCCACTCAGCCAACGTCCTTCACCGAGACCTGAAGCCTGCTAACATCTTCATCAACACAGAACAAATGCTGCTCAAGATCGGAGACTTTGGACTTGCCAGAATAGTGGACCCCCATTATTCTCATAAGGTGAGTGTTAAACAAGCAGAGCTCCACTCCCACACATTCTGATGAGGGTCTACTTATAGCTGGGACTTGGCTGCTTGGCCTCTGAGATGTTTACACATGCCTTGCAGTAGATCTTCATATTTCTATGCTTCACTATAAGATGGAAATGTGTTATTGTATCTCTAAAACGGGGCAGCTGTTGATACGGAGGAAAAACAGACATTTACCAGTTAGAGGTTGTTAGCATAACTCCATCTTTGCCTCCACATATTGAACTGCCCTATGATAAGACACTTATCTCTTTCGGTTTCCCAGATTTGCATATTATTGTGCTTCTTGTGTGTGGCTGAAGGGTAAAGTACAACTAAATGTAGCGCTTTTATCATTTAGTTTTACCTAGTTGGATAGCATTTGATGGATGTTGGTTTGCTCATGTCAAAATATCACATACTTACTTTAAAAGGAATGCAAGTGTAGGTAGAAAATGATAAGTTTGGATGTCAGAAAATGCTTGTAGTCATCTTGCTTTTAGCTGTTTTTGAATCTTGTGGAATAATTATGTAAATCAACCATCTCTACATGGATGAAATGACAACATCAAAACATTAGATTTTTGTACTATCTCCTTTGAATGTGTAATGTTTAGAAGTGTTATACATATATCATTCCTGTTGCAAAATAGTTTATTACAGAAATGTTCAAGTCAGTAGATTTTTGTTGTTTTTTTGATTTTAGATTGTTGTTGGTTGTTTTGCATTCTCATTGCTTTTATGCTCTCTGCAGCTGTTGAATAAATTAAAATAAATAATTGTAATACTTGTGCATGCTATCTCTTCTCCACTTCATTTAGAGTGGGTTGCTATCAAGAACCTGATTGTGCATCTTTTAGACAGGATCTTAAATTAACATCTTTCTCTCTGTAGCAGTGCATAAACTGTACTGCTGGCGTGGTTGCACAAACATTCTGTCCTCCTCATAACTCTCTGACAACATAAACTTTGCAGTACGTTGCAAAGAGTCACAAAAACAAAGTTGTTCATAGAAAACCTTTATATGAACGATCTATTGTTGTCCTGAACCAGAATACATTTACTGGAGGGCTGGGAGGACTTTTTATGTTCTGTGATTTTCTGTGGCTGTGGAGTTAACAACACTGCACAGCCGCAGGCACGAGAGTGTCTGAAGAAGGACATTCGGCTGCTGCCGAGGAAGTTCCGCTTGACCATTTATTACCATTTATTGACTTAGAAAATGATGGGTGGATGCTTTTCAACAGAATGAATGAATGGAAACTGTGCACAAACCTGAATACACTATCCCCATGGTGAAACAGGGTGGTAGCACCATCCTTGGGAAATGTTCTTTTCAGCGGCGAGAGTGGTCATAATTTATGTGGAAATGCATGGATCCAATCCTGAAAGACAATGTAGCTAAAAAAGAATTGAGAATGAGGAGGAGGCCTATCTTCAAGGGAACATGACCCTTAAGTCAGAGCAAGGATGGAAAAGTTTAGATCAAAGTATAGTCATGTGTCAGTTTGGCCCAGTCAGAGTTCAGAAAATTGAAGTTAACAAACACTGGCCCTCTTATCTCACTGAGTCTGAACTTTTGCAAAGCATAAATGACACAAATCTGGTTGTAAACAGACAATATAGGGCAACTTAATATTTCTGCAAAGTACTGAATGTAACCCATTGTTCTCTTTAGTCTAGTGGTATCAAGATGTCATTGGATTGATTCTGCCTTTTCGAAGGGCAAAGACTTTGATTTCAGTCATCATTTCTAGAATATTTTCGTATCAAATGACATGCATGCAAAGCTGTATTATTTACTGGAACCATTATTTCTGCTCTCTCAGATTACTTATCTGTTCAAATGAAGCGTCCTTTTATGCCCAAACCCCACTCCAACTCCAGAGATGGTGTCAAGTTTTGCACTAATCAAGCTCTGTAATTAGGCTGTCAGCTTGTACATCAAAACACCTGAAAGATTAATGGGACAATTCACAACTCCATTGTCCAGCTTTGTTACGTTCAAAGGTCCCACAGCAGTACTGTAACACTAGCAAGTCTGCATGTGAGTTCGTTTGTGTCTCTGCGAGGTTTGATTCGGGCCTGTGCGTGTGAAGAGGTGCTCTCCTGAAAGGAAATCTTTGTCAATTGAGGGCTCGGGACTTCGGGATCAGTTGGGTGCAGACACAGGGGTGCATTGGGAGAGCGAAGAGGGAGAGGATGGAGGGGGCTGCAAAGGAGGAAGGTTTGCTGAGTACATGAGAAGCAAGGATGGGAAATTTTAAACCAAAGAGGGTTGGGGAAAAGGGAGGTGAAAAGTGCAGAGGGGGAACAAATCCTTCAAAATGAACAAACAGGAAAATGAAAAAGGCTCAAAAACACTCAAACAGAGAGAAAAATTGACTGAAATTCAATTTAATTGGTTATGCAAGGGAGTAGAAACAAGGTTCCCTCTGTTCCACTGCATGTTTTGTTAGAAAACAGTCTGTTTAGGCAGCTAACATGGAGGACAGATATAAGAAACAGATGAATTGGGATCCTGTTTACATCCTACACTCTAAAGAACTTGGTGCTTCAGTGAATGTGGGTGTGTTAATGTCACACGCTGAGTGAGTGTTGAAGATGCTCAAAATTGTTCAGAACTAGAATGAAAGAAAGAAAGAAAGAAAGAAAGAAGGAAGTTGGAAAAAGGCTTAAAAGAATAAGAAGCAGTTTTTCACATGTTTTCACAACAATCAAAGAAGATACAGGTGAGGAAGGAAGCAAAGCTGTAAAAAACAACAGTGAGATCCTGTTGAATGTGAAGACAAAGAGGAAGAACTGAGAAAACAGTCATAGCAAATCAAATGAGAGGAAAGTAGGAGGTGAAGGAGAGAATATGAAAAAAGGTTTGTTACTGAGTAGCTGTGAGACATTGTTTGACCAGCGTTTTAAACAGCCTGAGGATAAAAGATGATTACACTTTGTACACAGGAAACAGTGATTTTACAAAAGCATTAAAACATTTTACACAAACTTTGATGCGAAACAGATAAATGTCATTTTTAATAGATGAAAATATGTGGTGTCCATTTGTATTTATCCCTCTTTGTTCCGATACGCATTCATGAAATCACGCACAAAAATTGCATAGGGGACACAGCACACATATAGAAGTAGATACTCTGGTCAGTTGGGACCGATATGAAACTTCAGGTTGAACTGTTAATGCTTGAAAACTAAAACTTTCTCATAGCATCATGCTTTGGGCAGGGACAGGTGTCTATTCACAGTTGATGACAAAATTGACAGAGCTCAGGAAAATCTTGTGAGAAATATTTTTAGAGGACGGAAAAAACCTGAGACTCTGGTTTATCTTCCAGCAGGACATGACTATACGCACACTGACAGTGACAGTGGAACGGTATTCATCTGTCAGAATGTCCACATTAAAGTCTGGACCGAAATCTAGTTGGAAATATGAAGCAATACCTCTCTGGCTCAGCTTATGATGCCGTGTAAAGAATAGATTTCAGTCTCTAAAAAAAGAGACTAAAAACCAAAAGAAAATAGCTCATAAAGGTGCTATGTGATCACCTTTATTCATTTTAGTATCTCCTTAAAATTTACAACATGTAGTATATGTCTGACAGGAAGCAGCAGTGAGAGCTCAGATAAAGACAGAGATCAACACAGGGGGTTGAGAGAGACAAGGTCAAAGACTTTGGTTATCTGCTACAGCAAAGACAAGAACAGACAGGAGGGAGGGGAAAGGCAGGAGAAAAGAGAGGTGAAATAGAGACAGAATAATAACAGAAATAAATGGACTAGTGTCCCATAGGGGAAAAAAGAAGGCTCAAAGGTGGCACAAGAGAAAATGGTGCTAAAAGAGAGCAATAAGATGTGATAGGCAAATAAAAGACTTGTCAAAAATACCTGTAGTTACTTATTTACAGCTGTTAAGTTGTGCTGCACGACTGGGACAGGACGATTTACCACCAATGTCTCTGAAAGATTTATTTTCACACAGAGAGAAGCTGGCCTGGAAAACCTTGCAGAACAACTTTGAGTCAAGCTGAGTTCTGTAGAGGTTCCCCGCTGAGACAGAGATACGAGTAAAAGTTAGGGAACCGTGTGAGTGACCTGCAATGCATGGCTTATAATTAACTGCTCCTTTGACAAATACATTTTGAAAAACAGTTTCATTTTTATTTACAACTCGAAAAAACCCTACATATCCACAAAAAGTGTGTAGAAATGTTTAGAAACATGTTTCGATTCTGAAATTGAAAAGGGCCTCCTTGATGTATTTTTCATGAAAACTGATGTGAAGGTAGTTATCTGACCTCCATGCTGTCTAGACCAATCACCAAAATGCTTCACCAGGAAGAATACAACAAACAAACCCTACGAATACAAAAAGAAATGCTTAATTGTTATTAAAAAATTATTAAATACTTTGCTTTCATAATGAAAATTGATCCATTATAAAATGGTCCTTTCAGGAAATTCTTCCCTGACATGTTCGTGTTCCTTCATGATGCTGTTTTTTTTTTTTCTGTAAGGTCATCTAACAAACCTCTGAGACTTTGAGAGAACAGCTGGATTTATACTGTGTGTAAATCACACACAGATGGACTCTATTTACTAATAAATAATAGGGGGCATTTGATGTCCAGTGGTTTTTATGTAGGGAAACAGGGCAAAAGGGCAACAGGGCATTATATAATCACTCCACACTGTTCAGTTTTTCAGATTTTGAAAACTTTCCTTTGACATCATACTCATAATTTTGTGTTGTCACATAAATCTAATCAGTCATTATGAAGTTTGTTGTTGCAATGTTAGAAAATGTGCAAATGTTTAAATTCAATGTATTTATATTCGACTGTTGAATAACTCAAATTTCTTTATGCCTCTCTCTGTTCCAATTTGGTCCAACTCCTCCCCTCAGGGCTATCTGTCTGAGGGTTTAGTGACTAAGTGGTATCGTTCCCCCCGTCTGCTCCTATCCCCCAACAATTACACGAAGGCCATAGACATGTGGGCTGCTGGCTGCATTCTGGCTGAGATGCTCACTGGACGCATGCTGTTTGCAGGTACTGTGATGAAATCTTTACCAAAGTACTGTTGTGACTTCAATAAAACAGTAATACAGTCAAAGGTGTTGGATGCACCACTAATAGTTTAACAGAATCATATTCATGAATGAATTCGGATTCCTTTATAACCAGTCTCGAGCTTCCATCGAAATGTTTTTTTAGATTTTATCATAGTTTTGGTGGCTTCCACAGACAAGAGCAATTTTTTTATTTTCTGTCCTCCACCAAAGACACTTCTCTCCCTCCTTGTGGGCTGCTTCTTTGCCTGAGCAGAATAACAATGATAATGGAGAAATGCTGTCTGTCTGAAGCAGACATAGTTCCAGCTGACCAGCTGATTCTGACCTCCACTGGCTCCTCTGCGCCACAGGGCCGACCACAGAAACTCAGAAAGGTCATTCTCCTTCCCCCGCTGTTCGTGTTATGTGAGACTTTCACACATCAGGTGTCGGAGCCGTTTGCTGCAACTTTCTCCTAAGAAGCAGAAGAGCAGTGGACTCACTAGGTTTTTGTTTATGGGGGGGGGGATGATACACCCGCATCCAAATATAAATATACTGGTTGCTTACATCCAACAGTGTTTGTGTAGCACCACCTGCTGTTGTCCTTGAAGTATTTGTATTTCAAGTTCAGACATTTTTGTTGCTACACAAAACGTTGGCTCTGTCTCCGATTCAGTGACTAAGACCATGTGATTCTACAAACAAGCTCAGAACATTAAAAATTGATAAATTCTTGAGTTTAGTAGTAAAATCTCCGAGCAGCTTGCTACACAGTGCTGTAGCCTGTCTGCTTCAATTAGATCGAATCATCTTCTGTCTCCTGTCTCCTGTCTGCTCACACCTCTGGGTTATCCTCGTTTGACTTTATGTTTTTTTATGCTTATGTAACCAAACCTTTTTCTCCTCTCTGCCTGTCCCTGATTGGCTCTCGCTTCCTCCCAGGAGCTCACGAGCTGGAACAGATGCAGCTGATTCTCGACACAGTGCCAGTACTGAGAGAGGAGGACAGGCAGGATCTCCTACAGGTGACACCTCACAGGGCGATGCGAACCACAAAACTACAATCTGGCATTTGTAAATGTCTGCAAACACAACATCTCCGAGGGCATTTTGGACCAATTTATAGTCCTTTTTAAAGAAGCAAAGATTACAAGCAGTTTAAACTTGTATGTCACTGCTGAACTTTGAGAGCTTCCTATATCCATATCTGGAATAATATCAAAGTTAGTCCATTCCACATCCCAGTCCCACAAAGAGATTTTTTAAAAACCTGCCCATACATTTTTTTAGTAGTTTTGCACTGATGATGCTGAATATTCAAGAAGCAGAAAAGAAATGGTTTAAATCTAGACTGAGAAGAACTAGAAACTAAACTAAAGCTAAAGCGAAACTAACCTATTATCACAAAGTATCTGAAAAAATAATACAACTAACAACACATTTAGATTACTACAATTTTTGTATACAGCTTAGCCCAAAATTATTTATACTCCTTGAACGTTCATGCTTAAAGATTGCTGACTTGATGGAAACAACCAGTGAAACACACATTAGTTTAAAAAAAATATTTTTGTATTTCCATGTTGCTTTTCTTAGGTGATGCCTTCATATGTCAGTCATGGATGGAGAATCAAGAAACCCTTCTCTGAGTTGCTGCCTGAAGTAGATCCTTGGGGTGAGTGGAGTTAATTGAGAACTGAGTACAAAGAGGCAGAGAAGCAGTAAAATATGCAGCATTGTTTTCATTTTTTGATACTCCTGAAATTTTTACAAAATGGCTTTTATTAACTTTGCTTAAAAAAATAAAAGATTAACAAACACTATATAGGATTTCCCCCCTTGGAATAAATAGACTTAGATTGAAGGTTTGATTTAAATGTTTTTTACTCAAATTAATATAGTCTTTAATTTAATCTCGAGGCAGACAGAGGAATGCAGTGTTTGCATTACCTGTTGTTTCTCCTTCATCAGTTTCTCCCTGTTTTTCCTCTCAGTGGTGGATTTTCTTGAGCGCATCTTGACATTTAACCCCATGGACCGTTTGACAGCAGAAGAAGCTCTGTCCCACCCTTTCCTTCAGCAATACTCCTGTCCTGAGGATGAGCCTGTCTCCTCACACCCTTTCCACATTGAGGACGAGCTGGACAGCCTCATCACCGAGCAGAGCGTGAGCAACAGCGACAGTCAGGCCTCCAGCTTTCACTGGGAAAGGTGAGGATTTTAATTTCACGAGGAAGGACATTCATGCTATTGTCAATGAAGAGACTAAAAAATTTCATCAAGTCTATTGAATTTTTATTTATTTATTAAAACAAACTCATGGAAATGTGGAAACTCACATTTAATTTTGTATGTTTTGTTGAAGAAGAGCAATAAATAAATAAAATTGTCTTCGGAAATTGTTTACAAGAGAAAAAAGCGTATGCATTATAAACTAGTATGACGTCTTGTCCTGACGTTGAGAGTCAGTATAATTGCTGCAGATAAGAGGCTTCTATGATGCATAATCCATAAATCTGAATGGAAGAACAAAGAGAGTCTTGTTGGTTTGTATGTGTATTCAACAGTGGGTGTGTAGTGTTCCTGATAATCTTCAGCTTGAACATTCTATGTTTTATTTTTTATTTTTTATTTTTTTATAATACACAGAAAAAAATATGACTGTAATTCATTCAGATTTACAAGTGACATAATGAATGTGTGTGCAACTGGCATGCCTTTGATCTGAGCTTGTAAGTGTTATTGGGTAGTGCCATAACAGATAAAACACTAAACCATGTACTAAAACAAGCGATGAGAATATTTCTATGCAAGTGTCGATTATCGTTAGATTGAATAAAAAAATATCCCTGGCCTGCAGGTACGATAACAATTTATCGACCAACATATGGGCACCATACTCAGGCGAGGGGTGTCGGTGCTTGCCCTCTGGTACTATTCCAGCTGACCTGGGAGACGCCACAGATAACGAAGAGGTGCAGCGGGACCCCAGGGCCAGTTCCAGCTCTCTGACAGAAGAGGCGCAGGTTGGATGTGCTATTTGCCAACTTCTTATTAATACTCTCCTCATATTGATATTCTCCTTACTTAATCAGCAATGAATTTGCTTGTAATGGTCTTTTGGGCTCATGCATGTGTTCATGGTTGAGGCTTGAGGATAAACTCTGTTAAACAATAGCGATGATACTAACGCAATAACCTTCGAAATGTTGTCACATTTTTGGAACCTCTTTACATTGGAATTACAAATGAACTGCAATTCATTCTACGTGGATTTTATAGGGTAGAGCAACACATGGTTGTGTGTAAGTGTGTAGTGGAAGGAAACATATAACTGTTTATAGGTTACCCTTAAAAAAATAGTTTTATTCATAAAAAGAAATTTTATAAACATGTATCACTTTCATTCTACTTTCATTCTACTATGCAACTGTCATTTACTTTATGTTGGGCTGTCACATATAAAATCAGTAAAATCAGTATAAATTAATTTTAAGATCACAAAAACATTTGTGGTCTTAAAATGACAAAGCGTATGATTACTTAGGGAAGGCAGAAGTATATTTTTCTAAAGGATTGACCTGATTTTTATCTCTTCACCCACTTTATCACAGGTTGACCCCCGCAAATATTCCCATAGCAGTTCAGCTGAGCGTTTCCTGGAGAGCTCTCACTCGTCTCTGGAGCGGGTCTGTGCTTTAGGATACGGGGAGCTTGACTGCGGTCGCTCCTGCGATTACAAAGTGGGCTCTCCTTCATATCTGGATAAAATTGCATGGCGAGAGGGAAAGCCCCAGCACTACTCGGAACCTAAGCTGATTCTGGATCTGTCTCACTGGAAGCGTAACACTGGCAGACTCCCTGTGCCTGCTGAGCCCATTGGTGGCAGCATGGAGGACCTGGGAGAGGTGAGGGTGGAGGAAGTAGAGGAAGAAGAGGAGGAAACTGGGGATTTGTTCCAGGAAATCACTCGCTGGGTGGAGAGTGCTCATTCTCGTCTGCACTCGCCCAGTACCAGTCCATTAATGGACCACTGCTCACCCTCCTGCTACACCTCCTCTCCCCCTCTTCCGCTGTCTCCCACGGACCTCCCAGCTCCTGTTTTCCACTACAACGAACACATCCGCCCTCCATCAGTTGACTATGACGAGGACAGACTGAGCCCCCTTCCCTCCAGCACATCTTCATCTAATACTCTCCCCTTTCTCTTCCCATCATCACCCACAGCTATATTTTCACCTCAAACAGCATCGCCACCACCTACTCCACTAGTGCAGCTCCCAGAATCTCAACCGCTGTCCTCTACCTCCTCTGTATCTCAGTCCCCTAATGCAGACTCCACAGAGTCTCTACCAGTCAAGCAAAAAGAGCGCTTGTTTGACCTTGATGTGTTCATATCCCGAGCTCTGAAGCTGGTCCGGCAGAATAAAGAGAAAGTTCAAGTGAAGAAAGGAAAAGATGAAAGCTGGATGGAGGAGAGCAAAACAGCAAGCATTAAAGGAAAGGTGGCCCGGCTTTCAGAACACAGGACTTCCCCATCACAGACTCCCAACTCCTAATCTCAGTTCCAGGGTTAGCACAAGATAACTATAAAAATAGTCACACTTCAAAATATATTGCAAATGAGGGATGTTCTGCATTCTACAGTAGCAGCATGTCTTTTTAGCCCTCAAATGGCTTCAAGACAAACCTTCAGTTTAAAAACAGCAGTTGTGCAGCTTTGGTTCTCAGGCAATAAAAGCTAAGAAAAAACTTTAGTAAAATATAAATCAGCACACTTGGCTTTATAAATACTAAACATTTACTCAGTGTGAGTAGTTCTGCTTTTTGCCTGTTTTTATAGGTAGCAAAGCTAACTATGTATCATTCAAGACTTGACGATTGCTAGTGATGCATTGTCTTTGACCTAAAACTTGGATTTAATGAGTTCCCAGTTGGAAATACAACACAAATGTCCCCTGAAGTCACATCTCCTGTCAGTAAAGAAGTGTTTAGTTTGTTTTTGGAAGTCAAAGCTCTGATCTGAGAACAACATCGCACACGAGTCGGGTAAACAAGAACGTCCCCTAAGGCTAAAATTATGACTAAGAAGGTCAGAGGTGTCCTGTTAGTTTTTCTCTCACGTTGACACTGATCAGAAAATGACACGACACCTGAGTTTTGTACATTCCATTGGTGTGTTCTCTTATCAGTAAGAATCATCCTCTTGGATTTTCCAAATTCCCAGTTGAAACGCAACAAGAATGTCAAAAATTCCAAATGTAAAACTGTTGGAGAATATGTAAGCATAGCATTTTAATGCAAAACATGAAAACCAAAAACATATCAGTAGTAGTTAACTCCTAAGACAAATAGCCAGTCACACCAGTTTTCTGACTTAAGGCTACATCTCTCTCAAATTAAGACTCAGATCTCCAAGACAAGCTTAGCACAATACATTAGCAAATCAGAAAATCTGTGAGGTTTGCTAACTGTTTTAGTTCTAACTGCTATCACAGCTTAAAGGCAGTAAAATTTATTTTTTTTCTATTTTATGCCTACAAACTCTAATGGTACATATAGTCATAATTAGAAGTTGCCCAGCATAATGCGTGCTTTCAGTTGACCAAGATGCATGCAACTTTTACTGCGTTTAATACACATGACCGCCATATTGGATACTCTCTCTGTCTCCTTCTCTCTTTCAGTAAGATATTGAACACTGGGATGTTTGGAGAATTACAACTTACCCAGTCAGAATTTTACCTCCAGAATTTTCTCTCGGCGTTGTATATCCGATTGGGAATTCTGGGAAATCTGACTTTAGAGTACGAAACAAGTCACAATCTAAGCAGCCTCGGGCTCAATCTTCATTGTCAAAATTATATAAAATATATATAAAACAGTGAAGGTTTCAGGAATAAGCTATTAACACTTATGTCCGTTTGTGTCTAATGAAACCTGTGACACACATGCAAATGCACAACCTCTGATTTTGAACATGCTCCTTTGCTATTTAAATGCATTTAAGAGAGAAAATTAAATAGTTACCAGCTTGTAGGGATGTGACGTAGTGCCAAGGTTCAAGCTCCAACTTAATCCAATGCACCATATACATGTCACAAAATATTTGTCACTGATAACAGCAATCTTAGACTCTTATTATGTGCTTAAAACCTGCTGTAATTAGCTTTCTAAACTCCATCCTGTTAACTCTTGAAAGAATCTGTCAGTCTTCCAATAACATTTACCAAATGATGACAATAAGTGACACAGCAAAAGCTTTTTCTAAGCGTTTGAATGTATTAACTAAGAAGCAACTAGACAGAGTGTGGCGTGATCAACTGTTAGTTTTATTTATTGTTGTTTTAACACTCCCCAAATGACTTATTAAGTTTTAACAATAGAATCTTGTATAAAGTTATGTTCATGTTGGATTTTAAAGTACATGTAATATATTAGACATTTTTGTGGCTAAAATAGTTCTGTAATATTTTCTAAATATTATAAAATATGATCTTTTTAAATAATTTTGGAGTTAGCTGGGATTTTGTTTCAATTTGGAATTATCTAATCTATGGTAGTGCTCTATGATTCTTCTGCCAGCTGGACTCAGTTTTAAACATGTGTAATTTGTTTCCTGTTCGATGCACCACATCTGTTCCACAATAAAAATAGTTTTCTTCCACGGCTAAGGGCCTAAATACCTTCTGCTCACTTCAATGTTAGCAACAGACAGCTGTAACATGGAGAACATTTATCTATATTTTTGGAAATGTAGAGTCTGCCAAGTAGCTCTATTTATAATGTACAATTTTTTTCTGAACCCTTTTGTATTTATTAGGTTGTTACTGTAGATGTTTCTGTTTCGTTTGCTTGTTTTTATTTTTCTTGTCTTTTTGGGTTTTTTTCATAGCATTTTGGCTCTTTTATTTCTCTCAGCCAAGTCTACTGGAAAACATACAGCACCCTGCACACTTACTGGCAACCCCCTAAAAATAAAATCTTTGTTTTATATTATTTAGGTGTTTCAGCTATAATTTTATAGTAAGAAATTTTATTATGCTCGGGGCCAATAATTGTGGAGGGTGGTGCTGCTGAGATGTGCTGTATGGCTGTTGAAAAAGATAGTTAAGTTCAACACATTTTTCATACATCCTCTGACAATGGTTGTAACAAGTTGAAATGCAATGCTTTGCTGTGAAATTATCGTTATTTGTATGCAGAGTGCAGTTGCACCTGTCCTGGAGTAATGCTGTAGAGAGTACCAGAGGTAAAACTCTGAGTTCAAAATACACTGCCAGCAATACTGCAAAACAAGCATGTTTAATCATATTTTGTCTTTGACTGAATGACCACATTTTAAACCACAGTGGTATTGCTATAAAGCATTGGGTTTCATATCAATATGCTTATTTTATGCACACTGTAACCTGCAGGTAGTCAAGTATTTCCAAAAGATACTAAGACAAAATATATTATCAGTACAACCCAGTGAAACAGCAGTCAAATCACATATTTCTGTTGTTAAATTTACAGTAAAGCACATGTGGAATATGAAGCACATTAACAAAGTCAGCATTTGTTCACCATCAACATTACAACTCTGTATTGTCTTCTTTTGTCAGTAATGTACCTCTCTTGATAAGAACAAAAACCTTGACATATTTAGATCACTCAAATAAAGTAAAAACTGCACGTTTCTGATCCAATAATAGATAAGTTGGTATACAGTCTGACTTTTACCATGTCTTACAGTCTATATTGGTGGCACAGTCTATTTCAGTGGCAACCTAAGCCAGTAATAATGCCATTATTGAGTGACACAAACACACTGCAACACATGTGATTACTGAGCCAAAAGTAAAAATCCTTATTCTATCAAGCAATGTTGAAAATGTGCCTCAGTACACCTCGATGCTTCCAGCTTGCTGAATGTAAAATATGCCCTCATCTCTATATGGCTATCCAGATAGCTTAATCCATGTCTTAATGGTGTATGTCTCTGTGAAAAAGTAACAAATTCTTATTCCATTTTTATCATACTCATGCTTCAGGGGGATCTCAGCCTTTCATTTGAGAAAATTTTGGGGAATTTTATTGTATTGCATTGATAGCATCTCTGTTGAGTGTCAACCTTTGTTGGAAAATTAATAAAAGAATGTTGAAAAAAAAATCTGTCTGTCCATCTGTCCTAATATCTATCTAGGCACATAGTGTTAATCCCCTGCTGCAAACTGAATTTTCATGGAGGACAGAAAGTTACATTTTGTGTCACTATATCAAAATGAGGAGTTGATTTCTCAAAATTGCTGGTATCATAAGTGAAGTTCTCTGTGAAATAGTTCAATTTGGACATTTTCAGAAAAAATACAAAATAAATGCATAACAGTGACAGGTTTCAACATTTTATCTATAACTATTGCGCATTGATAAGTTAATTTTGACTGACATGATAAAGTAAATAATGTCATAAAGTAGTAGAGAATTGTATGGTAATAAACATTTGCTATCTGTTTGTAAGTAATCACAAACTGCTATTATGATGAACAACGAACTAATGTTGTGGAGGTTGAACCATGTCCGTTTTATTAATTTTTTTTTTTTTGTAGAAAAATGTACCAAAAGTTTGATAAATATTTTTGCAACCTTACCGTAATAAGGAATGATGCAATGCTTCTGTCAGCGCGCGCGACCGTCTCTACGGCAACCAAGAAGGGAATCCCAGCATGTGATTGGATGAGCTGCCAACCTCTTGCTTACAACAGTTCCTCCCCTCTTTACAGTCATTCAGCTGGCTCCGTCTGTAGCGGTAGCTCTTGTCCAAGGATACTCCTGCCCACTCCAGGGTGTCAAACCTCGAAAGTTACACCGAAGAAACATGCTGAATAAACATTAGGCTGTCCAGCAGAAGGAAAGCGATATTTTCACACCCGAAAGCAGGTAAACCAAGGCGCTGTTGTTAAAGAACAGAAAGCTCCGTTGCCACGAACGGATAACTTCCCGTTTCCGAGACTAAATTAACGTGCAAGGGTCTTGTTGATGATGGGTAGGATGAGGTCAAGTATTAAAATTCTGCTGTGGTTATGATAACTTGTGCTGAAATGAACAGCAGCAGTTTTAGATGTTTCAAGAGTTCATCCTGGGTGCGTTTCTGTTGGTGACATTTGGTGTGAAACCTGGGGTGAAACAGGGCTGTTAGACTAGCAAGTTGCTAGCTTGTAGCACCTGTTAGCTTCCTGTTTTATTCACTGAGGTATTTTTTTTTAAAGATTGCCATATATTTCTTTGTCTAATTATTTTTCCATGTTCATGTTGACAGTACCGTTATATTTCCTCTTCGCCCTCCCACGTTTTCATTTATTACCAGCTACTGACAGCAAACCGGAAACTTGTTTCTAAGTTTTACTAGTAACTCATTAAAAACATAAAATTATGTGTGAACAGAGCTTCCATTGTTCTGCATTGGTCTTTGGCCTATCTTACTTAATTGGTTTATCATATATACTTTCGTCGATAGAACAATGAAAACATTCTTTAAATAAATTTCTGTTTAAAAAAAGGAAGATGAGAAATATACTCTTAAATAAAATGTACATAGGTTACACATTAAGGCACGTGAAGAGGACTTTTAGCTTGTTTAGGTAGGTAAAGGTGCATCCACTAAAATACACTGATTGCTCTATTATTTATGTCTTTATAACTTTTATTAGTACATAATTATTTGGGGTTCCCTCGTCTCCAAAAAACAATAAATTGGATGCAGGAGGTTTGTCTTATGTGCACTTAATTTATTTCTACTGTCAAACATCAATTTTGACAGCAGATCAAGATTTTACTTAAGCTGTGCAGTATTGTTGTCAAATTCCAACAAAAATGCTTTCTCGAGTTAGAGATTTCAGCACGACTTAGTAATACATGGGAGTGACTAATTGATTTTCATTTAAAGCACAACTGATGAAATCTAAATGCACATCTCCAAGGTGCTGTTTGTTGTTCTTCACAGTTTTGCAAACAAGCACTTCCAAACTGTATTGTCATTTTTCCAGTTCACAAACAAAATACTGTGTACTTTAAACATGTGCAATCCTTTAGTCACAGAGCTCTAATTATACTAATTGACACCGTACTCATGTGACTTGTATTTTTTAGTAACTACTGCTTTTTTAATGCAATAACTATAGTCTTTTTTTTTGTTGCTATTAACATACTGTAGAATATAAGATAAATTTTACAAAGTTGCTTCTGGATCCAACAAAATACATTCTGGCTGTAACCCAGTGACATGCATGACCTCCCTTTGACTCTTATGATACTGTTACAGTAGTAGAATTTTTTTTTTTAGTTAATCTGTTGAGATTGTTATTTTTAATCAGCTAGAGTTTGATGTCCAGCATGTAGTGTACATTAGCCTAAAATATTCAAATTATTTTCTGTGCTTTGGCTGATTCTTCTTCAAGATTTTTATTGTTGTGTGTCTTCTGTTTTCTTCTCAAAAAGGATTATGATAATCTTTGAAAGCTTTGTGTTCATCAGGCTCACGCTAAACTGCTTTAAACCAGAATTCAGATTAAAGACACTGATCATTTGTAATCCCCAGTGGAAGGACTGTCTGCACACACTACAAGCACAGCCTGGCTTTGACAGGGTTTGTAAATTGATGATCTGCATTAGTTAGAACTTAATGTAATTAACATGTAATTAACAACTAACAAACTAAACTAACCTCAGATTGCTATGGCTGCAGAACAATGATTATGATGGCATTTGTTTTCTCACAAGCCATGTATGCATTGTCAGCCAAAAAGACTTTGTTTACATCAGAACTGCTTTCATTTGCTGAAGATTTTTATAATTGTTAAAGAAAACAATGGATCCTTCTGGTAAACTTTGTCTTTTTTTAACCCCAGAAAGTTTCCATCAGTGCTCCTTCAAGATTATTGACAGTCCACCATGTTGTCAAGGTTGAGGACATCCTGGTCCCTGAGGCCCCGCATCTCTGTTTGCAGATGGGCATACACCAAAGTAAAGGGAAGACCACTAATGCTTAATCCTCGCACCAATAAGGTAGACTATGTCTGACTTTGCCTTCAAGTGTCAAGATTTATCCATAAATGTCAAGGTTTGCTTTGGGAAACTGTGGTCTGCTCTATATGTGATGTGAAAACTGCATTGCTCAGCAAGAAACCTGTTCTTTTGTTAGACCACAATGCACAAAAGAAGAACTTTAGAGCGAAACTGAACACTAGACAAAATAAATGTTGAGTATCTAGAAAATGTTTCTCCTTTTCATGGTTTTCATTTATCCATGTTCAGCTAGTGCACCTTTGTTCTAAATTATGAGGCTACAGACAAACTAGCGGAGTTTTTATTTATTCAGGACTATGCACAGGGACAATTATATCAGAACCTGAAGCAGTACCCCCATTCTTCTTGGATTAATTTATTTTTAGTATTTCTTCTGATCAGATCCCAATTATTGGAATTCCAGGAAGCTACATGGTATATAGATAGGAAAGCTCACATCCACAAAGACAATAAAAAAAAATCAAACAAAAAAGTCAGAGAAAGAATGCAGAAGCACAATTAAGCTCACAATGGATGGTAACAGTAAAACCAGGCAGTCCTGTTAAATTATTCTGGCTTTGCATCAGTTATGTAGGAGAATATTTACTGATAGGAAGAAGAAATTTTTTTCATTACTTCTATAATAAACAAATATCTATACAATAGGTGCAATCTGCACCTATTGTATAGACACTCTGCATCTATTGTGCAATAGGTGGTACCAGACCCTCACATTAGTTGTCTGTTTTGGGTTTCAGTTTTTGTAAAAAAATAAAATAAGAACATGTAGCTAAATTTTACAGACATTATAGATAATGTTGAAATGTATTGGTGTGTAACAATTTGAAAATGGTTCCTTTTAGATAAACATTGAGGCTAAAATATAATAAGAATCTCAGTGCTGTAGTTGAAGGCCTAGAAGAGGTGAAACAGCTGTGATATATCCAGCTTGCTATGATACTGCAGCTGTGAACACTCAAGGCTATTGGCATTTTTATAGTTTTATAAATCAAACCTGTGTAATTTACTTAGAACACCAGCCGTCACTGAGGGAGAAAGCAGGTGCACCGAGTCTGGTTTCCAGGGCAGGATTCAGTCCTTCCTGTACTGTTTCTGTGTGTTCGTGTTCAGTTTCAAACTACTGCCTTCGTAGGTTTAATTTTATATGATTCATTACTCAATTATGAGTAATGAATTAAAAAATTTGCAATGTCATATTTTCTCATAGTTTGCTATATTATGACCAAGGTATGAAAAAAGATCTAAAGTATTGCAGTAATGATGTTAATCTTAAACAGTGCATTAGTTGTGTGATTTCCTGAAGCATGGCACCTAAGTATAGTTACTTATTTGTAAAATAATGTTTACCTAATAATAACTAAAATTATCCCTGGAAAAATGTTAATTTATTGTTTTTATAGATGCTTATTTTTTATAAATTTATTAGACATAGAGTGGGATATTTCAAGCCTGCACATTTTTGTAATTTTGATGATTAGAAGACATGTCATGTACATGTGCCAGGAGGAGGGAAAGCCATAAAACATATTGCTAAAGGGTCTGGTTGTTCAGAGTACTGTGACCAGTACTCAGTTGAAGGTCACAAAGTGTTCAGTTGAAGGAAAATGTGTGGTAGGAGGATTTTTGGGCAAAGTTCATTTGAGAATTTGAGGAAGCTTCAAACAAAGTGGACTGAGACTTGATTCGGCACATCAAGACCCACTAAACAGTCAAATCCCACACAGGGACCACAAGGGTCTTACTAAGGAGAAAAAGACCTGGACTGTTGCTCAGTGTCCATTGTACTCTTATTACATGAAAGTAAGGTTTCCATTTTATTTCAAAATCCAGGTCCCAGAGTCGGGAGAACCGGTAATGAGGTACAGAACCCACATTGCTTGACGTCCAGTGTGAAGTTTCCATGATCAGTGATGATTTGGGGTCTCGTGATCTGTTCATGTTCAACATGACCATCTCGTAGGAAACTTTAGCAAACCTCTTGCCTTCCTCTGCTGACAAGCTCTACGCAGATGGTAATTTCCCACAATGCCAAAGGTACTAAAAATTGTTTCAGTGCCCATGGTGTTCCTGTACTTGATGGGCACCAAATTTGCCTGATCTCAACCCGATGAAGAGTGTATGGGGTTGTCTTAGGAAGATGAGACACCAGATTCAACAGTGCAGTAATTTTGCACTCATATAGTGATTCATGCAAAAGTAGGTCCAACCAATTATTCAGTGAATAAAACTAAACTTATTTTTCAGAAGCATGAGAGTTATATCTAAATATATTCTTTTATTGATATTGTATAATATTTAATTTTCTCAGACTGTTACATTGGATTTTTCTTTATCTGTAAGCCATAATCATCATCACTATTGAAAATAAAGGTTTAAGATTTTTTTTACTCTGTAGCAAATGGATGTATTATGGCTTTCACTTTTAGAAATGAGTGACATTTCTAAAAGTGAACCTATTTCCTCTTTGCTGTCCATGTATGTATCATTTTGAGGACAAATGTGACATAGTTTGATGAATTTGGACGGCAGGGATTTCCTACGAGGATTCCCAGTGATGTAAGGTTCCATCTGACATGTGCACCGTGAAGCTTAACTGCTTCCTGTAACAAGTTTAGAGTCTGTGCTAAATACAGCCTTGTGGCAATATGCTCTGACAAATATAGACATGACAACATACATGAATGTGAGAAAGCAGGGAGCTGTCTGGTCCAAAATGTAGTGGAATGTTGTGGTGCTTAAAACAGAAAATTGTAAGCCATTTTGTTAGCCATACTGTAATCTAGAATTTCTGTAAATGTTATTTTAATGAATACAAAACTTTCACAATTAATTGAAGTTTCTCAGCTGCTTGTTGTTCTTCCAATGTTCCCTTCTTATTCCAGCGAAAAATTTCATATGAATCAATTAATTAATCAATGTCCATATTTATGAAAAGCTGGCATTTGGATTTCATCTATGATTGCTTGTTTTATACAAACACACTTTTCCTGTTACTCTAGGAAGTAGTCTGTTTGACATATTGCCTTAAAAAATCCACAGGTGTGCCTCCAGTGGACAAAAAATGTAATGTAATTTGGATTTTCCAAATTGTTTGAAGATGTATTTATTTCAGTGTATGTCGAGAATTTAAGGTGAAAAAAAAATAAATCTCTTTCTTTATTTTAGCATGTCAGGTACAAAAGCGGAATAACTGATAATCCCTATTGAACTAAAACTATGTGTTTTAGTTCAATAGGGATTATCAGTTATAGTTTTAGTTCACATAGTTTTAGAACTAAAACACAGTTTTAGTTCAATAAAACTTTTAAAGTTTTGATAAAGTTTTGTCTTGTGTATGTTAGACAATCAAAGGTTGTGGTCTTTTAGAGTCAACATCAAAACTGTGTTGTTTTGGTCTTCAACAGTAAAAGGAATATGCTGTAAACTTTGTTTTTGTGGGGAAGCAATATGTCGTCAAGGCATATTATATCATGTAATTGATGCTGAATATGTTTATGGAATTAGACACATCATACAAGTTAAAAGAAAATATTTATATTTTTGTTTGATCAGTTTAGCTTAAAACACTTCAGAAGAACTGATGCATTCTAAACGTATACAATTATGTAAACAGAAACACCATCAGATGTTTACAGCACTGTTGCCTTATGCTGAGAGGAGCTCATGTTGGAGCTAAGTGAAGTAACTGCTCACTCAGCATGACTTGGCATTTTTTGTGAAGCAGCCCCTTTTCCATATGACTGTTACAGCACAATCAGCCCCCTGTCCAGCCCCTCACTCAGTGCCTTTTTTTTGTTTTCCACCATTCCTGTAACTACACATGCACACATGTTCACATATGCTACAGGAACACAAACAAGAGCCTCATCTTTTATAAGGGGTGTTTCTAAAAACCGTGTCCCTCATTGGCTCCTTTAAAGTGACTCCATGTTTTATTTTCTTGTGGGCATATTGCTTTCTTTTGTCTTCTTTCATGTCTCCGAGATCTGGCATTCTGCTGTCAGGAGTCCATAGGTCAACCTTACAAACCCATATAGGGTGCCCTCTAGGGGCACAAGATATCATGTACCACTTTACATCCAAAAAACCATTCAGAAAAGTTTTAATAATCATTTCAACAAGAGCAACATTTTAAATTTTACAGCAACAATTTTAGAAGTCAAATTGTATACAGTTTTCATCTGGAAAGATTAAATGTCTAAAATATTAAATTTACTAACCTGCCTTAAAAGCTAATGGGTCTTTTTTTTTTTTTTTCTGGAAACTGAGCATAATGCAAGCAAACATTTGAAGATGGATTTATTGGAATCTTTAAAATATATAAAAAGAGCTGAAATAAGTAGAAGCAGTTGAAGTTTTTGTAGTTTCCAGCAAAACTATGTTTACTTTTTCTTTTTTTTGCAGATTTTTCCATCCTTATTCATTCTGATCATGCTCTTCTTGAATGTTGTATGTTACTCCACAGGGCATGGCCTTCACCCTGAAGGAACGACAGATTCTGGGGATTCATGGTATGTTGCCTCCCAAAGTGGAGTCTCAGGACATTCAGGCTATGCGCTTTCAGAGGAATCTCAAGAAGATGACAGATCCCCTGGAAAAGTAATTACATATTTTCCTTAAAACCTGTCAGGGAGGGAGTTTTTGGATTAGTTTTTCTCTTTTTCTTATTTGTTTTCCTTAATGCACAGGTACATCTACCTGATGGGAATCCAAGAAAGGAATGAGAGGCTTTTCTATAGGGTGTTGATGGAAGACATCGAGGAACTAATGCCCATTGTTTACACTCCTACTGTAGGATTGGCTTGCACACAATATGGACACATATTTAGGAAACCAAAGTAAGCAGGAATAACTAATAAATCTTTGCACATTTAATGTAAAGATTAATTGTAGAAATATTAGTTACTTTGTTCTCTCTGATTTCATTGAAACAGGAAGAAACATATGTTTTAATTTAGAAGATAGATTTATTGTACTGTTTTAGTTGAGAATTAGTCCTAAAAGGCTTAAAAATAATGTGTGTCTTCTTTCCTTAGGGGTTTATTTATTACAATTCTAGATAGAGGACATGTCCGCTCCATCCTAGATAACTGGCCAGAAACAAATGTTGCAGTGAGTACCTGACCACACAAATTAATTTCAGAAAGTACTAATAAAACACCTTAAAAATCACTGATCAATACATTATTCTTTCCTGCATCCACAAACAAATGTTTTCGCAAAGTTTTTGAGGATATTTAAGATTGATACCTGTAACACTCCTGTTTACATTTGATTCAGGAGCATTTAGATAAATGGGAAGATGATTTAATGTTTAGATAAATGGCAAAATGACTTAATGTCAATTTTTTTCCCTGCCTTCTCTTGCTGTCTTTCTCAAGGTTGTTGTAGTAACTGATGGAGAACGTATTTTAGGCTTGGGAGACCTGGGTTGTTACGGAATGGGCATACCTGTTGGGAAACTCTGTCTTTACACCGCCTGTGCTGGCATTAGACCTGAGAAATGTCTTCCTGTGGTGATAGACGTTGGCACAGACAATGAGGTAGGAAGGCAGACTATGCATACAGTACTTTGTTTGCTTAATTTATGATCCATGTTTCAGTTATAGCAGATTTGTAACACTGTTCCTTCTTTTTATCTTTCCACTTCTCCCAGACTCTTCTCAAAGATCCCTTCTACATGGGCCTGTATCAGCGACGGGATCGGTCTCAAGCATATGATGACCTAATTGATGAGTTCATGGAAGCAGTTGTGGAAAAATATGGACAGGACACACTAATTCAGTTTGAGGACTTTGGGAATCACAACGCATTCCGCTTCCTACGGAAGTACAGGAAAAAATACTGCACCTTCAACGATGATATTCAAGGTACACCAATCCTAGCACTAGCATATCGGTGTTTTGGGTAACTCATCTGAATCATTTAGTAAAAATTCAACTTATGGTTAGATTTTAGTCTTGTACACTTGTTACTACAACTTAAGAAAAAAATAATAAACAGAACAAAAGCATTATTATTGTATTGGTTGTTTTCTGTAAGCTCTGTATGTTTGCATGTTTCCAGGGACTGCATCTGTAGCACTGGCTGGTCTGTTCGCAGCTCAAAGGGCCATTGGGAAACCCCTCACCGAACACCGTGTTCTCTTTCTGGGAGCCGGCGAGGTAAGTCAGCATTTCCCAAGTTTTTAAAACTCAGCTTCTTTATTACAGTCACACTGCCCCACAGTGACAATAGCTGGTTTTACTGAAAAGAAATACAGTAGGACATGGATTTGCTCAGTTAGTAGGATTAAAAGGAACAGTTTCAATATACAATGTCTGAATACTTTCCCTCCAGGCTGCTCTTGGTATTGCCAATCTGATTGTGATGGCCTTGATGGAGTTGGGGCTTACCCAAGCAGAGGCCAGAGAAAAGATCTGGATGTATGACGCCCATGGTTTACTCGTGAAGGTTAGTGAGCAGAACAAATGCCTTCTGTGTGCACACAGCTTAATTTTGACCAGCATGGCTGCTTCCTCTTTGTGAACCTTTAGGACAGAGCACACAAAACAGATGCCAACCAGGAGGTCTTTGTTCATGAAAGTCCTGGGAAAGTGCAGACCTTCCTAGATGCTGTGAACACTATCAAACCCACTGCTATCATTGGTGATTACAGTCTATTTTTTTTACTTCTTGGATGTAAAACATGTGGCCTTTATTTGAGGTTTCAGTCACAAGTTTGTTTTTTCTGTCTTATTTATTTATTAAATTTTTTTATTTTTTATTTTTAACTCAGCATAAGGACTAAGGTTTGGTGTCTGTTTTTTTTGGTTTTTTTTCAGGTGTGGCTGGAGCCGGGCGTCTCTTTACCCATGATGTCATCAAAGCCATGGGATCCTTAAATGAGCAGCCAATTATATTTGCCTTGAGTAATCCAACGACTAAAGCAGAGTGCACAGCAGAGGAAGCCTACACGATAACTAATGTAGGCATTGTTTCAATTTTTTTTTTTTTTTTTGCCCTTTATTTATTTATTTACTTGCTTACTTTTTGAACTGCTGTAATTAGGTTTAAACTACAACAGTTCACATGTTGTAGTAAACCATGGATGTATGTGCATCATACATCCAGACTCCTGGCTACCCCAATGCTTAGTCTTCTGTGTCTGTGTCCCACAGGGTAGATGTTTGTTTGCTAGTGGCAGCCCGTTTTATCCAGTCACACTGAGCGATGGTCGTGTGTTTGTACCAGGACAAGGGAACAATGCTTACATCTTCCCAGGTTATAATAAAAATGATTATGGATATTTATTATGTACTTAATTGAGTCTAAGAGAATATAAATTACCTGCACATTTCATAAACTTGTGAGATAAAAAAGATTGATGACCCCAGAGTGTGTACTAAAGCTCATCCTACTCATCCTATTTTTTGCTTCAGGTGTTGGTATGGCTGTAGTCCTGAGTGGAGTGAGACATATCTGTGATACTGTATTCTTGGAGGCTGCCAAGGTAAAAAAAAAAAAAAAAAAGTTCTCAAATAATTTTTCAGACTTGCTGTACCTCTCCTTAACTTCACAGTCTCTCCAGCTTTCCTTTTGTTGCTGACTGTCTTGTGTGTATGCTTCTCTCAACCTCGTTTAACCCTTTTATGTGTCCTTTTCCTTCTCTCTAGACTCTGGCATAACAGCTATCAGATGAAGAGCTTTTAAAAGGCTGATCCATCTGTGCGCTTCCTTCTTTTGCTGGGATACATTTCGATTAACAGTCATCACTGCAAATGATTAAAACAATGCTTTCATGTTGAAATAGGTGTCTGTATTGCAATGGTAGAGCCGGTTCTACACAGTTTTAGTTTAATGTCTATTTTATTACTCAACCACTTTAAATGAATGCCTGCAATACGACGTGAATTGGCAAGCAGAATAAATTACTGACAAGTGATTATAGTACTGCTGTATATATTCTTTTTTCATAGGTTGAAGAAATATAACGTTAAAGTATTTTCATATCCGTTGCAGATGCTTGCTGAGCAGCTATCAGATAAAGAGCTTGCAGAGGGAAGGCTCTATCCTCCTCTCTCCAACATCAGAGAAGTTTCTCTTCAGATTGCTGTCAAGGTAAACTCAGGAACAATACTCGTTTGTCACTTGCTAAATCATTATTAGTTGATGTTTCGACTGCTGGTAATTCCGTTTATAAAGTCATTTAATTTAGTCAAATATTTCAGATGTAATCTTTAATAGAGGCTTATTTTGTCCTGAATCTGAATTCTATCAGTTTCCTTGAGGGAATCATTACCTTGGTAACATTCCTGATTATTTGTCTTGTCTGAAGAAACTAGATATAACTTTGTAAATGTATTAAAAATTCTGCTTTTAATGTCAAATTGAACATATCTAAATGTGGTGATATCAAAGGTTTAAAAACGTCTCCAGCAACTGCATGTCTCCTTGATGTTTCTTCTTTATTGCAGGTGATGGAGTTCGTCTATGCCAAAGGCATGGCGTTCCGTTATCCTGAACCTGTAGACAAGGATGGCTTTGTGCGTGCCACAGCTTGGAGCACAGACTACGATTCCTTACTGCCAGATACTTATGACTGGCCAGGTGTTAACTTCAGTCCTATCAACCTGAAGTAGAAAAACACATCCTCAAAGTGGCCAGTGTCATGGTCACCCCAATTATTTTTCACTGAAACAGTTAAAGCGTTGCTGATGCAAACATTAGTTTGTGTCAAAGCAGTTGCACTGAATCTGTGAGAATTGGACAGGTGACAGACTTTAGAAGGAGCCATGGCTTCTCTCCACAAGTTAATACTGTTTGTTAATGTCAACTAGAGAGGGCCACCTGGTGGTGGAAAGGTGCAGTATGTGATGCCTAGTGAAATTTAAATACTCTGCATTTTATTTCTTCGTTTGAAAGTAGAAAAAATGTGAGTGTTATTTTTGTTTTTTTTTGCATTTTATGTCCCACAACACTTTGATCAAACACTTTAAAGACCTAGATAGCAATTTTGTAAGGGAAAACAAGGAATACTGCAACTATTTTAGTTTAAAATGTGAATCGGTTAGACATAGTTATTGTTTTCAATACATCCTTTTTTTTAAACATAAGGATACATTGGCTACTGAGTAATTGACCAAATTTAAAAAAAAAATACATTTCACCAGATATCTGACATAATAAATGTAACCCAATTGTTGTCTACATTCTCAATGAACAACTATTTATTAAGCACAAACTTTGTGTAAATTTTTTTAACTGCATGCAGATATTTCAACCAATGTTGTGTTAACACTCCTTAGTAATTTTATATTAGATAATCCATCCCCTGAAAACATTTCCTTGGGCTTATGTGCTGAAGAAAATATATTACCCGTATTAGTATAACATTGTAGAATATACATTATTTTCTTAAAGTACTGTGCACTTTTTACTCCATGTTTCTGATAATTTTTTTACTCTTAATATCTCTCTTTTTTGTTCACATGCAATCGAGCAAGTTGAGAATCTAGGCTTTTTTAACTGCAGTGATCCATCCTGAAAGCTGTGGCACACAGATGAAAATTGCGGCTCACAGCAGGTAGTCGGTGAGCCACGGAAGATACAAATATCTGGAAATATAGCTTACTGCTAGCTTAATACAGCAGAAAAATATGTTTAGTATTGCTAAAAGTCAAAATAATAAAGATGATTTACTTCATAAGAAACATAAAAAGAAATATCCAGATTCACACACAAGTACAAATATAATAAACTTTGTTTATTATAAAACAAGGTGTCAGTTGTGTTGTTAAATTACCTAAAACAATACTACCCATTGTTTAGTTTAAAATGTGAATCGGTTAGACATATAGTTATTGTTAGGGTTAGCAAACCCAATAGTAAAACAATACTATTGGGTGGTATTGTTTTAGTACCCAATAAAACAATATTGGGTATTGTTTTATTGGGTAGTTGTATTGGTTAATAACTACATAGTTATTGTAGTAACTATGTAGCTTACCTACATAGTTACTACCTAAACTACCTATTGGGTTTTATACTACCTATAAAAATAATAGGTAGTAGATACCTATTGGGTAGTAGATACCTATTGGGTTTTACTACCCAATAGATAGTAAAACAATACTACTTATTGTTTTAGGTAATATTATTGTCATGCATTTTGCCATTTTGCTTACAACATACTGTAGACAGTTGAGAAATGGTCCGACGGAACAAAAAGCGACTTTGGTTTTAGTATTGGATGGCTTTCAATATTCAATGTGCAGCTTTTTCTCTGTGCAACTTTAGGATGTGATGTACTAAAGGGAAAGTGTTATTTATATTTATAAATATATACACGCACAAATTAAATTAATCTGTACTAGACTCTGCCATTTCCTGGCAGTATTTGTCCAATGTTGTGTTCCTGAACTTTTCTTTTAATAGTGCTACTTTATTTTTTTTAAATATGTTGGTAATTTTACTGAACTCTTACACAAAACTGCACTGCATTCTGGGAAATGTAGGTAGAGGAAAGGCTTTATCTTTATCCCTATGTAAGCAAGGTGGGTGGCATCTAACTCAGAGATGGTAGCAAGTAACTTGCGCAGCAGCAGTTTTGTGTTTCGCCACCGTGCCTCATCTTCTTAGATCAACGTAGAGTGATAAAATGAATGCAACAGCTTTAAAGGAAATTGAGAGTACAGGTCTCATCACCAGTTTGCAAGTATTTCTGGTTATTTAAAACAAAAAATCTAATCAATATCTGTCAATTGATATGGATATGCTGACATAGTCATATCCCCCAACCTAGTTAATGTGCTGCTCCAAAATAAATTTTATTATATGTTGACTCACTTGTCGTGTACTTTCCTTTTAGTCTTTGATCATCTTTTATCCTTATAAAGTTATGTTACAACAAGCAACCACTACTCTGTTGCCTAATTAGGGACTTCAGTATTAAAAGTATTTTAAACAATATGCTTTTATTTCATAAACATCACTAGAAAAAAAAAATGTCGGGTTGTTGTCAAAATTAAAGCATTACAAACGCAAAGAAAATTTAAACCTTGTGCTTTTAGCGCGTATTTTAAGGCGACCCAATCTTCCAGCGCCGCTCCGGCTCACATTTTGCGTCATCACTATGTGACCTGCTCCGACAGGCACACAGTGGCTCACCTTACTGTTTGTGGAAGTTTATTTTTTGACTGATCTTCTGTAACTCTGGGAGAATGTCCATGGATATGATTTTCCTCGGAACCGGGTCGGCTTATCCGTCTCCTCACCGCGGCGCCTCGGCCGTGGTGCTGCGGACGGACGGGGAGTGCTGGCTGTTTGATTGTGGGGAGGGAACCCAGACCCAGCTGATGAAGAGCCAGCTCAAAGCCGGTGAGGAACCACCCCTCTTAAGTATTTTGAAGCAAAAAAAAAAAAAGTTATTAAAATATTTTCCTGAAAGTTTAGAGATGGCAATAAAACCAGATTTCTTTCAATCTGTACTTCTCCATTGTTGGTCATGGTGTCCACACAGGGCGCATCACTAAGGTTTTCATCTCCCACCTGCATGGCGATCACCTGTTCGGGCTGCCTGGCCTCCTCTGCACCGTGAGCCTCAACACCAACCCCGACACGGAGCAGAGCCTGAAATGTGTGGACATCTACGGGCCCCGGGGTCTCAGGAAGTTCCTCAGAGTGAGTCTTGGGCTCACAGGATCAGAGCTGCTCTTCCCATATGCAGGTAGGTGCAACGCAACGCAAACATTCTGTCGCTAAAACTCAGGACGGAATTGAAAACATGAAAGCATACCTTGCCTCCGCTGTAGTGCATGAGCTGGAGTCCACGCCAGACCAGAGTCCAGAAGAGGGACAGCTGAGTCTGGAGGTATGTTTTTCTTTTTTCTTTTTTCTTTTTGAAGGAGTTAATAGTAAAAAAAAATAAGCCAAAACAACAAAAACAACCTTTTTATTTATTGTTCTATTTTGATCATGACAAATGCAGGTACAAGCTGTTGAGATTAACTTCCTCCATCATATAAATGCATAAAGATTATTTCAGCTTCCCTATATTTGTTTATGTTTTTTTTTAAATGAATGCTTTGACTCATTATATCAATATCTGTTGTTTATTATTTTTATTTGAGTGGTTTCCGATTTGCTCTAACATTACAGATGACTGTGGACTGCAGTCCTCCCCAACCACAGGAGCAGCCTGGCAGGACGATTCCTCTGGACGTTTCCGGCGACTGTTACCCTCTTTTCCAAGACAACAAGTTTGTTGTCAAGGCCTTCCGGCTGTTTCACCGCATCCCTTCCTTTGGCTTCTGCATCCAGGAACATGATCGTCCCGGAAGACTGAATACAAAACTACTGAAGGAGCTCGGTAACAAATACCTCCTGATTTACTACCAACCTCAGAATGGATTGGACTGTTTTTTGAATTTCCAGTAGAAAAACCCACTTTTTAGCACAAACAAACAAAAAATAAATTCCTTTTTTGTTTTTTGTAGTGCATTTAGTACATATGCTCCTTGTACTGCTGGTGAACTTTTCAATTTCTTGAACTTTTAAGACATGAGGGACATTTTTGGACAGTCATTTCTGTATTTTTCAACTTTCTTGGTTTTGTTGAAAGAAAATTTGATCCTATGAGGATGTGTATTTTTAAAACCCCTTACCCAAGTGTCTACATTCAACACGTGTTGAAAACGTGTTGAATTTATAAACAACTTATACATGTATTTAATTTTTTAAGATTATGAGCTAGACAGTTAAAGACATAAAATTATTATATATATATAATATATATATATATAATATATATATATATATATATATTTTTTTTTGTTTTGTTTTGTTTTAATGATTGATGTATTTTCTCAACTTTAGGTCTTAAACCAGGCCCTCTGTATAGCCGTCTCAAAGCTGGCGAGTCTCTGGTTCTTGACAGTGGACGTTTACTGCATCCCAGTGAGGTTCTGGAAGAAGATATTCCAGGGAGGAAAGTCTGTGTTTTCGGTGACTGTAGCTCGGTGCTAGGTGAAGGAGCTTTCCGTCTGTGTGACAGGGCAGACGTTCTGGTCCACGAGGCCACCCTTGGGAACGAGCACCGGGAGAAAGCTGTGGACCACGGACACAGCACGCCTGAGATGGCAGCAGCCGTGGCTCGGACTTGCTCTGCACGGAGGCTGGTCCTTTATCATTTCAGTCAGCGCTACAAACCCAGTTCCCTACAGAAGGAGGGAGAGGAGGATGTTGTCTCAGAGCTCAAGAAGCAAGCTGACCAGGCTTTACAGGACAGTGGGGTAGAGGTGATTCTGGCAGAGGACTTTATGACGATTCCCATTCCTCTCAAAAGACAACCGTCCAGTTAAGGTTTGATGCAAGTGGATATGATTAATCTAATGTGTGTGATTTAGTTCTCAAGTTTACGTATCACTGACTTTTATCTCCTTGTTCACTATAAACTGAAATATTACCCAGATATTTAAAAGCACAATAAAGCTTTTCTTTAAAATAAAAAAAGGCAAATTATTCACATCCTCCAGCAGGTTCTTGCATAATTTCTGTTTGACAAATGAAGGTTAACTGAAGGTTAACCGCAGAAGATGTTTCCTTGGGATGCCAACTTTCCTTCTACAGCTGTTTTTCATCCTCCTCCCCCCAATTCATCATCACCTACAGCTGCCTTGAATATGCTGGCCAGGCCTAACTGTAATAAAGACAAAAAAAGTGTGCAATCATCTCTGAAGTTTTTCCAGAGCTTTATTTCTGGATCTGTACACAAGGTATTAAAGTACAACAGAAAATACAAAATAATGTTTAACAAAAGACAAACAAAAAAACAGCAATGTTTATGTACAATTCTTATAAACAATAAAGATAGCTTCTTGAACATTTCTCATAGTGAAGTTTTTGATTGTCTATATTTCTGGATATACATTTTTAGGTTTTGTAGGGTTTTTTTTTATTCACAAAGGTGTTTTTCGGTTTTAAAGGATGTGAATTTTCAGTTTCAAAACACAACTGCTATATTCTGTTTAACTTTTAAACTTCTAAACACAATACAAAATATAAAATAAATTTGTTTAGTGCTTTCCTGCACACACAAATCTCAAGCCAGAGAGATCAATAAAATATCACATTTTTGAGTTCACAGGGAAGTGAGAACCTACTCAAACTACTTAATGGCCTTTACATTCTGACAGTTTTTAGTCTTTGTACAAACCACAGGTGAAATAAATATCACTGCACTGCTAAAGCTAGAAGAGCTTGGAGGACCTACTGCATTATGCACATTGCATTAAAAGAGAAACGAGCTCTTCGCATACTTAGAATCAGCAGCCATCCCTCAACCATCAAGACAAATATCGACAAGTAAAAAGATTTAGGAAAGAAAGATGAGTGTCTTTTACACATGGCTGCAAAAACCGCAACATTGAGTAATACCAGCACGTCTTCAGGTAAAGCCGTTTTCTGTGGCACACTAGAGAGGCAGGCGCAGCTGGCATGCGTGGTTTCAACTGCCACCTGGAGTTTTTGGGTATCGTGACTATCCAAACAGAAACGTGATTTGAACAAGTCAAATGTTTAAATGCAATAATAAAAAAAACAAAACATGACTGTACATATCTACAAATTATTGCCTTTCTGACAGAGAACCAAATTTGAATCCTTTGTATCAACACAAACTCACAAGTGTAAGAGGTCAGTTAATAGGCATTTTAAAGGCTATTTGCTAATTATTTACATGAAATGCAGATGTAAAGAACCTCTCTCTGATGCTGGGCTTTCCAACTGAATTTACATGATGGAACTTAGTGATGATTAGTGGGGGTGAATTTGATCTTTACACAAACATTATGGGAGAAATGCAAACATGTACTGGACAAGACTGACATGATGTTCCCCTGAAACAAACTAAACACTCATAGCACGATGCATAGATAAATTAAGTAAACACTACTACTGCATCCAATTCACTGACGCCGATCCGCTGAACTTTTTTTTGTTTTTTTGTTTTACAATTATGGAATTCAGTCAAGTAAAAACCGCTCCATTTCTGCTACGTTACTCCCATGAAATTGTCAATCGGGTTTTAAAAGGCATCTCTCGTCAGTACAGGCTAAGCAGAGGTTACATACGCAACTCAGAGGCTTTAAATAAACATAACACCACCAGCAGGTTTACCAAAGCTTGCTAGTAATGAAAAAAATAAAATGGAGCTACTTGATTGAGGAACAAATTCTACCATATTTAACAATAACAAGGTCATATACAGGTAAACCTGCCAAAGAGCAGCATGAACAAACTTAAAAGTATTAAATTAAGTCTTACAAAGGTCAAAATATACTCAATAAATACAGAACTTTACTGTGTCAGTGTTTACATGGCTATTAACCCAACCAAAATCTTTGCATTGCTATATTGCTGTTAGTTTGCTCCAAAGAAGATTTCACAACAGGGAGAAAAGAAAAAACAATGCGACTCCGATTACATGAGGCTGCAAAACGTTTTCTTCACCAGCTGTTTAGAAGCACGATGATAAAACAAATCAGGGCCAGAAATTTAGGTTTGACATTAGGAGAAAAAAAAAAAAAAAAAAGGATGCTGCAAAGGTTCGCACCTGCCAAGTTAAGTCAATCTGAACTTAAAGATGAGATGCACCGAGAGACTGCCTCTTTATGGTTTCAAATCAAGAAATGCTTTGTCCATTGCATTCCTCAGGGATTAATGCTGTACTTGGGTGAAAAAGACTGGAAACTAATTATTTTAGTATCAACAAAGTGTCTTGTATGTATATGTATAAATTATGCTGCAAAAGAGCGAGAGAGAGCAAGACTTGAATCAGCTACTCTGTTTTTTTGTTCTTTAAGTGCTGTGTATAATAGAACATGCCAGATTTGCCTTTTTGAAAACTTAATCTACATTCTTTTAGAATACAAACAAGGGCTAAGTTTTGCCTCTTCAAGACAAGTCAAAATTTCAGAAAAAAAAAACACAAAAACTATATTAATAGGTTAAAGTGCTACAAAAAATTGTAACAAAGATTCTGATTGGTACATCTCTATAGACCAACTCAAACTGAAGAACCTTTGCAGCAAGTCAAAACACTTCCTGGCCTCTGAGCAAATCTACATGCTAGTGTTACTTCCACTCAGGTTTTTGGAGGTGGTGGGGGGTCAACAACACCATCTGCACCATTCTGATTACTGAAAAGTACCTGTAAACCAAACACAATTAAAAAAATAATAATTAAATATAAGTACCACATCAAATAAAGACAGGCAACTACTAACACTAGAGGCAGAAAACAATCTGTTTTGGCAGCTGAAAAGAATGGCAGGATAACAGACTGTAGCGCTGAAGATGCTTGTATATGTCAGGGAAGAAGATTCACAACTCTCCTACTGCAGCTTCTGGGCCCCACGGTACATGGACGTTACACATCTCATAAACGCAAACGAAAATAAAATAAATGGCTATATAAACTCTTGAGAGAAATCAAGATTTTAGTTCTATATGGTAGACATCACTGATGTCATATTACACAAAAATGAAAACAAAAAGTATATTCATATACATATATATAGATATGTATATATTTATATAATAGAATTTAAACAAATCAGATTTTCCAGTGAGGTCAGTCTTATGTACAAGCAAGAAAAAAAAAAAAAAAAAAAGGTTTCAAAAGGGAAGAACAGAGGAAGAAGACGAGGAAGGTCACTCTGACTGAAGTGCTGCAGTATGCTGTGTGTGGTGCCGTGCGTGCGCTCCCAGAAACCCGTTGGGCTCGCCGCTGCCAGCTAAGCTCCCGAAGTCTGTAACAGACACGGCCATTTTAGCGCCGGTGATTCGGTGGTGGTGTGTCGTTGTCCGTCGGGCTTCAAAGTCCACACCGAGGTTAGCGACGGAAACGTCGTTGATAAACGAGTCAGGCAGTGTCATCTTGAGTCTCTTAGAGGGCCGCTCGCAGTCCTTGTTGACGCACACTCCTCCAAGCTGGCCCAGGTCGGAGTAGAAGCCGGCGTCGAGCATGTTGAGGCAGTCGGGATCGGCGCCGTTGGAAGGGAATCCAAGGGATTCGTCGTGGTTCAGGGATCCACGGTGCAGACTTTCCAGAGGAGGAAAGCTGTATGAGTCTAAGCAACTCACCTCTCCAGGGGTGCATACTGTGGCTACGGTGTTGCTTAAAGCTGTGAGGAGACAGAACTGTGTTAGCATGGAAAATGTAAAGATGACAAAAAATAAAAAAAATAGGATAAGTCAGAAAATCATCTGCTATGAAGAATTTCACATTATTCCCATACAAACCTGTGAGATCGCTTGCAGTGATGGAGTTGAGCAGACTGAGCTGCTGCTCTGTTGTGGCCTCCATCCTTCCTCCTCCACCCACACCTGAGCACACAGAGGACGAGCTGTCCACCGCCAACCCCTCTGCTTCATCCACCAGCCTGTCCATCAGGTCACTGCACAATAAAATCACAACCGAGACAATTTCTTTAACATCAGGTATTATTTTATTCCCAGTGTGTGTAACACGGACCAAACGGGTCAAACCAACTCATTCCGAACACTTACGTTACACCAGGATAGCTGCTGTACTTCTTCTTCCCAAACCGATTCTGCTGCACAAACACGTCGAAACGCTCAGACTTCTTCCACATGTAATAAAACGCTACACATTCTGCTACTGTCCGTGTTGTTACCTGAGGGGACAAAAACATTAAAATTCAATAAATTGTTTTTTAAAATTTTTTCTATTATTGCATAAATACTATAGTAAAAACATAAAATAAGTCTCACTTTGTGTTTCTGAATAAGGTGAAAGTTCTTGTCGTACATCTGGAGAGCATGTTCAAAGTTCCTGCATTCTTCCTCCGACCATGGAGGAGATTTTTCTAAAACGAAACACAACAAATATTAAACAGTGATTTCTGGAATTATCTCAAAAGTAAAGGCTGTCTTAACCAGAGAGTCAGTCCAAAGGCTTAAAAGAATTAAGTTTATTAATTGATCTAACATCTGACAAGACAAACTTTGATTATTCTATGATTTACTATTGTACTCATCTGAAAAAACTTACATATTTATAAATGTATACATATGGAATAATGTGATAATTTCCTTGTTTACTTACCTTTATATGATTTCATATGGTTGCAGTATCTTTCTAGTGCTTCACGGATGTTGTAGTTGCATTTCACAAGCTCACACAAAGCCTAAGATGGAAAAAATGAAGTATTGGACAAAACACATCAGATAAAAACTACCCATCGAAACCTTGATTTTTTTTTCAATGCGTTACATCAAAGGATTGTCAAGGAGATGTGACCTACCTGCTCGTCATCTCGAACATGCATCCCTGGTTTGTCGTATCCTGTGCTTTCATCCGTTGTCCTTGACAATACTTCAGAGAGATAACTCCTAACCTTGTTTTCTGACAGAACATCTGGGCTCCACAGTAACTCGTCATCATCTTCATATACTGTTCAAAAGAGGAGATGATTTAGAGTTAGAGCTTCTGCTTAATTCCTCTTGCTGTTGTTAGGAATTGGCTAGACAGCATGTGCAGATGCAAAAAGCAGTGCTCACCTTTCTCCTCATCTTTGTAGTGACAGAGGCCAGATGGCACCTCTGCTTGGTACTCTGCACCCACCATGATTTCCTTGAAAAAGAGAATACACACCATGATGAAAGTAAATACAAGAGGTCTGGCTTCTTATGACATGAAGTTTATTATTAAGTGATCTATAATACAATGTATCACTCACTTTTCCAGAGTCGTCGGGACTTGGCCCAAGATCGTCACACTCTGATTCTTTATCCCCATCAGAGATGGCATTGGCTAAAAAAATAAAAAATAAATAAATCACATTAATAAACACACTCCTTTACATTCTGGCTCAGAAGCGTGGGGTTTAAACCTTCAAATAATTTTGGGAATCTACAAGATGATCTCATTTGTCTCTAAAATTTTGCAGAATGCACAAATAGTGTCAGGATTTAGTGTAAATTGGCAAACATTTTACATTTGACTATTTTGCCATAACTGACATATTATTGACCTCCTGTTCATAGTTTTCTTTTTCAGGGTAAACACTCTGACTTTGATCATCATCATGTTAAAATATTGAAGGACACTTCATCAACCATACCAAAATATGAAACAAAATGTTAGAATAAAATAAATGGATGCAAATTATGTTTGTGCAAAGTCACTCAGTCACAATCCGAATGCAAATATGTAATTTTTCACTCATTATGCTATACATAAAACTTTAACACTAACAGACACAAATCTGTAAACTTACATCGAAGTGTTCTTGGAAAGAAGTCTGTGGTCTCATGAGAAGTAACTGATGGGGTCAGATCATCAGCTGAAGATTGGGTCTCCTCCTCATAATCACCAGATAACAGATCTTTCGCTATTTCCTCCTGATGACACCAGAGTAAACAATTAGATAGCCCACAACTAGTTATATTGTCCTAGATATAAAATTTTAATATGTTTAATGTGTGTGTATTTGCAGGTCTTTACCTTATCCAACGTCATGTCAGGAAGCTCAGTCAGGTCCCCAGAGGAACTATCTATACTGGAGCCTGCTGATGCCTCATAGCGATAAATAGCCAAAAGTTCTTCCAAAGGCATGTTCCCTTCCTGAAGAAAAAAAAACAAACAAAAAAAAAAGAAGCAATGTCAATCATTTTTCTGTGATTTGATGGCTGCATTAGATGGAAAAGCTTTCTACAAATTTAAATAATAAACTTAAATTGGCTAAATGTAATAATTAAGATTAAATTGGAACATAGTGAATGTTTTAATGAATTGACTTCTTTTTATTTGTTGTGAATTAGTCTTTTCTAAATTGTATTGAATAAGTACGTAATTTGAAGGCAAATGAAATGAGGACTAGTTTACCCTTTCCAAATCTGCAAGTTCAGAGCTGAAGTTCCTCCCGCCGTCTAAAGACTCCTCCTCTTCCAGGGTCCTCTCGTCATCGTATTCATGAACTAACATTTCTGCAGTTGGGTCAAAGTCATGGTCCTCTGAAGATAAAGAGCCAACTGAACAAAAAAAAAAAAACAACAGAAAAATCTTAGTGGCATAGCACAAAAATTGTTTTAGGAAGATCACACAAACACAAGGGAGCACAAGACTAGATTGTTCAGATTTCAATGCAATTAAAATAGTCAGTATCCTTCTAATATTCAAGTAATACAAAAGCATTTCTTTAAAGGTGGCTTAGGCAAATTAAACAGAAAAACAATAATTCATGGCGAATTAATTACCTGGACTTGAACTTCCTAGAGAAGCCTGAAAGTAAAAAGAGCAAAAAATTTATATACAAATAAATAAATAAATAAATAAATAAATAAATAAATAAATAAATAAAAAAAATAAAGTTTTGTCATTACGAGAAAAAAAAAAATTCTAAAAACATTCATGAATGAATATGGGAAATTTGTGACGCATATGAATCTATGAGCTAATAAACATTTTGTTCATAAATGTAACTTTCATTGACACGTCTTTACATCACACACAGCATTAACAGATGCAATTAAAAGAAATGCATACATGTTTTGACAGTTCTTTGTACACGAATGCGAAGAACTGTCAAATTTGTGGTTGTGTTGCATCAATAGTTACACAGAATGTTTTGGTTTAACAAAACAGTGTTTGATTCACCTGAAAACAAGCTGATGTTTTTTAAAGGTTTGACTGTTGGTTGACATTCACATACTGAAATACCAAAAATCGAACGATTTAATAGGTTACAACGTGCTTAATTAGGTCTCTCCCACACACACACAACCACAAACCAAGCTGTATTAAAACACTGACAATTTTCAACTAAAATTTAGGTCTCAACTATAATGTTTCATTTTAAAAAGAATATAAGGTGAATGCATTTTCATTTCAAGACAGCATAATGTCACCATTTTTAAAGGCAAACACATTTTAAATCATAGCGCTAATATATGACATTATCACTCTTCTCATAGCATAGCAATATTTGAAACATTTTGGAAACTGAGAATTTTTAAAATATTTTTTTCCCCAAAAAAATTTTTTATTGAAAATTCAGAGGCATAAAAGAACACCAGAACATCAGCTGCTAAAACACAGCACTTGTCTTAAGCATTAAACTACAAATAGGATCTTAGCATAAAATGATTTGATGCCCTTTCAGGTGAAACTGGTTGTGTTAACATTTCCCTCTTCATACGTGTATGCAAAAAAAAGTGCATGACGTTTTTACAGCTGCAGTAATAAAAATGAAGCCAACTCGTGAAATAAGCTTCAAAAATTTGTAATTTGATCAAGACAGTATCACTGAAACACCCAACAAATAGTCATTATGATCGGCCAAATGTAGGTATACATTTATTTTAAATGTCTCTGCTCCAAACAGCATCATGCTTTCATCCAGAATACATGTTAGCAATCCACAATGGGGATACAGAGTCAGAAATACCGTTATGGTTACCTGCTATAGGTAGCTAATTTGACATGAGCCGCAAGTCATATTGCAATTTCAGATTTGAAGCAAGGAATTGGGATTCTTCACTACATCCAAATAAATCAGGCCCCTGTGTAAAAGACAACAGCAAGATTTGAACTGAATCTGCTCCCGAAACAGTTTGCTAGCCGCCAAGCTAACCCTAAAAGCTTAATGTTAACGCTCTGCACCGAGAAATGTAAACACTAATTTGGTTTGCATCGCGCCGTCATCGACGGGGAAAGATGTTCTTTCCCGTAAATGTATTGTAAAATTAGCTCAAGCCGTTCGAATCAAACTTAAACTATAATAAACTCGAAATACTCTGTTATTTTCTTTAAGCAGCCGACTGGCGTTAAATTTACGTATCAATTTACACAGCCGCTACTGCGAAGCAGCTGAGAGCGAAGGCGCAGAGGCCTCCTAGTGAAGGATCACTTCAGACATTCAAGCATATTTTATCGGAATAAAAATGACATTTATGGCATAAAACACGCTATACATTCAGCAAAAACGTTTTTCTCCTCAATCGATAACATAAAGATTAAAACTGAAATACGTGAATACAAAAAATATCGATTAAAGACCGGGAGCTTCTCCCCTGTTTTCCCTCTTACCTCCGCCATATTGGTACCTTTAGCTAATGAGCTCGTCCTAGCGCAATACCCGGATGAGAGCTCCGAGCCAATCAGAGGTCCAGGTGACGGCTGTAGTCGTGACGCCGGTCAAACCAACCACTGATTAGAGTAACGGCAATGATCAATAAATGTTAAATTGACAAGAGGACATCTCACGAAAACGTGAAAAAACCCAAGTCAAATCAATTTCCTATACAGAACATAATAGATGTCATCTCATCGATCCTAATAATACCTCACGAACCAGCAGTCTGTTCTAAAACATTCCTAGTACGGTCTCAGAACATACTAGCTTATTTCCTGCTGTTCCTATTACATATTGTAGCTATCTCATTTCCAAAGCTCTGTTATGGACATGATCATGATCCTTGCAACATAAGAAATATTTTGGAACCCTGCTAAGAAAATGACCAAAGGCAAATTGTTTAACCTTTTCACTCTATAATGTAAAGGCATTAGTCGTCCAAGATCATTTTTTCCTAATGCATTAAATTTATCAAAGTTTTTCTTCTCAAGTGTTTTTAATCACTTTTAAGGATGGCAAAAAAATGTGACATTTTCATAATAAACTTTCTTAAAGAGTTTTTTACATCCCTCAGCAGACCATCAAAACGACAAATAGACTAGCCTTCTATTAGTTGTGCACTGGGCAAACACTTCCTTTTACACCTAATTTTCTTGATATTAAATTTGTATATTTTATAAGCATGGTAAATGTTTTATAAATTTGTAATCAGATATTTTAGTTCAGTTTTCAATCCTAAATTTTTCATCGGTAATTAGCTATTTCAAAACTAAACAAATCTTCACGATAGATGTAGAAATATCAAAAGTAGAGTCACCTTAAAATGTTATTTGACTCTACAACATTGCCTTCGAAGAGATTAAAACAATCTGTTTCTTGCACAATGGCCAGCAGGAGGCAAAATAAGTGCAGGGAATGATTTTTTTCAAACCGAAAACATTTCCCTGATTCAGGTAAGATGAAAATCAGGATGGGACCTGCATAGATTCTGCTTAAAAGATGAGCAAAGGAAGAAAGAAAGAAAGAAAAAATAGATCTGATTTTTTTGCGACCCATTTTTTGTTTTTGCTTTTGAAATTTTATCTTGCTCAAGAAAGCTATGTTTCAGTCATGTATAAAACTGCTGTGCAATTTTACAATTACATAAACTAATGTTAATTTTACTCTGTAAGCCATAGGAAAATGTTATTGTTTCCTAAATTATCAGTGCTTTTGGCATTGCTATATTGAACACAGTTTCCCCATTATTTTGAGGGAAATTAAATGTATTATTTATTTAGTCATTTTTTTGTTTTTTTTTTGTTTCGCTGTCTCAGGAAGTTAATATCTCCAAATCTGGAAAGTGGAATCCCCAGTGAAGGACAAACAGTGTGGGCTGCATTGGAGGACTTATGAGTCACGGTTTCAGACTATCCAGAGGAACCTCCCTCCACAGGTTCTACTTGAACCATATATGAGTGAGTTTTAACAGGTAAAGATTATGTACTACCTTTCGCACCACTTCCCATACGTTCCCGAGAAACAATCAGGCACCCTATGAAAGCTTGTTTTTTTTCTAAGGTATTTTGTACATGTAAGTACTTTGGCAGTTAAGGGGTTAATATCAATTTTAATACTCGTAAAAATTTATATTGCATCTATAAGCAAACAATAAGAATTGAAGAAGAAAACAAGTCATAACTGCGACAGACTGGCAACCTGTCCAGGGTGTACCCCGCCTCTCGCCTGAAACGTTCACTGGAGATAGGCACCAGCACCCCTCCTGACCCCACTAGTGACAAGGGTGTACAGAAAAATGGATGGATGGAACAAGTTCTAAGTTTGGTTAAAATGTAATAAAGAAATACAATTTTTGATGGGGAATAAATTAAGACAATCCCAAATTCTTCCCACTTAAAATGGCTAAGTTACAAATGACATCAGCTAATAAGACTGCACATCCATACATTTAGGACATGCGTGCAACGGGAAATCAAGAGAAAATGCCTTGTAAGATAAGACCTGTCTTGGTAGGACAGAATAAAGTTTGCCAGATAGTACATTGATAAATACCAGCTGTTCTAGAATAATGTTTTATTTTTTGAAAGATGAGTGTAAAACTGACTTATTTGTACACCGGGAAAACAGAGTATGTGCTTGGAGTGAGCCATATATACTAAGAAAATAATCTTAGAAAATCTAAATAGTTTGGGATGCTTTGCTGCTTGCTGCATGACCTGGTCAGGGACCTGGACTGTTGGGTGTAAAATCAACATTAGATTCACAAAATTTCTCAAACATCTTACATTTGAAAATGAAAAGTGTGCAAAACTTTCCTCTGAACCATGTCAGAAACTGTTAAATGAGTACAAGAATCATCTCATTCTACTGATGTCAATCAGAGAGATTACCTTACTATCAGTGTGTCCTAACTCTTCTCTCGATGTTGCATGTGTAACCAGTAAAGGCACAAATATTCTGTCCAGAAAATGGTGTCAGCTGATGTTCAGCATCTCAGCTGTGATTGGTCCAATGACATCAATCAAGCAAGTACTTGTTGTTGTCTCTTGGTTGTGTTGAACAAACATTGCCCTAAAGCAAGAAAGATGTTTAAACATGCAATTTAATACATTTGTAAAACTAAGCAAAATAAAATAAAAATAGAATTAAGCTGAAGTATATTAAAAAGAGCATACAAAATATTTAAATTACAATGCTGATTTTAAGTGAATGTTGTGAAGAGCTTTATTTAAAACATAGCAGTCAAGTGTTTATGATTAATATATCATAGTTCACAATAAAGAAAAGGGTAAGTAAGAAAGACATAACAAAGAAAAGACAATCTATTATGGCAGTGGGCCATAATAGTTTACATCAAACATAATTTTTGTTGGATTTCTTAGCTGGTGCATCCCTTGTGAAAGCACAGTAAAATAAAAGCAACATTTTCTACCTGTTTTGTTCCCCTTCACCCCTCTCTCGCAAATCTATGATTACTCATTTAAAAGCACTTTAAATCCCTAGTTTCACAAAACAATGTTGTCAGGAAGATATGTGGGCCCTTACTTAATGAGTGAAATTGCCAGGTCAACAAGTTATCCTCTGACGTAGGTTGTGAAGAGGCGGGTTAGAAAGGGTCACCGATCCATTGTTGTACTGCAAACCGGAAGCGCATGATTAACACAGGTCCACACCTACACTGAATCTGCAGTGGTCCGGCAACTACCCACTCAGCTGATGTACCTCATAATGCATTGTAACACTAATAACTTGATAATTATCTATTATGCTCCAGGATAAATGAAGACATTTACTGCATTTTGATTAAGCTTAATATCACGCATTGTTTAGGATTGGCACATTGACTGAAATGTAAAAACTGCTACACTATAACAATTAAAGTGGTCTTCAACTCAGCTTGTCTACAAGTATATAATATAATATAATATAATATAATATAATATAATATAATATAATATAATATAATATAATATAATATAATATAATATTTTTATGTAGAATAAAATAACATAAAAATACATTTTTAATTAAATTAAAAAATGTATTTAATTAAGAACAATAAATAAGAAGTTTTTTGAAAACAAACAATGAGAAAAATTAAATCAAACCGGAATATGTTTTAGATAAAGAAAAATCTATTAATCTGTGCAATTAAATCGCTTATTAGCTGAGCTGTTTAGTGGGATAGAAAAGTGACAAAATAGTAACGCTGAATCCTGCTGAATATGTTCCCGTTCTAAGCTTTTTAAGTTCACAGTGTACTTTCCATGAACACCTGGGGACTCGCGTTCCATACAATAACTGACCACCAGGTGGCAGTGTGTGGATGCTTTGGGTTCGAGATGACTCAGCTAAAGCATTTTTCCATTTTCTCTATGTTGCTAATAAATACAACATCCTTAGCAGTGTGTGCTGCAGCAAAAAAAAAAAAAAAACACACACACAAAGTACATTATCATTGTGTTGTGTTTGGATGAATCATGGAAACTCCAACATGCACAATGACACAGGTCTGTTTTATCAAGCCGAGCATTTCAGTCCACCATAAACAGTGAGCAGCTGCAGAGCTGTTTCCACTGTGTCAACAAACTCTTCTGAAGGACTTTGCCATTTGAAAGTTTATATTATTCATCCTAAGCATAAACATAGTGTTGTACTTTTTGGTAACAAAGTCATTTCCATGAAACTCTTGAAAAGTGATCGTATGTCTCACTATTTGCATTGGCCCGTGAAATGGACTGGAAAAGATGCAAGCAAACAGTTTACAAAGAAGGTAAATACAACCACGAAAGCAGCCTCTGTCGGCAACCATTGATCAAGATTGAATTAGTTGATGAGAAACACATGCAAGCTACATTTAAGCATTTTGCGATAGTTCTAACAGTTCCTATCGTTCGTGTAATATTTTTTATGAATGAAAACAGATAGTTGAAGTTACTTGAATATTACTTGAATATATTTCAAATACGTATTATGCTCACCGCAGAGCCACTCACTATCTTAGAAAGTGTTAATAGACCATTGATGCATTGTTGAATGCATTACCAATATTTGTCCTGTTTCTATAGTAAAAGCTCTCCTCATCCAGCCTGTCAGGTTAACTGAGATGCTGTGTGTTGGTAGGTTTGTGCCACATTCATTCTAGTTTCAGATGGATTGGACAGAGTAACATAATCTATAGGAGAAAAGAAATATGATCATTTTTTTTAAGTGCAAAAGTTTTGCATGTGTACATTCTCTGACTTTTTTCCTCAGCATACAAATATGACAAGATGGTTAAATAGGAAAGGTTTTCCTAATACGGGTCTTGTGTGTTTTGTTAATTATTTGTGATGTTTTTCCTGAAAAATAAGAGGTGGCTCGGGGACAAAAGTGGTTTGTTGTAAGAAAAAAATAAAGCGAGATCAAAAATAAAACATCTCTAATATTTTGGTTCTGAAATGCACCCATCTAGACTCTCAGGAGGGGTTGTTTTATTTTTAAGGGTACATTAGCAACCCTTGCTAATGTCAGTGTGTTAATACACTGAAGCTCTTATGAAGTAAGAGCTGCAGTGGAAGAGTCATTATTTTTCCTATGTATGATTCTACTGGATAAAGGTACTGAAGTACTGCTTAAGAGCTCATCTGAACAGATGTGGGAAAGGGGGACAGACTGAAAAAAACACAACTATTTCTGCCATGATAAAGGACAAAACAAACATAAATCATGCATATAGTTTCAGGTTGTCAACATCTACCTTATAAAGATGTTTTTGTGCACCCCATTATTGCTTATGATGTAGTCGTGTTCCAGCTTGTACTACATAATTCTTTCATGCTAATTTTGTTCATATGCATCTTTGATCACATTTTAAATCTCTTTTTGGTTGGCCTTGTACATTAATTTTTTTTGCCTCTCTTTGCAAGCTTCTGCATATCTTAGGCCAGATCTAGGTTTAGAATTTTGTTGTATTTTGAAACATTTGTACAGTTTTTCTTTGTTTCTGCTCATGTATAATCCTCATTGAAGTTAGGTACCAGTTTATGCCGTGCTTGTTATTGCCGTTCTGTAGTAATTTTCTATTGAAGTTGAGCTTCCATGTTTATTTGACAAAAGTTTCTAATCTATTCTACTCTTTTCTATTCTGTTCTATTCTATTGCAGCACACCCACTTCTTATTTCTCAGACACCACACAAGAGAAAAGTTCTTATGCTTGACGCACAAGCTGCAAGAACTCCCAATGCAGAGGTGAAGGAACAGAAAAACATGATCTTGTTCTTGCAGCTTTTAGAGGAAAGAACAGTAGTTTCTGTTATTGTTGAATATGAATCGACATTATCTAACCAACCTTTTTTGGCCCATTCTAAGACAGAGCATAACCCTCACTGAATAAAAAGACACATGTAAAAGCATTAATAAAGGACAGGCCAAAAATAATTCCCTGATGAAAAAATTGACTGGTTAAGGTTACAGTCTTCGGTGTAACCATAATCAGGCAATATTTTGCTTATTCCTGGATTTTAAATTAACTCTGTATTAAATTATTGACTTGTAGAGGACCCTTGGTGCATTTATCTCCTGCTAAGTGTACCAATTCCAACAATTGAAAGGTCCAGAGCTGTTTCTTTATTAAATCCCCTCCTAATGCACCTATCTAACTTCATTTTAATGCAGCCATTGTGAGCCGATGCACGATTTCTGCAGTCTGTGAGGAATCTGTTGTGTCTCCTCAGTGGCTGGTGAGGTTAGGGAGTTTGAAGCATGCATCAACCATAGGTGTGGGAATTAGCAGGGCTGCTTCTGAACTCGGCCCCTCACTGAGCTCTGAAGCGCTGGACAGCAAATTCAATATTTCACCGGCTGCCTTCATGTGATATGTGTCAGATATATGTGCATGACTGACCAAAGGTTTTGAAATGTAATTCCGAGTACTTAGAAGTAGTTATGTAGGATCAGAACAAAGTTCCATTTCATAACTGTAAGTTATTTCATATGTATTTGTGTTTAACTTTTTTGTACCAGTTTCTTTCCATTAGTAATTCATTTTTCTGTGATGCATCACTTTGATGAAGCAGCTAAAAAATTATAAATGTGCTAAAATCTTACATAATTTAACTGAATTGTGAATTTCTTTTCTGAATATTTTATACTAACCTCTGTTTCCACCTATTGTGACAAAATTACCCAGAGTCATCTCCTGCTGGTAGATATTAAATATTAGAATCATATAATCATACTATTCCTAAAGCATACCAAGAGAAAATAAGCTAACAGAAAATACCTGACACACTCTTTACCAAAAAGGCATTCGTGTAAAGACTAAAACTACAAAAGTAAACACAAACACAAGGCACAAAGACAATAATTTTAGCTGAGCACACATTGAATGACTTTGGGAAGGAAAAACAATCTTGAAACTGTAAGAACTGCTAGAGAAAGAGAAAGAGCCTAGTTGTCCTCACACAGAAAGTTCATTTACTCAGCAAACATGGCTGCCATGGTATAAACCACTCTTGACCAAAAGAGAAACAGGCTAATCTCACATTTCCCTAACATTCGGAAGATCCCTCAAGACTACAAGTTTTATGCGGATTGGCAGAACAAAAATGGGACTTTTTGGAAGGTATGTGTTTCATTAAACCTGCTTTAAGGAAAAGCAGTAAACAGGACGTCTTTCTGATGAACACACTGGACACCATCCGGGTAGACAGGTACTCTGCTTTGAAACTAACTGTCTCTATGCCGTGACAGAATTGTAAGAGACAGATAATCTGTGAAAAAAACTGAGCTTCTCTGCCTTCTCTCAGTGCTACCTAGAAACAACCAATCAGAATTAGGAGGCGGATCTTAGCCCTGTTAATCACCCTTGCATCACCTGCGATCCAAGAGTCTTACTCTTTCCCCTCTTTGAATGCTAGGCTAGCTAACACGGCCACCAATGACTTTGGACAAACAAAGTCATTGTGCTCCTATAAATAACTATTAGCACCTTGAACAGCGAGTACACATGGATGATTGACAGCCCTAAGACACTTCTCCTGGTTCTGATTGGTTGCTTTTGGTTGGGAGTGGTGTATTTCTTCAGACAGCAATAATAGCCCAGGGAGGAGGTGGAGGAGATTAATCTTCACAGATTATCTGTCTCTCATTACACTGTTATGACATAGTAATGATTTTAAGAAATATGTAGAAAACATGCATTGTTAAAAAAGCTACATACTGCATCTTTAATGTCTGTACATGCTGAGCCCGTTAAACCAAAGTCACATCCTTTGTTTGTGTTCACAATCTTGATCAATAAATCCTATTCTGATCTTTATTTTAGACTTCAACTGAATAACATTTAAGTGTGACTAAAACACTAAAGCAGAAGAAATTCCTAAGAGGGCAAAAACCTTTTCACGGCACTATAGGACATCACAAGACGAGGCTCAGTCTCCACTTCATGAAAAGTAAACCCTTCCAATTCCTAGAAAATGTATCAGCTTAAAGTTTATGTAAAAGGGTCTACATCCTGAAAAACCTGGCGCTTCTGTTTGTGCTCTGATTCCTTTTTGTAAATATTTGCAGCTCCACAAGGAGGAGAAACAGTGAGTGGGCAATGCAATTTCCTTTCTTTCTGTGCTCAGACGTAGTATCTATATGTGTAGGTGTTTGTATTTCTAATCACCACCTGCGTCACGCCGGGCACTCACGTTTCACGTAAGATTACTTCTCTGAATGACTTGTTCTTAAAAAAATCAGCTGTGGAAATGCCCATATTTGTGAAGATGACGCAACATGTCAGTGGCTCGGAAAGGCAATGTGAGCCTTTCTATTCCTTTTAAAGCAAGATAATAATTTATTAACTCAACACGAACAAAGGTTAAAAGATGTGCTCAAATTGCCAAAAAAAGGAAAAGATGTGTTTGTTCCAATACCAACATCAAATGTTGTTTCTTTGCACACATCAATGCTCCATTTGAACGCATTCATTCAGATGCATCTGCTTACAGGAATGACAGTTCAGAGAGGCACTTATCATGGCAGCAATGGTGAAGGTCTTTAGCAGTTTAGGCAGGATGCTGGGCTCCAAAAGCTCCTTTGATTCAAGTCCTGTGAAGAATATGCAAAGTGATGAGCAATGCACCAAATGTGAAGGAAAGAGGAAACAGCTGTGTTGTCATGGATAAGAGGCTCCTCATGACGAGACACGTGGGTGATCCTGTCTCCATGGGAACCTAAGATTCTGCCACAAGAACAGTGTGTGAAGCAAAGAGGAACAGAGGATGGAGAGTGAAAACTTGGGAAATGTTCTATTTCTTTTCTTTTTTTTTTTGTCCTTTGCAATGTAAATTAAGTCATGTTTCACATACACACCTCCCATTCTTGAACAGCCATTCTCACAGTAGCTAAAACACAAAAAGGAAATATCAGCTTGAGCCACCTACACACTGGCTTCCAAAGCCATTAACGAAAATGAGATAGGCCTTACAATGGGCAAGCCTTGGAAAAAAAAAATAGGCAGTTGTGGCACACATAAGAAGAGTGGCTCTTGTCTTTTTTGATTGAGAGGACAAGTGAAGAGGAAGGAATCATTATCCTCATTGGGAAAATTAGCTCCTAGTTGCTGATATTTGACTTGACACATATATCCATTTGGTAACCTCAAATGGATATATGTGTGGATTTTTTTTATCAATACAAAAAGCTAAATCCTGTACAAATAAAAACAGATTTTTGAGTTGAGATTTGGCAGTTTAGAGAAAATACTCTTTCGAGCAATTATGTAATCAGAACAGTCGTGTTCCATCCACAATTTTCAACGTCCTTTCTTGATATTTTAATAGATGAACCTGCACAAGGTTGCACATAATGTTGAAGTGAAAAATGATATAGGGTTTATAAAACATTACACTTTAAAATCTATAGTGTGGCATGTATTTCTGTTCATCCTTTCGTCTGAGATAGCTAAATAAAATAAAGAGCAACTAAATCCCTTCAGAAGTTGCTTTCCTAGTGTTTGGGGATGACACATGTTGACTTGGAACTATTAGTTGTGCACTTCACAAATCTGACCTTTGTGGAAGAGTTGCATGAAGAAATTCCATAACACTGCAGGAAACATGTTGCATTGTGTGAGAGAATTTGTCCTGGTTATGTGAAACCAAATTGAACCTTTAGGCCTTTGTGCATTTACAAGTATGTTAGAAAAAAGAAAACTTGTTTTAAACATACTCTTTTCTTTGTGAAGTTTGGTCGTTCCAGCATCATGCTTTTGAAAGAAAATCGTTGGCAGTGATCTAAACTATGTGGCTGCTCAGTGTGACAGAGGCACTGCCTGCTGATTCAAGGCTCCCACAAACAAAGAGGACCTACGACACATGTCAAGTTGTGTTTGGTATTTCCTGGGAACAGATTTGTTCCCAATATGAAGACATGTCTTCAGTTGGTTTTTATGTTGATTCCTTCAATTCTTATAATATGGTCTAACTCAGTTAGGTGTTTCTACTTTGTGAGCCGTCAATGCAGAAAGTTCACATATCTGGCAGAGCTATTGTGCTGTCAGTTTATCACTCATCTGCTGCTGACTGGGTGATTAGCTTAGTAAAGCTAAGACTGCTGCTTTAGTTAGAGATTAAAAACTCTGCATTTACAGCTGTGACCTGTTTAGTGTGTTTGCATGTGTGTGCTTATGTCAGACTCTGCACCAATGTCAGTGGTGGTGAGGGGGACACGATTCTGCTGCAGCAACAAGTCGTGCAGTCTCTCATATTCCATCGTGCTGTGTACTGTGTGACACGTTCAGATCCTGTCAGATATTTGAAACAGTACAGTGTGTGTCAGGCTTTAGACACACACACACACACTGTGTGTCTAAAGCCTTGAGACTGTAAAAGACTTGAGACTGAAAGGGAAGTTCAACTTTTAGCAGGATCAAAGCATAATCCATGTATTAGATCTGCACACTAAAAAAGTAACACGTAAAGCCAAGTTGAACATTTTTGTCATAACTCCTGGAAAACTGTACTTTGTGTTGGTGAACAGCAATTTTCCCAGGATGACACAGCTAGAGCTACTTTGGTCAGAAGAATGAGCAAAAACGTAAAATGTGCCCAGCTGGTAGAACCATGCCTCAAAACATCTGAGGCCGTTTTTCACTGATCTAAAGGATTCTCAAAAGAGTTGACCGAAGGCTTGAATACAATTTTATTATAACAATTGGAAAAAAAAAGAGTACCAGTTTTCTTCAACTTAAAAAGTTGAACAAGTTAAACACTACTTTAAGTTACAGTTCTTGGGGCACATGAACCATCTTTTAACATTTAAACACACAAAGAACTCAATTCCCTGTTGTTTTATCCAAGCTTAAGTTGAAAAAGAACAGTAGGACCTATTTTTAGCAACAAGATGCATTTTGCCCGCAGCTTTAAGTTTATATCTGCAGTTAATCTGCCTAGTGTTCATGTGGCGTAATGAACAAAGACTGTCTAAATAGAAAATAAATTATTTAAGCATAAATATCAGTCTCCTGAACTGGAATAATTTTATGCTTAATAAACTTGACAGTTGCATAAATATAATTTTTAGAATAAATGTAACCTTCAAAAGGGACCAGCCTTATCGTCCCAGTGACCTGCAGTGAGGGGCTTTATGTCATCGTCGTTTTTCCTTTTTAAGTCAGAGCCCTGACATATAAAGACAGCCCAGCTGTCTCCACAGACGCCTGCCTGGAAGCAAAAGCTCTTTGTGAACAGTGATAAGCAGACAAAAGGATTTCATAACACCTTACTTTTAGGAATAACGGTTTTGGCTAAATTGTATTTAGTTCTCAGTGCATTAGATTTTGTGCTTCATTTCAGGAAGATATGTGTTGAACAATTATACTAATGCACACATTTGATCAGTATATGAAAATAAATATTTAGTGTTAATTGTCAGAGACTGAGATAGAGCTTCACACTTTGCAAAACAGCAAATAATCCAAAGAAATTTTAAGGGAGAGTAATTCTGTGCAGAGTCCATGGTCTCAAACTTCCAAAAAATGTATAACTACAAAAAAAAAAGTGTTCTGCAGTAAAATTCATATTTTTTAAGCAGCAATTTACTGATAATGCACCATGAAGTTACAGTGTTAAAAATGTGTTAGCATCCCTTGAGAATTTCATTTCTGCTCTAATCACACTTCTATATTTGCAAACGCTATCAGAAGACCGTAGGTGGATAGACTGGGAAAGGAAAATGGAGAAAGGAACTCTCTGGTGGGGTAGCATTTAATGTTACATTACATAATCGCTCACTTTTCCTATCGGCATAAACGGAATGTTACTTGGCCTACATGTTTCTATTGTCTTAAATTCTTCACTGCTTCCATTTTTTTCCCCTCTACCTCACCACTGTTGCAAAGAGGTACATTGTTCCAAAAGTCTTGAAACCACTTCAGATTTTTCACACTAATGGTCATTTCACGACCATTAGTGTGTTTTACTAGGATGCCAGCACAATGCAGAGGAAAATGATAGACGTTTAAATGTTTTTGTAAATTAAATGTGATACATGGGTTGTGTTTTTCTGTTCATCTTAAGTCAATACTTTGCAGAATAATCTTAGCTGCTATCACATGTAGGTACCTCTATGCATTCTAAAATTTTAGAGTCTGCATAGAAGTACCTACATGTGATAGCAGCTAAGATTATTCTGCAAAGTATTGACTTAAGATGAACAGAAAAACACGACCCATGTATCACATTTAATTTACAAAAACATTTAAACGTCTATCATTTTCCTAACTCTAAAATTTTAGAGTCTGCATTTGTTGGTAAAGTAGCGCAAGCTCAGTCAGATTTGTCAACATTAACTTTCAAGTTTTTCCACAGATCCTCAATTGGATTGGACATCTAGATTTTAACTGGTCCATTCAAATCAATGTTTAATATTGCTGTCTTCAACATTATGCAACCACTAATTATTTTCTAGGTGGGTGAAGTATTAGGAGAGTTTTTTCACCACACATAATGTTTAGCATTTAAGTCAAAAACTTCCATTTGAGTCTTATATACCCAGCAAACCTTCTTTCACATATTTGCTATGTCCTTTATGTGCCTTCTGACAAACAGGCTTTTCCTATGATTATCCTTGAGCAAAGCTTTCTTTTTTCCAATCTGAGATTAAGATTTATGCATTTCCAACTTCTTAAAAAATATTTTGTGGCCCTCATTCCTCTTACCTTAACCTTTTTTACCCATATGGCACAAGATTATACTTGTGCCATGTAATCTAATTAGGTCCGATCTCCAGAGAAGTCATTGCATTGGGTTGTATTCATGGGTTGAATACTTATTCACACCACAATTTGTTTGTTTTGAGATAGAAAAGTGAAAATCATGTACGACCTACTTCACAATCAGGCACTATTTCTTTGTTGGCCTATCACAAAAAAGTTTAAACTTTACAATTGTAGAATTTTAAATGTTTAAAAAAATACATGTGGTATTAATACTAGTGGAAATTACTGTAACTTGATTCTCATTTTAAAATGGCATCTTACATTCATGCCTGTTTTCAAAAACAAATTTCCATTCAGTATAAAGAGACGGATAGGAAAGCTACATCTAAAGCAGGTACATTGTTAAATCCCAAGGAGACTAAATATAGCGCATGTGAAACATCCTGAAAACAAAGCTGCAGCTGAAAACTTCTATCCTCCATGTTATTCTGATCAGGTTTGCAACGTGGGAATGTGCACGACAGATGTCCCTTTGGCACCAAGCCCAACTTCACAGTGACACAAAGTTGTAGTAACAGGAAACTACTGATATTTATATTTCTAAACGGATCTGTGCTCCAGCTATCTCTATCTATGATAAACTAATCATGTGATAAACTAATCACATGATTAGATTAAACTAATTTTTTAGTTTTAAACTAATCATGTGATTAGTTTAAAAGACTAATCACATGAAACTAATCATGTGTTCAGTTTAAAAAATAATGGCATGATTATTTTTTTAAACATGGATTAGGTTGTTCTGTGAGCAAGGTCTCTATACAACATTCTGAAGTGAAGCAAAGGTTGTGCATTGTTAATTTTGAAATCCTCTTTATATTTAAACGCTAATTTACTCCCACACTGCCTGTTAAGTAAAGATTGTTTTTAGTTTTAAACGGGTCATTCTGTTGCCTTTCTACAATTGAAATGGACAAACCTCAATGCTACATTAATGCCAAAGCAGGTAAGGTGTTCCCACATGTTGATAGGAAGTACCAAACGGGACGTGCTTGGCTCACCTCTCCACCTTCTGATTCACGAGCACCTCGCCCCACTGACCTGGGTGGTGGCTGACTTTCACAGCATTGTTCCAGACCTGCCATACTCCACCATTTTGTTTCCTGTACAGAACAGGAAGTCCTGCCTGCAGCTGTTCCCAGGACTTTGAACTGAAGAGCTTGAACCAGCATTGACATTCATACACACGCATATGCACGCATGCATGCACACTCACACGAAAGGAAAAAAAGAAAAAAAACATAAAACATTTATCCTCTTCCTTTGTGCTTCCCCTCAGGCCAAGTCCAGGATGCCTCTCTCTGATGTGAAGATGACCCCCAAGGAAGATGGGAAGCAGTTGAGCGCGTGCATACTTTCATTTCCAAGACAAAACCGGTGCTTTTGCGTCAGCTGTACGTGTCACAAAGGAGCTGAAAGGATATTGTAATTTTCATTAAGTTTCAACATTCTAAGCAAGATATCACAAAGAAACCACAACAGAAAATAAAAGATTGAAATGTTCAGATTCAAGAACCAGTGAATCTGCAAATTAATTAAACTTTTATTCCACAAATTAAACAACTGTAAATAGCAAATACTTTGATTCATGTTTATCTGGTTTGATTCATGTTTACATTTTAAAAGGAAATAGAGGCTGGCTTTTTGATGGCAAAAATGAAATTGCTGTACACTCTAGATAACACACAAGGTCATAGTTGTTGTTAATGTTGCTCAACAGGATGTTTGACTATTTTGCAATGCATCCAGAAAGTATCTTGTGATGACAAGCTTAACAAAGTCAGGCCTTAGACATATCAATTTTTTTCTTCCCCAGGAATAATCTCAGTAAAAGTCAGATTTCCATGTCAATGGAAACAAATGTTTTCATTATTGCTGAAGTAAAAAGTACTTAACTTAAAAAAGTTAATTGTGTGCTAGAGCACGGTGGAGCTATGTTGCCTTCAGCTTTTATGACGGAATGCCACATTAATAATAGCTGTGGTCTTCACTTAGCCCACTTTAGGTTCTCATCGCCGGTGGCTGAACATTGTCTGTGAACACAACAGGTGGGAGGCAGGAAAATACCCTGGACAACTTGTTAATGCATCAGATTGAATAAAACTCCATCTCCTTAACCTCTGGGCAATTTAGACTCCAGTCTTTCTGATTTAATGTGTGGGAGGAGAAAAAAAGGTATACAGCTAAGCCATAACAAGACTGGGGGCCTCGAGACTTTTTTCATATTTTAAAAATTCTAAATTGGCTCCTCAGCTGTACGTACAAAAATGATCTAGTGTTGTGTTAGCCATGCAGGATATGTTTGACCATTGATCACATGAGAACAAAATCTCTAAATCTTTTTTTTTCTATGTTTACAATGTGAATTATCATTTTTTTTGTTGGGATAAAAGAACCACACATTATCCTCATAGGGCTCTTGTTACCCTGTTCTGCCCACATGAAAAGAACTGGCAAATGCAGTAAGCCAAATTAAATTTGACCTATCACGACAGCAATAAAAAGCTCTTTCCTCTCATATTATAAATAATTCAATGACATGAAAGTTGCTGTTTTTTTCAAACCTGGGAACATTATCTTTCACTACATTTTTTTAAATCACACAGCCACCCCCTCAGAAATAAAAGGAACTTATATTTTACAATGATTCTTGAAGTGATTGAATACATTTTTGCTTTACAAGAAAAAGTGAGAAAATTAACTCTCACTTTCTTTCATATATTCTTCCAAATACTAGACACAAGACATAAATACAGAGCCAAAAGTCTTCTCAAATTATTACTGTCATACTTCAGGTGGAAAAATCACAATAGACTGCACAATAACTGCAAGTAAATAATTATTGAGCCATCACACATTCATCCTGTTTTAAGAGTTAATTACACTTGTGAAAGTGTAAGTGTAGTATTTATTGCTCCTAACACACATGACCTGAGTGAAAATGCATGCATGCTTGTTGACCCAAGGAATGTTAATGCATGCCGCACATTCTCTCTTATTAAGGCTTCCTCGCTGCATCCTTTGTTTCACCCAGAGGAGAAGCTGGTTTCTTCCTAAAAATCAAACATATGTTTCCTTTATGGAGGATGCCACTAACACCTCCTCCTCCTCTTTGAGGGTTCCACCCTTTCCTTTCTTTCGACCCTTGGCTCAGTCAGGCAGAGCAGTGAGGTCCGGATAGGGTGTGACGTTTTCACACACCAGACCCTGATTACATGAAAATGAGGAAGACAAAGGGGCAAATGCGGCAATCACCTTTGTACGGAACACTTTATACTCATTATGGGTGTGTATCTATTGATTTTGCATTCATTGCATCATTTTTTAAAATTTTTTTATTTGTAGGCAGCGGCTGATGTAACTGAAAAGCAGTTAACTTATTCAGTCAACATCCCACTGTTACTCACAGGTATATCAAACCGTTTAAGTGTATGGTCTTAGCAAACCATTGTTTCAACAAAGCAATAACCTTTGCAATCACTTCACGGCATAGAAGTGAAACACATCAGAGTTAAACGAGGACAATGTGGGGGAGTCTTCTGTTTTATAGCCTTCAAAGATGGCTGCATAGGATTTAAAGTTGCAGTTGCTGCAGCTGAGCATGGGGGGCACCATCTGCCCACACGGGCCATCTATATCTGTGGATTTGCTTGTGACTCACTGTGTTAAAAGGAACAGCTCTCTGACTAAGGTGAGAGAGGAGGTGGAGGAGTGCGAAAGTTTTGCTCGGATCAAGCAGAGCGAGCCGAGGATATGTTTCTCTAGACGAAGGAAGCTCTGTGAATCATCACTGGGATTCCATGTGCTCACAAGCCTCCCCCCTAAGAGCTCCGGAGGAAGACTCTCCCACAGGTAAATAGGTGAGAGCCAGGAAACCTCCAATCGCAGGCAGAGAACATGAAATCCAACAGAAAAAAGAAGATGGGGTCACTCCAGGCAAACTGGTCCGTGATTTTCAATTATTAGAGGTCGTTAGAATGTATTAATACAGGGAGGGAAGCTACTGGTTTCATCAAAATCCTTCTCTCTGCAAAGAGAGAATACATGGATACATTTAACCTGATCTTCAAGAGCTGCACAACCACACTTCAGGAACATGTCAAGCTTCGCCACATATTTCTGGATATTTATGAAATGTTTGCACGTCTCTTTTTCCTTCCCATTCTTGGGTGGAAATGTCCTTGTGAACGTGGGCGGACTTACACAACTACATCTGTGAACGCACAGCGTGTGAACACCTGGGTAGCAAGCAAGCCAAAATTTGTAAAAAAAAAAAAAAAAAAAAGAAAAAGCCTCTTATGTGATTAGCAGCTTTCACTGAATCCAGTAGATGAAAGAGTCTGTGAAAAGACTCAACACACTTGTCAACTGATTACTCATAATGATGATTCAGCAGGAAACAACAGAATTGAGTAAAATGTAAAAGTGTTGGCATGAAATTATAAAAACCTATGTAAAGCAGCATATGTCAGGGGTGACATCTACATCATTCTGGAGAAATAAAAAGAGATCTTGTTGAGAAAGTGCCAGATGTTGCAGGTTGGTTTGTGTGATTTCTGAGAGTCTGGAAAGTGTAGTGTGCACAGTGTGTGAGGACTGCATCCCTCCAGCAGCTCATGTTCTGCATGGCTGCAGACAGTTGAACCACCTATGATTCGATACCGCTTCCAAAATTACAATATAATTTTATGGTTTATGCAAACAATTACATATATCTGTTCAAATAGGTGTTCATTAAAGAACACTGTTTGTTTGACATATATTATAATTTTTACAACTTCACAAACAATGTGAATAAAATGGTGAGTGAAGAGTTTAAGTTGGGACAATGATCTCATTAGCTAATGAAGTCAACAGTGGCATTAAGTCTTCTAATTAGTCTGTCATAACCTTTTGGTAATTATAAAGAAAATGCAAAACATATTCAAGATATTTGACAGCTGTATTCAATCAGAATATTATAGAGGCCAATTTAGAAAGTAATTAGGGACTTAAAGAACAAATTTATTTATGACTTCATTTTCACATTACTAAAACATTCTTCTGCAAAATGCTGCACATATACACAATGCCAGCCGGTAATTTAGGCCAATTACTGTTGCTGGGAAGAGCTTGTCAAAACTGGACGAGGTGGAGCACCAGCCAGCTGTGGATATTTGCAGTCCTCTGGAGAATGGTAGGAAGTATTCTGTTTTCCATCAAAATATCATCAGATTGAATCAGTTAAATGCTGAAGCAAGATTGATTCTGGGATGTAATAAAACTGTCTCAAAGAAGCTCTTTGGCTGTGTCAAAGTGAGGTGTCATGACTACACCAAAGTTTTATTTTTCAAAACTAAAAACAAAGGAGACATACATATTACCTCTTAAATTTGCAGAATAATACATGCAAAAGCAAATCTGATTGTTCCAACATGTACTTAGATTCAAGTCACAACAAGGATAATGAGTTCCACCTATCCCTTAAACTAATAAGGTTGAACAAGTGTAACTTCTGAAAAGATTTAAATATGCTCCTTTGATGGACTTATTTCTCCCAACTTACAAATCAAAATGGTAGTTAAGTTTTTTATGAGAAAGGAAAAAAGGTTCAGCATTTTTAGCCTGGCTATGTAGCATTTAATATAGTATTTAATAGCAAAGGGTTGCATTTTGATGCAAATGGATGCATTTATTCATCTTTGTGATTATTTTTGAGCAGAAACAAAGTGAAATAAAAATTGCACAACCCAAAATGTTCAGGACACCCAGGATGAGGTAATGTAGCCAATGTCAATGTGCCTGTTTTCTTCCTGTGCTCAAATATTAGAACTGTTAATCTGTTTTCAGCTGTGATTTTCCAGTGGAGGTTAGTTGGTTTACTTTCATCAAAGGGGAACTTGCTTTTAGAGATTATGCAACTCCATTAATGCCACTCGGCTTGGTTGCTGTTCACTAATGTTCTCGTTGCACTTCCATCATGATGAATGCTCTCTGACAAGGGCCAACACAATTCCCTTGAGGCCTTTGCTGTGGTGGATCCATGGGGATTTCTGCAACCTGGGGTTTAAATAACAATGACATAGAAAATGTTTAAACTATTAAAGGCTTCTCAAGCTTGTGATGCTTTAATACTGAGTAGATAAAACTATTCTACTTGAACTACAAGGATTAAAATAGTCATGAATGCTAGTTGTGTTGAAAGGTCCCTTTACCTTCTCACTTCTTAACATTTCTTTGCAACTTAATTTTACCTTTGTGTTTTACCAGACATGAAGGACTTTTAAACATTTTTCTCTTAATGATGGCTGCCTGTTGACTCACAAGTCCACAATTTAATTCGTATTTTTGTTTTGCAACCATTATGTCTACACATGATACATAACTAACAAAAGTAATTAGACCCTTTAGACTTTTTTTGCTTACGTCTTCTGGCAAAAATAACATTCCCTTTCATTTTCCCAAATCTGAAAAAATAACAAAGATAACACAGTGTGATAGACAGAAAATAGCATCTTACAACAAACAATAAGCAAGGAGCAGATATAAAATTGGCATGCAACAATACATTTTTCAGCTCCTCCATATATATATATATATATGTGTGTGTGTGTGTGTGTGTGTGTTTTACATTTGTGAATTGTTTATATTGCATTATCAATGAACACTTCAGAAATGCCTAAGACATACTGAGTTCCTGACCCAATACTTTTTGGAGTTGATATTGTTTTTTTCTAAACACACTGTTTTATGTCACACTATATGATTTGAAAGTATTATTCTACATTTAGAACAAACTGAGTTTTGTGGCAGGTTTCTTCTTGCAATTCATCCTATATACAATGTAGAAATGTTTTTGCTAAGTTGTCTATCATGTGCAGACACAATTGGGGTTTTACCCTTGAGTTTAAGTGTCTTTCATACTTGAATGACTCATAGGTCAGACTCAGTGGCTAAAGAAAAACATTCCTCGACAGGTTGTAAGATAAAATGGAAGAGATATATAAGAAGTAAAAGAATCATAAGAGCACATTGGAGTTAAGATGCGCAAACACAGACATTTCTTCTGTTTGCATATTTTTAAAGAGGTTCAACAGTGGCAATTGCAGCACTGCAGTTTGCAAGGTAGACGTCATCATGTGTGCCAATGTTTAACAGTGCAGAATGGGCTCAGAAACAATGGATTGGGGAACCCTCAGGGGCAAACTCTTTCCAGGGATGATTTCAATCCTGAAGGAAGTCAACTGTAAAAATGCATGGAAAAATTTTGGAGAGGGAGGTGGAAAGGGAGAGAGGAAGTGGATAACTCTGCAGCCTTTTTTTTCCCACAAAGTGCAGCTGCAGAAGCAAAACAATAATGTCATGAAAAACAACTGACAAAAACAAGCACTCTCTCAGCAAAGCACTCCTGAAACCTTGGAGAAAAACACAACTGTATGCGATTAGGCACAAGCGCCAATTAATGACATGACCTCAAAAATCAGAAAGGTCAAACTCCTGTGAATACAGTACACATTTCACTCATTAAGCAGCCTGGGTGTCAATGGTATTCAATGCCATTGACACCACTTAAACTTTTTCATTATGTATTTCTCTATATGGTTTACAACTTTGGGAACTAAATTTCAATTTAGTGGCACTGAATGAAATAATTCAAGGGTTTATTGTCTTTAACAAGCTGAACATTAACCTACAAAATCTAAGCTTAATGATGTTGGCTTCTGTTAACCACTTTAATTTATTGTTGCTATTTATAAACCAATATGACAGGAATGGTTGTATAACCGATTAATCCTGCGTAGAGCCAAAATTCACCCTGTTCTGATCTCTTTGGAGTGCAGTTTTCTGCCTGATACTCAGCTAAAGCTAACATCACTTAAACATTTGCATTGTACATGTCTTTATGTATGTTTTTTATAGCATTGGGTATCTTTTATTTCAAAACTGATTATTGTTGTTCACATTTGGATTTTGTATTTATTGACTTCTAATGTTTTGAAAGCAAAAAGAACTGCTGTCTCATCATGGTTTCCAGGCTGCATAGAAGCATCCTTTTTGCATTTAGCTGAAAGCATTGCCATGCCCAAGAAGAGACTGATAGACTTGAAGCTGTGGAGACCTCTGGAGAGAAAGTCCATTACATTGAGTGAAAATGTAAATAAGCTGTCAAAAACGGAGCTATTGATATTTCGGCATGCACACCAGCCATGTGAGTTTTCCCAGGTTTTTTACAGTGATTGAACTGAACGTTTCAAGGAAATCACGAGCAGTTGAAATCAAGCTCATTAACAATCATTGTTCTCATTATTATGCCTCGGGATCCCGCTGAGCTTTTGGTATACTGTGACTCACCGGGGATAAGCATGGAGAGAGAAAACGAGGGAGGGGGGGGATAATAGAAGGGAGGATTTCTCTCAGGAGGTGCTAATTAACAATCTGTTACTTTGCTGTTCTTTGTTCTTCAGTTCATTCTGTCTTTTCACAATTCTAAACTTTTAGAATTGCCAAGAATTAAGAATTGAAGGACTAAACTTGTTACTAAGCTAGTTTCTAATGAGTCACTAAGCAAAAAAATAAAAATGAGCGTCAATACCTAATGATCAGCTAATCAATCTGTATTTGAAATTTAAACGAGGGTATGAATTTCAGAGTGTTACCATCTTAACTGTTCATAGTTCTAACATTTATCAATTATCTGTCAGATTACTAGAGGCATAAAATAAAGCGTTTTTTGGTTTAATTGTGAGATTTAACACCTACCTTATTTCAAGAGGGAAAACTAAAAATGGTGGTAAAACCAAGATTCAGAACCAGCCTTCATGCTTTCACAATCAGAACTGATGGAACTAAAACTATGACTTCCTGGATTAGACATGGGTTGTTTAACACACCGTTTCTCTAACTCTGGTCCTCAAGGGGTACAGCCCTTCATGTTTTAGATATTTTCCTGACAGGGAAATATCTAAACCATCCCTGCACACCAGATTAAGATGACAGCAGTTCAGTAAAAGTTTGTTAATCAGCCATCAATTGAAATCAGGTGTGCTGAAGCAGGGACGGGCCTAAAACATGCTGAGCAATGTGCTCAGAGGACCAGGGTCAATAAAACGCTGGTCTGACTTTTCTGGAATGTTCCTGGAGTCTGAAGTCTACTACATCAAAAGAGATGTAGCAAGCAGTCTGAGTGTCAGATTCTCAGTATGCTCTGTAAATGTACAGTCAGTGATGGCATAGTTAGAAAAAGTAACTTCAATCGGATTACTGATTACTCCTTGAAAAAAGTAGCTTAGTTAGATTACTGACTATTTGATTTGGAAAGTAACTAAGTTACATTAAAAGTAACTATTTTAGTTACTTCCACCAGCTGCTAACAACAACACTTGTAACGCTTAAATAACAAAAGAAGACAGTAACGCACAGTAACGGAAAGTGATTTCAAAAAGTAACTGTAGTCTGATTACTGAATTTGAAATAGCAACGCGTTAGATTACTCGTTACTGAAAAAAGTGGTCCGACGTCAGTAACGTGTTACCGACAACACTGTGTACAGCATACACAGTAAAAGATATTTATACTGGATTGTATTTCAAGTTTTGCATTATTAGAGATAGCTAAAAATGTTTTAAAGGTTTCACTAACACTTTAAAACCTTGATACTTTATTTTGAATAATCTCAATAGAAAATGTAATCAAACTTACTAGCCATAAACATTTAAACTAAACTAAGACATTCCAAAAAATGAATTCTACTTAAGAATGTAATTTTACCATCCCACTGTAAAACCATTTCTTTCATCATCAGGGCTTCTCATGTTTGTAAATATTAGTTTCCTGGGGGCTTTCACGACCTTCTTCTCATCGTGTTTACTCATGTACTCGAGTCTTTCTAATCTGAAGCCATCAACTGGCGCTCACTTCTGTCCTGTTTACCCTGCTGCATGTGTCCTCATTAAAAAAGTGTTGTGCTGCTGGCTAGACAACTCACAGTGGCTTGGTGGACTGAACTTTAGGGTAGCTGAGGGAAAAGGTCAGCACATCACAAAAACCTTGGTTAAGAAAACCCAATCTGTCAGTTACATCATGGCTGCTAAGAAAATGCACGTGCACAATTGTAGATTTGTTTCTCAACTCTTCAACACTGATAGTAAAGATTGCACTTCAACTTTTACCTGGAAAGAAATTGCCAGCCCTCGAGCAGCAGACATGTTTCTGCACAAAGTGTTCTGGGAACAGCTGTGCAAAGGACAGAGGAAGGAATACAAAATGTTTGACCTTTGGAAGACTGTGGTCTTAAAGCAGCACACTCTCTTCAAGCCTTTTCAGGAGACAGAGAGGATTCTGTGAATCTGACTCTCCGTAATAACATGTTAGTCCCATTGGATGAGAGTAGAGAGCAGGCAGAGAGGGCCAGAGAGTAGGCGTAGCTTCACAGTGGGTGTGCATGTGTGTCTGTGTGTGTTTGCGTGCACAATTCAATTTGGGGATTAAAAGGCTTTTAAGGCAAGGACAAAATGTCAAAGTGCTCATTCCAAATCGAATTAATGTTTAATTGAGCTCCTGGACAACAGTGAAGTTCAAGTTAACACTTTGTATTAATGTCCTGGTCTGCTGAGAATAGCATCCTGATATATCCTTTGTTCAAACTTTTTCTCTAAGCTCATCTTTATAGAAGGAACAGTCTATCCTGCTCTGCCTCATTCCCATTTTATCTTTGATAGTTGTTGCCTAAGTTATTTATTATGCTCAGTAATTATAGTTCGCTATTGCCTCCTGCAGAAAATACACCACTCATAGTCAGAAATAAACAATCACAGCCAGGAAAGAGTCTCACTGGACTGAATGTGCTTATGGTGGATTAATAACCTGTTTATCAAATTTTTTATTTAATTTTATTAATATTTAAATCAAACAATACCAGAATACACATGCCTTTTATGAGACAAGGATTAACTGAGGCCAACATGGACACTGAAATGCACATTTAACACAACACATAAGTGCTAAAGTGTCAAACTGCCAAGCTGATTCATGTTTCTACATTACTTTTAAATGCTTTTTGTGGAATTTATAAGTGTATTAAGTGCAGGATTGCATCTTACATAACTAGTTGTTTAAAATAGCCCACATTGTGACCAGGTGCATCTCCTCATCTGCACTACAAGCACTTTTCCTAGCACTTTGGCAACACTGAGAAGGAAAAGACCCCAGATGTTTGTGTGCGAGTACAGTGTGCATCAGTGAGCTGACGCTGGATCCAGGCATGTGTGAATGCCAGCGTACATCTGTGCTTGTGTGTTTATACGTCAGCCAGAAAGTGTTAAGAAGCGGCCACATGGGGCAAGGGTGGTGAGTGTTGCTTGGTGGTAGGACATGATGAATCCTGATGAAGTGTCTGTGTGAGTTTTTGTCTGTGTGCTGCTTAAAGGATGCAGTGGTGACGACTGTAACTGGCAGCATCCTGGTCTGAAAATTTACCCAAGCAATGCTTTGGCTTTCACTTGTTCATTTTCAGTTTCTTTTCAGCAATAAAATAGGAAAAGCTGCTATGATTCTCTAATTATCTCCATTTAATTTAGCAATGTATGCATCATTTGCGTTCTATTTTTTACTACAATAAGATACTTTAAAAAATTAAGCAATCTTATTTATCTGACCAGTCTGTTCTCTCAAAATCTTGCTGTTAGTTTAATATTTGCCAAGCAGACATTGCATGCTAGTTTGATTTGAGTGTTGAAATGCTGCAGTGCAGACAGTGACTCATCAAGGCACAGGAAGCTGTAGTTGACAGAGCAGAACCGAAGAAGAAATGTCTCAATGCATTGTCTGTACATGTCACCATGGATACCACAACAGGTTTTATGTATTATATTTTACTGTGATGTGACTTATTGTTCACAGTGATGTGACAATATTGAATATTGTCAGTATGATAAATCAGGTTAAAAACAAGAGATCCCTGTTAAAATGAAGAGCACATTTTGGATTTGGTAACTGGTGAACCTATATATATTAACTAATTAATATTTAAGATGGCGGAAATAAATTCACAGCTAGTTCCTGTTAAAGAGGAATGATAATATATTTTACAGACACATAGAGCCATTTTATAGCACAGTGATGTAACTTTGTTGCCTTCAGTTATTATGAACATGTGTATATAAAAAAAACTTAGAAAAAATATCAATTAAGCTCATAACAATATTTAATGCCTTGAAATTTGCACCTGTCTCTTTAAGAACTTCGTACCTTTTCTGACACTCTCACCTCAACATGTCATTGCAACAACGTCTCTCGCCACTGTCTATTGAAGGTCCAAGACGCGACAGGCAGTGTTGTGTATATGCATTAAGGCATCCCCAAAAGATCCTCTCGGTCATAAATCCATATAACTAAACGGTCACACTTCTAAGGAAATTGAAGAATTTATTTGTCTGATTTCTGTTTTTTCTGAATTGTGCATAATCACAGTCAGGCATAGTCACAGTCTCAGTGCACAAGTTCCTTTAAGACTTTAAAAGGAAGTTGGTTGACTTCTGATAATTTTCCAAAGTATGATCTTAATAGAATATTTTTTGAATCCTCTCGGCGTACTTGCACTTTGTCAGAAGCTGTCAGAAACCCGCAATCAACCCAAGACCAGAAGTTTGCGGCAGGGTGAGGGAAACTCTTTTCTATGTCAGTCAAACTCTGCAGTTCCGGTTGCACATTGAAAAAGTAAGGCTGATCTGTCTCAGCTAGGTGCTGTCTGTTGCGCAGTAGGGTCTAAATTAAGCCCATTTCATAATTTAAATAACATAACCTCTAATGTAAGACTTGTTCAAAGTAATCCCTGTCTCAGCTCCTCTACTCAATGAAGATATTACCTTTGCCATGTTTCTAAACTTAACACCTTGTTTTGTGGCAACTCACAGTCATTTTCAGTTTAGTTATTTGTTAATCATAAGCATCAGTTTTGTTGGTATTTCTGTCAGAACTCAGCTTATCACTGATTGCACATTGTTTATAGTTGGTAAAAAATACAGTTAAGTAAATTTCAAAAGGTAACCTTTAATCCTAAGGAGCTTAACTTTGAATATAATTAAACAAGATTAAACTAAATTAAAAACAATTAAAGAATTCAATATTGCCATCCTCATCTTCTGCTATATTTATGTAAGGATTATTTGACCAACTATGGACATTTTCACATGTACGGTACAGTGTTTAGGTTTTATCCAGATGTTCAGGTCATTTTTAAGTATGGGGAAAAGAAGGTGCCAAAAGTAACATAGCCTGTACAAAAACATTGGCTTTTACCACCTTCATTTCAATGCACATATTACAGGTACATCAGAAAACTGTAAAGTTCCTGTTGTTAGAAATGATAATAAATTCAATGCCCAGGCTAAACAGTCTCCAACACAGTAATGAAGTAGCAGTGGGTAGCAAGTAATTTGCTCTAGTAGCACCTGTGGATCTGAAAATGGATTTGAAGAAGAAACATTAAAGAGAAACTGGAGAACTAACCAGGATGTCAGAGCAACAAGGCGTACCATACTTACTAGCACCTGACTAGTTGGAAGTCTGATGACTTGAGACGATCAGACCTTGTCACCAGGGTGGTTTTTGATATGGGCAACATGGACAAAGTTGAAAGCAGTGGTGTCCAAAGTAGATCCTAAGGGGCCAGCATCCTGCATGTTTTAGGTTTCCACTGTTGTGGTAGTAACAACCTTTTCAGCATGTCACTGTTCTTCTTCGGCGTCCTAATGAGCCATCATTTAACAAGGTGTGTTAAACCAGGAAGATAACTAAAACATGCATTATGCCGGCCCTCAAGGACCGACTTTGGACTCAGCTGTCTAAAGCAATGTACATGCTAAATATTTCCACTGTGAGTTTGAGCTCTTTAGCATAAAGACTCAATAAAACATTTTCGTTTGTGTTGCTATTTTTGACAAGATTGAACAAAATACGAAGGTAGGAAATGGAAACACTTTCAAATAAAAACTAAAAACCTGTGATACAGATTTTATATGAAAGACAGATCTGGATATTTGGTCTGACAAGATGGAAATAAGAAAGATTGGGTCTGTAAAGGAAATTAACTTTGACCAATTCTGATTCAGCTAATTTAGGACTTTGTGCAGTGTACCCGGTAAAGATGTGATGCATTTGTTTGGCTTTGTTGAGCCAGACAGTCTGTGCCAGTGCTTGTGATTATATTTACCTCACTTTTTTTTTAGCAGATACTGCTTAAATCCAATAAAAGCCTCAGCAAATCTAATGTCACAATAAGCCCACAGAACTCAAAATAGCCAGCTTCAAGTCCATCCTTCCAACCAGTTTAAAGGATAGCTGTTGCTCTCATTTCCTACCTGAAGCATTTAGAGAACATGCTGTACTTTTATTTCCAGGACTTATACATGTACTGAGGTATCTGATCTATTTATGAATCCAAATAACTAAATAAATTTTAATTTTCTTGACAATAAAAAGAGTTTCTGAGTTTCATAAAAAGTAAGCATGTCTAATTATGCATGAGAAATATATATATAAAAAAACAGTCATATTTTTGTGTTCTCTTCTTTATTCTGTTTTGCTGTTTCTTGTCACATCTTATTCATTTGTAGCTTATGATCTTTAAAATATTCTGACCTAAGTTCGTGTTCACTTATCCCTAACACATACACCTGGCATTATGAACAAAGTACTTAAAACATTTAGATGGAAGTGGTGGCTCAGACAAAAAAAAACAACAAAAAAAAACCCAAAAAACCAAAGAAAAAAACAACAACAACAACAAAAGAAATTATATATTTATATATATATATATATATATATATATATATATATATATATATATATATATATATATATATATATATATATATATATATATATATTCAAAGTTTTCTGTGATCAATTTGAATTTGAATTTCTAAAGTGGAGCTGGACAATTCAACAGAGAGTAATTTTTCTTCTCCTTTTATTGCTCTGTTGTGTCAAAAGCAATGTTGCTTTACGAGCAAAATATGCAGCTAAGACAAAGGCCACAAAGCAAAAAAAAATTAAAAATAAAAATAAAGTCCACCCAGTCACATAAATTTAATAATAATATTAATCAAAATAAAAGGCTGGTTTTGATATCAAGAGCACGAAATGTCCAAACAGCCAAGAGGCAAACCCCCACAACACAAAGAAACTTTGCCAAGGACTCTGAAACCGTCATGTCAAAAAAATCAGGCAAGTGAATGTCAGTTATTTTTTTCTGCTTCATATGACTCTAAGCAAATCAAACAACACTCAAATTCTATCAGATCATGATCATAAGAGTTCTTTCTTCTGCTAAGGGCTTTAACATTATTTAGGAAATATGCTGAATAATGTAGGACTCTAAAATATCTATAAAGCCATAATATTTTCATTAATTCTTACTCTAGATAGTAATGCACATTTGACTTTATAAAATAAATTGGTTCAAAGATGCTCCAGAAATTTGCAATAGAACATTGACATTTTAGAACCTTTCATAATTCTTGTGTTTATTAGACAGCCTGTTTTCTGGGTAGGATCTGTGCCTGCACAAACAAGCAATTTATGCGTACACACTATTTTGTAACATTTTTAACTACAAAAGAACATAAAAAAACCAAAAAACACAAAGCAGTAAGGTGGCACAAGTGGACATGTAAAATGCTGAAAAGACTGTTGCAACATGGTTGACAGCCAACACATGTGGAGTTAATGTTAGATAGACAGAAACAAACAGAAACAAACATGACTATATGCAGGATCCACAATCCCGCAATCCACCAGTCTGTATCCTGCAATAACCATGGACATTTTAAATGTAGTTGTTTTCTACACTGATAACATTTTCAAGTAGCTTCAGCCATTGAAGACTTGATCAGTTTCGATGGAGAATCATAAGAATTCAATTTGATCCATATGAAGTCTACACAAACACTTCAGATTAGACTCTTTTCACCAGCAACACTATTTGGTGTTGCATAGTAGCTTTTTTTTTGTTTAATCCAATCTAAAGTGAGAAACCACCAACACATTGAACCTTGTCAGAAGTGACACCTGCCGGCCTGATTTACCTTCCAGACAAATCGACACCAGTTTGTGCTGAGGTTTGAGTAAGTTGAGACCCGGAACAGTGGAGAAAGGTAATCTGCCCAGGTAATGAGTCAACAGCCCGATTCGGGGTAACACAGTAGATAAGTAGGTTCTAGTGCTGGAAGAAGACAAATCAGTTATTATGAACTATGGCCATCATTTCCGCTTTCTTCCCTGCTGTTGTATCCTAAAACTCAAAAATAAACCCAAACGCCTCCTTCCTTATTCTCTTGGTTGACTAAAAGTGGTGATAAATGTTAAAATATTTAAATATTCAGTTCCCTCATAATCTAGCTTCCTATTTTTTCCTGTGGCAGTAGCTGAGAGTAGTATTGGCATTGGTGTCTATTGTTTACATTTGTCGGTTTTTGTGTGTAATTTATTTTATTAAATAAAAATAAAATAAAGTTATAAATTTTGAGTACCAGTTTATTTTTTCTTATTGTATCTTTATTAGCAGTCTTTCCATTTTTAAATTGTAATAATTTTAATGCTGATCAAAATTAAAAATAAAAACAATCCAAGGTCTAGAGACCTCAAAGAAATGTTGCATATAATTTTTCAAATAGAGACCGCTGAATTTGTGTGTATTTTTGATCAGACTGTGACACTGATTGATTTATAAACCTTTTTTTCATGTAGCCTATTCAGGCTACACATTCTTTTTTCATGATGCAATAAACAAATAACAGATCCCGAAGAAATAAAGTAATTTAAAAAAAAACAGTTATAGCCGAGCCCTGTGAGCACTGTGACAACGCTCCAAAGGAGGAGTTATGGTTGCTAGTAATAATTTCTGAATGGCTGCTTCATTACTTTGCTGTCTGAATGCAAAGAGAAAAAAAAAAAGAAGCTCTGCATTTTCTGTCCTTCAGTATGCTCAGTCTCACTGAACAGCAGCTTGCTCTGTTACTGCTGTTTGGCCTTTGAACACATCGCATGGTGTCGCTGTGATAAATCATGAATTCACTCTTGAGTGGAATTTTGTCGGTCAATTTTGTGCGATTCATGTTTTATGAGAAATTTACATGAATCCCACGGCTCTCTTGTACATGGGTTCTTTAATTGTTTTGAGGATGTCTCGTCACACACAGTCGTCAGCACTCCCTGCGTTTTCTGTCACACTATCCTCTCTCTCTCTCTTCTTCTCTCTCTCTACCTGCTTCATCCCTCTTCCTCCCTTATCTCTCTTTCACCATGCCTCCTGCCACCATTAGTATTCTGTTCAGTCCCAGCCTGTCTATGAAGCTAGTAGTTGGCTGTCTGCTCCTGTGCTTTGGAGCCAATGGCATGAGATAGCCTAATATGACAGAATACCATTTTAATCAGTTTTTAATTTCTTCCCTATACACACACACACACACGGCATCACAGAAAAACACTGCCAAAATCACATCAATCTTTGTATCTCGCCAGCACCCCCCACCGCACCCCTTGACACCCACCTCACAATCCCTCTTCTCTCCAGTGCGGTAGTAAATAGTGCTGCTGCACTTCAGGCTGCCCCTGAGTGCAGTCTGAGCTGACAGATTTCATTAGAGCTGTAAGGCTGCCTGTCTCGCCTGCCTCACTACGTCCTTCAGGACAACGCAGACCTGAGACATCACGACACAGCTCAGCACCCAACAATGCATTTATAAAAGCGCAGCACGATCTGCAGCATGGAGGGGGGAAAAAAACTAACCTGACAACTCCATTTAATAAATGAGAAATTTGGTGAGTCTTATTTTTCTTAAAAAATGACTCAGGCCATTTAAGGCGGTGACTTCACCAGATGACACGTGAAGTACACGCTGCATAAATATGTAATCCCTGTGCTTTGGAGAACCTTTTACTAGCCCTGAAGATGTAATTCATAAGTAAATATCTGCACAGACTCATACAAAAGAATATTGCTGCTTCAGCTTTCTGTGGTATAACATTTGTATGCAGGACCATGTTTTTATTTTCATCCACACAAATTCTGTGTGTGGTCAATACACACAGAATTTTGCGCTTGTGAAGTCTCCACAGAGACCATTCAGGGAATTGGAGTCTGCCTTTTGTGAGTTGTGCACAGCATCTAGAAAACAAGGATGAATATCAATTTATGTTATTTAGTCACTGAATAAAAACCATAAACTGAGTTCTTTAAATTTAACCTTAGTTGAAGGATATCACTTCTATACGTCTTATTTTCAACACGTGAATGTACTTTCTCCCTATAATGTTCTATGTGCTGTTTTGTCTTTTAAATATTTTTGTGTTTAAGTGAGTCAGAGAACAATGCTGCAGATGCTGTCATATCCCTGTCCGCACAGTTGCCAGGCTAGAAGAAGATTACAGGTGAAGAGGGGGATTTTACGTCAAGTGGATGACGTACAAAAATCCCATACCTTTGCTGCTGCACACATATAAATGTGTGCAGTATCTTTGGATTGACACACACTTGAACAAATGAAGCAATAGGATGTGATTTCTGACTACTTGGGTGAGACATTTTATCAATATCTGAGGATTAAAAATGCAGAAGTAAACACCCCCATGCTGTCTTGAAGAACAAATTACCCACCTCTTTCCATTATGTGTGCTTTCTACCTGAAACATCCATAATGAAGTGTGCAGTCTGTATCATGTAAATGTTTATTTAAGGCTGACAGTGGCTCAACACACATTGTGCCAATCCCTCATTGTATTACAGCCCTGGCAGCAGGGCTGTAATACAGAAACCTTAATATAGTACATCTTCATGCCAGCTCTTCTGGCTCAGTACTGATGAGTTATATTGACATAAAAGATTCAAAGGGTTGCTGCTTGAGTACCATGTGTGGCAAGATGTATCTTATAAAAATACCACACTCCCTAGGATTTTATTTGGATCCCTTAAATCTGAAATGTGTGGATTTGTTTCCAGCCCCTAAACTCTGATACCCCTACATAAAATCTAGCCTAACCATTTGCCTTCAAAAGTTACACAATTAGTCCATGTTTGAAATGTTATCTTCACTTTTATGAAGTGGCTTGTCAGATAATACTAATGAAGAAATGGCTTTAACAAGAAGAAGGAAAATACTTCTTGTGATGGAATCTGAAATCTGATCTGTTATGGAATTTGAAAATCATCTGAAATTTCAGGGATTGTGGCACAACTGTCTATCTAAACTGATAATCTGGGTGGAGACAGCATATCAGAAAAGCAGTCTCATAGCCACCTGTTGTGTAAAAGTCCAGTTCTGACACTGGCTCTTGTGTAGTTAAGGAGGCCCAGGATGAGGTCTGATCCAGTGCTTGTGCCTTTTTTAGATCAGGATGATGATGGAGGGTTTAAAGCAGGAGAAAACCTCACACAGCTTTAGAGACTTGTTAAAAATGCAATGTATTGATATAATGCCAATTCACAACAAATGATATCTTGAGGACCTTTGCCAAAAATAAATGCAGTTTGATTCAATCACATGTACATTCAAATTCTGAGTTAAAGATCTGAGTGACCAGTTGGTCAGCACACTCATAAGCAGGAAGGGGACACATTCTCCTGGTCGTGATGCTTTCCTGTCTTCTGATGCTGGAAGAGTCCATTCATATGTTCCTCAGATGTCTTTAGTGCAAGCAGGAAGTCAGATTAAAGAGGGAAGGAGGGGGAATACAGAGTTGTTGTTGGGCGGGGGAGGGGGTAGTCCTCTTGTATGCTAGTGACTGATTGAATACTTGATATTCTGTTTGTGTTTCGGAGGCTCGTTAAAGAGGTTTGTACTGTTAAAATCCTCAAGAACAATAATGAGTGGGGTATTAACACCTAGCAGAGCAAACAAGGAACATTCCCTTATTAAATAGCGATATTTATAGATCATAAATATGGACTCCAGGCAGGATTATATGACATCTCTAGCACTGTCACATTAGTATTCCAAGTTTTATTTTTATAAAGATTAACTTCACCCGGTCTACATTTCTGCAGTCTGTATGAAACTTCTGAAAGCCCATCATCAACAGCACACTGAGATTTCAGGCACAGTACACGTTTCTGCAGAAGGGGGGAATTTACATGCTAAAAAAAGACTGGAAAATTTGTATCAAGTAGTCAAGGTAATGCCACAAAAATGAAAAACTAAAGAGAAACTTTTGCTGATGCCAAATAAATTTCCTGACAGAAGTATTTATTCAGCTTCATGTATTTAAATCCTATCTTTTCTTCTTTCTTTTTTAGAAACATACCTTAGATAACAACAAAGTCACAGCAAGGTAAAAGAGATAAAAAAGCAATATATTGACAAAAGGCTGTACGTTTCTTTATTTCTTCAATAGCTCAGAGAGATTTCTGCTTCTGTCACTACCCAAAATAAGAGGAAGGAAATTTTGATCTCATTTTTTTTGTTCACCTTGTCTTTCATACACAGGGCCATTATCAAACCAACCACATCACTTAACAGCCATTGGTCTACTGATCTCTTCTTCTGCTACCGCTGGAAATCAATACACCAGAGTGAGCTCTATTGCCTTGCTTTTCTGTGTTTCTTTTCTGCCTGTGCATTAAGTGCTTTGTTGTGAAGATGGAGAAGTGCACTTGTACAAGATTTAATTCTATTTTTAGTTTTTGTCAGATCCCTCTTACAGAGAAGATCTTGTCTTCCAGGTAGTCGCAAAACAAGGATCTGGCAAAAGGAGCGCCCACGTCACCAGCAGAATTACACCAGCTGCCTCCTTTCACTGGTGACCTCAATGGTTCTTTTTTGAGAGTTTATTAATTTGGCAAACACTTGACAATCAAACCCCCTCCAAAGAAGGAGACCTTTTTAGGCTCTCTCACCAAGACAACCAAGCTCAGCAGGTTTATTTCAAGCTGAGGCACATGAGGGTCCATTGACATTCTGAGACAAATCACACTGAGCTATCCTCTCTAAATCTTATGGGTTACACAGAGCTTGGATTAAGCCGGACCATGCAGTGCTGGCCTAAATTACTGTGATGATTTGGAGTTTCATTTTAGTGCAGGGCCATTTAATTACATTTTTAACTAATGCAACGGTACAGAAAGATAAGTAAAACTTAATTCAAAAGTTCTGAGGCAATCTGATCAAACACAGTGGTTCATTGCATAGACATAGACAAAGATGGTATGTCACTGGGTCCACAGCAAGTCCAAATCCCAAAACACCAGTTCATTGACTTTGATCCTCAAGATTAGCTGGTTGTTAGTTTTTCAGATGAATTGTACTCAAGATATGAACAATATAAACAGTTTGAGAACTGTGCCTTGCTTTGAATCAGGCCTGACCTACATTATCTGGTATTTCAGACAAGTCCAGACAGGTTCTGTAACTGAAGCTCAGAACGCAGGCTCCTGTTAGGACACAGGAAAAAAACAGAGAACTTTGCACGTGCGAGCATTATATCAAAAACAACCTGACAGTTCTTTGATGAGTTGGAACAAGTAAACATAGTAATAAAGTCACATGAAATCCTGTCTGTGTAAATGTCCTCTTGCCAACCCAATATTTAACAATTTTGTGTTAAGTTCATCATAACTTAAAGGGATACATTTCAAACCTTTTCTTGCATGACTTTGTTTAGAGTTCCTGAGCACGCAATAGCTTCCATTTAACTGATAATTCTGATGGTGTCCGTTTAAAAAAAACCTGTTCTTTATGTTTTATATAGTTGTATAAGAACAATATTTGAAAGAGGCTCATGTATCTCAGCTAAATATAAAGAATGCTACAACCTTTAAAGAGCTTGGTTGTGCATCTAAAGTATTTTGATAAATTTGATGTGAAATGCTGTTACAGAAACAAATCTAACTCTAGCTGTCTGGCCTCAGTTAGAGACGTTTTTGAAATAAATGCAAACATTTTGCTTTGCCAAGAAAGATATTTGCTGGTGCATCTAATCATTAGTACTGCTTGTAAAAATATCATTCTTGATTTTTTTACATATACTTCATTTTAGGGCATTGTAATATTTCCAAATTCCTAAAACCTCTGTCGTTCTGGGGGTGAGCTGTGGTGGTGCAGGAGTAAAGCACGGCCCACATATGGAGGGCTTAGTCCGGGATGCAGCCGCCAGATGTTCCAGTGCCTGAATGACGACCTTTGTCACATGTCTTCCTCCACTCTCATTAACCGCTTTCCTGTCTGGCAATTCTCAAATAAAGGCCAGTAGAGCTAATAAGACCCTTATAAAACTTGACTGTGCTGTGAGAAAGTTTCAAAGCTGCTCAAGATGTGTTTGCTTTGAACTGTTGCTTTTCAGCAGGACGGTCCTTGGTTTAAATATCATCCGGTCTCTTCCATTTGGAGTTTGTACCTTCTCTCTGTACATGCATGGATTCTCTTCCATCACCTCTTCTTCCTCCTACAGTCCAAAAGTATGCTCATTATGTTAAATGGCCAGCGTGAGTCAGCATGAGTGTGCATTGTCTGGGGTGATGGTCAGACAGATCTCAGTCACGATCCATTATACTCCTTTCTAACTGTACCATCTCCAGCTCTGCCACCTCCTGTCTGTTTGGTCATACCATCTTCATTCCATACGCCATTGCAGGTCTCCCTCCCATCTTGGGAACCTTTGCCATTATTCTCAGAGATACCCTTCTGTCACAAAGTAACCTTGTCACTCATTTTGGATGATTGACCACACATACTAAACTTTATCCACCATTTTCAGTTAAATCTTGGAATTTAGATTATTCAGTCTATTTTATTAATTTGTTTATTTTCTTCACTTCAGTATGAATAAACTAAGATTCATTTTGTGAATCATAGTTTAACAGGGTTCCATGCAAAAGTCCTTTATTGATTTTAAGTTTTCTAAAGCCTCAGTAGAAGTAGGAGAAAGTCATCTTAATTTCTCTCCTTCTGTTTTCATTTTCTTTCTGAGAAACTTTCAGAGGACACCATTTGATGTAAATTTCCTTTACTCCCTGTTACATGTCAGTTCTTTTATAAACAGGCACAAAACCCACTTTGTTTTAATCCACCAAATGCTTCACACACCTGCTGAGGAAAGCAAAGACAATGGAGTAAAATAAGCTTGTCCATCAACTCCTTGGAGGCCTTCCCAGCTCTCTTGCGCTTATCCCCATTTCCTGTTGTGCAGGAAGTGAGACTGAATCCACTCCACCCACTTGCTAGAGGCTAAATATTATGTAGTGCAGCAAGATTGAAAGCATGGGTAAAGTGAATGAGTTGTTAGCTCTGTTTGAATAGCTACAAAGCAACACTGGTGTATTTTAAGTTGGTAAAATTAAAATATAGCTTTCTTAGGCAATGGGCGTGAATACAACTTAACATAACAGCTAAATTTGTCCTTTGTCAGTGGTCAGTGATGTTTCAGTAACTCAGGAAGCAGTCTGGCAGGAAGAGAACTGTTGGGTTAATACAAGGTACAGGAAGCCATTTGCTTGGACAGCCATCTCTTTCCTGCTGGAAGGAAAGGTGTGATCCCTTTCGCACTCGATGATCTGCAGTTACAGGCTTAGTTAGACTCAGCTAACATTTTATTGTGAGAGATGTTTGCAAAACAATTAAGGAGTCTCATTGCATCATGAATAGCCTGCCAGTTTTTCTAATATTTAAATCAGAATTAGAGGTTTTTGTGCATTCTATGTAAGTACAGTCCAATATAAGATTTGTGAATAGTAGTTCAAGTTTGGGGCCATTTAAGATTTTAAAACATGCTGCTGGCTTCAAATTAAAATGACTAAGTATGTCAAAGAAGTGGAATAAAATGACCCTTTCGACATTTGATTCATTGCTGTTTCTAACAAAATAAAATTATAATTTCTTATTAATTTCGGGTTTTCATGCAGCGAAAGCTTTCTTTCACTGACTTACCACTGCGAAACCATTGAAATAATGATGGATTAATCATGCAATCACTGAGCTGTATTTTTTAAAAACATTTTATAATTTTAATTTACTAGCTGGTGGTAATTTTTGGTTATGCTTTGGTTAATTAAAAGGTTTCAGTCAGTTATCTGAGCAGCTCATCTTTCTTTCTTGATCAGTAGAAATGATTCAGCTCAAACAGTTCAGTTCAGCTCCAATATCAGAAAAAAACTCTAAATGTTTTGAAAATTTCCACAAAGCTCTGACAGAATAACACGAGTTGGCACATCCAATGGCTTTAAGCTGGTTCCCTAACTCTAGTCAGTGTGTTATTTCTCCAGTGAGGTTGATCGAACACACCAGTTTCTTGTCAGTACTGCTCATGGGTGCATTTCCATGGCAAAGTGTCAACATGTGACCTGAATGAGAAAAAGAGATTCATGAGAAAGACAGCTTAGCACTAAATTAATAAACTAATCAATCAGATTCAAATCCTTCCACTTGGATCACCACAAATAAAAAAAAAAAAATGTTCTGCATAGAAAGTAAATAAAGAGGGGAGAATTTGTCAGAATATGAAAGACCAAAAAGGAAAAGGATGAATGTGTTTCTTAATTTCTCATTTCTCACAAGAAAATTGACGGTGTGGCTTGTATTTTCTTCAGCCCCTAGCTCTGTGAGAAGTTCAAATCAAATGTACATAAAAATACATGCGTTTACTCATGGGTTTGTTGTGGTTCAGTAGGAAGAGTTTTCTTGCAGTCGGAAAGTTTTATGTTCAAATGTAGCTTCTTCCCTCGCCACATCACTATGTCAGCACAGTATATCCAGCCTTAGTACTGAGCCAAGAATAAATGTAAAACACTTTAAGTGGTTAGTATGAATAGAAAAGCTCTATTCAAAGTTTCAATTCCCTTTATAAAGTCAGTCCTTTTACTGTGAATCTGTGTCGGCAAACGAAAGATACACTTTCATCCTCTTAGAATGAAAATCATTTAAATCCACCTTGACTCCAATACTTCATTGTTTGACAATCCCCTGCAGGGAAGATTTGGCAACCAAATGGCAGCTTGAATGTCATTTGGTTGTATTTACCTACGGGCTCAGCGCATCCCAAACTGCCATTTGCAGTTCAAGATTCTAGTATTTTTAAAAGAATCACATTACTTCTTGTTTTACCTTCAAGATTACTTTCGATGTTAGCATTTTCAGGTCGCTTTATTTTTCATTTTCTCACTGACTTTTCCACTAAGACACAACCACTCTCACAAGTATGCATGCTTTTCCCACATTGTAGTTGATCCACATGTGAAGCTGGCAGTTTTCTGAACACTGCGACAGTTGATTGCTAATCGTCTGAAAGCAAAGGTCCCTCTGTGAGGCTGTTTTGTTTCCTCATCATCGTTCCAGTCTTCTACACACCAAAAAGACGCCCCACTCATCCACATACATTCCTATAGCCTCATCTGGCTTATATCCTTATTTTTAGCTCTGTTCTTTATAACCCTTCTTTCCTACTCCTGATTTTCATTCACAATTGTGTGCTGACTCTGAAGTTTGACATTAATTTTACGATATCAATGACCAGATGAAAAAGTTTACCTTTAAAATCTTTCATCTGGTTGAGGATTCTAAGTGTTAAGTGGTTTTTGTTCTTCTTTGACTCCCAGTGGTCCCTGTGTTTTTTATTTTGTAAAATTTTGATAATTTTTCTTACTAAAACACCAATATGTGCTCACCATCTCAGCTTTGCTACATTTGGGTCGGTCGTCACTACATCATGAGGTGAACATAGAGAAAAAGGAGGCTGTAATAAGGCACAGAAAGCTTCAAAAATAGCCCAAAACAAGCGTGCCTCCTATCAGTACAAGTTAATATACCTCATCTAATCTTAATTGATGTCCTTGCTCAGGCCATAACCCAGAAATTGAAAGAACGTAAAGTCACCATTAACCAGTTGTGACGAGATGCTCCTTGAAACATTTCAAAGTACTAATCAAATAACTTGTTCAGGCAGCAAAGGCCACTTTCAGAAATGAATTCATCCTGATTGGCCTTTACGTGCATAGATTACACAAGACTGCACAGTTTAAGAAAAAAAAGTTATTGTTTAAGGTTTCCTGCAAAAGATTTGGACAAGTCAAAGAACTCCTGCATGTATATTCTGATGAAATGAGACCAAAATTGAACTCCAAGGGTTGCATTTCATCTTTAAAAATGTTGCTCTGCTACCCTCAAACACTATATCAATGTTTTTGTATTTGTGAATTACTTGAGTTATTTTTCTGTACGTAGTGTTGTGTCAATGAGATATATATTTACTGAGAAAAATCCTGATGTATTTAAGACTTACTTACCACACTAACAACTTCGCACCATCGTGTTCAAAATAACATTTTTAGAGGTGATATGCAACAGAGTACGCTTCAACATAACACCTGTCTCCCATTTGTTATATAATCTTCCATAAGCCTGGTGTAAACAGCAGCTTTCAGGGGAGCGTGGCAGTAAAAATCTTAAAAACAGAATGATGCTGATGTCATTTATTATGGTCTACCAGAATATGTTAAGATGATTTCAGTTTTACAGAGTAAGTGGGGGTGATCTCATTTTGTCTGCCACTCGTGAATAGATGTGAAAACATTTGATCTGATTTTGTGTCTATGACTGGTAAGCCATGACATCATCTGAAAGCAGAAGCAGACGAGATGTGCCATTTGACCAGCGCTATCATAACATCATCTAGCTTTCAAGGACGAGCAAATGAGGGCTGACGTAAGACCGAGAAATGCAGAGGCATATAAGGAAAAATATAATGTTACCTGGCAGGTGTTCCTTGAATTCTCAATGAGAGCTGTTATTCCCACATGTTGAAACTAGGATGATATCACACACAGAGTTGTGTTCCAGCCTTGACATAAAAATAAACACACACAATAATTACACCGCTGCTGCTTTCATTTTTTTTTTTTTTTGGCTTCTTTTTTCCCACATTTGAAGGAAGATAGCTGGCACCTGATGAATCGCAGTAGAGATATGAGTCTCCAATCTCCACATAGGGTTGTTTTGGACAATGTGTCTTCACAGAAAACATAAGAAACAATTGACAAAAGATTTCCAATGAATCACATACATTACCCCATAAACAAATGAAATATTTCTCTCATTCTTCATAAGGAAGAGTTGAGGATTTTGAAGTATGCCTGGGCTCACTCATACTGGCACAAAAAATTGCTCAGTAATTTACTTTTTCTTTTTCTATCGCATCTAAGCATGAAAAGTTGTCAAGGACAGTGTTTTTTGTTGTTGTTTTTATTTTATTTTTTTTTTTATTTTTTTTTTTAGTTTTTGCCAAGCAACTTATAAATAAATATTTAAAAAATGTTCTTTCGACATGATTTTTGGGCATGCTTATACAAAACCCCCTTCTGGAATAAACATAAGGTTATCCCTACATTTTCTCCAGTTGTTTTCATTCCTTCATGGCTTGTGCTTAATAGTATGTCAAAGCAAATGTACCTGCCTCTTTCAGTATAATTATTTGTTTCTGTGTTCGATATCACCGCTAAGCTATTATATGAAACACAAAAACATAGAGAACTGACTAAAAGGTGTTAGTCAAATGTAACTTTTGGTCTGCAGGTGGTCTTTCAGCTGACACACACAAACACACGCACACAGATGTACAGACATAAAGTAACAATTACTTTCATCACATTACTTTGATGAGAGGGTGAGTAACTCTTTTTGTCTGTGTTGTTGCTTTCAGTCAGTGTAAGTCACACACAGGTGAAGTCAGCAGGGCCTCAGAGAATCCTATAAAAACTTCCCGTTGGGCACAAAAAGCTACACGTAGCTTGCAGGCTATTTGTAAAAGTTATGGGTCATTGAAAGGACACAAGACAAGTCAAAGCATAGGCTTTGTTCCACGATAGCCAAATACAGAAAGCATTGTGCCAACTTGTCAACTAAAAGAGCAACAAAAGATACTTTTATGAAAAGAAGTGAGCATTGCTTTGGGCTGCAATGAATTAATGAGTTTTATTTGTAACAGAATTAGAAAACATTTCTGTCTCAGCGCGACCATTGAATTTATCATTATCTAAAACTTAAGAGTCACCTAATTGAAAAAAATCTGAAACTATTTTTACCACACAGGAGTTCCCGTCAAGTGCTCCATCCTTTTAAGTGATGTGTGCAGCAACAGGAAGCCTGCAGGACAGTGGACCTTGAGGAGCAGGGCTGGGAAACTCTGAATTAGACCATCTCTTAAAAATTCCAATTCTGCTTGTTGAAGTTTTCAAGGCAACCCCTTCGTCAAAACCCAGTGGCCCAATATGCTGAGCATACAAATCATGACAGCTTGAATCAAACTCTGTCCTTCTTGAGGATTCCATTTCACAAAACAATTTGCCCACATAGTACTGCACAACCTTTGTCTTGTCAACATGTTGCCACAGTGTTTAAATAGATTTCCATTGGCTTTGTGTTCTATAATTTGCCTGGTTAGTACTCAATGGTTTAATGCGTGTAATTCTGGAAATAAAGGGATCAACACATAAATTGTAGCTGATGGTTTATTACATTCCATTTATAACTTAACTTAATTTAATAAAGCATGCCTTTAGGTACAAGCACTGTTAAATCTTTCGGCATAGCCAAGAGGAAACAGTTGTCTTCTAATATGAGATGTGATATCAGTTAATGTAATGTTAGCTGTCATTTAAATTAAGATTTTGACTTTAGAATTACATTTCAGAGTACATTAAAACGTTTTCTAGAACCTGCTCTCATTTCCCCTGTACCTGATTTCCCTTTGAGGATTTGAAAATGGCTATTATATCATCACATTTCTTATTCTATTATTAAAAAACTGTCTTCTAGAGATTTTTGCACACCTCCTCCATGTTTTCCTCCCAGGGCTAAACTCATCTGGTTTATTGTTCTGATATCATCCACTGAACCAAACAGAGGATATCCAGTCGGAAGTGTTCCTGTTCCCTTCTCCCAGAAGCAATACAAACAGTGACAACAACTATTGTCTTGCTGCCTGGTTAACAGTAAGTGACATGACAGTTCATCAGCAGTTATTCTGCCACTTCTGGCTAAAGTCGAGGGTTTGTTCAAAAAAAGCATGTACCTCAGTAGCTGTCACTGTTTATCAGTCCTGCGTCAATCTTATAAATTATTTTCTGAACATTGGCAGCAGCTGCATCCTATTATTTCAGCTAGTACAATGAATTTGTCCAACAAGGTACTTCCCCTGATGGCACAAGGTGTTGCTGAAACAGCTGATATTGTTACATGTTGCACTTGTTCGTTTTAAAATGCTTGAATTCAACACTTTTGAAAACTAAGGAGAAGTGGTCAAAGCAAATGATGAGATAACCATGTTTGAGATAAATAACTGTTTACACAGGCTTATCTGGGTGGAAACATCCTGTGGAAATCAGAAAGATAACACCAAAGTGAGTTTTAAATAGGGATACTTGGTAGAAATGAGATTACACTGATAAAGCAAATTAGTTTTGGGAAAAAAAACTCCAAAACATGTCTAAAAATAATCCCTGTTTTGTTTACATAAGATTAGATTTTTGCCTAATATTTTCAAACTCAAATTAGGTACACCTGACTAATTCCTTTTGGCTTCAGAATTGCTGTAGCTTCTTGTGACATATATTTTTGTGACTTCTCCATTTTGCCATATCTCAAAAGTGCTCTATTGGAGAGATCTGATTTATATGGAGGTCATTGGAGTACAGTGAGCTCATTGTCATGTTCAGGAAACCAGTTTGAGATTATTTGAGCTTTGTAAAGAGCTGCATTATCCTGCTGGGTGCAGCCATAAAACAAAAAAAAAAAACATACTCTGTAGTTATACAAAGATGCATATTTTACTACTATTAGCAGTCTGAATTGTTGATACAAGACAAAGTTTTATGCTGTTCACACCCAAATCTTACCCAACTATCTGTATTTTCTAGATGTGACTTATCAGTCTAGGCAATGCTGTTTTCTATCTGCCTTTGCTATTATTGGTTTCACTCATCTGTTACCCACGTCCACATAAATGCCACTCACCCTGTATTTTCTCTTCAAACCTGAAAGATTGCTGTTTGTGAAAATCTATTAAATCAGAAGTTTCTGAAACATTCAGACATCTGACAACAACAACAGTGCCATATTTAAAGTCCCCTGAATCCACTTTTTTCTTAGTCTGAGGCTCAGATTGAACTTCAGTGAGTCGTTGTTCCCACCACTAGATGTCTAAGTCTGATTTACATTTCGTGCCAACAAACAATATACCAGGTGTACAAAATAAAGAGGTTGTTGCTACAAAAAAGTGTGTTCGCCCTGTTTAATGCATTTGTGTCTTAATTAGAATTTTTCTGGAACTGTTAATTGACCACTTGCCTTGATTTGTCCCTTAAAAGGTCAGTGTGTCCTTAAGACTGAGTGCTCCATAAAACAGAGTCAAATAAAGAGTATAACAGTCACACTCCAGTTTTATTGATTTAACCTAATCAGAAACAAGGAGGTGTGTAAGCAACACTGAACCACAGCTGGATGTTTACATGCGGGCAAATGTGAGAAAACTGTTTGCCATGGAAACAGCATTGTATCCCCCTCAAGTGCAAGTGGAGAATGCCGGTCTATTATCTGAGATGATGTGCTGATTGGTTCATTGATGTGGCTGTCTGGTAGGCATACAGGAACACTTCTATTGACGGCTCTCCTCTGTTGTCAGCCTGTCCTGTTCCCTCTTTCGCCTGACATTTTACAGCTCTCTTTCACTGTCTATGAATGCCTGAGCACAAATCGATTCTTCATGAATGAAAACAATAAGGCAGACTGGGGGGCAGCAGCTGACTAGAAAGATTCATTAAAGTGGAGGTATTATGTAAGTTAAAGGCGGATAGTGCGATTTTAAAGCACAATTACCTTCAGTTGTTATAAAAGTGCTGTTTGAGATTCTTGAGATTGGAGCTCTGTCTCTTCAAGAAGTTCTCTCTGACATGACTACTTCACATCAAAGTAGTCTGTTGGGGGAGATCTGAGAAGGGATGCTCTATGAGGCAGAAGCTCAGCTGCTGCCTGCAGCTCCAAAGAGAAGCTTTCTGTTAGCAAGCTTTTAGGCACCCCAAAATGGTTGCCACGGGAGATTCAAAGATTCCTCAAATATTCATAAAAAAAATCAAATGGTAAAAATGGTAAATGACCTACACTTGTACAGCGCTTAATCAAGTCCAGAGGACCCCAAAGCGCTTCACACTACAGTCAGTCATTCACACACTCACATATTCACACATTCACATTCACGTGCTGATGGTGGCAAGCTACTCTGAGGAATAACATTACACATAAAGCCAAAAAAAATCTACTTTTAGAATAATCTGAAGTCATTCTGTGTGACCTGAGAATAATGATTAATGAAATAAGGTTATATTTAACATCTATTTATTTCGATTTTGCTATATTGAGCAAAGACAGAATGGACCCACTACATTTAGCAGCAGTTTTTAAGTACAAAATAAATAAATTTGCCTTTTGCAGAGCAGTGAAGTCCAATGTTTGTAGTACAGGATCAGAGCCCGGCATGTTGGAGACATTTCCCTGTTTCAACACACCTTAATTAAATATTCGTGTCTTGGGCAGGCCCCATGCAAAACCTGATGCCTACTGAGGAACTAGTTTAGCCCTTTATGGAGGAGATGTGTTAGAACAAGTATCCACCTGTTTATGAGGGCTGTCATAAAACAAATTAAGAAAAAATACTTTCTTGTAAAGGACAAAAAATGTTAAAAGTGTAGCACTTAGCTGTTTAACTCGTATAAAGTGTGCATGTATGTGTGACAGGATTAAACAGATTTAGCTGAATCAGCAGTTTTACATGAAAATGACTTGACCATAAAATATTTAGTGTAGCTACCAGCTCAGTGCATCTGCTGAGCCTAGATTGTGAAGTGCCAGCATGAAGTTAGAAAGAAACATTAAGATTAAAGGGCTCCCTTATTGAGCAACATGGCCCCACCTGTGTGTACAGGAGTGTGTGGTGAAGGATTTTCTTTGTCTTCCTATCTGTGTGAATCACAGGACTGAAATGCTGCTCTGATGCCTCAGGGCTTTCCTCCCCACGGAAGACATGGCCATGTTTAAACACTGGCCACACTTCACAGATTTTTTCTGCACAATCACTGATACCGACAGTCAACCTAAAACAGGCTTTGAACAGACTTCAGTAGCTTGTGTGACTGATTAAAAGGCCATGTGCCTTTTTTTGTTTATGACTCCAAATGTTAACTTATACAAGTTAATTCATTTTCATCATGTACCATTTTATAGAATGATTCATAGCAGAATGTCAGAAAGCGGGTTTGAATTGTGTAAATTACTTGAAAGACAGTCTTTTAGAAGCAAAGCTTTTGAACAAATAACACATGAATGAATCATCTTCTGTATTAGCTTTTACATGAATACTTGTTGAAACTTTGCACAAAGGAATTTGAGCAGGGGTTCTCACACCCTATTGGCTGCTATGGCTGGAATTTGGGGATTTTTTTTATTCTTAGATGCAACTATTCCTGAGAAGAGCTTGAACAATAATTACACCCCTGTCCAGCATATTTCGATGATTTACAGTGAAATTGCCGCGTTATAATGACAGGACTGACAGTGTGGAGCTTTTAGGCAAGGTTTCGATCCCACTGAAATTGCTGCTGCAAGTTAAAATAAAAGCAGGCAGTGTAGGAACAGTCAAAATATGTAACTGCATTGTTTTGATAGAGTTTAGTTTTATCTGAATTGCTTTTGTTGTTTATGTCAGTTATTCAGAGCATCCTTTAGTGTTACTTTTCTTTTGAACTCTTTTCTGTTTTTCTGCCATATCAACTTCGCTTGGTTTTCCTTAGTGCTCCACCCCTGCAGGTTATTCAGGTAATTAAATTCACCCGTTGCTTGAATAAATGTAAATATTCAGTCTGTGTTCAGTCTTTGATAGAGTCACCATTATCCACTCCTTGGTGTTCTCCTGATTGCCGTCTTTCTGTTCTGTAAATAAATAGGTTTTATGCAAAAACAAACAAAGCAAATCTTCAGTATGGCTTTGTATAACTGCAGCAAACATGTTTTCACAGTTTTCCACACTCTAGATTTGGCAACTAATCCTGATGGTTGCCATGTCCTGACAACAAAAGCAGAAACATATGAAGAAAAAAGAAAAAGACACAGAGGAAACTTCTACCTCAAAACATTTCATTATCTTCTTTTGGCCTTTTCCTGTTTATATATGTTTATTTTGGATTTCAGAGTGCAAAGCAGTTCGAACTGGTCTAAGAAGTTATCAAACATCACATCGTCCATCCTGAAAGAAAACAATAATAATAACATTGGCTCAGTGAGTTGGTGGAGGTCAAGGATTGCGGTTATAAAACAGTGAAATGCTTGCATTGCTCCAGCTTGCTATTGCAGATTTGTCAAAACCTTTTCTGATACCAAGTTTGTTTTACTTTAATTTTTAAAACAGAAGCTTAATTTGAAAATTGCTCTATATGCGGTTCTGCTGAGAGAACAGAAAATGGCCTTTCAGTACCCTTAGTCATAAGTCTGCCCACACACACGCACACACACACTCATGTGATGCTTTAATAGCACGTCTGCAGGTCATCACCCCATTTTTCAAGGAAACCAGATTCTCCTCAGACCTCATGGAGGAGGGCTGCTCCAGTCAGAAAGGACGCAAGAAAATCTCTTATTAGAAATGGAACAAAAAGCATCAGTCACTTCAGTACAGTAATCATTTTGTGATGCTCATCTGCATGTGACAGCATCTGAGACGGTAACGCAGCAACTTGACGTATGAAGTCTGAGAAGGTTCATCTGAATTCAGTCGGTCTGGCTCATGTGATTAATATCTGAATAAAAATGTTGTTCTGTCTTGATTAGACACTTTTAATAAAACATGAAGCCCAAGCATTTAGTAATGGCAGCTTAATTAGGAGCTGGACAACTGGACACAAGGGAGACAGAGAGAATCAGACAAGAAGAGTAAGATTGAAGCTAAACATATTCAGCTTCTCTGTGCAAAGTGATCTGGATTCAGAACATGGGTTGTGCATCAGTCTCTAGTCATGTCGGTAAATGGGGATATTTTGCCAAACTCTATTGTGTTGTTTTAAAGAGGTATTGATAAATTCTTCTGAAAATTGTTTGAAAGGACTTTTAGGGTTATTTTTAGGCTTTGCCTACCTCTTTAATTGTTTGTAATTCAGAACTTGGTATATCGCTTTAGGTTTATGAATATTATAGACTTGTTCTTCTGCACTCAACTTGTCTACTGTCAGAATTTTAGCCACATACTCTTTAATACGCCATTCCAGATAGAACTGACAATTAGTGAACAGCTGAAGTCAAAAGAAAGGCTTTAGGAGACTAGAAAAAACTGCTGATGGAGACTTCTTTTTAAAAATTTAGAAAAGTAAAAAGAAAGAAGGGGTATCAAACCTTCAAAAGTTCATAGGAAGAGAATAGAAGTGGTGACAAATTTACATGAAGGTGTGTTTCAGAGGGTGTTTCATCTGGAATCAGTATTTGCTTCTTTTGTCCTTTCTCACTGAGGTATAATAAGATAGATCTGGCACAATTCTTTGATCCACAGCTGAACCCAAGCCTATTTTTGTAAAATACAAGCTTCTATTTTTAGTTGGTCAGAAAAGATCTCTTCAGAAGGCTGATTGTAGGAAATTGCAGGAATCAGAGCACGAGGCATGAGCGTCACACAAAGTATCCACCGCGTCTTACCCGATGACTCATTGGCAACTCTAAATATCACTGAACACCTGGAGAGAAACCAAAGATGACATTCTGCAAATACACTTGAATATCCACAATCTTATTTAGACACTTGATAAACATATTTCTTTTATGATAGGGCCAAAATGTTCTTGTTCATAAGAACAAGGTAATTTTGTGAAAATCGCAAGTTCTGACCTCTCCAGTCAATAGGCTACTGATGGAATATAGGACTAAGTTGTACTCATCCCAGTTCTTTTTCTGTTTTAGTCCACAGAGTAGGAGGAGGAGTGCTGACATTTGATATGCAAAGGCCTTCAAATTCCCCAAGTACATCCTAGTATATGTGTGCTTCAAAGCTTTTTTTCCCTTTCAAAACTCAACTAAATTCTCTTTGTGATACCAAACTGACTCATTGTTCTGCCTGCAGAGAACTTTCTTATAGAGCTTAAGCAATAAAAAAAACTCATTTCACTACCAAGCCTGCTTGGTGGGACAATACCTTTCACGATGTCAATATGTCACGTTTTGTGGTAGAGGTGGCGAGGCAGACACAGAGGAAGTAGGTTGGTGTGAAGGAGATGATAATTTAATAAAGAATTGATGTCAGAAATCCAGGCAGCACAGAATGAGCAGAAGGCTAAAGCTCAAAACTGGTAGCAACTGGCAACCAAAAGACATCTGACAACAGACTAGACAAGACAGCTTGACAGCAAGACAAATAAGACAAGGACCAGACGAGTACACCACAATGTCAGTATGTTTCTGTCTGTCTGTCTGTCTGTCTGTCTGTCTGTCTGTAAGTAAGTAAGTAAGTAAGTAAGTAAGTAAACAGGAATCGGCATATAGAGGTTTCACTCTCTAGATGCCTGAAGTGGGAACAAGCAGATGTTATGGTGATGAAAGGTAGATCTACAAAGTATTGCCTGAGAGTGTGCCAATAAATGGTGGGGGGAGTGAGTCAAATATAAGCAATATATTTTGGATTTTTACTTGTAAAACATTTGGAAAATTGTGTTGTGTTTTCTTCACAATTAGAGCTAAGCTGTGTCTATCACATAAAATCTCAAAGAACTACATAACAGTTTGTGTCTGTAATAGGACAAAATGTAAAAAACTTTAAATAGCAACTGAGTCATGGTAATTTAATTTCCAATGGAAAATAGTCATAATAGGTTTTTTTTTTTTTTTTTTTTTTTTGTATGGAATAACAAACTGGCCAAAATGTAGTTCCTGTTATGGTACTGTTGTAAACCATATATCAAGCTATTTAAGGGAGGTGGTATTGTTAGAAAAAGTTTGAGAACTACAGCTCCATACGATGCCAAACACCAAAAGCTATTCCTATTTATTAAATTATTTTGACACAAGCAGATTCCTATGTAGCCAGACAAGATGATCAGCAAACATTCACTGTCCAGCTCCTGATGTGACCTGAATTTCTGAGTGTGTGTATAAAAGCTGAATCTATATCCAACTATAGAGAGTTCTCACTCTAAAAGCTTAAGGGCAAGAGCCATTTTCCGAGCTGCATCCTCAGAAGTGGCTATTATTGCATCCATGCGATGAAGACACTGCACTTCCATCCGGTCGTAAAGATGTCCTTGAAGGACTGAAAACTTCCCATCAGCAGCAGGGTCTATTCCTGTCAGACTGAAGCAGCCATTCCAGGGGTCATCACTGTCTGAACACACACACACACACACACACACACACCCTCCCCCACACACACACACACACACATGCACACAGACCTGGAGGTGTTGTCATGAATAATTCCCAATTGCTGCTGCTGCAGGCTACTTCCTGCTCTTGTTTCTTTTCTGTGTGGGTATGTTTATGCATGAGATATTCATAATTGAACTCTGAAGTACACAGATATTTTCTGAGTGAAGAACTAAAGATAGGGGATGACTCAAACATCCATCTTCAACTTCCACCATTACATAAGCATGAAAGAGGTAGTGAGGTGTTCGTCAACAGACTGGAGAATCAAACACTGGCTGGGGATGAAGGGTGATTCTTATTCAAGCATATAAGCGGCCAGTGGTAGTGATTTTCAGAGCAGGGGATCAGCAAAGAGAAGCAGCGTCACACATCCTTTACGCAGGGTTTGTTAATTTCAAGCTCTCATCACGTTGGTCAGCGGGTTGCTTGTTTCCATGGCCACGGAGAGAGAAGGCGAAAAGATGTTCAAGAATGAGTGTAGTGACTTTCCCTGAAATGCTGTGATGTAATCAGTGACATAGTTTGGCAAAGTCTGTCACTGTGATAGTGTGTCTGTGTTCAGCAGGCTTTTCTTTCCACATTTCTGAGCCACCCGCCCTGCCCACGTATCTGCTGATCAGTGCGCCTGTTTGTATGAGAAATAATGACCTCCTGTGTGCATGTTTGTGGCACAAGGTCAGCCACATTGCACAGACATCCATTTTTGCAATCTATTATTTACTGCTGCAAAAGAAAGCTAAGCTGAAGGAAGAGGGAGCCTTGAACTGCAGTATAAACTACTTCCCTGCAAACAAGCTTTCTCATCTATCCATCACTCTACCATTTCCTGTCGTTATTGCAAGATAAAGTACTCAGACCGGTGCATGGCTTAAAGCACTGAGAGTTTTAAGATTTAATCAAACAGACAATAAGCTTAGTTCAAGTGAGATTATGTTGAAAGGTTTGAGTAGTTATTATCTTACCTGTATGATGTACCTTTTCTTGCATCTTTATGTAAGCTTCAGCTATACTATTTTGAATAGGTAATAGATAAGCAACACTCCAGCATGAAATTTCTAACCATTTCACAATGTAGCAAACACTATTTGATCATCAGCTAAACATAACTACCTCAGGTCTTTTAGACATGTTTAAAACTGCAGCATAAATGTTGTAGCGCTCACATGCCATGCACACTGCATATGCAAAATTGCTATAAAATTTCCACAAATACCTATCGTATGTCCAGATAATAACACAATAATAGCAATACTTAACCTCAGAACCATGCAAAAACTGCACTGATGAAGATATTCTTAAACAAGGATGTCTAAATCTGAAAATGAAAGTGGCAGTGTTACCCACATTTTGATTAATTCAGCTAATAATTACACTTATGCCACTTAAGTGCACAAATAGTTTGTTTCAATTATCCTTGAAAGAAAACTAAGACAAAATAAGACAAGACAGTGTGTTGCAGCTGAAGCAACACACTGCATCCTGATGCAACTGGAAACTTCAATCCTAACACACACTCACAGTTCAAACTATAAATTAATTTAAAAAATGTGACTTCAAAGACATGACAAGACTATGGCCCACAAAGTCTGTTTCTTTTTCTAGGCTAAATGTTTTATTTAGCTCGTTTTATTTAAACGAACCACAGAGTTTAAAAACATCTCCAGTTTAAAGCTCTTCATGGAAATCTACTTTTCTCTCACCACAAATGGCAAGCAATGCAGAAAAAAACATTTTGTAAACATCCCTGTTACTGTTGACAGTGTTTTAATACAAATCCAAATTAGTTGATGCTGGAGGGTAAAGCTAATGTCTCCCAAGAGAGACATTACTTTGTACTGAGACCGAAGCTTGTGATTATTTACAAGACAAATGGAGGTAGGAAGTTGAGCGCGACCAGTAATGTCTTGTTTTGAAATATACTAAAAACAGAATAGAAAAGTAAGATGCTCTAAAAATGATAAAATATGCAAAATGTTAAATTACCATCCTTTTATATGTTTGTTTTATTGCTTTGCATGTTTTGTTCTCAGTATTTGCTTCACACGGGAAGAATGGCGCATTGCCTCCCATCTCCATTTTCTGTGTAAATAATCATTGGCTTCTTGGTAAATGCCCAACTTTTGCAAACACATTCACAGATTAAATGTTCGTAAAATACCATTTGAATTCAAATCTACTTGGGTCTGTCTAGGAGTAGCAGTTAACTTAATTCTGATCTTTATTTATGTGAAACAGATTTTACTGTACTCTAGTAGAGTAATCTAGTAGAGTAATCTACTAGAGGTGAGACATTAACTAAGATCCTAACAGAACTCTACTCTAAAATCTCTTCTATTAAGAGTTCATATCTTGGAAGGTATTCAATAAACCTCAATGCCTTCCAAGTGTTTTTGTTAATGAAAATTAGTACAGAAAAGCACAAATGAAAAGAATAATCACCTTTTTTTTTTCTTTTTTTTTTTAGAAAACACTCTTATTTATTAAATAAATAAATACTGCACTTTATTACACAATAAGTTATTTAAGACATTGTTACCTAGGTGATAATGGCTCTTAAATGGTTCTAAAAAGACCTGGTGTAATGTCATTCTACATAACCTCTCGCTCAGAGTGCTGAGACCATCTGTCAGATAAAGACAATAAGAAACAAATCACAGTTTTTAAAAGTTAGCGTAATGTTACACCCCTTCCCCACTCAGACAAACATGTACTCATTTAAACCCTTCAACATCCACACCAGTCATTTCTTTCCACAGCTGAGAAAGGACATACACTGTACATCATTTACAGTATCTCACAGTCGAGCTCAGTTAAAAGTTCAGAGCTTCGTTTTATGCTTCTGGAATCAAACCAACTGTTCTTAAACACCTAAGCTGGTGCCAGCCCAGTTTAGGTGCCTGAAAGCTCAACATGTGGGGTTCACATTCGTACCAACATCCACGGTCCTCTCTCTCTTTTCCAACAGTACAAATCAGCCCTTTATTTCCCATCAACATTCATTGTGCTACATTTCGTTTTCCCAGGGTCTTTCAGTCTCTCTCTGCATTACACTTTCACATGCACCAACGCTGAGTCATGACAGTGAAACGGTGCAGGAATGTTCATATATTTTGCTCAAGCCCAGCGCTGAAAATTCCCCCATTCTCTCGCAGGTTTCCTGTTCCTCTGCAGCACTGCAGTGACACAGTGGGTGTAATTTTCAGTTTTTCAGTCCAAAGCAATTTTTGTGGGTTTAGCTGCATCTCTGAAGGAGCATATTGAGGGAGTACACCAAGCGCTGGCGCAGGTCGTTGGGGCAGCCAGACGTCAGCAGGGAGCTGAGCTTGAACGTTTTAGAGACTCGTTCCTCGTTGATGTACGTCAGCATGTACTCATCCTTCTGGCAGCACAGGATGATCTTGGTGTGATCATGGTAAAAGTTAACCTTTGGAGGGAAAAATAAACAGAAACACATTAAAATATTTTACCTTTTATCTATATTTGATGTGCAATTTTGTGAAGAGAAAACATCATGGCTTGCACTCAAACAGTTCCTCTGAACATGCCTGGCAACAACTGTGTTTTCTGCAACCGTGGGTGTGTTTACCTGGAAAGTGCCATCGTTAAATAGCATCATGAGGGCGCGGTCTGACTTGAGCCACTGCAGCAGGTAGAGACGGGGCATGTGTGAATCTGTTGTAGTACCAAGGTCCCCACCCTAAGAAAGCAAAAAGACAAATACCTCGGGATTAGACAAGTTGCAACTTGAACATTTCTAATGTTGTAGGGTGTGGAGAATCAAGGAGAAAAAATAACAGCAAGACAGATACAGCTTAGCTTGAGAGACTGGTATTTCCACTTACATCCATGAGGTTTTCCTCCATGTAGTGGGAAAAGTACTTCAGCACAGTCACTTGGCCCACAAAGTGCTCAGGAACCTCACAAGTGGGAAAGACAGAGCGCTGCCCTAACTCTGCATAGTAATGAATGGTCCTGAGAAGGAAGAGAACACAGGGTGTTACACATCCAATTTGTAAAACCAACACTAGATAAAATAAACAAAGACATAGCACATTTTGACTTTTGGAAACAATTTTTGTGAAAACAGGAACTGAATATGTCAAAAATAACTCAATCTTTTAGGTAACTCCTTTTTCTTTTTGTAAACCTGACTGTACCACTAAACCAACAGCTTTAACAAAAAAGTATAAGCGTTATGATAGCATAGACTACTGCGTACTTTCTATCAGGCAGGAGGCTCATGTGGGTGCCATTGTTGAAGAGAACGCCAACGGTGTGATCAGACAACTGGTAGCCGAAGCCGTACTTATTGGAGTAGTCCACCCATTTGGTGACCCACTGAAGACTGCAGCTGTTTAATGTCTGAGGAGTGTCATTTGCTGCAAGGAGAGAAGAAAAGTCAGGATCAGAAAACAAGTACATGGAAGATCTGGGGCAAGTCTCAAGCAGGAAAAGCTAAAGGACAAAGGTTTCAATTACTCAGTAGTTTACTCACCTTTAGGCATATTTTCTAGCATCCTCTTAACACACTGGCAACAGTCTCAGCCACGCTCCCTGTTGTGTTGTCTTCAAGACCTTTGGAAACAAAGACAGAGAACCATTTATATGGAGCATAGGTAAAAAAAAAACAAAAAAGCACATCCACTCAAGATTTATTACACATAATCTTTTCACTCATGATGTAACTTACATTCACTGCTGCTGCTACAGCTGCCCAGACTCCCCCTGACAATCAGACGAATGGTGTCTTGCGTTGCTGGCGACTGACTCTCTGTTGCCAAGGCAACGGGGCTCCCAGCAGATGGCGGAAGTGGACTTCCATTCTGAGGTGGGAACGAATGACGGCAAGGCTTAGATTCTGCAAGTTTAGATCATCTCTTCGTACTATGACTCAGTAGTCACCCACAGATTTCAAAGTGCCTGCCTTTAAAGGTTGAGATTAAAGTGCTTTCAGCTAGTTCAGAAACTGTGCTTGTTAGAAAGTTCTGCTGCAGCTACAAAGAGTGATTCATTGGATTCTCCACAGCGGGGTATCTCAAATCCACACAAGTTTTAACTGCTGAGTGACTAATGCACCTGCAAAAGTAGCCTACCCACGTCCTTGTAAATATCGGGCTGTTGATTTCTTACCTCAGACATCTTTTTGCTCTGCTGTTGACTGATGACCGTCCTCTCCAAGTCGTGCTGCAGTTTGTAGATCTCCTCCTCCTCCTTAGTTAATTTGTCTGCAAGAGAACAGCAAACATTAATCCTCAAAGCTGCACAAACTTACTCTTTTAAGGTTGCATGCAGCCATCATCTCAGTCAACTAAGTAGTTTTTATTATTATTATTATACTCACTGAGGGTCTCGTAGTATTTGACCTTATCTCTCTTCCCACCGAACAGTGCAGCAGCAGCTTTCTTAAAGAAGCTCTTTGCAGGACTGGAGACATGAAAGTCTGGTGGTGAATGGCAGCAGCTAGGCGACAGACGCTCTGGACTAAAGCCCTGTGGAGAAATGGGGAAAGTGGGTCAGTGTGTGGACAGATAATTACAGGGCCAGAAGGGTCATCTCTGAACTCCCACTTTCAGTCTGACATTTGCAGACTGAAAGTCAGAGCAAGCAGAATAGAGGTCTAACCTGGGTAAAGAAGTCGTGCCTCAGAATATGGTCAAGATTGGGTCTATCTTCTGGAATCTTGGCCAGCAGATTGGCAATGAGCTGTTTCGCCTGTGGTGACAACGAGGAAGGGAGCGAGTACCGTGCTTCTCTTATACACCGGTAGGTTTCCTTCAGATTGGTGGTTTCAAATGGAGGACGGCCCAATAGCATAGTGTACCTGAAATAGAATGCGAGAGTATATGGTTTAGAAAACATATCTTCTATCTTCATGCGGTATTCACTTGTAATTTATGATCATGACAAATTTTACTGAAGCTTTTTGCAGTCCCTAACAGTGGAATAGTAGGAGCCCAACTCACATTACACAGCCCAGAGCCCAGACATCTGATTCACAGCCATGACCCTGCTTGTTGAGGACCTCAGGGGACAAGTAGTTTGGAGTCCCGCAGATCGTCTTCCTCCTGTTTCCCGCCGGCTCCAACTTGGCAGCGAGACCAAAGTCTCCAACCTTCAGTTCCATCGACTCACTAACAAAAAAGTTCCCTTTAGGGGAAGAAAGACAGTAACAATATGAACACTTGCTAATCCAACCAAAGATCAAAGGCAGTTTTATTTTTCTTCAAAAAAAACAAAACAAAAAAAAACTGTTGCATAACTTTTGTGGATAAAATTTTCTTACCTAATTTAAGGTCCCTGTGAAGAATTTCTTGTTCATGCAGATACTTTAGTCCAGACACAATCTGTCTCAGGTAATACCGCACTTCTGGCTCGGTAAGCACTTTGCGCGCCTTCAGAATGTGGGCCAGGGACTACGGAAAGACAAAATAGAAAATTTTTAAATATATACACCTACTTTGAGACATACTCTATCCTAAATGCAACTCTGTGAGCTTCATTAGGAAGTCAAAGGTTATTATATCATGTAATATAATACAAATAACTGGTAATATATTTACTTTCTATGCAACGTCTTCTTTATCTTTCTTATAATTGCACTCACTTTTCGACTGCAGTATTCTAGCAAGATGTAGATGTTCTCTTTGTCCTCAAAATGGTGATAAAAATGCACGATGTTTTTGTGGTGCAGGACTCTGTGCAGCTCAATTTCTCGGTCGATCTGCACACAGAGAAAGGACAACACCGTCACGTCTGTAACCAAAGACTTTTCAGTGACAACATGCCCGTGGGTGCGCACAGACACCGCGGCAGCGCGCTTACCTTCTCCCGCTGGTGAGGCTTGGAGACGCGAGCATGTGGGATAATCTTCGCTGCGTAAACTTTGCCGGTGGAGAGGTCTGTCATCTCATAGCATTTAGCAAATCCCCCCTGGGTGGAAGAGGGGAAACAACATTGTTAAAACGCCGTGCCGTCGGGATGAGACGTAAATTCCAACGAGTCAAGGGCAGACGCCGAGCTGTGCGCTACCTTTCCCAAAACTTTCCCCCGGCAGTAGCACTTCCCCGTTGCCGGGTCGGTGATGATCCTCGCCATCTCTGACGGAGCGCTGCGCTCCTCCGTTCTCTTCCGCCGAGGCTCGCAGGACCTCTGCGTTGATTCGCACATGCTGCTGCTGTTGGTCTGTTGGAGGACGGTGCTTTTATGTACTTCCATTGGAGGACTGATTCTCTTCCCGCATACAGAATGCATCCCGGAGAGGCGCTCTGTAAGCTTTTATACCGCTCTCCCTCCCTCCGTGTGCTCTCCCAGTTTCCCCCCTCCTCCTCCCTCACCTACCGAACTCTTTCTCTCTCTGTCTCACTCACTCACTCACACACACACCCACACACACACACACTTTCGCACACATAATCTCTCTCTCTCCATCTCTAACGTCATTGTATGAAAAGGGAGCAGGAGGTCTGACTTTTATCGATCACCTACCAGACAGAGAGACTGCCCGTTGATAGTGACACAGATGTAAAATACGAATGTAATAAAACACACTGTTTTGATTGATTTATTTTAGTTGCTACATCATGACCCCAATTATTTACTAGCAATGGAAAATGGTAAATGGTTTTATTTACATTGCGATTTATTAAGTCCAGAGGACCCCAAAGCGCTTCTCACTACGTTCACGCGTTCATGCACACATTTACACACCGAGCAATGAGAAAAGATTTTAAAACTGATTTGTTCACGGAAACAGTAAAGTAAAAATGTTAGGATCATTATGGTAAAAAAAAAACAACAAAAAAAAAACACATCTAATCCGTGTGTCTAATCCAAAATGTCTGCATGGCACACGACAAAACCAATCTGCATTCCGTACAGCCTGGTTTTAGGCTGTGGAGTACTAAGGCCAGTTTAGAGCCATAGCGCCCTCAGGTGGATATGTTTGAGTCAGGTCGGAGAAATGTTTCAGCATAATACACATATCAGAGGTATGACCACAAACAGGTGAAGTAAAAAGCTCTCACTGTCTGGGTGGGATATATTAAGTAGCTATAGAACCTGTCGTCTTCAAAATGAATGTGTTAGAAGCAGGAAAAATGCCCAAGAGAAAGAGTTTGAGCATATTTCACAAGTACATATCCAAAACTGCAGATGTGAAGAGGTGCTTACAGTGGTCTTCATCTATCAAAAGTGGTATAAGGAAGAAACAATCTTGATCCATCAGACAATCAGACAACTGCTACAGAGACTGTGTGGATTCTGACAGAATATATTAATGTAGTTTGTTGCTTGGACAGAGCAGTCAGGGTGTCTAAGCTAACTCATGTTCACTGTCAAAGACATTAATAATGTGAACATCAGAACTGGACTATGGAGCAATAGAACATTACTCCATGAATTGGTTGTTGTGTGTGTCACAAACACATGGCACCTAGATAAACTCTGGGAAGAAGATAAGCCACAGGCATTTTGATTTGGGCAATGGTCAGCTGGGATACCCAATATCCTACCATTCACATAGATGGTAGTTTGACAGGTACCAACTTCCCTGTAGCCAGTGGCAGGCCATAAACCATTTCAATGAAACAATATTTCTTGACGGATGAAGCCTCTTCCAGTAAGATAAAATGGTTCAGGAATAGTTTGAGGTACACAATAACATGGTTAAGATGCTGACTTGGCCTCACAATTTTCCCAAGATCTTGGTGAAGAATCTACAGGATGTGCTTGGCAAACAAGTGAGAATCATGAATCATGAATTTTAACATCTGTCGCTATTTCTTCTATGTTGTCAGCCATGTTTGTTTTCTCTAAACTCACATCTGTTATAGTGGGCTTTTCTTGTGTTTTCGGTCTGGAATCTGAATGTCTGTGAGAAATAAGTACGTGTGTGGTGTGTTGCTCTTGCTGTGTGGCTTTCTGAACACCACACACTGCACGATCGGGCCCAATCTAACACGTTATACCTACAACTTTGGTCAGCTACTGTGTGGTCTCTCAGGTTTTGAAAATCGGCCGACAATTCTAAAATCGTGTAGACTGAACTGGGCTTAAAATAGATTCAATGTTTTATGAAATACTGAACAACAAATAAATGATAATATTCAGCATTCTTCATCCCCCTCACATCCCCCAGAAAACACTGCACTAAATCAAGGATGATTATCAGAATCAAGGATGATTTAGTGCAGCCACAGGCCACAGCATCCGACTCATTTCATCACTGTCTTTGGTGGATTTCTCAAGTGTGAGCGCACAGAGCTGATCTCATAAGCAAACGTCTGGTCAAGTCCAGCGCCGACAGCTGATTTTTGGGGCCAGTTAGGAAAAGGAAAACGGCAAGAGATGACCAGCGCATCTTGAGGAAGCTCCTTCAGCAGCTTCTCTCCCAGCACCTCCATCTGTTAACAGTTATACGAATACAATAACAATACAACAATATAGTAGCAAAAATGAAGTAAAGAGAAGGCTTTCAAAAGAGAAATGGCTTACCACTCCTGGAGTAAGGAAAGCGGTCACATTGTTGTACGAAGACAAATCGGTCTAAGATGAAAGATTAAGACACTTAGGACTTTGATCACATATTGTAACTTTCTGGATTCCTTTTTCACATTTAGGAATATTACAACCACAATAGATTTTATTTGAATTTTAGTGACAGACCAAATCAAGGTTGGGCATAATTTAAAATAAAAGGAAAATGTTACATTTATTCACATGAGTTAATCTACTTACAACAGTGTTTGCCAAAGACCCGAGACCTGTTCACACAAACTCCATGCTGTGATTACAGACAAAATCACGATTGATTTGTAAAAGCAATAAAAAGAGTAAAACATCCAAGCTGGTGAATGCTTTTTATAGACCCTGTATCAGCTATCATGTCCCTGACAGTGTGATGCTGAAACACCATCTTTCATAGTGGAGGCCAGTATGTTCAGGGTGATGTGTGGTGATAGTTTTCTTCTACTAAGTTTATTGCAAGTAAAAAAAAATATATAGTTTGTTCTTATTTGATCAAAACACCTCCTTTCACATGCTTGTTGGGACTTTTCCAGGACATGTGGACAAACTTTCAATATGATTTCTTGCTGTTCTCCACAGCAATGAGTTTTTTTTCATAGAGACTCGATTTGTCTAGGGCCTAACAGCTGTCCTGTCAAGAGATACACTATAGCTGTGGATTTCTGCAGCTCTTCCAGGTTCCATTGGCTTCTTAACTGTTTCTCAGGTATTTTGATGGATACTTTTGAAAGGCACAAGAAGACTGTTTTTGTCCAAGCCTTACCTTCCAGAAGTCCTTCTTAACAAAGGTTACTTGGCTGGAGGGGATTCTTCTCCAATAGGCTTTGCTCCTTGCATAAGCCACTAGAATTGAGTTGATCTCAAACCCTGTGCACTGAAAACCAGCAGAAGAGGCTGCAAATAACTGGAAAAAACACAGCATCGTGTAAAAAAAACAACAAACAAGGCAACAAGGAAAGTGCCTATTCTGTTGCCATTCCAGATTTTGATAAACTTGTTGAGCCTCTCTTCACTCACCAATCTTCCATCGCCAGCTCCAAGATCTGCTAAGCGCCCTCTTCGCCCCTGGAGCAGCTTCATAACATTCTGTGCTTGGTCTTTACTGGAGGGCAAATATGGAACCTGACCCACATAGCAAATATTTTGATGAATTCTCTTTAGTTTTCACCTGGTAAACTCAGTTTAATCTGTCACTAGTAAAAATCCACTTCTCTTTTTGTGTGTCTTAATTTTTTTAATACACTCTTACTCTATATTTTCAAAAGAGGGGTGGCACCAGCTCATAGTGGTAGAGCAAGTGGTCGCGGACCCATTGTTGCCCGGTTAGAATCTTGAAAAGCATGAGTGAACTTATACAATTACAAAGATTGGTTAAAGAACGGGCCATCACTGAATTCGTCACTAACGGGCCATCACTGAATTCCACCAATAACAATTAATAATTACGGTTACAGACTTACCAGTTTTTTTCTTTTCCCACATTTGATGCTGGCATGGAGCACTATGCTCCAACATAAGCAAATTATTGTTAATCAACAAGTCAAAGTGTGTGTCTGTTTAATTTTTTTTTAAATTATTATTTCAAGCATGCAATATTTAATAGATTTAAGGGGAAAAAACACACAAGGCAAAAGAAAAAAATAAAAGAAGCAGCATTTTGTACCTTAAGATGCCATGGGATTTTACGGAAGCCAGGCATAGTGAAAACACTCCATAATCCATAAAGACCCGTGAGGACGGCGCCTGTGCAGGCCGAGACGATGGGATGGGGTCTGTTGGTGGGAAAGACCCCACAGTGGTCCTGAATGATCAGCTCGATTGAGTCCTCCATTTCAAAAGAGTGTGAACACCTGTACAGAAAATAAACAAAAATATTTCTATATTTAAAGACTTATTACAACAATAGAGTTTTATAAGAATAACAGTAACTAAAAGGCTTTGACTTCTTTGTTTTGATTAAATTAGCGATATAAATCATATTTTCAAAGACGATGGTCATCTGCACTTTCTTTTTTTTTCGATACAGGGAAAAACATGTTTTTTAGTTGAAAAATGTGTGACCAGGCTTTTTAAAACACACTTTATATATAAAACATAAACCTTCTAGGACAGTGTAAGCCTGTCTTACTGGCTCTGGGAAAGAAGCCATTGAATTTCAAAGAAAATTAGAGATTTCAAAATAACTGGGATAACATTAAATTAAAGGTGTTACCTTGTTTTTTCCCCCAGCGTGAGGTAACAGACTTAGTTCTTTTAAGGACAATAAGCTGCAACAAGCATCTGGGGCAGAATGAGTGGAAAAAAGGGAAGAGTGTTATCTCAAATTGGCTGCAATTGAGGGTTGACCCAGATCCTATTGAACATTTCTGAAGAGAGGAAATTTCATTGAAAAGATGACTCCTACAGGCCCAACAGAGTTTTGTCAATAGGAGGGAAGTGCTGAATAAGAGTGAAGGCTCTCAACAGTAGGCTACATGATGAGCAGATGCTGCCATTGTTGCCAAAGGTTCTGCAAGCGTTAGAGAAAAGCAACAATAAGATGAACACAATGTTGATGCTGTCAAATAATGTGAATGCTTGTTGCTTTATTTTTTATAAGCATGTCCTGCTTTAAACATTTTCCACAACGATGCCCCCTGGTGCCTTCATTGGTCTTCTTGATACTTTCAGTTCTGTGATGTTCTCTAACAAGATCTGTATTTACTCTGTGCATAAATTACACATCCCAAAACTCTATTTGCTCCAAAAATGGCCCCTGAATGGCATTTTACTGAGTGATAGTAGAAAGTGGGCACAAATGGACACCATAGTTTTAAAATTTATCTCTACCGTTTCAACTCCTGTCACAAAAAGTACACTTTGGATGTTTTGATTTTAATGTGAGAAGAATAAAAAATAAAATAAAAACTGTTTTTTGCTGTTTATTTTTGTTTCATTTGGCGTGTCCACAGAAAACGACGTGCAGAGCAGTTGCCATCAGCAGATGGAGCTACAGCGACCTTTGGTTCCCCCAGAAACCTTCTAGAAAAGTTTGACTTAAACGCTTTGGATTAAAAAAAAAAAAAAAAACATCGACTCTTACGCTCTCATATATGTTACCTCTTAAAGAAAAATAGAGCTACATGGTCGGATTTTCGCAGAAGTAGCTTGTAAACAAAGTGAAACGTTTAGGATCAGGACCCGCTGATCCTAAAGCCGATCGATGCGGAATAAGCCAAAGAAGTGCTATATGCAATATCAGTGCAGAATGCACACAGAAGCACTCTTCTAACTAAGGTTTTTTTTTTTTGTAAAACACAGTATAAAGTGCACGAAATTGTGAACACACATGTCTGAGCTGCCTACCTGCCCCGCCCCTCTTTCTACTGCTCACGGGTCGTCCAAAGGCCAGTCAGTCACAATAATCCCGCCCTGTGACAACTAACAGGCCCTATCAGTTGTTTGCCAAGTAACGGATACTCTCTGCCTGGCAAAATGAAGTGTGTATTTAATCCCCAGTCTGCAGTTACGTAATATCTGATGCGCTGTGAGTCTTAGGGTCATTAAAGTCCACGGAGTGTAAATCTGTGCGTTAACGTCTGTGCATTAGCGCGCAGATGTCTAACATGTCATCTCCCCATATTACACAGCATTTAATATGTTGTTATTAAATCACATCATTGATTTTCTATTCCTGTTTTCTAATCTGCATACGAAATCCTAAAGTCTGATTTGAATTGCAAAACATGGACATTTATTTATCTCGGAAGCTCTTCCTCCCGCCTCCATTGTAAAGCCTAAAATATTAATATTCATCAGCACTCAGGTCGCTCTTATTTTCTCTGTCCCTCTGAAGCGGCGCTGACTGCTTCAGGGGCGTGGGCACGCCAGCAAAACAAGCTGAGTGACGCAAAGAGCGAGGGCCTATTATGTTTTGCTTCCTGGAAGAAAAGGGGGGAAAAAATCCTGTCCAGGTTGGAGTTGATGTTCACTGGGGGAAATTAAAAAAAAAAAAAAAAGACATACAGGTGGATTATTTGGAATATTAGGCTACTGAGGATCAATGGATTTGTATGGGAAGGTAAGGTTGTTAAATTTATGTACCTGGAAAATAAAAATGGGGAAAACTACTAGACAGGGCCTTTTCTTTTTTTTTTTTTTTACAATGAGAGGGTGTGTCTCAGATAAACTGAAATCTGAAGCAGCGTCGCTTGGATGCGCTCCACGCTGGGGCTGCTGCCTTCATGCGCTTTCCAAACTGTGTAAAAAAAAAAAAAAAAAACTACAAGACCCGTGTTCTTTGTTCCCGTGACGTAGCTGATACCCATGACACGCGCTTCCTTTCGCTCAGCCGAGCCAGCATCATCATCACCACCACCATCATCATCATCAGCAGAAGCAGCAGAAGCAGCAGCAGCCTCCAGATCGGAAGCGGAGGGGACAGCTCCCAGGTGCTGAAACTGGTTCGGAGACAGAGAGAGAGGAAGAGAAATACCATAAAATCAGCGTCTGCGGTATAGATTCAGAGAAATAAACATCTATTCTGCTTATCAGGGGCAAATACAGGTCGAAACGAGGCCTTCGAAACAGGTTTGTCCACACAATGTCCTTTTAGTTTCCCATATGTGGAAGAATTTTTTTGTGAAACGATAGAATGACGTCCTCCTGCTCAGAGCAGCCAGTCTATTTAGTTAAATCTGGCATGCGGCTTCTTTGCTCAGCAGCGCTTGATCATTATTCTTATTCTTATTCTTATTTGATTTTTTATTTATTTTTTGCATAACCGGCTTATTATGGCGTGAAAACGGTGTCCTTGCAAACACAGACACACGCACACACACGGAGGCGAATAGAAAGCGAGTGCAGGACGGGCATGATGGAGGTCCGGCATCTTTTATTTAGCGCAAGGGCTGCAGGGAGAGATGGTCGCACATGTTTGAGGGACGGAAGCTGCGCCGCCCGGTCCAAACATTCACCTTGGAGGAAGCGATGACCGCTCTCCTGTCTGTCATCTCCCCCAGTGCAACGTGCATCCTCTGAGGTGGCTGACTGCTGACTGCTGGCGTGGAAAAGCTTATGTCAGAGTGTGAGCTTTCAGTACTCTGTGTACAATTGTAAACAAGTAGAATCAAAGCGACATATTCAATTTAATTGGGTTGATTTTAATCCCTTTTTGAGTTTAAAGGCATAGTCCCACTTTTTTTTTCAGGTGAAGTTATAATCAGAAGTAGTTGTCTTACTCTTGGTTGAAAAATATGAGAAATAAAAGTATATATAATATACTATATATATAATATATAAAGTAAATATATATATATATATATATATATATATATATATATTTATTTATTTTTTTTGCATTGCATTGCATTGCATTGCTAAATGCATTGCTGAACAACTTCCCTGTCATTTCGCTTATGTTGCCACAGATTGGAATTTAATCATATTTAACAGCTAAAATCAATTAGTAAACTGCCTGCCAGTTTCTAAAGTCTGCTCCAGGTAAATTATGCTTCAATTTTGCTTATCAGTTTTGTCCTCAGGATACAAAGTAGCAATTGGTTCATGAAAAAGGCATGTTGTTCCAAAACCTGAGATGTGTCTTTATTGGAAGATGCTTTCTCATGATTAATTCACTCAGCTTGCTAGCAGACTTTAGCATTAGCACTACTGCTAAACTAACTTAAGTTGGATATGAAAATGTCAAAATCTGTTTTATTGAGGAGAAGATTAATTTAGCAATGGCTGCCTCAGAGTGAAGGCTTAGTTTGAATTTGGCATTTTTCTGTTGCAAAATAGAAATTTAAAGTTGCTGAAAACCAAAATCTTTCTCAATAGAAATTCTTGACATTTGTCCAAATCAAAGAATCTGGTATTTTAATTCTCTCCCTTTTGAAGAAGTTTATGTCCTTGGGTAAAATTTACATCATTTTAATATCTGATTTCCAGTACTCTGAAAAATTCATTAGTGATTTTTTATGAGCCAAATGTTGCCCTTTTAGTAATCATATAAATAAAGACTATTGGTTTATTTATAGAGATTTTCTATGGTGGAAAGAACTCAGCTTGTTACCTAATACCCATTAAACCAACAGCTTGCTGTGTTGGTCATGCTGGTTTTCCTGACGCAGCCTTCTGTCATCTTTTATCTGTATCCTGTAAAACAAGCTTACTGTACTCTGCAACCAACATGTAGATTTTATAGTTGCCCGCTCTCCTTTCCTGCAACTGCATACAAACTGGTTATTGTTGTTTGAATGACTTGCCAGCAAATCATTGTATAAAATGTGTTCACATGTACAATGTGTGAAGTTTTCATTCCTATTATCTTTGTTTTGGCAGATGGCTGCCACTCAGGATGTCAAGGGGAAAGGAGAAGGAGGAGACCAAAATTTTGACTACATGTTCAAGCTGCTCATCATCGGCAACAGCAGCGTGGGGAAGACATCCTTCCTGTTCCGCTATGCTGATGACGCCTTCACGTCAGCCTTCGTCAGCACAGTGGGCATCGACTTCAAAGTTAAGACCGTATATAAGAATGACAAGAGGATCAAACTGCAGATCTGGGTATGAAATATTCACGAACACTGACATTAAACTTTCAGAAGCCACTAAATGTTTTGTAGCTGATTTCTACCTGGTCTGCAGTAGCTGACAAGCGAAGAGACCACATAGACAAGACTCTTTTTCAATACACAGATACTATTTTATCCAAACAAATTCCTGTTTCAATTTTGCTGAGTGATATTTCCATTTGGGATTGTTTATTAGATGTCAAGATCTGTGATAAAGGTGGCTTAAAAAGGAATAGACACCTTTTAAACAGCAAGTTTTTCTTTTGAATTTCAAGACTTTTAATCTCCTTATGTTTGTGGTACAATTCAACTGATCAAATCAAAGTAAATCAATCCTTTGTTGAGGCACCTTAGATTTTATTTAAACTTTTATTCTGGATTTCCTACCTACATGTCGAAAATGCATCTGACTAAGCATATATTTAAAAATAAATTGCTTACATGCATTTTTTAGGATGGCAGAACTTCCATAGAAGTTGTCGAGGATCAAGACAAGCTCTTGCACAAATATATTACACCACAGAAGTGTACGAAAACATCAATAGAATCATACATACATAATATGGCATGGTGAAGATTGTCATTATATCATAGGAAAAAATTATACAACAAGAGAGCCAGTTAAAAAGCTGGATTTTCCTGAAATCTGATAGAAAGAAAAGATTAAATCATGGAGGCTGGTGAAAGGCTGACAGAAACACCAAAGGAGCTGTAGAAAATTCTGGTTGGTACTGGGTTTTACAGGTGGAAACTATTTAATGTTATCCCATATTCTATTCCACATGTTAGGGAGATGGCTTGCAGCAGAACACGGTAGTGGCAGCCTCATGACGTGGGCCTATTAGATATGATTTAGGATTTTGTTAAAGGGGATGCAGTTATAAACAGTCATTTCCGACCCAAAGCCTTCAGGTGTCAGATAGAGGGCTCAGGATGAAGAGGGATTTAAATTCCAGCATCACAGTGAGCCCGCCTTATATTCAAAATAACCCGAACTGGGTGGTCATCAGAATAAAGCTGCAGACAGAATAAAGCTGTTGAATTTATTCAGGTCAAGTGTGTCAGGTACAGTGAGCACATATTGCCAGGACAATATATGGGATGCTGACAGGCTGCTATTAAAGAATCCTAACAGTAAAAACTATTCTTTGGCAAGTATCAATTTTAACTTGTGTACATGATGCAACCAGGCCTTTGCATCTGTTTTGTTTTAGATTTTTCCCTTTAACAGGGTTGTTCAGTTAAATCATAGAGGAGACACACTCCTTCCAGAATGGAAACATTTTTTAAATAATTTATCTCGGTCTCATTTTTAATCTGGTATTTTTAGGTAGAGTGTAATTTGTCTCCCGGCGGCCTCCAAGGTCTCTTGGAGAGCTTAGATTTTGTTTGATTGCTCTTGCAATGTGATTTCTGTGGCAGAAAGGTTGTTGTTCTATATTGAGAGTCCATTTGATCCGTGTTTGTCCCATTCTCTGCCCACATATTTCATAGATGCCTGATACATCAATGAGAAATAAGAAAAGCACACCTGGACAGTGCAAGTCAGCTTTTTGGCTTGTAGGGCAAATAGAGATTGCTTACATACAGAGAAAAACCTTAGCCTTGCATCTTTTGACATTTTGCATGTTTTTTAAAAAAATTTTTTATGAATAATCCACTAATTGATAAATATAGGACTAAGATAAGAAACTATAATGCCCACATAACGTTGTAGTAAAAGCTCAAATAAGTGTCATAATCCGTCGTGATCTATAAATACATGCATACAGCAGAAATAGAGGATGATGCATTTCCTTAAAAAGTATTCTCCAAATGGCTTTGTTGTGCTTTCTAACACTGATCTGAGTGTGTAGCCAGATGGAAATCTCAGCATTACTGACAGCAGACTAGTAAGTGTTAACGTGGCACATTGCAGGGAGGAACGCAGAAACGACACCTTGCTCAGAACGTGTGGGAAACTGAAGAATTTGAATGTGTTTAATTAGGAGTTTATCTGAGGTGCAAAAGCAGATTGTCTCCCTTTATCTCACAGACTGTAAATGTAAAAAATCCGAAAGACTTCCTGTCTCTCTCTTTTCTTTTTTTCGGTGTGGAAGCTTTGCCCGTTTTGGGGAGCAGTAGGCAGCTTCTTCAGCAATTATCCATCCTCAGAAAGTGAAAAATTTAGTTTGAATAGGAAGATGAAAGCTAATCGGGATAATGTGTTTTCATCAGCAGCAAAGACAAGCATAGTCTGGGAGAAAAAAGGATTGCCCTTGCATCCAGATAATTGGACTGTCTCTTTTAATTGGCCTAAAAAGAGCTGAGACTTCAAGTATAAGGACCTTTTAAGGTGATGTGTATTGGCTAAAGTCTTTGCACTTGTCACACGTCATAACACATTTGGACTTCTCGCTGCAAATGTGTGAGACTGTGGTGAATGAAACTGACTGATGGCACTACCACAAAAAATGGACACATGCAGAACAAGAAGGCTTTTGCACACAGCATATTTCTGCTCACTGCCTTGTAGAAATCAGCCACTTTGATTGATTTCTGCTGAGCACTAGACAACAAGGAAAGCTTTTTAAAGTGCTCAAATTCCATGGACTTAAGCAGATTTATTTATTTTTTTCAGTTTCACTGTGTTTTTTAACTATGTCCAGTGAAAGAAAAACACTTGAAGCTATTGGATAATTGTTAAGTTTTCAACTAACATCTCAAAGACGCAAATTTCAGACAGGAACACAGACTGGGGTAAAATGTGCAGATGACTAAAGCGTGACGTGGTTTATGCGCAATGACAAGAAAAAAAAAAGCTGAGGTATTTCCATTCTTTGCTTTTACACTGATTGGCAAAAAATATCCACTCAGCTTTAGCTTGTTTCCACAGGCTTTCATGTGATAACCACAATGTGTTTTAGTGGCATTCAATTTAACATACCAACTCAAAGTAATTTATAATCGTAAAGTGGAGGGAAAACGCTATATGGTTTTCAGGATTTTTTGTGTGACATTCAGTTTTTACATAGTAAAAACTTCAATATATTGTTGAAGTTGAATTACATCTACAAGTTGTTTAAAACTGTCCTATGTGAGCTTTTACAAGGCGTCTTATCTGTTCTCTGTGATTTAGAGAACTGATGAGCTGACAGGACACGCCCAGTGCTTCCCCATTGTCCGACCGTTCCTCGCTCTTCCTGAGTTAGAAATGGGGGAGGGCTATTAGTGTATGCCTCTACTAGGTTTGGCAATGTATCTCAGACTCATTCAGGTGTGGACTTTGACTGGACAATTCTATCACAAACAAATCTATTGTCTAAACCATTCCATATTATTTCTGGATAAAGGTTCCTTACCCTCCTGAAGGATGGACTTTGCTCTCAGTGAAGTCTTTAGATCTTCAAACAGGTTTTGTTCCAGGATTGCTCTGTTTAAATCGCCATCTATCTTTCCATCAACACTGCTCAGCTTCTGTGTCTGTGCTGGAAAAATAAAAAAATAAAAAATTGCCCACAGAAATATGCTGTCACCACTACATTTTAGCGTTATTTTTTCTGCCAGAAACTTTGTTTTGCATGTTGGTGAAATAGTTTTGTCTCAGCAAGTTTTGCACATTTTCTGTGTCTCCTACATGGGTTGTGGAGAATTTCAAACAAATTTTGCGATAGCCTTCTTCTATCAATGGCTTTCTTTTGCTCTCTCTCTCTTCTATAAATGCAAGATTTGTGAAGGGCAAAAACAAATAATATGCTCAATGATTCTCTCCCCCTGAACTAAGGTTTGCCCTAGATTCCCCATATTCCTCTTGGATAACAGATTGAATACTGCTCTAAGAGGTTCAAAACTTGGAGAAATACTTTTATAACCAATTCCCCACTTAGCAATTACGATCTATTTTTGTATGTCCAAATACGTTAAATTTTGTGATAATAACTCAACTAAAAGAGAAAAAGTTATTTTTCAAGTCACTGTTTGTTGTACAGAACATTAGTGAACATTACAGGCTGGTGCTGGTTTTGGTCTTTGCATAATCTGACAGAAAGTCCCAGCTGCAGCGAGGGACCTGGAAACAGAGCTGACCGGCTGTGAGCAGCGTCTCTGCAGAGTGAAGGTCAGATGTGTCCTCTGGCTATAACAGGCCCACTGTTGTGATGGTGTACAGGCAAACAGAACACCAGATTACCGTGGCAAACATAATCCCGAGCTCCCTGTTTGCCGTCTGTTCGTCAAGAGCCAAGTAGAGCAGCCAGTATTCCTCTGCCATGATTCACAGACAGCATGGAAACACACTTGTTGTGGGTGTAAGAACAAAGCTGTAAACATACAGAATCAGCATGAGGAACAGGAGGGATTTCTCATTATGTAACCCATAAAACAACAAAACTACTGTACAAATTCGGTAATCAGCTCCGAACTGTAAATACACTTTTTACATTCTCTTTTGCTTCCTGAACATCTTTTGACTGTGATACATGGATCACTGTGTGTACACAAATACTGTTTTAAATTGAAATGGTCTTATTTCTATATTTGTAACTTTTTTGATGAAATGGATGTGATGATCTTTGCCTCACCAGTGATTGATTCTTGTGGAAAGAACTAAATCAATATCATCAGCTAAAACTAAGGTGTTGCTCCTGGCATCCAGTTCAGCTATTGGTATAATGATTGGCTCCAAATAATGAGCACAAAAGGAAACTTTGAAAATTGAAGCCATGACACCAAGCAGATCAGATTTTGTGTGTATTAATAGCAGTGCATTAATAATGTAAATGCCCGCTCATGAACACTGTGGTCCAGTGTGTGCAGCTTCAGCTGTGCAGGGTTGGGTCAGTGACACTGAATCATGATGTCTATGTGTAGGACACTGCAGGCCAGGAGCGCTACAGGACCATCACTACAGCTTACTACCGTGGTGCCATGGGCTTCATCCTTATGTATGACATCACCAACGAAGAGTCCTTTGGCGCTGTGCAGGACTGGTGAGTTTGTCTTGTTTTATTAATTTATATTCGCTCTCTAGTCACAGTAGACTGGATACTGACATTTCGTAAATTTTTAAAGTTATTATCTAATGTGCATCAAGTCATGGTCATCAGTACAGTGATGTTTGAAAAGCACTCTCCCATCTTATCTGCTTCTGAATACTTTGTGTGAAATCTGACAGGCTTCCTCTGCAGCTTGCGTGTTCACCTTTCATAGAAGCCTTTGATGTTCAAATCTCGGGTCCATTCATGAGTCACATTTGCAGGCTGAACCGTAACTCTGAGCCAAACGTCTGTTCTGTTGACGCATTCATGGCTAGAACTGGGGTAGTAACATTCAACTAATTACAGAAATTAGGTTTCTGGGTTAGTGTTCTTTGAAAAACAACACGAAGCCAGGATGCCAGAGACAGAATGTATTTTAATGTTTACTAATCAGGTGTCAAATTGTGACGTGTTTCTGACAAGTCAAAGGCTTTGCCAGCTCAGAATTGGCATTTTGTTAGAGAAAATTATGTAATTCTGTAAGTAAGATTAAGTAAGGTTACATCATTTGATACGACCTTCTTAATGTGCCATATTATCCCGAGCCACCCCTCATTTGTGTACTTAGCTTTTAGGGACTCAAAAGTCATCCTAACCTACAAGAGATGTTTGGACTACTATACAAAACTGTCACAACATGGTTGGTGTGTTCTGGTCCTCAGTGCTAGTTTTCCTTTTGGTCTCATCTGATTTATAAGGACCAGGCAGAGAATTAGAAAAAGAAAAAAACATCCATGAACTTTGAAATATCTTCCAAAAGACCATCGCACTAAAGCCAGTGCCTCACCTCACTTTCTCACTTTTAGATTAGTCAATTTTACAGCTACTTAAGAGTACACATGTTCACATAAAAGCTGTGGTATTTTTTTCTAAATAAATCAAATCTTGGAAGTCTCGCTATTCGTATTGCAGATACAACATTATAGGTAAATGGCTGATTTTTGCCCTAATATAAGCAGCCAGATTTTAATCAAATCCTCGTGAACCAGACAGGTTTTTCTGTTGGTCCACTTGTGATTGTTTCAGGACCCCTCTGACTCTTTGAAGGTTTACTGGGAGCTGTGCTTACAACGGGCCTGGGTTACCAGAGAGCTTACTTAGCAGGGAGAGGACAGTGGAGTGAAATACATAAATGGAGCGCTCCTCTTTTGTCTTTGCCGCCAGCTTTAATTCTACTTTCTCTTGTTCCTTGTGACAAGGTTGAAGGGAAAAAAAGGAGGTTACTATGGCGATGGCTCCATCCTAAACTGTCTCTTAGTTAGTCTTTTGACAAGCTCATTTCATGCCTGAGTCAGAGACAAGCCAGAGAAATATTGTACTACTGAAACTAAATGCTGAATTGAAAAGAAATTTCAGATTTTGTTTTCTACTTGTGAACCAGCAGTGAGGAGACAAGCTCTAACATCTTGTTGCCGTCTCTCTTTGTTACTCAGTCTTTCTTTTTGTCTCCTCGTTCTCTCACTCCTGTTTTCTGCTCATGGTGTGTTTGCTGCCCTACTTTCAGTAAGAGTGCAAACCCTGCAGCAGCATGTTCCTTAAAGTCCTGCTTATTTTCCGGTTCAGAGAGGTTAGATTAGAGCAGACCTTAATAATAACTAAGCTGGGGAATTTTTAAATATATATAAAAACAACTGACATAACAACAGCAATTATCATTTCGTTCTACATAGAAAAATCATTTTAAAATGAATGGTGTTAACACTTCAGCATGAGTAAGTTTTGAATTTTTACACAAATTCTGTACACAAATGAGGATGGTTACCATTATTATTAGAGTGAATATGATGAAGATGATGATGTTGATGATGAAGATAATGATGATGGATGATGATGATGATGATGATGATTGGCATCAGGATGGTAAACAGGATAAATAATATGATGATGCAGAGGGAGCATAATGTACAGGATAATGATGCAAATTATGTCATTTGATAAAAGTGAGGATGTTAATTATAGGAATGACGATTCAGGTGATGATTATGGTGAATTTCAGTTGCACAGTGTTTGTTGATACCTTATCCTAAAAAGTGCGTAATGTGCAAGGAGTAAATAATGGCCTACATTTAAACAAGAAGTGGCAGCATATTTTTGCTTCACATATATTTGAAATTGACCCACTTTTCTGATAATGCCGTCAGTGACTCACAACATGGGATGAGCCAAAGAACATGAACGTAATCGCTGTTCATGACCGCTCCAAATGGCGGACAAACATTGCCTTCGGCTTCCATCTTTCCATTTTTGAAGGGTTCTGTCAAACAAACAAGAGGCACAACAACACAGATCTCTCTGTTTCTCTTGCAGCAGACCCCATGAAGATGATTGGTCTCTGTGTGTTTGCTTCTGATTCTGTGCAGGTCGACCCAGATAAAAACCTACTCTTGGGATAATGCTCAGGTAGTGCTAGCTGGAAATAAGTGTGATATGGAGGAAGAGAGAGTGGTCTCGGTGGACAGTGGCCGCCTGCTGGCTGAACAATTGGGTAGGTTGTTCAACAACATCTCCAGCTACAGGTATTTTAAATTATTATGCAATACAATGAAAGAGTTGCATACAAACTGTATGCACCACTTGCAGAAGTTTACGTCCACCTTGAACTTTCTCACATTCTGCCATGTTACTATAACAAACTCTAGTGTACATTATTATAAATTAATTGGATAAACCTACATAAATATACAAGTTATCATTTAAGACACTAAGAGAAAGTTGATCAATGGTTTTCAACGTCCAAAAAAGTCTGTAAAGTGCGGATAACTCCTTGTTTTCTTTTCTATAGGTTTTGAGTTCTTTGAGACGAGTGCAAAGGACAACATCAACGTCAAGCAGACCTTCGAACGTCTCGTCGACCTAATTTGTGACAAGATGTCTGAGAGCTTGGACACTGATCCGGCTGTCACTACGGGAGCCCCCACCGCCAAACTGACAGACAGCGCTCCACCCCTCCAGCAGCCTGCATGCAACTGTTAGTGGCCGGCAGTAGAAAGCTGCCAGGGCAGGAGAGTGCAGGAGGTCCGAGCTCTGCCAGAACCGCCCTCACTGGACTGCAGTTCAAAGCCTGTTTAGTAGTAAAAATTGCAAAGGCTGCTGCTTTATCTCCCAAATGTTATCACCTTATATAATAAGCAAGTACAGTCATTACTAATGTAAAACATATAACATCACAGGTTATCTAGACTATAGGGAGTCAGCATCCTTCAGCTAGTTAGTTCGATAATAAAACCAATCCTGTCTGGCAGGACTTGAAATAGTTCAACACTTAAACTTACACAGGTTGTCCTTCAGACCTTTAATATCTTTATGAATACCTATACAAGAAATAGAATCAGTGAGTGCTTTAATATGTCTATGAAGTTTTCTGTATGGTGTAAATCGTGCTTTTTTTCTGGGTAATTTTGACTCCTAGAGCGGCCAAATCTAGGATTTAGTGCACTAGGCGATGTAGCGGCTTTCCTTTGTGTAACGACTGTCATAATAAGCCTCTGGCTGTGACTGTGCAGTAAGTGAGCGTGGATTTGCATGAATGTGCCATGTCATGTTGCCATTGATTAATCAACTACCTTTTGGGGAAAAAAAAGTGGCCTTTCAGCATCTCCAACTCGGCCTCTGTAAGTCCCTCTGTAAGTCCTGCTTCCCGTTGGAATGAACTGAGTGTGTAACTGAAGGGAGTACAGTTTCACCCTTTGCTGTATGTAGATGTGTGAATTCTTTAATAAGTATCTGAAAACCAACTCAATCCTTATCCTCTGCCTTTGATGCAAAGAGCATGCTGCCAAAAGGTCAAACATGTGTGCTGTTTTATCTGACGATAGGCCTTAGCCAAAGCTCCTCATCCTCAACTCCATTTCATCGAAGCACAGTAAAGCATTCTAATAAAAGTAGATGATGCGTCCTGGCATGGAATAAACAGCCATAATTTCTTATTCAGCATGACTTGTGCTGTAAAATTGAACCCCTTCTTTAATAAGAGGAAAACAAGATGTATGTTGCCTAAAAGAAAAGTCATAAATACACGCCACCTTGGTCTTTAATAAATCTGTTCCGTGTAAAAGTCGTAAGTAGTTTAAAAATTCAAAGTTTCGGAGTTCATCTCATAAATTCATAAAAAAGTGCCAAAAACATTACAGTTCAACTAACCTCTTAACTGTCATGCTCAAAATACTTACATATAAGTTAGTGAGTTCATGAGGAGACTGGTGTCCTCATGACAGTTATGGGGTTTTAACATTGTTGGTTGCTTGTTGCATAGGGAAACAAAACTACAAAAATGTAAAAAAAAAAAAAAAAAATGCATGAAGTCAGTCCTGATGTATCGGTGTAGAATTATACTCTGAGACACTGTAAATATCACTCTGTCTTACAGATTTAGGAGCATTGTCATGGCACTCGCTGTGAAATGCAATGGGCCAACAAGTGCAATATTTTATGGATGAAACCCTGTAAATAGTTTCCTTCTGTCATCTTGTCCAACAGCTCCATCTGCAGTTTGCGAGAGAAAATAGGATGGCGTAGTTTTGAACATGCTGTGTGCTCTCTGAAAGGAGTCGGAGCTTCACTGACAACCTGCAGTCACTGAACGTTTGGTGTAATGTGTATAGTGGACATAAAAGACTGCAGACCTTGTTTAAAATGTCTGATTTTTGATCCTAGAAGATGAGATCAAGATAAATCATTTCAGAACGTTCCACTACAACCCAGTTTCAGCTGAAAACAAACACCCCAAAGCATTGTGCTGCCACCACCATGCCCTACTGTGGGTATCTTATTTTGGTGATGTGCATTGATATTTTGTGCCAAACAGAAAGTTCAACCAAAAGATCATGACACATTTTCCAACATATTTTTGGGAACATTTAAAAGTTTTTTAAAATGTTTTTTTTTTTTTTTTGCTAAATTTATATTGACTAGGATTATTTTTTTAAAAATGCTTTATATCCTGCCACCCTATCCCATGTCTCTGTGTTGCTACACTCATAGCTTACAGTTCTTTAGCATATTCTTTACACTTTATATAGTTCTTAGCCTAAGAGCTTTTCTTATCTTTTTATTATTTTGGTGGTACATCCCGTTTTTGATCATATTTAATGTTTTGCAAATTCTTTGTACCCTTCTTGTAACTTATGCTATTTGACAATGAGCTCCATCTGATGCTTTGAAACCTGTTTGCAACCCGTGTGGTTTTCTGTGGAAGAAGTCTAAAAGAGTGACTGAACTTTATTTGATGTGGATCAGGGGGACTTTAACTGATGGCAGGTGTGTAATGACTCCAATTTAATGTGGGCTGGAACATGGCCACTAATTCCGAGCACAACCACATCCAGTGTTTTACGAAAGTGAGCAGACTGGTGCAGCCATATTATGGGGGTCAGATTGTTTTTAACATGGTTTTATAGATTAGAGGTCACATTAAAAGGGTAAACATTCTGAAATCATCTATCTTGAATTCTTTGTTTAACATCACAAAAACCTCCCACTTTAACAGGGGTGTAGACCTTTTATATATACTTTTAGTGTGTGGATGTGTGGGCGTGTGCATGTGTGTGTATATATGTCTGTCTGCCATATTGAAGAGATGAATTAGAGTTCCACAGTGTATTGTTTGTGTATACCTTTTTGTACAATTGTATTTGCGTACTGTATGCTGTTCCTGCTAACTGTTGGGTGTTGACTGAAACTTCTGTTATGTCAAAATGCAGTGTTGTTGTGCAAATAGTCAGGGAGATAACCTAGCCCATGCCATATGCTGTACTGTTAACACAAGAAAAGGGATACACTTAAACTTGCACACAAAGTGTGTTTGTTAACATATGTGTACGTCTTATAATATAACATGTTGGAATAAGTTATAGTAGATCCCAAGAAAAGATTCATTTCATAGAGAAAAGCAGTCAATTGGACAAATAAAATCTCATTTTAGAAACCTTTACATATTACTGAATATATTTCTTGGAGTGCAAGCAAAACTGAAATTGTATGTTTTTGAGATTATAGGAAATAAATTCAGATTCTATGACGGGGTCTCCGTTTTATCTGTCTTCACTGACTGTGATAAAGCACGATAGGGGTCGCTGGAGGCTAGTGAACAGTGTGCAGAGCTCAGTCTCAGCAGCTTTATTCAGTTGATGCAGTGGAAGTGGCCTTTTTGCAAGACGAAGTGCACCACCTAGAGTTAAAATGAGATCTCTACAATCTCTTAGATTTGCTCTTCATTTTCATCAGTCAAAATTATAACACATGCTCAAATACACATGCATAATTATGGGAGGAAAAAAAAAATCACTGTAACCCTCAGCTAGCTTCTGGCATCTTCTACTTTAAAATTGGTTGATTTCTTGGTAACCTAATCCTCTGATCTTTAAGGAAAGGGCTATGAGGAGGTCATTTCGGAAGCTTAATGCAAGACACTATTATTCACTCTAAAATATTTTCATGGCTTTAGGATAAAACTATTGGAACAGCCTATCTAAAGATTTCCGCACCAGTCTCAAAGAAACAACCAGGTTCAATCCAATCAAAAACAGCAAGATACTGATACACTGCTGTCACAGTTCACATAATTTCTGTGCTTTAGAGAAAGAAATAGGCCCCTGCTCCAGATACCTACGCTTTCAAGTTGGACTAAAGTATGCAGCTGTCAACATGAACAATCCTAATAACATACTTGAAAATATTTTTTATTGTCACTAGTGGCCTTTATTTGAAAGAGGTCAAACAGGAAAGTGGTTAATGAGAGAGGGAGAAGACATGCAGCAAAAGTCATCAGCCTGGGACTCAAACCTGTGTCAGCCACGAAGACGACTATGGCTTCCATACATGGGCGATGCTTTGCCGCCGCACCATGGCAGCAGCCTCCTTCAAAAAATGTTTCATGTTCCCCAGCAACAAAGATGGAGAGTTTTGGTCAAAATAATAAAGTTTGGGGAAAATTAAGCTTCCAAACCAAAAATAAAAGATATATAAGACCAGTATTTTTTTGTTGTTTCTTTAAATGCCAGTGTTTGTTATAGTTAAAAGAAAACGAGTCAGCCAAAATGGACAGTCAGAGAACAGAAGAACTAAGTATAGGACAATTAAAACTCAGCTGCTGCATTTAGTTCTTACTTTATCAAATGTAATCATAACCTGCATAGCAAACCTTTAACCCTAAAGGTTTGTTATGCATCTCTTGTATCCATAAAATAAACATAATTCTTCAAAGACAACTTATTTATACATAAAACATCTCTTGAATTGATACAGAAATTTGCTCTTGGGTCTCAGACGGCCTCAAATAAAATAAAAATCATTTGAAACAACAACCAACCAGTGAGTAGGCAGAATCAACCCATGCTTTTATTTATTCCATTGCATATAAAAACTTTTTTCATTCTTTTTTGTTTTGTAGATAAAGTCGTACGATCTACAGTGCTATCCAATAGACTGCGATTAACAAGGAATCCATTAAAATAACATTTTAATTGTCCTGTGAAACGTCCAGACAAGTTGGCATTCTAAAGACATAACCCAAAAAAATAATTGTCCTGAAGACCATTTCTTGTTTTCTGAAGTTACAGTTTGTGTTTTCCTAGCACACCTTAAAAAAATAGAACACATAATGAGAAAAGAACCCACAATTTCCATTGGTCCAGGGCTGTTTAAAATCTACAGTATGTGTGTCAAAATAAGAGTCCTGCTTTCAGGACAATGATGCAGTCCCCCCCTACCCCCACCCATTTTCTCCAGTACAGAAATATAGCAAACCCCTCTTCTGTCCAGGCAGAAACATGTCAGTGGTTCTGGATATTGCAGATCACGTGAGTGGAAGTGTGAGCCGAGCATGGATGAGCAACACATCGTCAAGTGTTTCAGCCAGAATTAATGCAGCAGTGGCTGAACGTGCAGATGTGTCCCAAAGCCTCTGTGCTTCGGATGGCCGTAGTCGAGCACCAACTACACACTGCTGTAACGCCCCATTCAGTGTTTGGTAAAAATTTAAGCTGTGATTCAATCAGAAATCTGACAGCATATAGAGTCATTCGACAGCTTGAGTCTCGTCTTTTGAGTGTCGAGGCAGAGCGTAAGTACAGTGTGAGCCGTTCAGACCAGGTCTACAGCAAAATACGAGTCTTTGACATCCAGCTACAGGCCACAATCACTCATGCAGTGAATGTATGGCTTGTGGTTAACCTGAACGCCTCAACAAACCTCTGCCCCTAATTGTGACTAAAGAAAAAAAGGCATCTTTTCTCCACAAGTCGTCAGGCCAACCAAAGCCAAGCAATTCACCAAATGCAGCAAAGGAGAACTAGAGAATAAAAAAATTAAAAAGGCTAAAAAGTGTATGATGTGTCAATTTTAAGGCACAGCCCATGGGCCAAGGAACAGCTTCTTTTTAAAAAAACAATTTGGCTTTCCCCTCTCACTCTTTTTCTCTCTCTCTCTCTCCTTTCTGAGCTAGTTCTCAGGTGAGCAAAAAGTTTATGGAGCTTTTTCTATTCTTTTCTTCTCTCTCTTTTTTTTACACCGAAGCTCGTGTTAATAAACATTCTCTCAACAAGAGGTACATAATACAGCCACGCCATCACCAAAAGGGATGATAAGAATCAACCATTTACAGCAAACTGCATTATGATAGTAATAACATTAATAATTATATATTATATACAGCACAATAAATATATGTTTGTAAACAGCAATAAACCAGAAATTCTTATTACAGGTAAGGGCATTGGGTGAGGATGAAAAGAATAAAATAAAAATATTGGCACAAAATAAAAGTTAAATATTTTTTTTTTCTCAAATGGCATATCAGTAAAACAAGACCCTCTTTGAAAAAGCAGTGTGCAGTATTTCAAGTTTTTTTTTTTTTTTTTTTACCTTTTGTTTTTTTTTCTTATATTAGTTAATATGTTCCAAAATATTTTTTTTGTACAAGGGGAAACAAAAAAAGTGAATTTAGGTGTAATAACTGGCAAGCTTGTGTTATCTATGCTACAGTGAAATATCAACTGTACCACCTTTATATTTCAAAAACAACTGTAACAAATAGAAAAATATATAGCAATAAATAACAGCTTCGAGTTAGAATGACAAAAAAAAAAAAAACGTAAAAGAGGAGACAATAATGTTAAGCCTGCATTCAACAAGGAGTCAGTGTTTGAATGGGTTAAAAATATTTAAAGAGATGGTATGCAAATGTATTAGTGCATTTGAATACAAGGGAATCTCAATAAATTAGAATATCATTAAGAAAATGATTTAATTATAATAATAAAAAAAATCATTTTGATTTATTAAACAAATAAAATTGAATTTTCAGTTAATTTAGCTGGATATGCTTTACAGTTAATTCAAATCCAAGCTTCTCTAAAATGTATCCCTATCACTTGTGCAGTTTTTCCTTCCACTTGACTTTTCTATCAATATTCTCTCTGGCTCTCTGTGGTGAGCCAGCTTATGTAAAACTGACCATTTGTGGCATATCAGCGGATGTCAGCTTCCTCAGAATAGTGTAAAAAATAATATAACATTTCTCTATTTATTACTCCTATTTTTATTTATCCAATTAAATATGCTGATTTTTCAACAAAGTTAAGATTTTCCTAATATAATCAACAAAAGCAACTGAAATAAATACATTAAGCTTATTACTGTTTCACATTTTGAAGTGAATTGGTGAAATAAATGAACTTTTCAGTGATACACTAATTTATTGAGACGCACTGTATCAATGTAGAGAATGGTCTTATCTGATATTTATGCTGTGCAGCTGATTGTCTTGTTGAAAGCAAAGACAGTAAACTGGAGTTAATGGCAGGAATCTGATGAAAAATGAATTGTTGAAGGCTAAAGATAAGCTGCAGGTGCCGATGTATAAACCAAGCCAAACAGCTAAGAAAATAAAACTAATATCTCTTTACTTTGTTATAAAATCACCCCAGTCATTTTCAACACCATTACTATTTCTAAACATTTGGAGCACTAGTCAAACCTCTAAAAAAGGTGCTTTTTGTAATAACTACAAAGCATTGCATTGTCTCAGGATGTGTTCAAAAGAACTATAGGCAACAATAAAAACATTTAAGGGCTTACTCCAGGTTATAAACGACTCCCATGAGAAGCAAAGCACAAGACCTCAGGTTTCTGCTTCCTTCTCAGAGAAGGTTTTCTCTAAAAATAAGAGTTACCAAAAAGAAAATACAGATTTTAAGACACAGAACTAATTGAATACAAGTATAGTGGTACAGGAGTATAAATGCTGTTGGAGCTCTTTTGAACAGCTTCCAAAAGCTTTACATCTGACACATGTTTCCCTCTATGTTTCTACAAGTTTCCTCAACTTCTTTTATTTAAGTTTGACAGCAAAATTAAACTCTAGAAATGGAAAATATCTGAATCTTACATACAATACCAAAAAAAAAAACTTAAAAAAAATAAAATAGAGATTTAGGACAGCATCATGGTGGTTCAGATTTTAGTTTTTGTCAGTCAGGTTATGGAGGAAGACGTCCACATTGCAAATGTAGTTTAAAAAGCTCCCAAATGTGCTGCAGTGACCTGTTGGGTTTTGAGCAAAAGCATTCTTTCTAATTTATTGTGGAAAGGGGAGAACATGATCAAGGAGATATATAAAAATAAAAGGGAGAGTCTCACCAATAACTGACCCTATGAAGTTATTGGCACTTCATAAAACATAAAGACACTGGTGAACTTTCTGGCGAGGCTGAGACGGAAGCAAAAAAACAAAACAGATGTGATGTATGAGCAGCACTGAGGAGACCATCCGCATCTACAACTAAAGACTGTAAGGAGGAGGTGAAAGTAAAGACACACCACTTCAGTATGAATGGGAATGAAAGGGAGTTCTTCCTGAGTGCAAAAAAACTTGAAGTAGTACCAATGGGTGTGTCTAAATAAAGGAGACGAGAGGAGTAACCCAGGGTGAGGAGCAGCGCACGCTTTGGAAACACAGACGTATAAAAAACAGATTTCACAAAACTCAAAAAATATTCTATAAATAATAATCTGTCATTACTAAGAGGAGCAGTTAATCAAAGGCTGTCCATAACTGCTATGTGTCAGGGGATTTCTTCTCCTCTTCATCCTCTGCCACCTCTTCATCTGCAGCACACGGCTCTGAGCAGGGGGTCTCCCCCTCCTCTTCTGCATCCCCCTCCTCATCGTCATCATCATCATCGTCCTCCCCCACCTGTTCGTCCAAAGGTATCTCCGTTGATTCGGAGTCCTGCGTACAGAGTGTTTTAGAGTCAGTACAGCTGTTTTCCTCTTCTTCATCCTCCTCCTCCTCTGGCTGGCTGCCACTGTCCTTTTCAGTGTCGGACTCCCCGTCTTCCTCCAAGGTCAGCTCAAACTGGAACTTGTCTGCTCCCGGGGGTCGAGTGCCGTCCTCTGGCTCATCTAAAGCTGGAGATGGACTTTGGGGGATAGTGCTTTGGTACCACTCTCTATTGTCCTCCAATGTGTCCAAGATGTCTTGTGCGTCCGGATGGACAAGGTCAGCCCACGTCTCCCACAGGGGGTGGACGATATAGTCTATGAATCCAACCTGCAATAGAAATGCGATTCAGTCAGTGTTGAATTGCTATGCAGTTAGGACACATCTTTTTTTTTTTTTTTTTTCTTGCCATCCTGGAATCCTCACCTGGCTCTTTTCTACAGAGGCGTTGTGTTTGTCACACATGGGGCTGATCTCCATCCCCCTCTCCCTTTCTCTGTCCCCTTGGCTGAAGAACTCCTCCATGATGCGGTCTGTCCACTGTCGGTACAGCTGAAGAGGCTTGGTGGGGTTGCTTAGGTCAGCGCAGTGGACCATATTCTGGAGAACCTGAACCCAGACAAAATCTGTCAGTTTTTCCCTGATGGGCTCTGACTGATGATCACCAGCTCAAACACATTCATTAAATAGATTAAAACCAGAGTGGACTGTTTTTCATAATGCATTGCGAGAATTAAAGCTTAATTAGCCACGATCCTACATGTTTACAGGGGAAGTATGAAGTGATTCACAAAGTAAGACTGGGGTCCTGATTGAAGCATTTTGCTAACTGAATAAAGTGGAGTTTTACCCCAAACTATTTAGATGTTTTGCAGCCTTCAGAGTGACATTTATAAAGAGGTAGATGATGTATTGGGTGTTGCAGTCTGTTTGGTTTGTCCTGTGACCTGCTCTGCATCTAAAACTCAAAAATGCCCACATTTACAATACAGGAGAGCTTTTTCGTCAAGTTTTATATGCAGGCAATTAGCAGAACTGAAATAAAACATGAGCAGAAGTGTCAACGAGTCATACCACAACAAAACAAAGATATACAAGCTTTAGCTTAAATCACAGCATAAGAAAGACAGAAATTAATTGATGGGTGTAGCTGTTTGGTTTGTGTTAGATATTGGTTTAGAAGCAAGTGATGAAGCTGTCAGAACATCATTTTAGCTTTCTTAACCCCAATAACCCATGACGGAAATTGACATTTCAGGACTGTCATGAAGAAGACCTGATTTTGGATAGAAAATAGATATCCGAATATCACTGGTTTGTGAATAACACAAGACAAAATCACAATACTAATCTAAAGCCAACAATATTGTTATTTTATTGTTTTTTTTAAAGGTATCAAGTTTCCAAGCATTTATATTTCTTGAGTTAATAGACATGAACATACTATAAGACTGTCAGAAATAATAATAATAATAATTAAAAAAAACTTGATTATTATTTTATTTTACTTTTTTTGCTGGACCTTGAAGCTCACCTGTATCCTGTCAGAGTAGTTGTCCAGCAGCAACACACCAGAGCTGGTCACTTTCTTTGTTTCCACCATCGTCTTCAGGTCAGCCAGCAGATTCATGTGTTTGGACATGTCTGTTGCTAGCACCTTTAAACCCCCAGAAGAAAAAAAAGAAAGAAAACAGAGCACACTCAACTCAGTGTTTTTTTTTTGGCAACAAAACAACAACTCTTTTTGTGATCATTGAACTTACGATGTCAATGACCATCTTTCGCAGTGATTGTCGCTGTTTTTTGGTCAAGTTTTGAAAGATGTCACAGTTCTCCTCTTGCAGTAGCTTGAAACCAACTGCTAAGTGGTGGTTCTCCAACACTGATGAGTCATTGTACATCAAGGCTAGCTCTGAATCTGCAAAAAAGACAGAATCAATTATTTTAGGTGTTACGTTTAAGTAGAAAAATATGTCTGATGTTCTGTGAGCACCATCATGTTTCATGCATAGCCTTCCTTTACCAGCTTTATTTGCTCTGACCGTTGGAATGCAATAATGTGAAAGAGGATCAGAGAGAAGAAAGGGGATCCTTATCTGTTGCTCCTTTGGTTGACAGAAGATCGGTCGGGTGACTCCTAACTAGAATGACTCATACCGGCTTTACTGCAGGGATCCCCTATTTGGGTTTTCAGGGAAACACTGCATAGTTTGGGTATGTTTGTGTGAGGCGTATGAGACGGGACTGTGTCCATTCTGAACTGATTAGTAACGGTCTTTTGCAACATTTGCCTGGAGGATGGTCATTTAAAGCGATGCCGCCCAGTGGATATAAACTCTGTGTTTTTGGTATAAATCACCAAATTAAAGCGGCGTCCCCTGGAGCCACGATGAGGGTGAGTCAGTTAAAGAGGCATAGCCAGGGTTGAGATTGTTGCTCAAGGACACATTTAGTAACACAACACCATTAGTCCTCTATGTTAGGTTTGAAGCTCAGCTTACCCTTTCTCAACATTTTGTTGCAGTGAGTCAAGCTTTTACTTTTCTGGGTTGAGAGATATTCTTTTTGTGATTTAAGTCAGTTTCTACTGGAAGACACCAGAAATATTGAACTTATGCTTCTGATTTTTATTCTTAAAAAGAAAATTAAAGGTGAAGTATCATTTTCTTTCCACTTCAGAATTATACCCAATTTTGGGTTGGTCTATCATATAAAAACATAACATGTTAAGGTTTTTATTCTTTGCTTCACAAAATGTAAAAAAAAAATAAATAAAAGTTCAGGCTGCATGAATACCATCACCAGATACTGTATGGATTATTTTAAATTGTAGAAAATCCTGTTTGAATTTCTATATTTGTTAACTTGATGTTTTTGCTGGCAGAAGCTCATATTTACACTTACTGGTGTTGATGAGGAACTGGTTTGAGACGCCGGGATGGTCCACATCATGAATTGCACTGGCAAAGATGGCAGCGAGGATCTCAAGGTCTGTGAACACAGCCTGAGAGGAGAAAAAGCGGCGCACAGGCAGGGGGAAGGAGAGAACATTGATTAGACTCCGAGTAGAGGGTGTCTGATTGAAGCTGACTGTAAAAAGCATGCAATGCGTGTTTATGAGCCGACATCTGGAAACGTCTGTGCAAACGAGTTTTACCTCAAGGGCAGGGGTGGATAGCAGCACGTGAGTTGACTGGGTGACGTCAGCAGCATGGATGTTGTTATGGTAGGCCACATCGGCATGATAATGGTCTTCTAAGGTCATCAGGTATGTTATGAAGGTGTCGAGTGGGATTTTGAACGTTTTTAACAAGTCTCTCTCCTGAAAGTCCAAAAAAGAAAAAAAAGATCAAGAAACAGAAAGCATTTTTTTAAAGGAAATAGTTGTTTTCAAAGGGAATAATATTCTGATATGCTGAGGTAAATATCAGAATATTTACCTGAAATATTGTGTACATCATGACTGTTAGCGGCCGATTCCCAGAGAATTCTGAGATTTTAAAAACATTAAGGCCCCATTTATTCACATGTTCCAGCTCCTACAGAAAGATTTAGAGACACAATCAGAACATGTTTAAGTGTGTGCTATGCTGGAGCTGTTCCACCAGTTTCTGTGAACATGCAAACACACCTTTGCCAGCTCATCCTCAGTCTCCGTCTTCACGCCGAAGCGAGGGATGTTTGAGTTTGTGAGGCTGGAAGAGTGTTGCAGCTTTTTCACTCCGCTGATCTGAGACATGGGCTTGTTCTTCTTCTCCTTCTCTTTCTGTGTCTGCGGGGACGGCATCTCCACCTCATGTTGTTTGTCTGCGCCGTAACAAGTGAGTAGATTGTGAGAACTATTAAGGTCATTTTTATCCATGTAATTCCTGAGTCATCACTCACCGAGAAATGTGCTGGAGATGAATTCAGACACTTGGTTCCCAGATCGGCTCATCTCTGATAGGTGAGTCAGCTCCCGATTCAACATCCTCTTAAACTGAAATGAGGACACACGCAAACATGATGGCTTTGACAGCTTATAATACAGAAAAAATGAATCAAAAGTAAATGCTTTTCCAGCTGCTCACAAAATCTGAGTTCAGGTGCATCTCGATAAACAAGACCAAAAAAAGTTTACTTATTTCACAGATTTCATTTGAAACATTGAAACGGTATTAAATAAACATAAGTTAATTTTAAATATTGTGGCTTACACCTCATTTTCTTAGAAAGGCAGAATTTTACATAAATCCAATAAAAATGATTTTGACTGATTTTCATTGCTGCTTTGGTATCTTTTCCCACTGTTATTGTTTTTCTTCCACTACACGTTTCATTAAACTAGATTGATACCGAGCTGCCTGAACTGACCGCTTCTTGAGCAATGCATTTTTGTGTTTTAACCTCCCTGAGCAGGGTGTCATCGACTGCCTGCTGAACCTCCGTAAAGTGTAGCATAACATTAACATGGGTGGAAAAGTCATTTTTCATTGGTATGATGTCATTTTCCAATTTTCCAAGAAAATGAATACGCAAAAAGAAATAAAAATGGGAGAAATTAAATCCCCCAACATGCTCACCTATATTGATATACAGATCTCACTAATAAGAACTAAGGGAGTGAAAATAGCATTGAATAGCCCAGAGTTTATGTATTGAACTTCACAGATGTTTGAGTCACTTGCCACTTCAGTGCATAGAAACCGTGCAGTGCTAGTTAGATAAATCAGTTTCAGTTGGAGATGTTTAAATTTTAGAAATATCTAGTCTCATCAGAGAAGCAGCTCCCAGGAGTCATCCTTTTTTGGTTTAACACACACAAACACACAGGACGATCATAGAGGACTACTGCAACGAACACAAAAACAGTAACCCAGATTCCCATTTTCTTTTAATTTTTCCACTGCCATCCTCTTCATCTTGCTCCTCTGCATCCTCATTCCCTCTTCTCCCCCCAGGGCTATGCCTATCTATAAACACAAACCCAAATTTAGCCCCGGCTTTTGATCTGGGGATGCAAAAGACATTTAGATCTAGATGAGAATGTTTTAATCAACAGATTTTCTAACGTAACTGCAAAATTTGAGAAGCTGATAAAAGGATGAGCATGCAGAGCTCTGCAGATCACAAAAATCCATCGCAGAACTGATATATTTTATTAAACCGTCTCTTCAACCAGCCACAAAAATATTCATATGTTATTGTTCTTTTATAAAAGAATGTCTTAACTATGAAAATCAACTAAATCATAACAGAAAAAAGCGCTTGAGTTTTGAGATTCTACCGTCTAAAAAAAGAAAATTATTACTTAAAAAATATAGTCAAACTTAAGCATCCTGAGTACTGCTGACCTGTCATGCATTAAAGGAAGAAGAAGAAATAATGAAACACTTATAAATGAACAAAGAGAGATAGATTCTCCGTGGCCTAGAATCTAAATCTTATGTGTTTTTTCTGATCTCTATATGTAAACCTTTCATACATCGTCGTTTGTTCTGTTCAAAGATATGTCCCGATTGATAAGGGCTCCAGAACAGTCACGCATACAAAAAATTATTCTGTGGTCGGCATGTTGGTGCAGTTCTAAATATAGCAGATTGTGTGTTTGTTAAAAGCATGATCCAAATCTGTCTAAAGCTTGAATAATAAAAAAAAATAAATAAATAAAAAATCAAGCTCTTAAACATTGAACCTACAAAAATCTACATCGGGGTAACAATTCTTACCTTTATGTACCCCCAAGAAACAGAAAGAAGATAATTTGCTTCAGGCATTTTGACAAAGTAGATCGAGAAAAGAGAGCGTACAAATATATGTCCTTGTGAAGTGCTCACAGACAAAATAGAAAAACAAAAGCAGTCCAGACTTCTTTCCTCTACCAAATGTCAACCTTAGGAGCCCTCAGAGCTCAGTTCAGAGTTAAGCATTTGAACAGGGTCAACAAACGAAGCTTCATGTTCCGGTCCTGTGTATATCCATAAACATGTGCCGATGTCCCAGAAAGCAGAGAAGAAACGCAGATTCTGGATGATAAACAGCGGGGCTGTGGCTTTCAGAAGGTCCAAACACAGAATATTGAGATCACACACACATACACAAACTCTTGGATACAGGGACACTGCTGGGGCTCTGAATAATTGATGATGGTGCGGAAACTTGGTATATGCCAAAGCAACAGGACAGTAAAAAAAAAAAAAAAAAAAAAATCTATGAACTCCTCCCAAACAGGACAGGCTGCCTTCTTCTGTGTGTATGACATACTCTCCCATGTGAAGAACACAGGCTGCCTCTCTCACCAAGTCACACATCGGCAGCAAATCAGGGTAGAGAGTCTGAGCTCATCATCACCTCTGATTGGCTTGGATTGGAACAGACTTGAGACTACCTGCTGCTTGATTGGCCACCACTGAAGTTAGTGGAAAAATCTACGCTTTTCCTTTTTCCTCTAATTCCTACAGTGCAGCAGGATGTTTCATGCATGCAATGTGTAAAAAGTGCATCCATATTGCGTTGATCCTGTTAAAACAGTATGTGTGCTTGTAATTACAAATGAGTAATCTCACCTTTTGTGCAGCATGATGTAAAAGTACGGGTTACCTCATCCAACATGTTGCAGTAATAATAAAATAATCTGAGATCACCCTCCACCCGAGTGTCCATGGGCGGTGAGTCACGCTAGCATCAATGATATGATGATGTAAATATGGGGAAAAAAGACACATCAATCTTACAAAAAGAATGAGCGTCAGTTATCTGAAGTGGGCTCAACAGTACAGAAACTGCCCAGTCTGTTTTTCACTGCACTCAAAAGGCTTAATTTCAAACAGATGGAGACCTTTTAAAATATGGATGAGTATTTTCCTGAGAAGTGCACAAAACCTAGGAGGTTAAATAACATATATTTGTAATATTAATATAAATGTGTTTTATCCTTCTGACCAAGTAGCTGAAAGAAAATTTCAGATCAAAATTCTTGAGAAAGGGACAGCTATTTTTGTTCATTGCATATAAATGTGTGCTGTTTAATATCAAAGAATAAGGGACATTAAATTAGTGTCGAAACCTAACTACATCATCCAAGGCAGGACTGTAGAACAAAAAGCAGAGAAGGGCTGTTCTTTGTACAGTATCGGGAAACAATTTCAGGGGAGATTTCAAAGAAAAAGTGCCAATACACACCAACATGCTTACAACTGAAATGTATTGAGGTAGTTGCTACAAGAACTGTAATTATATATATATATATATATATATATATATATATATATATATATATATATATATATATGATTATTTTTGAAAGAAAAATCAATAGAACTAGCATGAACTGCACTGAAAACATAATATATGCCCTTTATCTTCAATCTGTTAACATTTATTTCTCATAAACATATAACTGAATGGAAGGACATCATATTTCAAGCTATCCCTATAAACTGTTAGGAAAACGTATGAGAAGGAAGTCTTTCTTTTTCTTTATATGCGTGCATACATGCATTATCTTAGTGAGGGCACAGTGGTTGCATGGATTGAAAAGAGACCGAGCATGTCTCTGCTTACTTTGCACCCAGACTCAGCAGCCGGCCTGGTACTGTGAGTAATTTACAGCTACGCTGGAGCAGATGAGACCACCTGCTAACTGACATCCAGAGTCTTTGACTAACTCTGAGCCAAGCAGGCCAGCACAAGCTCTCCACACACAGACACACCTAATACGCTTGCAATTTATCTCAGGGTGAATAATACAGAAATAGTGCACAGAGACACCACTCCCTGTGTAACTCACTTTTACTGTCACAAACACACACGTACAAAAGCACCAGCTTAGTCAAGAGGTGTGAACACACACTATTGGGTAAAAATTGGAAAGTGTCACACCTATCTTAGTTGTGACTTGTGTGTAATTTGTTCCTCAGAGGAGCAACCAAAAATACCCATTCCCTGCTGTATATAGCCCTCAACACCTTCGTGTCTCTGTTGATTTTTTCTTCTCACATTCAGCATTTAATCTGGCAGCAGACACCCCCTCTCTTCACAACACAAACTGCAGTCCCTGTCTTCAATGAAAATACAGCAGTCAGTTCTTACTCCAGTCCACACAGTTGTTATAAAGAGGAGACATGAAGACATACATTGATAAACAAACTACTTCTGACCAACCTTAAAAGAGAAAAAGTACAAGAAGTTCAGCTGCTATAGAATGAGTTTTAGACATAAGAATAGTCACTAAGGAACATAGTAAAGGCCTGTTTTAGAAGTTGCTTTATTGTTATTATGGGAGTTGAGAACATTACCATACAATTCCAGTAAAATTCAACAAACAAAGCTAAAAGCTGTACTTAGCATCATACACTTAAACTGAATGATACAACATACAGCCAAAAGAATGAGTAAAACAAGTGGATTTTGGGATACTTTCATTTGAAAAATAGTAAGGTTTGAGACAATCCTAAATCAATCAGTCCCAACTAGCAGCTTTTTAAATGTTCAGTATCAGTGCCCCTGCTAAATCATCTACAGATAGATGTTGGTAATTTTTTGTCCAAAGGATCCAAACTGTTAGGAAGAACCCATATTAGAACCAGTTTTATTGACTGCAGCTTACAAAGTTATGGTGGAAACCAGACCTCAGGTCTGAAATAAACGAATGTTTTTGAGATATAAATTGAAAATTTCACAAAATGAAAATGAGTATGCGCAAGCATTATTCTTTAATAATTAGAAGAGATAAAAAGACAAAAACAAATATAAGCAATATATTGGATGTTAAAATGGTGTCACAGCACCTCTGTTGATTGGATTTAGTTGAAATGTTGGTATACTCAGTCTAATTTCAGTGCTTCTTGTTTTTATGAAGAAACTTTATCAATAAATAAAATCCTAACAATCAAAATGGCTTTTCCCCTTAATTTTCACAAATTGACAAAATAGAAACAGTTGCTATTTTGTTTCTATAGCAACCTGAATTGGTATCTCAATTCAGAAAATATAAACAGAAGTAAGAATGATCTGAAAGGGTTAAATGACCTTTTAGATCCTTTAACCCTTAAATGAAGTTGTTCATTTTTTAGTAACACAAAAAACCAAAACAATCAATGAGCTAGAAAAAACTCAAGAGATGTGCAAAAGAGCAGATAAAGGCTTTATTCTCTTATTTAGAACTATTAGATGAAAATTTAAATGAAAAATATACAATAACATCTTCAAATATTTTTCAAAAACTCAGATGATATTAAAGAAATCTAAAGTGGGCCATCCCTAGAAAATATTAAACTTTCTTCCAAAACATTGGTTTATGGGCTTCATGCTCATATGCATCACCAATTATGAAAAATGAGAAACCAAGCATTCAGTGAAAATCCCTGTTTATCCCCTAAAATAGGTCAAAGTGACACTTTCGAAAATCTCTCCCCTTTTATCTACAGTGACCTCCAAAACTGGCGACTTAAGCAGCACACAGTGTTCTCTCAGCAGAGACGGAAAAAGATTTAGATCACTCTAAAAGAGAGCCCTCATCAATTAAAACGATTGATTGAATACTTTAAAATAAATACAACATGAATGTAAAGCTAGAGTTTGAAATGTGAAAAACTACAGGAAGCATGCCCTTCCTGAATACAGCCTGCCGTTAAGTAGCGCAACAGTTTTAGGGCACAACTTGCATCATCATGCAGGTTTTTTATCAATATACAGATTAGAAATTCAAGAAATGAAGACTAGTTTTGCTGTAATTGTATCCATTTATTTTAAGGGAACTCGGGCTGATTGTTTTCTTTCAGTCTCTAACGTTCCTTCATAAATGTCTGAAGAGTTATGTTGAGAACAAAAAAAAACCCAAAAACAAAATAAAAAGTTTGCGGGCCTCAGACACCAGGTGATCCCGAAAGATGCATTCGTTACCTGTGATGTTTGTGTATGTATGTGAGTTAGAGGAGAGATAGCAGGGCGGCCGGGCCTGTGGCTGTTACCATGACAACTGAAGATAGCTCTGTTGGTGAGCGACAGTGAGGCAGAGCTGTACTCTTGATTTCTCATCTCTTTTAGAAATCTCCTCATGTCTAAATGAGGCCAAGTTGTGGATGGGCTAATATTAGAGGTCAACACTGTGCAAGTCCTTTGTCTTGTCTGCCCTCGCCATCTCTCCTCATCTCTGGTCTTGTGACATCACGGTGTGTGACATCACGAGGACCGAGTGCTCATCAGCATTCAAAGCGACGCGCACCTGCACACACATACACACACACTGGACGCATCTGAGCATGCTCATACCTGGACTCTCTGCCTGCATGACAATGCTATCACTAAGATACATGAAAACAACACAAACAATTTAACTTTTGATGTTGATGCGCTACAGAGTACATAGCAGAAGCAGGTCATGGCAGCTTGAGCATGTTGAATCTCCACCAAAGAGGCTCACACTCCAACAGGGGGACATTTTTTTAAGTAATACTGCACTGATAGCTACCACACATACTACAATCAATAAAATCAACAGTGCATGATGTACTGGAGCTTTCTGTCCTTTTCTTCATTTATCGAGATGTGCTGATTGTGAGCATTATGCCAACAAGAACACAGCATGTGAGCAATTGAACAAATACATTATTGTCTATGACAACATACCAGCATATAGAGCACTCAACAGAGTATGTATAAGAGGAGTGTCCTTGGAAAAGGTGTCGGGTAAGGACTAACAGCAAATAAAATATAAATTTTCTTTCATAAATTATTTGAAAAGAATTGAGATCACCCTCAGTTTTGAGCAAACTCAGCATACAGTTATCTAGTACAGAAAAACAGTCTAATTTTAGGGTCAATTGACCCTGACCTGTGGCCAGACAGTCCGAAACTCAGAAATCCAATCGTTTTCCTATCAGCGAACATGACACCAAGACATCACTAGTCTGGCTCCACACTGCAGGGTGGAGCTTTGAGTGATTTAAAATAAAGAGGAACCACAGAGATATTACATGATATTTAAAAAGGAAAATCAATTCTCTATGACATGTCTGAAGTTTATTAAGGCTGCAAGAGAGTGAGCAAGACTTTTCAGTGGACAACAGGAAGGCTGATAGCCTCTATGAGTTATGGAACAAGCAGGGATGCTGAAATGTTGGCTTCTTTTGGGAAACCTTGAACTTAAGGCAGTCATAATAATTGTAAAACTTTAAAATTAAAAATGACAACTTTTAATCACCTTTGTTATAAAGTAATAATAAAATTTTTTACAGGAAATTTGTAGAATGCTGTTCTTACATATTATTTTAGTTCCTAAAAAGAAACTGGAATCATTTGAAACCTGTATCTAGAGGTCAAAACTTTACAAAATTAAAGTCAGCAAATTTTGACCTGTCAAATTTGATCATTGGATTTTTATAGCAGACCTTGCTTACAGATATTTGTAAGCAAGGTCTGCTAATAGATGCAAAGTATGGAACACACACAACACACCTGAATACCATCTCTATATATACCATCACACCCAATTTAAAAACTTCAATGGACAAGTTCAGATAGGCATTCTGATGATCAATAACAAACAAAAATATTTTAGTTAACTCTTTGAGCATCTTGTCCATGTTTTGAACAACTTAGCATATTAATTTTAAATTATTATTTGATCTTATCAATAGACATTGCAAAGAGATAAATATCAAACAGCAGAAAAACATTTTTCACATCCTTACCTTGTTTGAGGCCATCTCGCTGACCGAGTGTCTTGTCTGCAGCGTCTCCAACTGGTCCAGGCACCAGTCCAGTTCCTCCAGGGTCTCGGTGGCCAGTTTCTGGTAGGCCTCCTCTGCGGGGGCAAGACAGGAGGGCAACGGGTCAGTGAGGGCCCGCTTCAGAGGACGAGCAGCCAGTCCGGGGTCTCCCACCCCACAAACGGTTAAGTTGGGATACCCCGAGTAAACATATGGGTGACTCTTCATAATGGAACAGGTGAACCAGCTGTGACGGCCTGGGAGAGGGGCCTTCTCTGTCTTCGTATGCCACCTTGCAGCACAGCTGGCACAAACTTCGCTGACTTTTTGCAAAAAGTTCAGTTCTGCACTCTCAACCTTGGCTTTTTCCTTAAATGCAAACTCAGTTACAGTCCCCTGGAGAGTTGTGGTTGTCGACAGGTGGTGATCTGCCACCCTGTCAGTTTTTTGCCCAGATGTTAAGCCTCAGCAGATGTTGACACGGACTAAACGCAACAGCAGTAGGAATACAGAAACTTGTCAGACTCATTCATGAGCAGTCGTACACAGCGAGATGTAGAGAGTGTATTCTCTCATTCTTAGAGGAAGTGTAATTCCAGTCATGTAGCAGGATGAATAACAGTCTATTTAGCAGGCCCATGTCTGCTATCGGATGGCCAGAGAGGAGACAGGGATGATGGGAAGAAGATGGCCTGGTGAGCACCTCAGAGCCAGTCAGCATCCACAGGAGTCCAACGGTCCAGCACAGACCAAGCATGTCCATCGCACCAAGACATGGTCAAAGAGCACAAAGACATTTCACACAAACGCACACACTTGGAAGCAAGCAGACACACAAGTATACACATACACACTCACACCAGCAGAAAAGCTACCCATAACACATCCTGGTTTTGTCTCCTTTGCCCCCCTGCCAATAAAAAAAAACAAAAAAAAATCCACAGTATCCAAGAAGCAAGTGGGTACAAGCTGGCACTGTGTGTCTGTGCCGGATGGTGTATCCTACAGATGCTGTGTAAATAAGTGGGGGGGTAAGGAGGGTGGGCTGCTGTTGCTTCGGCGTCCCTGGTAGCCAAACGTGCTGCTCTCCCCAAGCTGTACCTAAAGCCTGAGAGGACTGCGCCGTGGACGGGGAAGGGAGGCACACAAAACATGGAGTGGATGAAAATAAAAATAAGAAGAGGAGCCAGCGCTTGCAGCTCCAAACGCTCTGTGTGCATGCATGCATATGTGCTCAGCATACAAACACCAGCAAAAACAAAGAGGTAGTTGACAACAATATGATGAGAGTCTCAGCTTCACAAGCTTTCCACATGACAAATTTCTCTGTTCTTTTTTTTTTTTTTTTTGCCTCAAAACAGAACAGAAAATGTCACCTTCCCAGACACCAGTTTGTACTGATTCCCTTCATAATGTAGAAAGCAAAGGATTTTAATAGTTTGTGAAAGGAAGTGGTGTTTTAAAGGTTGGGAGATGTATCATTTCAGAATTGCAGCCAACATTTATTTGTATACCTAAATGTAGCAGCAATGCTAAACATGTGGAATTTCTGTTTTTTTAACACTGAATTACTGATGTCTTATTGCTGCAATTGCATATGTATATTTTATCTCATGAATATTTTGAATCATAAGAACAATTTCGGTTTAATTAATCTGGAATGTGTTTTTAGATTATGCAGAATGTTCAGAAAAAACTGCTGCATCCTTGCAGATTTTTGAAAGGACCATTTTTGGTTACTCTTAACTCTATCTCTAAATCTTTATCTCATATGCAAAAGTCGAGCCTCTCCTGCTTCACTGCCTTCAACACATTCTCTTTCCCTTTCTTGCATTTTATGCTTCCTTCACTGCTCATCCTTCCCTTTGCTCCCCCCTTTTTTTTGCCTCTCTTCTTTCAACCTTTCAGCCTCCCTTTTTTTTGTGTCACCATCTTTCTCCTCCGGTGTGGTGTCAGTGGCTTGGGTGCTACTCTTTCTGACAGCAACTGCACTGACGTCAATGACATTCTTCTCATGCTTAGTGCGACATCAGACACCGGCGCTCGGAGAGGCCACTCTGCTGCACAGACGCAGGGCTGGAGCCAAACTATGGAACAGCTTAACAGCGGAGTTGGAGTGGCAATGGAAAGGAATGACATTCAAAGAGTAACAGGAGGGGAGGAAAGGGACAAGCCAAGAAAAGAAGAGACCTTGACCCTTGAGCAAGGTAAAAGCATGTGAACTCTCACACATTTTAACCACAAACTTCACTGTGATGAATAATGAAGGAAAATAAAACATAGTTTTTCCTTTTAACAACATTTGGTAGGGTGCTGAATATAAAAGCAAAGGACACTTTTCAGATTTTTATTTGCAAAACGTTTTGCAATCCATGCATTGTTTTTCTTCCTCTACATAACCCTACCACTTTCTATTAATTTATTATGGAAACACCTTCCAAAAACATACAAATTTTTACGTATATTATTATAATTTAGGTTAGTTCAGACTTAGGTAGATCGTTTTTTTTTAAATTTCCTAATGTATTTCAACAAGAAAATCTAATAAAACTAGAAAACCCCAAGATCCTCAAATCAAATTGCAACTTTATTGCTCCTGGGAAAAATCACTGAGATAATATTAATTATGCTCTTTTATTGCTTTGCTCTGCAAGCTGGCTAGTTGCAGAGTCAGTATGCTTTTACATATGATGATCAGTCAATACTCTGACGTAATGATGCTCATGACTCACAGCTGTCACCACTTTATGGCAGGAGCAATAATGACTTGCGGCAATAGGATTGTGTGCTAAAAATAGCACAATGTCACTGGGACCCCGATATATAAGCAGGTCATGAACAATTTCAGATGTGACACTCAGAACCGCTTTAAATGTATTTTTAATGTTGAAGGGAAATGTGACACATTCACTATTTTGAGTACCCTGTTTTTTTTACTTTTGTACTAAAACCAGTAAATATTTTCACTTTTATGTAAAAGTGCTTTTTTTGGTTCTGTGAATGTCTTTGCTATCGTGATTCTTATACTGATTGTGAAATGTGAAAGGTTTATCGGTTTTGAAAGTCATATGGAGAGTCTTGGCAAACATGAGCTGGGTTACAGCTACTGAAAGTGTTGTACTGTCAAGAGTGAATCTTTTCTAGCCATCTGACACAGTCTGCACAATGCCATCCTCAGAAAACCCATTCAGAAGAGACCAGACAGGTTGTGCAGTGAAAGATGACCGTCTAACAGGTAAAGGACAGCTGTGAATACACATTCAATAATCAATGACGTTTATGTTGGCACTGATATGTCTATGTCTGAAAAAAATTATACTTGATCACCATGAATATGAATACATGTGTCTAAGCAGTTCTTAGAATTTGAAAAAGTAAATCAATAGTAAAAAAAAAGGAAATTTCTTTTTTTCAAATGAATTCAGAATATTTACAAGGATGGAAACAAAAGATGAGACAATCTGCTCATGAAAATAAGTATCGTTGAAATAACACATTTCTTACCTGTAAAGGTGGTCTTGGTGATAGGGGGTGGGTTACACATGGGTGATCTCCTGTCATAAACAGGCACATAATATTAAATGTCATTTAACATTCTAACATTTTGTAGAATATTGAAACACAATCCATAAAGAAAAACAACATCTAGCATTGGCTCAGTAAATGCAAAGAACCTTGACTGTTTGGAGCTACTGCAAAGAAATCGCTCAATGAGCTATTGCAGTACTACAAACGGACAGCAGAGGGCAGACACAGCCAACTGTACAAGACACGTGTGTTTGAGGGATCCATTGGCTGAAATACAACATGAATTTAATAACTATGCCTTCTGTGTTTTATAATCCTATGAAAATAATAACCACTGTGATTCACCTCACTGCACTGCTGTATTTCTACAAACATCCCTGACTAAACAATCTGGTCAACTTTTTGAAGGGTCCTGAAAATAAATGCATTGGATAACTGGTTTACATGTTTAGAAGCTATTAAAATATCTCCCACATGTTTGGATGTTTATGGTTGGAATCATCTAGAAATTAGGGGCTGCATCATGCCTCATTTTATCTCAGTAATGTAAGTAATGAAAGCAACTTACTTATTAGATGCTCTGTCTTGCTGTAGATTGGTTAATGCACCAAAGTTGTTCCGTACAGTTCTCAAGCTTGCAAGAACCTGAGAGTGGGATATGATTGATTAGGACTTAATCAGGCATTGATCATCACAATATGCAACATTAAGACAAATTCACATACCTGTGCAAATGGCGTTACAATCATATCGTCACCATGACTGAAAGAAATAAAGAAAGTGAAGTCTATATTAGTGGAAACTCCCATGTTGCTGAAATTTGACAACATGTTATGCTCTGGGACCTATGAAGCTATAGATACCCCAATGTTTGTACTGTGGAACAGTAAGAAACTGTCTGAGCTCAAAGACCAGCTGCAAACAGAAAAGCTCAACAACTTTGATAAATAAGGAGAAGCAAGGCCATTGAGAGCTTTCAAAACAAATAAAAGTTTAAAATGCCTTCTGGAATGGAGGGGGAGCCAGTGTAGTGAACATACTTTAAGAAAAATATAAAACATATTGGAAAATATCAGAAAATGTTATCAGAAAAAGTAGCATCAGAACCTACTTTTTGTGCTTAATCGCAGCAAGGCTGCTGTGAAGAATGTTAGCTTCAATGCACCTGTGAAAACATCCCTAATTTTTTTCCCCATTGCTTTCCTTCTCTTCTTTTAAAGGAAAAAGTTCTGATTATTTTAAAGGTTTTTTTGTTTTTTTTGTTGAGATGTCTTAATCAGACAACAACTGACTATTATCAATTACTCAATTATTTTGTTACTTTAGCTGTCCAGCACTTTGGTCAACTGTTGCTTTTAAATGTGCTTTTGAAAAACTGTGACTTTGACTTCAAGGTTTAAGCACTTTTGGTTGAAATGTAACTTTACAGATTAAATATTAATATCACACATGTTTGATTTACCTGCACTGATTGCCTTGGGTGTCAAGTGGTTACTGAAAGTTTGAGGCTCAATAAGGTTAAGCTGAAAAGCCTTGATTAAAGTTGATACCAACCCAAAAGCGAAACTACAGCTACTACTGACGTAACCAATAAACTGAAGACAAAGATACACACCGACTGACAACAGGTGCAGGGGAACTATGACAATGGCTATCCTGTTGCAAAAGCACCACAACTACAAGATTTCATTCATTTGTACTTTCAGCATGTGAATTGGTATTTGTAGGATAAAAATCAAATGAGATGATAGCGTTTCCTGTGCTCTTAAAACACAACAAATAAAGAGATTTAGCTAAATGAGCTTAAAAAAACCCTGATATCTTGTGTAAAACCATTCAAAATCTTAAAATGAAACTACTTTAGTACAAAGTTCATATTATCAATTTCCTAAAATAATGGTTTAAGTAATAGTTTGCCAAAAGGGTCACTTTTTTTTTTCTTCCTTTTTTGCCCAAATCATATTTTGGCAAAAAAAATTCCTTAGGACATTATTTCAGAAAGGTGATGCTGCATATCATCAAAATGTGTTTGCGCCACATGATTACTCAATTAAATGGGCATGAGTTAGTGTTAGAATATGACAGCACACAACCATCTGCTGCTCATGCACTCTTCCCGAGGTCTAGAACTGGTCCTTAAAACATCCAGCTGTGACAGATCCACCAAAACACAACAGCCCCCACTGAGATTAACAGATGTACATTTTATTTGGGTGGCTTGCCTAAGTGTTATAAATGAAAGGAAAATCTTTGTGCCACTCACATGTCACTGGCAATGGAGGAGTTTCGGGACATGGACTTGGGGGAGAGGTCGTAGTCACTGTCCGAGCGGTAGAGGAACGACTCTCTCCGCTGGCTGTGGACAAAGTTGGCCTGCAGGATGAGGCCTGACCCTGGGCTGGCCATTGGGTCCAGGGGGCTTCGACCTGACGACGTGCCATTGTCCACATCAAAGCTGCAGGCAAAAAAAAAAAAAAAAAAGAAGGAAAAGGGGTATTAAAACATGAACAGTTTCTTTTCAGTGGGTTTATAAACAATTAAACTAATAACAGTAACATTTGCAATCTGTTGGTCATTGGGCATAAATATTTTACAAAGCATTGTAGTTATCTTTATATGGCAGCACTGTTCTATATTGTTCAACATTTTGAACATGTCTTTAAGTGCTGGGAGCTATATATGTATATATAAGACATCAAGTCATCGTAATGTAGTTACAAAAGTGGGCTCCTACTCTATTTTCAATCACTTAGGCTTATAATTTGTCACAGCAGATTTTCTCACTAGTCCTGGAACATATAAATCTGTTCACACAGAACCATACTCAGCATGCTTTACTCCAACCCTCCTCAGTGCTACAGGGAATACCTTAGTTCTGATACTGCTACTGACTCACAGCTAAGCAGTGTTTTTTAACCAGTGACACCACTTCCTATTGGGATGTCATGCTGAGCTCCTTAGTCTCCAAGGTGATTGTGCACCCAAGTGATGACTAATGCATATCTACAGAGACATCTCCCTCATTGCCAAGGCTGGGACGCAATCCTATAATCTGGTCTGGGAAGGATGCTAAGGTCAGTGTGGGATTCCCCTCAACACAATGCGTAATACCCAGGAGGGTGACGTTTTCTTATCTTATCATAATCATCACAGCGATACATAAATAAATGTGCAAGCCTGTGCACATGTGACAGCCTAAAATAAGCAGAGTGAACACTTACTGAAATTGTCAAATTTTAAAAATTTGACAGTGTGTAGACAGGTTATATGTTGTTAAAAGTCCCCCGATATTAAATGTACTTGTGTAAATAAAAGCATTCATTCAGAGTAATCTGGCTCCTTTCCTTTAACTCCAAGATAAAACCTGACTTCTTCAGGTAAAGTTACAGAATACCTGCAGGTATGGGGAAACCCTGGCTTGGTTTGTTCAGATGACAGAACAAAAGTTGGCAAGTAAGACCCACAAATTTGCAAAAATGTTGTCTACTTTGTATGAGAAAGCAGAGAATCGACAGTTACATTCTTAAATGTATCTCTTGATAAGTTCCAACAGTACAACTAATATGTTATCTAACAAGAAATAAAATGAGAAATTAAGGAGGTCAAGAAGAGAACAGCAAAGTTGCTCTGTTCTCCTCAAGAGCTTTAATTGTCTTTTTGTAATGAAAATTCCTGGATTTCGAAATGTCAACTTTCTACGCAGTGTTAATGTCTACATTCTGTAGCGTATGAATCTGAAGACTGATGTTTTGCCATGTTAGCCACACCAAACACACCAATCTCTAACAGATGTTAAACACAGTTTAACGTGTGAACACAGTCAATGCTATTCTTGTTTCATCTGATTATATCACTGTCCTCTTTATACACATCGAAGATCAAAAATTACCCACAGAATTGTGATTAGTGCAATCTGTAAAATATCTAACTTATCAAGTTTCTCGAAAGCCACACTACAACACAGGACACGCCAGGCATATTTTTCTGAATACTTAAAGGGCTAAATGATCAACCTTCTTCCTGTGATATAACTGATGGCAGAAGCTGACTGAGAGTGAGCTTTTGTTGGGGAATAGGATAGTTTGGCTGCCTGCCAGGAGCAAAGGGCAATTGTATTGTCCTTCTTAGACAAAAAAGACACTGCAGTCAAAATGACTCTGGTAACTTTTCTCAAAAGTTGCTCTCCACCCTCTCAAAGAGCACCAATCAGTCTGAACCTCCCTCATATCACCCATCTTCACACTCTTATCAAGCCAAGTGATCATTCTGCTGTCTTTACTGCAAGTGTGAGAGCCCCAACTCACACCAGTGAAAGATAAGTCATCACTGCTAACACAGACCAGCTCGTCATGCATCTGCTCTGTGTGGTAAGTGCACATGAATGAGTACATCCTGTATGTGAACAAAGAAAAAATTTTAAACTGAGACAGAGAAAGTGTTGACACAGAGCCTCTAGCATATGTTTAACATCTGATCACACTCTGACGTCAAAGCCCACGCTCAGTCTCACCTAAACTGCATGTGTGGTTTTACTCTATAGACATACCCTCCCTTCTCTGGAATAACAAATAGGTCTTGGAGCAAAGTTAGCATAGTATTGCACCAACATTGACATCATAGTTGGAATACCTGTCTTTTTCTCCCCAGAGAGCAAATCCTTGAGACAGCAGATAATAAAGAAAAAAAAGAGAGAAAAGATGGCCAACACTTGTATGGATACATAATAGAAATATACTGAAGACTAAGTGAGTGTCCCTCTTAAAGAGAAATACTTTTGAACTCGGTCAGCAAATCCAGGATATTGATGTTGTAATCTACAATAAAAATACCATTGGACACTACTATAAAAAAAATTGTAAAAAAAAAATTATATATATATATATATATATATATATATATCTCAATACTAGTGGGTATTGACAATAAATGGATGGATGGATGTCAGGTAGTAAGTATTTCTGAGATTGGTATTTTTGTCAAAAGTTGTCAATCTTAAATAAATATGTCGCAAAATTTTGGTGTCAATATATCAATTATGATACCAAAAACAAAAAAAAGAAAATCATCCAAATTTTAAAAAAATGTGCTGTTATTTCAAAAACATCATAAAACTTTTACGGTCATCCAATGTCATTTTTCTGTTGTTGGCTCTAGCATAAAAAATGCATGATGAGAGCTGATCGAACTGTAGTTGTCGTAATAACTATAGCCAATACACTTCTTCTTTTGCAATCTACTCAATCAAACGTTTAATCTACAGAATCCATTCATGATTCCTGGGAGCTCACCAAGCCAAAAGGCTGCTTTTTGAAAGCTAAATTATTTAGTACTTCAGCTAAAACTGTAAGTCTGTCTTTATCCCGTTAAAAAGATTTTGAACCATGGGAACATTCTCCATCACTTTTAACCTCAATCCTCCCATGTTCTTAAGAAATGGGGTCATTTGGACCCCATTCATTTTTTTCCCCTGTGCGGTCCAATAAGGTTGCAGTGACCCTGTGTGGCTGTGTGACGAGTTATTTTTGTGTGTCGTTTCGAGAACTGATGGGCTGACAGGACAGCGGGAATCCACATTTTCCCGATGTCCGACAGTGGCATTTGCCAAGGTTAAATTGGACACAATAACAGCAGTGTGGTACTGCTGTTATTGTTTTTTAATAAAAAAAAACAATAACATATAGATGGTATGTCTCACAAAGAAGAAATTGACTAAAATACACTGCACTGATGCACTGACAGTCCATTCAAACATTTTCATGAGAGGTTTTCTATGTCTTATTATTCCAACTATATCATTATTAGATTTTGTAGTTTGACTCTGCAAAAGACTTATTTTTCAAACAAAAATGTCAGTTTATTTTACTGTAAACATTTTGAATGAAAAGTTTTGTATTCTATGAAATTCTTGTTGTGTTTACCGATCATTATTCTACCAAACAGCCCAAAGCAGGTGCAGGGTTTGATGCAGATGTTTCTTTTTTGTTTGATTGTTTTTTGTTTTAAGTAACACATTTCAAGGTGGAGTTCCCAGATATGAGCACATCAAAAATGATAAAATGATTATTAAAAAACAGCTACATAACAGGGAACAACTACGCATCTCAATGTAGCTCCTTTGTGACTCTTCAGGAATAACAAATATTCCCCCCCCCCACACACACACCTGAAGTACCGATTTATACTGACATATCATTTTCCTAAGTCTTTGTACATTCAGTGACTGGTTTTGGTTGACACATTTGCTGTTAAATTTTTCATCTTTATTCCTTTTCATAGTTTCATCACCCAAATGTTTCATCACATTTGCCCTCAAACACTGAATTAGTTTATCTCCTTACTTCCAAAACGCTGAGTCTACTCTGAATGATCCACTTAGTTAAAAATGGCAAAGTGGGGTACTGCTGTCAAATTATTCTGGGACACGACCTACATTTAACAGCTATTCTGCAAATGTGGATCTTAGTGATACCACTATGTAAGAATAGGACTTTGACATCTTTTTGTGTTCTAGTTCAGAAGCAGAGCATTCTGTAGAAAAAACCTGCATATTTTACACTTACAGGAACCGCTAATAGAAAACTAAATGACAAAATGAATATGCTACTCATTGTGACTTTAACACAGAAACTTTAAGACCAAATTAATATAGAAAGTGGCCTGTGAAATGTTCTGCTGAACTTTTCACTTTTTAACTAGAGTCAGGAGTTGACATAATTAGATTTGAGGGTTAAAACTCAGAGTTTGTGAGTCTTTAGCCTCTTTCTCAGGTCAGTTGGTCCTATTTGACAAACAGACAAAAACAAAGCATTTCACTAGTATGTCCCCCAACCACACGGGGAATCAAACTCCATGAAATACATATTAATATATATTAATTAATCTTTGTTTTTACAGCTTTAACCTCAGGAAGGTTAAAGATTTCTGAGGTTAGCTTAACAGTGAGGAGAGAAATATTTCTCTTCACTGTTTCTCACTAGCCTGCTTCCTTTTGTGTCCATAGCTTTCTAAAAATAAAGCAAGAGTTGTCTTCCCTCTGTCTGCTTTAGCACACAACTTGTAAACATTTGGGATTCTGGGTTTATAAGATCTTTTCTATTATTTGTTTTAAAACTCTTGGTTGAGTTAAATATAAACCTCACACTCGGTTGCACATTTAAAAGAGACACATAACTATGTTTGTGTTATGTAATGTGGCCAACACTGTTCTCATGGATACACCCTCAGGTGGGGCAGAATCCCATCTATCCTCATCCTTGGTGATCTGCTTAAAAAGATTCGCTATGCTCTGTCCCATCAGCCTGTAGTGATGTGTAACAGCTCGGAGCTGAAAGTGAATCACAGGACTAACAATTTTCTGTTTTGGTGTAAGAGGAGAACAAGAAAAAACGAAGAGGTGAGTGAACAGTGAAAAATAGACGGAGACAGAAGGAAAGGACATGAGCAAGGTGTTGGACTGCGTCCTGTGGCGTGTCCATGACCTACAGTTTTAAAATGGCAGCACAGTTTTTATTTCAGGTGTCCCAGAAGAATGAGCTGCTATGAGATTATCATAAAATTATTGCCTTGAGTGAAAATTTTACACAAAAAATAAAACTGAAAGATACAACAAGATATAATTACTTTATTACAGAAAAGCAATGATGCTACTGCTGCTAAAATATTACAACATATTGATTAACAGTTATGATATTTTATTTCAATACAGAGACTCAAAGATTTAGAACTGACTGCTCAACTTTGTTGTTTTATAGCAACACAAGTAGAATATCATAAATTTCTGTTGCTGTGTTTTTCTTAAAATAACACCAATTAATGGCAGGCTGATATTAACTTAATTATTATTATAATTAATTATGGAGTTGTGCTATCTGCTCATGTAACTGAGGTTGACTGCTGAATATTTAGTCCTCAAATGCAGGTAGTGAGGGTAAAAATTCACCAAAATAATTATCTTAGGTTAATATTCCGTGTAAACAAATACTTGCAAAAAGTCAAGTAATAGCAAGCTCTATATCTACCAAGATTTAGAAAATAAATATTTTGGCTCTGGAAACAAACCACTTGAATTGTAACTGTCCAATGGATGCATTAAATGTTCTTCTTTAATGCATCCAATGGGCTGTTTGGTAGAAGTAGTTATTTAATTCCCTTAAAAATATTATTTATACTGTTATTATTATGATACAAGTATCTTGTACTTCTCATATTCTTGTATTTGTGATAGAGGTCGTCTTTTTGTCTTCTAGCAAATAGCAGTGACTGTAACACTGTCACAGGTCAAAGCAGATTGACTGTACGTCAAAGGCAAGCCATACCTACGATCTGCAACATATTATTCATGTCACGGCAAATGCTTTTCTTCTTTTGCCATCTTGTTTGAAAAGACTGGGGGAGGAGGCAAAGAATTTGTGACAAGGCCATCAACCACAAAGCAGATCAGACCAAGCAGATAAGGACTGACCATTCACTGATAACTACAACGCCCGTTTCCTCCATTTGCACTGTCCACCCACACAAACATGCACATGCCATCACCGAAGTTAAAAAAAAAAAAAAAGTCAAGGCAGATGTATGTTGATTTGCCAATACCCAACAGCAAGGAATGGCCAAATTTGTCTTTGGCTCGAACATTAGGAGATTAATTTAACCATAAATTCATAAATATTTGGCAGCTGAAAATCATTCATACAAATCTTACTGAAAAAAAATCACCTTAAAACAGCAAATTTTTGCCATAATTTTTAGAACGTTGGTAGGAATTTTTACTGCTTGCGGGACGAGTACTCCTCAGTTGACCTTTTTTTACATAGCAGGATGCAATCAAATCAATTATTAATGGCAGTGTTTCATTCCCTGGCTTGCTTTCCCCCTTTTTCCTTCAGACTCTGTGAGATATAAATAACATGAATCTTTGTCTTCAGTCGTAACACTGCTCTAGCACCTACTGTCACAGCTGCAACACTGAGAAAAGTTAGTCAATCATGAGACACATAAAGAGGTCACCATGGCAATGTGCCGTCATCTTGGTTCGTATGGGTAAAAGCAAAGCGAACCACTTCAGCTCCAAAACACACCAGAGGTCCACTTAGCTGTGAACCTACTTTCCATTCTATTCATCATCTTAGGAGTGAGATACTTAAATGCTAATTTTAGAAGAGATATTAAATAACATACACGTTGTCATGCCTTATGAAAGGCCTGATCTGATGTTCAGCCATTGCCAGGAACTGTCAAAACTGTTGAAACAAATCACTAGAATAAAATTAATGCAACAGTTTTTGCATCAATTTTCTGGGGATAGGCTTTAAACTATATTTCTGAGTTGAAATGAAGAAGGTTAAACATAAATGACTGATAACTTTTTAGATAATTTTACTCGACTTATTTAATTTAGTTAATTATTTTGTGCTATACCGTCTCTATTCTAAGTCACTTCTCCTCGGTCCTCATTGGTTGTATCCTGACCAGCAATCACCTTATTCTTTTCTCTTAAATTTTTTCTGTATTATTCCGCATATAAAGAAGAAAGAGAACCCTAAACAATTGGATTGACTACATCATAAACAGTTACTGAAAGAGTAATAAAACTTAAAATATATTTTACAAAGATTGGCCATGTTTGAAACCTTTTCTCTAATCTTTAGCCCCAAAGTTAAAATGTTCAGCTCGCTAGCTCTGTTGACTTGAGAGCTTTTGCACTTCAGCACAGAAAGTTTCTAAACCACAAGACTTAGGGCTATTTTTATACTAACCTATATTACTTTTAACATAAGGAGTTATTTTAATAAGAAGAAAATCAAATAATAGAAAAGCATCCTTCACGGGACACAACTCAAGACAAACGAGAATAACTAACATTTGACTTAGCTAACATCTTTGAATTCTTGCAACAATGGTTTTTGTATTTGCTACTAATTTAAAGTGTTGAACTTTACATTCAAATGATATGTTCCTCATTAACTTTATATCGGCAATAATTTAATATAATTTAAATGCCAATGTTTATTATACCTTAACATTTCTTACTTGAGTGTAATGTTGGCTAGAAAAAAGCCAACAGATGCAAACAGTCGCATTAAAATGAACACTTTTTCCATCTTTTCTTGCTTATTTCTCCCAATTTATATCTTCTAATGATTTGTTTATTCCACAAACACAATGATGGACACCAACAGTCTGTAATTATAAAACATCTATTTGCTTAGTTGAGACAAACAGGTCTGTTTGGATTTCTTTTTGTTGAATCTTGTCATTGTCTTACATAGCAATGCACAGCCTCACACAGCTGTTCATGGGAGTTTGTGCAAAAAAAAACAACAAAAAAACATGTAAACCTGAAGACATCTAATCAGGCATGTAACGGCATAATATAAGCCATCATGATACAACACATTTATGTTTTTACTGGACTTAAGCACATACATTTGATCTTCATAATACTGCCCATCAGTGATGTATTTTTCATCTTAAAAACAGTCAGATATCAGTCATGAAAGAAAAAAGGCAATGTTAGAATTAAATGAAAGAAGCCTCCACAAAACGGTAAATGGCATAAAGGAGGGCAGGACAGATGGAGTAGGCGGTATGCCTTGTCCAGCTGAGTATTGCTTTTGGTAGACATTCAAAAAGATGGCTCATACAAACCAAACACTGCCAGATTCTCAGCTTTTACTAAGAGTGAAATAAAAGAGGCCTTTTGCAGTCACTCCTTTTACTAAAACCAGTTTTATAACCACTCACTTTACTGTACGTACAGTAACATGTCACACCTGCAGAAGCACTATAACAGCGTGAGACCTGGTTACTATGTCTTCATTTTACAAAAGCTGAGTAGGTTGCAGAGCAGACTGGTAAACTGACATGAGACTATAAGACTCTACCAGGTTTAAACACATGTCTCTTGTAAAAACCCCACAACTTTATGAGCCTTTTATTTTGAGTATTTTAATTGAGTACAAACCACAGTTATATTCAGTTACCATCCAAGAAAGTAATGTAAAATATGTGGGTGCTCACCTTCAATGTTGGAGCTGCAATTCATATTTTTTTTTTTTTAACTTACAAGCAAGAACAAGCTGCAACAGGAGGGAAAAGGAGACAAAAAGGGAGGGGCAAGGCGAGTTCTGCCCCTGGGGATGCATTTAGCATCCTGAATTCAACTACAGATAAATTTAGCTCTTCAGTATATATGCAAAAACTGTCTGAAGCCTGCCAAACCCGAGCTGTGACAGGCTGGTTGAAAAGACTACATTTGTACTAGCAGCAGTGCAAACAATGACACAATAATGGTGAGAATACTAAAAGCAAGCCATTTGAAGCATCTGTAAGGAGTACAAAAAATAAGCCAGATGAAGAAAAGAGATGAAAGACATTATTTAAAAAGAATTATAGATATGTCTAGACATTTGTTCAGGTTTTCAGACACCAAGACTTTCAACAGAAAACAATAAGGTTTAATAAAGTGGAGAAAAGTTGTGATTTTATCGCTTTTGTTTCTATGCATCACACATCAAGATGGATTTGTAAATCATTTCATAACTGGAAAGTTTTAAAGACGAAGATGCACATTACTTTGGAAATACTCAGAGGCAGCTGTATCAGTAATGCCAGGTGAGTTAGCATTACTGAATAACAATAAAATAAAATGCTGGAGTTTCAAATGTCATCTCAATAATTGTTTTGTCTTTGTTTCAAAATAATAAAATACATTTGCTACTCTCTTAAAACACAAGGGACGTGTTTCTAACATAAAGCTCTGCCTCCAATGCAAAAACAATGACCACTAACAGAACAAATACCAGGAAACATATTTGGACTGAACTAAAAGTTATTTTAGTTTTTGAAAAGAAATCAGAATTAACTAAAATTGTATGTGATTTGTTAAGTCTTTACAAATAACAGGGATCAGAAGTCAGCCACACTCTGACTGGAGCATCTCTATTTTTCTCAGCATATTTTGCTTCACCTGCTAATAGAAACGTTTGGGTCATCAAAGCAAGTGTATGGTGATGTCAAAGGCAATCTCATCCTCTGACAGAAAAATGAGTAGTGCCTTGCACAGAAAGAAAAACAACAAAAAAACACTATTTTGACATAAACAGGAGCAGGATGACAGCTTTTAGACCTAAACTAAAAAGAATGTGAATAAAAGTAACTGCAGTGAACAATAAATTAACACCAAATACAGTTAGAAGATAAAAGTTTCTTATCAATTTACCATATCCCCTCTGTGTTCTTCAAAGAGCTAGTGGAGCGAGACCGAGGCTTAAGAATGATACTCATCTTCTGATTTTTCCTTCCACATCCACACAGACGACATGTGTAAACTCCTTGTGTGCATAAAGTCGCAAACACCTTCTCCAGTGAGCTACCGGGATCCCATTGACCGGCCGCCGCTGATTTGAAGCGATCCGGATGGAGCGACCTTCCCCCAGCTTAGCAGAGTGGTCCAGACCAAACAGTTCTCCACACTGCTGCTCCTCCTAAAGCTCTGGTGGTTCGGCAGCAAGTCGGTTTGTTACCCGGCTCTCCCTCTCACTCACTTGCACTTATCTTTCATGCAAGAGCAGCATGTGATCTTCCTCTTTCCTAATCCAGCCATGCACTCACTCGCACTGCTGCTCTCTTTCCTTACTCTGTGCCTCCCTTTCAAGTCCATGTGCTTATTTTTTTCCACCCACTAAGATTCCAGTTTCTCAGGACGTACGTGACGCTCTTTCTGTCCGTCTGTTTCCCTTGAGCTTCTGCCTGAGAATGACTGAGTGGGGAGGGGTTGTTTTGGTGTAGTAATTGTTTAAAGGGCGGGCCTTCTCTTATCCGTGAGCAGTCTTAACAATCATCTCATGCGTCAGTCACTCGGCAACTGCTGTAACCTAAAACCAAGCGCCAAGCATTCCAATGTTCTTTAGAGCTGTGGCAAAGATAGCGTAACAGAAGCAGTGCATTACATTAAAATAGAAAAACCAAGTGTCCTATTTTCCCTCTTTTTTGGTAGAGTAACAACTCTACCAAAAGTTGTTACTACTAAAAAGTAGAATAACCACTCTCTGCTAGTTTAGTGACCTAAACTAGCAGAAAAATACTACTAAGGATTGACCACAAGAGGAAAAGGCAATATGAAACAATAGTTGTTGATAGTGAGAACTGACCAGCCATTTAATAGTAAAACAAGAACACAAAATCCCCTGTCTTCAAATTGTTTTAATACTTATTTTCTTTAGGGTTAAACATGTCTCAGTGCAAACCATCAAACGTCTGATTTCTTCTGAGATAAGCCTCTTAGAAAAGGCAACAAAGAGTCTAGCACAATTTTTGAGGCCATTTGTGCTTCACATTTTCAAGTGTGCAGAGTCTTTAAAAAGCAGGCAGAAAAACTCAGAAATCAACCTACTCATCTCCTTCAAGATTCAGTTATTTATTTTGTTTTGAATTAGGGAAAGAAAGGAAATTTTAGGACTATTTCATAATCTTCAACCAAAGATGTAATTTGTTAAAGTGTAGAAAATTGGCTAATCTTAAGAGCAGGTGTGGGTTCTGTTTTTAATGTATTCTTGGAGGGCTTGTCCCATCATTCCATAAATTAGTAGTCATCATCTGTGATGTATTTTTGACAACCAATGGTTTTAAAGCAATTTTCCATATTCAGCTCTAGTCTATTTTTAGGATATGTGGTTATAGGACTCCAACAAACCATGTCTACCAAACACAGGTGACTTGGATTTGTTTTGGTTTGATCTGGAATAATAATTAGGTCCAAACCCGAGCAGAACTTTGTCCCTATAAACACGATAAAGAATAATTCAAAGTTTTCTTACTGAACAATTTTCACTTGGTTTATTGATTTACTTAATGTAAACAGCAGTTGTTATGAGAGGATACATAATGAGTGTGTGAATTCAGCAGACTGAAGGCAGAAAAGGGAAATGCTAACAAGGGTTTAAAGGAAAGAATTGCACTGGGAAAGAAGTTTGGCAAATGCTGACAAACTCCACAGCCTCTCCAAATGTGTAGTTAAAAGCCAGCAGACTTCCATTAAAACACATCCATACATACATCACTTTTTTTATGCTGCATAATCCTGTTCGGATTAAGAACCAGGATTAACCAAACTGGGGACAATCCTCACTTGGACAAGCTGACATGTTCATCACAAGGCAATCCACACTTGCACCAATTTGGACAACAAAACTCAATGTCATTGAAGGAAACTCATGCATGCCAGAGAAACTCCATGCAAACAGGCCTAATGTATTGACAGTCAAAATGTCTCAACGTTTCCCACTCAAGATGATATAAAGTCAATTGCACAAGCTAATGTGTTGCTTCCAACTGATGTAGATTAGAGTTTTGTGAAAAGGGGGAAACTAATCCTATCATCACAGACTGGAAACTCCACATGCTCAGAGAAATGCCTGGAGAACTTTTTATTGGTGGAAATTGACCTTAAATGGGACACTGTTCCTTTATAGCACAACCTAAAGAACCTAAATTAAATCACAAAAGATCACTGACTTTTTTTTACTTTTGTATTACCTGTTATTTCCTCTTAGGCTCATGTTTACGTATACATCAGATGATATAAAAATTTCAGACTGTTTTAATAAAGTGAACTATGTAAAATCCATCCAACCCGATTCTGTTGGGGCAGCAGTTCAGTTCTGCACAAATGACCTGTTTTTTTCCAAGACTTAGAAGTTTCGTACAGTGGGCTTACTGTATGAAATACAAAAGAAAAACTAAACAAATCTGCACATCCAAAGTAAATGTTTGGAGTTTAATTGATATTTCAGGATCTGGGTGCAGTGTTTTAGTAGATATGTATTTTACTACTTCTTTTGCCATTCAAAAGACATCCAGGGCTACAGGCACAAAAAGCCCACGTGTAAGGGGCGCCTATTAAAAAGTAAGTTATACAAGCAGTAGTAATGCTTAGGGTGAAGTAAGGCAGACTGAAGCAGTTTAGAAATTGGTGACAAGGGGGAAACTAATCCTATTACCAGTCTGCAAATTTCATGTGCTCAATGAAATGACAACTCAGAAGAACTAATCTCTGGTATAAACTGAGCAAAATGGCAGCCTGTTGTTTTATAGTGAATTAAAGAAACCTAATGAAATTTCCACAAGTGCACTGTGACAGGAACATTACATATACTGTAGAGTTTCTGACAACGGATCACAGTCAGAGGCATAGTTGGCATTGATAAGACAGGTTCACGAAGCAAAAAAACATTGCTTCAGAAATTCAGGTTCATCTTTCTTCAGACTGGAAATAAATATGTTAATGTGTCTGAATGAGCAGTCTAGATGTTCTCTGAAATAGCAACAGCACTTTATTAAGATTAAACAAGTACCTTTAAATACAGCTCAGAAACAGGGGTCTGAAATCCCAGTAGCACAATTCTAAATTGAACATGTAACCTGCATTTAATGTGAAACAATACAGTAAAAACAACACTCTTCAAAGTTTTCAACACAGGGACATTCACATAAAGTATATTTTAACATTGAAGATGCTTTACTGCCACCTACTGGTTGCAGGGTTATAAGACGATGAATATTGTACATGCAATATTGTTTCCAGAAATGACGAATTCATCATAAAATACCTCATGACGTAAAAAATACAATATTTATTTACATTTGATGCTGGTATGAGCAATAAACACCTTAGCCTTTAGCCATTAATTGTTTTTTTTTTGTTTTTTTTTTATCTCATTTCAAGTGCTTGTGAACACTAGATTTGACTTTTGCTCCTCTCTGTTTTCTTCATATCAGTTATGAAATATTTTTAATTGAGGTTTTAGGCCATGCATGGATAATCTCTTATTCCATCAGGTGCTGTCCAGAAACCTGAAAATGCTAATGTTTTTGCTTTTTAAAATTACCTGTCTTAAGTTCTTATCAATTCTAAAACATTAAATCCAAAAGAAACACATATCAAGTATAATATAATTTTTAAATCATGCTCACTGAACTTTACTATACAACTGTACAACTTTTCAACAGAGTCTTCAAAAAAAATCTTTAGGTACATTATAAGCTAATTATTGTGTTGAAATAATTTAACAAAATCTAATAAGTAAAACCTAATGAGTTTAAAATGCATTAGAGACAACAGTTTTCTTTTTTCCTTGTTAAAACAGAAACACAATACTGCCACCTACTATTCCAATTAGTTATTGTTATAAACCTAGAGACATGGGCTAAGTTAACAGAGTAATTGAGAAAGTTATAGATTTTTTTTTCTCCTCCAAGAGCCAGACACACACATATCCATTAAAGGCTGAAATAAATAGCACTTAGAAAGGGGACAGCACAGATGGCTGGTAAACATTATTGACCAGGTTACATCCATATTTGTATGTATGGAACTGCCTGCCAATAAAGCTGCATCCAAATGCTATGCCGGTACATATACAGGCGATAATTCATGGCAGACATAGAAAACAGGCAAGAGGGAACATCAAACGACAGCCACTTACTGGGACTGTGGACAATATGTTAGAGAAATGATGAAGAAAAAACAGGCATAATGAGCTCCTAAAATGTATCTTTGAGCTTTAATAGACACAGAGTGGTCTGATGATTAGCCTGGCCTCTGCTCATTAGTGAACACATGGTCACTTGTTGGAAGCTGCTTATCTCTCAATTATTATATATTTGACTGTGCTTTATCAAAAGCTTGGAGAATGCTTTGTTTTCCTCACAAAGCACTAAGGAACACAAACATAACCCTGGACAAAATTACCTACACTCCAGGCCAACACTATGAGTTTTATAAAGCAAACAGCAAAACTGCAGAGCTGCAGCCACCAAGCAACGGCCGTTTACACAACTCTCCGCTCCAGTTCTGTGTTGTCCAGGTAGAACTATTTATCAGCATATTTTCTGATAAGCCAGAACACACAAACACACACTGTGCACATAAATACCAGTAATACAAACACACAAACATGTTTTGGGCACAGTATGAACCGAAAGAATACAAGCACAAAGCGATGAGTGAGATCTTCGATATTTTTCTTTTATTTCATGTGACAAATCTCAACATGTCACATGCAACCAAAAGTCCAATTCCAACTATACTGCACATACAAAGCCAGTTATTTGAAGAATGTTATAGGATGTTATTGGAAATAGCTCAACATCATATAGAAAGCAGATTAAAATCTGTTTACTGACACACCTTCCTGCAAATAGTTTCGGTGAGGAACCATACCCTCTCCTAGCACGAGGTTTGATGTCGATGGGCTTGTTCGTGGCGTAGGGTGAACCATTGGAGCAGGCGTGGCGGTACCGAGCTATCTTCTCCAATGACAGATAATCCGAGTTCACAGGCAAACTCATGTTTTTCTTAAATGAGTTATATAACACATGCACTTGTGTGTAGGCTCAGACAAAAGAGGAAGACTAGATGGAGTGAAAAGGCTGATAAAGCCACCTAACTAGATAGGAGGGAGGTGTGTGAGGACAGGAGGAGAAGAGAGGGATGAGAATGGGTGTGACTTAATTCAGAAAAAAAGGAGAAATATGGGGAGAGAGAGAGAGCGAGAGAAAGATGCAGACAAGGGAGGAGCAAAGTGCAGAGGGAAAGCAAACTAATTTAGATTTTCTCTCACACAGCCAGTAAGAGTACGTATTGACAAAGAAATCACATTCAGTAGTGTACTATAGATTTGGTGCAAAGTTAATATAATTGGTGGAATCTTCTGCTTACAAGGCTTTATCAGCATAATAATTGTTACATGGGTATAAAAATAAAATTTCAAAAAACAAAAAGAAAAAAGGTTTTGAAAGCCCAAACTAAAAGTTAGTCATGTTTCTAAAATTAGATGTGTGCTAAATGTTGACTGGTTCCATGCATGAAAGCAAATTAAATTTGGAAAAAAATTTCAGTTAACTTATAAAATCACCCCTTTTTAACTATCTGAGGCACCTTTGGCTGACATGCCTGAGGATGTCCCAGGGTGCTTTATGATGCATGCAGTTGTTTTAGCGCCAGCACTTCTACAAATGTCACAGTCAAATACAGTTTGTCGGTTATCTTAAAAAGTTCCTACACCTTTCCCTCACTTATAAGACACACTTGGCTGGAAATGATGTCTTGTAAGGATAAGAAATTTAAAACCTTATGCCGATCAGCAGGAAGCAGCTGACTCCAGGTTTACTCAAACAAATAGCCTGAATAAGTGACCCGCTTATATCCACTGCTCATAGTTGTGTTACTTTATAAAAAACAGAACTTCAAAAAGGTGCAATATGAGCAAACGGCATATAAAAATAATTCTAATTTTAAAAGGTCTTGAAATATTCTTGCTAAAGATTTATGAGTAAAAATCAAAATAAAACTGTTCTAGGAAATCTTAGATGGAAGGTAAATATTGCTTTTCTATTTTTAAAAAAATGCAATTAGATCATGTTATATATTTACGTTTTAGAAGTTTTTTTGGACCGTGAGAATTTAATAGTGTTTATTTTTTTAAATTAAAAATTGAGTAAAACAGCAATGGGTGCATTCAAACGACTGAAACGGCTTCCCCAATCATAAAAATCATAACATTCTTTGAAGTTCTTTGAATTAAATCTTCTAATGGTAATTCTGTCTTTCTGTCTGATGTTATACTTTTGAAGATTTTAAATTATTTCTCTACAATCTTAAATAGGAGGTAATTTTTTTTTTTTTAGTTCATATCGATGATTAATTTCTTCACAATGTTTAATAAAAACCTACATCAAAACCATCTTAAATTCTTGATTTATGATGAGGGTTAAAATATATAATCCAAGAAATCAAGTCAGCTTTTACATACATACATGAAATGAAGCCTCTCAGATGAGCCGGTAATAACTTTTTTGTACCTTCAGGGGGCAATATAGCTCCATTAAACATATCAGAATTATTTGGTTTGCCATCAGAGCATTTCAGATTTAGATTACAGGCTTAAATTTTGATTAGGAAAATGTATAGCATAAAATTAATCAAATTAAGAGGTATAAGTGACAATACATGATCAGGAGGAAGATTTCTTTCTCTAATATCAGAACTACTTTATGGCAAATGGTCTTATTTGTCACAGTTGCATCCATCCATCGAACCTAAACCGATAGATCCTGAAGAGTTTCATTCTAAGCTGCCAGCAGGTGGCAATCGTTTCCATAGAGAAAACTCAGGTGTAGGTGAGCAACAGCCCAAACCAGGAGCATCACAGCTGCACAAACACGCAGAGCAGCAAATCTCCTCAGAGCTCCAGCTCCTCCTCAGCTCTGACAGAAGCAGCCAGCATGTGACAACAACTCCTGCCGGGACAGGGAAGGCTGTCAAAGTCAAAGATACTCAGACAGATGATGACAACTCTCTCCATACTTCCTGAACATCCGAACATATTAGCTCACCACACACACACAAAGACACACATCGTTGGTAAACAGCAAGTATTAGAAAAAACCTCACCGCAGCATGTTAAATGCACACAGATCACCACACAAACACACTCTGGGACACATGCCTATGTTTGCCCTGCTGCCGAGTCGGCCACAGACTGGTGGTTGTACTGACGTGCCGAGACGCAGTGCCAGACGACTGTCGTCACTCAAACTCCCCAAGGGTTAAAGCCATGAAAGCAGAACAACTGGATTTGAAAACTGAAACCTTTTCACACCAGCTGAGCAGCTTAGGTGAAAGGTTACGCACCAGCCTTTCAAATTACATAAATGATAGATGTATGGAAGATTATAAATTCTTAATTTTGAAACCACCACATTGAACTATTTGAAATAGGTAAAGTAACTACTGTTTAGAGACTCGGAGCCCTTGGCAGCACTGCAGACGCTGCAAGAAGCCTGAATATGATTACAGTGATTGCATGTTTGTCTGCTGAGTATGTAAATAAGCCAATGTGATGTGATTAAAGAGGGGGAATAATAGAAAGCTAATTGAAATTCAAGGGAAACTGCATTTACTTAAAATAGGAACTGCTCTCATTTAAAGTTTTGTCACTTTAAAATGGGCTGCTAATATGTATGTCAAGGAGCAATTCCTCAGATAGAGTCACACTCCATGCCTGTCTTCATAGTTCCTCTGCTGGATTCATGTTTATAATGTGGTTGCTATGGCAGAATTCAAAAGGGACAGGTAGGAAGTTACAACCAATGAGCCCTCAGTTGCTAAGGACATGAGGGAAGATTGTGTTATGAGAGATTGAGAATGACAGGGTCAAGGATGGAACAACTGAAGTTATACAATCAGGGCTGACTGTGCAAGGGAAATTTGTTTATGATAATGAAAAGCATTGTGGGGCAGGATTTCACATTGGGTTTGGCCAACAAATTAGTTATTAACATTCATTTAATATTGCACAATATAGTCCATGGCTTACCTGAACTCTATTTATACATCACGCTGACTCAAAGGCCACAAAGCGGATTTAAGCTGTTCGTCTCATAGATTCAGCCGAGCACAAAGAATAGAACACACCTCTACTGCATAATGAGAAGTGTAGAGAAGTGCAAAGAGCTGAATATCAAACCAACAAAAGCTCTTAGTCATGGCACATATGTGTGTTCTTTGAGTGCTTACACATTTTGCTGCAACTGCTGAGAATATGGCAATACAAAGAGAAAGAGACAGAGAGAAAGAGAATGACAGAAAGAGAGAGTGAGAGAGAGCGAGAGTAGAGAGCGAGAGTCGTGATGAGTTAAAGCTGAAGAGATGCTGGACTGAATGAATTAGAAAAGCATGTAGTGTGACCGGCATGAAGAAATCAGTGCTACAAGCACAAAACCACTTGTGTCAGGATAGACCTCAGAGTCAGATCCACAGGAAAAATAACAAAACCAGTTTGACAATTTTATTTTTGATAATCCATCATTATGTGTGATCATTATTCAGAAACAAAACCCAACAGGCTGCAATTTATAGTCACTCTAGCAAGGCACCTCAGTACAGAATGTACTCGAAAGGCAATGTTCTGGAATACAAAAGCAAATCCCCCCACAGACTTGAGGATTTCCGTCCCCAGGCTCAAAACGGCGTCCAGGGGCCAAAAGAAGAAAAACATCTCTCCTTGCTGGCGAGTAACTGCTGTTAATGTGTAAGCAGGAGGGTGTTGATATTCCACGGCCATTTTAACGTTTAAACAGTGGTACACCAACAGAAGTCACACACACCACCGATTCTGAAAGCATAAGGCTTTATAATCTTCTTTAATGACATTTGGTGGTTTTATAATCTGGAACAGTTTAACTCTTCCCAATCCCATGTCTGCTTGCTTCTCTAACAGCACTAAAATCAAAACAAAGTGAATGAAATCATATTAAAATTTAGTAGAAAATTAAAGAAATACCTCTGACTACTTAAAAGTCAAATGGCAGGAATATTTGTCAGAAGTTCCACTTTTAAAAATCAGTTTAAAAGTGATTTTAACTGATTTTTAAAATCAGTATAAAAATCATTTTAAAAATCATTTTTAAAATGATTTTAAAAATCATGTTTAAAACGATTTTTAAAAGAAGTTTTTTTTTTTTAAATCACCTTTATGTACTGGCTATGTGTTTCTGTATTCATCATATTTTCTAATCAAACTGACAGCTTTTAAACTTTAAATAATATATTTAAATAAATATTTAAAGAGTAAAAATTTTAGAAAAATCTGAAACTTGTGAAAACAGGACACAGTGGTGGACTTGAGCATTTTGCTTGAGAGGCTTTTCCATCGCACACATGCACATGTAGCTGCAGCTCAAGTGCACCTCAAGCACATGGTGAAGTTAATAGGTTTAAGTTGGCAGCGGCCCCTGTGATGTCAAGAGTAATCCTTCATTAAACTGTGATGACATCATTGGGCTGCTCGGCGTGTGAAACCTGCATATGGCCACATATTTACAGGCCGTGTGCAGGGGGATGCCCTGCCACCTTGCACAAAGAATGCCCTGACCATGTAGTCCAGATTAGCCTGTTCTTCAAAACACATGCAGAGTACCAGTGTCACAGCAATTTTATGAAATATTCTGGGATCTGATATGCAATTTAATAAGTACGACTGTGCAGTTGTATAAACAGCTGTACCCCCTTCAGGGAGGAGACAAGTGGAATGGGTCAATTTGATATTTGTCCACCTTAAGTAAAAGTATGTGAACTAATGAAGATTCCAGTTATACATTCATATTTAACACATTAGAATAATATTAAAAGGTTCATTCATTTCAGTAGCTCAATTCAATTAACGTAACACATTCTACCGATTAATTACAGAGTCTGATGTTTTCAATGCTTTCAAATGACTTTCCAAAAAAAAAACTAAACTAAAACAAAAAGCATTTGATATGAGAACATAAAACAGAGGAACAGGCCAAAGTGGCTGGGGAGAAGGAAGTCTGGGCCTTTGCTTAGGCTGCAGCCCACGACCTGTCCTGGGGGGAGAGTGGGTGGATGGATGGATAGACAGATGGACAGAGTAAATCCTGTGTCCTCACAGGAACTGATATTCTACTATGTTGAATGGGTTTGTAAGCACTGAAAAGGACCTGAAATTTGACCCGTTATACTACCTAAAACTATCTCAATTTTTTCCCTGTAAGGCGGGAAGCATTATTCTGACTGAGGCTACAACCATCAGCGAATACTGTTTCTGTGCCAGAGTGCACATAGTTTGCAACAGTATTTTGGCATGTGGACAACATCGAACTGACATCAAGAAGCTCAACATTACATAAAATAAGAAGGCATGTTCCCTTTCTTATTGAGGGACATCCCCGTGACACTCAATAAGAAGCTTGCAAGAGACTCATCAGGCTTTAATTGCACTTTGCATGGCCAGAAAAAAAATACTGCAGAAGTAGTCAGCACAGTCTATTAAAACCCTGTCACAGTGTCCATTTTGGTCATATTTAGTAAACCATAGTGACAAACTAGACTGAGAATATCTGAGGAGCAGGAATATTTAACACATTCCATGCACACTTGTAATATAATCATTTCAGTTATTCCATATTCATTATTTGCATTATGCTGGAGGGATTTAGAATAATGTGTAGGCACACAGAAAAATTGAGCAACATTGAGAACCAATCAGCTGTTATATTTTCAACCCAATGCCGTTCAATTTTGGAGAACAAGAAGCCGAAAGAAATGCAAAAATAAAACATGTACTTATATCTGTGTGTTCATCTAGTTCAACTAATGAAGGCAGTTGTTCAGTGTCCAATCATCCATATAATGCAGCACACAACACCAAGTGATGTGAGAATCTCTTCTACTGTACTGGACAGGAAATCACAATTATGATCAGTAGAGTAAAGCCGCAACAATAAGGAAAATCATGCAGGCTGAAACTCTGTCATAAAAAGATCAAATCTACAGCACTTAAATGGAATGAACCAATGATGATCAGCGGAATCAGCTAAATTCAAAGTCAAACCATCCAATTTTGTGTATGAGCATAAGCTGGAGTTACAAGCTAGCAAAAGTCCATAATATTTCTAAATCCGGTGAAGTATGTGTGTGTAAGTGAGGGGACACCCTCTACAAGCCTAAGCCTTTCAAATCTTTTTCTATGCCTCCTTGTACACGCTGTCGTCATCATGGCAATCCTAATCCCCACCTTCGTCAAAAGCAATTCCCTCATGAAAATGCACAGCGTCATGTGGGTGTTTTTGTTCTTATAAGAGATAATTCCCCTTACATTTGTGATGCTTTGGGCTTCATGTCTGAAACTTGCATCACAAGGGAGGTGGCAGTACAAAGAAGAAAACAGCAGAGCAAATAAGTGTTGAATCAGTCAATTTCTTGGACAAGTCAACAACTGTTTAGAAATTGGCATTTGATGGGGGTTGCTGTTCAAGCTTGAGGCTTCTAAAAAAAAAAAAAAAAAAAATCAAAGCAGGTCCAACTTCTCCATTTCACCTTCTTACAAAAAGCAGGGAGTGACACAGACACTCGTCATACAAAGTTAATCTTAATGAAAACCCCAGGGCCTAGGCTTTTGCACTACTTCAAAAATAATAATAATAATATTTTATTTTCTTTACAACTGAAATAAAACATCTAACCATAGGAAACTGCTTGGTTTTATACAAGAAGGAACCTGAAACCATCTGGGCTCAGGACAAATGGGGACGGACAGTACGGACAGTGCTGCGCCGTAAGGATAGCTCATGGCTTCCTTTGATTTTCCATCAGCACACTTAAATGTCAGGAAAATTTGATCCCAAAATAGTCAGATAACAAACAAACTGTTGTCTTTAACCAATAAAAATAGGTTAACAAGAACATAAAAATATGTTACAGGTAAAATACATTTTGCAAGGGATATTTCTAACAAAAAAGGGGTGTAGCACAATAATATTTCTCAATTTATGTAGTGGTGTATGTGTCGTTTAGCACTATCCCGTTATTGGATATGGTCTTTAAGACAGTTTTTGATTAATGAAACGTTTAATCTGTCAAAAAATAAATTCCAAAAAGAAACATTTTGATTTTGTCGTGCAACATTAAGATCACCTTTTGGCAATGAAAACACAATCTATGTACTCATCACACTTGGACTGGATTGTTGTACACTAATTACAAATTTTGAAGCCATGTGTTGTGATACTTTTATGGTTTCTCCATCCATGCATTATCTACACCATTTATCCTACTGTTGCCTTTCAGTCATCCTGAATCAGTCTGCCCTTTTTCCTCTGACGTTGAGGCATTATTCACACAACTGCCACTCCATGAATATTTTCTCTTTCTTAGACCATTCTGAGAGATGATTGATGTAAAAATCCCAAAAGTGTCTATCCAATAAATGTGCCATGTTTAAAGTGGCTTAAATCCCCTTTCTTCCCATTCTGAAAATCAGCCCTTTACCACATCTCGATGTCTAAATGTGTTGCTGCCCTTTACTGATTAATTCAATATTTGCGTTAACAAGCATATGTACAAGATTACCAAAGAAGGTGCCAAGGAGGTGTATATAACATTCAAGTTTTTAACTTTCTCCTTTAATTAACAGCAACATTTGTAACACCTACTTTCGATTTATACCGAGGTATCAGACGAACCACCAGCTAACCCCCCAGCCTCCTGCGTCTGGTTTCCACACTGTGTTCTTATTGATCTGTCCATCTTGTTTCCTCCGTCCTGCAGATAAGACCATGATTGAATACCCTGCCCAGCAGCTGCTGTGCAGACAGAGAGAGTGGCAAGTAAGGTGACTAAAATTGGAATGAAATTGGTATTTAAAATGATCCTAAAGCCCCTTGGGGGTCTTTGTCTGGAACCGAACCCCTTCGTTCATTTCATATGCACTCCAGTGAGGCAGTTATGTAACTATAGTGCCACATAGTTATGCCCATTAGCACCACTCACACTGCTATAGCACATCCAACTGATGTCTTGCTGTTTTGTGTTTATTAATTATGATAAATAAAGACAAGGTGGCAGTAAGAGTTAGAGTGCGCTTCTGAGTGAATTCAGAGGAAACAACCCGCACTTTTCTTTCATTTCAAGCAAAATAAGTAATGCAAAAGTAAATACTTCTAAATGCCAGCTGCATCACTGGGTTGATGACAAATATGCACAAAGGTTAACTTATTTTATTCAGACAGTTGAATAATATGCTCGGTTATCGCTAATACGCTCCATAATCTTCATGATCCAAATGCTGTGTGTGTTTGGACTACACTGGTCTGCCAAAGCTTGTTTTTGGCACATCAAGCGAGGATAACAGAGGACGAGGACAATCCTCATTCTGCACTGTTGAGGTGCAGAATGATCTCATCTGATCGGTTTCATGGAACACATGAGAAGTAAGAAAGATGGAAAAACAAGGGGAAATCTACTGTAGTGTAAATAGGTGGCACAAAAACACAATGTGAAATCCAAGAGAAGCAATGTGTGACACACAAATTGGATGATGAAGCAAGCAGAAGGCTGGGACAGAGAGGAAGGCTAGGCATGCCAGTAATAACTGACTCACTACTCGTATGAATTAAAATATAAATAACACTGGACAAACAAAGAAATGACCATCAGTGGGAGTGCAGAACTAAGTGTGAAATGGTGAACTGATAGTTTATTAGTTCAAAGAAGGGAGTGAATCAAAGTCCAAAAGGAAAAAAAAAAAAAGGTTACAATCTGAATAGAAGTGACTATTGAACTGCGAGCACATCAGCAGGGGCATGCCTGTTATGCTTCAGGTATTTTCTAAATCAATTTAACACTGCAGCGCTTTGAGGAAAAACAAACCAACAAGAGCTTTCTTTGCCTTAGTGTCTAAAATCTGACTGAGACTGAAATGACTTACAAATATTATTTTGAAAGGGTAGACACTTGACATGCTTTATTAATCAATGACAGACCCACTTATGTTGTAAAATAAAATAGACTTTGACAATAATTAAGATCCCCAACCTGTCAGCTAAAAATTGGAAGGTGGTCAGTTCCCCTTAAGCTCATAATCAGCAGCTCAAATATTGAAACATATATTTTTTATTATTATTTTTAAGATGCATCAAAACTAAAATCTCCCACCATTTATAGTGTATTAATCAACCAACTGCATTTATATTGAAGCACTTTTCTGAGGTTAGTAAAAAATCTGGTAACGGCTATGTACATATGCCTTGGTGGGAACAATCTTGTAAGGTGATTTAAAAATACTCTATAAGAAAATCAAATCTCAATTATCAAAGAAATGTAGCTACTACAAGTTTTTCAGTCAGGTTTTGTTCCTGTAGTCTAATTTTCACTGTAATGTGCATGAGTACTTTCATTCACTGTGAACATGAGCAAAGCAGCAGGCCTAATGTGAGAAAATGAAGCGTTAAGAAAAGGAATGTGTGGAGAAGAAAGGAGTGTTAGACTGTGTGGCCTTTTCAGGTGAGGTGAATTGCTAGTACCCTTAATAAGACTGTGTAAGGCAGAATCTCCCCTGCACAGCAGGCTGGCAGAGATTGATGCTGGAAGTGAGCAGCAGACCTGTATTTCATTCCCACACATGCACACACTCTTGCTCATAGCTCACGGAGTGAAGGGACAACGGTGACTGATGAGTGCATCTCCCGAAAACTGACAGGAAGTCTCTGCCGTCCCCAAACAGCGCATTTTAGAATCTCTGCCTCGGTTACGATACAATGAGTCGGAGTGATGGAAAGCAATCGAAAACCCAGCTGAGACTAACCCATCAGAGCTGGAATCAATGACAACGCACCATGGGAGAAGCGTCAAAGAAATGAGATAAAAATTCCATGTGTCTTGTTATCTAATAGATAAAATATATCAGAGGTAGTGACTGCTGGGGCTCAAAGAAGGATGAGGGAAAAATGAAGTAGAGAGAATAAAATCTGAAGTTCTTAAACACCTAGCATACAGCAGATTATCACTTCCCAAACATCATGCCACAAGACTGTAGTAAATAGTAGAGGACGGGAAGAGAGGAATCGTGAAGCAGAGCATCTGCAATCTTTGTTCTAAATATAGCCTCTCCTTTTCCCTCTCCCCGCTCTCTGAGGCACTGGATTCACTTAAGTGGATTACTACACAGACTTTTCATCTCCTTTCTGGTTAGTGTTTAATGAAGTTTAGGCAATCATACATCTCAGTTTGTTCATTGCTCAGCTGGAGGCAACACCCAGTGTCAGAATGTGGGTTGAACTGTTACAACATAACTAAAAGCCAGTGTGCATCTGCATTATTCATGGAGACTGTAGTAACTCAGAATCTTTATTAATATTATTAAGCATCAGCCTTTTCATTTTCATCCTACTAATAAACAGCTGTAAATTTCTGTAGCGATGACATGAAATCAGTGCATTACAGAAGGTAACTGCTCCTGTGTCTGATGAAACCTGTAAACTAAATACCAGTTCTCTGTTCTAGGGGTGTAATGGGAGCTTGTAGAATGAAGTTTTGCAAGACTAAAACATCATTTTATCAAAAGGGATTCAGTCTCACAAAGAGCTACTTAATTGATATCAACATGATTTTGTGTAATCTATTACTAGGAAACCCTTTTGTAAACAACTATGTTTGGAACTCTTATTTTGTAGTAAGAAAGGAAGTAGTACTGTGGTTTTGAAAGTATCTACAAGTAAAAAGTCTCAACGGGCTGCATAATCAACACTAAAAGTCTATCTCCAAACTTTGCTTGGCAGGAATTTAAATATTTTAGTGTATCAATTGACAAAGTACAAATGGTTTGACAATGAGAATACATTGAGTGGCTAATAGTTGGATGCTAATTAGGAGCTTCTTCTTTCTCCCAATAATCTCGATGGCGAATGGTGCATTTTCTTAGTAATAAGAAATCACATATTTTAAGCTGCCATACATAAATACAACAAAAAGTCAAAAAGTCGATAACTGTAAAGGCTGAATTCCAACAGGGAAAGTCAGTGGCCACAGAGCAGCAACAAGTGCAGAGTTTATGGCTGCTATACATGTAACTTTACATCAAGCCATTAAGCAGAGATTCTTTGAAATACAGTTTAGAATTGTTTAAAAAATTATTCATAAAATTCACAGAAAGCTGCCTACAAAACTATTGTAGATGCTGTAGCCAGAACAAACATACAAAAACAAGAACAGATACTTGTCTTAGATTGGAGTATAAAGCATTTGCTTGTGAGAAATCTTTAAATAACATTGGTTTTTCCCAAAATGGGCCTTTCTTTCCATTTGGCATTTGCATGCTCCAAACTAACCACCGTCCCCAAAGCCTGTTTCTTTGTGGACATGGGGAGCATAAAACAATGACCAGCAGTCTTCAAGTTCTCAGATGAAATCCAAAAGGGCTTATATCATAGTTATGTTGTTCTGTTTTTAGAAGTTATAATGCTTTGTCTAATTTTACTCCCTAGTGCATGGTGCCTTTTAAAAATATCTTTTTAATTAATTTGGCTCAAATTAGCCAGCAGTTTACATGATACTATCCCTACTAGAATGTAAACTACTAAGTTTACATGCGGTTTATGTGCATGTAAACTGCATGCATATAAAAGAGCATTAGCAGTCCTTTTGCTGATGTAATGTTTTTATTTGTTTTACGAGTAAATGTTAATAAATCTCAAGCTGTTACAGAGACTCCATATTCATAGTAGAATGAAGGATCATTTTTATCTTTGTATTATTTTAGATTTTAAACAAGAGGTAACAAAATGTAAACAAACTTTAAATCTTGAACTCACATAAATATGTCTGCATCAAATACTGGGCATGTATAATATATTTTAACTAATCCACAATCCTTAAGTTAATTAGATATGACAAAATACAATGAAAACAACCCAGTTGGGATCAGCTGACTCGCGTGTTAATATTTTGATTTTGTTCACTTCAATGTACTTGTTTTAAGCTTTAGAGTGGCTTAAAAGGTCAAATTTAGAGAAAGTAAATTCAAAGCTGAGTGTAAAAATAACTACAGTGCTCTACTGTTGTGAGGCTTGTTGAGACACAGAGAGGGCAACGTGTTTCAGAGACAACTGTTGTGGCCATCTGAACTTTATAGTCCCTGCAATGGTTTCTTTTTTTAGCCTTCAAAAGCTTTACCTTGCATATTTATGTGCAGGAGAGTGCATATACAAAAGAATTCTTTAAACTGAAATAAATTCTATCTTACTGTAGTTCTTATGATCCCTTTCCTTTTAGTGCTGCACAGAACAACACAGGTCTGACAGAGAGTAAAGGATGGGTCCATTATCAAGGTGCGATGAATAATACAAGTCTTTCTGAGAGCTCTTTTTTCACTTGCACACACACATCTGAAAGTCACACGGCTAATAGATTTACTGTGTAGAAAAGAATATTTTCCAACGTCTGAAGGAAAGTCTGAGAGCCCGATCTTCAGATGCTTGCATCTGAAATTTTTAACAGGACTGAATAGTTACTTGCAGCTAGACTGCAAATAACTATTGCAGTTATTTGCAGAACTCAAAATTCTGAGTTAGAATTCTTCCAGGTATATATTTTCCAGGTACATTTTATAGCAGCATCAAGTAACTATGTTACTTTCAGTTGTATAAAAAAGTATGTATATATCAAATGTAACTTACAAGAAATTTGACTTTGAAATCTCGCATCTGTCTCTGAAAAGTTCCTGCTCTTTCTGACTGTCTTCACAACAATGCTCCTCCATTAGGCCGCTTACAACAATTTTTGGGAGTGTTGGACGGAGAAGTAGTTTGTATGATGCGCTCAGTTCCACCAGGTGCTAATTACTGCTAGAGCTAGTCTGGTGGAGCTGAGTGGGGAAGATCTAAAAGCTTAGCTGGAGACTCCAACTTCAAGGAGTTTTGCAAACATCTGTGGCGGTTTTGGGAGCAAGAGTTTAAGCACCTTTGCATTGCTGCCATGGGACAGTCAAGGATTCCTCAAACACATAAGGCAATATACTCCAGGCATGTTTCTGATGAGGGGATGTCATTATAACATGATGTAAAGCTCAAAAAAGTTGATTTCACATAACAAGCTCTCCCTCCTCTCATCCCCCACCTTAACTACATATCTGCTGACTGGTAACTACATCTTAGAGTAGTTATTGGAGACTTTAACCAATGGTTATACCTGCAAGAGCAAACCGGCATGTTGAAATAAAAATAATTCCATGTTTATGAATTAAAAGTTTGGTTGCACTCTGCTTCCATAATAAAAGGCCAGCTCTCTTTCTGTCTGTCTCTGTGTGCTGTAGTAGGTCTGGCTGGCCATCCTTATGCTTTCCACTCTCCTAACTATAGCTCTGAGCTGGAAAATTTAATAAACAATGCCGTATAAAATATTAAAGCCACAGTCTGCTCAGCTTGATGTAAAGGCTTCAATCCAATAACTGGCAAAACTGTATATGCTCGTCTCTGCAAGATGAACAGATGGCCCAACAAAATCAGGAAAGGAAATTTGCATCACATGGTGTACTTTAACATGAGATGTGTGTGAGTCTAAGGAGAAACATAACAGGAAATTATGGCATAAGGCTTAGGGACAGTCATAACAGGTAAAAGACATTTATAGCAGTTAGGATAAAAAGCTGACAGCTGTGCGAGACAGCAACAGCATCAACTTGTTTAAGGAAATGACACGTGGCTGAAAACCCTTTGTAAAAACTTAACTCACTGGAAAAACCATGTTAGGAATACAAATATCCACATCCCAACATCCCCTCCATCTGACGTCACTGGCTGCTTTGCGTCCCGCCCAGTTTACAACACAGCTGAAACAGCTACTCCCAGTATGTATGTACCAGCCTTAGGAAGAAAAACCAACACAGGACAGTCAAAACAGTGTGAAAACACAATAACTACATATCCAACCCCCCCCCCCGCTCCACAACAGCAGTGTGCTGTTGCATTACAACACCACGGTATGCTTTTGCTTGCCATTTCTGAACTGCCTTTGAGTTTATGGCTCAACTAGAGCATTTAGTGTGGGAGAAAATGACAGGAAATGTCTGGCCCATTTAACAATAAATTTCCTTGAATACATGTGAGCTGTGCTTGGGAAAAACATAAAAGGAGAACAGGGATAGGCAAGTCACGAGGGAGCGCTGTGCATACAGTTAAAACAAGAAATCACCACAGAGTCGCACAAATAGTTTTTTTTTTTTTGGACTCTTGTTGCTGTAAACTTACCATATCCACGAGTGTCGTCTGACAGGAAACTGACTGAGGTGCATCATGGACCTGTCACAGGGAACACCCGGAGATTGTCCCGGCTTCATTCCAGAGCTGTGTCAGGAATGCCCTGCACCCTTGGAGCCCCTCTTCTTCTATAAATTAAAGTCTTCTATCTATAGATCCTGCACCATGCTATCTGCAGACCCCTGAACATGATGTGATGCATTCAGACCTGTCCTTGAGTACAGAACTTCTTGCTTCTTTTGTTTGGTCCTATCATCATTAGAAGATATTCCTACTTGTCTCTCAAAAGGCAATCTTTAAAAAAAATAAAGCACAGCAGAATCCATAAAAAAAGAGAGAAAAAAGCTGAAGTTGAAGTATGAAGACTTGAGCCTTGCATGAAGTCAGTTTCTAAGTGAAATTGTCAGCGGTGCCAACAGGCAGGCGGCCACCCGGCAGGACCAACTAAGCTTTCCAGCCGCTGCTCTTTTTTCCGTGGGATTCTTCCTGCGAAGGCTTGGAAATTACTGTCCCACATCCACATGGTGAACTGGTTCAGGAACTCATTCTTAGCGTAAACATTCCTTTTCCTGAAAGCTAATGACGCCGGTTGGAGAAGACAGCCAAAGTCGCAGCAGCATGACGGAGCATGTTGCACACAGAGAGTCAGTCACACTCACAGGTTCGCTTTCACACTCTCAGCTCTGCCACCTCGCCACCCCTTCTCCTTTCTTTGTCTCTCTTGTTTCTCTCTGCCTGTCTATTCTGCCCAGGGAGGAAATTCAGGAAGGAAAGGAGTATAAAAAAAGAAAACAGTATAGCGTCTCCTCAGTTTCTCTCTTACTCTCTCTTGACTTGCTGCTGATCGTCTTTCCTTCCCTCCTCCCTCATACTAGTGGGATGTCCTGACTCTGTAATAGGTGTGCCCGTTGTACTCAGTAAGCTAAACCTAATGATCCTCTTAAGGTTTCATTCAGAGGAACAGGTCTGCACAAACACAATTTGCATAAACAGAAGAGTGTATATGGTAACAAGAACAGACTTTCCTGCTCTTTCTTACAGCCTTCCTTTGTCATGACAACAACTTCTCCTGTTCATTATGTTACAGGAGAACATAATCTGTCTGGGCAAAACTAGTCTGTCTCTGGCTTCTGCATGCCAGTCCATGAACCATGAAATTTCAAACCACACAACAATGCAAAAATTATTATTATTTTTTTGTTCCAGTAAATGCATCCGAGTATAAAACATATAGTTGACGCATGTGTGATGAAAGCAAGTGGGGGTTTTATGAAGGCACGTTTGCTTCTCAAAACCAGTTAAACTGGATGCCTTTTTTCCTTGCAGCAACCTCATGAATAATTCTGGTTTTACACATGACTGTGCGTATGTTGAGATCTGTTTTTGCATGTCTGACTTTGTACTCCTTCCTAAGCATGTGTGTAGAATGAGACTGGAATTGGCAAGGATGCTAAGAGTCGAGGTTGGAGTTACCACTCCCAGGTTGTGTCTGAGTGTGTGTTTCTCATTTAAAGCCAAAGTTCCAGTCTTTGTGGTCTGAAAAACAGGATCCAGCACTGCTTCTTGCACACATCCTGCCTAGCATACGCGTCACCAGTTCTTAACTGCTGCCAAAATGTCCAGCCACCTCACCACCCTCTGTCTAAACTGGCACCTTTCAGTTAAACCACCATGAGTGATAGATATCAGGGAGGTAAACTGTGTGGTAACTTAAGACAGGAATGAGTAAGTCTGGGTGGGAGGTATGCAGTTAAATCACTGGACTTAACACCTCAGGCAGAAGAAAATACAAGGTAAACAGAGTTCACTGATAAAACAAAACCCTTAACAAAACTGAGATCTTGATATCTGTTGTTGGTTTTATGTTTGCAATCAGGTCAGCCATACCAACAAGATGCAAGATCTTGATATGTGCGCATTTATACAGTCAGTTTCCTGTTCTTGACTGGCCGAGGTAGTCCTCAGTGTGGTAAACTGCTGCTGTTGTCCATTCAGCATTCAACATGTGTGTTCAGAGATGGTATTGGTTAGAGCAGTTATTTGAGCTACTGTTGCCTTTTCATCATCTCAAACTAGTTTAGTAATTCTCCTCAAATATCTGACATGGACATGCATTTACATGACCGCAACTCCCTGGACCTCCCTTCTTACACAGACCGTTCTCTGAAAACCCAATAGATGCTTGTCCATGAAAATCTGAGAAGAGCAGCAGTCTATAAAATATTCAGACCACCCTGTCTGGCAGTAACAACTATGCCACACGCAAAGTCACTTAAGTCATCATTCCTTAGGATCTTGATCCTCGGCTCAAACTACAAGTTGTTCTGAGTACATCAAGAGACCTAACCACATTGAGTTCTGCAACTTGCCTAGTCTCTTTTTGTGCCAACAAATGATTAGAAATGGAGATCTAATAAAATGGTCATTGATTCTGTATAGATCACTTTGTTCTGGGTTTTTCAAATCTGGCTGGATGTTTTTTATTGTTTCCTGATGTTCATGGCGCAGTTGTTTTCTTTCTGTCACGTGTCATGTGACCTACTTTGACAATTGTATATCCATATACAGCTACAACTCTGTGTAGCAAATGAAGCTGCGCTTAGCTTAACTTCAGCACTAGTTAGATGTTACAACCTTAAAAGCAAATGACTAAGCAGGGGAACAAATATTTCTGGAAGTTGTATCTACACATGATTAACTGGAAGTGAACAAACATGCACACAATAACTAAGCTCTTCAGGTAGACTCTCTGGTTGTAAACAGGGTTGACAAGAGGATGAGGTGCAACTCAAATTGGGATAATATTCTAACATTAAAAGATAAAAGATTAAATAAATAAATTAAAAAAAACTCGACTGAAGACTCAGACAAGGACACTACATCCACAATGGGTTTCATCTTAATCTGTCATCTGATTAAAATGCAAGAGCATCTTCATCAGAACATCCCTTTAAAAATGTGGCAAAAAAATTCTTCATTTGTTTCCTAGACCATATTATTAAAACCATCTTACATATAAGCTGAGTACACACAGTATGTTTCAGTGCAACTGCATGTGCCAGTGTGTGGTATTGCATAACTGCTGTTGCCCCGTGTTCTGCTCAACACTTGTAAGCTGTCACGACTCATCCTGCAACCTCCGTGAGACCAGAGGATAGAGGAAAAAAGTCAACCGAGGGAAAATTTGAGCTTCCAAACAAACAAAGGATAAAGAAAGCAAGCGTCAGGGAGATGCGGGAGAGATGAAGAGCGAAAGAGTTTGAGGTTGTTCATGAGTCTTCTGAGTAAGATAAAAATCAGTAAAGACAAGGACGAGATGGAGGAGCGACAGTGGAGAAGCAGCAGAACAAGGGGATGATTTATGAACAATAAAAGTAAATGAAGCTGTGACGGAAGGACACAGCAGCCTTGAAACAACAATATGTTCCCCAACACAGCTAACATCATAACTTATAGCAACCATAAAGTCCTAGAACAGCATTAACCCATCAACATCTGTGACCCCTGCTTGTAAGCACACAGATAGTTTCCATCCAAAAAATATCACATCATACTCCAATCAGGGCAGTCCTTTCCATTACCACTTTGTCTATGTTGCTGGGGCTCAGGGGGAGGGAGCCGGATTACACAGCGGCACAAGTATATATCGATTTCATGTGTACTGACATTTAGCAAAGTACTTTTCTTAATTTTTCTGCAGATCGATTGTCCTGAGAACACAGGCTGAACACTCTGCAGAAATGGGTCCAGCTTAGCCCTGCAGCAATACCATGACAGCTGCAACTCCTGCTGCTTGCAAAACAAAAACATTATGTATGCGATGCTTTACATGACAAAAGCTTTCAAGGCACATAAAAATAGCAACACAAAATTGTTGCAGCTTCTACGAAAACTGATCAAATTATCAAATTGCTGTTCATTAGCAGATTAACCAGATAATAAATCAATCTCAACAAATGCACCTAGACTCTCTAGTCAATCCATTATCACATTGGAATAAAAATCTTACACATTTAGATATTGAGCAACCAAGAAAATCTCACAGACTGACAAAAAAAACTAAACATCATGCAATTATTCCGATGAGGTAGGAAAACTGCTTATCAGTCAGCATATTGCTGTGGAAATGCCTCGAGCCTGGTCCTCCTCCTTGCCATTCACAGATGGTAATGCAGTGGCATTTCAGCAAAAGGTTAACTCATTCCCCCCTTTTCAAATCAGATATTTGTAATTAGATTCCCACATCTAATAGGAACATGGCGGCTTCAAGGGCCATTCTGTAAAATGTGAAGAATGTTTAAGTAGAGAAAAAAAATTACTCACTCATTGAGTTGAGAGGTTTTTCTGACACTTTGATTTTAAAGTAGTCACAAAGACAGTGGAGGAGGGGATTAGTTCATAAAAAAAAAAAACTGGTACATTAAAGCTCAGTGTGAGCTGTGAGTGGTGTAGCTACAGTACATAAGCTGTGCACATTCGGGCGGACATTGGAGAATCATAAATGAAATAAGTAATCATATACCCCATAAATATAACCTTTTACATCAGAGTGGCAAAAACATTGTTACATTTTCTAAAGAAGGCTATAAGAATACCCACTCACCACAGTTGGAGGAGATACAAAGAATGTGCAAAAATAGGTCTGATGGTGTTTTTCTCAGATGCAACAACCCTGAACAATTTTAGCCAACATGCAAAATATGCCCTAAACATACCACCAGCCCTGCAATGAAATGGCTAAATAAACGGAGACTCGTGTGTTAGAATGGGCTAGATTTAAATTTAATTCAGAATTTGCAGTGATTACGTGTGTTATAAAAATAATAGTCAAGGTGACAAAGCTTTCTAAATGTGCCCCAAATTTACAGGAGATTTTCGGGTCTAAATTATTGCAACAAAAAGACACTGTGTTCAAATCAGGTGTTGACTGGTGGGGAAAGAATGAGACTAAACCTGAAATTGACTGAAAGCACAAAACCAATCATCAAGATAAGAGAACAAACCTTAAACATACTTGACGCAAAAGTATGTGCCATGATTTTTACACTGTCTATTGCCTACAAGAATATCTTGCTATATTTATATTATTTGCATTGCTTTTTTGATAAAAGAATGAGTAAACATCAACCTATTTACTGTACTACAGTAATAGTTAACAAAAAACAAATAGTTTTATATAAATATTTCCACACATCGATGTGTAAATTATATAAGTTTCTTTAAGATTTTTAAAAACAAACTACTAAGATATAATACCACAGTGAATGTGAATGGAATATAAAAAACTCCAAATCTCCCCTTTTCATTGTTCACAGCATTAAAAAAAAGACAAATCCGCAACCATTCATCAATCAGCTCAGCTGGATTATAGGCCACCATCTGTGCTTAATAGCATTATTAATACAAAGTTAAAAACCAGTACTCCAAATGGCAATGTCTGCTGTGAATGCTTCACAAGGCAGTTTTTTTTTTTTTTGTTTCCCTCAAAGAAGGTACAGATGGGAATGTACAGAAATATCAGTGATCCATTACCACAGGCAACTTTCACTCTAACACCATCTGGTAACGGTGACTCTCACTAACAGTTGGAACGATCAGCTTCATTCTTCTTTATGATACCTTAATTACTAGATGATATAGTTACAGGAATCATAACTTGTCCCCTAATAAGCTGACAATAACAGGTGAAAACATCTTGTTTGTTCTACACAAAAGGCAGGTTGTTAAGCACAAAAGTTCAAAACCAAGATTAATGTATGACCTCTTAGAACTGTGTAGACATATTTTTCTCTGTGCTCAATTTATTTTATTTTTTGGTTGGTGCGAGGTCTAGTATGAATTCCCCAGGACATTTTAGCATAATGGCCTTTAGGTAGGTATCTTTGGTATTCCACAGTTAGACGTCACAACTTCTAGAGACGCGGCTGAAAAATGTTTGCTATGTTTTAGGTCAAATTTTAACATGATTAACCTATGGTGTCCTTAACAGAAAATAATACGTAAAGCTATTTTATAGTAACAAAAATTCCAAATTAAGTAGGTCAGGGATTTTAGTGTTAACTTCTGACCATTTTGATGATTTTAGCTTATAGGAAAAGAAAACTTAAGTTTAAGTAAATATAATTAAAAAAAATATATAATAATAATAATAATAATAATAAATTATAATAAAATGATGCATACCTACATAAATGGGATTTCCATGTACTATGCACTAAATATACAAAATGTCTGGATTTTGGAAAAAGTTTTTTCATTTGCATTATATACGCACTTACAAAAGTCCTTTAGCTATTCAACCTTGTTCTGTCACCCATTGCTCCTTTTGTTTATCACTTTATTTATGGAGTTGGTAAGTACATCATGAAAGCAAGTTTTCAAAACAGGATGTCATTAGTTACAGGCTCCAATTGTTACTTCCTTAGTTATTCCCAAAACTGACCTTACAGAGACAATCATTTGCCATTTCCAGTTAAACACACTAATCAATGACACATTTCAGGAAACTTATGTAATGTCACATCATGTTCAAACTGTGCCAATGATAAAAGCCAACATTTAAATTCAATCAAGATATTCTTTATCTGTCCCAAAGGGAGATTAAATATGGTTATAACTCATTTTATGCAAGCTTCTTCAAAGAGTTGTAACAGACAGTGTGTAGGAAAGATGTGTTGTCGTGGTTAATATAACAAATTTAACAAAAATAATCTATTAATTTTAGTCATTCTGCATGACTTTGCTCTGCTGGTTTACTGTAAATGTGCCTCAAAATGTCAGTCTAAGGTCAATTTATTTATGATTTCTGTATGGAGTTGGTAAAAACTTCCTGAGCATATGTTTTCTAAACAGTGACTGCGGACAGGAATTATTACATTGCTGGTATTCCACAGTTTGACGTCACAGCACTCTGAGGTGTGTTGACACATGACGCACAGTGAAAAGCCACAAGCCGCAAAGTCTAACTTTTGAATTTTCATTGCTGAACGAAAACTATGTTTTAATGAGTTTTACAAGCAAAACAATAGAGCAGTGCTGCATCTTTTTTTGTGCATGTCTGATTAGTTAAGGGTACTAAGGAGGAAATTTGGCAGTTAAGATACAAACATGTTATCTGGCATTAATTACCCAGTTTTAATGTCACTCTGAGCATCATCATGCAGATTACATACAATTTTATATCTTATTTTTCAAATCTAAAATTGTTTTGGCTTTGTGCAGCACAGTGGAACATGTGTTTAGTTCTTACGCAGTGAAGCATTTGTCAAAATTTTGTTCGGCCTCATTGACTTTTTGGCAACACATCCTCTGAATGGGATCGGACACTGACCCTGCTCCTTGTTTACAAGCTGTCAGAGACCTGTGAATATGCGGGCATGGGCTAAAGATGACAATGATTATCAAGTGTTCTATCAATTGCCAGCATTGTGCTGAGGATCTGCTGCTACCAGAGCATAAATGCTCCTCTACACACTTCAATGAGAGCTTTGTGTCTGGGCCATCAAATTAAGCTCAACCACTCACGCGGTTGGGCTGAGTACATTTTGGAAGCTTGACACTCTGGGAGCTCACTAATAAAAGCGTCATAAAATTTCACTTCGACAGTTTGTCTACTTTATAATTTAAAGTTTCTTCACTCATTCAACAGCCTGTTGCTGACATAGTTAAAAATAAATACACAAATATATATATAAATATGTATATATAGATCCATCTCAAATTAGAAAAATCCTGAAAGTTGATTTATTTAAGCAATTCAGTTAAAAATGGAGAACATAGCTAATACATAGATTTGTTACATAGAGAGTAATGTATTTCGAGCATTTAGAATAATGCAAGACTAATAAAGGATATTTCACATAAAAGTTCACCAAATTGATGTTAACTTGAGTTCTCCATCAATGACACTAACAACCAGGGGTGTTAGCCACAGGCGATCATTGCTAGTGACCTAGCCAAGTAACATGATGGAAAAATGTAGCAGAAGGACGAAATGTATGCACAAGCTACAGGAATAAGCCCAGCCTTGACAGGACTGTGAAACAAAGTTGATTAAAATTTTGCAGAGCTTCACAACAAGGACTGCAACTTTGAAGCTAAGACAACAAGGTTTCATTAGCATTAAATTATTTATGCAATAGTTGCCTACATTAAATGCTGAATTTATACCATACAGTACAGTAGACTGATATTTCCCTCTATTCAAAATATTTTTTCAAACTCAAAATCAGAACAGCTTCATTGCTCAAGACTGTTTGAACAAACAAAAAATATGACGTTGGTTCTCTGCTGGTCTGATGTAAAACTAGAGTTTCTTTAAAATTAGCAAAAAAAATGCTTGAAATACATCATACATTCTTGATGTTTAATGTATTTCATTATCTTTTTATCATATCAGATCTGATATGCAGATTCATATGTAATGCATCTATACATCAGTTTCACTAAAAGTTTAAAAGACCTGTAGCCTCTTTTGCTTATTTTAAAGAAGAATGCATTTTTAGCTTTCACAAATGTCAGTGAATCCAATATGCTATAAAAAAAAAAGAGGTCTAATGGAAATTTATTTTGCTGGGACAAATTTATGATAAATGTACCAGATTAAAACAAGATCAGATTTAATTTTCTGACCCATTAGTTGTCCTGGGACATATTAATCACCTCTATAATGGTGTTTTGTAAACAGTTTTAGTCTAGTACCCTCATGTTTCATTTGTTGTAGTTGTCATGTTTCATATTTGACAACATTGCTTCAAGCCAATTAGATCCAACAGATGTAAAGAAATGACTGAATAAATGCATTTTATTAATGTGCTGCACAAACTAAGGTGTGTATAAACCTGTTGAAGGTACAATCAACAACTGAAAGCAACCCGTTAAATAATCTACACACCCTCCATTTCTAACCATGGTCTCAGCTCTGTTGCTCAACAGCTCCAAAAATAGACTTTTCCTGCATTGCACCATCGCCGTGTCACTGTTGCTGCCAAGGCGCTTGACTGGCTCCCTCTGGACTGTCTGACTAGTCTGAACCTTAATCACAGGACTGGATGAACCCAGTACATATTGGGTGTGATTAGCTGCTCCTCTGAGAATTTATATGACCCAACGATGACCTGCAGTGATTAATTGATTATCATTGGCTCAAGGGACAAGACGAGCCCATGGGTTGCAGTGACTAAAGCAGAAGACCGTTAGGATCCTGCTCTCAGTTGTCGGTTTTTAGATTAAGGTTTTGTTATTTGTCACTAAGAGCTGGAGCAATAGAATGTAAATGCTAAAGATTATCTTGGGATTTGCCAAATTGTCCATTTTACAAGCTTTGGCATAAAACTGATGCATTCATTAACAGGCATTTATTTATTTATTCTACTACACAGAAAGCATATCAAATGTCTTATTTCTTTTGACTCAAGAAACTCTTATTTAAACTTAGAAAAATGTCTGGAGCAGTTTAACCAGTTATTGTTAACTTATAAAGATTTATGTACTTAATCAATGTGTTTCACTGCAGGGCCAAGTGGCACTAAAGCACAATTGCTTATTTTCACTCTCAGACAAATAATAATAATAAAAAATCCAAGTCTTCATAACCTCTAGTTCCAAACTGGGGAATAAAAATGTTAAATGGGCCACCAACTAATTACACCCTTACATTAAAAATCATAAGACATATGGTTATTTAAAATAAAGACACTATTTAATAGATACATAAAGTTCCTAATACAGCAGTTATGTAATGCAGCTACTTCATGTCTATTTTCCTTTCAAGTATTTGAGCTACACCTTTTGAGCACTGAGCTCTGGATGCAGAAAAAAGGTCAGTATGCAACTTCACTGAGTAAAAATTTATATTTTATTAGTTGTATGTTGAGCAGAACTAGTAGCAACCTCCATCACTCTGCTCTTAGGACCCTGATAAATATCTAACATCTAACACAAAAGTGTGCCTCCCTCATTGGAGAATAATTTAAACAAAGATTTTGTTTTGTACACTGCATGTCGATTGGGATTGAGAATGTAAAATTTTGTATGTAAAAATGATGTTATGCAGAAGAAATAACAAAAGTAAGACTAATTTTCTGTCATGTACACTACATGGGACATTTCTGGCATGCAGATTTTCAATCCGGATGACAGTAACAGCAGTTACTGTGGCTGAAACCAAATAAACAAATCAAACAAAGACACAAGAGACTGAATATTATGGTTCTGAGTGAAAGAAGTACAAAAGTCACTTATCTGGATGAAGAAATCATGTGAGTGACTACATCAAGTTGTCTTTATTTTTATGAGGCTGCCATAAATCTCATTAAGGGGTATGAATTATAAAGCAGGAGCAGCATGTAGGAAAGAGCTCTGTGGGGGATTTGTCTGACATTAACCTGGTGAAGTAATTACATGTTATAGGGAGGTATACAGAATGTCAAAAGATCTTCCCCTGAAAGCGACTCATTCGCTCAGAAAACTGGAAAACTTATACAAACGCATCTTCAAATATTTAGATATTTGTCTCACGTTTCAGTTTGGATGTGGTCATAAAACAAGCAAATGCACAGAATGTAATGGAAATGCATACAAATAAGATATCAAACTGCTGGGACACAGATATTTATAAGATTGAAGGAGAGACGCGTTAAAACAAATTGGAAAAACAATGGAAAAAACAACTTTAAACTAATGTTCAAAGGAATTGCACATAAAGTTTGAGATATGAACGTGAAGACTTTCTGCTTAATCTTTAACTGTGTGTGACTAATTTTCAGATTTCCGTTACATTTAATTCAGTATTTTTCTCTCTTCGCTTGTTCTCATACAGGAAGTGCTCTAATTGAACAAAATTATCCAATGCATAAAACAAAAAAATCTACCGCACAATCACATTCCTACAGTTTTCCAAACGTATGTAGAAAAGCAAAACCACAGCACAACAACCTCTGAGTTCAGCTACTTGACAGGCAATCCTTTCTCTCACCAAGTAATGAGCAACGAATCCTTCAGCGTTTCAAATCCGGCCTTGAATAGATTCATCTATGTTTTCACACGCTGCATTCATTGTCTGGAGATTTGGGTGGGTAAAAGGGTTTGGGCTGTCCATCAAACACCACCAAGCTGAGAGAAAACGTTCAGCACGAGAGCAAGAGAGAATACATGATGAGATGCACACATTTGTAACACATGGTTTCACCATTTACCGTGGTTTATTTTTAAGGGATAGATGAATTTCTTGTACAAAGTCCTAATGAGAATCCAAAAGAAAAAAAGACACCTGGAAGACACCGTTGTAAGACACTTTATGTTGCAATATGATGACCATGCCGACATTTGTTTACAGAGTTGTTGCTGTTTATTTTATGTCATGGTGGCTGGGTGTTTGGTGTTTTTCTCATGAGGTTTTATGTTCAATCTTGTTCCACAGGTTTCTGCTATTCGTTGTCTGTGGGTTTGAGTTCTTAGTTGTCCTGGTGTCATGTTTTATTTCAATTAGATTACTGTTTTGTTTTCATTGGTCTCAACTAGTTCTCATGTCTGGTCTTGTACATATTCATTATCCTAGTCTCCCTCGTCTTGGTTTTGTTTTAGCCTTGATTATCCACATGCTTCAGTCCTGTTATGTTGTAGACTGTTGTAGAATTAGTGATTCTTTAGTTTCATTTGTGGGTTTTTTACATCCTTTAGTTTGGTGAGCCCTCATGTCAAGTGTTAAAAGTCAGATGTACGTTTAAGTACATTTTCACCATGTCTTGCCTAAGTTGTTGTTTGCGTATTGGCTTTTCTTTGCCTTCACTGTCACGAATCATGTATTATTCTTGAGGTTTGAGGAACCTTAAGAATAATACAAGACTCTTGTTGTTGTATGAATATAGTTTTATTATGCCCTTATGAGGCCCGTTTCCAAATCCAAATGCAAAAGAGACGTACCCGTCAACCACCTTATTACTTATGCCTGTTCAACTACTTCAACATAAATAGTGAATCAGCCAATCACATTGCAGCAATGTGAGGCTTTTAAGAGTTTCTATGCGGAAAATATTATTTGCTGAAGTTCAAATGAGAATCAGAATGAAACAAAGTTGAGGCATGGTTGTAACCAGACATATTGAGTGTTTCAGATTTTCACTTCTTCACTGTCATCTTTTAGCTATAAAGAGTGTGGACTGAAGAGGAGACTATAGTATCTTGTGAGTGGATGTGGTGTCGATATAAATGCCTTGTTGATGTTGGAGTGTGGAGAAGAACTGGTACACTGATCCATCCCTTTATGACCACAGTGTGCCTGTGTTCTGCTGGCTAATTCCTGCAGGATAATGAACCATGTTACTGAATTCAAATCATCCCAGCCTGGTTTCTTCAGCCTAATAAGTTCACTGTACCCCAGAGGCTACGGCAGTCACCAGATTTCAATCCAACCAAGATACTTTAGGATAGGAGAATTGCATAATAAATATGCAGCAGACGCATCTGGAACAACTGTGTCATGCCATCATGTGAATATATACCTAACTTACTGATAAATGTTTCTAAGAAGGACAAATAATTAAGTCAAAACAGTCTGTTGTTGAAACCATGATTTGTACTGTGTAAGAGGTGGTAATATGAAGGTCCAGATGAGGTGTTTAGGCTGTGGGCCACTGGAATAGAGCATGACAATGCGTAAAAAGAAGGAGAGATTCAGTGCTACAAATTGTGTCAAGGTATGAAAGTGTTTCTAAGTTTTCCAAATGTGTGAATGATCATATGAGAAACAAATTAACTCTTTTGGTAGGTTTCATTATTTTCAGAGAAACTGTCATTCATTTAATATTTTTTGTGTGTAAGAAGGATCAACACAGAAGATTTTTGTCAAGAAAAAAAAAAAGGATTTGTGGGTAAATCTGGTTTCGGTTTAATATCCAGAACAATAGAGCATGAATAAAATGCCTGCCAAAGTGATGAATCACTGTGAAGTAAACTGTAAAATTGACTTCCGCAATCAGAAGTAGGCTTATAATTACAATGTTCTAGACTACATATATTCACTTCAAGTGTCATTTATTCAACGATAATTAATTCAGAACTTTTTTAGACATAAAAATACTAAAATATTTATTTAGCACTAAAGCTGTGTGCCAACATAATATTTTATTCTGAGTCAAATTTAAAGAAAGAAAATACTTAGATTTTTAAAATGGCATTTATAAACAAACAATCCTAATTTTATGGGTGATATGTCAGAGGATATTGTACACCTGAGTGAATCTGATAGACATGGCCAAAGATTAGACAGCTGTGACCATGACACCGTTGTCTGCTGTAGCGAGCCTTGTGACATTTAAAAGTCAAACTTTCAGCTAAATCTCACAATCACCACAGGAAACCTGTCAGCACAGCAGAACCCCCAGGCAGGAGGGGACTGCTGTGAGCCCGAGACATCACATGGAACATTTTTACTGTGGGTTCAAGAATGAAGGAGCATTTAATTGAGTCAGTTCCTCTAAATATTTTAAAGAGTCAGTGTTGCAACTACAGAGTTTTAAGATGTGTTAAGAGCCTTTAAAAGTCAGAGAGTGGATGAGAGACTGTGTGTGTGAGGTTCATAATATGCATGTGAAATCTGTGGGAGGCTGGGGGCAATTAAGGTCGGTGGGATGAACTTCTGACATCATGCTAGACCGGAAAAAGAAAGCAGTTCTCACAAACAGTCTGCTGTGAAATCAAAGATATTTTGGTGGAGATTTTTCAAGTGAGCCGACTACTGAAGTGAGGAATAGTTCACACTCAAACATAAACAGATGTTGAGCACAGAAGGAAGGAGAGCCGTTTGAGTCTATGCCTTCCGGTTTAGCGTTTGCGTAACTGTGGTTAAAAACATGCAAGTAGTACTGGTTATGTAGCCCACAGCAGGCTTGCACGTCCGCACATATGCTCATTTCTTGTTATGCACCTGTGTGTTTCACATGATAAGGCAAAGAAACAGGATGGTTAAAAAAAGAAGATGGGATCATGAATCCAACACTATCTAAAGTTGTATATCTGCCACATTGTCTTTGTTGAATAAAAAATTACCAGAAAACTCAAGCAGATAGAAGAGTAAACTAATTATATATGAGGCTACTGTGATTTACCTGTGTAAAAGCACATATTTTTAATCAAGAAATAATTTTTTGAAATAATTTTTATTCTTTTTAAGGTTTTGTTTTTAGCAAAACTTACAACTGTTTTCCACCAAACTGATATGTGTATGAAGGGTCGTCTGAGTGTTGTGACCAAATTCACCATGTAGAAATAGTAGCTCATCGCGAATAAAGCGCTAATGTGTGTGTTATTGTTCAGTTTCACTTCATCCAGCCTAAAAGGTATGGATGATGTTAATATCTAGATGAATCTGTTTTTAATCAAACTCAAAGAGTAGCTACAGTTGATAAGACTTGCATGAAAATATATTAACATATTTTTGTTCAATTATTCCCACCAGCAGATGTTGATGCTCCAGGGCACGATGGCTCCAAGGGATCCTGATAAAACTGTCTATATTAGATGTCCTGCAGTTTCTGTCCCTGCATGTTTCACCAGGGGATGTCCACTATATCAAGTGAGGCATGTCTATTTAGATGTTGTTTCAAATATTTTACATCAAAAGAATGACAGCTCTGCGACATTAGCTGTACTACCAATAAGTGCACTTGAATGTCCAATCAGTGATCCAATAAGAATAATGTAAATTATCTCATAGTGAAAACCTCCATCTGACGTACTCTGTCACATATTTAACAAGGAATGTGAAATAAATGGATTATACAGAGAGCATTTAAGCTTCATTATAGATTGTAAAGTATATTTTACATACCACAAAATGATAATTTTTTCAAATTTAGGCAGACTAGGTATGGACAATAAATCAAGAACAATATAGATATATTTGTTCAATATCGACAGGTAATATATCTATTAGAATCTTCAGTAATTTCAATATTTTTACTGTGTTTTTAAAATGTTTACATTTTCAGCTTATTTTAAGTAATTAAAAATAAAAATAATCTTTAAATGTTTTCCCTGTCAAAGTAATAGGTATGAACCTACTTACTGGAAATAACTCAAGGGCTTCACACAGACTTTCATCAAAGGGGAAAAATTACAGTTGTCCTACTTTCAGTCTACCAATATTGTAAAACCAATGACTTCCACGTCTATGCCTGAAACTACAATTAGCAGCTATAATTGAAGGAATCACACTAAGGACACAATTTTCAGCCCTGCTGAGTGTGAACCAACTCAGAAATAGTGATATAATTGACACCATAGGTAACATCAGACACATAGAAACGGCAGTATCAATGATGGAGAATTATTCCACCAAAATAAATATTTGCTGTAGGCTTTTCTTTTAAACGACACAACAGATGGAGATTTAAAAAGATTAAAAATAAACAACAAACTACTGGAACAGTTAATTACAGACAACATAGAAAAGCCATTAGAAAAATCAGTATGAAAAAACAATAAAAAATCCAAGTTGGAAAACACAGAAAGAGGTTTAAAGGAGTGAAACATGAGATATTAAAGATCTAGTTTGTTTCATGACAGTCTAAATAAAGCAAACCTTTGGACTGAATGCCATCTAAAGTGGAAAAAATTACATCTTTTGTGACATCCTGTTTGAGAATTCTCTATTTGTGACATTCAGCAAAGACACTCATGCTGCAGAGTACTACTGCCTGGGAAAAGGAGGAGCCATTCCAAAGAGAGACATATTCACCAAAATATGTATACTAGGATTTTACAAGTCATAAAAAAGCTGGGACTCCTTGACGTTAGAAGACAAAATACCAGTCAAGCAGTAGTATGTCCATGGATTATCCTCAACATACTTTAAAACACATTTAATTTACACAAAAAATACCATTACTATTACAATAATACTATAATGACACTTTTACAAATATTGACGAGATTTTAAATCATGTCCATTGTTAACAGCTAATCCAATTTAATTGTGACTGATGCTGCACAGGACACGTAGGCCCTAATCTACTGTTAATCCCATCAGTTTAATTGGCCACAAAATGTCACTTCTGCATACTTACCAACATTTAAATCAGAGTCTTTCATTCATGAGTCAGACAACTACAGTGTAGATGCCTAAGTGTAAAACATTTTAAGTATAAAGGTTCAGTTTAAGTTTGGCCACCTGATTCTGATATTATAATTCTACGCCTTTGTTGCTCAATTGTTACTGAGTAACATTGATAATTGTATATCTACTGTCTCAGCCTCTGCAACACATCTCCCACCTGGCAGGGAGTACAGAAGTGTCTCTGAACTCATAACCCATGGGTGGATGCTGAGGTGTTGGAAGGACAGGAACAGAAGCAGGAAGGAGCAATGGTAATTCATTGCCACAGCATACTGAAGCAGGTGCTTTAGTATGCATGCTCCCATATATAGATCTCCAGAGCCTATCTTTGAGGGTTTGCTTGATGTAATATCAAAAAGTATTCAAATGTGAAATAGGAATTGAGCTGGAGTTAATTATTTGTCAAAGGGCAAAATATAATAAAGGTTCTCTATCTGTCTTTTTTTTTCTTTTGTGGCAACATAGAAAATAAGATTTAAATAAATTACCTGTACATGTCATAAAAATATAGAAAAGTAAATTTTCATCGAGTTAAAATATATATAATAATAAACTTTCACATTTTTAAAGCATAAAAACATTTAGTAAAGTCTGTTTTTTAGGGTGTACTGCAACATATGCTGGTGAAATAATATGCATTGGCAGCACTGTGCATTATCTGCTCATATGGCCTTGTAAGTGTAAATTAGTCTATTGCATTAGAGACATCACTGGCCTACTGATGCAAACTAATGGGCTCGCTTTCCAAAACCCTAAAATTGTCTAGCTTTTCCAAAATCATTCTGCAAATATATTTTAAGACTATACCAAACAATATTCTGTACTGAAAACTGATACCAGACAAGATTTGCATATGGGATATTTTCCAACAGTTAGACACAAATGCCTTTTAGAGTAATTTAAACATTTTTATGTCAGTTACTGTTCCAAATTTCCTCTCAGAAAAGCACACATCTCTGCAAAGTGAGAGCAGCAGAGGTGGGGCAAATGAACGACAAACCTTTGACACCAAGATTATTTAAATGTCAGGTTAGAGGCATTATTAAAAGTGTCAGCAGTAGTAATGGATACATGCACACATGCACTTCTTCCAAATGCAAATCTGTCATTACTGTAAGAGAGTCATGTCACCTACAGTATAGAGCAAAGATAGCTTGTTGCAGACGTCAGCTGTTGTAAATAAGAGAAAGTTTTCTTGAGTCAATGTAAAACAGACAACAGCTCAGGCTGTGAAAATAATGTAGTCATTCAGTTGTGAGTTTGCGGTGATGTGGCTGCAGCTTTGGTATATCTATACATACTGCTCAATGAATAAAAAGAACTGCACATAAGAAGGAGACTTTAGGCAGTTGCTGTTTAATAAATTTACTCAAATTATGCAAAATAGATGTCTTTTAATTCTGTATGAAAAATCTGTGGGTCACCTTTCAATGTAACAAAATCCATTTGAAGAATGGAATCTCATCTAGGGATATTTTTTAACAAAGAGATGTCATTCATATTAACATGGATCATGGCTTAAAGCACTTCAATAAATTTAAATTCACAGATAATTAATGACAGTCAAAGATACTACCCAAAAAAATGTAATTACTAGAGAAGCAGACTGTTTATAGAATTACACACTAAAATAACTATCCTTCAATAATTTATTGAGATGACCCAGCAATGACATTATACAATAAATGTTCTTTCTACGACTTCTAAAGCTTGTAGTTTTTTGTCTGATATAGTCTTCATAAAACAGGCAACAGAGTATCTGCAAAGTGTAGAACTGAGCTGTTGTTAAGTGACTGGTGTGGAAGGAGTACTAATAAGCCTCTATAACTATGCGGCAGCTATATCACTGGGAGGAAAGTATACTGCAGAGAAGGAGTGGGTGGGGATCAATGCACTGAGAGGGCACAATTATACAGAAACAAGGTACAGAACAGAACATAAAATGTCAGAATAAAAAAGTGAAAATGTTCAACTAGAGAGAGCTGGAGCCTGCTGGCCTGCTGGAACATCACGCTGAACTCTGCATCGGCACAAATAATCCCTTAAATCCCACTCAAACACCACGGCTCCAAAAATATCTATACTCTCTCCAGTTACAGCACGCATACACACACGCAAAAACAAAAACAAGTCGTGAGAGACAAAGACAGAAAGATGGAGAGTGAGAGAGGGGCCAGTGGTGAGAGAATAGCATAGTTGCATAACAGCAGCAGCATGGGAGATACCAAAGGGGAGCTCCGGGGCCTTTGCAAGTTGCAGAATGACGCATTGCTGTCACACACTTAACACACTCTTACACACACACTCTCATTGTAGTCACAAAGTGACACTGATGTACTTTATACGAAAGAGGCCACTCCCACAACTTTGTCACAGTTAAACTCCAAAAACACAGGACTGACAAATGACCTTTTCACAACAACACTGTTGGCATGAAAGAAGAGAAGACATACAACAGTTTTTGTCAATATGGCTCATGAACTCTGCTGGGATCAGAAGCAAAAGCAATCATGGGCAACTAAGCTAATAAGCAATTTTAGATGCTTTTTCTCATGTAGACTACTACAATGATGTTATAACTCCCCCCCCAAAAGGGTTTCTATTTGCTTCCCCATGCAGCTTGTTGCTGAATGTTTATTAGTAGATTTTTAAACTTTGCAGCAATGAAAGGTTTAAAGTAAATATCTGACAAAAACTCCAACTTTGTCATGCATGTACAATTATGCAGTTGTTGAAGAATAGGTGGAATGCTGGAAGCTGCAAACTGAGAAGTGCTTCATAGCCTGCCTGAAACAAGAAAGCAAAAAAAAAAAAAAAGTGGTGGCAAGTAAAACTCTTTCAACACCATCAATCTTTGTCTTTCTGTCAACCGGCCTTTATACGTAAAACATGCCCCTCTAGCAACCAATCTCTTTTAGTAGCTATTTTCACATCCAGGCATGACTGCGGGAATACAAACCCGCACGCAGAACACAACAACCTCGAGCTGAGGCGAGGCAGGATCGACTGATGAGCTATGAGGAAGGCAACGAGCATTCTTCCCATCTAGGAATGTGGAAATGGGCAACTGTAACGTGCTCGGCTCCAGCACAGGAAATCAATATCCTGCAAGTTAATGAGATAGACCCCCCACCCTCGGCATCTGATTAGATAAACAGATTAGCAGTGAAACACAACATTGCCATTAGGTGAAAGCAGCACAGGCACATGCTGCTTATGATGGGGCCATTATACAGACACGCAACCTTATGGTTTGTGATTAACTTAAGATAAATTAATAAGATTTCTGTTGCAGCCTGAAATAGCCCCTCTAAGTGTAATTAGACTGGCTAAATATTACAGAAGAAATGCTAACATGCAGTAATACTAAAGAAAAGGCAACAGAGATAATGATTTATAGTAAACTACTTCATTGATTTCCGCAATCCACAGATGCATAATCTCACTAATAGGCACATCTGAAAAGATGGTAATGATACTGGAAAGTGAATATACACTTAGTACTCACATACCTCAAACCATTGATCTCAATATAATTCATTTAAACCAACATATAGCAATGAAAAATTGCTTTATAAAGTGTGGCATGCATTTTTCAGCCACGTGTTTTTGAGAGCCCTAATTTAAAGGAGCCGACAAAGAACTTTAATGAACAATCAGCATAAAAACTATAGGACACACTATGCAGACTATTAATAAAGTTCTGGGAACGCTTCAAGAATGCTTAGGTAATAAACATTTATAAAGCTTTGAACACCACACAGAGAACTGCTTAAGCATTTTATTGACAACTTAAAGAGTATGGCCCAACTACAAAATATTATTGCTAAACCATCTCAATGGACAGATGAGGCAACAAGAGCATCAATGAGAGAAATAACTAGGCAGTCCATGGCAAGTCTGGACAAGTTGCAGAGATCCACATCTCAAGTGGGAAAATTTGTCTCTATGCACTCTACAAGTTTGTTTTTATGACAGAGTGTTAGAAGACAGACATTATTCAAAGAACGTCAAAAGAATTTGTGTTACATTGAGAGGAAGCTCATATATTAAGGTCAGCTGGTGTGCAGTTGCTGCTAATTGTTGCAAACTAGTCTGAAGGAGCAGAGTGGGTGAGTCGCAGGGCAGGGAGGAATGTTCTGTGAGGCAGAATCTTCATAAATCATGAGATTCAACATTACCTTTGGGGAGATTCATCATATTTTCTGATACAATCTCAGCTAATTTGTCACTTACCTAGAAAAAGACAAGAAATGGAGAGATACAGAAAGACAAGGCGTTAGAGGAGACAAAAACAGAGAGTGAGTTGTAATTTTAGTAAAAGAAAATGACTATTAAACACTATTCCAATCATGCTTTCTCTTAAGGCTGCCTCTTTAGCAAAATGCATGCATAAACACTTGAAACGGTTTATTTGGCTAGGAAGAGATATCAATACACTGCAGTGGTAAGAAAAGCACCCGCTCTATATCTCCTTGGTGCATCTCAATGCAAGCCTATTGATCCATGCCAAGTCTCCAATATTCAGCTCAACTTCACACTCCAACACACTGTGCACTCTTTTTTATCTGTTGACATAGGCCTGGAACCTCCTCCCCAAGGAAAAAAAAAATGTCTGCAAATTTATGACAGTCTCTCAAAGAGCATCTGAAACTGGCACGATATGGAGAGGGATGCGGCAAAGCTGACAGTCACAGAGAAGAATGTGACAACAAGGCCAGAGCATAAAGAACAACTTTGGAGTGCTGCAGTGGCTCAGTAAACACAGCTAGGAGGAGAGCAGTGCCTTTTTCTGTTTGCCTTGACTTTTTGGATAGAAGATGCATGTACTTTTCAGCTTCTCTGGATCCATTACTCCCAATTAGAGAAACACAAAAGACAATTTTAATTAAAAATAGTAGTAAATATTTTCAGGACACAAAATTATTGAGTACTGCATCTTTTATTGTAAGATATTGAATGAAACAATACATATGTTTTGGTACAATTTTGTCAGTGAAATTATGTCTTCTATTAAATATCAGGAGCTAAAACAGCCCTTTGGATCGGAGTAGATTCTGTCACATCACTGGACCCCATTGGGCACCAGAAGGATTTGTCTCAGAAATACGTGTAATTTTTATATCCATCCAGATAACCAGGACTTCTAGGAGAAATGGAGGGGTTGTAGTCCACAAAACTTTCATTATCACTATGCTTATTAAGTCCTTAATGCTGTTACAGAAACACTGAATTAAAAAATATATATATATAGTCAGATATGAAGAGGGAAGATAAAAATTTAACATTTTGCACTTGTTGCACTATTTTATATCAATTGTCTCCATATTACCTTATTTATGAATCTGACATAATTAAATTACCTTTTTTGTTTTTTTGCATTATATAATAATGATTAATATTCTGATTTCATCCAGAAGAACATCTGATCTATCATCATACAGTAAAAATCAATACCATTACAAAACTCAGCATTCTGTGAAGCTGAATAAACACCCACTTCCCCCGTTCCTATTTTCTACTTCTATTGCTGTTCTGATGCAGTGTAGTACGATCGAACCAAAATGTCATGTAGGCAGAGAAAGTTGGGGCTGAATAAAGAAGCCCTGTCTTTGACAAAACCACCTAGCAAAAAGGTGAGAACAAATTGATAGATACATTAAAAATAGAAAAATAAAGAAAATAGAGGAGTTTATTAAATGATTGGTATCAGATTAACTAAGCCTATCCTGGTTTAGTTTGTTGTTGGTGTTCAGTCTGTGAAATTATGTCTGTCGCTCATTAGCTGAGCCGATTGAAAAGATGTTTAACTTTTTTTTGTTGATATAATTAATTAATTAACTTTTTTTCCTCACATTTTTTTTTCTTTAATATTTACAATAAGGGTCACTTACTCTTTGGCTGTAACAAGTGCTTTTCTCTGCTCGCTGTGAGAACGCCACAGAGAGCAGCTGAAGAACTAGTCACTACAATTGACATTCAAAGTAAAGCTTTGAGTTTATAAAGATGGAGAACTTCTTCTCAGTTAGTTATTTCAAAACATAAAATAAACATGCAAGCCACAGACTAGCACATCAGCAAATTGCTCTGTTAAAATATATCAGCAGTCGCAGAAAGACATGAGTTTCTTTAAGTCTGCAAGTGTGTGTCAACAAAATATCTAGCACTGTCCAGAAAAACACACTGCAGAATCTGAAAATTACTGAGGAATGAATTAAGTTTATTAATGAAAAGCAGCATAGTGGTTTACTGTACTTCAGAACAACTGAGTAGTAAATCATGCATACAGAGTTGATTTTATTGACGAGTCAGGCTTGGAAAGGAGACATTGTGATCTGGACATCTCCAACAGAAACACATACTGACTGAACTCCAATGGGGGCAAAAGTAAGTGGCCATTAGGGGGCGCCTTAAGGCTAAGCGGTATAAAGACAATCGTCCTTAATGCAGCTTTTACAGATACTGTACATCTTCCTCTTCTCTCTCAGCACACTTTCCAGTTACCATACAATCTCTAAAAACAATGTGGACATTAACTTTTGATTTTAAATGACTTCTTTATAGGAGTTACCTTACATTATCCAATGAGAAAAATAAATCAACTTTAACAATGACATGAATACTTTGGTTTATAATATGGATGTCAAACACATTTTCATTTTGGGCCATGTCAAGATCATGAATGTCCTGAAAGGGCTCATTGTGGTAGAATGAGAATGTACTGATAAAACTACCTGCTAACAAACTGTTAGCTAAAATATGAATAAATAGCAGTGTCTACTTTTGATAAGTGCTTCTTAAAGTAAAGCAAAATATTCAAGAATTGTTATCTTGACGGCTCTATTCAAATGTCCTTCTGTAGTATAGAGGGACACAAAACTTATGACAGGCACAGATTTGTTTCTCAGGCCTCGAGTTTGACATGACCACATGTCAATACAATTCCATTGTATTGACCACCTGGTCTACTTTTGATTATTGACAGAGTCAATACAAGAGAATTTCTTTTTATCATCAGGCTACAGTATTAGATTGTTTTCTAATAAAATGAACTAATAAACTGTCACATTGTTTATGTTTCTAATTCTGTTGACAGATTTCTGAAAATACATTAATAGATCAATAATTCTTTCATTACCGTTTTCATCCCTAGCATCAGTCATTATTCATGAATGTCTTTGAATTGTCAATATCAAGGAGCAAGGAGCTGCTTAACAGTAGAAGTCAGTAGACATGTTTCACCATCCAAACTGTCAGGGGCGACATTTATAGAGATATGGCAGATTTACAAAAAGGGTAGAAAGCCAATGAAAGGAGGTTAAGGTTACACAGGTTCTCAGATCTGTTCTTCAATGTGGAAAGCCTGGGCTGAGTGTTTGATGCAAAAAATGACAAGTATAACTTCTAGAGTAGAGATGTTTGAGTTTACACATCAGTATTCACTTTTAAACAAGCACAGTGATATCAGGAAATGAACCTCAGTCTCCAACATATAATAGTCAAAAAGTATAAGCTGCAACTGTCAAAGTAATTCAAAAGTGAGCATACATAAATTATGCATCAACTTGTCTCCAGAAATTATCACACTAAACTTGTGTGAACAAAATTAACAAAAGACATACCATTGGCTTTTCAAAAAGGCTTACCAGGCATTATTTTTCTTTAACTAAAACACTCCTTCAATTTCTGAATGCAGTGCCTTATTTCCTGTTTATGTGGGATCAATTTTCTACAAAGTAAAGAAAAAAAATGCTTCTCAAATTGTATTCTCCTTTATTATGCAATTACTTAATGTGAACACTCAAAAATCTTGGAAACCCTATGCCACAAGTTGAAAAACAATGTTCTGATTGGATATTTGCAAGACAAAAACATGTTTCTTTATCGGGGCGGTCCTTCGTCAAGTGTCGATTCTAACATAGATGATTTGAATCATTTAGAACTTATATTTTTAATGTTTTTGATTATTAAAATTAACTATTTGGTAAAATTCTTATAGATATGAACAGAGCTGAGCAAAAAAATGCTGAATGATTTTGATACTTACCACAACACAGTCTTAAGGTATCAATCAATTATTAATTATTTATCATACTGAACTCAAATAAAATAAGTCTTATAAGTAACAAAGGAGATTTATTATAAATAATTAAGAAACAGTGGCTCCACATACTGCCTGATGATGAGTCACATTTATTGCCCGTCTTACAGAATTAGTATAATTTAGCTATTATTGTAATTTTTTGCCATTAGATAAAATAAAATTAGTTTTTTGTTGTTTTTTTTTTTCTTCTATGCTTTCTTTCAGCAGCCATGAGATCATTTGAATTCTTGCATCTCAGCAGGGACAACATGCACAGTGGAGTCACACTGTACTCATCCTGCATCCATTTAGTATCAAATGTTAAAATTATAGGTGAATAAAACAGTTGAAGATTCTTCAGCTCGAGGTTATTTAAAGCAGGAGAAAAAGCACAACTCTCTTCAGTTCACTGTTCTAATGAGGCATGTTTCAGTGGTGGCTGAACTCTCAGCAGGTGATTTATGGCATCACACAGTCATAAACTCTGGAACTTCTGGTCCTCGATTGAAGGACGACAGCTTGTGATCAGGAGCAGATGTGGAAAACAGGTGTGTGCAACTCTAGATACAGCCGAAGCAAGATAATGATGGCTTTTAATCAGCAGCCCTCAGCAGGAGGCTGCAAGTCTGCAAAGCTAAAGATCTTTAGACTAAGCTGTGTGTGTGTTTTATAGCCATAAAAATGTGCCTGACTGCTTATTATTGTTTTAGAGAGCATCTCTGAGTGAAACTATGCAGCAGTAATGAGGGAGAAAGATCAACAAGGACCCAAAGTGTATGTACCAGCAACACCACAAAATACTGTTCCATGGATAATTCCAATATGAATGCACCAAGCAAGAGAGTGTGACGCAAGTGATTCCACAGCCACAGCCCACTGTACCACAAAGTGAAAAACGTTCTCTTTACTTAGGTGAATTTACATGTCTTTAGTTGTTTTACTCAATTTTCTTAACCATGAGAGAAAAATATCTTAAAAGATTACCACAAGGAATTCACACTTGAGGTTTCACCTGTAAGATATACACAAGCACTTAAGCTGTAAAGTAAACAAAGGGAGGTGATGGCGGCTGTAACTAACTGTAGAAGCTTATCCGCAGTGACTTTGTCTACAATTGGGAAACCACTAATAGAAGCCTTCCCGCCCTTGGCAAGCATCGCAGCTATGTTTGCCCTCCCACAACAAACTGCCGACACGCTCACAGGATAAAGCACACACTGGTGAGAAAAAAAAAAAAGCTTCCAGTTTCTGAATGTAGACTTCATCTTCATTAATGTTTTTGAAAAAATGAACAGTGTTGTTTTAGAACATCAAATTGGGAATAAACAAAATCCAAATTTGATGGCTTCTTGGCATTTCTTTCATCAGACTGCATGGTTCACAGTATGCAGGCTTTTTTTTTTTTTTTTTTGCTGCATCACACCAAATCATGCAGGTCAGCAGCTTATAAGAAAATAGCCTAATGCAGTGGAACCTGCTGACGCTTGGAAAAATAAACAGATTTATGGTGGATCCTCTATCACTTGCTACCTCAGCCCTTATGGGAGATGAATGAAAATGTTTATCTTCTTTACATCTAAATACTTGATGAAACTTTGCTTAATATCAGCATTTATAATATAAAGTGCCATGATAAAGTATTTGCATAGGTCAGGCCTATTTACTCTCTGAACTGTAGAATCAAGAAGTCACTTACTACTGGTGTCACATCTACACAGCTAGCTGGAATGTAAGCAAAGTCTGAGGGAGAATTGGTGACACTAAGATGCCACTTTTGTTATCTTTATTTTGCTCCTCTGTGGCAATTAGCCTATAAGACTCTGTCATGCCATGTTTCTATGCCAGGGAAACAGAAAGATTAATAAAAATTTGGGATTGATGCCACTAAAGATTTTGTTAAAGACATTTATTTCTTAATTAATATGAGATGTTTTCACCTCTGAATAGGTTAACTTAATGGCTGGACTTTTCTAAAATGTGCAGCTTTAGATTATACTAGTGCAATGATAGGTTAATTTAAGAGTTTCTTCATCTTTTTACAAATGGTGCCATTAAACATGGGTGCTAAAATAGCTAAAGGGATAGCCTGCTGAAGTTAGATTTTTGGCAAGCCCTCAGGCAAGTCTCAAGACTCAAATTAACCATAAAGTTAGCTCAAAATCTGGTCTGTCCATTTGCATTCACTTCTGTACATTATTCCTCCTGTTTTTGTTTTCTTCCTCCTCCCTTCAGGTTTGAAATAATCTGTCTGTCAAACACCAATGTCAAGACAGGATTTAGCAGATTTGCCCATCAAATCAATTTCACCCTTGTAATGTAACATGGTGACAAATTCATATACACATACACATGACAAAGTCTGCAGACTCGAGATGCCAGCAAACATCTCTTCCTCTGAGAATGGCGTCATTTTGCCCTAATCAGGAACACAACAGAGATAATTAGCTGACATTGTGTCGCATGGCTATTATTTATTTAGACATCAATTAATTAGTTCTTGGCATCCATCTTAGAATAGGATGCAACATGCAGAAGTTAAAATCCAGTGTGCTGACTGGCTTTTTTGTATGGGCATCACAGCTAAGGAGTTGAGAAACACTGGAAATCTGTGTGCAAATAGTTGAAATCACAGAAAAATGTACCCACATGTCAACAAAACAACCTAGACGCAGCCTAAAAATAATCTCTTCACAATAAGACTTCATAAAATGGATGTAATCAAGGTCTACAGTGGGCGTGCCTGAGCTTTGAAATTGATCCAGAGGTACTCATTAAATTACGTTGATTAAATAAGGTATCAAGTTTCAAGACAAGAAAGGCAAAGGCACACAAACATAATCTATTCACAAATCACAGGAAAGCCGAGAGGTGTTTTGATCGCAAAGCCTTTCAGCATGCCTGTTGCTGCCTCGAGACTCTGTTGATATGAAGAGTTCATATCAAGACTACCTGCTTGTTGTCACGGAAACTAATGATTACTTTGACGTTCAGTGGCAACTGGATCAAAATTGTATCTACCTCAAAGTGCATAACATTTAAAATAAAAAATACAGATTTCTGTCAGCAACTTCAAGATCGTGAATACATGTTTGCCTCCACCTCCATTTCCTAAAGACATAATACTCCACTGTGTAATTTGTCAATCCCAAGTTGTTATTAATGCACATCTTATAGTGAAGGAAAACAAAAGAAGGGAGATGAGTGAGGAAGTGAAAGTGATGGAACAGTATATATATTAGTCGTGCCACCCAGGTGAAAATTTTTGGGAGGACAGACCAGACTACTTTTTCAGAAAACATGGGTTCTTGTGAAAGTCTGCCCTGGAGGAAAATCTGTGTTTTCTATGCTTGCTTAAGAATATATTAAGATGTCTGTTTGCTTTCTAAAAATATTTATACATGCTAGATTGTTATCTGCATAACAGAATCTGATCCAACATGATACTGAGGCTGCATTTTTACAACTGGGTTATCAAAATTAGATTTATCCCAGCAAATTATTTCAATAGTAACACATATTCAATTATTCTAGACTAAGGGACGCTAAATGTTGCCACAAATTTATAATGTAGAGTATTACATGTGTATCTGTAAGGGGGTATTTTTTAAAAGCCCAGGAAAAAAAACTGAAATAATTCAAAGTAGAAATTCACAAAGAGCTCACTCACGCCAACCACATTTATTTTGCACAAAGAAACAATGGCTTAAGGCCTTTTAAGTAGACAGTGGGCCATGAAAATGAGCCCCTATTTAAGCCACCTTAGCGTTTCAGATGCCAATAACTTCATGTCATTGTGTTCTTACACAAATGACACCAAAATTGTGGCAGCATTATTGTTTCCCTTTCTTACTCCTTATTTTGCAACATGATTCCTTTCAGAGGGAAAAACAGAAGCAGGTCGACTTCAAACACGACCATTCAATGCATCTCCGGCACGGCTTGAAAGAGTATTATCACAAAGGCTATTAATGTCGGACTGTGGATCAAACATGCATTAAAAAGATGGTCTTTATGTATAAATGTAAATGCAAAGATGAAAAAATAAAGAAAATTAAAGCCCCAGCAACTGTACTGCCACTGTGTGTTTCAGTTTGTCTGTGGATTTACTAATCACACATTCATCTTTCCCCTCAAAACTTTTCAAAGATAACTCACTTGAAGGTAAAGTTATTCAAGTTATCTATATAGGAGCCGACCATAACAGAAGTCACTTAAATATCTTTCAGATACAATTTATATCTGTTTGTGTTAGATTCTGAATTGAGAGACCAGTTTGTCCAGCAGGGGGCCTGTGATGTCCAGAGAACAAAGTAACAAGATCTTGACTGTCAGGTTCCATTTAAATAAAATATGCATATAAAACATTCTAGAATAGGTTTGCTTAAGCTTGTGCCACTCCATCTGACAAACCTTTTTTTTCTGCCCTGACAACAGAAAATGTTATGTTGATGCTTCTGTGTGGGTATTTATAGAACCAGAGTCACAGAAAGACAGATTTGCAAAGAACATGACAGGAATAACTTCAAAAACTGAGCTTTGTACCCATCATTAAAACAACAGGGACATGCAATCTTTTCATCATTTATCTACTTTCCTTACTGCTTCTCAATTTTCCACATACAAATAGCATATCAATAATGAAACAATTCAAAGGACCCCTAAGTCAAATTGAAAGTAAAGGCAGTATTTGAGATTATTGACAGAACCAAGGGTTTGTATTCCAAATATTAATGTGAAGAAATTTTGATTGTGCCACTATATACACGTTTTGGGGGAATTAAAACAAAAAGTACCTTTGCAGAGTCATGTCTGAATGCTGAATGTGTGCTTGTATTTGAGTGTGTTGTGGGGGAAGAGCGATGCAACGGTTTCCCTGTGTCTTTCCTGTTTCCCTGTTTACACTTTGTGTGGGCATTAATGGCGTATGTGTTGCCCAACTGCAGTGCCTCCAAGTACACAGAACACATTTATCTATTTGCTGCAAAAAAGAAGTGATGGATGGTTGAAAAAACATTTCTAGAATTAAGAAATGTTCTCAGATTTTTTTTTTGTTAAATTATGTGAATATGAATCTATTAAATAAAAGGTTTGTAGGCTCTAGTACAAACATTTTTTTGAGAAAAACAAAAAAAAAGAGACAATAGCCTACAATTTGTGGAACAACAATATAGCAAACCAGAACATGGCCATCCTGTTGTCACATCCAGAGACAATCTTTTCTTTGCAGAGCAGTCTGACGGCTGCTCTAGGCCAGCGCATCCATTTAAAGCAATGAGAGGCACTCTGTAGCTGTGATCCGTTTAAAGCACCTGTGCTAATCCCTCCACTCGAGGTCAATAACCAGACACTCCCTGAAAGCTAACAAAAAAAAAGTCTTTGTTAATGCAGCTGACAGATAGACACTAAACACAGCTGTGGCTGACACATATTCACAATGGTGCATGTCCTCTTAGTGTCTTACAGAGTAAATCTGTCAACTTTCTAAATCAGTAAAATTTGGAAGTTTCAAGATTTTTTTTTTTTCCAACCATCTTGCAATTATTAAAGTTTGTATAAAAATGCTTGCTTTAAAATTCCAAACATACATATTTCAAGAAAAAATGAAACCATTTTCTTCTTGTATTTCCCAACAAAGGGTTACTGTGGCTTGAATCTAACCAGGCTGATCATCTGGACAAATTGTTGTTCTGTGGTGTGAAAGTAATCACTAAATTCATGCTAACCACCTGTTGAAGACCTGTTAGTCAAACAGTCGCCTAGTTCACAAATAAAACTGCCAGTCAACCATATGGCACACAGCAAACTGACTGCAAAACAAATAGTCTCTTTATGTTATGTAGATGTAGTGGTTTTACAGCTGCAGGTCATTCAAAAGGGTATGTAAAACCCTTTTACATCCCAGGACTGCATACATACACTCAGTAGTCACATCATCTAGTACATCGATTAATTTCTTGTTTACAGGAGGAACAACCAATACCATGGCAGCAACTCCATCTATTTTTCTCCATAGTTGTGGAGGTGATCTGATAGGAATAAAAAGGGAAATAAGCAGCTTTGAATTTCATAATGGTTGTTGGTGTTTGATAGGTTAATCTGAGCATTTTACAATCTTCTGATCTGCTGAGATTTTCATACTCACCCATCTCTCAGGGTTATAGAGAATGGTCTGAAAACATGAAAATACTGTAACAAGTGAGCAACATGGGTAAATGTGTGTTGTCTGAGTGGTTTTAGACTATGTAAATTAACTTAATAGCCACAATGTATGTACTAGAAAGGTGTATCTAATAAAATCCCCTTCAGAATATATAAACACTGAAAAATAAATTCTCGTTACAAACATGTCATAAAATGAGGTAAGTAAATCGTAAAATAACAACTAAAGGTTTCATATTGGGATGTGTGAAGAAAACCAAATCATCAATCAAGCGAAAGAACCGTAGAGAACCTTAGGAACCCTTGCTTAGTAAATAAGAGGTTAGTTAGAAAATAGGTCTGCTTCTCAGACATGCCTATTTAACTGATAATCTGCTAGAGTAAGTTCATCCATTAACGTGAAGGTTACAACTGTCTGCTGAGTATTTGGGGATGTTATCATAACAGCAATGAAGAAAAATAACAAGCATATCTCAACTCATGAAACAATAAATGCATGTGTGTACACCATACTGTCGGTCTTTTAGCCCTCAGAATGTGCATCCCAGAAAATCAAACCATTCAAAGTTTAATAAGACAGACTGATTTACCTTTCAAATTTGAAATACTATAGTTAGTAAGAAAATTCTACATATGACTTAATGAACATTATCCATGCATATAAATAAATAAATACATATTTATTATAAATATTTATATTTATAAATACATATTTATAAATACAGATATTATTTATAAATATAAACAAAATCTAGATTTTTTCATATGTAAAATCCATCCATCCATCCATTTTCTTTCACCCTTCTCCCTGATGGGGTCGGGAGTTGCTGGTGCCCATCTCCAGCTGCCGGGCGAGAGGCGGGGTACACCCCGGACAGGTCGCCAATCTGTCGCAAGGCAACACAGAAACAAACAGGACAAACAACCATGCACACACACACCTAGGGAGAATTTAGAGAGACCAGTTAACCTGACAGTCATGTTTTTGGACTGTGGGAGGAAGCCGGAGAACCCGGAGAGAACCCACGCATGCACAGGGAGAACATGCAAACTCCGTACAGAAAGACCCCGGGCCGGGAATCGAACCCAGGACCTTCTTGCTGCAAGGCAACAGTGCTACCAACTGCGCCACTATGTGCAGCTATATATGTAAAATAATATAATATAATTTAACAAACCGCAAATGGCAAACAAATAAAGAGATAAAGAAAAAAAGAACAAGGGAAGGAAAGAAACAAAAGAAGAAAAAAAAAAGAAAAATTCCAACTCAGGTCAATAAAGAGATCACACCACCATGTGAGATGAAAATAGCAGTGTTATACCAAGATGCAAAATACCAAATTTTCTGAAAATTGTGAAAAACAAGCTGCATCTCACCACAAATATGCTGTGGTGTAAGTATGTCCAACCAACATTAAATAACTACCTATGTGTCTTAGGGAGGCACCAGCAACAATTATCCACACTGCTATTAAAATAATGTAACTTATTCTTTGTATCTATAACTGTGGTCTTACAGCCAAACAGGAAAAGTACACTTTCTTTCAGCTTGCTGATTGGTAGTGAATAGAAATAAGTGGGGGAGGAGCAGCACTCCATCATTCTATACCCACAAATTCAGAGACCACTCCAGTCATTCTTTCTGGCATTTTTAAACTTTGCAGACACTTCACCCACCTTGCCTTCTGGTGGGGGTCAGAGGGCCCAGTGGCGCCAGTGCATGGCAGCCACAGCCACCAGGTCAGCTGTGGCTACTATCCAGTAGCTTGCCACCATCACACACACATGCGTGTGGGCGTGTGCATGTAGTGTGAAGTGCTTTGGGGTCGAATGAACTTGATAAGGTGCTATACAAGTACAAAGCCATTTACCATTCCTACTTTGAACTATAAAAAATGCATGATGGAAAGTTCAAAGGATTTTTAAGTAATTTCCTTTCTGACCTCCTGGTATACTTTGATATATTTACCAGCCCATGCCTACCATGGAGTTTTACATGCTAACTTAAATAATAGCCAGGTAAAACCACAAACGGTTTCAATTCTTGACAAAGAGCTACAGGGAATTCTGTCTCACACTGCCTGCATTTCTTCCATCTTCCTCACCCCATGGCTTGCATCAGTCATGGGAAACTGGGTGCAGACCAATTACCTCACACTCAGACCATGTTCATTTTTCAGTTTTCATTAAATCACTAAATCAATGCAATCAAAGGAGTCAGCCCCAGTGGTCAGACAGACAGCAGAAGACAGATGATAAGAATGGATGATACAAACAAGAACACACGTAGTTGTAAAGAATAATAAAAAAAACAAACACCCACACAAAAAGCCAGGAGCTCACATATGCATTCAAATTTATGTGTGCATTTATAAAAAGGACACACACAGAGACACCGCCGGAGCCACCAAATGTATTTGCACTGTCTATATTTGCACATGCATAACGCACACGAATGCTGGTACATAAAAGATGAAAACCGACTCTCAAAGAGCAGGATATTGGAAGCAGCTGCGAAAAATGATCAAGGGGTGACATCAATAACAGGACAGTCCACACAACACAGGAGGCAGCTGCATATTAATTGGACAGGCACCCCATTAGAATTGCTCTTAGCAGATATTGTCTCTTTAGAGTGCTTCCATTCAGACGCACAACACAAGGTTGGATGGAGAAGGTGGCTTAGTAGGATGAAGGGAATGTTAAATAGTTGAATATCAATTACTGTGAGCACTAAAGCAAAGATTATGTTTTTTTACCCCATATGTTCAACAGAAGTATCCTAAAAAAAATTAAATATCAAAAAGTGAAACATATGTCCCTAAACACAGTGATATTTTTCAAGCATTGTTTATTATGCTTATTATGCTTTGATGTTAATGAATGTTGGTGTGAATGAAAAAAAAAAAAATCATCCTGTCAGAAAATTTCAGTGTTGCTTAAGAGTAATAAGAAATGTGTGTTCTGATACAGAAACATAGATCTATTGAAAAGTATGTTCATATATGTCAGAATACCTGGACCACATACTCAGTAAGTCAGAACTTTGATCTAGCAGCAGGCAATGATGATTTTCTAGTCCAGTTTTGGTATTTTTGGCAGTGAGAGAAGGTTTTGGAAAATAAATCATTTTCTTGTCTGTCAGCAGAAATTTAGTTCCTAAATTACCTGGCTGTGCAAACTTTGGACTTGATAAAGCAAGAACCACACTGTCTACTACCACACTTTTTCCTTCCTCTCAATTTTTCGTTGAGCTGCTTAGATACAGCATTGTGACCAGCCAGTTTCTTTAGCAGCCTCTCTACACAAGCAGGGCTTACTTTCCTTGTGGAGAATGACTGTCTGCTGGAGACATGTTATGCTTACCTCGTAGTTCTGTAGGTAGAAACATAACAGTTAATCTTCTCTATTAACAGACCTGAATACTTGAATTGTTTGTGATGAAACAAGAGATGAGTTTTGATTTTAAAATTGAATTTATGAAATAAATTAACTTTTCAATGACACTTTCCCTAATTGTATGATGTATTTGGTGCCATAGCAAGGAGGAATGGCAATGTGTGTTGTGGGGTTTACAGTTCCCCCTTTATTCTTCATAACATCATGTTTTATAAGATGAGGTTTCAACTACAGAATGAGTTTCTAAAGGACGTTTTTAGATGGTTGAAGGTTTTGTATACGGGTATTTAATGGCAGGCCGACATAAAAATGACAGCCTTAAAAACCTAAGAAAACTGAAGACATAAAGCACTGTGGAGAAAATAAAAATAATAATAAAAAAAAAAACAATCAACTTTGGACCTGCTGCACAGACCTGAGGTATATTTCTACAGAACCTGGAAAATTATTGCTGAGAAGTGGCCTCAGAACCCCAACCTCCCAAAGGTAGAGATGGGTTACTTTCAAAGATATTATACTATAATAGTTAGTCTTATAAATGATTAATTTTATTGCCTTTTTCACTAGGGAACATTTATATTTCTCTTCATACAGTTCAACTTGAGTTATTTTAAGTTACTCAGTGTTTATTCCTGCCATCTTTTATGAGTCTATATGATCAACTTCTAAAATGTAGCATTGCCATTTCCACAAAAAAAATAAAATAAAATAATAATAATAATAATTAAGAAAACCTAAAAGTTTCTGTTTTTGAATGTGCATATTTTTTAAGAAACCCAAGCAGAACCCTAACTAAAGAGTGTTTCTGTTCCAGTAAAGCATTAAGACTTCAGAGAATATTACTTTTAATTACTGCTGAGTCTGCCAACTATAATCACGTATGACCAATGAATTTATCACAGTTTTGCAACATTAATGGATCTTACCCCCAGGCTAATGAGATTCTTTCCAGAAATAAAATATAGTGAGAGCTTTGGAATACATCTAAGACTCTTTAAATCAAGGGAAAAAAAGTTATAGTCTTCATGTCTTCCTGAGGAACTTCTAGAGCAGTACAAATAAAGGACAGAAACCAGCTATCTGAAATCCACTACAAAGATTCTGGAACCATTAAAGGTTTACCATTACACATTTTATCCATCCTAAGGCTTTTCTGCTGCCTGCTAATAGGTCACTGAGTTCGTCTTTATTAATGAAGTCATAAGATCTGGTTGGTGTAATGACATGAGGTTTGCAGAGAAAGGATACAAGCAAGACGACTAAAGACAGAAGCAAAGATGTAAAGGGAAAAAAACTCAGAGTGACCACTTTAACAAAAAGATGCCAATGGAATTGGAGACATACAAATAAGAAGTGACTAACACAATTAGACAAACAGGTTCGTGAATGTTGGACATGTTGCGCAAGTACAAGCAGAAACTTCCAGGCATTTTGCTCAATCAAAAACATATCAGCATATCAAAAGGCCTTTGATGATACACTGCAGCTGTAGCCTCTTCAGCCTCTTCTCTTAAAAAATTAATTCTGCTTGTTTAATTACATCTGAAAGTGCAGCATCTACCGCTAAAATACACCTTTCCTGCATCTGGACCTGTGAGGTGCAAATGCTTATCAAACTCCACATAAGCTCTCTTATTCCAGCTCACTGGCAGAGCTGACGAGACGAGCTGAGGGAATTGTATCCTGGATCAGCAACGGGAACATTCAGACTGGGTGGAATTCATATCTACAAACAAACTGGAGGCAGTGTATATCACTGGAGCTATTCACAGCATTATAGGATCTGGCATTTAATAGATGTGAGCTTGACAACCTCTGGCAAAGTGCCAGGATTGATAATTATGTTGTAAGGAAAATAAAAAGCAGAAGGAGGATTACTGAAGAAAAAAAAATAAAATAAAATAAAATACTTCATAGGAGTTTGTATAACTGGAATGTACAAATCTTAAAACATTTTGTAGGAATTTCCCCTTTTCCAAATTAAGGAAACCAACATAATGAGTAACGGCAGTAAACTCATCATCAATGTTCGTTGTTCAGATAGCTTTTATACCTTATGCTGCTGGGAAACATTGAATAAATTAGAAAACCATCATCTTGCATGGAAGGAGAGTCTGGGAGAGAAAAGTTATTGCATTTCCAAATTTAAAAATGATCCACTTGCAATGTGGTTTACTATCAGATTTTAATGCAATCAAATTTATCAGCAGAAGTCTCACTTCCACATTGTGTTGATAACTCCTGGTAATGTAGAAAAACTCTTAAAATAGATGCATTGTTTATTTTATCGAATCACTGGCGATATACTGTATTATTATACATGTTTAAATATGAATTGCATATTTTTGCCAAGTAGAACTGAATTCAAATGAATTAAAAGAATGGCATCTTACTCTCTCTCTAAAGTATTTCTTCAGACAAATCTTTACCAGTGATTCATATAATTGTAAGGAGTGTCGCATATATTAAACATGATTTTTTTTTTTTCCAGTTCCATAAGCTACATGTCATATGTGTAAGAATTACTGAGCAACAGCAGTGAGTCTAAATAGTGAGACTTAAGTTTAAAAATATTGTTCATGTAATTTGATAAAAATCTCCAGTCGATTACCATAAAGTAATACCCCCTCGTCCTTACTCATCCATCTTTGTTTCACACATGCTGTCACACAGTTACATAATCGCTTTCTTGCTCATGTCATCCATCTCTGACTCTGCCATTACCTCAAAACGCAAAGACAAATCTGAGTCATATTATCAGAATCTCATCCAATCTGTTATCGGTTAAAACACTGAGGGTCTGTATCAGATGCATTTGCATGCCTTTAATGAGCGTGGATTTTTTTCTTTGCAAATAAAGTCTCTACTGTGCAGATGTATTGTGAAGATTACACCAGCAGTGCACAGGCAGCACAGCACATAAGCTCATATGTATGCAAATCAGAGGCATTTCACTCTGGCGGCTGGAGAGGAGTGTTTTGGATGTTAAAAAGTAGGAGAACCCAGCTTATAGCACTGCAGGACAGAAACACCATCACCAAAACATAAAATATTAATACAGGACTGATATAATAATTCATATGAGAAATTATTTATAAATAGAGGTTTTCTTTAACCTGAAGTCCCAGTTAGCAGTGGATGAAAACTCACCGTGGACTCATGTTAGAGAGACTGTATGAGATTTTCATTTGTGACAGGTGAACACACTGATGTACAAATCGGTTTTTCAGGGTAGAGAGAAATGGAGTTTCTGAACCAGCACATATTTCGTTTGCATTAACCAAACTGCATCTGGAATCTTTTTGAGATTCTGCAGCAGTTATTGAGCCTTGAGTGATTTGCTACAGGGTATTTTGGTCCAGATGTGTCATAGATATGTTTATTTTAAATGTGCAAGCATGCCATTTAAACCTTATAGAAGATACTATTCCTTTTCTGTTTTTTTTTTTTCAGAAAACATAACATTCTATAAATCAACTAATCAATTCCTGTTATAGTAAAAAAGTAATTCAAGAATTTCTAGAAAATACAGGACCCTATAATGTTTAAATATTAAAAATTTTGCTTAGAACACCAATTAAAATACTTATAGTTGGTTATTGTAATATTGAATACAATTGTTAACCTACATTTAAATTGAAATAACATTTTAATGTGTGAATTGCTTTTAAATGTGACAGTAAAACTTAATCAAGACACAAAGAACAGAATATTACAAAGAACTAAGAATATCAACTTTAATCAATGAATTGACATAAAACTCCATTAGTAACAATCAACTACTAAAAATATTCCAAATGTGAACCAGTGAAACCCCAAACACATCATTTTAAAAGTGTTTTTCCAAAGTTACAGAAATTCAAAAAATAAAACAAAAAAAACCAGCCTGTAACTGTAGCAGATTGTAGCAGTAGAGAAGTCAGTTGTTTCACTGGTCCAATAATTCCCTTCAAATGGATTTAAATGCTTTTATCCAACATGTCAATCAAATGCTACATTGTTGTTAATGTGTATATAAGAGATCTTGAACAGCAACTGTGAGGAGTTTATTATGATATTTAATAAAAGTAACAAAAACAGTAGAAACAAAAGTGAAACCAGTGCAGACATACCACTCAACAGAGATGATATAACCAAATAAAAAAGTGAAGAGATTTATGCACTGCTTAGATTAGCATTACCGCATTTAGCTTTAGGTCCTCTACTCCCACACTCTACTGAGATAAAAAAAAAAAAAAAAGCTATCTCACATCATTCCACTATTTCTACATCTGTCTGTTATTCCACAATCTTTGAATTATTTCTTTCTAACCTTTTGCCTTTAACAAAAGTGGTGTACTTGGATCACTTAGTTACTGCAGACCCACTTCATTCACCAGTTGGAGCCACCTGTTCTCCCCCCTTTGTGAATCTTCCCGTTTCCTCTTACATAAACAGACATTGCAATGTTGCAATGCACCATCAGGCACTGTTGTGCAACAACATTAAAAATACCTCAGGGTCGGTGAGGAGGAAAGTTGAAAACATAATATCTGAGTTATTCCAGTGGAGAGAATGGAGTCGTGAGGAACTGTGATTTGAAGGTAAAAAAAAAAAAAAAAAAAAAACGTTATTCAGTCTCGGCTTTGTATGCATACTGCCACTAAAAAGCTTGGAGAGCAGTCAATAGCTTTCAGTGTGAAAACTTTTTTTTTTTCAATCCTGTCTTTCTAAATGGGAAATAACAGCTACATGTGGACATACCTAAAATGAATATCAAACATGTAGGAAAAGTAGATATGGGAGAAGAATGAGCATATGTGAAGACAGAATGTTATTTTAGTTCAAGAAAAAAAATTCAGTGATGCAGATATATACAAAAATATAAATTTTGAAATAACTGGCCTCTTTATGTCTTTTTGGCTGCTTTCAGATTTGACAAAATTCAGTTGAAAGAACATGTTATTTAAACAACAATTCCAGCACCATAAGTCACCACAAGCCACAAATACCATCCTGATAGGAAAGACACAAGTTAAATTACTAGGGAATATATCTGTATGTTTCATGGGAGTTGCAGTAACTGCGTATGAAGGGAAATTGTCCCTCTCCCTTTCAAAAATACTCATTTGGACTCTCCTCATATTTACCATAAAAACTTACTTCCCTCTGCTGCTTCTATTGGTTTGTGAAGGAAATTATTCCTTCACAAACCAGAGTATTCTCTTGACTGACAAGAAGAATACTTATATGATTAAAACTCCACTCCGTGTTTTCCTGGTTACCTACAACAACAGACCGCACAGCTGGTGCAGGCTGCTGAGAGCTGGACAAGATAACATCAGTTTCATTGGCTGCAATTAAGATGATTGAACTGCAGATGTGTGTGAAGTGTCTTTCCCGAAAGAAAAGTTAAACCGAGTCAGAAGTAGGATCAGGCAAGAAAACAATATCCCAATCTTTAAGCGTCTTTTTAATACTTTGTCTGATCATGGCAAAATCATGGCACCAATGCAGACATGCCAAGACATGGCTGCCCACAAACCAACTGCTTAAATCAGAGAAGAAGCCAAGAGGCCCAAAGTAACTCTGGAGGAGTTGCAGATATTAGCCGTTTGTAGGATGAAGGTGCTCCACTAAGATGAGACCAAAATGAAACATTCTGCACAACACTAACACCTCATATCATAAAATTGTGTGGTGGCCGCATCATACCTTGGGCATGCTTTTATTAGCGGGGGACGGGAGGCTGGTCAGTTAATGGGACAAAGACTGACAAGTTTGAGCAGAAAACGTGAAATTTTTCTGCTCAAAAAATTTGAGCAGAAATTGGAAGAAGAGGTTTATCTTCCAAGGGGGCAACATCCCTAAGTACAAAGATAGAGATAAAACCTGATATATAAATGAGCAAATATTTTTGATCACGATTAAATTTTTCTAAATTTACAATTATACAAAGTAGCTTATGAAACTTGATAAAACTTGAAAACTGATGTTCACAGATGCTTTCCTTGCAATCTGACTAAGATGGGCTTTGCTGAGAACGAATGTCCAAAGAGTTCAGTGTTGATATTTGAAAAAGCTAGAACATACAATGCCAAAGTTTGCACTTCTGTACACCTTCCGGTAACTGTTAAGTCTATGACTGAATACCTACAGTTTCATTTGTAAAACATTTCAAAGCCATGCATCAGTTTCCGTGTTGTAGCTCAACAATTATGTTTGAGCTCCTATCCATCACAAAAATATGCATTAGGAAAAAAAAGAAAAACATGAAATGATGATGTTGCTAAGCCTATTATGAAATAAACTTCACATCATCACTTTTAAATAATATATGTAAATATGCAACATATCTTTGTTGCATCAGCACTAACAATTACATGCAATTAATTTATTTAGGGGGAAAGGAGCCAATTAGCCTTAGCGATGCTTTCTCCAAAGCATTCTCAGAGGAGCTGTAATGTAATTTGTGAACGGTTTTCAGGGAGTTGAGTCCATAAAGCTGTACATGAGTCCAATCGGCCCATGGAGAAGTATTTTCTTGTTAATGAAGTGTGGAGCAGAGCCACTGAGGACAGTGTATGTCACCAGATTTACACCACAGTGGTCCTGTGATTCCCTGCAGCTGTAAAACAATGAGGATGTGATTGGAGTAAATTACACTGCAGTTGTCAACATCCACACCACTCACTGGCGTCTCACGGTGATTTCTTTTTTTTTTTCCTCTGTCAAATTGTTTCTGTCTTTTACCCCTGGCTTACACATGTACAGGCTAGTTTTCTCCTAACCTCCTACACTTACTTTATCTCTCTGACATTCACTCAGTCACTTTTTTCAAATGTCAAGAGACAACACAAGGGCATGACCACGTCACTCTCTGATTAAGTGCTCTTTCTACTTCCTTATTACTCATTTCCTACTGTGCCCTCTCTCACATATTGTCCTTTTTGCAACAACCCTTAGAAAAATATTATCTAAAAATATACCTAGATCTTCCTACATAAACTTGTAGCACATATATGGCAATTGTCCCTGCTGTCTCAAGTACAAAGGTCATTTCTTCAGGAAGATCAAGTGAAAGCTAAAGTAAACACTTTTATAAGACTATAAACTAAGTATGTTTTTGACTTGAGAAGAAATGCCAAACGGAGTGGCATCTGTCAGATTTTCAAAATGCATAGTTAATCAAGACATCATTCATATCTCAGCACATTCCTAAACCAAACATGCTAGTATGAAAAAAATTACATTTTCATGATCTTGTGTACTGAAATTTCCCTGAAATTTGGAGATGGATGGAAGCAAAATAAAAATGTGGCAAAAGCACTCATAATATAAAATATAAGAAAAAACCTGCGTATCATTGAGATTGAGACTGAAATAGGACATTCTGTCGGACAGCACATGTGCCGAGACAAAAATGGCAGAAACCTCGAAAATGACTCTTGTGACAAATTTTTCACAGCTTTATTGGTGCTCTGTGTAAGATGTCAGTCACAGCGGAAGGTGAAGGTAATGTTTTTTTTGTGCGTTTTTTTTTTTTTTTTTTATCTTGACTGTTATTTATATCTGACTGTTATATGCTTCTTTTCTTCAGAAAAAAAAAAATCAAGATGTCGATTGTTGGTAGAAAATCCAAAGATTTCCAGTCAAAATATAAAGATCTGTGTCTTGCTGGTGGTATTAGATGCACCAAGTGAGTTGCATTTTGAGTTGCCAGTTTTCTTTTCTTTCTTGGATTTATTTAATCCAATTGTCTTTTTTTGTTCATTTTATTCCTCGCTGTCATTATTTAATAATTAAATGACAGTGATGATTTGCACACAATGGAAAAATATTTATATATTTTTTATTTAGATTTTAGAATAGGGCATTTTGCAAAAATGTTGGCATGCACCTTTGTAAACAATCTATTTTAAGACTTAGAATTGTTCTTTTAAGTCTCGGGACTATTTTAAATCAGACTCAGTTTAAGGTGTACAGAAATACCCTAAAAGACCTGCAGCTGCAATTTCATAAAAAGGTGCTTAGGGGATCTGACTGAAATGCATGCTACTCTTTTCAAAAATTTATTTGTAAAAAGGGTAAATTCAAAACAACAAAACGTCCCTTATACTTAACAGAAAACAGTTGGTGGTCTGTAACCTAAAATCAAGGACAAAGAGAAAACAAAAATAATACCTAACCCTTCCATTTTTGAGTGCATTTATAATTAAATGACCTACATTTGTGCTGTGGATATAACTACCAATTATACATTTTGATTTGATCACTGGGCTGAAATAACATAGTTCCTGATGTGTTTGTGAAGATAGGAATTTCTGAATTGCATCACGTCTAATACAGATGCCAGAAGGAAGTCTCCTTCTGGCAGAGGAAGAAGTGGGACACAAGACGTACAGTAAATGAGAGAGGGAGTAAAAATGGAGGGGGAAAAAAAGATGAAAATGACGAGGGATGGTGAAAAAGGAAGGTGTTTTGGAGGGAAAGGAGGAGACATAATTGGTTAGAAGGTGGAAATCAGAGCTGGGAGGAGGGGAAGAGTGCAGAGAGGAACAAATGTGACTTGAAGAAAAGGATGACGTGTGGGCGAATGCAACAGAGGCTGACAGACGGCCAGGAATAGAAGACTAATTAATAGTCAAAAAATGCAGGCAGGCAGGTGTGGAAAGAAAACCACAGCGAGGGGGAATACATGTAGTAGGTTTCTGTTCTTTACTGTAACAAGATTTTTTTTTTTATTATTTTGACTGAAAGAGATCACAACTGCAGAGAAAATACACGAATGGAGAGTGGGGGAAAACGTAAAAAGGGAAAGACAAGTACGAATGGCTAATAGACACACGGAGCAGGGAGAGGGAGAGACAATGGAATAGAAATGAGGTGAGAAAGAGCAAAAGCAGAAACTCATTATCGAAAGGTGAGAAGAGGGTTTCCAAGGAGATTTCAGAAAAAGGAATTTAGAAGAGGTATTTGCAAACACTTTATTCTTTCGTTCCTCCCTGCGTTCAAGTTAAACTGCAAACAAAGTTTAATGACTCATAGGGGTTATTCCACAGTAACTTCCCAATCACATAGTATTAAGTAACGTTATATGCTTGGAAGTTTGCAATGGGTGCAGTTAAAACCACACATCTTGCCAAATGAACAGATTTATGGAACTCTGCATGCAGCCACCATGCTGGACATTTAACCCTCACCATGTATGTGCAACAGTGAAGCGCCTCTGCTTGTGAATGTTGTTGTTGAGCAACATGCGGCGGAGCAGTCGTGGCGAGTTGCGTGGAGAAAGGCGTGGGGAGATGGAGGACGGCGACCGCCGGTGTCCCCGTGGCCTCTCCGGCTGCAGTAGGTTCTCCCGCAGGATCTTCACCAGGTCTTCATTCAAGCCGGAGTGTTTGGGCATGGGCGGCACCGCCAAGGTGTCCTGGTGGGCCACCCCTGTGCCTCCCTGCTGCGCCATGCCTACCCCGGCTTCACCACCACGTTCTCCACTAGCAAAAATGTGGAGCGGACGTAGGGACGAAGAGAAAAATGGCAAAAATAAAGAACAAATGCAATGGAGGCGTGCGTTTTCCAAGAAAGTGTCAGTTTAAATAATAAAACCAGCAATAATCCAAAAGTCCTCTCTCTGATAAAGTGGAGAAAAAAATCTGCTGGTATTTTCTCAAACTGGCATCTCCTTTTTTCCAAAGGCAAATGAATTAAAAGAGAAGGGGAGCTCCCTATTCTCCCTTATTCCCCATGAACAAAAAATAAGCACAAAAGCCAGCTGCCTTTGTCTGCTCAACACTGGATGTCTGCAGTGAAAGTGTAAGAGAGAAGATGAAGGCAGGATGAAAAAAAAATGAGAGAGAGGGTGGGATGCAAAAAAGCAGGGAATTCCATGTCCAGCTCTTTATCCTCCAGACCTGCAGGAGAACTCCTCCCAATCCAACAACATAAAGCCCAGAAAGAGTTGAACTTTGCTAATTCAGTCTATTTGAGCCGGATCTGCCAGGCAAAATTCATTAGAAACACATGCCTTAAACGGCAAAGAGAATAAATAAATAAATAAATTTAAAAAAAACAGAAAAGGAAAAAACACATCCCAGTATGACCCAGTCCAGTTTGGTCAGCAGAGTTCTGGTCCGTCCAGTCAAAGCAATTTCTCTTTCCCTCTCTTCTCTCCCTTCACTGAGAGAATGACTGCTTACTGCAGCCAGTTTATAAGCTACTGCTCCTTTAGAGCTGAGCAGAGCGTGTGTGAGATTTTCAGAGAGGGAGGGAGTGAGAAAAAGAGAGAGAGCATCAGAGTGCACTTGTGTGTGTATGCAGAGAGAAGGGAAGCCGTGAGGAACATGGAGGGATGGATGAAGAGATGGTGGGCATGAGTGACAGTTTGAAAAAATATTGTATGCAAGAAGTAGATGCATCTTTAAAAGCAAGCTTTCTTCACTGAATTCAGTTCAGTAACCCCACACAAGATTCCTTGTGTGAGAGGCAGGACTTCCTGTATATTCACAAATTACCATTTCATTTGAATCAGTATTTGCACACAGTACAGAAAACAAGAACACATGCAAATGATCTACCAAAAACAAAAGCGATACCCACCCCTGCTCTTCTGCTACTCCCTCATAGTGTTTTCTGGTTGCATATAAAATGTCAGAGCATTTTATGGCTTCTATGTTGTAAATGAGATCATATTCTCCCTTAAACTTGGTGTGTTGATATCCATAGAGCATCCGTTAGACCATTATTCTAACTTTTTGAAACTTTTTACATTCTTAAAAAAATATTTTTTTTATGAAAGGCGTAAAAAAAAAAAAAAAAGTTATGCCTTCCAGAAGGCATAACTTATGGAAGTTATGCCATAAATTATGCCTTAACTTGTGGCATAACTTATATAAGTTAAGCCCCCAAGGGGGCTTGGATCTTACCAGATTGTTTCATAGTAAAACTGCAAGAATCCCCTTTGGATATTAGAAAGGTATAGATATTACAGCAGGAAAAAGTAATATCAAAATTAGATCAAAGGAAGGACAGAGATGCAAGACGCTATTAAAAATTAAACTGCTTCTTCTGTGACATGTTAAGATTTTCTGAATTCAGGTGCAAGAAAACTGGAGAGCAGAATTTTCAGTAGATAACAAGAAGGCAGACTGTATTAGAATAGAGTTTCCCTCTCTTTATCTTCTGAGGTTTCAACCTTTGGAAATATTTGAAGCATTTTCAAAATGTTTGAGTTAAAATAATGATTTAGGGAAATTGTGGCTTTAGCTATGTTTATGATGCTAACTAGACTAAAGAAGTAGAACCTTCCAGAGACAATTAAAAATGTAAATTGACAGATCACAATCACAAAGAACTGCTGAATGGTAATATTTGATAGAATATTACAGTTCAAGAATTACAGTAATATATTTATTTGGAGAGTTAGCTGGATGCCGACTGGCTTAACTGATGTAAAACAACAGTCATATGTTTTAGCAGGTAAAATGTAAAAGTTTACTTATAGTTATGGAGACTTTGTATAATTGTAATGGGAGTAAAATGTAATCGTGATCAAAAATATTTGCTCATTATATGTCAAGTTTCAATAGCCAAAACTATCAAAACTGTTGTCCTGTTTTAACCTTTTGTTATCAAGGTTCCAAGTTTTGTAGCGCAAAAGTATCTAGTTCAAATGAATATGTTACCCTCTGTCTTTTCAATAGAGCAGTACAATGCTCTTTCCTGTTTAGTCGTACTCTTTGCAGTATTTTTGGGAAAGTGTCAGCTATTGTTTGATGAGTAAAAGCAACTCCCAATGAAGCATTCCAGAAAGAACTAAAAATATAGATATAAAAACAAACACCGACTCTCATTGAATACCATATGCATTCCTAGGCTTTATGGAAACAAGACTAATGCATTCCTTTTGCTCACAGTGGTAAGCACACTGGTGATATGGAATGACCTCTATGCCATCAGCGCTGGTGTTTTCATGGTCACAACAATGTTAATGCACTGTAATTTACTTATGTTTGTGTTCACAAATGCAGTTCAGCGTGGTAAAATGTTTACATCCGGAAGCATCACCATAGTTCAGATGATGTCAGTAGGAAATGAGCTTCGGAGGCACTTCTCTTCAACCAGTTTATGCAACAAACTGAGAAGTCAAGAAGTGAGCCAAGGTTTAGAATCTGCCCTCTAGAAAAACCTTAAGTATTACACCAATTCATATGGAGATATTTCCCCGACTGATTTTGAATTAGTCAGTGATTATACATTATATTATAGATGACACTCGCCAACATCAAAGGATTCCTTTTCTGTGACTAATAGCGCTCAGCCTGTTCATGAGTATCCTATTTTATCAATAAATGATGAGGGTGCAGCATATAGAATTTTTGTTAAATTTGCAAACAGCATATTTAGAGGCTGTGTAAGGAAAGGAAAAGCTATTTGATCCATGTGATACATGCTGAAATATTCTCACTCCGAAAAAGTAGTTATTGAAAACATCAAGTTAAAATATTAGGTAAGCTTAGCTTTTATGAGCTACAACTTCTGTTTGTATAACATAACCTATAAGAAAGTTTGAAATACAAAGTGCAAAGTTGAACAGAAACCTGGAATTTTTCATAACATTACATCATTATAACAGTCTGGGGGACATTGCCTATGAGTTTAATGTTCTGTTGATTCAATATTAAATACATGTTTATGCAATAGAAAGATAATATGAGATATGAACACTGAGCTGAACTAGGGACACACTTAGAAAGGGTGATTTCCAAAACATCCAACACACTTTGGTAGAAATTTGTCAATACTACAATGTTTTATATATATATATATATATATATATATATAGGCAATATTGTAGACTCTTCCGCACATACAGCACTCTCCATCATTATTAGCCGACAACCCCAGGAACAATATGGAATAAGGTAAATAACTTCATTCACATTGTAAAATTGGATATTTAAATCTGTCGTCAAGAAATAACTGTCAACAAAATCATTGGTGCCACAATTATGTCTGGTGGCATCAATAGTTCAAGTCCTTTTTGCCAAAACAACTCTCCTAAATGTTCTCCTATATCATTTAATGCACAGGTGTCAAACTCCAGTCCGCAAGGGCCACTGCCCTGCAACTTTTACAGGTACGCTTTAGGTCAGGGCTTTTGTGGGGTGTGTTCTGAGGGGCCCTCGAAAGGGTCGTGGGGTGCACCAGAATTCTTCATGGGAGGTTGTGCCATGAGGGGATAAAAGACATACTAGAAAGCGAGAGAGAGAGTACACAGGGGACTAAGAAATCAATGTAATGACTCGACATAAAGAACATAATATAGTACTAGAATATCTAGACACAAGAAAGAAACATGATAAACTAAAATCAGTAAGACAAATTGAACTTAAGTAAAACAAAAACATAGTTCATCTAATCAGACTAAGGAACACAGAATAATAATGAAACTAGAATCCATGAATTAAAGACCAAAACAACCCAAGGTCCTGACAGAGAGTCTGAATCAAACAAACAAACAAAAAAAGAAACAAGTATGACCATAAATATTTAAAGCTCAGACTTTCATGGGCTGGATCCAAATATGCTCCAGATCCTCAGTGTTACCTGCAAAGCTCTGGGAGGTTTTTTCTTTTTTCTTTTTACAGTAGGCTACATGAATGATTTTCAAAGCAGAACATAGTTCACACGCGCATTTTAAATGACAAGGCAACAAACATTACAACATGTGGTGCTACACATATCTAAACCCCACAGTATCATCAAAACATGTATGGATCATTAAGCAAAGCAATACCAAAATGTTTACATAAATAATATTAGTGATGTAGTTTGAAGAAGGGGGACCTTGAAATTCTCTCCTTTAGCTAAATCTGCATTTTCAGCTTTGAAAGGTAGAACAAAATAGACCATAGAGATCACATGTGCCATCACTCCTAAACAACTGGGTAAGTATAGCATTTAGTTGTTATACTATTGGTAACGTCCAAGATGCTCCTCAATGGTGCAGGCTTCTTACAGTGGTTTTTGCAGATGAAGTTACATCCCTTTACATTCTCCTTATATCCTCCATGTGTAGCAGCAAGATAAAATAAAAAAGAAAACAAAGTCCTACTGAAAATTGGGTAACAGACAGAGGCTTCTAAGTCATGTCATACTGATACTTTAGGGAGACAGGGAGTCATGGATTACTAATCATCAGGTCCAAGAGACTGATTAACTTCAAAAAGTAAAGTCTTCTCTTACACGCTTTACTGCACTAGTAGTCTGTTTTGCATTTCTCATTTAGAAGAAAGAATGTCAGCTATTTAGAAATGACATGGAAAATAAGGTGGGGGTCTGATGAGCATCAGATTGCAGGTTTTCTACATCAGTAGTTAGCGTTGGTAGTTATAGAACTATTAAAAGTTTGTGATGATTCCACTGTTATAATAGATATTTATTTAAAAATGACTAAATTAAGAAGCTATATGTTCTGAGTTGTGTTGGAGTCTTTTACCTTGTTTCATTTGCAATATTTATAATATTAAAGTGAGGTATAGAGAAATCCCATACTCTCAAGCTGACACTGACATTACACCTATTTAATAAATAATTCTATCTAGTCATACTTTTTTCCTTTGGCATAATGCCGGTTAAAAATCCTTCCCTATTTACCTAACTGTTTAACTGTTATTACTCCAGAGCAACTGCAGTTTTGATACTTTATGAGGGAAGTTTCACATAGTCAAAGCTACGTTTGTGAACTTTAGCCATAATGTGGACATTCTGTAGGATCTTACTTTCAAGCTACATGAGTGAGACTGTGGAACCGTAAATGGGGTAGATTGATTACAAGTCTTGTTATGTCTGAGTGAGACGAGTACGATAAGCTCCTCGGTGTCACTAAAGGATGAATTTATAGGAGGAGCTATGAAAGAGAGACTCACATGACTCTCTAATCTCCATAAAGAGTGAGTCACTGTTGGCAATGATCTCTCATGCAACCGTCACTCAGATAACATAAGCTACACAGAAATATGGATAGTTTTCACTTGTAATCTGAGTAAGCACTGATTATAGTATGGCAGCTCATACTATAACCTTCCAATCCCAAATTAATATTGACTTTTTTGTCAATTTTATTGGTCAACATAATCACACCAACATGTTACATTAAAACCCAATGACAATCCAAAAAATTAACACATTTTTTCACAGCTACCTATGTCTATTACTCTTTATCTGCCAGAAAACATCCATCACTAGACGTAATGTTTGTCAGATTTTTTTTTTTGCACTTCCTTTCCACACTTTACCATTTGGCTTCTGCTTCCTGACTGATTTTCTCTTCCCCTCCTCTGCTTTATAAAATATTTCTCATAACCGCCGCTTGTTGCTGTGCATGACGTCCATGAGCATTTCCCCCTGGTTACCAAGGGCAACATAGCTGGAGACGGTCAAGTGGATTTGTCAAGAACTGAAGGCTGGAAGAACAAAAGGAAGAAGAGAAAAGCCAATCTGTAGAAAGTGAAGTAGATCCATACACTCAAACATAGCTGTACAATGAAAAAGCAGCAGCAGAAATCATTTCTTGGTGCTATGGACTAAAAAACTAACTTTAGTTCCCTTAGTTAAATTACTTTTGCTATGGGACTGAAGTTAAATAAATGTTGCTATGAAGCTGGAATAATGCAAATTAGCACAGTGGGTCAGAAATCTTCCATAGGACAGTTCTATTAATCAATTTCAGGTCAGCAGTAACATAACTTGACAGAAATTCAGATCAAGGCAAGACAAAAAAAACCTTATGGAGAAAAACAACTGCCAGAGTCTCTTAACAACAAAACCAATTTCACCAATGCAGCATCTTATGTGGAAAATGAATTGCATTTGCAAATATTATAACTTAACTTTTTTTTTTGGTCATTTAAGAACCCCCCTCCACCCACACACCCCTGAAAAAAAAACCTGAAATTCCTAATGTGTACTCATCTTGCCTTTGATTAAATTTTCTCTCTCTCTTGGTTGTGTAAACTAAACGAAAAACCTCAACACTTCAGTGTTCAACTAATACATGAAATCTGCATGCGTATTCCACAAGTTCTGTGCAAAATATTGTTTGATCTCAACAGATTGGGCGGCTCTCTTTTGGCAGCACACAGCATGCCGTCACCTCAGTGAGCACAGCCTGAAGTCTGGTTCGCTACTGGCAGAGTTCACTCATGAAGCTGTCAAGGATGACTAAGATTTACTACATTTACCTGTTGCTATAGTTACCATTTACCGACATGTGATGGGTTATGTGACAGTGCTGATGAATAAGTATGAACTGTGTCACACACTATAAAAATCACACTGAGGATATCACTAGAAATTAAATTTTAACAAGCATCACTTGACAGGTAAGGGCTACTGCAGGTTACTGGAGGCCCTAATGTGATATCACTTACAGATAAAATACATCAACTGTCCTGACGTAGCTTTGTCTCCCTCAAGTGGACATCTTTAAAAACTCCCTATCCAGGAAACTGGAATAATGTATTCAGACACAATTATTTAGTTATTTATTTTTAGAAGGTCCTGGGTTCGATTCCTGGCACGGGGTCTTTCTGCATGGAGTTTGCATGTTTTCCCTGTGAATGGGTGTGTTCTCTCCAGGTACTCTGGCTGCCTCCCACAGTCCTAAAATGTCAGGCCTCTCCCCTTTGACAGCTGGAGATAGGCACCCCTAATGACCCCAATGGGTCATTAGGGGTGGTCATAACCCTTACAACATAAGGGTGTAAGAAAATGGATGGAAGTAAATTCAGGAAATATAGCAAAACATATTAGCAAAATAAAAAAATAATTTACCAAATATTAAATTAATTTAAGAAATAAAATTTAATTATTATTAAGCTTAACTCAAGTTTAAAGCCAGAGGGTAAAAATAGGTCACATATTATATTTTAGAGGCAGAAAATTATTTAAATTTTAATCAAATTACCATCATTGTTCCAACACGTTAACAAAGCTCATGAGTCACCTTAAAATTTAAAGATTTTATGTTAAAATTTATGATAAGCTAAGTCATTTTAATATTAGTCAATACACAATTTTTGCTTAACTGTTTTTTTTTATTAAAATAAAACTAAAAACAAATTTCTTTTTTTCAAACTGATACTTCTGATATTATTTTTAAATATTTTGCCAGAGACCAAAATGCATGGATGCAAAAGAAGATGCAAACTCCTTGCAGCAAAACCACAAGCTGCCATACAAACCTAGAGCTACTTGCAACAGTGAAAACTACTGCGACACCATGCAGCATCAGCAAAAGCTGTTAGCATTTGTTTTATTTTCTGAAAATGAAATGCAACAGATTATCACTGAGCTGTAGAACGTGACATGAAAGTTATGTTGCAGCAGACAAATATCTGCATGCAAGCAAATAAAGTTATTTGTTATGTTTGAAAACACTGCATTGCTGCTAAATCTTTTCTTAAAAAACTACATTAAAAGTCAAATTCTTTATGAAGAGAATCAACTACTTCAGAAGCCACAATTTCTGTGAAATAGGTCTACTACAGAAAATTATTAGTACATGGAAGAGGTAAAATTCTGTTAGGTCCCAGCAGTTTTTTCAGATAACAGAAAAGTAAAATTTCAGTGAATGAGATCATTAGTTTGATAATGAAACCCTCTCAGCTGATTAAGTGCAGCAAATTAGACAGACCCACAGAAATCACTTTTTAATGTCTTGATTTAGTTTCTATCTTTGGCCAACAGATGGCAGCAGTTGTTCAAAAGTTATCAGAAACATGTACAGCAAAACTTCTCATCCATGTCGAGGCAAGCTGTCCCTCATCTGCTGCGCCCAATAATTACGTGGATATTTATAATATTGCAACTTCTGTTACTCTTTGTCATGTCAAAATGTTGCCCTATTTGGACCTTGATCAGTCATACTTGCTATTTTAGACAGAGAAATGTAATAACACCACTATAAAATGGCAACTCATTATTTAACACAAATATGAACACAGTGCCACTGTTTCCTTTTAATTTCGGAAAAAGTGTGAAAATGTCTACACATTTAAATGGGGTTAATTTTAAAAATTTAAGCGCACTTGCCAAATTAACTTGTTTTCTTTCAAGTGGAGGAGGGGGGTACTGCAAATGACAAACCATGCCACAATAATTATCACCAGCTCCCGAGGGTTTCATGCAGATAATAATGATCTCCATGATACTGGATTCTAAAAGGATTACAGCAGCTTTGCATCTCTACCCCACAGATGACTGCCTAGCAGAAAAAAGAAACTGAATTATATCGTCAAGATCACGTTAGGTGCAATCGCACAAAATGCCACCTGAAAACAAAGAGAATGTGAGAACTGCCATCGTTTTCACATTTATTCATATGAAGGAACTGATTGTCTCTTTCTAGGTCTGAAACTCTATACCTGAAGAGTATTTTGTATATTACTTTTAATACATGGATACATCTTATTTTTCACACATTTTTTTGCATTTCTGCTTTCTATGCCTTCATCTCTTCATTAAACAATGAGCTACTATTCTATGCAGCTTCTACCTCTGGCCCAACGAGAATATTTTTTGGACAGATCTTTGGCTGGAGCAGCAGTACCCAGCCCTCAGAGGACAGTGGTGTGGTCCTAGCCCATTGACAGTTAAAGGTCACACCCCTTGTCTCCGTAGGCTTAGAACACACACATGCATTTTGGCAGATGTGCAAAGAGGTTCATGTCTACCAAAATAATTATCTGATGGCATCAGCAGTGATGGCATCATTTGTTGCTCTGATTTCCAAAACTGTGTTTTAGAATGTAAATTTCCAGCTCTGTCCCTAATTAGCAAACTCTGTAAGTCATCCATGAATTGCCAGAGAAGGGAAAGAAAAACTATTGGTAATGTAAAGCATGCCCATTCAAAGTGAGTGTGCATCAAGACTGAATAATCACCCATTAAGCTAAAACCTTCAGGAAGTTTCAGGCTTCATTGCAAGGAGACAATGAAAAAACAATAAAGAGCCTGACAGAGATTAATTCAAAGGATCCACCAAAATCTCTGTGTGCTGAATGGTGTCTCAGGTTCGGTCGTGCTTGTTTTAGAGGACGGTGAGAGTTGTTAGTGAGTGACAGTGCCATGATGAACCAGCCAGCCATGATGAGAGAAAATGAGCAGGGCGGGGGAAAAACTGATGGGAACAAGGGTGGAAAAGTAGCAGAACAGCTTGCCAAGCGAGAGGGGAGCTCAGAGCACATTGTAACTGAAGCGGGGTGAAAGCAAATGAAAGTGGATGAATACAAATGGCCACAGGGACAAGGAACAGGGGTTGAGAGGGAGCAAGGGTTGAAGAAAACACAAGAAGACCATGGTGGCTTTGAAAGTAACTCATGGTGTTAAACAGTAGTTCCTGGAAGGATGGCAGTTCCTCATATGAATATTTGCCTTATGTAGCACTGGACATATACTGGACAATTCACATGCAGGAAATAGCATAGTAGTAATTAATGAGGTGAATAAAGGACTAAGCATTTCAATCAATACTGACAGGTGTCAGTGACTATAGTATTTCACTGAATAGTCACTAGTAGTTTGTGGCCTGATGTGAAGAATTGTTTAAAGATGCAAACAGATTTTATTTAGAGTCACCAGTCCTTTTCCTGCTCCACATAAATTCACACTCCCTCCGCTCACACACAGCTCCCCAGATTAGCGGTAGCAGCAATTAGCAAACACCTGTTGGAACTGTGCCTCTGCTGAGCTTATTATACAAACTACAACGGTTGTAAACAGCATGGAAGGACAGCATGGAGAAGCAGTGTTGGGATGATGTGCTGAAGGGGGAGAGTCAGAAAGTGTAGGAGGTCCTTAAAGTGACAGAGGCCTATTTCAAGGTGTTAGATGCGGACATGATTTGAAGTCAAACATCTTTTAAGTTGTTCTTGATATATGCACTATTTTCATTGCAACAGAAGGTGCTATGAAACCTTCTTTTGTATGTATTTTTTGTTTGTGCCTGAAAGCAAAAAATGCATAATACACCACCTGACTGCCTGTCCTGATTCGATAGGCCAGGCTGTAATCAGCTGTGTGTGGATAATCAAATTGAACCAACTAATAACAGGTTCAAGGAAACATGGAGTTTAAGATGACTTCAGAAATAGATTAATATAATGTCCTGTGTGTTTGTGCACCTACTGCTCGATTTGATCTTTCTCAACAATGCAGTACAAGAAGCAGCACCGTGGTGAATCAGGCAGTAGTTGTTGCTTATCATGACCTTCCAAGGTCAGATTTGGTGACGCATCAGTCTATTGTCCAGAAATTGAACCATTTATTACTGGTGATCAGCAGGTCAAATAGTGAAAAGTGTTGGTGTTCATCCCCTGCTCGTAAAAATAACAATGAATACCCGTTTTTTTTTTCCAAATTCTTTGATTCACTCTTTTAAGTGAATGTGCTTGTTTCACAAAATGTTACTCTTTTTGTTGTTCTGCTCTTTTCCAAACAGTGCTGGAAGATTAAAGCTGGTTAAAATGACAGACAAAAAAAAAAAAAAGCATTTGTCTAATAAGAGAGATGGGTGGTGCTCATGTAGTTTCCTTGCAATGACTTTCAAAACAGATGACTGTCTTTTCTTTAAAGCTCGGTAAACAACTTGTCCTGAAACACCCAGAAATGTACAACCAGCTAGAAAATGACTGGTCAATACATCTTTAGTCAAAACAATCCAGATTTTTGGTCCCAGCAATGATTGATTGGTTCATCAACATGCTTTCAGAAAGAACATGTTTTACATGACAATAATGTACCGTACTGTCGATGGCATGAATGTTGCACTTTATATCTATGCCACACCCACCTCAAATACATTAATACAGTATTTGAGGTCTCTATAAGTTCAGAGTAAGAGATTAAAAATGACAAAATTAAACTAAATGCTTTCAACAACAAAAAATAGATACTTTAAATATGTTTATCTTTTGTTGTAAGTCCTTAACTGGACTTATTTGTTTAAAACAAAGCTGGCATACATAGCTGATTTATAAGATCTAAAGATATATAACAGTAGTTAACATACACAATCGTATATTTCAATATGTGTAATCCATTCAGACAAGGAATAAGCACCCTCATAATTGGTACTGTGATCTTCACATATTCATAGCAATGAACATTTCATTTATATTCAAATGTGCTTTTTTGATGAACTCCAAATATATTTTATCAATGTTTTAACATAGCAATGGGTATTTCAGTGAAATTCAACTATTTCTCTGTAGCCACTAGCCTACAGCAGTCCTTGAGCAAAAACCACCTGCAAAAACCACCGCAAAAACCACCTGCAGTCACCTGTGTTCAGTTATCAGACTGAACACAGGCCCCTCTGGAGACAAACGGAGAGTGAATAAAACATCAAGACTGGACATGTTGGGTTTTTCTATTATGTATTTTTGTGTGGAGTTTGCGGCTAAGGTATTGTGAAGTTGTCTTTCTGATCAGGGATATGTTAAAGCTGTGAGTTACACTCCTGCCTATCCCATGATGGCAAGTCCATGTGAGTTGTATTTCTATAAGGAGTTTTCAAATGGTTCCTCCGAGGTAGAATTCAGTGATGTCTTGAATTACAATAGTCTAATCATTTTAGTTGTTTCATAGGAAGGTCAAACTTAAAATGTCAGATGTATCTTAAAGGTTAATAATATAGAGAACCAAGTCAACCAAAAGTTATCATATAAAGATTTCCCGCTGTAACCACACAACAAAAAACCCTGCCTTTCCCAGACGTGCAGAAACTGCACAACAAATAAAACAAAAAACAGCTGATATTTCCAAAAGACATGTCTGCAAAAAAAAAAAAATGTATTTAGAGTGTCCTCAAAAAAAAATATTTCCATATGTATGACGATGGAAAAGAACAGATGTTTACATTTATTTTAAATAAAACACTTCTAGATAGAAAATGACAAATTAAAACTTGTTTTACTAAAGTATCTAAGTCTTTAGCAATTTTTTGGTCACACTTTTCAAATATGCTATAGAGGATGAAAAATTTGAGTAAATACAAAACAACCTGCCTTTCTGAAACTATTCGGTTTCATCCCATTGTCTCGGTGCAGTATGTAAGTGCACGTGAGCTTAAGATTACAAACTGATGGCTGATTTTGCAGTGACGATACAAGCGAAGCATTGAAGTCTCTTAAAGTGCGACTTCAGAAAACTGCTAGTTACTGATTGTTTAGGAGGTGTTAATGGTTTCAAGAACTGAACTCATCATTGGTAAAAACAGAAAACAGCAACTGAGCATATTCTGAGCTATTAGGGAAATCGGCAAAGTGGCCCAATGGCAGAGTGTATATGTTTTTGTGCTGTTGAGAAAATACAGGAAAACCAAGATGACCCCAAATGACAAAATGTCTGCTATTGTGTAGCTGTATGTGTGTAGTGCAAATCATGTCACGCAACTTTGCAGGCCAACTTGCTGTGATCTTAATGTCTGCACTCGTGGTAAACTCATTGAGATACACATGACTGAGTCTTCCAGAAGTAAGCTTATTCATAATTTTACAAGATCAGTAGAACGACGCAGAAACTCTGCCACTTTTTTTTATTTTTTAACAAGTGCTTCTATCAGATTTTACACCATTGGAACAAAGAGCACAGTGGTAAAACATGTGAACTACTAAGTGATGGGAATAAAAGAGAGCTGAACATTAAAGCTGAGAGATTTATGTCTGCTGATCTTATCAACCCCAGGAGAGCACAGTAAAAAAGCAGACATCGACTCACTGTTTAACTGATGATTTCATTTTATGTGAAACTATAAGGTTTGAATTCAGGCTGCATTTAATTATTAAAATACTTAGTATTTAATTATTTAAATTATCTGAAATATTTAAATCATTAAATATTATTTATTTAAATAATAAACTAATTATTTAAATATCTAAAATATTTTAATAATTAGTTTGTCCACTAATTGCAAGCTGGATCTACCTGTCCACATTTAGGCTCTATTAAGAGATCAAGACAATCTACAAGTGTATGGAAAAAAGAAAAGAGGCTTAGCATTGAACTGGGGATGTGTGAATGGGAGGAGGGCACCATGTGGTAGCTAAGAGTGTGAGTTAAGCCAGCTGCCATGAGAGGATAATTCATAAAATGAATTAGACAAATGGGACGCTTGGAAGAATTTTCCTTCCACCCACTTTAAATCATTGTATTCCTCGTGAGGCAGAAATATGATAACATATGTAATGTTCATCTGTCTAATTATTGAGCGTCAGCCCAGGACATACTACTATACTGGATTCACTGTATAATAGTATTGTAGATAAAGGTTTTAATCTCATTCCAGGCACACACACACACACACACACACACACACACACACACATACATACACACTCACTCACTGCCATTGCCCGTTAATCCCTCATCATCATGTGCCTTTATAGATGCAAATGTCCTACTCTTTGTTTTTCTTTCCAAAAAACAAAACAATGTCAGCGTCCGAGTCCTTGGAGAGCAGCAACATTTACCTCTCCACCTCCCACTGCTCATCTACTGCTTCCTTTATTTGCTCTCCTCCTACAGTGTGCTCTGCCACTGCTGTGGTTGCAGAAGACGTGGCGGGCCTGACCCTATCTGAACCTCATGGTAGTAAAAAGAGAAGAGGGATGGGGAGGAGGAGAGGACTATTTATCCTTATTTCCTCCTCTATTGTTACCTTAAGGCAGTGTTTCTTAATTCCGGTTCTCACGCCCCTGCCCTACATGTTTTAGGTGTTCCCCTTATGCCACACACCTGGATTGAATATGTGAGTGATTAACAGGCTTCTGTAGCACTTGATGGTCATGCAATCATTTGAATCAGCTGTTCTGGAATAGAGGTACATCTAACACATGCAGAGCAGGGGGGCCTGAGGACTGGAATTGAGAAGTGCTGCATTAACAAGGTCAAATTAGTGACTTGATGCACATATCTGTTCTCACATGTAGCAAACTATAAGCAAAAAGGCAGTAATTACTGTGCTTAATGCCTGCTATAGTTTAACTTTTGAGCTTTACATTTCTAGAAAGATAATACATTTTTTGCATGATTAAAAAAAACGGTGCTGATGCTCTAGATAGAGAATACGTAACAAACTTGTATCATAAGACGTTCACAAATTTACGTGAACATTTCAAGGTTAACGTAAAAATAAACCAACATTTCGAGGTTCATTGTAGGATTAGATATTGCACTGAAACCACAGTATCGATAAAAGAAGAACTGTAGCCATTAAGCACATTGCAGAGCCTCAGTATTATCTGATTATCCTATTCTTATTTATGACGGATCTCTTTCAGCTAAAGTTCAGGGCTGTGCATGAAAGACTCACATGATTCAAGTATCACAGCTCCCACAGGTTGAACCTTGATGCAGTGAAATCAATACAAGCAGATCAGCTCTGTCTTTTAAGCTTGACATGTTTTGTTTCACATATATTGGTAACAGAGAATTTTATGCAAAAGTAACTTGAGTAAATGTTCTTTAAAAAGAGCTGGTGAAAATTTATGGGACTGGAGGTGTGATACTAACACAGTAATGTAATAATCTAATTTTTGTTCCAACCATTGGTTCAAGCCATCAAGCTCTCTGACTCTCATTCAAGTCAGAGAGCCATCACACAGCAAGAAGGGTTTCAATATCCAATCTATAGTTATGCCTAAATGTATTCACACCCTAGCACTTAAGACCTTTGCACTTTTATTCTTTATAACAAAATATTTCAGCCATACCTGAGAAGATTGCATGGATTTCAGAAAGATTTAGAAGCAGTGAGACACATGGATGTTGTCTTTAAGAAAAAGAAAATAACAAAATTTCATCACCAAATATCTTGAGTGACCGTTTTGAAAAGAACTGTGTATCTGAATTAAGCTTACAGTTTACAATTCCCACCTATCTTTCCTTTTGAACTGTTACATCACCACTACATCTTACATAACAGCTAGCCCTAAAATGAATCCAGGTGCTGCTTTCGCTACAGTATATTATTAGTAAACATCAGAGAGAAGAACTCAGGAAAACCTATTGCTCAGCAGTCTGGAAGAGATAAGCTTTTTTTGGGTAAACCCCAGTAGCATCAGTTGAGACCTCATGCAGTGTCACTGTGCTGTAAGATCATCATGCTATCCATGGCAACGTCCAAAATGGTTTGTGGCCTGGCGGGTCATCGCTTAAACTATGACTCAAACATGTAAATTGTTTGCAACTCAAATTCTGAAAGTCTCTCAAAATAGTTAAAAAGTCACTTGTCACACCTCTGTCATGTCATTGACCCAATCACAAACAAAGCAGAATAAGCAGCTGTGTTTCCATTATAAGTTTAGATTTGTAGAAGAAAGAATTCACCACTTCATAATTCCTTTAAAATAGGATTTAAAAATACATCGTGATATACACGACAAGTCAATGTATGACTCAATGATGCATTAAAGTAGTTTTATTAACCTTTTCTACAAGTACATACTCAGCGCAGATCGATTCTACTTGGTTATTAAGGTTTTCCATTAGTGATGATTATGTGGTACTAGCTCCTTTATAGTACCTACTTCGCTGTGTAATAACCAATTACAGACTGATGAAGCCTTTATTGGATGAAACTCATGTCAGAATAGGGCTCTGTCTGAAATGAAGAATGAGCAGCTGCCTCAGACCCATCAGTTGATCCATTAATATAGATGTTGCAAAGGCAGTAGCTCACTTAGTTTTCTTTGTACATCTATATTATGCCTCATGTGGTGGAGAGACTCCCTTATCCAGCTTCATTTATTAAAGCCCATTTCATTTGACCCTTAAGGGGCATGTCAGTGACCAGTTTTCTATTTCTTCTTTGGAGATGTCCAGCTGGCACTACAGACTTTCAAAAACTTTTCAAAAACTACTAGAAGCATGTTAAGCCTTATGTTCCAAACAGTGTGTAGTGTTTATATATATATATATATATATATATATATATATATATATATATATAGTATATATGTGTGTGTGTGTGTGTGATTCAAAGTCCTAAAACAACAAGCTTTCTGAATATTCTGATTAAACTGGATAAAACTGTAAGTTTAACTTTCTGCAAACTATTTACCCATCTCTCACACTGAAATATATACTTACTCACCAGTGCTTGTTTAGACGTACAGTGCTTCCCCTCACTCCCCCCCCCCCCAATTATTTACAACTCTGACATCTGTTCCACTTTCTTCTCATCCAATTTAAAGCTACGAGGCATTTATGCTCTCTCTCAATACTTCAAACAACGACTGCGGCTCTCATTGAGCCTTTCTCTACCCCTCTGATGTTCTGCTTGTTCGTGTACAAGTAGTAATAGGGTCATAACTTATTCATTTATTTGCTCTTAAGCCCCTTCGTGAATATACAGTTCTGATGAACTGTTTGTTTGTTTAAAGCTTTTCATTCAGCAGTGAAATATTTGTAATAAGCACACTAAATGAGATTTTCTTTGATCAACTGAAAGTACGAAACACTGTTTGGCTTTCAGATCAGACCCAACTTAGGCAATTCTAGTCTGTCAACAAGAACATATGTGGGAATTAGTTATTTAATTTTGCTCTACAGCCTCAACTCATGACTAAAACTCCTAGCTTTAAAGCATATGAGAAATATTTGATCATACAAGAAGCTAAATCTTTGTACATTCACAATAAAACGGCGAAAAAAAATCCAATTTTGCAGGTTCCAAATGACAAAAAGAACCCAACTGAGGTTTATCCTTTCAGGTGGTTAGTTTAATCAGCCAGACCAGTATGAGAAGGAAGAAAACAATCTGGTGGACTTATTGGAAAGCTCAGGTGCTAAGAACATGTTGAATCACCTGAGCTGCAGTTCACTTACAGAGTGTGGTTGCAGCTTTCTGTTTGTGCTTGCTTCTTGGCTGGGGAATTGGTTGTGTGGTTGTATTGCTGATTAACTGATTGGGTGTCTCTCTCTAGGAGACAGAAGACCACAGCGCTCGGGAATACATATGCACATTTAAACTTCTTTCTTCCTTGCCACCTCAGTGAATTTATTACCACCCCTAACAGAAACCGACAAACCCCCATCAAAAATAATGATGTTCTGTCACTAACGTAAAGGTTAGAACATCTTGTCATTCAATAGCCTGTCTTACTCCTTGAGGCCATTTAATCACATTGACTTTCAATTCCTTCTTTCCAGTCCTTAGTGGATTTATTGGTACATTTTGGGATGTACGATCTGCGACAGACTGGCGACCTGTCCAGGGTGTACCCTGCCTCTGACCCGGAATGTTAGCTGAAGATAGGCACTATTGGGGTCGGGAGGGCTGCACCAGCACTCCCTATTGGGGTCCCTTAACCCCAATAGGGACAAGGGTGTTAGAAAATGGGTGTTAGAAGATGGATGGATGGATTTTGGGATTGCTGTAATGTTGAAAGTTCCACTTATCATTATTATTACTGTTATTAATTTATTTTTGTTTTACAGATGATTCTACATTTTTCTCAGGCATCCTCTGATACAGGGTAGTCTGTGGAGGTGATCTGTTAGGACTTACAATAGGTATGAGCTTATTTTACAGGAATGCTGTAGTTAGTTTATACCACATATGCGTTCTCTCTTCTGGTGTCCAAGTAATCCAAAGCATACTCATTTGTCCAAAGAACATTAACCTAGAAGCTACACTACGTAAAAGCAGACAGGGCTTTCTGGTAATAAAATAAACAATTTAATGGAATACTATAAATTCATGTTATCCCAGAGCCAATACTACTTTTTAAGTAATGTTGACGATTCACAAACAACTTTCACATAGTGATGGTGAGTGTAGCTCACCACCATCACTATGACAGAGTCAAATCACGCAATACTTGCCCTGCAGCTGGCTTCAGTTTTACCTACTTTTTGCCATTAGTGGGCTTTATTGAGCAGTAATTTGACAGGAAACTGAGGATAACATGTGGTCTCTGCTAATGCTGTGCCAACTCTACTTACTGAGCCGTACAATGCCGCTGTATCTTCAATGTAGCCCAAAAAAGTGGGTTCCTGTCAGTTACATAAGTGTTGTTCACTGTCTCGCACAAGATTCACGTTAACCAAATACACTTTGTCATTTCATTACCAACAAATACATCTTTATTTCACTGCAAATTAACCTTAGTATTTCTACAAAAATGTATAAATTTAATTTAAACAATATGCTTCGATATCGGATATGTAAACTGTTGTTGGATAATAAAAATATAAATCTCTGCACATTGCAGCAAAGTTTAAATAGTGAGCAAACAATTAACTGGCCTGTGTTCATCATCATGGGAGTGAAGACATATGTAACCATATATAAAGAGTTTCTTCACTGAAACAAAGCATTTTAACACTGCAAAATACCTTTGGACAAAATCTCAGTAGGTCGCATATTTTGTTTTACCTTCCAGCTTCTTCGACTACTTCTCCTCTTTGTATCCATTTCTCTTTTAACATTTGACATTTAAGAATGTCAGCCACACTCTAAAAACAATTAGCAGAAAGTGAAGTCAAACGAGACAGGGGAAAAACTCATTGAATCAGCAGAGGGTATGTTTTTTATGATAGGAGCTTCCTCCAGGATTTTTTAATGACATAACCGACAGTAAATATTTAGCTCAATCAACAATAGAAAAATACCCAATAAACTAATCACTTCCTGCAGGATTTATGGAATGAATCAAAATACTAATGGGATATTTGCTTCTAACAAGTGTAGGAACTATAGCAGACATTTGTCCACAGAGATTTGGATGTTTTGTCACTCATGTTAATTATCTTTTCAAAGCAAAGTTCAATGTGAGTGTTGTGCAATGCTTTTCACTGCAGTGCATTAAAATCATTCATTTGATTTTAATGCACTGCTTTCTTCAACATTGGTCAGGGGGAAACAGAGAAACTAATTACAATGTTGTTTGCTAGAAGAGCTCAAGCTTTCAGAAGCCTGAATGCTTTCAGTTCCACAGCCGCTTTTGATGACATTTACCAATTGTGTCTCAGAGCAGCTTTAATCTGAAACTACGGCCCTCTTAGGTACCCATCAAGCAAACACAATCAACAATATACCTATGTAAAAAAAAAAAAAAAAAAAAATCAAGCAAGCAAGCAAATCACTGGATTTGCATAGTGATTTAAAACAAAGCTAAATGCAAAGTGGCTCTCAGATTAATGTAAAAGAAAATGTTAAATAATAAAACCTTGAGTGCAATCTTTGACAAACCTCATATGGGTGCTCACATTATTCTGTAATTATATGATTATTAAAACAGAAGATAAAGATTTATCATTGAGGTAAACGCTAGAGTAAATGAGAAATGTTTTTACAAGGTTTTTTTTTACATGTAACATTTTGGATTGAATGAAGTTGCAAAGTTGTCAGAATATGGTTCACCCTGAGTACTGGGTACAAAGCTCTAGAATCTTACTTTTCTGTATATATATATATACATATATATATATATATATATATACATATATATACTATATATATATATATATATATACTATATACATATATATATATATATACATATATATATATATATCATATATATATACATATATACATATATTATATATATATATACATATATATCATATATATATATATATATATATATATATATATATAAAACCAGCAGGAAATAAAGTAAAAGTGGGAAACAGGAGGAAGAGATTGCTTCTCAAAATAAACTGCAAACTTACAGGTTTACACCTTTAATTGCTATCCAGCAAGTCAGATTCATTTTGTGCTTGGTCAAAAATAAGAGGTAAATCTGAAGGTTATCCCAAACTTTTAGAAATTTGTGAAAAATGTTTAATTTTTTGTAAGTATCAATACCATTTTGGTTTTAAATAAGACCAAATTGATTTATTCTTGATCAACAAAGGTTCTTTAATACGTTAGTTTTAATATGTGAGGAGTGATTTCTCCAGCGCTAAAGACAGCTATCAAGCCACATACTAAAATATCAGTAAGAGGAACTCTTCTCATTACAATTGATAATATATGGAGAATATTAAAAAAAAATAATAATAATTTTTTCCTCCAGAGAAACGCTTGCCCATACTTTTATTTTTTTACATTTTATCAAAGCAAAATTGTAGTTCATGAACTTTATAGTTTACAAGCTCAGATGATTACATACCTTATCATAAGAATAGTCTTTTTTCTTTTCTTTGTCTCACAAGCCATGAGTCACCAAGTTGCACAATAAAGACGCACAAAAAAGAAAAGCTTTACCAAGAGCAACGCTATGTTTTGTCAAGTCTGTCTACATGGTTCTGTTCAACAACAACCACTGACAAGACAGTTTCCAATTATAGCAACCAGACACTCATGAAGAGAGGCAAGTTTCACTGTTCAGAGACTCCAGGGGCAACTTCACTTTGCCATCATGAAGCCACAAATTTACTGGCTTCAACGTCGTTATCTCAGTAATAATTCTTGATTTTTCTTTTAAAGTATTCAGTTTCTTTAAAGCTACAGTTTGTAACTTTCATAAAGAATGTTTTTTACATATTTGTTAAACTGTCACCATGTCGTGACAGTACAAGACAGCGTTACAGGAAAACTGTTTATTCGCCGTCATCAGTAGCCATGCTAACTAGACTGAGCATTCACAATAGGTGAAGGGGGGGTGATGAGCAGCGCCACACGAGATTGTGATTGACAGTGTTAAGACCCCTGTCCAGGTTCTGATTGACTGTTTCTAGTTAGTGCTGGGAGGAGCCAGAAGAGTTTGATTTTTTTCCACAGATCATCTGACTCATATTGTACTGTAACAATACAGTGACAGTTTCAACAAGTATGTGAAAACATATTTTTTTATTCAAGTTACATACTGCAGCTTTAAGAGATTTTGGGAATTTATCAGTTTTTTTGTTTTCTTAATGAGTCCTACTGTATGTCCTCAAAATATTCGCCTGTAGTTTACTTCTTAAAAGGGCTTCAGTTTTAGTGACTGCTGGTTTTTTTCAGTAGTTTTTTCCATTATTGTAGCTTGTTCTTATTTTCTTTGACCCGACCAGAGGTGCAGCCAAGTGACAGTTTACAGGATTAGTCTGCCAGCAGCTCTGTTCTTCTGAGGCTCCAGAATGGAAAATGTTACTTTTAGGCTTGTTTTGTCTGAAATTAAGAAGGTACTTAAATGACAGAAACAAACTTGTATTGTGAAACATTCTTTTTACCTGGACTCCAAAAAGCAGATATAAAGCAGAAATAAAACTCAGGTTTTAGAGATATGTAACAAATTTTAAATTCAAATATTATAGAAATGAAAAAAGTAAGAAATATTATTAGAATTGGACTATTCTTGTGTGGTGATTAATGCAATAACAATTATTTCACTTCTGTATTTATGCATAGTTATTTACATTTTTATGTATGGATGAACAAACTTTATTTCAGGTAAACCTTTTCTGTCTTCTACATCCAAAATTTGAACATATTAGCACAACCGCAACAAAAGGGTCCAACCTGCACCATCTGCAAAATAGATTTTAAAAAATCTCTTAGAAACCTCTAGTACCTGCATTAAGACAGACTGTCAAGTACATGTTGCAGTTTAGCCATCGATGGTGGCTTTTGCCCTTTGACTTCTCAACTCTCTCATACCCACTTCATCACCAGAGGATATTATGAATCTCCAGGGTGGAAGCATCTCTCAGGCAGACCTTTCTAAGCTGGAGAAGCAAATCAGGAGGGCTGGCTCAGTGGTTGGCACAAGGCTGGACTCTCTGGCAGCAGTGGCAGAGAGGAAAACATTACAGAAACTCAAGGCTATTATGGACAACACCAGCCTCCCTCTGCACTCTGTCATCAGCAGCCAGGAAAGCAGATTCAGTGGGAGACTGCTTCTTCCAAAGTGCAGGACCACACTTCAACTCCTCACTGGAGGTTGGAAGAAGGGCTGACAGGAGTATAATAAAAACAGAGTGACTATAGAATGTTAATGTATAAAAAAATGCTAATGTTAAAAAAAAAAAAAAGTTTAAATATTTGATGTATTGGTGGTGTGTGGGAGACTGAACTACAATTTCCCTGAGGGTAAAGGGATATACAAGAGCAAGAGATGGTGGGGAAAGAAAGGTTAACCCCTTAAGGAGAGATTAAAAATGGCATCTTCAGTAAAAGTATTTAACTGTACTAAAGACCCAAATCTCCTGCAACATAAGATGAAGGAAAATTGTACCCACATAAAATAAAGGTATGGAAAAAAGAAAAAATAGCTAACATATCCATCCATCCACTGTCTATGCCCACTTACTGTCATCTGCGCATCTTTTGAACACCATAGCCTACTTGAGTTGTTTCTGACCATGTTCATCATTTCATTACTACTTCATTTGATAGCTACTTCCAGCAAGATAATACACTTTGCTATGAAACTCAAGTCTTCTCAATCTGGTTTCCTGAACATGGAAATTTGTTCCAGTCTCCACATACCCCCATCTCAGTCCAACAGAGCACAGTTAGGTTGTAGAAGAATGGGAGATTTGCATCATTTTTGTGCAGCCAAAAAATCTGCATCAATGTTATCCAATTACAAAATCTCCGAGGATTGCATCCAGTACCTTATTGAATCAAGACAGTTCTGACGGTAAAAAATGGTTCAACTCAAATCCAATCCAAGACTTGCAAATAAGTACCTAATAAAATGGCCTATGCATACAGGGGGAAACATTTGTATATGCAAGACTGTAGATCAATAAAACTTTGAAAACACAGCTGTGTAATGTTATTTTTTCATCAAGAGACTAGTTTGACTGAATAAATGTGTGGTCATAAAGCTACAACAATCACCACAACTTAAGAAAGATAGGATGGGGTTAATCATTTTGCACACATGATTGAAAGCCAGAAACTGAAAGGTGCTCTATTCAGAGAAATAGCTACAATAATAAAGGTGATAAGGAGTAGCTACTTTAAGAAAGTAACTACATTTATCTCACCACCATTAAAACCTATAAATCCTTGTTAAATCAGCAGTCACAAGCTATGGTAGAAACCAGAGACTCATTATCTGCATCATCCAGTGTCCTTGCGATAAGGACACTGCCACAAGTAGGCGAGGACAAAACTTGCAAAAAAAATGTGAGTGGAAGAACACTTCTTTTTTTTAAATTCAAGGTAGCAATTATATATTTGTTCATGTAAATTACACACAGACACAGGCGTTTGTCAGAATCTGTTTCAGCATAAGGGATAGACAACAGAAAGTTAGTCTTTCAGAGAGACTTGTTTCTGCTGATGGCAGTGGGCAAGAAAAGAAATACTGCCCCAATATGAAGGACAGTCTCATTAAACAGTGACTCAGGGGAAATAAGCTTGCTTGCATACCTAACCCAATAGGGAGCAGAGCATGTGAAATGTTAAAAAAAAAAAAAAAAAACTGTGCTGCTCATCACCTTGCAGTCATATTGAAGTGCAAGGAGAAGGAAATGTTGGGAATCATTCCCATTTTGGATTTTATGGCAAAGTTGTCATAATTTGATAGCAGGTGTAGAATTTATAACAATGGTTAGAATACAAATAGATGCCCTTTCTCTGTAGTACAGGCTCTGCAGTTTGTAGCCAAACAAAAATTGACGTGTGATGGACGAAATCGGATGCGAGAAGATAAATGAGTCAAGATACTGCTCAGGGTTTTATGGTGTAGAGAACAAGTTGTGCAAACCCCAAGCTGAGCAATGTTATGAGTGTACACACTATGGAGGGATATTCTACATTAGCATTTTAATAGAGAAGTGTTCCTTATTCTTTGTGATGTTTGTTTCCGCATGTTCTCTTCATTGAACAGCAATATTTATATTGAGAATAACAAACTAATAGGCTGCACTAGTTTACATTTATGGATCTCATAATAAATGAGGATAAATACATAAGAATGCCACACTTTGCAGATTTTTATATCTAGAAGTAACAATGAGTAGCCCTCATTGTGGTTGTAAAATGACAAAAAATGAAAAACTCAAAAGGGTATGAATAGTTGCAAGACATCCTACAGAACAGTTAAGCTATCCGTAAGCAAAGGTTTTGTTAGCAAAGAAAAATAAGCAAATTAAAAACCAGGTAAAGGAAATAATAATAGCACAAACCTTCTAATTACTAATATCTTGGGTATTATTTCATTTTAATCCTTCATTAATAAACATTTATGTGAACCTCTTTGACAGTTAAAAGCAGTGATGGAAAAAGTTGTGGTATTGGTTTGTCATCATGACATGGCTGTTATATAATGTTCTCCTGTAACTTTTCCAACTTTAACTGAGATGTCAGCTCTTTGGGAGTATCACCAAAATTGGGCTGATTTGTGCTGAACTGTTTGGAAGAGTACATACTGTGTATTATCGGTCTTCAGTTTGGTACACTATGTTATCTCAACTTAAACTGCCAGGAAAGTCAAGAAGACTACATATCAACAAGAACTCCAACAACAGACATTTTTAGAAAGAAAATCTCATCTCCAACTAATTTTTTCCCACCCTGGATCTGGTTGTATATTGCTGCCTCGGGTGTTAAGATAGTAGTTAGTAATGCACATAAAACATTTGCTTTTTCTTAATAACTGAAATAATTCTATTTTGTGGCTTTCCGTTGCTTTCTAGGTCTTGTTACTCTCAAAACTAAGTGAAACATTTTCTGCAGAGCATTAAATTCAGGGAGAAAGTATAGTAATATGTGCTGCTGTGAAGATGCAACCCCCAGTGCAGCTTAGGAATGCACCACCGAATTTTAATGAACTCCTTCACCAATCTATTCTGCTCCTTCAGAATCAAAGGTCCTTCAGACATGACTCTGGGCATGGTTTAGTGGTTAACCACATAGACAACTCCTAAAATATAGTTAAGGTCTCATAACTAAAAAATCTGCGTCATATCATTCTGGCATCTCCTTTTTGTGAGATGCCAGAAAAAGGAATTAGTAAGCAGAGATTTCTCCAGCGTTATCAAGGGTAGAGTGACCACTCTTCACCCGCTCCTGCACACCCAGAAATATTTTTTCATGAAAAAACAGAAACATTCACAAGGAGTGGAAACTAAAGAAGCCCCAACTGTTAATCTAATATTGTCAGTTGGTGATTCTGAATGAAGGCATTAACATAATAAAAATTATTTTTCTTTGTGTTAGTTTTGTACCACGAAGTCCTGGTACTCATGGTAATCATAAAATAAGAATCGCATAGCAACCTGCAAGCCATCAGTACAAGAACTATGTGTAGGGGATATTGCAAAAACATTCTCTCATAGTAATTATTAAGTTTAAGGATCAATTTTATAACTGAACTGTTTATAAAGACTCCATTGAGTAGAGTATAAATAATTTGACACATTTTTTCCTAAAATGTAAATAACAATCAAAGTGCAATCTGCATTATCTTATTATTTTTTGAGAAATATAAATATGTGTTTCAAGGGTAAAACACCACAAGCACAAAGTGTACTCTTATTACATAAGAACTAGTGAAATAAGAAAATATAACAGGATGTGACATAAAAACAATACCAAAGTTTCACTTCTTTGGCAGATTGTCAGCATAGTCCAATCCTTCATGATCTATTATTTTCCTTATACCAGCCAACATTTCCCCAGTTCCTACTGGATATGCAATGGCAAGATCCTAAATGTAATAACCAATATATTCCATTACCTACTTTTGCAGCAATAATAATAATTTCTCAGTTTAAAGTAAAAGCAACACAAGGTGTCCCATGCATGACAAATTCCCATAATGATTCAGTTTTAAAAAACAGACAGCTTTGTCTCCTTTGTGAGGCATTACTCTTATCTTAAAACAGAGAGGAACCTTGAGAACAATGCACCATTTTAAAGCTAATGGTCGATATTTTTTTTCTGCCATTTCAAAAAGAGAATTCTCCATAGCAGATCAGCTCAACGTAGGCCACAAGCACTTAAATTATAAATTCAGCCACCATTCCCATTAGGCCTCTAGTTTTAAAAAGTATGCCCTGAAAATGTGAGCACCTACTTAACAGAGATGGAAATAACTCTATGCAAGTTTGTTTCCATTTTGCCAGCTCTCTGAAAATATCCTTCTTCGTGCACTTTCTTCCCTGTCCTTCAAGCATCCTCATGAGATCTCATCAAGAAATTAATGCACCCCTCAAATCAAGGTGGCCATGGTAACCATTCCCTAAATGAGCAAGGTGACCTTCTGTGAAGGCATTTAGGGGAATTCCAACAGATTATGATTCCCCTATAACTTGACAGCTATATAATTTTATTTTACTAATGAATCTATTTTAACATAATATCAGCCCCCAACTGTGATCATATCTGCAGTACAAGTCGAGGTCTGGAGTTCCTGGAGGGAAACTACCATCAGTCATTTATCTAATGGCTACTTACAGGCTGGGGCGATTTCTTAACCCCCCCACCCCCATCAAGACATCCTCAATTCTATGAGATTGACAGATAGAGAATCATGTTCTGGACATTTTTGAAGGTGGAAAGCTTCAAACTCAGACATTTGTGGTTTTTGGCAGGAAAGAAACTGACATTGGTGGCAAATGTATATCTGTATCCTTAATAAAGAGATACAGAGTCATTAAGTCACATTTACTTTAACACATACCCAACACACCAACTGCATATGTGAAACATAAAAGTACAAACAATAACATAATTTTTACTTGTAGTACTCAATCAATTGAAGCTTAAAAGTCCTGAAACTCAACAGCAAAGCATCTTGTGCAAAGACGCTGTCCATAATTATTGAAATCATGTTAAAATAATGGAAAAAAAAAAACTTTAAAGCTATAATTTTATATTTGCCAACTTTATGATGCAGAGCAGCAAAGTGTCTTGAGTGAGTGTACTTACCCAGCCCCTAAATCTGCCAAACAATTACCCATAGCTTTTATAACCCCCATACAAAAAAGATCTTCAATCTTACCAGAGTTGCTCCATCAACAACCACATTGTCAACTTCAAGCCATGTATGGACTGATTGAATAGATAGATGAATCAGACACCTATATGTCGCAAATGATTCCTTTACAAAACTGGTTACAATATTTCTCAAGGCAGAATTTCTGGCTCTGTGCCTTCTTTTTGCCTTATATTATTCAGCAGTCATAATTTTTTACCACCTTACATGTTTCATAGGCGGCATCGCAGTCACACAACATGGTTCTTTTTAGATTGAATGTGACAGAGGAAGGAAACAGAGGGGAGTTAAATAAACACCCTAGCGCTACAAGAAGAATACTGCAGATGGTGCATTTCTGATTGTTAAAATGGCATAACCTGCAGACATAATCAATTCCTGCTGTTAAAAGTAAACAAATTCACTGTTGTGAATAGTCAAACAGAAACTCATTTGAGGACATGAAAAAAATTAAATCTGCAATAACGAGCAGCATGAAAGGCAGAGTGGCCACCCCATATAACGGCAATTAGTTCAAAATGCAGTCATCCATTCAATTCCCAACTCTGAGACCTTTGCCATTTGCTTCCCCCTGTCTCTCTCTACCCATTTCCAATGAGATCTGCTGCAAATAAAGGCCACCAGGGCCAGAAAGACACATCTTATAAAAAATGGAGAACTCAATAAATATTTCTGCAGAATATTTACCTATATACATATAGAATTACATCTATATATGTATAAATAACAAAGACGTCCTTTGTTGCTGCAACATCTGGACTGTAAGTTTGGTTGCGTGGTTTCATTTCTAACATCATTTCAGGTCTCTCTCTCTTACTATAACCAACCAAATTCAGATGCCCCTTGCAGGTGACATTCAATTTTATTGTCTCTGATGATGATAATATATAGAAAAAGGCAGCAATATTATATGAGTAGATTAACTAACAGCAGAGTGGCAGTATCCATCAAGACCAATTCTGCATTCACTCATTACAATGGATGAAATCTATTTTCTGTTAATAAGACTATAAAGCTATGCCAATATATTAGTCAGTCATATCCTCATTGTGACATGAATCTTACTCATCAGATTATAATATTTAACTTCTTCTCCAACAGAGAAACCTTTTTGAAATTAATACTTCCCTTTGGTTTGAAGGGTTAATGAAAAGGGAAACTGAAACCTTTACAAAAAGCATGACTTAGTCATTTTAAATTAAAGTACTCAAGTTCATTACATTTACCACAAAAATTTCAGCAACTTAAGTTTTTTTTTTTTTTTTAGAGCTCATGGTAAAGTTTGTTTTTGTAGCGCCTCAGCAGAGGAAAAATTAGAAACAGTATTTTTTTTTTTTCAGTAAATTCCAACATTTTTAATAAAAAGAATTAGAAAATGTGATTGTTACCTGAAATAATTCAGCAGTAGTTTACAAGTGGCCATGTGTTTTCTGCATTTTTTGTGTCATTTTGCATAATTTGGGGTTCGTTGAGATCACCTCTCGCTCTCACTTTGACATTGAAAAAGGCAAAGAGGAGGTCACATTCATTTCACCACACACATGCAAGCATATACACATGATTTAAGATCACTTTACAAACATGTAGAAAGCTAAGAGCTATTCACCTGACCTTTGGTCCATAGCTTAAGTATCTCTCTGCTTGCTGCCTTCTAACTAGCAAAACTGCAAAACAGAAAGAAATTTTAAAAAAGCCCAAAAAGATTCAGTAATCTGCACTGTTCTCTTAATTTCCTTTGTAGTGTTTCAGAATCTGGTGACCATGCTTCTTCAAATTTCGCTCCCTTTCCTCTGACAATATAAGTGAGTTGCTCCAGAGTCATACATGATGTCATCTCCTTCACCCAGTTGTGGTTTAACGGTATGTCTGTTTTTTTACAGTGTAGAGATATTAATCCAATGGCCTTCAGGAGTTCAAAGTCAATCAATTTAACTGTCTGGAATTAAAATCATAGTTCTCTGGATAAATACCTAAAAACACACATTTTAGCCTCAGCAGATACATTCACTCCAATAATCTTTGACAAAGTTTGCATAACTGAGTTCCAATATTGCTGTAATTTTGGACACTCCCATGCATAGTGAAAAAGAGTACAAAACAATAGAATATTAAATGTGACATTTTGCTTCACCTCCGCTATGTTTTTCTCCAAAGTGACAATGGATTTCGTCATTTCACCCATGCGGTTATCTATGCTGTCCAGTTTGTTTCCAAATCCAGCAAACTCTGAACGCAACGACCCAAATTCAGCTAGCACAGTGCTAAAAATTGCTTATTTCTCCTGTAAGTCCCTGAATAAGAAACAAAAATATAGATATATTTTTGGAGTATCCCTTTGATTGCCTCAAAGCAATAACGTTTAATTCTAAACTGCAAATAAAAAGCTGCATTGGTTATTGACATTAACATAATTAGAGTAAAACAGATACTAATATGACTAATAAATTCAGAATGAAGAAAGACTATTTTCCATAATTCTTATACACAACATTATATTCCATTTGTCACACCGAACCTCAACATTACTGATGCACAATGAATTATGCATGCACTACGAGATTAGCTATTCACCTCCCACCCAGCCGACCACATCCATACACACACATGCCATCCACACACACACAAACACACATCTCTATGAAAGTATCCAACATGCAAATTAAAGATGACCCCGTGTTTCTTTTGGGGAGTATACTGTACACCACAGAAGGTTTGGCATTACTGCTGGCAATGGCTGGCATTCAGTTATGTATAATTCTGCCAACATTATTATCTTCAAGTGAGATTTATTCCATAATTAGATTAGATTTTTTTTATTATTATTATTATTATTGAATGTTGCTTTCAAAGCACTAAAGATCCATGTTTAACAATTGTTAAATAATTGTTCCCACATAGCCATAATGAATTGTGTGATGTAAAGCTGGATAATGTAGTAGACAACACAGGAAATCAACCAGAGCCTAGAAACCTTAAGATTTATAACTAAAATCAACATATCCCAAACGTTTTCCCCAAACATGCACTAACAAAGTGTTTAGTTAATTGTTAACAGGTTCTGTATTATGGTTTCAGTCAGCAAAGAGCAGCATTTACACAGTGATTAAATGATTTATTCATCCTTCCATCCATCTTATTCTATCTCGCTTTAGTTAAAAGATCGATTACACAAAGATAAGATCATCCTTTCACTATTGTCTACCACATTACTCTGTAAGAAACATGCAGATAATCTTCAGGATGGAAGATGATGCAAAGTTAGCCTTTTTGAGTTAGATGTTTAAAACAATTTGTCAGGGAAGTACAATAAACTGTACTGTACTCCGACATATCTCCAGTTAAATCAGGCGATGAGAGAGTTCAACATTTGGTGGATAAAAGGAAGGCTATTATCCACCATATACAAGTTGATATGCAAGTATCAACTTACATACAAGTTGATATGCAAGTATCAACTTACATACAAGTTGATATGCAAGTATCAACTTACATACAAGTTGATATGCAAGTATCAACTTACATACAAGTTGATATGCAAGTATCAACTTACATACAAGTTGATATGCAAGTATCAACTTACATACAAGTTGATATGCAAGTATCAACTTACATTCAAGTTGATATGCAAGTATCAACTTACATTCAAGTTGATATGCAAGTATCAACTTACATTCAAGTTGATATACAAGCATAAACTTACATTCAAGTTGATATACAAGCATAAACTTACATTCAAGTTGATATACAAGTATAAACTTACATTCAAGTTGATATACAAGTATAAACTTACATTCAAGTTGATATACAAGTATAAACTTACATTCAAGTTGATATACAAGTATAAACTTATATTCAAGTTGATATACAAGTATAAACTTATATTCAAGTTGATACTTGTATATAATACACTACACGTATCAACATTTGGAGGTTTCAACCAATGTCTGTCATGGCTCAAGCTTAATTTAGAAATATCTTGAGTTTTTTCTTGAGTCTCAAAGTAATATAGATTACATTAAAATGTTTAGTTCTCTACAATATACACAGAAATGTCTTTCTGTAACACTAGCAATACCCACAAACTGTGTTAATATCTAATAGAAGACGCTTAAGCCAGTTTAAAATGACAACTCACCAGGCCCCAAGGCAAAGTGGTTGGTCAGGCACAACTCTAAATTAGAGACACACAGTGTGAAAAAAACAAATGGAATCATTTGGTCTATGTTTTGAAATAATAGTAAAATCCTCTTTAACAACAACTGCTCTCACACAGGAGTGTAAAACAACCTTTACTCCAAATACAAATTATTTACTGAAGATGGCAAAAAGGCAAGATTATTTTTTTCTTTATTTCTTTTTATATTGTAGCCCTCAAAGAGATGCTTGGGTCAACTGTAATCAGTATCAAAGCTTAATAAAAAATGAAAGATCAGAAATCAGTCAGATCTGTTCATTTGCAACTAAAGCACTTCTTTAGCCCTCTGGTTTATTTTTGAAAGCTGAGTCTATGCATCTCTGCTCACTGTTTTCAATAATCTTTAGCCAGTCTCAATTCATGGAAAGTTTTGCATCATCAGTGCCTGCAGTCTACCAGCACTCAACCATCTACTGAATGTTGTTAGAAATAATAATAGCAATATTTACAAAAGAGGTCAGCAAGAGCATAACAAGCTGTCAGACAATGGTTTGAAGAGGGAGATTAATTCAGCGAAACAGATTTGTGGGTCCACTTTCCTCCCATCCTTCTTACATCCTTCAAAATCAGTCAACTAGTACTAAAAACATCTAAACAAAAGATGTTTTTAGTTATTATATGCGCAATAACAGGGTTTGCAAATGCAAAATTGATTTGGTGCTGATTTTTTTTTTCTTTTTTATAGTAACAAAATAATGCTTGGTGAAATATAAAAGCAGTTGTGAAAAATGAGGCCAATTTATTTGGTTTTGTTAACATATAAGCAAAACCTAACAGAAGCAGATGTTCAGGAGGTGAGCATCCACTGCAGGGCTGTTTTCAAGACCGGAGAGGGCCAGTTGACATGAGTGTGTATGGCAGTGTTTGAAATGAGAAGAGACAGATATGACAGGAGACATGAGGCCCTCAGCAGGAAAGCATTCAGCAAAAATACACAGGAGGACGAGGAATCTGTAGGTATAAATATGTGATATCAGAGGGAAATGAAGAAAAACAAGCTAGAAAGAGGATATGTTTATGGGGAATAACTGTTAGTATGGGGTGATGTGCATAAACCAGTTATTTGCAAGTATGAGTCAGTAAATCAAAAAATTTAAAAAATGCATCATGTTGATGCAAAATGATTAAAAGAGAGAGCCAACGAGAAAGAGAAATGGAGCAATTTGTTGTTGGGGTAAAAAAAAAAAAAGGAAGAATCAAAAGCTGAACAAATACTTAAAAGCTGAGGGAATTATATTGCAGATTACTCACGATGCAAAAAGTGTGAAGCTCTTTACGGCTGACATTTTCATCCTTCATTACACTTTAATATAAAACTCTCCTACTGTACAAAAACCTTGTCATTTGCTCTGAGGCTGGTTATTGCATGTTTATGCCATTTAGCTAATATGTATAATAGGGTCACTAAAGTATTCCAACCACTGATTTAAATTATATGCTTTAAACGCACCATTAATTGATGTGAGTAACTAAATCACTTCTCGACAGTTCTACTTTAATGGCACAGAGATCCAGACAGAGCACGACTATTATCAGTTCTCAGCATCTTTATTACAAATATCTAAAACGCACAATATTAAAACAAGTCGACTGATTATGAAGAATTTACCCTTTTTAGTTTGATCGTCCTTCAATGGTGACCAGCCATTTGAAACCTAAAAAAATTGTTAATTTCTTAATGAACACTCCCAACAAAAGCATCACCACTTCACACAAGAAACAAATTTAAAAAAAAGAAACATTCAACTATTTACATCCCAACCAGCTATTTGAATCCCATTCTGTCTTCAAACTGAAGACAAACTAATATCAATACATAAACCCTGGAATCTTAGGGCTAAGACACTCTTTTTGTCATCAGTTGTTGTTTTGGATAAATACTGATTGAATAAGCCAATGTAAGTTGCTTATGTTCAGTTTGAAAGAATGTATATTACATTCCAGAGAGTGAGATAAATTCAGCAGTCTTATAATGCTTAAAATCTCAATTAGATTGTGTTCGTTTGACAATTTCTGTTACTGCAAGCCTTCTGAATGAAGAGATCATGTTGAACTTTATTTTTCAAAACAGACTGGGGAGCAAGAGGTGGGTTGTACTGAAACCACTCAGTGGTGAAGGAGGGTAAGAGAACTTTTTTTGCATATAAATCACCACAAAGACAAATCTGAATCAGTCAAAATCGGTGTCAGAAGGTTCAAGCCTTACAAAAACTAGATTGGGCACAAAAATCAGAAAAGGTGCATCTCATTCAGATATCCTGAAAAAAAATCTAAGTCTTATCTATCTCAAAGCAATTAGCAGACCTCACAACAGACCAGTTGCCCACTCAGCTCCAGTCTTTATCGCCCTGTTGAGTGTAATATGATCAGAGCATCACAGCCAGCCAAGAGCTAAGGGAATTACCCGGCATCAAGCGGGAAGTCTACAAAGCCTTTGGCTCACAGCCGCTTACAAGAAAGGCTGTCCTTCAAAAATGGTTTTCATGCATTTTATTAGCCCAACAGATGACCAGTGAGAGAGAGAGCGCCAGGAGAGAGCTATGAAAAGCAAATGCCTGTTCCTACTGGTAAAAATGTCCTCTCTGCTTCACATACACTGTCGGAGTTGTGAGATTTCACCATTTCTGCACAGTTCCTCTCTTCTAACAGACAATAATGTTTCCCCAGAGCCCGTTACACAGTAGCTTGTGTTAGGTGCTGGACATTGTGTAGTTTTGACATTTAATGGATTTGTTCCCCAGGCAGAATTCACCTGCTCCATCCATCAACACAGCTATAAACGGTTGATGTGTGCATTAAACATTAATTTTCCTAGTTGTTTCCCTTGAGTTCAGATTTATTTGGTTTGGTAAAAGATGACAGCTCCTCAGTGAGCAGCCACACTTCTCCAGTCATGCAAAGTAGGTTTTTTCACATTTATGCAGATTTGCAAGGACATTTTAATTGTTTATTAAATAAAACAAGTTGTGCATGACCTCTTTCACTGACTGAAAAGAAGCCAATTACTATGGTACCTTTCTAACACTGAAACTGCTTGAAAATGAACAAAATTTGTGTCAATTACTGCTTCACAAACATGTATCAGAAGCAACTTGCCCATTAAATAAAGGCACAAGAGTTCAAACGAAAGCTGTGGAGGCAGTTTTTCAACACACAGTTTATTGATCAAATGTGTTCAAGTTTAAGAGATGATAAAAAGCCTATAAGTACCAAAGACTCGACTTGTAACACCTTAGATGTCAACCAGGAGCAAAGTATTGATGCAACATCTAACCCAGAGAAATAAGTGGATGACATGTGCTATTTCTAGGTCAGGCATGTGTCACTCAAGCTGGTTGCACTCCATTTGAAAGAAACCATCTAAACTGTAACGGACCATGAATTTTTTTATTATTTTTTTAAATCAGCAACTCCATCAGTAACTGTTATATCAATAAACCAAACACTCCCCATGATGACATAGTCCAACATAAATGCAGATTAATAATAACAGTTAACTGCAGCCATTTCCAGGCAGGTCAGCTGAAGAAAATCAAGTGAAGCTTTCCATTGGCTGTTTTTGTGTTGAAATCAATATCAAGCAGTAGAACAGACCCCAATTTGCAGTAAGTAAAGGAGGAAAGCAACAACAGCATTTCTTAGCCAGAGAAGTAAGAGCTCAAATGGGAACATTATCTCACCGTTTCATTTTGCAAGATAAATGGTAAGAAGTTTTTTCATCTGGCCTTAATGCTGTGGATATTCAATATTGTTTACTGTATCGGGAGGTCTTTCCATCTTACTTTTGTGTTAATTTCTTTCTAAACATAAGGAACAATACAACATCTTAACTAAAGGAAAAGAGGCACATGTTACCATCCTAGAAAATAAAAATAGGACATGCATTTGGTATTGTTAGGAAAATTATCTAAGTTCATTTACTTATGAGTTTATTTGAAAGGTTATGTTTTCATATTATTCTGGTTTTCATATTATCCTGGTAAGGGCATGTCGACAGACGATTCCAGAACGTCTCCTGGGAATGTTTATCGGTCAACTGTTTGTGTGACTGTGTGAAAAAGCCAATCTCTTTGTTGTTAACATAATAAAAGGCAGTTGGGGACTGAGAGCCGGTGGAGTTGATCCCAGACAGTGTTTAATGGCGGTTCTCCGCGTCTGGCTCTCCCCTGTTCAGCAGAAGAGTAGTTTGTGTCTCTGGTTGATTCTTGCAGGTTGGGAAATGAAATAAACCCAACAGGTATGTGTTGTGTATATTGTATCTATATTTGGGTCACATATGCACAATAGTTGCTGACTTTTCTTTAATGTTAGATTTGTTCACGTTCTGTGCTGTCCTTAACAGATTTCTAACACCTTTCACTAACAGGAGCCAAACCTGAAGGGACTATTACTCAGGGATCCACAAATCCCTCATGTAGTTCACAGATTACATGCAGCTCAAACTGTAATATTAAACAACAAGAGCACAAATCTCAGTCTACACTGTGTTTAAATAATCAATGTTCAATGACAAGTTGTGTGTTAGATGTATACTAGTTATGCCATTCTATATACACAATGAAATTTCTAATGAGAATGACTGCAACCAGTAATTTCCAAATCTAATTCAATTTCTTTTAATAATTCAGGGAAACTTCAGCCATGGATGGAAGAAAACAAGTTACCAGACCTGAAATAGTTTCTAAAAGTTACAAAGATCTTTCAAACTAGAACTTTCACTCACTCACATAATGGCATGCTGTTCAGGTATTCACCATTTCAGGGGTGTAGATACTGTGCTTATAATTCATGTTTCCATTTATATAAAAGACAGCTGATAAAATATGGGAGGTTTTAAGAAGAAAATCAATTAAAGAAAGAAAATAACCCTAGAAAATCACAAATATGAAACAAAAATAAACTACACAGTAAGTCAAATTAGCTTAAGCACAATAGCAAAATATAAGCATGTAATTTTGCAGACAGATGCACTTCTGATACTTGAAATGTTGTTACCCCTGGACAAAATCAATTTTCACTACCAAAGCAAAAAAGAGGTGCAGTGTCCCAAATCATTATGCAGGCACTGGAGTACAGGCGTGAGTTAGACAAATTTCACACAAGGACCTGCAATAATGTTCCCCACAGACTGAACAGTTCAGTGGCTCTCAGCATTTGTATGAGCCTGGTTTTTCACAATGTCAAAGAGGAAATGGTGACTGCTAGGAATGCTGACACATTCTCACTAAGAAATCACAGCATCTTAGAATATATACATGTTAGGATCCTCTCTGTATTACAGCTATTAAAACCAGCTAATTTGGTTTTAAAGAAATATTTTCAAAAGAGCCATTTAAAATGATCAATAGACATACTGCTGCACTCAAAGATAAACTAAAAGTTTTGGTTTATTTTCTGACGTGCCAGAAAAAAACAACTGCTGACAACAAAACTTGCTGCTAACAACATACTAACAAATCACCTTTGGACAAAAGCATGAAGACTATACGATGACTGACCGGGGGATACGTACATCTGTACGACTGAACAGCTCGTGCAGAAAACCCCCTCAGTCATGAGGGGGTTTAGCTAAAGATAAATTGTGGTTGTTATGGGACAAAATTTGAAAAAGTCCAAGGGGCATAAATTCTTTTATCAAGGCACTGCCATCTTGCACTAACATCCCCCACATTATTTATTTAAAAGAAAAGGGAAGACCAATCAAACCTTTATTTAGTGAGGTGTTTTACAGTCCTGTTATGATTTGACTTCAAGTTGGCACTTTGATCTAAGAAAATGTTTTCTTTTTCACCAGCACTGGTTAAGCCCGGGAGCCTGTTCCCTGGAAAAATCCTACATAAGCACACATTAAAAAAAAAATCTTACACGATGCATCAATACTATAATAATTAGAGTCCTTGTCTTAAATTCTTTAGTTCTCTGGCAGAAAACCTCACAAAGTAAGAAAATAATAGCTCTTCAGCTCATTACCCAGGCTACATAATGTTTGCTGATGAGCTAAACTAATGGAAAGTTTATGACCGCAATGTGTTCATTAGACTTTTTGAACTTGCTTCACTCCAAGTGTCGCCATACAATGTGTCTGAACTGCAGTGCTGCAGAAGGCTGTGCCCTATGTCTGTGATTAAGGCAGTGACTACAGATATTTATAGCTTTGTACCCAATAGCAGTTCCTGCCTCACTCATGAACACCCTAGGGATCTAATGACATAGCCAGGGGTTATTCTTCGTACTGGTTAAAAGCTTCACTCTGCAAATGCCATTCAGAGTAGGAGGACTGGCTGAAGTGAAAAAAAGAAAATTCAGAAGCTGATAAGTACAGTACACACTCAGAGAGTGGCGGAGTGACTTCCAATCTTTATGTGAAGGGATACAAATATCCAAATACAATAAATGCTATCCATCCCCTATTCTTTTAGATGCTTAAATCAGCTTTGTTTTGATATTTTGCCTCCCACTGAATCACCCCGTCCTGAGTTGTGACTGAACAAAAAGGAAAGCGACCATAATCTTCCCCTTCACTGACATCTCCAAAGATAATGAAACCCCCTGCAGCTTCCCCATGGCAGGAGCAGTCAAGTAGCAGGAGAGGAATGGGACAGATGCCACCTCCACATCAAATGATAATCCAGATTTTAAACTGGATCATCATCCAGTTTAAAATCTGGATGAGACAGGCAGAACCATGGTTCTGCTCCATGGTTTTGCCTGGAGCAGAACCATGGGCCAACTGTGACTGCGACATGTCAGTCCTTAGACCTCAGGACTCCCGATCTTTGCACCGCAGCAGCTACTTCACCGGCAACAACACAAATACCTTCCGGGCAAAAATTAACTGTCTCTCCCTATAGGTTAAGCAAATATCAACAGCATGTGTTAAACAAGTAGCTGGCACTTCTCATTAGCTTTCTACCAGGGTCCAGACTCAGAAGTTGTTTGTATCTGCCTGTTATAATCAGCGTATATGTCTTGTTAGGATGACTTGAAGCTATAACTCGATTGCAGAGGCTTCCATGTGAAGACATGTGACCTTCTCGTGTCTTTTTTAATTGCAGCAGTCAGTCAGAAACTGGATTTTAATGTAAACAACACATGCATTACACACCAGCAATGTGTAGGTCTAGGAATAACTGAAAGCTAAAAGGATTTCAAGCCCTTAAAGAAAGAGAAAGAAGCTTCCTTTCTCTTGTAAACACACAGTCTTGTTTTTGTGTTCTGTTTTTAATGGCAGGTTAAGGCAGCATTTAAACAAAATGTGTTTTATTTTAATATTTGCACTTACTGGCCATTTTTTAAGACAAATAATGAATAATCCAATGAAATTGGAGTCATTTATTTAGGCCTTGTGAAGATGTCTCGTAGTAGGATTAAAATAGGGAAGAAACTGTCATCCTCTAAATGCTTACATGCAAGTCAATGGGGTCCATAAGGAGGCCAATGCCATACTGGTTACGGGGTTAAACATAGCATGGTTGTTGGTGACAGATAGGCTGGTCTGAGTCTTTTAAAAACTGCTGATCAACTGTGAACCGTTTCCAGGGTTTTTCCAAGGATGTTTTTTTTTTTTTTTTCCCCAGAGAAAAGACTAAACAAGAAAAAACACCTAGTGAGCATCAGTTTGTGGGCAAACAATGCCCTGTTGATGCAAACTGGTTTTAAATGATAGAAGGCAACCGTAGCTCAAAAACTTCCTGTTACAACCAAGATATGCAAAACACCCTCTCCAAACCGCCATCATTTAATACTTAGAAACTGTTTGACTACAGCAAAGGAAGATCATACAGACTGTCAATCCTAAGAAGAAAAAACAGACAACAATTTACACAGACACCAAAGAAGAAGAGCCAAGTGGAAAAGTTTTAGACTGTCGGGTACCCACACATTATTTGTTACCTCTTTCCCATCACTGAAATCTTCCTTTACTTACCCTTACTATCTGATTTTCCTCAATTTTATGATTGTTCTATGTTGCAAACTTATGCATTTACATTTCTATGTGTTCACATGTTTCTGTACAGTTTCTTTAAAGGACCTTTGGCAAGGTCATGTTGGTAAATGAGAACTGGCTCGCTAACATTTTACATGGTAATGTAAAGTTTATTTGTGGCAGTACTAGAACTAATGAAAGATAAACACCTAACTGATGCACATAAAAAACAACTAATTAAATGTCTGTTTTAACAGTGAAGAAAGACGTGGTACACGGGGCCCAAGGTTTGAATTTAGCCTGGTCTTGGTACTGGAGAGCAATGTGTGCCTGTTACACAATTAGCCTCCTGTGTGAAATCTGATTTGTTTGGGTTAATCTAATTGAAGCCTAATTTACCTCATGAACCAAATGTCAATGTTGTTTCAGTGATCCACACTGCAGATGAACCGCATTCCTTATATTAGAAATATCTGAATCGATTTTAAGATCACATGGGTGTTTTTAGTTCAGCACACCAATTTGCGCTTCCACCCTATGTCCCAGGCGTCCGCTCCCTGTGTAGCTGTTCTGCCTCTATGACACTGGATGTTTTGTCTGACAGCCAGGGAAGCAAGAGGAGCCAGTGACACGCTTCCTATAGCTAACTTCCAAGGTGACTGGACCGGCGGGCAGGCATCAGTCATCGAAACCTGCATTTATGGAAGAAAGAGCAACTGCAGGAAACAGCGCGCTATCTGCCACAAACTTCCATCAGTAGTGTTCACTTCAGCCAATGAGCTTGAGGTGGCCTTCTCAGATTTCATTACATTTTACCTTTTTTTTCTCCCTCCTTTCTCTCCCAGTCTTCCTTCTTTCCCAGAACAAGTGAGTAATTAGAGCAGAAAATTTTTCCCCACACACCCAGGCTGTCTTTTGTGTCAGCCTGTATATGCAGTTTCACTATAACAGCTGTAACTGCACAGAAAGACCCAGCATATGTTATAGGTGTGCTGTTCTAATCCACACCGTCACATATAGTCAGTGTGCCCTCTCAGGAGAGGTTGTGGTCATTGCATAATTAAGGAAGCAATAACACCTCTCTTTATAGCGCATAGTGGCAGCCAAGGGACTAAGTAACATTTGGCTGCATAGAGATTTTAAACCTAAGTAGGATCAATCGCACAACACATTTTAACACTATTTTTTACAGAAAAAGGTGACAAAATGTGATAGGTTCAGGTGCCAGCCCATTTTAATCTTTCCTCTGACCTTTTAATTTTCAAAGCCAGACAATTACTCCAACCAATCCTTGTCACTGCAGAAGAAAAAGCAGTACAGAGGCACCATTAAATGAACCAAAGATATGTATTGATGTCTTCATTTGAAATCAGTAGGTAAATTGATTTGAGATCTGTAAGAAAATTGATAAATATAATTTTTTCAATCCGTTTTTGAGCTCCGATTATTTTGTTTGTAAACATAGTTGCCAACAGTATGTGCTCTGATGTACTTTTTTATTAAAATAAAAATTAGATGATCCGAGATAGAGATGCCTCAATCAAGCTTCCTCTTGGCAGATACTTAACTGTAGCTTTCTTTAAGGCTTGCCTGTCAGTTCATATTTTGACAAGTTAATTATTTTTCTAAAGGATTAACACATAAAGAGGAGGTGCTTCTTTCATGAGAAAAAGGTTGGAGGACTATTTTCATGATGGATGTAAAAGAAACATGCACTTCAAAGTACATGCTATTGATTGGTTGGTTTTATGGATAAAAAATGCTCATGATTTTTAGAGGGTACTAATTTCCAGTATTTAAAGTGAATGTATAAAACTAGCCGCAATGCATTTAATTTTGTATGTTGTAGTCATTAAGAAAAAAACCCCAAAACATCTAAATCAGTCAAAATTTGATTCCTTAGTTGAGACTTTCAAAATAAAAAAACATTTTAAAAAATCTGATCAGTCAGTGACCTGTCAGTGCAAGATTCTCAAAGAAAATCTATTCAATTTCAACATTCCCTTGTTTAGGTAGGATTCTGAATCTTTACAGGGACAAAAGTCTGAAAACACATCTACAGATATGGTTCTTATAATTCTTAATTAATTATGTATGTTTTCTTATTATAACCCAATGCTCATAAGGCTGATACGTCTTGCCTGACCTAAATCAAACGGCCAGCTAAACATTTGAAAGCTTCAATGCTTAGAATACTTCAAAAGGGAGATGAGCTTAATTTATAATCATTTTAAGTGGGTTTTGGTTGATAATACTGTACCAGTTTATTTTTATTTTTTTGCATTATTTCTTATGCTATCGACCGAACTGCATGTGACATTTACTAGTTTAACCTTTGTCCCTGCGTCTTCATCAAAGCTTTGCAAATATTTTTTGCTTGGTGCTTTAAAAAAGTATTGTAAAAACTAAGGGTGCGTAAAAAGAAACAAATCCAAACCTAATCCTCTGAAAGTTGCTACTAAATACAAGCGCATCATTTTAGCTCCACAACGCCCATCTCCAGCGCCGGAGATTAAAGAGAAACAAGCTGAGGAAGAGCCGTTTCCTCTTTTGTTGTTGTTGTTGTTGCTCCTTACCGTCGAAGACCTTGAAAGGAGGACGGCCACGACATCCTGGATTTCTTCAGCCCGGGTCGGTGTCCTGTGTCGACGGCGTAAGTCCGGTCCATGTTCCTCGCGCTGAGGTACCGCTCGGTGTCCGAAAAGCCTCTTTGTCTCACGCGGTCGTTCTTGCGCACTGCCAGTGCGTGGCGGAGCGGAGAGAGCGACGCCTGGTTCTGCTGCCTCCACAGATGTTTGGGCGCCTTTGCACTCACGCCTGCTCCGCCGGCGGCAACCACAGGAGCCGTCCCCACCGTCCCGCAAGCAGGTTCCATCCTCCCAGATCCCGTTGTGTTTAAAATAAATAAATAATAAAAATTCTATATATATTTTTTCAAGTTAAAATTTAAAAATGTGAGATATTTCCTCAGGTCAGGTTTTTCCCCCTTTTATTAAAACAAAAAACAGAAGCACCAAAGTAAAAAAACAATGTTCCTCGGTTTCACATCCAGTATGTTTTGAGTTTAACTCCATCAACTTTGTCCTTAAAACCACGCGCAAACGGGACAGAAGGAGCCCAAATTGAATCCATTTATAAATTACGAGGCAAAGCTCTGTGCCTGCAGTTTGGACAGGGGGAAACTGTCCCAGAGTAAGCTCACAGAAAGGAATTCACAGCTGAGCCCGGTGTCCATGTGCTCCCCGCATTGTCCGTGCATCTCTGCAAAGTACATATGGTCATGCGGCAGATGTTCAGTTCAGGACAGTCGTCCCCAAGAAACGTGCAAAACTTCTGAGGGTGCAGCCATCCGGACGAGTCACCATTGTTCCTGCTTCTAGGTTTGTCTGGCAGGAACGAAGAGCCGACCGGTATATATGCAACAGGAAAATACATTAATCATGAGGGACCCACCCCGAGGTACCTCCCCTAAAATCATCCCGAGTGCACCAGGATGTGGGATCGGGCATGGAGCCAGGTGGTTAGATGTTGAACACGTTTCTCAAAACAGTAGCAGGCTTTTTTTCCCTTTTGTTTTTTGGTGTTGCAAAATTGGATAGAAAGCAAAATGCTGAGTTTATGTGTTCCATCATACAGGTAACACATAAGAAAAAGTTGATCAGAGTAAATAATTAAACTGAGACTGTGCAGGATATGTGTCCATCACTGCAGGTTACAGGAGTGCAAACATCCAGTCCATCTCGTTAAACCTCCCCTCCTTTGCTGTTTGCCATCAATTCCAGGGCAAAGGTGGACTCATCTTTGCTTCATTTCGCTCTCCCCTTACGCTCACGGTGCAGCTCGAGCCCATCATCCTGGAAGCTATAACGTTGTTGGCAGTGCAGTGGTACATGTTCTAGCAGCAGAAATGTAATCCTCCAGGAACAAGGTGAGGGATAACGGAAGTGGCAGGTATGTGTAATGGTGACAGGACGGCTCAAAGCACACAAAGAATGTGAGCACAAGCACAGCATGCAGGTGAACTCCCGGACAGAATCAGGTTATGTGGCGTCCAACCCATTTTTTGCAAAATAGCAATCCTTCAGTGAACTTTTCTTGTGTTCTGGATGCCTGCAGAAAAACTATCAAGCAACTTGTGAGAACATTGCATACTGAGCAAAAGGCTGAATAAAATTTCCCAGATTTGAGTTTCAAATTCCAGATATCCTGCTGCGACTTGCAAAATTGTAATATGCAATGACTACCAAAAATAATCTCTTGATGATCAAGAATGATAAAGGTAGGTCCTTTGCTCCCTTTATGCACTTTGTAGCATGTCTAATGCATAATGTTTTGGATTTCTATGACTGCTGTACTGGCATGCAAGATAACTGAGACTATGGTATCAGAATGCAATGTTTATGTGTGGCGACCGTAAACAGAAATCAATAGCATGCAAAACTCAGGGAAGAAACATTGATCCAAGGTTGAGTGCTAAAGAAATTTATCCTTACTGCCGTTTCAGTTTCACCAATCAAGTTAGACTTCAGCATCTATAGGTTTTCAGAAATATAGTCTTACGCAGACATACCCTCAGATCTTCCTCGGTCTGATTTTTATTTTGTTCATCTCCGTTTGAGTGGCATTCCTCGGGGAAAAAGTGCTTCAGAATCCATCTGGGAATGTGTCATAAGTCACTTTCTCTGCATGCTGTTCATTAATGCCAACCAATCACCTTGAAAGTTCCTTCTTTGCATTAGTCCCAGTTGATTTGAAATTTTGCCATCATCAATGTTTTACAGCACCCACTGACTACTAAAAGATTTACTTTGCAGGAATATTTTTGTGCACTTTTAAAATTTGGTTAGTGTTTTTAATCCTTCTTTAGAAAATCTAAGTTTTATTAATCTGCCCTTTTTCTTTTCTAAATGATTTGTTGGTAAGGAAAAAAAATAAAAAGGGGGATATGCACCTCTGCTATTTGCTTTAAAGTTAAACGTCCGCTTGCTGTAGCAACATGTACACTGAGAATGAACACTTCAGTAACTGAATTTGTATATGTATTTCTTTTCTGTCATGCATTGCAGAAAAAGAGATGTATCCAAGTAAATGACACAAACAGGTTTAGTGATTTTTGAAACACCATTTAATTTCTTTTCTGTGCTATACATTTTATCATGAGTTTTTCTTTGTTTATGTTGTATTGAAGATACAAGGTAGTCCCTGTGGTAAGTATGGTACAGTCAATAATTAGTGATTTCCCCTGACTGCTCCAATACAGATCTCATTATACTCACTGGGGTTATCAGCAAAGCTTGACTAACTCAAATAAGTAAGTTGTTTGGTTGCGACAATTTCGTGAAGATTTACAGACATAATTATGATTGACACAAGTCAGAAAAAGAAATATTTGTGCATAAATATTTCTGCAGCATAAATTATGCTTATTTGCTGCTTTATGTTCCTTTACACATGGACAAATTAACCTAATCAGTTCCTCACACTGAGCAGTGCAGAATTTTAATTAAGAGGAGAGGGGCGGGGGAAAGAACTCGTATTTGACTGGTATCAGGCAGGAAGAAAGATTTGTATGTCTAAATCTGAATGATTTTGAAATTGTTCTCTTCAAACTGATTCCTAGTATAAAACACAAATCCACATGACGACTTTTTCCTTTTTAGGAAATTTATGCTGCATTAAGATGAGATTAATCTTTCATAGTCCTTGGCTGTTCATTTGGATCAGACAGTCTTAACACATAGTTTTGCATACGTACTTTTTGTTTGGTTTATTTGTTGAAACTTGTCTATGATGCAAATGCAGAGTCACGGCTGTCCGAACACAAAAACATTCATGTATATGTAAACGGAGCAATGTTTCATCTACTGTTTATCAGCGTTACATCATTTGTTGTGCCAGCGAATCACGGTCTCTTGGGACTCGTGGCTGGCAGCGGAGTCGGCCGATGTTTATGTGGGACTGTGCTAGAAGTCCAAACGCAGAAAACACTTCACAGAAATCTAAAGGTGTTGGTGGTTGCAGAAAAAAACACAGTAGAACAACAGAGATTATCCTTGAAAAAGTATTCACACTCCTTTAGCTTTTGGATTTGTCTGAAGCACAAACATAATACATTTGGGTTTCATCTGCCTGTGAATAGCTAAAACCCACAAAAGTTTGACCCCCCCTCTAAAAAAGCCTGCCTATTTTAATTGTTCAAACAACAAATATATCTTGATATACACAAATATCCACAGTGAAAACATTCTTACCACTACCAGCTAGTAGCGTGTCATGTGCTATTCCAGGTATTTCAGTTTCCCAAGAAGCAGTTTCTTTTCAATACTTTAGATATTCACAAATAGATTGATTTTAGGTGATGACTTTGGATACAAAAGCTTAATGAAAATCTGGACCTAAAAAAATAATGTTTAAACATACTCTCCATCCAAGCTGACAGAGCTTGAACTATGTTGCAAAGGAGAATGATCAAAAGAGTTCAATGCCTAGATGTGGAAAATTGATATAGGAAAATATCTCCTATTGCAGGGGATACTTTCTCTTGAAATAGGAATGAAAGGTGATTTTGAAACAAATAGCCTTACCAGGGCTGAACGTAAATTCATGCCACATTTTTCAGATTTTATCTGCCTAAAAAATTGAAAACTATGGATAATGGACTACTGTCACATTGCACATATGGTGAAGGGTTATAGCTGTAAAGCAGAAAACCTGTTGAAAGTTTAGGTTTTCTGCCATGAATACTTTAACGAGGCATCTTTTGTAGGTATATTTTTGGCCTTGCAATAAGCAGCTGAGATTCTTATTCAGCTACCTGCTATTTAGTGTCACAAATTTCTCTCAGAAGTTGAAGATGGTGCATTTAATGGCATGTCCTCCATCCAGAATGCCATACTGCAGCTGATTGATGAACCGAGGAAGTGCAGCTAAGACGTATACCCCTTGTTAAACACCCTTCCCATCACCAGTTTCCTCTCTGCATGTGTTCTGACTTGTGCCAGTCAAATTACATTTATGTGATTTTTGTTTGACAGTTTGACTAAATTCAAAACACCAGGATTTATGAACCTCATATTGTAAAAGATTAACTCAACAGAGCATGAGACATTGTGTTTTTACACATGAATTGGCCACCTTTGAGTCTTAGCCTTATTTTAACTCAAGAATTTGATTTGCTGCACAAAATATGACTCATTTTAAAAACAACTTTGAAATGAAAAGGAAGCAAAAGTCTTACTTGCTCAGTCAGATTTGATGAGCGTCAGTGAATATCAGTTAACTTTTGCCACAGATTCTTAATGCTAGTTTCTCCACCATGCATGACATTTTACATGTAGGCAAAGACGTCTTGTTTTTCTAAGTGTTTGCTTGGAAAACCTGACATGGTTTTTAATGGGAATTCTTTTTTTACAGACTTCTAACAATTCTTCTTACCAATCTTCCTTAAAAGGTCAAATATTGTCCACAATCTTACCCCTGGCTTCTCTGGCGTGTTTTTTGGTTTTCACGATGCTGTTCTGTCATCAAAGTTCTTTAAAAAAAAATGTCAAAAGGAACAGCTATATTTATATTTAAATTAAATTACAAACATGTGAGCTTGCTGGATATTATTAGAGGGTCTTAGAGAAAAGGCACAACACGCATCATCAAAATACACTGAAGACTGCAGTTATGTGGAAAAACGTTTCTAAAAGAAAAACACCTCAATACTTTTGCCTGGCATGTCGCACCTGCTTGTTTGTATTCCAGGTAGTGAACGTGTCTAAAGAGATGACAAAATCCAAACCAGCTTTAAAAATCACTGAAAAAAAAAATTGTTGCATCCATTTAAAACTAAAACCTCTAAAAGATCCACATTATATCTAGATATTTCTGTAAATATGAGAGAACTCTTTAAAATGATAAAATGATAATTCAGCTAATACAACTTAAACTCCAAAGAGTGCTCTGTAACACATAAGAAAGCTTGCCACTTTCTGATCACCATCAAAGTTCACTGACAGTCGGATGGAGGCTGGGCTGCCTTTACATCAAATGCCCCATGTCTTTTTTTCACATTATCAGAACAGCATGATAATGTTGTTGTCAATTGTCAATAATTGTCAATTATTCAGTATTGACAATGTTTTTTTCATTATGAGTGGCAGGCTCTGTCATAGATACAGGTGACTGAACAATGTAGATGTTCAATGCATCTATGCGACAGGCAAAATTGCAGAATTGAGAGAACACGTTCTTGTAAATCAAACAGCAATTACGAGGAACAGGAAACAGTTTCCACAGATTTGCCATGAAAATAGCTTTGCCTCCTTGAAATGCAACTACTAGCAACTTATTTTATGTTTTTCAAAGTTTTTGTCATGCTTTACTGCCATTTAAAATGCGCTTGCAGAACTATCATCACGTTTTTTAAATTGTGGAATTGAAACAGCCTTTTGCTATATCAAGGAGAAACTAACAGCTCATTTGCTGTACCTAAGGTCCTATCTATGGTAAAAGCACAGAGGGAGAGCTGGAAATGTGAAGGATGAAGTTGGTGTATTTTTCTTCTCATCTGGTATATTAGTAGCCACTACACAGAGGTATGCAGGTAGCACTATGTGTATAAATAAGATTCAGAGCCCTTTTGAAGACTGCCATCAAGATCAAAGTCGAGTCAGAGAGGTCCATCTTTGTCCCCTGGGTAAATGAGAGGATTCTGTCATGTTTCAACGGAGACAATGTGGGATTTTAGATTTGACAGACAGCTTTGACCACTGTCTTCACCAGACTGCTTTAAACTTACTGGCTGTACTTCGATTTCCAAACTGCATCATGATTTCCCCACTGGACTGCCAGCTCCAATTGAGAAGGCTGGTGAGCATATATAACCCTGCAGGGAAAAAAAGCAAGCCGGAGAAATTGCATTTTCCTTTGCCAAAGCTGACTATCCACAGCGCTGTGCTAGCAAGAATCTCCAGACAGAAGCTGATTATTTCCCCAGATTTGTTTTCCAACACATCCGAGGGTTACTGACACAGTATGTATAAAACTGCTTTGTGTTTTACTTTGAAATAAAATCTACTGATTTCTGGTTGCCTTAGCTTGTTATGTCTGTAATGTTCCCTCTTTTACTGTTAGGATTAGTAAGTCACAGAGGTGAGGAACAGAAATCTGTTGGACCTCAAATGTTTGATGAGTCACCCTGTCTGATGCCAGATGGGGAACATTTAAATACCAATGCCTTGTGTGTTATTAAGCCATTAACAGCAAGGATACTTTGCTGCAGACTGATTTCATATTTTGCTTTCTGCCCTTTATGATGCTCTCTGTTCCTGTGCAAGAACACCCAATTTGTTACAAAGCTGACATTCTGTGACAATAGACATTCTGTCACCTATTTATACCACTCTCTCTTTAGGAATAAAACAAAGTGCAGATGTAAAAACTAAACTAAGACTTCTGCTCCTCGTCATTACTGCAAGAGTGTCGCTTGCAGGTGCAGTTGCACTAATTTATTTTGCCAAAATCAATTAAGCCATCACTAATTGATTATTTTTCCAAATCAATTGTTAATGTGGATGTAAATATCGGCTGTTGAAAGGATGTGAAAGATGATTGATTGATTCTTTCCATTCAGTAATTCATTCTTAGGTGAATTATAAATGACTCATGTATTATGGATGTATTTTTTTTTTTATGGAGGTAATTTAAGTAAGCTTTGGTTGTGTCCCTGTACTTGTGAAGCAACTCTTGGAGCATTTCAAAACCAGAAGGTCAGTTTTCTGAATTTTCAAACCAGAAAACAATTGACTTACGACAATGACAACTTTCATTGTTGATTAAAGATCTCAGGAATAAGCACTATTTTTAATATCACCAATTTAAATCTCACAGATTGTGATCAATGTGTGATTCTCTTTGCCATCAAACCCCATACTTTACAAAACAGACTGGCCTCTTGGTTGAAACTCCCTCAGTATTATGCTATGTTTGGTTTGCTTAATACTTTGGTGCATGCAGCAATTGTGGACAGTCTTAGTGGTTTGTAAAGGTTTATTGAGATTATAGATGGCTTCCAGTGGGAATCCAGCTCCTGGATTCCCACTGAGCAGTAAGAAGCAAATCTTTGATCTTTGAGATTTTGCAGGAGAAGGAAATAGACAATGGAGAATGGAGTTTATCCTACCATTTTGGAGGAGAGATGAAAAATCAGAGGAGAGTTAAGTATATCCACAGAAGAGTTTGTGGCAAGTGTATGACTGGTTTGTTTTGTGATTTTTATCCGTTCTCTGTTCCAGTACTAGCAAGGGTGAATGAAAACTGGAGGGTGAACAGGGAAGTAGATGCATGATGAAGATTGCTGTGGAGAATCTGGAAGGGTTGAAGGAGACTCTGGAGCTTCTCCAGGTAATTCCTGATGTATTCATCAAGAATTACCCAGACAGCAAAGAGGAAGAGCGATCGAGTAAACACCGATTTACAAAATATGCGGTGCAACAAAAGTCAAGAAAGGATCATCACAAATCTGAGAAAACCATTTGCCGTCTACGTCAGGGAAACCGCTCTTCTAAATACTCCTTCGTAGTTTTGGTCACATGTATTCCAGCTAGACCACAAATACACGTGACACCTCTCAGAGGAAAAACAAGAGAAAACACACATGCACAAAAAAAACTCCTCCTCCTGCACAGAACATCGCGAACAAAACACAATGCACCCATGCTGAAAACCTGAGCAACACAATTCCAGCTCATTGTAACACCTTCTTTGTTTGGTCTTGTCTGTTTTCAAGTGCCCTTTCCAGTGTTCAGTGAAGCTGGGTTTAATTAATTGCAGTCAATGACTCCATGATGTTCTTCTTCAGTCAGAACTTCAATGCATCTTTTGGCCTCTTCATTGTGCTGCAGTTTGAGTCAGGGTCTAGGTGATTTAGTGAAAAAATCCTGTACAAAATCAACACCTCCAGTCTGACCACCACTATTATTTTCTATTCTGTTTGACTTATTACACATGCAGTTCTGGTATTGCCATCAATGTAGAATGTGTATCTTTCAACTAGTGGGATCTTTTTTTCTTCTTCTGCCACCTAGTGCAGTCTTGTATAATGGGGAGTTGATGAAACATTGTTGAAATAACAGCAAGAGTAACTCAGAGAAGTGTTGGACATTTCCCCACCAGCTGTTGATCATTCATGAAATATTGTTACCATTCATAAGCCTTTAGCCAGGAGTCCTGTTATAATCCCTGTGTCATGTCATCAACCTTCTGCAAGGGTTAGGGTTATCTATTCACCACTCCTCTACATCATCATGGGTTAATTCTCTAAGCAAACACAGACAACAACTCTGATTAAAGGAATAATTAATTTAATTGGAAAGCACTTAATGTGGGGAACTCTTAGTTATCACTCATGACTGCCAGAGAAACACAACAAACAAACCTTCTGCCTCAAATCATAATATTTCATATTTTATTGCTTCAAGTTTCTGTCTAAATGCTAATCGCATATAAATAGAGTTTAAACTCAAATGAATAGTTTCATGAATTTTAACAGGAGTGGACTAGGACTCATCTGAACAAGCAACAGTGCACAGCATGAGGAGCCTCTGAAGGTTTGAAGCCAGTAAATAAACTTTTGATTAGTTATTGACCACACAATATTTCATGGACACTAGAGGCAGTTCCCCTTGATTGGCAGACCGATCCCTTTTTTGAATGTGGTCCCCTACTTAAAAAGCGGGAACAGAGTTTTTTTTCCAACTACAGAGAGATCACATTCCTAAGCTTCCCTGGTAGATTCTGGATTCTCAGAGTACCTTGAGCAATCCCACACAAATGCATGGAAAAGCCATACAAACTCCAAATACTCCCATTTGGGATTTGAATCCAGAAACTTGCTTCTTGATTAAAAATCTTAAATATTACAGTAATTGGAAAAAAACTAAATTTTCAGCCATCTAAAACAAAGAAGAAGCACAAATGAAAGCCACATACCAACTACATGACACCAATACTTTCCAAAGACCTATAGCTTTAAACACCTCAGTAACGTTGCCTTTGTACACATCTGAAATTGTGTTGCAAACACAATTTGGTTTTGAGCTCAACCAGGCTGCCACAGGTTTGAAAATTATCAAAGGGAAAGTACACTGCTCAAAAAAATAAAGGGAACACTCAAATAACACATCCTAGATGGACAGTTTGATTTCACAGAAGTTTGATTTACTTGGAGTTATATTGTGTTATTTGAGTGTTCCCTTTATTTTTTTGAGCCTCATAGTTTGTTGTAGGAGCTCTCACCATCTAAGTTTTTTCAGTTATCATAGATGGACGGTAAGGATCTCCTGTTGTGCTTTGTGGGTTTTGCAGCGCTATTATAGCCAGAGATGTTGTGTTGTGGAGCTACAGTTTTATGAAGTGGCTGCTTAAGGTTTTCCATATTGATTTTCATTTTAATAAGCACCCTTTTTCAAAATTCAGCTTCAGAGGGTGTTGGGTGGTCTTTAGAACAAAGCAGTCTTATTTATCAGCTTTTTGAAGTAGCTTGCTCTGATGCCTAATACCCTAACAGATGGCTCTAGATGAGATTGCACTCTCCACAACAGACCTAAAGATTATATGCAACATCTTGCTGCAAACACTGAAGGACCTGAGCTTTCTCAACAAGGAACGTCTGCAATATCTCTATTTAAAAAGGCTGAGCATAAATACTGAAAAGTGCTGGAAAGAATCCAATTTATTTCTTTTTTGTGAGCAAAACATTTTATTTTGGGAGTAAAATGTGTCATGTTTAATGATCAGCTCAATATGTTATTCTCTACCCCTTTATTATTTGTTTTTAAGATATATTTATGCATTTAACACAGCAGAAAACAGTATATTTTAAGGTACAAAGTACAACTCCAGACACCAACAAGTGTCTGGAGTTGTTAAATTATTTTATATCTCAAGAAGAGAGACTTCTACTTAATGAAAGTAGAAGTCTCCCTGAAATCTTATGTCAGAGCTGAAATGCTTATATTTATGATTACTGTTTTGCATTTATTCCAGCTTTTGCAGGAGAAAATGTGGACCTGACATTTGAATAAATCAGCACAAGACAAGAAAATATGCTAACTCATTTTGTAAGTTTGCACTCTTACAAAATGCTCTCAAATCTGCATGACAGTTTTATTACAATGTGACGAGGCAGAATATTAGCTAAAAATCCAGAAATAAACATAACATCAAAGTTAAAACTGATTTGCATGTCATAACTAAAATATTTATTTCGTCTCGGTCTTCTCATTTGGCAATAAATGAGAAGACAGATCAATAAATGACTCTGTGTGTAAAGCATACCAAAGACAAAGAGTTGCAGTGAGGCGGAAATGTTCCAAGACTTTCTTGGTGAGAAGGTGAAAAGTGTTGGTGCAATCATTGGAAAATGGAAGAAATATAAAATGACGGTTCCCCTTTGAAGCTCTGTTCAAGAGTTTGTCTCAAGCAGTGAGAATTTTGAGAAAGATGGGGAATTAGGCATGTTGCTGAGCTGAAGACAGTGCAAACCAAAGGTGTAGACATAACAATTTTAGAACACATAGAGGCCAATGGGTGGTACTCTGTACTAAAATTAGGCAAAAACATTATTTTCTCATCCAGAATACAAAAGATAGGTGATGAATTCAACAGTATAAAATCTGACATTTTTTGTACATTGAAGTCAGTATCTTTGACAACCACGCTTTTCTCCATCTCCCTGAATAGAACATATTGATATTTTTGATTGTGTTTCCACTTCTGTCTGGGAGAGCTTTGAATACAACTGATTATGTTTCTGTTCTACAAGGCAGAATAATGTCCACAGAATTAATCAGTCTAGTTATGATTTTAATATAATTTTAGATGTTATGTTTTCATTAGATGGTAACAGAAAATTATCAGAGTTTTGTTTTAACACATTATTATGTGTGTAATTAATCCATATGAGAGATTTATCTGCTGGTTTTGGTCATGTAACATCATTGGGCTCCACATATTGTTTCAGATTGGTTATATTGTAACTGACTTAACTGACTCCTACCTGGTGGTGTCAGCAGAGGTGATGGCGATGAGTGGCGGTGCTCGTAATGGCAGTGTTGTTGGCCGAGGTGGAACTGTGACTGTGTCCGGCTCGGGCTTCCGGTCGCAGTAGTACTGTTCAGCCTGTCTAAAGGCCAAGGGGGGTAGCTGAACTGTCCGGCAGGAGAGCCTCCGTACCATAAAGGGCTCCATGCAGGTGATGGGCCCTGGTTCTGGGGAGTCAGATGACTCATCTGACACCTGTGGGAAAAGACATGGCTGTTAAAATCTGACACTGAGGAAGTGGGGGGTAGGCTTGTAATTATAAAAAAGTCTGGATCTATAAAGGCTGGAAACAACCCAGGATGGAATATTATAAAACACCAGTTACTTTAATATTATGTTGCCTCTTGTTCACACAATATTACCAATATCTAATCGAAACCTCACCAACTCACATTATGTTGAATATTTGGTTAAACCGCAAAGGCATCAGACAAGTTTCTAAGGTCTTGAGACATTTATTCAGGTCAATGGCAACCTTCTTTAATGTAAAATATACATTTGTCACATGGCTCAGTTTGCAGGTGTTCCATACTCTAGTATTTTTTGTTGCTGGATTTAATGGTGCTTTGAGAAATGTTAAAAGCTGAAAGCATACATTTATTATCAAATCCTGCTTCAAACTTATTCACAACTTTATTATTTTAATAGTAAGACATTAAAAAGAGGAAAATGTATAATTTCCCTTCCATCTCTCGATTTTAAACTACTTTGTGTTGATCTCTAACAAAAGAAAGGCAGCAAAATCCCATTGCTACTGGAGTTTGTTGATATATAGTGAAAAAAAACTCAAAGGCTATCAACAATTTTACATGGTATTACAATAAACAAAAGTATGCAGAGTGAAATAAACACCAAATTGCAGGAGTAATTCTTAGAATGCTTGCAAGAGCCTTGTTGAATTTTCAACATGGATAAGATTGTGCTCTTACTCAAAGTAGTACAGGAAGCCACCAGAGCAAGTCTGCCTATGTTGAATTTAATTAAGAAAAGTTTTTCTTTGCTGCATCAATAACCTTACAGATATGGTTCCCAGCAAATGCAAATATAGTAGTTGTGCATTTAGAAATACACACCCGATAGTGTGTTTTATCAAATAAACAGCTACTAAGAGAAATTACACATCATGAATGAGAACACCATACCCATTTTTACTTGACCAAAGGTTCAAACCTTTTGAACCTTTTGTCAAGATTCACTTGAGAAGAAGTAGAATCTCAAAGTAGAATCTCGAAGTGAAATGACACTGTACAGACAAGAGAGGAGGAGAGTGGGGAAAAGAAAATACAGATAAGAGCTCCAGCTGAGGGCAGAGACAGCTGCCTGAAAAATGAAGACTTTAAACATCTGAGATGAGACGAGAGTGAGAAGACAGAAACTAATTTTACAGTGGCAAGTTAACCTGGAGGAAAGACATCGGGTGGTCAATAAACCATTAAGTGGTTATCAGAAAAGTTGATTCTGGTGCAGTAATGGCTGCAGCAGAGCCTTCCCTCTCAAAACATTCTTCTGAAGCAAGGTCAGCCTTGTTTACAATTAAATGCAACTCATTTGGATGCTACTTTTGTAAATTAATTAAATATTTTATATTCAGAATTAAACATATTGAAGAGAACTTTCTATTCCTAATGCTTTCAGGAGTTTGCAAAATTATTCAGACCCTCTGAATATTTTTCACATTTTCTCTCCTTAGAACCACAAGCTTCGTTTGAAATGGATTTTAAAGTGGAAGGAAACGATAAATGGTTTACAAAATCTTTTCCATTTAAAAGCTGAAAAGTCTGACATGCATTTGTATTCAGCCTGTTTACTGAAAACCAAAGCCTAAAGCAATTAATTGCCTTGAGAAGTTGTCCAATTAGTTAATCGAGCCATCCTGTGTGTATTCTAGCCTCAGCATAAATCTAACTGTTCTGTAAAAAGCATCATAAAATCCAAGCAACATGGCAGACAAGAAAAGGAAAAGTAATGTAGTAAATTGAATTGGGATTATAAAATTAGAAACCCTATTTGAATAGTTTAGATCTGTGGTGTACAAAGCCACTTCTCAAGGGCTGGTAAACTGCAACTGGTGGATGTGTCCCTAGAGGCCAACATACCTGAATTAAATGACTGAATTATTCTCCTCATTCACTCAAATCCAACAGACTCTTACTGACACTTTCAAGTGTATCAAGGCAGAGACAACTCTAACAGTTGCAGGACAGCGGCTGTTTCCCTGCTTCAACACACCTGAATCAAATGTTTGGCTCGTTAACAAGCTTCTGCAAACTTAATGCCATTCAGCTGAAGTTAATTCCACCCATCTTCAGTGAACCGTCTTCACTGAACATTGAAGGGAATAATGATCTAAGTCAGGGGTGCCCAAAGTCGGTCATCATCCTGCATACTTTAGTTTTCTCCCTTGTGGTAGTAACAACCATTTCAGCATATCAGTGTTCTTCTTAGGCTTCTAACGAGCCATCATTTGATCCAGGTGCGTCAAACCAGGGAGAGAACTAAAATACGCAGGATGCTAGCCCTCGATTTTGAGACCCCTGATCTAAGTCGACACCAAACAGAAGTTCAATGTCATGTCAATTTTGTGATTTATTGTCCTTGGGGGGGCACAAAGGTAATAGATTTTCTTGACAATGAGTGGCTCCGACAGTATCTTTCAGGATTTAGGACAAACATCAATACACCAGCATACACCAAGGTGTGCTAGTGAGGCAGCATGATAAACTGATCCTGTGCTATTAATCTTCCTGGAAACTACACAGAGTCATTGTTCTGCATGGATGAAAAATGATTTCTTGTTAAGAGTTGGGTCAACCATTAACATTCATATTCTACTCAGAGCGTTTTTAAATGGCCTAGTGCCACAACATCATGGACCTTTTCAGAGAGTCAATGTTTTTTTTATTTCTGCATATTCTGACACAGAGTGCAAGTAGTACAGTAAAAACGGTCAGTAGTACAGTCATGTCATTGCTCTTCTGAAAGGGAATCCAACAGCAACATAAATATCTGCAAATATGGTGGAAAACAGAAGGAATATTCTCAAGTGGACATGCTTTGGCTTTACTTTAAAAGTTTGTTTTGTTGATTTTGTTTGTTTGTTTTCTTGCTTTGTAGTTTCTCCAACTAATCTCCAGGCTACAATCGTGATAAGATGTCAGATTCATGGCACCATATATATTTATGTGAAGAAGATTTACTCACAAAAGACATTTTAAGCCTGAGGCTTGTAGTTGTGAGTGTTTTTTGAGCCGTATGGATTTAAGACTACAGGATCAGGAGACCACAGCTAGCCCCGTAGACAGCTAAACATTTAAGGAGTTATTTCCTGTGAGGTGCAGGTATGACTGCAGAAGTTTAAACAAAAGATACTTTATGGCCGCGCCATAGTACTTGCTGTTACTGCAGCAGTAGAACGATGCTCCTCAGGCTCAGAGGAGACATTTTGCTAAGAGCCACATTGGATTTCACCCTCTTTGCTTGGGAATCAGCTTCCATTTGAAAGATATATTCATTATTATGCATTGACAGTAATTAAATTTGATTGCACCTTTCACATCTATAAAAAAAAATCCAAAGGACTTCAGAAGGAGAGAGCATAAAAAATTTGAAATAGAAAAGGCAAAACAAAAAACAAAATGGTTAAATGATTGCAGATTTGATTGAACTGACTGATCAGGACGTTAGCTTTTTTGAATCCATAAACGTCTTGCAAATGTATAAGTCTGTACACTTTTATGATAATTTCTACTTGTTTTTGCCTTGATTTTGTTCCTTTGAATTTCTTTTGTATTTGAGAAGAAATTACTAATAAAATCAAATTGACTCAAAAATATCTGAACTACTTCAACACAATCTGAATTACCTTGAACTGAAGAGAATTGAAACAAACTTAGGCAAACTGAATAAAACACAAATCAATTGGACTGAACTGAAATTATTTGGGTATTCTACGTCAAGAGATTCAACAGATTCTTGTAAAATAGCAAGCATTGTATCCAATTTCTTCAGATATAATGATATAAGTAATTGGCAACATCAAAGAACTAACAAAAATGAATGAAAACTGATTTTAGTTATTTACTGGAGTAAGATTAGACATCATTTGTATGCATAGCGGTGGAAAATGAAAGAATAAAATTCCGATCTGGTCTTACTAAAAGAAATTGAATGTCAGACAGCAAGGATAATGCCGGGTTTTTGGAGCTTTGATGTAAGATACTAGAGAAGCATACAAAAAGAGGAGCAGAAACTCTGAAGTTAATTAGGGTTTTTGCAAACTAGAAGGATTTTACATATTTGTACCGATAACATTAATAGCAATGACATTCCCAGGGCTAACAGTAGTAGTGTTTTCTGCCGCCCAACACAATACCAATGATGATAAAACTAAATGAGACAGACTGTATTATTTTGGTTTTATTTCACTGAAATAAACACAGACATTGCAAAGCACTTCTAACTATTAAGATGTCGGAGCTAAAGATTTCTGAGGTAGGTTAAACAGCCCATGTTTCAAGATACTAACAGCAACGCTGATCTGAATAGTTCATGTATGCCCTGCAGCGAGCTGCCAAATAAAAACCCCTTCGGCTGTAAACATCTTGGATTTCCTCAGTAGTTTGTGTTCCACTTGTTCCCTGCTTCTCACTGCAACACATGTCTCTTTCAGCAAAGAAAATTGCCCTAAAGTATCGACTTACATATATGTATGTATGTGTGGCTTTATCTTCTCTCCCCTTTCTGTCACGACAGTTCTGTCTCACCAGTTATAGCTGACACACCTCACCCCCACCCCCACCACCCGTCCACCCCTGCATGCATCAAGATGCCAATCTTCATCCAGAAAGTCAAGCAGCCTTTCATTTCCACATAATTACCTGCATTAGACTCATTGGCAGACGGTGGCTTACAGAGAGGAACGGGGGAGCCAACATGATTTCCCATCACTTTTCAGTGGGCTGTAGGTAAAGCAGGTGGGAGGTGGAGCTAATGACTCATTGAGATTCAATTAGTACTAATCTTAAATTCCTTTCATGACACAATCACAGACCACAGAATGAATTTATGTAACGGCCAGCTGATCCCTCTCTCCCCTCGGTTATGCTCCCACTTGCCCTTCAGCTGGCTCTAATCCTCTGTAAAACATTCATTAATTCCCCAGTGTCTCTCCTTCAGCAGCTATGATATTAATTAGCAGGGGGAAATATTTGCATACTTAAAAAAGTGCGCATTCAAACTGGTTCAGCTCAGTAAATTAGAATGTCAGCCAAAAAGTTTAACTGATTGCATAGATTTTTCTATGCATAAATAAACACTTAATTGTCACTGAGTTAACTTTGATGCTTAAGATGTCTAGCAAAAATAAAACTCAAACTTCAAATGCTTGAAAATTTTAATCTTACATGACAGTATTATTGTATTTTTCTTTTTTTAGTTAATTATTTCTACTTTTTAGACATGACAGATGTCCAGCTGACAGTTCTTGACACATTCGCCGAGAAGGTTAAGCTTCAAAAGGGCATTGCTAAAGGAGAAATGACCTTTAGCATTGGGTTTTCAGTGTTGCATCCAAGTATAACAATGGAAAATTTAGAGGGAAGGAAAAAAAATATGTGGTAGAAAGTGGTTCACAAGCAGAAGGATCAAATGTGAAGCAAAATTCATAAATTAGTTTGAGGGAAGGTTCTAAAGTCTAAACTTCAGAACCTTGAGAACGACATGAAAGCTCATCCAATAAATTAGCTAGTTTTATAACCATAGCATTCAATGTGTTAGGCCACTCTTGAACCAGACACCAGAATTGTCGTACCTGGTCCAAGAAGAAGAACTGGACAGTTACTTGGCACTTTTAACAGAAAATGTCGTTTTTAGCCTTTTTTCATCTTTGATGGAACTGATGACACTTTTTTTTTTTTTTTTTTACCATTTATTTACTGATTATATCTGATGTGTTTTTCCATTAAAGACGTTTCCAGATAATGTTTAGATGTTTCCGCAGCTGTGGTAGTATCAAAGATCTGTAGACTTCTTGGGTAAAATACTTAACCTGGCAATTGTCTTAAAGGACTGACATGTCGAATATAGTTTGAATATAGTCGTGGTTTGAACCCTGCACCCACGACTAACTGACAAAGAAGAATTAGAAGTTTCTCCCAAAATCCCTATCGGCTCTCTTTCCTGCCATAAAATCATCCCCTCCAGGAGGTGAGGGATAGTTCATGAGGTGGGGGTAAGGATTGTCTTGTGGTCCATATGGCAATAGAGATAAGATCAGACTTTGGGTGGGTCTTTTCCTTGCTGTGATTATATAACGATGTGATGTTTGTCGCTCAGGACTCTTCTCCTGACTGACTCAATTTGATTGCAGCACATTTCTCTGACCTGAAGTCCATAGATAATCTAGGGAGTATCTATGGACCTGAGATCCATAAATACTCTACAGAGTAGTGTTAAGAGGAACTGGAGACACACCAGATCCAACAATGCTGATGAGATAAAGGTCAGTTTTTGAACAACTTGAGTTTGCTCAAGACCTCAGTGGAACCACAGGTAGATCACCTCAATACGGCTTATGCAGCAGCAGAGGCATATCATGTATCATACACTGTATAGTACATGGAGATTTACCAAACTCCTTGAGTTAGAAATATTGGGCCTCTGAAGTGTGTCTGGTGGGCCCTACAATGCAACATTGGTCTTCTGCACTCCGAACGCTACTTGGCATCCTACACCAATGCAAAAAAGTACCATAATTAGGTTCAAGAAGTTATGACTTCCCAGATTAGGCTATTGTTTAGGCAAGTCAAGTCAGGTTTATTTGTATTGTACATTTTAGCAATAAGGCCGCTCAAAGTGTTATATGACAATCTGAAAGTGGTACCAGAGTTTGGATCCCTGTTTTTTTTTTTTTTTTCCAGCAGAACAATGAATAAGAAGATCAGTTATTTATCTCCATTTTTATCATTTGGATACTCAGTATACATGTGTGTGTTTCTACTGTATCATGATTATGCACATGATCACTTCATTTTCACTCACTTTGGCTGTCCCTCCTAATGCCTCAAGTGTCTCTCTATGATAAGTGGGATCAGGGAAAGGTTAATTGGTCTGCAATGACTCTCTTGTGCTCTCAGTGGACTTCATATTATAATCTGTGTTGTCAGGTTGACCTGTTCCAGTGTGGCCAATTACATGGTATGACCCCAGTGGATGGATTTTCAATAAACAGCGTACAAACTTTAATTTGTGGGGAAAGCATTTAAAATAAGAGGAAGATTGATAATATATGAAGGAAAGCAAGAGCATGGTCTGAAGCATATGAGTAAATATGTTAACGTTTGCATTTTTCATATTGAAAGTCTGCTGTTAGTGTCTATTCATCTATTCATTGCCTATACCCACTTTCCTTGCAGGGTCATGGTACAGCATAACAGTTGTAGAATATTTTCTGCAAAGAAAAATTGCAGTTATTTTAAAAAAAAGTTTGAAACAGACAAATGAGATCATGGGAAGTAATTGTCAACCTTGTTTGTGGAACAGATTTTATCAGCTAAGTTTGCAAAATCTTTACTTTCTCACCATGAAATTAATGCACAATTTCTATTCTAATCAGAAAGTTAGTCACTATTTACAGCTTGACAACATAGACTCAGTTGGTACTAATGTATGCATCAGCCAACCAGCTCTCTTAAATGTTCAGGTCTGAGTTAAAACATAAAACCCTGTAACACATTAAAATATGGTCTTAAAAAAAATTATACCTGACAAGTGAACATGATAAAGCACTGGGTGGCATTGTCGGCTTGCAGCCAGAAGTTCTTAGCTTCAAGTCTTGGTTTGCATGGTCTTCTGCATGGAGGTTGTATGAGTATGAGGTTTCTTGGTCTCACTAATTTGCCCTTAATTGAGAATGAGAATGTGCATGATTGTTAATGTTGTGTGCATCTGTGTTGCCCAGTGATGATCTGTTGTACTATGTCCATCCTCTCACCCAGAGAGAATAATTTATGAACTACTATTCTAGCAATAAATGTGTGATTATAAATGATATTAGCCCGATATTTTTGAGACCTTTTTATTGTCAAAGAGCACAGTTAAATACCAGCATTTACATGTGATTAGCTACTTTTGTTAAAATTGCATAAACAGTGCTGCTTGTTTAGAAAACATTTGAGAATACATGCACCACATATTTGACATCCTTAGCCAGATGCTGTTACCATAAACCATGAACTTTAATGGTTTGGTTAGCATTATGATTGGGAGTAACACTGAAATAGGTTTCGAAGAGTTTATTTCCATTCTTTATTCAATGTTGTAATGCCATCTTTCCCTGGAAGTGACAATCCAGAAAGTCACCCAATGTGATGCAACTGAAGGAGGTTAATATGGCAGAAAAATACAGGGAACATCACCAAAACAGAACAAAAATAGAAGCTATATAATGTAAACTACAGGAACAACTCCAGGCACAGAGCTCAAATCAAATAAATCTCAAAGACTGACAGATGATGATAATGTGGACAGCTTTAGTTGCTTTTTAAATGTGCCCTGTTAACAATTTAATTAGCAAGATGAGCTCTTTAAGAGTCATGTACGAGAAAAACACAATTTTCAAATGCAACTTGAAGCAAAATATTTTGCAATCATCTATTAGTTAATTTTCTTTTTTTTTTTTTTGGCAAATTGAAGGTTAGCTGTTCTATGATGGCAATTTATCTTCCTTTTAGGAAACGCATCCCAATCAGCTTTCCTGCAAAGGCTAACAATTTAAAAGGTCCAGATAAAGTGATACTTCAGATCCTTAAATTAGCTCTGTGACACAGTGAAACTCTCTTTTGGTCTCAGTGAAAAAGTACCTAATCCAGTTAATCTAATTTTAAGGGAACAGGCAGTTTAAGAAATCGATGTAAAATGGGTCAGACTCTAAATTGAGCTCTTACCTTGCAAAATTCCTAAAGATAATCTGAGTCTTATTTCATGGAAGTAGTCGTGTTTGACAGAAAGTTTGCATGCATACCTGGATACGACTGCTTGCATTACTCATTTTAATATCTGCCACCAATATGAAAATGCATCTGACAGGGCAGCAGCTGAAAAGAAAAAGACATCTCACGCTCTGCTTTGATTTACGCTTTTATTATGGAAGTGGTTAAAAATGGATTCAGAATAAAATTTATGAGACAAAAAGAAAAAATAATTCATCCACTGTTTCTGTAGGGGGTTGTAGCCTTTGATGAAAACTTTTGATGTGAGGCTTCACAGAGATGCAGGTGGTTCAATGCTGGCACCATTCAGGTATTTTTCCCCCATCAAGCGCTTTCTTATCTGAGGGCTGAGATCCTGCCTTATTATCCTTCATTTTAGAATATTTTCCCCACTGCGTTTGGTCCACTTCTTGCCTTCCACACACAATCTGATGAACTGACTTGATACGAACTCCTTCTCAGGATTTCACATGTTAATGGTCCTGCTGCACGTCAGACATTACTCATTTCTTATCATAATGCAGTGCCATTTCCAGGCTCAGCCACTTGAGATCCAAAAAGCTTTTCACATGTGAATCTTTTCAAGTTACTCACTCTTACATTCACGATCGATGAATTAATTCATTTCACTTAGATTCCAGCGAATGGGAAATGCATCAGTTGAATCTCTTATGAGATTGGTTTGAAAGTGCTCTCTGTCTTCTTTTGACCTTTTCAGAGATTAATAGGCCACCAGAATTCAGATGGTGTAGCTTGACTTTTGGATGATTTCTGGACAATGTCTCAACTCCGTGGCTTTGTTTGATTTTTATGACAATTACTCTCACATACACAGAGTTGGTGAATTATTAATATGCGGTGTGTGCACGCTGCAAGAAGTTGTTTCCCTGCAGCTTTTCCTCTTTTTTTTTTTAAGGTTACATTATCAACAGCGTCTGCAAAGAGTGTCTGAGTGAAACCTGAGGCAACGCTTAAAGGCATTCTCTCACTTTCTCACACAGAAACAGATATCACCTTTTCGACCTTCACCTTATCACAATAACTTCATGAATTTATATATTTTAGACTGTATACATCATAAGTTTAAGAAACAGAACTATTTCCTCATAAAAGTTAAAATAAAATTCTAGGTCACAGAAACCACTTAGACAACAAAAATATTCACACATATTCTTTCTTCCATAAGCTACTTTACAAAATATCTGTTATCATGAGATGCTTCAAGGGCTGGATTAAAAAACAGGAATGCACTCTCTTAATTTCCGCCCAGAGGGGAGAGTCAGCTCAGTCTGTGCAACTATTCATGATCAGCATCATCATTCATCTCTGATTTTACTGCTGAAATAGATTTTTTTTTTTTTTTACCAGTGGAGAAACCTAAATGGATTCTGGGGAACACCCTGAGGCAAGAGAAGAGGAGTGACAGAAGCAGAAAGAAGTTAACATGAAAAAGAAAGAAAGATGTCAAGGAAACAAGCGAGGTAATTTAAAAAAAACTGATTGGTTCAAAGGAAGTGCAGTGAATCACCGGGCTGAAAAGGACATTTAGTACTCCTGTTTGTCATTGGTTTATTATGGAACTTCATTGGCAGTTCTCACTTCATTTTTTTCTCAAAGCTGTGACTGCATTGGTAACAAACCAGAACATTTTATTTCAGGGTTATTGTATGGGTGGCTTTTTTTTTTTTTTTTTTTTCAAGTTTTAGCCCTTATCTGTTTTAGAATCCCTGAAACTGCAGAGAATAATCCATTCACAATTTTTTTTTGTTACTCTGCTGTAATAGGAATAATTTCTCATAAAACTAGATTTTCTTGCATTTTATGCAGGCACTGTCGGGCTAAAAAATGTGATAGAGGCTACAGCTTTATTCCATGGTGAGAGTTTCTGGTATTTACAACCAGTGTAAGCATCTTTACTGCAAAAACAAAGCTGTACAATTGTGGGGTGATAAAATGTCTAATGTAGAATGTCTTCTACATTAGACAGATCACAGGGGCTACCAGCAAATTACATTCTTGCCCTCTGTCTCTCTGTCTGTCTGGCCGTCTGTCCGTCCATCTATGTACTTCTACTTTTTCTTTAGCTTACCTGTATAATCCTCTTTCAAACACTTCCTTGAGCCTGTTATGAGTCTGCTGCTACTGTCATATCAAGTTCCCTCTGTATTTTTAGCCTCATCCTACCATATACATATAAAGCCATCATATTTTATCAACTCCTTCTGCTTAAGTAAGTCTCCTGCAGATCCTTCGTCAATTTGTAGGCAGCATTTGAATACTCATGCATATTCTGATTTTGATGTGGTACTGTGTGCACATGTCTGTGCTCCCATCAAGGTTGCACAACTTCAAGGCTCACAGCATGGTAGTTCTGTAATGTATGTTTCAAAGGCAAAGCAAAACCGTGGACACGACAGCAAAAAACTCTCCTCTTTTTTCTTTTTTCTTACACTGGTGTTATTTGGGGAAAATGTGACATGAGAAATAATGGCAGGAAATGTGTGACATTCCAGGCTGGGGATTTGCTGTCTTTTATAAGAGTCATGCGATCTGTGCATTATCAATCCCTGAATGAGAAGTAAAATATTCTATGCATCCTCATTACAGAAGAACAATCATAAACATGGTAGCTGGGAATTTTTTTTTTTTTTTTTTCAGATTTCAGTTAAAAGTAACAAAAATATGCTATATGCATAAGTATCTAAGTGCATTTCAGAATGAACAAACATTCTGAAATACACTCCTCTACAACTAGAAGAGTGAGTTGTGGTGCCGTCTGCAGCTGTTGTAGAATATTCTCTGCTTTCAGAGGCCAAGACTGTACTGACTGGTATAAAATAAGCAATGAGTTTGCACAAGAATGAACAAATTTAATAAAATCACAATTATCACAGTTCTTTTTCCACCTCCTTAGAGCAACAGTTCACATCTTACTTGTTTCCTGTTTGAAAAAGTTGGCTGGAGAAAGACACAGGGAAATCCCAGAAGAAAGCCAGTTAGAACTTACATAAGATCTCAGAAAGGAACATGATCTTCAACATAAAGCCAGAGAGGGCTTAAAACAAAACATGTTCATGTGTTAGAATGGCGCAGTCAAAATCCAGGTCTATTGAGAATCCGTGGCAACCAGTGAAAAACCATGCTCAGATATTTTCATTTCAATTTGATTAAGTTTGAACTATTTCTCAAAAGGAGAAAAGCAAAACCATTAGCCTCTACATCAGCCATAATGGCAACAAAAGGTGGTCTAACAAAGGTTTTTCTGTATTGAAAAAAATCTAATAAATTTTAAAAAATGTTACAATTCATAATTACACTCTTATTGTCTTGATGTTTCACATAAAATTGTAATACATTAATAAATAACTTAATTAATAAACAAGGTACTGTATGTGGAATAGTGAAGTCAGCAGTGACAGTACAACTCTTTGGTAATGTTTTGCCTGGATTCAAAAGAACATGCTATTCGTCAGGAGGTTACAGTGACACAAACCAACTACATAAAAATTGGCAGTGTTCCTTCCTAAAGGATAATGTGGCCTTCAACATGACAAAAATAGTTTGAGGATGCTCTGGGGATCAAATCAACCGAGGCATGTGGGAGTAAAAGAAGCTGCTACTGAATGCACCACAAATGAAACAAATTTGGGAAGAGAATAAGTAGCCACAATGATTACCAAAATTATTTATACGCCAAAATTTAATCACTACTTCAAGATAAGAGCATTACTAAGCAGATTTCTCCCCAAAAACTACATTGCCCAAAGACTGTGAAGCAATTCTTGACTTTAGTCTCCTAATCCTAAATAAAGCACAAAGTAAAGCTAGTGGTGAAATGAGCTTCTGTTTGATTGGGAGATTATGGGATGATTTTTCTTCCAAGTTCTGCCCTCTGAATAGCTGTAACATATTCTGCAGTGCAAACATACAACACACAAAAAAAGTCGTTTGCGGTGTGTTTTCCTGGAGGGATTTCCTCTGTCTTGCTATTACAAAGCTGTGCAATATTACAAGCAAGAATCAGGGGTCACTCATCAGTCCAATCATGGTAAATGGCAGGGACATGACCTAGAGTTTTCTGCAGCTTCGGGCATTACTGTGTGTTTCTTGATGCATAACAAAATAAAAATGAGATAAAATGCCTGCAACCATCAGGGAGAGGACAATCTTAGCATCAGAAGCAAAAAAAAAAAGGGGGGGGGGCAAGAAAATAAGCCTGATTTCTTGGCTGAAGCTATTAAACTAGACACAGTACATTTTCTTTTATTTCATCATCTGGGCAGATGGTCATTATCACTGTACTGTAATGTGGAAATTTTAAGATGCATAGCTGAGCCTGCTAGCAGTTTTAATAAAGGTGTTATAAAGACAAACAATTAGAACCTGCTCTGTTTTAACAGGAGGAAGAGCCAGAGAGATGCCACTTCCTGAAGTACACAGAAGTAAATCTTCACTCTGAGAGGTCAGCAAACATCTTTGTATCCTCACAAACGACCTTTGCGGGCGATTGTTTAAACATCACTCTTCATTCATCAACCTCCGGTCGTGGAACGAGCACACCGCCAAACATCTCATGCAAGATTAATCACACTTTAAACACAGGCAGTGAAATGAGAATGGTTAGCAGGCAATAATGTTTCTTCACACATGGTGTAAATTAGAAGACTAAATACAAATCAGACTCTGTGTAACCCTTTACCTACCCGAGTCAAGAATTAAGCAACATTTACATGCAGGCTCAACACAGAAAACCGCGTGAAGACCACACTGATGAAAACAAATTAAATTAAAATTGGCCCAGAGAGATATTTTGAGTGCCTGAGGACATCCCCATTATATTGTGACGCAAATCCAATTACATGTTTTGAATTTTCTGCAGATTGCTCCACTGACTCGTGAATAAGCACGTCAATAAGCAGAGGCTGAAAAGCAATTGACAATGTCTGAAATGAGTGGTAAGTAGACAGTTCTTATTCACAGTATTGTGTCACTGACCTGCTTTGTGTATAACTTTTGAGAAAGATTTGTGGCAATGCTCGGGATTCACAAAACTGTTAAACCAAATAAACTGTCCCAAATAAATACTTCAACCATTTTTAAAAAATGAATTTTCTTAATTACACCAGGCTTGTTTCTTCGAAAACATTTGCAAACAGGACTTAGACAAGGCAGTTCAATTCTGACATTCACAAAAATAACAGTCGTAAATTACATGACAAACAATTTTGAAACACCCGCTTACAGTCATCCCATTCTCCAGAATTTTCACCAGATATTTAAATTATTGCAATAAACTTGAAGTAGAGCTAGCAATTGCCTGGACTCTGCCTCCAAGACCATTCACAAACAAACCATTTGATTGTAAAAAAAAAAAAAAAAAAAAACAGTTTCTGTAAGCAGTTAAATTAAAATCAAATGATCAAGTGTGCCAACAGATTTAAAACTGTTTTGCTTCTTTCACATTTTATCATGCCCATAAAACTGCACTTTAAAACAACTTTTTTAACAATGTAAGAAATTTCATTACATTTGACCGCATTACAGAAAGCAGAAGACATTGATTCTAGTATATTGTTGTCTATTTTCTTTATTTTGTTTGCTCCAGCTGTTCTTTTACTGCTCATCCTCAGCCTCTTCTCCTCTTTTCATATAACGCTTCTCTCTGCTGAACTGCCCAAACTAATTTTGTTGCTCTTTTATTAAATATCTTGTCATCCACTTCCCATCTCCTCTTCCTGTCAGCCCTCACCTGCACGTGTTGTTTGGCAACTGGCTTTATCGTTAATTAATGTGATTTTTAAGTCAAGACAGATCAAAATCCCCCATCTCCCTGCTCTTGTCAAGCACATTCACCTGCTGTCTTTCTGTCATTTCTCCTCATTTCCCTCTGTTGACTTGCCTTTTTCCGTGCCATTCACCTGATCCACCAAGCAAAAGCCTTGGTCTGAACGCCTCCCTGCCAGGCTCTAATTGATGATCAAGATGTATACAGGGAAGGAGACAGAGGAGCCTTTTGCCCATTTCTGTTCCCTCATCACATTCACAGGGCCACAGTCACATCTGCGTTACCATGGCGATGCTGATAAGGTGACTCATGACTATTCATCAATGGCACCGCCTGATTGGACAGCCCCCGGGAGCCTTGGGAAGCGTATTCATCAGTGCAGCTTGTGTCCCCGCTCTACCTTAATGGGACCCTTGGAACGGTGAGGAAGCCTCTCTGCTGCTTTCTGTTTGTTTTCCACACTCACCTCTTGCCTTAATCGCTTCCTCTGGCTTTCCTCCCATCTCTCTAATTAGCTGTCCCACCCATTCTCTCCCACTGTTGGGAGGTCAAGTCTCATAGCTGCAACCCAATGACCTGCACGCTTCACACTGCTGAGGTCACCAATCACATCCACGTCTGACATGAGCTATCACTTTATTGGCTAATTTAATCATTCATCGTCCTTGTTATTTCACAGCACAAATGAATGGTAGATTTCAGAGATATTCAATAGCTATTCCCCAGGACACTGTCTTTCAGAACATTCTCTTCTAAAGCCCCTTCTGAGACATCAAGTGTGAATCATCAAACAATTTTTGCTCCATTGGTGCTGTTTTATTCCATTTTAAAGGTCATTTGCTCTTGTCTCCAACAGTTTTTGCAGCAACCTTTTCTGTTTGTACAGTCTGCTCTGTTCTGCCAATAGGAGTATCTATTTTTGTTTTAGCACACTGGCGTGAATCAGTTTGAGCAATTCTTAGAGGCAAAGATGCCATTTGATTTTTTTTTTTTCTTTCCCAAACAGCTGACCTTTGGCTTCTTCTCTGGCAGGATATTTGGAGAAATTATAGTCATCAATGTTTTTGAAATTTAACTGACTAGATTTTCAGTCAGATGTTTTACATGCAATACGAAAAAATTAGAAAAAAATAAGGCAAGCAGGTTTAAATTTTTTGTGGAATTCTTACTATTCAACCGAAATAGGAAAAAATGTACATATAGGTTGAAAAATATCTATACACCACCACTTACATTTAATCTATATTTAGATATTATTGTATCTGCACCACTCAGTTTTTGATACAGGCTTGGTGTGAAGTCTTGGTATGTGCCCTTTTTTTTTAATTATTATTATTTTTTAGATTGGTTAGGTTTTCTGATGTAGAACAAGATTTCACAAATTTACAAGTCAGTTTAAGTCAAGGTTTAGTAAAGGTAATCCAGGAAGCTTAATGTAAAGAGTCTTAATCCAAATCTATGTCTTATGTTTAATTGGGATCCATTGGCAACCTATATCTGGGTTTTATCTCTATTACTAAGTTGCAGTCACTGAAGAAAGAAAATAAGTTAGGATTTTCAAAAGCAACCTGTGTCCTGGTTTGATGCAGCAAAGCTTCATAGTATGAGTGGAAGCCGCAACACTGTTCAAAAGAGTTTCCTCCACCTGGCGGACCTGCTGCCTTCACACTATACTGCCCCCTTGTGGCGTACTCCACAACCGCATTCACCTCAGAATCAACCAAAAATAGATATTAATAACAAGTACTTGCTAGAATATTTTTCCTTTATAACTGATTTGCTCCTAATAAAGTGTAAATAAACTATTTACAATATAATTGTGGCTGCACAGTTTGTGTGCGTCAATTTAGCAGGTAGCTGACTTTGACGGAAACATGGAGAGATTATTAACCTAGATACCATGCATGGCGGTGGTAGTATCATGCTTTGGAGTTTTTTGGGGTTTTTTTTGGTAAGAACACATTATAAATTAGGTGAAATTATTATTATTAAGACAAAACTATATCCAAATACTTCAACTCCATATCAAATCAAAGGCCAGGCCAGGTAAAATTTGCTTGGGTTCTCATTAAGACAAAACACACATCTAACACACAGAGGAACAGACAGGTAGGACCATTGTGGCTAAGTGTGTAATTCTCTTGCACTCAGAAGGTTGTGAGTTCAATTCCTCTTCCATTTCACATGTTACTGGGGGGAGGGGTAAATGCTCTTATCCCCAAGTGATTTTGGAGTGAAGTTTCTAGTATGGCCCCGTGTTTGTGAGAAACTAGGTGGGGCTGGCAAATATCAAAACACCAACTGCCCAGCATGGTGGTGGCAACATCTTGCTGTGGGGCAGAATCATGTGTTTCAGCAGAACCCTGATCCCAAACACTAATCTGAACTGGTTTAAGAATGGAGAAAGAAGGCTAACACACTCAACTCCTTTCTCAAAAGTTACCAAAATTGTATTATTCTTCCACTTTGAAAAGGTACAATTCAAATAATCTATTTAAAAGCCGAAATCAATGTGAATGCTGATAAGGAGTGGATGTTATCCTTACACTGGCACTATCTTCTCATATTGTTTCAATACATCCTTAAATAAACTACAGCTAATGTGATAATATGCTAATGTCTCTCTACACACAGAAGATTGAACAGAATCTTCCTAACAGCCCATTTAAACGCTGTTTTATATATACATGTTCAAATATGAAACAAGTGTCAAACAGCAGCAGATCTGTTGAAAGACATTTTAATAAATATATTTAAAAATCTTTATTATATTTGGCCAGACAAATAAGATAAAGATCTGTCTTTGTCTTTTAGTCTTTCTCTCTGAAATCATCCCATGCATTAGACCTACATTTGGACTTGAACTCAAGCTCAGGAGGATGACTGGATATCTTATTTATGTCTGTTAGATTAATCCTGACAGAGCCTGCTGCTACTGCTGCTGCTGCTGTTTCCGATATTCATCCTTCTACTCTTATCTGTGTTGTTTTTGTGAGGGTTTGCTGGGAACCTGCCTCGTCCATCCAGATGGAGAGAGGTGGGTGATGGACAGCTTGCACACAACTCTGACAACATCGTGTGAGAGACGGTGCGGTGAAACTGTGGTGGGGGATGGGAGGACGTGATGAAGAGAATGAAAATACCAGCTTTGCACTTTTGTTAAATATTTGTAATTTTGAGCCATACATTTTTCACTTGGTAGAATCTTTCCAACTGAAAAGACAAATAGGCGACAGATGAAATCACTCTAACTATTAATTTCTGTATGTTTTAGTCAAACAAATATTCCACTGAATTGTATATACTTGAAATATTCATGTCTCTTCAGCAATAAAGATTTCAATCATTACAGTTTGCAGCTCTACTGGTGTTTGAAAGTAGAAGTAGTTCAATAATAGCCTTTGTTCACTGCAGCAGCACAGGAAAATTATTACAGGTAGGATAATTACTTTTATATTCACAATACTGTGGTATTGTGCATTGAAATATGTTTTTGTTTTGTTTTTTTTGTTTCTTTTATTGCCGGTGGAACCAGCTCCATCAGGAACTAACCATGTATAAACTTACCATCAGGAACTCCAGATTCCACAAAAATGATTTTTCTGCAATTCACAACCTTGGAAGTAAAACACTTGAATAAATGTTCAGTTAAGGTTTTATATAAAATAGATTTAATTATTCCTTCTCCTATTTGAATACAACTCTCACTTATTATGAGGAAACAAGGACAAATCTCTATTCATATTGTTTGTGGACTACTAATTCTTCAAAAGAGCATGAATTTTCTGGAAAAAAAGGTCAAGGTGGCCATCAACACATAAAAAGTCCAGAAAAATCAGATGGTTTATCTGGTTGATTCGGCACTAGGCCTTCAGATAAAAGGAAAATATATTTTGAAAAATATTTAATCATTATACTGTTTATAGTTGATAAATATCAATGGCGACCACTATGGACTGATGTACTGCAATGAGCTACTCTGGAGGGGACTGATGAAGATTATCTGGTGTTTAAATCCAAATGACCACAATTAACCTTTTATCTTTGTCTGAGACATCAGAAATTAGGACAGATGAATAAACAAAATGAGACTTTGTTATTTAGAGAAATCAACAATTTTAGGTGAAGCGTAAAATAGGGCTATCACGGCATAATAGAGTGTATGTTCACTTATAAGGTTGGCACCAGATATGAGCACCACTATAACACCCAGCAGAGAAATTTGTGAATATCATGTGGAACATTGTTTTGGAAAATAGAAAATAAACAATTCACTCAGCATATAAATTGAGCATCAGTATTCAGGGATGTGCATGTAAAATATTCAAGTAAAAGACCTTTCTGATAAATGGCAGAGTCAAACTACCCACTCTGAAAAGCATGCTCAGAATTTCAATCTTCCTACTATGACATGCATCACGGTTATTGGGTTTCAATGCAATCTCACTGTACCACTTTAGATGTTACCTGTGGCCCTTAATGGGTTACTCTAAAACTAATAAATCCCAAAAGCATAACTGAAATCTGATCTATCCTAAAGCATATTTTAAAAACCATAAAAACTGGTGTTAGCTTACACTTTCCCGCTGGCTGTCGTCCCCGGACCGGTCATCCTTTTGCATGTTGCGAGCCACCTCTGGCCGGCCCCGGTCCCTCACAGTTAACTAGAGAGGGAGCTAGCAAAGAGCAAACACAAGAAACTGTATACAGATGCAACACTTTGAAACCAGACAAAAAATATTCTACAAATTAGTGAGCAATTCACATGCTGTCTACATATCTGTTGGCACCCCTGGTAAAGATGTGCCAGAAGCCTTTAATTTAATGCAGAAATATAATTTAACATGGAACATTTCTAGAGAAAACCAACCTTTCATCTGAGCACATTTATTCACTGGAGGAGAAATTCACAAGTTAACAAAGAGGTTTTCGACAAAATCCCCAGTGGCTCACTTATTGACTTTCCTGCTGGGTGTAATTTGTCCTCAGTAGGACGCCTCGCTCATACATAATCTTTGATTATTCCTTTTCGCACAGTCACTTTAAAACAGGGGTCCCGAGCTCCAGTCATTGAGGATGGGTCTCCTGCAAAGTTTAGATGTTACATCTGCTTCAGCATAAATGCACCAATGAGTAGCTTATTAGCAAAGCTCTGTGGAGGTTTACTGCGTGCTGAGGAGGTAATTCAGCTATTTGACTCAGGTGTGTTGGACTGGGGATCCGTATCCAAGATCCCTGCCACTAAAAGTTGCAGGGTGGGCCGGGAATCCCAGCTGGGATGAGTTGTCTTCTCTGCAGCTCACCCCACTGATTTTCTACATGATTTATGCTGAGGTAATGAAATGGCCATAAATGAACACTGATGCACCATTGTTGGGGTGATTTGTCCTTCAGAAAATACCAATTTTCTATGTAAATTACATTTTATTTAAATACTCACTTATAAGAGTATGAATAAAGGATGGAAGGGCCCTGATATTCCAGATAAACATAAAGACTAATTTAAAGTTTTTCTAATTTAAAGTTCATGCAAACTTGACTCAATAAACAAATATAAATAATTAACTAAAAAATACTTTAGTTCTGTTGCAGGGATTAACCAATGCAGACAAAAGAATGACCAGAGAGAAAAACGTATTCTGAGTTACTTTTTAATTTAAAAGGATTGTAAGAGCAACAAACAGTGCCACTGATTATTATTATTTTGTAAATTACTTTTTCTGTATTTTTTTGTTGTGGATCCTCCCCCTTTGGAAATTCCCTCATTTCGTGGATTTTTCTGTGTAGTGTAACTCCAAATTATTCTTTGATTTTTTTTTCTCAATCATTCTAAAAACAATGCTGCTTGGAATGGCAACATACTCAGGTGCAATATCACTTGACATGCCATTGGCTGACATTTGTAAAACCGACAATCCTGGAGTGCCATTAATTTTCCTTGGCACTAATTGGTCAAGGAAAATAATACATTTTAAACAAGAACATTTATTGTTTCCTCAGTTTGCTTCCTTTTCAGCAAGTTAGCGTGTGTTTAACAGATTGAGGATTCCTCCTTCTCTCAGGGGCTTTTAGGTAGAGAAATATAAACGCTTTGATCTCCCAGACAACCAGATAGGTGTGTGTACATGTGTATGTATGTCATTGTGATGAATGGCCATCATAAAGCGTGTGTGCTGGGGTGTGCATGTGTGTGTGTCGGTAACAAAGGAGACATGCTGGGATCTGCTAGCCTATTAGAAGGCATTAGAGTGTAAAAGGTAAAGGTCAGTGAATTATCAGCGAGAGTTACACAAGCGTCTTCTGTTTACCTGGCCTAATAACCCAGAGCCTACACCTGCCCTGTGTCTATCTTCTTTATCTGCTATCCACATACACACACACACACGCACACACGCACACTGTAACACTCAGCCAAGAACAGCAGTGCTGAAATGCATCTGCAACTCCATTTACTGAGTGGAAGGTGTTGTGATCCTGCAAAAGCTTCAAAGAAAAAAATATTCAATTCCAATTTATGCTCTGTAAATAAAATCTGAGCAGAAACTTTGGGAACAGTGCCTGTAACAGCTTTTGTCCGACCAATATGTCTGAGGTGGTTGGGGAACAAACCGTTTTGTTCTGCAGCCACATTCGTATTATCTTGGTACGCAATGGCTTCATCCTGGTTGGTCCATACATGGCAACATATGTAAATATGTCTCTGGCAATCACAACCAGTGAATCAAAGACAACAGCAGGCCAAAGTTTTCCTGTCCCTGCTGACAAAAGGAAAAGTCTCCCCACATCATTATGCTGCCATCACCATGCTTCCACATGTATAAGATGTGTTCAAGGTGATGTCTAGCGGTAGCTGCCTGCCATAAATGTGGCTTTCCATGTCAGTCATGATGTGTCAGTTTTCTCTCCCCTGACCAGAGAGAAAAAACATTTATTTACTGTGTTCCTTACAACTTTGAAAGCAATGTAAATGTTTCTTATAATGACTGTTTCGTTCTTAACATTTCCAGAGAGGAAAAGGCACACAATTGATATTTTTGCTTGCTTTTGTCTGTATTGGTTAATCCCTGCAGCTCTGCCAGAGTTAGCTTGTGATTCTGGCTGCTCTCTGATTAATTTATCTCCTTGAGAGCGTCTTGGTAGGATTGCAGTTTTACCATAGGCGGTAACATCAGAAGGCAGGTAGTTGCGTTCGAATTTTTTTGTGTGTATTTATTTGTTCATCTATTTATTTGTCTGTTTAACAAATTGATTGATAAAAAAACATGTAATATTTTAATTCAGTTTCCATCTGTGTTGACTGAGTTACGATACAACTGCCAGATGTTGGTAGATTTGTCGTGCTTTGCAGATTCTGCTCAGTTGCTCTTTTTGTTGGCCTGTAGGAGCTGTCTGAAAAACCAGCCAAATATTTTAAATGTGTTTATTCTGAAAAAAAAATGAAAAGCCTTTCATCAGCTGGAACTGCTTTTCTCTGCTAGTATGTAGCACTTGGCAAATAAAGGTCTGGCCATGGCATGTACTGGAAGAAAGCTGTTAAAGAGGAATTAAATAAATTCTCCTCATTTTCATTGGCATTCGAAGAACATCAACCTTGAAAGCACAAGGCTAATTTAGCACAAATGGAATCAACAGCATCTATGAGTCTGAAAGTGTACAAAGGAGGGAAAGTGGAAAGCATTACACTCCTCATCTTAGTCAGCCACCATTATTCTCCAACCCAGACGTGTCACTGAAAACTGCACTCAGGAGATGAAAAAGGTGATTCCAGTACCTAAATTTTCTTACAGTTTTTTGGATTTTGATATTTAGAAGACACAAAGCTTTTGATAGCTGTGTGTGAGCATGTATGCGCGTGCGCACGTGCATGCGTGGGTGTGTGTGTGTGTGTGAAGTAGATCATCACAGGAGTTCCTGCAGTCGAACCACAGGAGGCTGATTTCGGTCTGAGCTCACAGACTTCAATCCTGGTCAGAATCACTAACAATGCTGGAAGTGTAATCACAGCAGTTAGAGTACCGACGGAGAAAGAAAATGCTAATTATGTTGTTTTGTGTTGTGTTGTTTTGCTTCAAAATGAAAAAAAAAACAACAACCTTGTTGTCCTTTTTAAATTAAAAATACATCCATCCCCGTAAGAAGATAAAAGACATATAATTGTCATGCTCCCTACAGGGAGTTTCAAATGGCAGACATTGACTAATAAATTATCTGTTTGATAAAATCAGTCTAATTTGCAAAGTACCAAAGTAAAATGCATTTAATTTGCCAGAATGTGTCAGAGGGGAAGGATGGGTAGACCTTTTCTTCTCCCATCAGAGGAAAAATGAAAACTGTCCTCCATAGATGTGATTTCCTCCTATGTCCCTTTGATATGATGGGATTTTCAATTAACTTCCTGCCATTTTTTGGAGAGCGATGAGAGTTTATCCTATTTGATCACATTAAAGGTGAGGGAGCAAAAGGGAGCCCAGCAATGGCTTTTCGTCATCCAGCAGCAGAAGGTCGCGGCTGCTCTAAATTTCAGCTGCTGTTTGAAACGTCTTCTTTCTCTTGTTGAGAACCCACAGCTGCTTATTGAATAATCGGTCAAAAGTATCTCAGCCCTTTATTGTACCCATTCAATCAGATGAGATGAGCGGGCCTCTGTGGCTGTGTTGAAGCAGCCCGTCACTTTTATTCCATTTGGCAGAACAGTGTGTGCCACATTAATGAATAACAGTTCCTCTGTTTAATTTATCAAACTAATTATTAGGAGACAAGCCACAGGAAGATTGTACATTGCAGACATTAATATTCAAACTTGGATGTCGAGTTGGGGAAACGTATCTTTTAAAGCTGCCGCAAAGTTCCATCTAAGATTTTATCCAATTAGAATAAATTGCAGTTCATTACGTGCTACATCACAGTGTTTTAGTAAATAGGCAGTGACACTTATCTGAGAACTCCCCACGTACCTTGCAATTATCAGTCTGGTTGACTGAAGTGGAATTGTTTTCGCCTTGTGGAGCTCATTCAAAACACAAATCATCACCCTCTCCGATTCAGACTGACTTTATTTTAGTTACTGATTGCAACTTTAAGGCCGCTGCTGAACTAAGTCTAAAGTAAGCTGGGCTCTCACCTGGATTATTAACAAACAGTAAAGTAGCCAGTGTTCACGAACAAATATCATTCTCCACTGACTCAAAGCGGGAACTGAAACTAAGCAGTGGCTCCTCCAGATGATGCCGCAAAATCTAGAGATGGGAAGAGGCTTTTTTTTTAACCCCTCATTGAATATTCTAAAAATTGAAAATCAATGTAAAAACAGATATTTCTGTGGATCCACAGAAATATCAGGTTACTTGAAAGAGGCTCAACTTTCTGTTGAGATATTAAAAACTTGGTGATCACTAGACTTTCCAAGAAGATAACGATTTCAAGCACACCTCCAAGTCTCCCAGGGATAGGTTGGGAAAAAGATCCTGGAGCGTTCTAATTTGATCTTCTGTCTCCAGGATCAAAACAAACTGAAAATGTTTGGTGGTTTTGGTATGGAGATCATCAAGCATCATTGAAGTTGAGTGTTTAAGTGTGAAAAATTTATAAAGATTCCATTCACGAGGTCAAAGATTCTTCTAATTTCTAAAAACAATTATTATAGCTTTCAAAAGAAAGTGAAGTGACATGAAAAGCTGTACTATTGGATAAAATGTTTTGTCTTTTTCGGCATGTGTGTTAGCACAAAGAAAAAAAATGTTACACAGATCTGAACATGAGGAAATAAAGAAAATTCTGTGGAAAATGAATTCTCTGTCTCCAGGTCTGTGTTTGAAATAAATGTGTTACCTTTGATGTGATCACTGTTTCCACAGCGTGTTTTTGTTGGGTTGGAGGGTGGGAAATTCATATTGTTAAACTGTGTTAAAGCAAGATGCAATGCTGTACGTAGCATTGCAGGGATCCTGGAGCAACGTTTTTTTGCAATGCCCCCGAAAAAAACAATCAATTTAGATGATGATCATATTAATATTTGCTACAGTTTTAAATGGGGATGCTGAAGAACTATTTACTTATAATAACTTCTCCTTCTCTGTCATTATAATGCAAAAAAATTTGAAATAATATGAGTATTTATCATTATCATGTAATTCAAGTCAAAATAAGTTTTCTCTGCTACACTATAATTAAAAAAGCATGAAACGTGAGCAAATATGACTTTATTTTAAAATGCAATTGAAACCATATGTCACGGATTTGGTGTTGTGGTTGGTGGCGGTGAGGCAGACGCTGAGACCCAGGTACGATGACTAGTGGATTTTTAATGATAAATGAGTCCAGAAACACACAGTAGACAGAGTCCGCGGCCAGGCAGCACGGCTGAGCGGAAGCCAGGGCTCACACCGGTAGCACTGGTCATACAGGCGGGATGCAACAGAGACAATAACCATAGACGACAAACGCCAATAGCAAACGACAAGGACCCAACGAGGAACAAAGGCCACAGGAGGGACTAAATACACAGAGGCTAATCAGGGGAATGAGACACACCTGGGAGTAATCAAGGGGAAGACAGGACAACAAGGAGACTCAGGACACAGGAAAACTCAAACAAACACAACAGAAAAACACGGAACATGACACCATAACAACTGCACGTGTTTTACAGTTAACCCAAAGTCAGAACAGGGGTTTCCATGTGAAGGGATTTAGAGATTTAACAGCAGCAGTGGATTCACCCCATTCCAGTAAACTGGCAACAAAAGCTGCCCTCACAAAAATAGTTATTACAGTTATGACTGAAAAGAAAACTGCTAACAAACCAGTATGACTGTCAACCAACAATGTTTTTGGACCCCCAGACAAAAAGAGGCCCTCAGCCACAATCTTTGCTTATAACTCTTGCTGACGCTGCCAACCATTAACTTCCACAGAGATTCAGTTTTAGCATCAACCGACTGTTGGAGTTTGACTTTATATGCACAAATACCTTTACTTCTTCTGCCCACTTCTGCAGATGGATTTTATGAAATTGCCAATAATCAACTTTCAGAGTGTCATTCTCAAGATAATAAGCAGGTTTAATTTCAAAATAATGTGTTTTTCTGATCTTCCAAACTGCTGCTGTGCTGTTTTGCTTATGCAAAAGTCTGAGTCAAGCCAGCCAGCTGCACATCCCTAGGAACACATTATGCATGTGGAATATTACTGCTATCATTTCGTATACTCTCCATTTCAGAAAATTACAAAGGTCAGTACTTAAAAACATATAGGTTCAGTGCTTTGCGATATCAAAAGTTTACTGCTGCGTATATTGGCAACCTGGGCACGGCTGCAAAACACCCAATTTTTATTTACTATTTTTTTACTCCTCTGAGCATTTTGTTGGTCGGAACAAGCTTTAAGCCATTTCACCGCAAGCCAAGCAGGGATGATAATACAATAACATTTGCTTAGAAATGTAAATTAGCTCTCACACCTCAAGCTCCTTGAAAATAATGGTCTTATATTCAGCTCATTGTCTACCAGACCCAAGAGTGAGTTCATTGTTTTTCTTTTTGTGTGTAAAATCGGTGCCATCAGAAATGGAGTATTTTGAAAACAGCCTGAAACTCAATAGCAAAACAATAGAAAATTTCAGTGCGTTTATTTCTGCAATAGATAAAAAGAATTGATTTGATGACTTGTCACAAAAAAGTACATAACTATTGTTTATTAATAAACATTAAACACAGACATGGCTGTTCAATATGTTTCGGAACAACAATTTTTTAGTGCATTGGCAAAAGAAAGTAATAAAATATGTGAACAAACACATGGGATTTCAGTTCTTTCACATGATGTGATATAATCCACATACACAGAATCTATTAAAATGTATTGATAGTGACTATGTTTCAGACATAAGATGCATAAACATCCATAATTTGCACACTTAAAATTTGCACACACTGTGGCACCTGTAGGAATTCCACAAAAACCAGTGGATGCCTTCCATATACCGATTGGTTGTTTAGAAAGCATAACAGAACAAAAACAAAAAAAAGAAAAAAAAGAAAAAGTTTCTGTCCTACCATTGCAAACATAAAATGCAGTAAATTGGAAACTCCTAAGAGATTTTCCTACAACATTATGTCCAGTGGGCTACAAAAAGATGACCATGTGGTAAAGCACCTTATCCTCATTGTTATTTATGTCAGAAGTTGATCCTGTCGGATTGCATCTGTTCTGAACTGTCTGAAAACCTTATTAAAGAAAAAAAACACAAAGTACAGTTTCAATAAAGCTGTGATGGACAATGCCGGAAAATTTAAAATGGTTAATACTGATATGTCCGTCTACAGGATGGTGACGGACTACATAAAACTACATTAAAAGTTTACTGAATACAAAGTTAACCTTTTTACATGGTCATCTCAGTCATGAGACCTAAATCCTGAAGACAACTTTGAAGGTGAGTCGAATAGAGGAGCACAGAAAAGATCCAAGGACTCTGGGTAATCTAGAAAGATTGCGCAAAGAAGGATGGTTAAAGATAACACTGACTTCTAACACTGAATTAATTTAGTAATTTATTATTACTAAATTAACATTTGCCATTTCACCCTGTTGCCTTGATTCAGAGTCTTATTTTTCAGTTACCTGGCTCTTCTCTCAAGACATTCATTGATAACAGTCTGCACTTTTCCTTTTTTTTAGAAGTTTCACAGAATATCATTTAAAATGTCCTATCTATTTTTATTGAAAAGGTTACAGCAGATTGCTTTGACTACTCCAAGATGTCTGCTTGGGCTTTTTTACCATTTGCTCTGCTGCCCCCATGTGGTTGAAATAAACAACATGCCGTAAATGATGTCGCAAGAGTGGATTTATAGCAGGTATTCTAAGTCAGGTTAAACAAAACAGACTGACAGTGCTACTGATAAATTACACGACATAAATTCTAAATCACGAGAAATAAAATTTAATGTCTAACTCAAATATTAGATTTGTATTTATAAGTCTGCAGATATTCTGTTTCCGTTTTTGACTCAGAGGCAGACACAAATCACACTAACAGTGCAGACAAACATTTAGATGAAAGCGATTGAAATTGTAACCGTTTGTAAATAATCCATACTACTTTTTAACTTTAACACATTTCAAGGAGGAAATTGCTGCTTTGTTTTATACATCCACCAGAGGGCTCTAAAGAGCCACATTTGTTTGGGTGTTTAACAACTCACAATAAATCATTGTTGCCTTTCCTAGCCTCCAGTTTCATAGTACAGTGAAGTCATTGCGCAGGTACTGTTTTAAATTTACCTTTCGTTTTCTCACATTTATTCAAAAGGTTGCAATCCATCCATCCCAAACCACAGCACTCTTGCACAAGGCATTGTCGGCTCACTCTGACACACATGGCACCCTGGCTTAATGACTTCACTGACCCGAGGCCTCAGTGAAGCCCCGCGGAGCTGCTGGTGAGTCACTCCTGACCATACAGCCCAGCAGAAAACAGCAGGCACATGGTGCAAGCTAAATCTTGGCCTGCATCTCTCTCATCATGTTGTGATTCAATATTCACAATGATGAATGACTGAACACTGCAGTTCTGCCCAACATCAAGGTCACAGAGTCTGGTCAGGTCCTCATACATACTGATCTGGAGAGAGAGTGGAAGACAAAGCAGCAGTGGGACCACCACACGATAAAGCACCGCCATATGTTTGGAAAATCGTAGCTTTTTGCGTTTATGTAAAAGTTTTACATAAAAAAAAAAAAAAAAAAAGTGTGCCTCTTCCTCCGCCTCCCTTCCCGAAAAAGCTTTTATTGAGACACTTGTGATAAAAAGCTTGCATTAGAGTGTTTTATGTGTAATATAATCCACAACACAGTTGCATTCACTGTGAGGCTAACACTAGAGTCATGCACACCTGCGGGTAAGGGGAAAAAAAGCCCCACACCGTGTCCAAGCACATTTATACACTCTTGCCCAAAGCCTGACATGATTTTTCCTTTAGTACAATAACTTCAGACCCAGTGAATGTCTGCTGTGTCAGTGTTACACAGATTGTTCCTGTGTTACTGTGTTTATCAGGGAGACTTTCTTCCTGAGAAGTTTGTGTTTGAAGTTCTGCAGGATAGACTGTTACAGCGTCATAAATTAATTTAAAATATCATAACTTAGTGAACCGAAAGGAAAATGAGACATGTTGTCACAACCTATTTTACAAATAATATTAATAATGTTATTGTTTACTTGCACAGATTAAGAAAAACATGGCGAAGTTTGAATCCAGGTTTATTTTATGACACAATTTCCCCAGTTTTAGAATATCTGCAGTGCTTAACCCACGATGTGAAAATTGAAAAAGCTATCAAGATAAGTGTCATGTTTATTTTTCATTTGGACCCAAATGCTAGCAGCTCTGAGGCCGAGAGGTTAAATAAAACGTTTTCACAGGACATGGAAACTGCAAGAGTGTGACAAAGAAAAACCCAGGAAAGAACAACGAGAACTGATGAGGATATACTGAGGCCGAGGTGGAAAAGAGAAAGGAACCAGATGAACTAATCAGAACTGATGTGGGACGGTAACGACAGAATGAGAGCAGCGAAACTGAGGAAAAGAGACTAATTACCAGAGAGGGAGCTGAACTAAGACTCAAACTACAAACCAAGAGGAAAAGATAAAGATCAAACCACAGAGATAATTGAAGACAACTAAATACAAATTCACAAAGAACAGAACACAAAAACAAACAAGGAAACTGAACCCAAATAAATAAACTTATATGGCAAACCATTCTAACAATAATGAACACAGGATAATGAACTATGAAAGGCAAGACATATTGGACATAAATAAACCACAGGGAAATTATCGAAAAACAATAACAAAAGAAAGCTGGAACCCAAACACCACAGAAGAATAACAAAAACATTTGGCCTGAATCAAAGAAGAAAGTCACTGATTAAATTAAATGAACAACAATCCCACTGGCAGTTTGCCCAAAGCAGCACAGAGGACACAGCAAGCCTGTGAAGGAAGGTGCTCTTGTCATGGTAGAGCTAAGCTAAACATTTTAGACAATATGCAAAACTTTAAGTGTGAAGGAAAACTAACAAAACAGCCTGAATACACCATAAGATATGGAGGCATCAGCACCATGCAGGAGGGAGGATTTTCTTTCAGCAGGAAAAGGGAAACGAGTCGATGTGAAGTTGGACTGAGCTAAAAACAAGGCAAACCTGGAGGAAAACCGGCCACAGGCTGCAAGAATAGATTTGAGACTGGGTTTACCTTTCAGCATGACAACGACTCTAAACACACAGCCAGAGAATGGTCCAGTCAAAGTCCAGATCTAAATCTTACCAGTAATCAACACTTGAAAATATCATTTAAAATGTTTGACAAAATCTTGACTCTAGGAATCTTGACATAGCAAGATTCTTGACATAGCAGAACCTTGCATAAAAGACAATTAAAAAAAAAAATCATAAAATTACAAGGATAAAGTCATAATGTTACGAGAAAAATGTCTATTTTATAGATTTTATTTATAAAAGAATTTGGAAAAAATTTAAAACATTTGTGTGATACTGTAGGGTTTAAGAGTTTGCTTTTGCTGCTAGTGGTTCCTTTCTCTCCTGTTGTCAAATTTTGTGCTGTTTTCGGATTTGTGCTTTGTGTCATTCCTGCTATCATCATTTGTGTGTCTTGTTTGTTTCAAATTCAACTTCCTTTTCAGTTTATCAACCCGCCTCTTGCCTCCAGTGTCTTGAATGTGACTTCATGCCCTCTAGAGTGAAGAGTAAAGAAGTGCAAAGAGAAACAATAAATGTCCATGTGTACTTTTGCAGTTGCAATTGTGGAAAATTGATTTTCTCCACTGTGTCACCAGAGAAAATATACAGCACACATGAAACCTTGCTGCTTTCAGGTGATTTGTTATCTCAGACTCCCCTTCATATTACGTAAGGAAGAGCTGGCCTCTGAGGCTTAGGTTGGCTTTGGACTAAACTAGAAGAGACGTCAACCTGATTAAACACCCGTGATCTTATTTTTATAGAAACATTTCCAGTGGCAAAAACACAAAGCAGTTCTGACTACCGAAGTGATATGAACAGATTGGGGAGTGTGAAGAGCATAGAGAAAGTGTGTGGTCTAGAAGAGCGAGAAACACGTTTCCCACCGGACAATATAATCCATTGTTTTAATTTTGGGTCAGATAATTAATTTTCTGGTACTGAATAGTTAGAACAAAGCTTAGCCAACCACAAACTCGAGGCTAATTTACACTTCACTTGGATCATCTAGATGTTAAAACTAGTTTGGTCATTTGAAATATTTAAGTGTTACAGAAAAGCAAAACAGAAGAAATCTTTGAGGCAGGCAAATACCTTTTCACAGCATAATGACAGCATTTCAAAAATAATGAGGCTGAAATCAGGTTTGAATCTGGAATAACAGCAAACCTTACAACTTGCTGATAATTCATTGCAGGCGCTGACCTAACAAGAACATAGAATGCTCTTGTTTTTGCATAACTCCTGGGTCTGCTGGTTTGAAAAAAAACATATTCACCAAAAAGGATTCAGAGGGTGGAGGCTCTTTGCAATTATCATTATGGTTCTGTTTCGGGAGAAATGCATGAGATAATCAGTGTCCAGTTCTTAAAATACATTCAGCCAAACTCTTGCTGTCACAAGTACTTAACTGCACTTCCTCTGATTTTATTTCGTCCAGGCAATGCAGTCATAACATAGAGAAAGTTCAGCTAATATGGTGCAGGGTAACTCTGTCCATCTGTGTCTGCTGGAAACTCTGTAGTCAGGCTTCGAATCTTTATTAAAGGCTCAATGAACTCCTTAAATCTTGCATATTATCATTTGATAACATTTAACCTTTCACACACATTTAGTCACCTCCTACCAAGACCTTGATAAAAATCTCATATAAATGAACATCTTGCAAATAGATTATTGTAAGTTGTTTCACTGCGTGTTCTGGCTGCTTGAAGTCTGACAGGATGGATCATCTTCATGTTAACATCTGGCCAAGACAGGCCACAGCAGCCTCAAAGTACATGGAAAATGTTGTGTACTTTTGTAGCACTTTATCAACTCCAGAGGAGGACTCAAAGTGTTTCACACAACATTCAGTCATTCACACGCATATAGATACAATGAATGTCATTCACATTCAGTCAGTGAATGTTGTGTGAAACGCTTTGATTGCCACCACAATGATGGTGGCAAGCTATTGGATTATAGCCAGAGCTGTCCTGGAGCAGTCTGAAGGACGTGAGGCTGCCATGCACCAGGGTCTCCGACCACCACCAGCAAGCAAGGCAGGTAAAATGTCTCTCCCAAGGACACAACAATGGAAACGGACAGAGTGGGAGCTCAAATGGCAAACTCCTACTGCTATCACCACCGTCAGTCGCACACTTGGACAAGACAGGAAAACTATGAGAACAATGAAAATCCAGAAATATTCTTAGCAGTCATTGTGACTATGGAAGAGAATGGCATTTTGTCTCTTGAGTTTCAAATCTGTCTGCGTCATCAGTAAAATAATCTACAGAGCTGGGACTGGAATATTTGTTTAATTGGTTTAAGATCAAGTTGCGCCTAATGTCACTAATTTGTATAATATTATAAATGTACAAAAATAGATTTGTGAAATTTTCTAATTTGCGATCTCCACTTTAGTTAAAATATGTTTCATAGCTGAAACACAATTAATGTGTTTATTTATATAATTTTAAATAAAGAGCAGGGGGGGAAATACAGGATCTTTTCAGGGTTTCTCTAAATATGTGAAATATTTTATATTAATATTACATAATCAGGGGGAAACAGCCTACCGAAACTCAAAGCCTTCCTGATCTCATGGGACTTATCACACAGAGATCAACTCTGGAGATCAAATAGATCTGGGTTAAATTTCACAGTTGTTTATGGAAAGGTTGGTTTTTTTTTACAGTTTAGGAAAAAACTGTATTATTCTTATTATTTTTAATTTGTTAAAGCGCCAGAATTCGAGATGACCAAACATAAACATCATACCACTTCTCTCCAGGGACATCACCAAGCCCCTCCCCACCCATTCCCTCTACAGTTCAGACGATCCAGGCCAGATTGTTAAAACCCATAACTGTGCATATAAAGAAATATTTTAAGTCACTGCAATTTGTTTTTTTAAAGAAGCTCACAAACACAATGACAGGACATCCAGACCAACAGAGGAAGAGGGAAGGCCACGTAAATTGTATCCACAGCTGTTTTTCTCTTCTTCTTCTCTGCCCTGTCCCTTGGAGGTCACTCTTCCTGCGTAACATCACAAAGTCAACACACACGGATACTGCTGCTTCTGCTACTGCATGGCCAGAAGTCTTCTCAAATGCTCTTCTGTTTCATCAGCCTTGAACATGTTTGAGTACAGTTCTCTTTTGCTGGTTATAACAATGCAGCTTAAGATGTAATGTTGTGGTTCTCTTGATACCATCCAGCTGGGCTCTGGATATGTATTTATTGCACTGCAGATGGAGGAAGAGAGGGAAGAAAGACTGGGAGGCAATCATGTTTTATCTTTTCATCTGCTCTGATTTCCATGTCTGCGTAAGTTGCTCCGTCGTGGAGTGTGCCTAAGATGCTTGCCTTTTATGGGCGTCCAAATAGGAAAGACTCCTTCAGCAGTTAAAAAGTTAAGCAGCACACACTGCACCGAATTTATGACAATGAAACCAAACATCTGGAGTCAGGGAACATCTTTACCCAAGCAACTAATCATCCGCAATTGCCAAAACAATGTTTTTCCTCACTCTAAAACTGAAAAACAGGCATAACACTAACAGGCTTTTGATAATCTGAATCAGATTTCCATACATGCCTAGTAAAAGTTAGTGGAGCTCAATGGTCCAAGAATGACCTAAGATCACTGAGTACACAGAGATTTCCCCTCTTATTGTTATGAGAACAGCCTCTCCAATAAAAAGGGGCTTGAATAAGTGTTTGTGTGTGCGTGTGTGTAACATGTGTGCGTGTGTGTGTATGCATTATGCAGTGTATCTGCGTGAGAGCTTTGGAAGACTTATGCATGCTCTGCCTTGCCAGAAAATTTGAGGAAAACAAACAGTGTCTTTATTATAGTAATGAATATGCTTTGGGAAGCAAACAGTTTAATTTTCCATTAACCCCCCACCCCCCTCCCCTTCAACTCCCGCAAAACACTCATAAAATACCAAGAAAGGCTAAGGGAAACCTGTGACATTTCACTTTGCTGGCACAAAACACTGCAGTCTTCCACTGCTGCTTGACCCTTGAACCCTCACCTCTGGAAAATCTTCACTAACAATACAAGCCCCAGCTCATTTATATATATTTTTTTCCACAAAAAGAATCATCTCACTACAACAAATTTTGACAAACATTTGAGTCGACGCTGTCACTTTAAGTTAAGGTCATGCAGAAGATCAGATTTGTGCACACGGCGTATACGTGGAGATGTTCAAGAAAACAAGCCACAGAGAACCCTCTTCAGAAAAATAATGCAAAGCTTAGGCATTAGCTTAGGCATTTTACATTCCTGTAAGTTACATAGAGTTTACATCAGGCATTTCACTTACAAGCTGCAACACTCTGGAGGAAATTGTAAGGATAAAAAATAAATGTTGCTTCCTAATAATGTACTCTGATCTAACCTGGTTTTTAAGAAGCATAGGAGCAGAGGGGGGTGTGAGCACTCCTGTTGTGTAGCCGCTGCACAACAGGTCTAATAGCCACAGCGCTCAGGTCAGGTGTGCTCACCTTAAACAAAGAGCTTATTGTGCTGCTTGCACCTCATCGATTCACTCACCACTCACGTGGAGGTGGAGTGCAGCACCGTTATCTTACAGTATATATTTGCATAGTAGAGGTCATCCACAACACAGGGCTTCCTGTGTTTCTCGCTGCAGTTAAAGGCAATCTGGCTAACAGACTTGTAGATATTGTAAACTGTAGGCCAACTCACCTGCTGGAGTGGCACAACAAGCTTAATATGTTGTCAAGTACACTTAGGTATTAAACCTTTAAAAAGGTATTGCTCAAGCCTGTAAAATTTTCTGTCAATCTATTCCCATGATTTAAAGTTTTATTCTTCAGATACCATAAAAATTGTTGGAGTGACCAGAGTTTTATTTCCAGCAGTATGGATGATGAAATAAACCATCACATTGCCTTCTAGCTTGCCATGTGTGCTACATGCTACATGTGTTTAAATATGATCAAATAAGAATCATTTTTGTGGAACATCAAGTGATGTAACTTCTCTTCAAGTCTTCATGTGATGCTCTCCGTGTTTTCTATGTCAAGTATGAATTGGGATGAAAGTTGTAGTATTGACCATGTTCTGCTGTATGAGGATGGGGCTCGTTAGTGTGATGTCACCATCTTGTTTTCTTCACATTTGTGGATCAATTGACCATACGGAGATTAATGTCAAATCAGCTGCGAGGACCCCAAAAGCTTACATAATAATGAGCTAATTTAACCTTCACTCAGTTCAACAATTCAGCAAGTAAGTAAATCTTCATCTGTGCAGACAGAGTGTCTGCAAAGCATATCATGAGTTAAATAATCTCATTGTTGGGTAAGGGTGGCCACATTTGTGTAACACTTCATCTTTTTCAGACAGCAGCCTTGTATTTTATTTTTTGTGAATATTAATAATGTCGATCAGTCTTCAGATCATATCAATATTAAATGTGGTCTCATTGATATATATCCAGTGAAAAGCATGAAAAGAGGACATAACTTTGCCCAAGCATGATGAACTTACATTTATAAAAATAAATAAATAAATACTTTATTAATTTTCTGAAAATGTCCATTTTTGGATGTTTACAAAGATGATGTTTATGTCAGACTGTGATGTCAACTAACAGCAGTCGCTCCTAATCAAGCTACTGTATATATCTTAGAGTTCGGAGTCAAACTTTTTTGATATGTCCTAAAAAGGCCTTAGGTGTCTGCTGGACATCAAGTTGCTAATTCTACAAATATAAAGGAGTTTGATGCTGAAGTGTTTTTTTCCTCAGACTTATTTAGAACTCAAGGCATGTATGGAATAGTGAGGAGGTTGTATCACATTGGTGCTCCGCCTGTTGCTGTGCCCTACTGTTCAACTGAGTGAAAAAAGGTTCCAACACATTTTTCCTCTGTTGCAAGGAAGCTTAATTCTGCAGTTTGAAATAATTTCTGTCCCTAAAAAAATCTAGAGAAAAACCACACATAACTCTCATTAAAGTGATGCTGTTTAAAAACAATTGGAAAGCTGCCTGTGGCGGATCTTAGCCAAATGCAAGCCACAACCAAGCAAACAGACCAAATAATTACTTGCAATTAAAGCAGAATGCTAAAAAGTTATAATCTGCAAAATACAGAAGTGAAAACTAATAAATCTATCATCAAAATCCAAAATGATAATAAATGAGCTTAATAGTAGTTCCACAGCTGTAAGAATCAAAAATACAATTTTTGCTGTAGTTTCAACAATCAGTGCATTAATTCATTTTTGTTTTAAATAAAAGCCATCAGATCATGCTCTGCATGTTTGTTTAAATCTCCAGAGCAATTACAGTGATGCAGCACTATTTTCAATCCAGGCTGCCTGTGAGATTCTCATACCAACACCAGACTAAACAAAGTGCTTTGTTTGTTGTCATAAACATGACTATGAACTCCACTTCTCATGTGGAGTTGGTCTTAAATTAAGATGTGAAATAAAAGTTTGGATGATCTCAGAAGAATGCCACAGAAATATGTACTGTCTGCGGTCTTCACATTTGAGAGCTGGCTGGGATTTGAAACAGAAACGGGTCCGTATGGTTGTCAGAGGATCAGCTGGCTCAAAGATGAAACCTCATGGGACAAATAAAAGTCATATCTGAGAAAGATACACATTTTTATCCTTTCTGTTCCAAAATACCAAAAAGCAAGGCCACGCTCACTGATGTCTGCTTTACTTTACAGCCAAGTACATGGGCTGAAGAAATATGAATTATTGGCGAGGTAAACATGAAGAGAATAGCTGTGATAAGCCAACAAATAAGCTCGGGTGGTTTCTTATATTGGATTCAATTTAAAACTAAAGCCTGAACTTGGGAATGACATTGCTCAACCCTTACCTGTTCCCTTACCCATATTAGACCAAAGCTAAACAAAGATGTATTTAATCAAAAGTAAACAAACTGAGTCTGGTGAATTGCTAAAAGATAGTCAAATAGACCAAATTTTTATCAAATTTAGCTATTAAAACAGCTCAAACTGTAAATGTTAGATATTATATTAGAGGATAGAGTTCTTCAGTGGGACGACTCCCATTCTACCATGCAAACTTTATGTTGCTTGACTCTGTGGGCAGTATCAGTCCACCTGATCATCTGCAAATCGTCAGTCCGCTCTAACTCTGTCAAGAGTGGTGTAAACTTTCAGATTTTCCAACACACTATCAGTGTGTAACTAAAACAAAGATGGTGTGCTCTGATGCTTTTTCTAGGTCTCAGTTCTTTGGAAATGGTCCCAGCTTATAAAGTGGACTGAAACAGTTGACACCATCAGTTGGTTTAACTTTTAATGAGGCATAGCTTAAATTGTCACAAAAAAAAAACAAACTTGACAATACACTTAATTTCAAAATACAAAAAACACTTTTTTAATCCAAATGGGAAATGAAGTATTAGAGTTTGTGCAGGTTCTGACAGTTAGGAGTAGGAAGGATCCCCAGTACCAGTCAGTAATACAGTCTGACAAAGCCTCTGTCTGAAAACATTATTATTTTATGGCAGACTGATTAAGAGGATGGTCTGGATTGTCTGTAATTTTCTTAATTTCAAAAATAATTTTTCTTTTCAATCATCTCCAGAGTTTCCAGCAAAGTCTTCAGAACAGAACCAGCCTTCTTTATAAGCTACAGTCACTGGTTCTGATGAAGCTAGCCTGAACAAATGATGGTAGAAGGTTTTGCACACTTCACAAGAATCATAGCAAATATGCAGAATCTTGCTACAATCACAAAGGACTGAAGCTTCCTCAAGAAGTACAGACTGCTCTGTCCCTTTCATTGCTCTGTGGACTTCTTTACCTTTCTACAAAGTAGCTGCATTAAAACATACCTTGCTTTAAATAATCCAAACTAACATTTTCGGATATATTAGTTTGGATATATTAGCTCCAAAAAACAGTGGAATTTGCTAAGTAAAATGCCAAGTGACCAGGCTAAGTTTGGCCCCTTTAAATACTAACATCTATGGAATCTCAAGAGACAAGACAGATTAATCTTTTTCACGTATGGCAGCCTAATGAAAGAAAACTTCATTTTTACAGCTAGATCAACTCACACACCTCATCTGTATTGTAAAGTGTTATCTATATTCTGCTAGTATTTGCCAAAGAGTCAATCGCTTTGTTACATGCAGAGGATTAAGTCACTCTAAACTATAAAGCAAACACCAGCTGGGTTGTTTCTTGTCCACTCTGAATTTATGTGGGACTGCAGCACAATTTGGAGCAGGCCTATTTATAGCCAACTATATACCAGCAACGTCCACCACCAGCACCCTGCAGCCTGAAAGTCACACCGGGATGATTTTGGGAGGGGGAAGTCCTTGAGCTCCTCTGTCAGTGCGAGGCATTGCAGTGACAAGTTTGCTGATGAGGTTGGTGACTGGGAAGTCGCACTGCACCGGTCCCCTCTCGCAACCCCATCCCTCAGCTGAAGAAGACTACTCCAAGTGTATGCTTTGCACTCACAAAATAAACACACACACGCAGCACTAAAGCTCATGTACGCTGGTGTGTGTATGCCTATACATGCAAGCATGAACAAAAACATTCCCTTGCACACTCCACGTGCAAACACAAGCTGATTAAAACTGTACAGAGGTAATGTTTTGACTTTGTGTTTTGCAGATGTGACATCAGTCCCCCACATGTTATTGATTGTTGCTTTGTCAGAAATTTTATGAAGCCACTGTTGTGTTGAAATACAGCATTACAACCGGATATCATTTTTTCCCAATGACAAAACAAGACACTGAAGCAACTCACCTTAAGCGATTCAAAAATATCCTGGGAGATTATTTATCCGCCTCCAGCTCTTGTCAAGTCTCCCCCTGTGTGTTTCCGAGAGTCCTAATTGAACATCACCAAACAAACAAAAGTATCTAGTGTGCATCTGATACACAGCAAGTCCCACTCTGCTGCTCACTGATGCTCTCTAAAATAAGGAGGGAACTTTGCTCACAGCTGCCAGGTTTGCAGCCAATAACGTCACACTGCTTTCCTCTTTTTGGCCAATTGTGTGCCTCTCCTGCTACACCCTTTCACCCCTCCTTCTCTTTTGCCTCCTCCAGCTCCTCCTGCTGCTGCCGGGAGTTCACATTGTGGTGGACAAACCCAAAATTTCTCAAAACTGAGATGAACTGCTGCAACATTTACAGGCTAATATAACAATACAAGCATTGTGCAAACAGAAAATGAGACAAGGGGAGAAAATGAGACTAATTGGGAGTGTTTTACATGTTCAAGTTTCTTTGTGAAGAGATGATTTATACAGCGGTTTAAATTAAAAAGCTGTTCTCCTCAATGTTAGCTTTGACAAATCCCTGCTTACGAGCTGCCAGTATCAGACATTAAAAGTATGGGATTATATTAAAGAAGGGATGATAGGGGATTACTTTTGGAGACAGCAAATTGATAGAAAGACAGCTCATTGAATCCTATAGGGATTTCCAAGTGTGTCTTTCACCACCAGGAAATAACTCATCACTTAACCGTAGATCATTTTTTTTACCTTTATGTGTACAAATTCCATCTCACTTACAACACGGATCCATTTTGAGAAAACAAACAAAATTATAAACCTTCAATCTAGTTTGGCACTATTATCTCAAATCACAGGTTCCAGAGATCAAGAGTACCTTCAGCAATCTGCAGGGGAAACTTTGCTCCCTGAAAAGTGCCAGTTCTTGACAATACATTGACACATTTTAGCTTGTCTTATTGAACCAAGTTATACTCCTCTTGCGTAACGCTGAAACAGGCTCTGTCGTATTTATTTAGCCATAAAAATCTTCACTGATAACTTGATGTAGTCATGCAAAGTGAGACATCTTTACTTTTTGCTTTCAAAGTACAAGAGCACTTTCTCTTTATTTTCCAAGGCACATTTTCACCTTTATATTTATGAATGAATTCCCTCACAGGAGCAGTACATTTTACATTAGGAAGGAAAGCTTAAATGTAAGGGCTCAACGCATTGCAAATAATAAATATGTGCAACATAGAGGTTCTTTAAATAAAGAACTTGAATCACACCATAATATGATGTATAATGATGTTGCAGAGAATGCCAACAAAGCAACCATAATATATGCATAGTGAACATCAGAAATAATTCAATCTTATGAAGAGCGAACCATGTAGGCAGCAGGATCCCGTCTTGTGTGCTGTCCTGTTGTACGTCTGCAAGAGTTTTAGATTATTCTTGTCACCCATACAAACAGAAAATCTCATTGTAGTTAATTTGGTATTTTGTATCAAATTCCACTTTTAACTCAGACTTTTACTGAACGATATTTGTCCATTCATTGTCTTCTGTGCAACCGAGATCGGGTAACGGTGACCACTGGTCCAGAACGTAGATATTCCTGGTCTCCATGATACTCTCAAGTTTATGTTGGGGGATCCAAAGGTGTTCCCAAGCTGTAATAGACACACTGGATCTGTCCTGGTCCTTCGAGGGAGGAAATTGCTGGAAAGCCTTCAAAGAGAGGTGCACCGCAGGGACACTGATTAGATGCCAGAACCCCCTCAGCTCACACCCCTCAACCTTTCAACCCTGAAAAGCAGTGGCTCAACTTCAAACTCCAGCACCCTGCGGGAGGGGCTCATTTGTATTTTATGCTGTCTTATGACCACAAGTGAGAGTTTGAATATAGATAGACGAGCGCATCAACCGACAGGTGGATGAATACAGGCAAGACTGGATGACTGAGAACATAGTGCGCAGAAAGTTCTCCCCTTGCAAGGATAGATACTTTTCATAGAAAACAATGGTGAAGTCCTTTTTTAATTTCTCACTTAGTTCAGTTATTCAGGCAGCAGAGTTGGTAGGCCATCAGGGAGCAACCAGGCAAATGGGCAAAAGCAAAGCAAGCAGAGTGCTGCTGCACCAGTCTGTCTGGCCCCAAGGTTTGTCAAACTCACAGGAGCGAAATGGGTATTACGCCTGCAATATTCAAATAGGGTACAACTTGTTCCTTTTTACGTGCTGTATGTGTAAACACCAAGAAATAGACCTTGTTCTAACTTGATTGAAAGTCACAAGAATGGGGATTCAAGCTGGGTGAGAAGTTACTTGAATGAAAAATAAACTTTTCTTAAAAGACACGCATGGAGACGAAAGTCACTCAACTGAAGCCTTCAAGACTGATCAATAAGTGGGACTCATAATACATGGCTGGTGCTGCAGAAGCGGACTCCGTCCATTGGGCCAGAACACATCACGTTTGTTCCACTGCTCTGCACGCAGAGAGCCTGCAGAAGTTGTTGACAGCAACCACCTCCGAGGAGGGGAGAGAGGTGTTCCTCATGATGCAAGGTGAGAGGACACCATGTTCTGGAAAATCCTGCCCAGAGGAGCAAACACATACAATTATTGCATCTAATGATGTAAAAGTGGAGGTAAGCAGTTAATGCTTGCGAGGCCTGCAGAACCCAGGTTGGAAAGCTTAGACGAATAAAAAGAACGTCGTGCATGTAACGCTGGGGTCTAACTTCACCGTCGTGTTATTTAAGAGGTGACGTACATTAGAATGTCAAACATTAGCACGAAGTTGAAATAAAAAGGAAAACGTTCAGGCTTTTTTGTACTGAGAATGTCATGCAGTAATCACATAAGCCATGCACTGCAACATCTCCAATTTAGAGACATTATAAAAGAAAGCAGACTCTGTTGGAATGGTGCAAGCCGTACTGGCAGTATTTCACTCTCCCACCACTGATTATACCTATCCTTTACTTCTAATAAGCCAAGGTACATTGAAAGTTGGTTTTTACAAGAAGAAGAAGGCCAGGTTACCATTAGTTAAAGCATATGGAACCTATGATTATCTAAAAATACTAACAATTACTGTCACTTCAGTGTTCCTACGTCTCAGTTCAGCAATTGCACACAAACTCCTAATGTATCTGGAGCTTAAGAAGATCCTTAGTTTGACCTGCTTTTTTATTGTTTAAACTTTTTACTCTTTGTGGTCTCCAGCAGCTGTTCTCTCCCACATACTTGGTACTTCTCATTGTTCTTTGTTCTCCTTGACTTGTAAGTTTCCAGGGTGCTGTCAACCCCTCTGTAAAGATAGAGGATCAGAAGGCACACAGACATACGCCGTCCAGAAAAAAAAAAGAAAAAAATGGTCACGATTTGTTCCAAATGACAAAAGGAACCGAGCTCCTGACGGTGGCGCTGCTTCGGAGAATCATAATCTGGCAAATTACAGAGACAACAATTACTCTCTGCTTTTACAAAGACAACAATTACTCTCTGCTTTTACAAAGACAACAATTACTCTCTGCTTTTCTTTTTCTCTCTTATCTGCAATCACCTCCTCCTCAGAGCAACAACTCTGCCTTTTAATATCGCAACCCGACTGTCATCAGAGGACATCAGGAGACAAATGTGTGATGCGTCATGTATAAAAAAAAAAAAAACATTTGCCATAAAATGCACAAAAATTGTTATGATATGTGATAGACCAACGCATATTAGTACATAATTTTACAGTGGAAGAAAATGAGAAACATGACTTCTTAAAAATGTTGCATACAGCTGTTCTCAGCCCCTTTTACTCTAATGCCCCTTAGTAAAATCCAGTTTAGCTAACTGCATTCACAAGTTGCCTACTTAATAAATGGAGTCCGCCTGTGTTCAATCTAAGATGTTTGTCAGAGAACCCTTAGCGAACAAACAGAATCATGAGGACCAAGGAGAACAGCACACAGATCAAAGGTTGTGCAGACGTGCTACTCCAAATGTAACAACATCCATTGGAGAAGCAGCACTAACATTTTATATGTCCATGCATTGTCACTCTGCAGAAGTGTCAGGGATCCTCAGCTAAGGTAGAATATGTTGACAGGAAAACTGTAATACTGCAAATGCACATCTCAATACTCTCAGAGGGGCAGAAACAAAGTCATTGTTGAAAGAGAAGTCCTATTTTTGGTTAGCCGCAAACCACTCAGGAGGCACAGCAAGCATGCGAAAGAAGTTGTTTGAACCAGATACAAGCCAGATTTAAGCCAGATAAATCTGGCTTGTATACCATCATCTCAATTAAACATGGTGGTGGCAGTGTCATGCTGTGGCTATGCTTTTCTTAGTCAGGGAAACATATAGCTGCTAAGAATTTATAGGAAAATGGCTAAAGCTAAAATAAAAAGTGAAACTGACAGAAACCAAAGCAAAAGACATGAAACTGGCAGCATTAAATATATTGCCAGTGCCAGTGTGTATATCAAAACATGTTCCTCTGTCAGAATGATCCAATAAAAATCAAAACCAAAACCAATTGAGAATGTTTGGCAAAATTTGAAAAGCTGAAATATACCCTGACATGCAGCTATAGCTAATAGTTAAAGTTCTATGAATACCAACTCAGGACTGCTGAATACAAATACAATTCTCAGAATTGTATCTGTTATTATTTTTGAAAACCACAAATCACCTTTTCTTCCATTTCACAATTATGCACTAATTTGTGTTGGTCCATAACATAAAATCACAATAAAATACATTAAAATCAGAGGCTCTTAAAACATGGGAAATAAAGTATGAATACTCGAACTCCAAATCCAGTAAGTGACTCAATATAGATTCAAGTAAACCAAATCTGTGAGTAATATAAAAATTATCCCTTGGTTAATCTGACCAGACAGTTTCAGGGAATCCCTTTATGACAAAACAGTGATTAGAAACTGATTCTTTACTACTAACGTTGTTATTTACATTTTGTTATCATTCTTAAGACTTTTTTATTATTATTTTGTTGCCTTCTCCAGCTCTAATGTGCAGAGAAGGTGACAGTTCATTTGGCTGCAGCTACTCATCAAGCAATTAACTTGAAGCCTCTGACAATTGGATGAGACAAAAATGTCACTGAACAAAAACAATTAGAGCTAGTGGCACTTATTAAAGCAATCAGTTCAACAGACAGAAAATAAAGCTAATTTGAAAATAAAGCTACTGAGACTTAACTTAAGTCTGACACGAGACGTGCCATAGATGTTTTTTTGTTGTTTTTTTTTAACTAGCGTCAAAACCAGTTTTAGTCAAAAGCTGATCTGCTAATCATTACAGGATTTGATTTGTGAAAGCACTGAAATGGTCAAATGCCATTTAATTTGTCTCAAGTGGAAAAAAAACAAAACAAATAGACAAAACATTAATTAAGAAAATGTAACAATATTTTGAGGTGAAAAACAGTAAGAAATTATGCTCATTGCCTCTTCTGTGGGCCTTTCTATAGATTCGCTGTGATAATGACCCAGTTATCTTGCACTAAAACCAGGAGAGGAGCTGGAAGGGTCGCTCGAAGACAGACAGCCGTTGTTGAAACTCATCATTTTATGGAGCGATCATCCATGCTCTTGTAGGGCTGAGTTGTCCTGCTGTCGGTTCTAATCCCATGGCTTGAATCCTTTAACCTCTACACTCAAACTAAATATTTAGACATATTTAACATGAAAAACAAGGTGGGTCTGGTGTTACTATGAGTTTTTTTCATGTATGAATGGACACTCAAGTTTAAAGGACAGGTTTTTGTGTTGCTCTGTTGCAGTAGAAGACCATGCAAGTAAAGTGTCGCTCTTTAAATTTTTGACTTAGAACACAATTTAATGAGATGTACTTAAATGTAATCAATAATAAATCTCAATAAAATCTTTCAAACCACTTTCTACACTGGTGGGCTTTCTGGTACTCATACGGCTGCATGGAAACAAATCTGTTTTGACTGTACAAAAAAAAAAAAAGAAAATTGCAGGCATATGGACAATTTTGATTCTTGTTCAGCTATGGTTTAGTGTAAACATCTGACAGAAAATAAGTCTAAAACCTTATTGTTAGTGAAAGGTTGAAGTGAAAAGTACCGTTTAACATGTATTACAGTTATTGCTAATAATTCAAACATTAAAATGCATTTTAAGTTGTAGGCATAACAAAATGCATTGCATTGCAGCAACTTTTATCCAAGATAATAAATTTAAGCTTTTGTTCATCACGGTTGTAAAGGGTATTGAATCAAACCAAGTTTAGTCTTACAACACCCCCTAATGGTGACAAGAGTTTATTACAGTCACAACTAAGCTGCATTTGTGGAAATATTTCAAATTTTACCAAGTCAGTTTTAACTTTAAACTGTTTTTATCTCTTGACCTTTACAAATTTTGCCAGAATATTGTCACAGACTGCAATAGATGTCATAGAGATTTAACAAAAAATGTTTATTTCCACAGAAGAAAAATAAATGGTTTACAACGGTTTCCAAATGATGCTGCCACCACTCTGTTTCATTTAGGTAATTTTGTTTTCAGAGTAATGCACTGTATTAATTTTGTGACATAAAGTTTAGCGTAGAGCTGAAAGGGCACAGCTTTAGACTCATCTGATGAGAGCACCTTCCATTCATTGTGTCCCATAAAGACTACGAGTGAACTTTTAAAAACAGATTTTCCCTCAACAATTACTTTGTTTTTGCCACTCTTCCATAAAGGTAAATTTTTCACACCTGAGCTGTGGATCTGCGTACCCAACCTTTAGAACTTTGTCAGGGAAAATTCTCCCAGATTTTTCCCTCAGACAGCAGAAAGTATTGCAGGAAATCTTTATGCACATAGAAACCATACATTTACCTTTTCAGGACATAGGTGAGATCCATTATTAGCCAAGAAAAAATTAAATAATAATAATTTTAAAAAAATCATTGGATATTTCCGAACTCCTTCAGCTTATGGCTAAAACTGGTTCTTTTAGTGTCTGATCGAGGAGAAGCAGCATTCAGCATCTATGCACCAAAAATTTGGAACAAATTTCCAGAAAACTGTAGAACAGCTGAAACACTGAATTCCTTTAGATCTTGACTAAACCCCACCTGTTTAGAATTGTATTTGAAATGTAATCAATTAAAAATTTAATGACGTGTCATGTTTTGATTAATTATATGTTGCATGACTTTGTGTTTTTATGTTTGTTATGTAAAGCACTTCGAAATGCCATGCTGTTGAAATGTGCTATACAAATTAAATTTGATTGATTTGATTGATCAAATCAATCAAATCAGTTCAAAACTGAAATTATCATGAGTTCTTTTTCTCATAAAGTTAAAGCACTTTGGAAAATATTATTTGGACTGATTGTTAAAACGGTTATGTGCATGTCGCTGTTCTACACTAGGTAGAAAGTCAAACTTAAATTTGAAAGTTGTTAAACGTTGCAACCTAAAATGTGGCAAGATTTAACGAATGGCAGCACTTCTGCAAGGCACTTCAAGTAACATATAACTTGAGTATATGAATTCAGAAACAGCTTTAAAGTACAATCATTGTTTATTTTTACATAAATACATATAAAATACAATATAAACAAGTTTCTTTACAGTATTGTTCATTGGTATAAACTGATCTGAAAAAGAAAACAATAATAATTACTCATCTGTAAACCTTTTGGGATGGTTTGTGCTTCATTAAAAGGTGGAACTCCTTCCACACAAAGCTCAATCCTGTGTCCTCAGTCACCATAGTGTTACATTCATGGTCACAGTTAAGATCAGTAGATATAAAACTGACAGTCAAAGGTACCAACTATGGAAAACCTCATTAGCACACTGCTCAAAAGTAAGAATGCTTGGGCTAAAAATGAACTGTTATTGTGCAGTATGCCTTGGTAAAGGCTTGATAGGTCTGTTCTGGATCCTATAAGAACCACGGCAGTCCATTAGGTTTACACTGGGGATTCACAACGTTGCTTCATAGGAGAACGGAGACAGGAATGAAAACTGATGCCACTCCAATCAGACTTGGCTTTTCACTGCATGTCTGTACCATCGGCAGCTGCTGTGGGGAAGTAACCATACGTGCATACCAAAAGTAAACAGTGTGTAGCATGCTGACATTGTTGTCAGAGCAAGTGAACTAAACAAACTAACATCTCAGTGCACCACTTCAGAAGAAAGATAATTGAAGTCTGAGAAGAAATGGAGATCAACCAAACAAAAAAGATGGGAGTGAAATTTTAACAAACTCCAGGTGGTCTGTACAACTGAGGGTCATCCAATTTCACCTTCAGCAGCTCTATGGTCAGTTTGAGACTTACAGAAAAAAAACAACATGTATTTAAAGTCTCTGCAGCAAAATATCACCTTCAATATAAACAGAGGTCAAGTAAAAGCTTTTAGCCTTTCAATATTGTAGGTAAAGGTCAGGTTTGGCTATAATTTAAAGATTGTCTTTAACAACAGATATAGAAAACAGCTAACATAAATAGTCCAAAAACAACAACAAAAAAAAATTGGGTGACATCCCACTTCACCACAGTGGTCGGCTTGTGTGAAGGAGGTCAACCCCAAAAATCACCAGAAGAATGAATCACTGGTATTTGTCATGATCTACATTTCCATTCATAACTCCGTTGGTGTGGTGCGCCCATGTCTGAGCCTGCAGCACTTTCGGCAGCCTCTTGCCCTTGGTGTAGGCGTGGTACCAGAAGTTGAGGAAAAGGAACAGGAAAATCAGGCCGTACAGGCCGATGATGTAGATGAAGATGGGGAACTGGTATGGGCAGTCTTTCATGAAGAAGTACTGGGAGATGTGGGTGGTAACCATGACAAACTGGATCTGAGGAAAAGCAAAGAAAATAAAGTTGGTATCAGGAAACTAGTTAAAGAGAATTTAAAAACCGAATATTTTAACAAAAGTTCAGGGTACACACTAGCTGAATGGTAGTGAGGTACTTCTTCCACCAGAGGTACTTCTGGTAGTTGGGGCCCATAGCAGTCAGCCCGTAGTATGTATACATGATGACATGGACAACACAGTTCAGAAGGGCGTGGAAAGTTCCCAATCCACCTGAAACAAGGAGTGTGTCTGGATTAACATCACAATATCACAAATACTCTTACTGTGACATCACAGGGAAACAAGTTCTACCTGGAGCAAAACGAACACCAAACCACCAGGTGAAAGGCATGATGGAGTGATGATAGACATGAAGAAATGTCACCTGGCTGTTCTTTTTCCTCAGCACAAAGAAGATCTGCAGAACGGGATTCAGTTTAATAACAGTGTAAAGCAACATAAATCTTGCTATGCAGCGAACAATTGTCTCATTTACCGTGTCAAGCATCTCGATGAACTTTGAGAAGTAGTAAAGCCAGCACGTTGCTGCCATCTGGAGGAGAAAGTTCAGATTTAAACACTTATTACATGAATACAGATTTACATTGACAAGGAGCTTAGAATAATTTTAAAAAGGCGTTAAACTAGTCGGTGTAAAAAAAGTGAGCTTACCCTAATAGCCTGCGGCGAGTCAGAGTAGTCAACAAGGTCACAATGAAATGAATATCCCGTTCCCCAACCTGACATCACAAACTGAAGGGAAAAAAAAAAAAAAAAAAAAAAAAAAAAGCAATAGATGAGCTAAGAAATATGTGAAACTCATTTTGTATTAAAAAACAAAAGTTCATTGAAAAACAATGAGACAAAAAAAGTATCCAAGAAAAATATTGACAGGTTCCAGAGCAGCACTTTCAAGAAAGACAAAAGCACTACCTTATCTGGTTAACAGTTGAAACCAGCTCCCCAACTGTGCAACAATGACTCAGAAATCCGAGATGAGGAAATACTCATATTTACTCATCTTTCAGACCAGAACTACAAACTCTGACTTGACAGCCAAGATTCAAGAGCAATTTAGTAGCAGTCAAGTTCCCAGGTCACGCCATGTGAAGAGAAACAGAAGCCCAAACACACCTCATAGCACATGTAGAGTGACAAGGCCACCACACTGAAGTTGTAGACAATAAGGACTCCTTTCAGGTCAAAGCCTTTCCGGTTCTCCATCAGTCGAGGGCCCAGTGACGTGACAAAATAGATATAAGCTGCGATGATGATGGTTTGGGGAAGAGGAGACGACATGAGCAGCCATTGTTCTGTCCGTGAATCTGCAACAGAATAGAGAGATTAGCAAGATTTACATAAAACGAGCAGACTGAAGATTAGATTATGGAGAAAAGAGGAACATTTATCAACAAGTCTCACCTGCATTTTGGATGAACTCATCATAAATGTGTGCAACAGAAGTCTTAAGATTAAAAAACTCCATTTCAGGCAAGACCCCAGCAGTTCAACCTAAGGGGAGGAAAAGCAAAAGGTTGCAGTGTCAGTTTGTTTCCCTCAAGCTCACTGGCATTTAGAGAAAGGGTACAGCATATGTTAGTGAAATCTTTCTTCCACCCATATAAAAAAAAAAAAAGAAAGTATTTTCATTTCACAGCATTAGAATATGTAAGGACATCTCTGCGAGTGAGGAAGAAATGACAACTACACTGACAGAAATGTGAAGCCATGCTGAACAGTAAAGTCTATAAGAAGTCAGACATATACCGAAAACTTTCTTTCGTTCGTTCGTTTAATGCAACAAAGACGTTTCAGGAAGTATTTTAGGAATCTAGTAAGACCTGAATTAGTACCCCATTAGTCACACATAAAGAAATGGAAAAATTTCAATTAATGCGTAGGAAGGAACCATCCTTCATCTTTCCAGTTAGGAAACAATTCATGTACAGACAAAATGTATTTGTAGTACTTCTTTAAAAATCAAGTGAATTATATCCTCAAGTAAATATCCACTAGTTTGTGTGTATTTTTATATCCATAAATACAACAATTCTGTCTATTAGGACAGTCACAATAATAAAAATGGTTTTCATGAGTGTCAGCAGCCTGGCAAAAAGAGCAGGGTCAGTGAGGCAAACTGTACTTCAAGTTTATCCTGTCAGGTTTATATATTATTGCAATAATAAATTATAGAAATTGTGCCAAGACAGGTCAGTGCCACAGCAGGGGTTTAAAAGAAACTCCATAGCAACTTATTTACTCTGGTCTAATGAAGTGTGTGTGTATGTGTGTGTGCTTGTCAGCGGTTGGGGAAACTGTAAATCACTGAAAAAACAAACATCCCATGCAACACCCTTCTGGACAGGTTTCTCAAGGTGTGCCTACTTGATTGCAAAAGAAAATTAAAAAAAAGCCTGTCTGAGTCTCATCCTTAACGAACCCAATGACATGTTGTGACACGCCAATTCACGTTTCCCCCCTCCTTTTCTTTTCATGGATGATGATGATGATGATGATGCAAAATGCTCCTGCTGCCATGGCGCGCCTAATAACTAAGATGTGTACAAAGTTCACCAGAAAAAGAAAATATTTCAACTGAGTAGAGAAAGTCTGCAAAACATAGTCAAACGATGTCCAACCGACATATGAATGCCACAATATAGGTGTGCTTTAGCAAAACATATGATAAGCATCCATGTCAAGCATCCAAACAATTCACTCGTAGCTCCTCAAACACTGTAGCTACCGAACCGAGCAACTATTCACATCCATTAGAAAAACAGTATGGTGTTCCTATGACGTCGCGATAAAGGAACACACATTTTTTAAATTTTCATAAATTGAAAAAGTGTATTAAAAATACACACCTTTACTGTCGCTACTGTTGAACCAACGCTGAATCCCGTCGCGTTATCTTTCCACCTGTTGCCTCCTGGCAAATGTGCTCCTCTGCGTCACAGCCTGGGCTGCACGGTCCTTTTGATCTGGCGGAAAGGGGCGGGACTACCTGTTAAGCAACGCCCCTTTTTTTCGCTGATTGGTCAATTTGTAGTCCAACAGGGTTTGTAGTCCAAACCCTTGTTGTAGTCCAGGGTCTCAAGAATGTTTCTACGAGACATCATTCGAGACATCATTCCGGAATGATGTCTCATAGAAAACTATGTATGATTTAGTGAAAGAACAGTACATCTTCAAAACATGTAAATTCTGGCTCGAGAAAAGGAAGGAAAGAGAGAGAGAGAAAGAGAGTGAAAGTGCTTAGTGCGGGTATTTTCCACTGCCTTCTTTTTATCACAGCAAGATGACAAGATGAGCCTGAAGAAGACATGCTAAAAAGTCACAATATCTTTTCAGAGCAAACATTCCTATCAGCAGTTTGGGTTAGATGTTTACACGATCACTTAAGACAAAGTGTAATACTGAAAGGCGTGTTGCGCAAATGAGAGATTTCAGAGTCCCTCCTTGTTCCTAGTTTCTAGAGGGGTTAACAAAAGAATCTTATAAACAGATGCAAATTTCCTCAAGAAGGAAAAAGGAAGAATCTGTGCTTTTAATGAATGGGAAGTCTTTTAAAAAATCACACGCAAAAAAGTAATTATCTGAAAAGACCTATAGAGTATTGATCAACCTATTTTGCCCTGGGATGTGACATGACATCATCAGATGGTTCATGGTTTCTTCTCATGAACCATTGGCCTGTCCAGATAGTCACAGTGCATCCTCTTACCCATTCATTGGAGATAAGTCACCCAACAAAATACACACATACCTGTCGAACTTGGGGAAAAAAATAAATACACTGACAAGAAAGATGCATTTACTTTATCCAGCATATGTGCCTTTAACTTTTTCACATTTTATGTGAGAGACCAACACAAAATAGAGTTTAGTTGTGAAGAAGAATGCAAATGATACATGGTTTTCAACATTTACTGATAAAATAAGTGGATGTTTCTGTGTCTAATTGCTGCCAAAATTGCACTGGTTTTAGTAAAAATGGCAACAGTAAGCATTATTAAAAGAAGTCTTGTTTGCAGTTTGTTCCAAGCCATGTAGGGATACTCCACATGTGTAAAAAATAAAAAATAAAAAAAATAAAAAATCCAGAATTACAAAATTACTTCTCTATACGCAAAACTCTATGTGAAATATGTACTATTGAACATCTCTCAGAACACACCATGGTGAAACATGGTAGTGGCAGCATCATGCTCTTGGGATGCTTTTCTTCAGAAAAGAAGCACATTGAAGGTCACAGGAAGATGGCTGGAGCTTCACTTTGCAGCATGATCATGTAAACTTAATGAAATTGTTTATATCAAATGCTTTTATGTTAGAATAGTCTGGTCAAAGTCCAATAGACAGTTTGTGCCAAGACTTGAGCATTTATGTTAACAGGACATTAAACATTCTATCTGACTGCACTTAAGTGACAAAAAAACAAAAAACAAAAAAGTAAGTCTGTAGTTGTCCAAAAACAATAGAAACATAATCTGCTGACAGCAGCAAAAGGTGATTCGACATGTTGTACTGACTCAAATGCACACTGCATGTTCAGAGATTTCTATTTGTAAAAAAGTTGAAATCCATGTATCATTTTCCTTCTACTTCAGTTGGCACTGCTTTGTGTTGGTGTATCACCAAAAATGATAATAAAATACATTGAGATTGGTGGTTTTAACATGATAAAATGGAAAAAAGTTAAAAGCTTTTGAATACTGTTACAAAGCACCACTGGCTTTCAAAATACAAACAGATGCAACACCGAAAACAAAATCAAATTACTTTTGAAAGTAACATTTTATTGATTTAAAAAAAAGTTTGAAAATAAGGGACTATAAAATGAGCTCTACTTGTAAAAGGTCCCTTTGGTGCCACTTTAAAATAGCACAGCAACAGAATATGTATAACATAGTATCAAATGTTTCTAAACATAACATTGATTATAGTTCTTTACAAACAACAAACAATTATTTACATATTTCTACAAGTTTTGAAGGCTGTCGTCTCTGCTGTCAAAGATCTGTCAGTAGCAGTTTACATAAACCCAAAATGAGAATTCCTTACATGAGTTTTTAATTAAGTGCAAGTTTATGTGGCATGCCTTGGCTGTCCACACATTCCGATCCTTCTTATTAATCTTCATCACTGCTCCAATTGTCTTGAAAGGCAGGGTTCACAGCAGAAAGGCTGGTAGCAACCTGCGAGGAATTAAAATATCTTCATCAGCTTCACATGTGAAGACGACGCATTTCTCTGAATACTGTTCATGTAACTTACATTATTAACACAGCAGATATTTTGCTGTGATATATTACAACTAACATGTGTCATTGTGTTCCAGATAACGCTGACTTGACATAATTTAAATTCCCAGGATGACATCTGTGGTTTCATTCCAGTTACTGGAATAACAAAACCACTCCAGCACATTTCTGAACTTCATAGGAGGCTCTACTTTCTGCCTTTATCACCACTCCTCACACAATAATGGTTAAAAAAAATTATATGAAAATAATGGATATAATAAAAAATCTTTGTAATATCAAACTTGAAATGCCATTTAAAAGATAAATTAGGACACCTGTAGAATTAAATCCAGAGTACTGAGATTCTTATAGGCTTTTCTTATATACACTTTTTTTTTTAAATTAAAATATTGGCAATAGGCAAACCATGAAAGGTAGTGTTGATACTGTTGATCTTTAGAGTTGAAATGTAGTTACTGTTTAAGCACTGAATAAATGGCAAACAAACGCCAACTGTATAGCATCAATCAAAGAAAGTTACACAAACTGATTTAGGCACGTTGTGTCCTAAATACACGTGAAATGTTTAGGGGTTTGTTTTTTAATCACACACACTGGAAGCTGATTTGGAAAGACTTGTTTAAAGACAAATATGAAGAGGGAGAGCACTGAAAAGAAGGAAAAACCTGTTTGAGTATTCCCATCAGAGCTTTGAAAGCAGACCTACAGCCTATCCTTTAAAAGGGTGGAGATTTTCCATTGAGCTCAAATCTCTGTTTTTGTAAATAGTGAATAGTGAAAAAGCAGTCATTAAAGTCAACTCTAACTTAGACATTTCTTTAATTTGCCGAATTCTTTTGTCTAGTGGTACTTTCACTTTTTAATGGCCTATACCTTATTTTCACCATTGGGATCTTCTTCCACATCTGCGGTACGGACGACGGGGACCCACGCCAGCAGGTTACCATCTTTACCTCCGCTGTACAGCTCCTGCACACAAACAGCATCTCTACATGTCACCTTAAAGTCCCCACAACAACTTCTCAATGGCACCACTCTTAAATTCAGTGTTTGGGGCCAGTGTACAGTAATTAAAGGACCTAGAAACATCCATTCAAGCAAGATGTCTCCTCAGAGACCTTGCATTAGCTTTGTGAATGATTGAGTTCAATGTAATTGAACAGGAAGCAAAGAAAAGTACTCTTTCAGGACTAAATGTCCTTTCCTGGAACTCTGAGGTGATGAGCTGCCAAACAACATTCTTATTATTCGTCACACATTGAAAATGTGTGTGTGTCACCGGATGCACTAAATACCAAATAAGGCTGACATGCGTCGAATGACACTCTGCGCCCCTCCTTAAAGACAACTAATAAGTCTGTCTGTATTATGTAAGCAGATAAGTAAAGTCAGACAACTGTCATCCGACTTTATTGTTAAAATGTATTTAGCTTCAAACAGAAGATTGGCGATCTAGTTGCTCTTTTGATCATTTATCAGTAAAATATTTCAGTGTGTTTAAAAGTCCAACATGGTAACAAGCCTACATGATTAACCTGAATTGGTCCACCTCCAAAACAAAACTTCATTGACAATTCATGTACATAAAAGTCAGCAGAAAACTGTTATTGTTTACCAACGTGCCATGCAGTTTTAGAAGTTTTGTTCTATTAAATATATGACTATTGCGCAGCATTCATGAAAATATTTAACAGCACCAGAGTTGTCTCATCTTTTTCCTTTTTGCTGATTTTTAAAATATACATACAAAATTTCACAAAAAATTTAGGGGAGATATTTCTACAATTAAAAGACTTTAAATGTGGAGTACAAAAAACTTACGGAAATAAAAGAAAGAAAAATAAAGAAAGGACATAAGACAGAAATGTCAAAAGGAATTGACAAAGTGAGGAAAACATAAAGTAAACAATTTTGGGGCTATTTAACAGAAAACAAAGCTTGTGAAAGCACATTAACATTTATTTTGAACCACAACAGCCGGGAACAATGCATCAATCACAAACAAGTACTTTCTGTACCAGAAGGGTCAAACTATCAAGTTCCAGTTTTAAAAAAAAGAATTGTTTTCAAATGGACAGATGTGAAACTGAGCTTTTTGTTTCTATTTCATTTGGTGTTTCGCAGCTAAGCTAAAAGATGAAAATAATTAATAATTAATATTTTTTGCCTATAAGTCCAGAGTTGCATTCTTTTACTTTTCAATGGCACAACGGGAATTTTAAAATAACACAATAAAGAAAATTATGATGAAGTATCAGTCACTTCGATGCTCCATTCATTCTGCTGTACAATCCTGAACTGTCAGCCAGTTCAAGCAATGTCAGTCGCAGATCTAAAAATAAAACAGTCCTCACTGTCCTGACTTATTAAAAATTAAGCACTAAACTTAATGTGTGCAGAAATGGTCTAACTGTGGGAATTATGAATAAACGGGAACAAACGGCAAGCAGGCTGGGAGTAACTGCTTCTTCAGCTCCACAGGGACACCTGCATTTAAATTTATGGATGCAAATGTTGACACGGCAATCTTATCTGACAAAGGAACTGGCAGTCACATTGAGAGCTGAGTTGATGGTTTTATGAAATAAGAAGACAGACAACCTGATATGAATTTTCCAAGCATACAGGAGAGAAACCTCGGACCGATGCGGAACAAATAAGTGCTGCTGATACGAGGCCACGTGTCGCCTGGTACTTTGCAGAGTCTCACCTGGTAGTCTGGGTGAAACTCGCAGCAGTCCACGTTGTTGTAGTGACCCCGCAGCATAGTGATCAGTTCTCCTGTGTGCAGCGCGTACACTGCCACCGAGCTGCCGCATGGCACAAACACAAACTCTGGGCTGCAGCCGTGAGACACGGAGAACTGCAGCCGTTTACGGCTCTCGTTGCAAACCTTCCCATAATTCACCTGAGAGAAACATGAAAAGAAACTGAATGTGTGGGATGGTTGAAATATTATACACTGATTATGAAAGTAAATAATTCTCATTGCTAAATGCTCAAAAATGTCATTGAACATAAACTAGACAACTATATACAAATGGGCATATTACATCATCACCTTTTCTTTTAGGGTCAGATTCTTACTTACTGTCACTCTGATTCACTCCTTTGACATTTGGCTAAGGTGGTTCAAGGTGTCCTATTATGTAATTGTTACAGAAGTTTGACATTTGACCCAAAAATATGATTGTTTTTTTTTTTTGCTCTTTTTGCTCGCACAGCCTTAAGTAAAGGCTGTGCCTCAGTTTCATAAGCTTATTAACTGTGGTGTCTATATGTTACAACCTTTTATTTTACATTTTAGCATTTAGTAACTCGGTTCTCAGAAAAAGAAAAGGAATGCGGTATGTTTTGTATACATTTACTTGCCATTTGTACATGTTTCGAGAAGATGTTCAGCCAGTGAAACAGGTTTTTTTCTGCAGCAGTTTATTTCAAAATGTAAATCAAGATTGGCTATGAGGACAAAATCAGGTTGCGTGAAGCTTACCAGTGTGTTTTCTCCTGTGGCACTATTCCATAGCCTCATACGGTCATCTGTGCCGGTGGTTAAGAGGTAAAGGCCATCAGAAGTAAAACACAGACCATTCACTCTGCCATTATGGGCTGTGTTTTCTGATCAAAAATATGCAAAACATTTAGATCTTAACATTTTCCTCCATTTCTGCAGGACATTTACAACAGAGTTTTTTTATTTCAAAAGGTGTTAGCATACATAAACATGTTTATATAAAGAACTAATGAAACTGAATTTCGTTGGGAGACTCAATAGACGAGTCACTGCTGAGATGTGTAGATATAGAAAAAGTTATATCTGCAAGGTGAAATAAAAATTTGAAAACACTTAGAAAGTCAAAAATAAAGTCTATAACCCTAATTTCAATTTACTTTTAAAGAGTAAACACATTGAATATTAATACGTAAACTATAGAGGAGATTAAAAAATAAACAAAAACACTACACAATAATACATGATGCTCCTTTAGCATTTATTTTTCAAAAATTATTAACTTTCCAAGAGTCAAATTTTAAAAATTTTCTGGCAGTCTTTAGGTAATTTTTTATGTCTCAGTAAAAGTATATCCTCCAAGTTTTCAACATATTTATGGATCATGTTCAAGCTGTTCTAATCTGGATAACTAAAAAAAGAGAACAAAAATCAAAATCTATCAAAAACATTGGCTGAAAGTTGAGTTTCAGCTGATGTGAAATTCAGAAATAGACTTTGATGCTAAAATGCAGATGTATTTAGAATTGTATCTTTTACAAAATGTATCTTTAAAACAATAACAAAGAAAAAATTATCTTTCTATATATTGCAATTTATTTCTCTTCCATATTTATCCAGAATTACAAAAATACTAATACATTAAATCCACAATTTCTAAATTGTGTAGAAATTCTATTTAACAGATACATTAAACAGAACGTAACTGTTTAACGTATTACACACAACGTATTGGGTTAATTACACATACCTCACAGAAATTAACACAAGGAACCAGCTGAGGCATGCATCAAGTTAATGGGGTTCAAACACAAAAAGGAGTCAAGGCCTTTGGGTATTTTTATGGGTTCAGTCATGTGTGCATCCACCAACCTTTCAAAATTACAACTATCCAGTCATTTTCCCATTATTTATATTGGTTTGTGCTATATTTTTAGAACATTTATGTACAACATAGTACGAATGACGGTCAAAAATCACAGGACAGTGAAAATAGTATGATAATTCTTGAAGGTCTCTAATCTCATAATAATTTACTATAAAAGTCTGAATACTTGGGAAACGAACCTGCTTGTGATGAGGCTTTCGACTTCTCTCCGTTGTGCTGATCCAAAGTGAAAAGACTACCTGAAGCTCGCCGCACATCCCAAATGTTCACCTTGCTGTCTGCACTTAGAGGAAGGAATAAAAGACAATATTTGCACATTTACTTTCTCCTTGTTAATACATGACAAAAGCCAGAGTGTTTTAATTTCAGCTGGCATCTGCAAGAAAGAGAAGAAGCTCAATATTGTCCATTTACAACAGTGTTTGTAACCTAATTCTTGTTTTTAAAGGTCAATTTTCAGTTGGGAATTAGCATGCTGGCTCATTATAACATCCGTACATTACTCGAGGCTCCTCGCTGTGCCAGTAGTTTTCAAAATCACTTACAATCCAAAGGCAGAGTGGTGCACCGATCCCAGTGGGTTAATTAGCAGGTCTAATGTGGCATGAAAATAGGTGGGGACTGTATCCACCATATGCTAAACTGACAGCGCCACTAAACCACCGCATTGCCTGTCTGGTAGGGATGTGTTACCATTATCCTTGACTCTAAATGTGGCCAGATGGCTGGGGTGTCATATGCCAAAATCAGCTGGGTCACAACATAGCAGAGATAGCGACAATTTAAATGAGTATTGTCTTTATACGATGCTCAAACTGCAAACTAGGTTCAGTTAAAAAAACTATATATATATATATATATATATTCTGCTGCAAAGCGGAGCTTACCTGGCAGTTGCTAAGATGTTCTCGTATCTTGGTGACCACCGCACGGCCAGTACTTCTGCTCTGTGACCTGGTTATGCAAATATTATACTGGTTAACACATATAGACTCAACAACACATACTGTGCAAATAGACAGCTTACGAAGCTTTAGAAAATTTCCATTAGAGTCGCATCGATCATTTCTTTAGAGATTTAAAATTATGGTGAATTTCCTCCAGGTTGACTGATCTGTGATTGCCAAGTTCCATACTTATTTTAAACTTTATTCATCAAATGCATCAAAACAAATGCCAACCATTTTGAGTTTCTAAATCAATAACCAATCAATGGTATACTTTGATAAATGTTTTCTGGGTTCATAAATCAGATAACAAATAAGACACATAACCTTTGGTGTGTTAATGGGTATAACCTTAGAATTCCTCCTTCTTTATTATTTCAAAACCACTTCCTGTATCAAAGAATTTGATACAGTGCATTTATATTTTATCTTTTATGCGTTAACAGGTCTTTGGAAAAGACGACTAGGAATCAGTCAAAACTGGAAAAAAAAATTTTCAAAAAAGAGAAATTTGAACTAGTCGGGAAAAACCTAATAGATTAATCCTGTTTTGTCAATGCATTTAGATAAATCTTTATCCACATGCCTGGTTAAAGCTCTCAGTTTCATTGTCCTGAACTTAGAACACCTTTTTCTCTGGTGGTTCCTCACATTGGGGTTTGAGCAAGACTGGTTCTTCTGCCTTTCTGAAAAGCAAATTTGTGTCTAATACAACTTCTTCAAGGTCCAATAAAAATGAAAGCACTTTATTTTTTCTCCTGAATTTAGTCTACGTCACTCTATGTAAAAGAATGTCACTCTGAGAATAACAATCATCATTCAACTTTAAGAATGTTTATTATTCAGGACTATTTACGTGCTTTCTTGAATTTCTACTGCAAGGTTCACAATATACAACATTTGACCAATTCTGACTGTTGAATTTATTAGTATGAATACATACTATTCACAGAACATACAAATTAAAAGCATAACCAGATGTCTACAGTCCAGTCCGGTCCACATTCAGTTCCGATCACTCCAAATATTTAGTCTGATTTAGGTCCAATTACATTTAGTCTCATTTGATCGCAAATATAACGGTGCGGTCAAATTCATTTGATGATTTAATGCCAATAGGTAAAAGTAAAAGTTATCCATATAAGGAAGCCCAGATGATTACATCAGTTTTAACAAAACAATTATATTCTATGTTGTAGCTATGCCTTTGTTTTATGCACAGAAAGATGAACCTTATATTTAAAAATTTTTAATTGTCAAAAGTTATTGTACTAAAGAATACAAACCCTGAAGAACGTGGATCCGTGAACCAGACTTCAGGTCACAAAGTTGAATTTTAGGGTTTTTGGTACCAACTGGAAGTACAGACACACACAGGTTTGTCTTAAATTACAACAGTGACAAAAGAGAAACAGATGATAAGCACAACCCTCAAAGTATGTGATACCAATCAAAGTTTATTTACATAGTTTCAAAATAACATTTCTTCCTATTAGCATCCAGCAATTATCTGCATGTAAATTCTGTCAGAATATTTTTCACAACATTAAAATTCTAGAATCTTACAGATAAGAGTTGGTTAAAACAACTGGTGATAAGCGACAGACTCACACGCCCACTTCCTTTGAAGTCATAAAAAAGGGAAAAGTAGATATACATCATTCACAAAACCAACTATTGCTTCAGATGGTGGTTAAAATATGACTTGATACAAAACTTTAAATATGTGAGATCAAATTTATTTTCAGAAAGTTTCCCTTAAAAGCCTTTGCTTCCATGGAAACAAAGTCGTAGTGTGGGGGATGCATGTAACCTGTTTGACAGGCCTGTTCGAGAAAGAACACCGTTGGTCTTAAAGCAGGAGGCAGGCTGAAGGAACTAGTTTCTGGATGAGACAAGGAACTTATTGGTGTGTTTGTGAGACACAGACTCAGCAGGCCCGACGGACCTGCTGGTCCTGCTTCGTTACCCGGGAACACCAAGATTCCGACAATGCTTCTCCGCTGAAGTGTGCTCATGTGTAATCAGTTTTTGATCCTATTCTGTCCCCTCAAGGTTGATGTCATTTTACAGCCTGAGGTGCGCTGTGGAGCAAAATGTAGCACAAAAACTGAAGAGAGAGAGATAAACTAATGGGATTTCTGCCCTTGGTTTTGTGTTTGAATACAATGCAAAAAGTGCACAAAAATTCTGAGGCTGTTTCGTGTTAATAGGATGAGCAACAAGTCACTGTGAGAGAAAACACACCTGCGATGAGACTGTGCTTTCTGGCAATAGGCGACAGGTGGTGACTGTAGACATTCCCCTCAAACTCAAACACTTCAGCTGGCTAAAAAAAAAACAAAGGAGCAATTTATAATCGGATCTGTGTATATTTAGATAAGCATGTCAAGTGGAAGTATAATATAAAGATTAATTGAACAACAGAAGCCTTATGGTTTAGTGTGGATAAATGTCATCAGAAAAAGAGAAAAAAAAAAACAAAGATCATTGAAAAAAATGATTATAAGAGGGAAAAGAGAGAAGGCACAGCAGCTCAGCGCTCACTCAGGCAGCCACTGGTGGTTACAATGCAAATTCTTCTGCAAACATGAAAAGCTTCTCTGTGCTCCATCTGTCAGTGAGTGCCAGCACAAGCATGGGCTGTGCCAGTGGGAGGAGAAGAGGGGTGGGGGTTGCACAAACACTCAGTCACACACATACAGAGGAGGATCTGTTTGCATACAAATGTCACACACAAAAATAAAAGAAGACAAAGAGAACAACAATGCAAAACACACAACACATTTGAAAAAGGAGAGAGCGTGCATTTGTGTGGCACTCACACACAAATAGAGTAAACTACTTAAAAGGTTAGTGGGTTCTTTTCTGTCCCTTCTGCGACCTTTAGAGGCAACCGTGGTGCCAGCGTAATTCTAGTACAGCTCTGGGCCTGCCATATGGGACGTAGAACGGTGGGATGCGTGAAGCAGAAAAGAAGAAAGACAGATCGAGAGGTAGAGGGAAGTGCAAAAAGGGGGAAGCAATTTGCTCAAGTTATTAACTTAAGAGGTAGACTTTGAGTGTAAAAAGCTTACACACCCTATAAGAAGAACATTTGTGACATAGCAAAAGAAATCAACTCAGAAAATGTGCGTGATATATAACCCGGACATCTAAGTTAAAAATCAAACAGATGTTTAAAGTGAAAAAATAAAATAAAAAAAGTACTGTTGTTGTATCATAGTTGTCCATAATATTGACATTTGGACAATTTTCTTTGTAAAAATTATCCAGTTTGTCAACTTCTAAAATACTGGCCAAAGTCAAAAGTGAATTTTTTGCCATAATCAATTGTATCACAAAATTACTTATTATTATTATTTTAGGAAGGTAACAGTATGTCAGAATTTGCAGGCATCTACTGTGCCATTTGTTCACTGATTTGGTGATTTGATGCTCTGAATAATTCCTGTGGTCACAGATAAAGTTCCTCTAAACATTTAGTTTTCTAGAAGAGGCCTGGAGGCTTTTGATTACGTGGCCAGATATACACAAATTCCTCCACTTTCACTGAGGCATCAAATCCAGCTGAAAAACAACTGCCCTAAAGATAGGGCAGCTGATAACAATTATTTTACTAATCTATTATTCTATCAATTATAGAATAATTGATTAATTGGATATAAACATTGGCACATCTGCAGATTTACGGTAATCACATAAGATTCATATAATTTAAAAATACATAAAAATTGCAAGTAATTCAGTTATTCTTTTAATAAGCAAATCATTGCTGTTATTCCATGTAAGGTGCAATAACAGATTATTTGATTATTTGTAGCTGAGTATGCAGTACGCATAAGTATGCATCTACAGCTAAAAGAAATACTGACATCAACAAGTGAAAAGCTCAGCATTTTTTCCTTGACTTCACAATCAATACAGTGTATGGCTGGTCTGTGTTTTAGAAGGTTTTTCTATTTTAAATGCAACATATATATATTTTTTGTAGTTTTGGCTTGAACTCTTCTGGGGACTGATACATTTAGACAATGAGATCTCGTTGATGCATTGGAAGCTTTGTGCAGACCATAGCAAACGCTATGAGGTATTGTAGTAAATAAGGTTTGTAGACATCATGGCTTACCTGTAAAGTCTCTGTATCCCACACTTTCATGGTCTTGTCAAAGGAACTAGAGACAAACATTCCTGTGTCATAAGGATACCACTGAACTGTCTCCACACTGAATTTGTGGACATGTCGACTTGACCTGTGAAAACAAAAATCATAGTCAAACCCTCCTGACATAACTACACTAAATAGTGTTTTATGTTCATGTTTCAGTATTGGCAGGAAATGAAAACTAATTACTGTGTTGCGTTACATCCTTGCAAAAATCTTGTGAGCAACTTGAAAACAGAACAATAATAGATTGCTGCCCTCTAGCGGATGAAATAAATAAGTTGACATTTACCTTCCAACAGTCTGGACAGGTCGGCAGGTGTACTGTTTTTTCCCACTGTGGTTCTCCAGGTCATAGATGACAATAACTCCATCTGCCCCTCCAGACAGCATACTAACAAATGATAACATTCTAATTCTCAAAACAAATTACTTTGTCTAAATATGTATGATTTTTACATGACTCCCATTCTTTTATATAATTTACCTCTTGTAAATTGACATTTAAAAATAGAATATTCAAGCATGATGCCCTATTGAGATTTTCTCACTTTTTTCAATACTTTTTTTCAATTACGTTAGTGGATAGCTCTGGTTAACTACAAATCCAAGCCTTAGCAATATGTGCAGGTGTAACAGTGTAATGATAAAACAAAAACTTGAACTACAATCACACTAAACCTGTACAGTATAATGTGTAGTAAAATGATGACTGAGTAAACTTACTATCTGCCTTCAATTGCATCAATGTCAATGGTATTAATTCCATTTCCATGGATTCGGTCCACATCTCTGTCGGGATTTAGCTTCAGACTGAGGACTCTGACAGATACAGAAAGAGAGAAATTGCATGAAACCTGATATTAAGATGACAGATTTTGAAAGCAACCTGCTAAAGAAACACTAAGGTACAAAGTTATCAGCTTACAGGCAAAGCCATAAATATTTGCCACAAGACATTCTAGTCCATGCCTGCGTCTTAGTATTCTTTACACATATACTAATATTACACACTATAGTTGTAAAGCAAGGTGATTATAATAATCGAATCATTTGATAGATATTTGGTTCACTTTCCACAACGTCTTTTTGAAGATCTCATTTATTTTCCTTCAAGATGATATATTTTTGAACTGAATTCAACTTCGATCATTACAGCCTTACTCTTTAGACAAGGGATTCCCTCACCTGACTGTTTCTGACCTATAAAATGAAAAAATGTATCAGGGTCATGACCCCCGAGGGTAAAAGAGAAAAAATAATTCAATAAAGTAACAAAGAAGAATTTAAATATACCATTTTGGTACTCTTCCTTTGAAATATTCCAGTTAGTAGCATGATGATTAACAAGATGTTTAAATACCCACTAAATATCACGGCAGATACTTGAATTAGAATATCTAATTTATATTAATCTTGAGTCATTAGAACTTTCCCGTACAACAGTGTCGCAAATCACTTACCTCAACCAGCTATAAACGATTAACAAACACTTCAAATCTACCAGAGGATACATCAGCATATGTAATATCCATCGTGTATTTTCACTCACCTTCTCGTTGACTCAGCACGTCTTAGTCGCAAAGGGTCATCCACACCGGCCTGTCTTGCTGATAAGAATCCCAGCATTGCATCAACTTGAAGAAATTTGGTTGTAGAGATAAAAACTCAAATTTATTTCCACCAGTTGTATCTGAAATAGCTTAAAGACTAGCATGTCACCGAAGCTCCGGTGAGTTTACAATGCATGTGGAATATATGCGAATTATATAAAGCATTTTATAGTAAAACGATTTGCGTTACACCATTATATGCATTTAAAAAACAAGGCTAAGTACTGTAAAGTGCTATTATTGCATTTTTATTGTTATTTTGAATGAATCCTAACTAGCTTCACATCGGTTCCAAACAAAGAGCCGCCATATTGCCTAGTGACGCAAAAACAACAATAACGGCTGAGATTGGTTGGAGCAAAGTGGCTGACCAATTACGAAACGGGATGCTCGCCGTAAAGTGAAGATAGAAAACTGTCACCAGATAAACCATTGCTCTCCAGAATTCTCTGGGTGTCCTCCAAAAATGAGCAGGATTGCTGGCTTCCTACGGCGAACCTTTGGAATAGTACGTGAATACGTCGGGACAGATCACTTGGGGAATAAATATTACTCTATTCCCGAACAGAAGACTTGGACAGGTATCAACACTTTTGTTAAAATTAGCGTGTCCAGTTTTCAAATAGAAAACTTACAAATGCAGACATATGAAGTCAACTCTGGAAACCGTTCGGTAAAGTTTTTCATACGCCCTGACGACACTGAATCAGACAATGTAGGGCATGCTCTATTACCTAAGCTTCTGTAGTTTGTGCTCCATTTTTATTATCCAACTTTCAATTACTTCTTACGAAGTTAGAAACGACAATTGTAGATATCTAAGTTCTTCATTCGCATTAATGTGACTTTGTCCTCTTGTTTACTGTAGATTATGACATTAACCTTGCCCTGAATCGTTCTGTCCTTACCATTTTACCGTTGTAGTACTCAGTTATCGCCACTAGATGGTGGAACAGTCCAAATAGCTGCCAAGCGGCAGCTCTGCGTCTGATTATTATTTATAATGAGGCCCTGCTGAAACCTGGTGTCACTCATTCCAATCAGGAGAACTGTGTCCATTGAAATATAAAACTCTATTGCGAGAAGTAGGTTGAGTCTTTCCAAATTGAAATTGAGTTTAGGCTCTAATTGTCTCATAGGGCGGAGACACTGATCATGATAACCACAACACAGTGATTGAATGTTTGTTGGCATTAATAGAGTTCTTTGTCATAGTTTGAGATATGTTGCAGCTTAGACCGTTATATTATTTTCAAAAACAAGATGATGCATTTAAATGTAATTGCATATCCACTGTGGCTGGCAAAACTATTCATTCCTCTTGAAAATATGAACTTTATTGGAATGTTATGTGACTAACCAGCACAAAGTTGTGCTAAATTTGTGAAATGGAAGGACAATATTATGTGGTCATCAAAACAATTCATAAATGAAGAATGTTAAAAGTAGTATACAATTGTAATCCACTCCATTTTGCTTTAGATAAAATCCAGCACAACCATTGGCCTTCAGGAAGTCACTCAATTAGAGTCTTAGTATAGATACAGCTGCATAAATACAGCTGTTCTATCAAGGCAAACATATGGATGAAGGTGTCATGGTGAGTCGAGGCCAAAATTAAATGTTCAGAACAATATGTGTTACAGAAAAACAGCACTGTACATTATCTAGAACACACTATGGTCAGTGTAACACACAGTAGTGTCATGCTAGGAGTGTCATGCTTTGGGAGTGCTTTCTCCCAAAGCAACTTTTAGATATTTCAAAAGAGGTGCAAAGACAATAACTTTAAACAGAGTCAAAGCTATAATGAAATGGTTTAATGCATATTAATGGAAAAAAAAAACCCTTCAATAAAATTCAGGAACTATAGATTCTGAAACTTTCTGTTATTTCCACCCAAAGAATCTGTTGTGAGTCTTGAACATGGATGTTCACGGTCTCCATCCAATCTGACACAAGTTTGTCTATTTTTCAAAATAAAAAAGAGAAAATTTCCATCCCCGAATGTGCAAACCTAATAGAGATACACCCCAAAGAACATGCCGCTGTGATCACATCAGAATCTACAAAATATGGCTGGATGCCCATGCATAACAGTCCTGCTTTTGTGAATAAATATGGAAAGCAATGTCTTATTTTTCTTCCGATTCAAAATTCTGCACAACTTTGTGTTGCTGTTTCTTATAAAAATGGTTTTGCAAGGCACTGTGCATACATTTTGCTGAAAGAGCAGGACTTTTGTATCTTTCCCCATTTCTAGCCAGTTTAGAAGAAAATGTTTTGCCATAATTAATATAACTGAGTGGAGTTTGCTCTGTTGTCAGTTTATGACATGAATGCATTCCCTGCAGAATAAATGAAGCCATTATCTTTGCATCCTCTGTTTTGCTGTGGAAGTATCCACCTCTTCCAGGTTAAGCTTCTGCTTTTTTTTTTTTTCTGCCTGAACGTGACTTTATTTTATTTTATTTATTTATTTGGTTCACCTTTTCTCAGCAGTTTTTGCGGGGGAATCTTTCACCCGCATCGTATTTATAATTCATTACAAGGCAGCTCCTCCACCCCTGCCTGTCAACCTATTCAAATGAGACATCACAAAAGCTGCTCTGTAGCATGCTTACAAGGTAATGTATGCACTGTCCCTTCGCTAAAACTCACAACTGCTGATAGGCTCGCTGGTCTATGTAAAATTAAAAAAACAAAAAACGTTGAGATAAACACAAGCCTAAGCAGCAGGCAGGCACAAATAAATGCTTGTATTTGCATTTATAATAAACATAGAAAGCAAGTGTTGCATCCTTTTGTCTCCATTCAACCTTGTGGAACTAAATCATATGCATTATTCAGTCCATATGTCTTGCAGAAGCTAGCTTTTGATCTTAAACTGATAGGCCAAGCATGGGCTCAGGGCCTGAAGGCACACACCACAGGGCTTTTCACTCAAGCACACAAGTTTTGCTCGAAATAGGTGAGGAGTTTCTCTCTCTTTTGTCTCCCTGCTCTGTCTACCCATTTGTTCATCTCTACATTTATCCATGCTTAGCTGCTTCCATTTTCTACCTCTCTCCATCCGTTAACTTTTGAAAACTGGGGTGTAGGCAATTCTATGAGCCAGAGGTAGACTGTGTGTTAGGGCTATAACGGCTGCCATGATAGAAAAACATTTTTCTGTTTGTTTTATGTCCATTTGTCTGATTTGATTTCAACAACTTCTATTTGGGTTGTGCTTTTTTTTGTTGCCCTTCCCCTTGTCCTTCTGCCTGTACATTTTTTTCCCCCTTTGAAGTAAGTCCAGTGAAGATTCTATTCAAAACACAAGCATAGCGAGATAGACCCAGCAGAGAGCCTTCTAAATCCCTATCCTCAGATGTTGCTCCTCATCAAAATGAAAGGGCATGGGTATAACAGGGACTTATAGAGGGAGAGTGAAGGAAAGCGAATCTCGACTTCTGGTCCAGCAGCTTTAAAGAGCTCACAGAAAGAGCTGCTCTGCAGGCTGTGGGGTCCCTGTGAGTCTCGCCTACAAGAGAGCTGCTGACAATGTGGCCACTGGTCTTAGAAGGTTTTTGCCTTGTCGCTGTTTTCACTGTGCTGAGCTGAGAATCTATATTCTCCCCCGTATTTTTCACATGCGCGTCTGTCCCCCAGGCCCAGCTCTGCCTCACTCTGCATGGGGGCACCATGTCACGCTGCCCAGATGAAAGCCTGAGCGCTCTCTGGATGGGCCCATTCGTCTTCAGCAGCCAGACCCGGAGCCCCGACGCCCGCCTTCCCTTCCCTTTTTTTTTTTTTATTTAGGGAAGTGAGAGGCACGCTGACATTATCGGCTGCTGCAGGCACATTTGAAAATAATTGCCTGTATGATTGCTATTTTTTCTTACCTCTTTGAGGAGGTGTAGCCTTTGTCTTGGAATCAATGGCTGCTCAATACCGGACAGGGGAAAGGCAGTTTCCTTTCATGTCTCAGTGAAAGGGATGTATTTTTAGCGCTGTTCGTTTTAGCTGTGTGTGTATGTGAGTGTGTGTGTGTGTGCCATGCAGTTTTAATCTATTGGTCCTCTTTTGCTGTGTGGAGAATGGAAGAGGTTCTTCAGAGGTGTGCCACGCAGGCTGGAGAGAAAAGAAGCATTGACTTGTTGTCCTATCACCATCTCCTCTCTCTCTCTTTGTCTATTATTTATTAGTATCCCCAGCTTGGTTATATGAAGTGAAAAAGTACTCAGTTCTGCTATTTTCAGGACGGGGCAACTCTTGGAGGCCAAGGAAGGAGGTGTGTTCTTTTGCATTAGTGCATCTGATAATGTACCATGATAGCTGCACACCTCAAATTTGTATTTTTAAAGAAAGTAGAGAGGAAGGAGGGGAAAAATACTATTAGTTGTGTGTTTTCTCTCCACTTCATGCCCTAACACACTTAACACAACAACAGATGGCTGTGTGTCATCAGAGCGTTGATTCAAGCCTCATATTTCCACCCAAAGACTCACAGCGGAAAGAGAAGAGGGTCCAAATGGCTGTTCATTCTGCCACAAGTCATCCCCTGGGTGTGATGAAGGAAGGTCTATCCCACCATAGGACACCGAGTCAGTGTTTACAGGAGCGTCAGTGTCCAGAACCGCCACTGTAAATCATGCTAATTGATCAGCGGCGATGCAATGCGTGGGGGTTTAAATGAAGGTTCTTTAATCATTATAGGGTCTAGCTCATCTAGCTCTGTGCGCCCTGCCAAGAGCATATTTGCATGCGTGTCTTGTGGCTCATCATGGAGTGACTTCGCTTGTTCATTAAAAAGGCATTTGAAGAAATAGATGCTGAAAATGAGAGAGTGGCCGCATTTATTTTCAATGGCGGAACAACCCAAGTGGGCTGTGATCCAGCAATGGGGGTTCAAGTGTTTTGGAGGTCCATTAACTGCTGCCTATCTGCAATGCAGCTGGAGATATAGAGTGCCTTAAAGGAGTTGAGTTTCTGTTTTCGTTGGAACTCTTCTACATTTTCTCACCCTAGAACAACAAATGTCGATAAAATTTATTAAGATTTCACGTAATAGAATCAACATAAAGTTATGCGAAAGGGTGAAGTTAATGTAAAACTATGCATGGCTTTCAAAAATTATTTTCTCCAAGAAGAAAATAAAAAAATAATAATAAAAGAAAATTAAGCCCTATTCACTCTTAGAAACTCTAAATAAAATCCAGTGCAACCAACTGCATTCAGGCTTCCTCTGATTGCTCTGATTGATTCCCTAAGAGCAATTTAGAGAGACCAATTAACTAACAGTCATGTTTATGTACTGTGGGGGGAAGTCAGAGTACACGGAAAGAACCAACACTTGTACGGGGGGAACATTTAAACTCTATGCAGAAAGACCGGGATTCAAATCCAGGACCTGGCAAGGCAGCCCCCGGTCCAGTTTTCCTAGACTGAACATTTAACCTTTAAGCAAAATGCTATTTGTAAAAAAAAAAAAAAAAAAAAAAAAAAAACTTTAGACCTGATATCTCCATCTTTACTCTGAAACATGGCAGGTGTAGCAACATGGTGTGGGGGTGGATTTATTCAGCGGAATCAGGGAAACCGATCATAGTTGTTGAGAAAACAGATAAAGGCGAATACATAGCAGTTATAAAGAAAACCTTCTGAAGGCAACAGAAAGTTTAATACTGATGAAGGTAAAGCCAATTGAAAATTGATATGTACATATGCTCTCCAATTAGGCTGACTGAGCTTGAATTTAGTCAGTCTAATCTAATATATATACTGATATATAATCGACTGATATGATATCAGTATATCATATAAAATCCCGACAAGATACTCAGAAATGTAATTTATTAAGTTTTTTTTTTTTTGTTCCTTTTTTCTAGCCTACGTTTACTGTATGGTTTACAAAGAAAAGGAACCAGAGCGTTAATGTAAAAATAATCATATTCAGCTAGCCTAGATGTGTTTTGACACCTGAGGACTCTTTGTCGGTCAGAAACTCAACCTGGAAGACTGACAGACAGGTAAGGCACAGCAGCAGACGGCTCCTGGAGCCTGCCACTGCTTATTCAAGTCAGAATATTTTAATAAAGCAGACAGGCAGAGAGAAATCAGGCAAAGTGGAAAAGGAAAGGAGAAAAGATAAGACCAGGGGAAACTATTGGAGGGTGGAAGAAAGAAGGTGGCGTACATGGAATGAGTGACAAAGAACAAAGAAGGTGCTGACATATTGGGGTGAAATTATAGAGCGGAGTGGAGGAAAGAATGGACGGAGTAAAAGTGAAAGGAGGGTTTCTGACAGGGTAAAATGAGTAGGTGGATATATGAAGGGGGAAAGAGAGGTGGTAGCGATAGGTTAATGGTGAGAGAGTGGTGGTTTTTGAAGATGTAATGGAGGGAAAGGGATGGAGGGAGCATGGAGGATTGGAGGTGAACAGAAAGGGGTGGACAGCTAGGTTTGTGAACAACATGCCCATGGGCCTCAGAGGAGGTGTGGAGGAAGGAAAGGAAAGGGGGTTCCAGACCGCTCCAAAGCCTCACAAAGGATTCTGACTTCCTGCCTTACCATAGTTCATTTTACAAGCCATTTAGGGGTTGGTGAGTAACTTTGTAGGGATGGGTGGTCTCAGACAGAGCTGCCCAAAGGATCACTGCCACCTTTATGTCTGCCCTTCTTTAGGTAACAAACAGATTAAATTGGGGTTTGTATTTTAAATTAATAATTCTCCTACATTCTATCGTAAATTGTTCAAACCTCTTTGGGAACAGGAAAGCGACTGATAAATGACTGATAAATTAAACTGATCATTACTTTACGCTCAAGCTCCTCCTCTCTGTAGAACTGACGGAAAACGATGACTGGCATTTTCCTTCTAAACCTCATCCCACATTACTAGGCTTTAGTATAATGGGTAACCATGTTTACAGGCTTCACACATGCCTTCCATGATTATTGTTTTTTCCCTCCTGGAAAAGAGATTGGGAGGGAGAAAAGAGGGTGTCCTTATCGGTGCATCGTCACCCCTATGTATCAGTGTTGCTCATTGGCTCTCTCCATCTTCATAAGGCTGCCTGTTATGATGTAGGCATTCACCCATTGCCCACACAAGGCTCAGCTGGAGATAAATAAACTTGGCTGAATGCGACCTGACAGGCCCGCTCTGTCAAGGAGGCCTATTTTTATTTTTGCTTTTTTTTTTGTCCCAACACTGTGAGTCCAAAACCTTCCCTGTCTGGGTGAGAATGCTGCTCTCTATTGAGAGATGGTGACATTGCAGTTGGATGCTTTTAACACTAAAAGTTCTTATTTAAACTTTTCTCCCCCTTTTTCTTTTTTTTTTTAAGAAAAGGTTGCACAATGTTTAAAATCAGTGCTTATCTCTAGATTACTGTGTCAATTAGTAATCACAATCAGCAAGCAATTTAACATATTCACGCTCAGCATACCACAAGGGTATATCGAGTCTATTGGATGGGCTTTGACTGCACTGGACAACCGGACCTGAGTAGGGGCTGACTCTCATTAAGAGTGAGAAAAATGTGGGTTTATCACAACCGATATGGTCCTTGCACTATCACAATTGCGTATTTTCTTCATATCATGCAACTATATTTACAACAAACATGCACAAAAACTGCTGCCTCGTTCTTCCCTTTGGGAGACTTAACAGGTACGGGGATAACACAGGAATGATGATGGCCTGTGGAATTAATAATGAACGCGTTTTGAGATGTTTCTTGTAATAAGAATAATTGTGAATTTCAACAGAAAACATAATAAGTAAGGAACAACAAAATAGAACAGCTAGAAAGCAGCCATAGAAACCATTTCAAAATGTTTAAAAATGACTAGATATCTTCACTAAATACTATATGGGGGAGTTGTCGCCAAAATGTGGAAATGTTCGACAGAAAATGATTGCAAGAATGTTAGGGTTGTGTAGTTAAATTTGCTGTCAGTGATTACTACAAGTGAAATTATTGCACTACACCTCTATTAAAGTATCCATGCTTTGTTATGTTAAATTAGTTTGTACAGTATATGTGCATATGTATGGTAAACTTATTGTCAGTAAATTGGTTTTCATAGAGTTAAGAGTAAATTATGTATTTTATGTCATTTGCTTGTACTGGTGGGGTTTGTAATTGAAAGGGAAAAAAAAGTATGGGTGGTGAAATGTCTGTGTGGTCTGTAGAAAAGTTTTAATTTCCACCCCTGCTTTAATCTGATTACACAACAAAAAAAAGTGGAAACATAATTTTAAGACAAATGTATAAAAACATTTTTTTTTTTTTCCAACAGTCAAAACTACTGCTTTTGTGTTTAATGTCAAATTAAATATAAACACAAGTCAACAAAAGTTTATTAAGGAAGCAGATTATAAAAGTCAAACAAATCTTAGGGAACAAAAAAATCCCCAAAGTTATACAGACCTGTTACATTTAGTAAGGGAAATTCAAGGTTTTTAGACAGTTTCAGATGTCATAAAGTTTGGACCAAAATCCTTTGACTTTAAAATGTTTGTACATACCATCCCAAGTTTGTGACAGAATGACAGAGTCATGTAAGAACTGCTTGCCAATCATGCTGCTTGTTTCTAGTTTTGTCACTGACAAAACTAGAATCTGAAAACAGATACTTTCATCACAGAAAGTATCTGTTAATTTGATGCAACTTGCAGAGTCCTGCAGTAACTTTTTTGTTCTTTTATCCCAAAGCTTTTCAGCCCCACCAATGTTTTCTCCTTAATTTTTAAAAAATATATATTTCTGATAAATTGGAAAGGACCGCTCATATCACCATTTCATACACCTGTGTATGAAATGCCAAAGTGGCCGTACTGATGGTCTCTATGTGTAAGAAGAAGCAACAGGAACAAACCACGCTTTTGGGAAGCATCATGAACCCCTGCAGTTACAACAAAAAATATATAGACAAAAAGTTAGTCTACATAAAAGTTTCCTTAAAAAACAGCTCCTTATTGTAGTTTTTCTTTTTTTCTTTTGTATCTTTCTTCCTGTGAGAAAAATACACAGGAATTTGTACGGAATTCCAGCTGTGCAAATTCCTATACATACATTTCTTGCAGGAATTGTCCCTGCAAGAAATTTTCTGTCTTGCAATTTTCAGGACAAATTCTTGCAGGAAATTTTCTGTCCTGCAAGAAAATTTCTTATGGAGTTGTTTGTGATCTTCTGTAGAAGTGATCATTTGCACCTAAAGGTAATTTATGAATCTGGTAAAGGTTATGTCTGAGAGCTATGCCAGTTGGATGGTGACAAGGGTAAAGACTAGGTGAGCATGGTCTGATTGGAGTGGGATGTTGCATTCTGGTACAACACAAATGAACACGGTGTTTTTAAGCTGTAGATGTCAGTGCGGTGATAAAGGGAGGGTGTGACAGAGTTCACCTGTTGTGGTCTGGTGCAGAGTGTGTTTTAAGGAAGGTCTTCCGCCGTTGTTGAGCGACACATTTTCCCCTGACATCTTTCTCTGCAAAAAACAGAAAAACAAGATGCAGCAAAAGAGATGGCATGAAGATGCCGGGGATGACATTGTGGTGGTGAACAACCTTTCGGGCCGCCCCCAGCGGTACTCACCTGGGAGCTGATGTGTGAGATTGTTGGGGGGATTAAGGGGGGTGAGGGGTTTGCGTGTTGAAGCAGGTGATGGAGTTTAGTGGGGTGTGTTCAAGGTTCAAAGAGCAGCCCTCGAAGCGCATCTCGTCTTATTTTAACGAATGGGAAGGATTGAGGTACGGCTGCCACGGCAACCCCATCACCCATCCTGCTCCTCCACTTCCATCCTTCCTCTTTCCTCTCTCCCTCCCTGCCTTCCTTTTCCTCTCCCCTCCCCCAGGATTCACAGCCAGCCTCACAGATGAGTTGTGCTCAGACAGGTGAGATGGCTCATGAATATTTATGCCGTGGGATTTCATTCCTCCCTGCCGCTGGACCCTCCCCCTCCTCTCCAAGGCGGTGCTGCATTTGTCCTTCACGGTAAAGAGGCAGAGTCCTCGCTCCTGTCCCTCAGGTTAATCTGCCTTGCTCTCTAGCCAGTTGTGTGTTGGTGTGTGTGTGTACAGGTGTGTATTTGACTAGTAAATAGGCTTCCCCCTAGTGAGTGATGAGAAGGCAGACGTGTCACAAGGGGGCCCGCTGAGATTGTGAGCTCCTAACACCCTTCATACCACTCTGGGTCTCTTACTCAAGGTGGAGAAAGAACTGTGGAGCAGACAGACTACATACTGATGGTTAGATGTGACAGGAAGAAGTTATTCTGCCATCAAAACATGCAATATTAATATTAGGTATTAAGATTTATTCATTTATTAAATTTTGGATTCTTTTGATGAATCAGATTTGATCCAGAAAAATGAAGAGGCAAAACTCAGTGAGCTACATTTAAAGAGCCTGGGCACAACTTCCTCTGTAATTGCATTTAAAATGAAATCTTTAATATGTTGAAAAGATGTGCAAAACCCTTTAACTATTCACTTTACAAGACATAGCAGTGTGTTTCACTGGGATTTAGTGTGGCAGACCAACGGAAAGTAGTTCTTAGTGGTGAAAAAGAAGGTTTCAACAATTTTAAGCACAAATAAATCTAAAACAAGTGCACATTTGTATTCAGTCCCCTACTTATGTCATTACTTTTGTAGAATCACCTTTGGCTGCAGTTACAACTGCAAGTCTTTTCAGATGCATCGCATGTCCGGAAAAAAAGTTTTTTGCAAATTCTTTTGCAGAACATCTCAAGGTCAGTCAGGTTGAATGGTGAGCTTCTAGGAACATCGGTTTTATGACTTAGCAAAGATTCTCAGCCTTCTTGCTGGAAGGTAATCCAGCAAGACAGTTTAGCCCTCAAAACCAGTTTAGCTCCACTTATCTTCGCTTAAACTATCCCTCCCTTACACAGCATGACGCTTCCTCCACCATGTTCCACTGTGACAAATTTTTCAGGTTGATGTATCGTGTTTTTTTTGTTTGTTTGTTTGTTTGTTTGTTTTTTGTATAAAAGGACAAAAAGAGCAGTTTTGGTCTCTTCTGATTAGAGAACTGTCTCCCACATATTTGCTGTGTCCCTCACATGACTTGTCGCTACCTTTAATAAAAGCTTTTCCAGTTTATTATCGACTACAGACACTGCTGGTTGAGCTCAAGATATGAAAGCACCCAATATTGTTTTATAAACCCAACTCTGTATTAAGCCTTTCCCAACTCGCGGTTGCGGTTGGGAAAATGCAAATCCAAATAAATACTGTTTGTACAATACTGTTTGTCCATCCCAAACATTCTGGGAGGATCCAGAATGCATGTACAAACAGTATTTGTCACTAAAATCCAGGGATAAAACCTGTTCTGGAAGTGGGGTTTAGTCATGCTGCAAAATCATTGTGGAAGCATGTCGGCGTCAAACAGGAAGGGGGGGGGAGGGAGAAACACAGAGGAGACAGAGAAAGGTAAGCTCCTCTCTTTATGCTTATTATTTAGGCATTAGCTCACTAAGCACATTGCATGTGGGGACTTTAATGCAATTTTCCATTTCATTCTGCTGCCACCCACTCCTGATGCAAATATGGATATGATCTGTTTATAATTAGCATACCTGTTAAACGCCTTAGTTAGTATTGCCTAGAGAATCGCAGCCTTTTGTTTGCAGGCAGTTGTCTTTGCCGTGCCATCTTGGGAGAATTTCAAGGAAGCATTTTCCCGAGAGACATCTAAGATTGGTTTTTGCTACCTAATTGAAGGATCACATTGTTCATTTTTCTCCTTTTTAGCTGTAGTTTAGTAGAACAGGTGAAATCTGGTGTTTGGATATCGGCAAAATCCATCTGCGTGCTGAGCCGAAGCCTGCGAGGGGCCTTTTGTGACAACCTAGTGGGAACCAAGGCAGAACTAAAGCATTACTAGCCTAATTAGCTGACCTGATTACTGTACGGACTGGATGGAGTGTGGAAAAGAATCATCCTCACAAGACATAATTACAGAACAGCACACAGGCACTGATTTTCGATGGGGAACCAAGGGCCGTGAACAGAACTCGCTTTGTCACTTTGGAGGGCCATCGTTTATCCATCCCAGTGCCAGAGCTATCTGTTATGGCTGAAGTAAACATTAAGGCCATCAGTCTGCAGTGCGCATGGCGCTGCTTGCATCCATTTGTCCGTGTCCAGTGAGCTGCAGAGAGACTGTGATGGAATCCTGACAGATTGTCTGTGTTTTGGAGCGTGTTGTTTTCTTTGCCCATACATTTCTCTTCTTCAAGCCATGTTTGCCATGCATCATCACGCTCTCTCTCTCTTTCTTTCTCTCTCTCACTTACTCTTGCTGCCTCCCTGCTTCTTCCTCCTCCCTCATCGCCCCTTCCTTTCTCAGATAGACATCTGACTACCTGTGAGGAGAGAAACTATGGAAACACAGAACTTGTTATTTTTGAACATGACTCATGTGAAGACGACATGGTAAAAAGTGGGTTCTTTCTTCTCCTGTCTTTCTGTGGTTCCCCCTCCCCTCCTTCGGTCGCCGTCTCCATGTCACTGTGTGCCAGCCAAACTTGTCTAATCAGCAGATTTGACCAAAATAATTGGCAGTGGCCTTGCTGCCAGCGAGCGTCGTGCTGTATACAGATAGGGAGAAGGAACGCTTAATATTCCAAGCAGCTCATGCCTCTCCTGTTCCCTCTGATATCTGACCTCTTTTGTCTCCTGCTGGGCTTGATGTTGATTTTGGAGGGCATTGTTAGCCAGGGCGCTGTGATTGGAAGAGGTAGCCGGTGGAGGGGGGCCGTGGTTGGTTGGGTTAAAGGAAAAGCCCATTTGCATAAAGGCTTAGCCCAGATTTGGAGCCACTCAGCGAGATCTGAGGAGAAGGGCCCGAGGGCCACGAGGTAATCATCCATGGCCTGTCACAGTGCTGTCATCCCCGCGTGGATTTGTCTGTGTGTCTGGAGAACATTGTGTCTGGACTACTTTGTGTTTATTTCCCTTTGCATTTGGTGCGCAACATTGGCGAGCACCTCCATCAAATCACACTAGCTGTCTTTTTATTTTTTATATATTTTTTTTCCCTTTCCAGGGAGGCAGATCCGTGCCAAGCGGATGGTGGAGGCAGCCAATCCTGCAGAGTATGAATATATGGAGGGCAGCATTCCGATAGAGTGGGAAGGTACGTTTGGGCTGCAGAATCTGTGGCGCATATTGTACTTATCACTAATTTTAAACAAAAAAGCAAAAAAAAAACAAGCTAAAATAAAAGAGAATGACAGATCCATGGCTTCATCTTCTGGGACCTTGGCTAATCCAATGATTTAGTTTTTTTTCTTTTTTTCTCTCCCTTCATCTTGCAAGATGGAATGGGGGCTGGGAATGAGTTTATCAAAGATGCCTTCTGCCGGCGTTATACAACCGTACCATAAAAAAGTGTTTCTTACAACTGGATACAAACTGTTCCCTGTGTCTCAGACTGGCTTTATCCACCTTAAACCCCCTCATCCTGCCTCGCCCCATCCCTCATGCATTTTCATCAGGATGCAAATAAGAAACGGATAAAAGAGGCCCAGAATCCCCATGCTAGCTGGAGCAAGAGTTGCAAAATCTCTCTCTCTCTCTCTTTCTGGCTTCCTTTAACCTGCTCTGCTGTGCAGCCAGCTCAGCCCGAATAGAGCTTCCTCAACAGAGGGAGGGAAAAGAGATGTGATGGAGAGAGTTCTGCTGAGGAGTCAAGGGAGGGATGGAGGTGTGTATGAGGAGTGACAAAGCATGTGCTTTAAAATTTGAAGATCAAGGACGATGGACGTGTCTCGCTGACCCGGTTCTGCCAACACAAAATCCAAACTGATGTCTTGTATTTATTATGAACTATTAACTTCTTTAAAAAAGTTGAATAATTTTCCATGCTACACCACTTCACATCTACAAATTTTCATGTTTTTGGTTGGGGAATTTTTGTGGCTTATAAACATGAATTAATGGGGGTTTTTTTTAATGAGATCTGGACAGTGTGGTATGTATTTGTGTTCACATCTCTTTTACTCTGACGCAGCTGAATAAAAAAAAAAACAGTTCAGCCAAATGCATTCAGAAATTACCTTCATAGTACATGAAGCCCATTTGTGAATAATTTCAATGGAAATCCATTTGTTCTGTGAAGGCTTCATAGAATGTTAGTGAACAGCAATGTGGAGAAACAAGAGCAGACTGGTCAGGGAGGAAGCTCTGGTGACGTCTAAGGCAGGAATATGTTATAAATGTTAAACTTTGAACTTGTTTTAAAGGTTTGATCTGTTCATCATCCAAAAGAGTACAACGTAAAACTTAACAAGACATGGCCACCCTAAACTAGCTGGTTAGGACAGGAGAGCATTATGTAAATTACAAAGATGATTCTCCAAAGTGTTGATTCAAAGAAGGCTGAATGCAGCAATTGCACAACACACTTCCGATTTTTATTTGTAAAAGTTTAAGCTTATAAATTCCCCTCCATTTCACAATTATGAGCCACTTTGTGTTGGAAAGTCCCGTCTAATCCCAATGAAACACAGACATTTGCCATCAACTAAATGTGAAAAAAAAAACAAAAAAAAAAAAACATTCAAGCGATAAGAAGAATCCTGTCGCAAAGCACAGTAGTTCTGGGCGCTTCCGATTTACAAAGTCAGATAAAACAAGACCAAGTAAATCAAAAGCTGCGTATCAGTCCCCAGCAAGCATGGAGGCTTCCTCAGCGATGCTGGAGCTGGAGCTGCAGCCTTTAAGTATGACTGCAGGTTTTGTTTGTGCAGCGTATGTTCGTGTGGGTGTTCTCACTCTTGTTTTTTTTTTTTCTTCTTCTTCCTCTCTTCTCTCCTTGCAGCTTGGATCCGAGGTAGACGGAAGGAGCCTCCCTCCATCGAGGTACACTCTCCCCACTCTCCCCACCCCACAGTTTCCCCACTGTGCTGATGGTTGGACTCTGGGGGACTAGTTCCAAGGGAACGAAAGAAGCAAAGCTGGAAAGAAAAGGCTTTGATTTGTTTTATCGTACTGAATCCAGGAACTTTAGGGGACAGGTGTTAAAATAAACAGCAGCTGAAGTGCCTTGATGGTGAGACTGAGAGCAGAAACAGCCTCCGAACAAGGAGGCTCACTGACACCGTGTCCCAGTTTACGTTCTCTTTTTCCAACAGAAGCCTCCATCTCGGCTTTTTGTATTTTATTTCTGGCACTCTCTGAGACGGGAATGGTGAAAGCGTGTAGTTTTTGTCCCCCTCCTCCACACTCCTGCTCCTCTCTCTGGGTTTATTGCTCTTTAAATGCGAGAATGTTGGAAATTATTTGGCTGGGAAAATGTGGGCCTATAGGAAATCCCTTGGAAGGCCGGTGCTCAGGCACTCTCTCTGTCCCCCCCGTGCTCTGTCCCTGCCAGTAGCCGGTGCCATCTCCTGCCTTTCTTTTTGCCAGAACATTCTCTTCCAATTTTCTGCCTTACTTCTGCCCAATAGCTGCCATCGACAGCTGGACGGCAGCGATGTGGCCAAGGCTCCACTCCCAGCACATTACCCTGCCCCTTGTCACGCTCCCTCTTTTCCTGGTCCAAATCGACATAAATTGATTGGATTAAATCCTGTCATTAACAGGCTGGAAAAGCAGCTCAGTATGTTTGTCTCCCTCCCCAAAGCAGGACTTTTTGGCCATAGATCTGTTTTTTTTTTTTGTTTTTTTTTTCAGTCCTTCAGTATTGCCAGCACACAACAGCATCATGCCCAGTACTCCCTTCTTCTTTGGCTCCCGCAGCCAGGGCAAGGCTAACATCACTGTGAACACTAGATGCAGGGCTCAAGTGGGTAACTATTCCACTAGTGGACTGTTCATTTTCTAAGTGTTTCCAGGATTTAAATTGGTTTCCAATAATGCAGTATAAATGCCTCCTGTCCTTTCAGTTTACCAATCTGTTCCAAGTGCTACATTTTTAAGCAACGGTTATTATGTTGCTGCAGGTTAATGGAAAGTTACACTTCTGGCTCAACAGAAACATCTGTTCATGCAAGGACTGGATTAAAACTTTATTTATTTTCAAATTTGGACGAATGCGAATCAAATGCTCCAACAACAAAGAGAGGTTCCTCCTTCCTCTTGGTTAAGGAGGGAAACTGTCATTGCTTTCATTTGAATGTTCCGGCCAGTTATCTTGTGGTCACAATTCTGGTTTTCTGCAGCGTTTTTGTGCTCTCATTATCTTAGGAGTGGGAAGCTCAGTACTTTAACCAACACAAATATTTGTTTTATGATGAAAATTAATGAATAGTGTCAAGATGCATATACCAGATGTTTGAGTTTTCTGTTTTGCTCTTATACTAAGAATGATAATGGGTATTAAAGCTAAAAAAAAAAAAAAAAAGTAGCACTTGTTAAGTCAAAAGAAAATTTCAAGGAACATTACATTAATCTTATAATGTGTTATTTTTGCACATGTTATTTTGAATCATTTTTTCCCCAAGTAATACAACAAAAAGTTATACGATTTTTTTGAAATGTTCAGATTATTAAACTTTAGTTTTGTTCCTAAAATAGACATGTAAATATCTTTGATAGCCTCGTGTCCTATTTAAAGCAGTGGTGTTGCAAGTAATTGGGATTGATTCTGCCCTTGAACTGCAGCAAACTGCAGTGATAACCCACAGATTAAAAAAATAAATCAAAGTTACGTCATAATTTCCTTATTTAATCAGTCTGAATGTATTTATTATGCACCTATGAAGCATGACATTATGACTTTGTGGTATATAGGTCCCAGATTTCTCAAGGTTTGGACTTTACTCTCGATGGAAACAAATCGTTGCAGACTGCAAACTCTCCACCCTCCATATCAGCCCCCTTCTTTCCCATTCCCTATTTTACCTTCTAACACAGAAACTTTGAGCACATTACTGCCTTATATATTTCATCCACTAACAGGTGTCAAGATGAATCAGTCTAATTTATTTCACACGTCAGTCAGTGTTCATTGTTTTGCCTGACCAATCATTATCAGCTGAGACGTCATTACATTCCGAGACGGCGAAAGTGATTTTATGCTGCTTTTTATTTCTATAAAATTTTAGAAGTGTGTAAACGTTCCTAATAATCAGTGTAAAGAACGTAAACATATGTGGTTTGTTACGCAGGAGCTGATGATGCACGAGTCCCAGAGGAACGAGGTCAAGCTGAAGGCGATGGAGCTGGAGGAGAAAGATCTGGCACTACAGGCTAAAGACTACGAGGAAGGCCTGGTGGCGACTCCTGGCAGGACTGTGGCCAAGGGCCATGCATCCGCCGCCGTCTTTGGCAAGGAGGAGCTCAGTGAGGAGCCAACCAGCACTGCAAACAAGTTCCAGCCGGGTTCCTGGACGCCCACCTCAAAGAAGTAGCTCGAGACATCCACAGAGACTGAGACATGAGGCAGTGCAAAGTGAAATACAGTCCAAACGTTAGCAGTGAGTACTTTGTTTAGGACTGAAACTGTTCTATAGAAGAGTTCTGTTATCAAATTGAAGACTTTAACTAAATAGAGATTGATCTGTTTTTAAGTTTAAAGAAAGTCTGAAAAAAAATGTGTGGTTTTACTTTAAAACTGGTTGATACAATCAGTCATTCTATCGGACTTTATTTACAGAGCACTTTTCTTACACTCAGGTGTAACACAATGCTTTATAGATGTTAAAAAACAGAAAGAAGGGACAGTGAACCACAACAGACACAATGAGATTTATCAAAGTGATCAAATCAGGGCAAGTGCAGTTGTGTAATTATATTGATAAATCTGACATTTCTACTACCAGAACATACAATAATATTTTATTATAATTTCATAAGCAATCCTTTCCTTCACTCCAGCAGATTTCTGTCAAAATTCAACAGAGAATCCGATTGGAAGAATAATTGCAGTTGGAGATGTATGTATTGTTGCCTAAAGATACAAAAATAAAGTTTGCCAACTTAAAAAATGATAACAGATACACACCTTGCTGTTTTGGTTTCTAAAGACAAGTGGAAGAAATAATTATTTTTAAAAAAAGCCTTGGATTTTTAAAATAAAATTGTTTTAAACATTGTCTGGTTTCCCCTTTTTTATCATAACTGATATGCTTCTGTCCTATAGTGACAAAAAGGACAGGGACAATTAATATAAATAAATAATATCACAAAAATAAAGTAGCTGATGAGCAAAATGAATGTGCTAAAAGCATGAAATGGACAGCTCAATTTATAAAAACCTGAATGTTTTAATAATTGCTTGTATCAAGATATTATGGGTTAAAAAATAAACTTAGAATTAAGTACATTTAACTTTAACTGAACAACTCATGAAATATTGCAGTATTTTTCAGCACTGGTCCTCAAGACAAAGTGCCATGCAGCTTTCAGCAAACCTGAATTTAATTGATAACTGATAAACAGGTTTTTGCTGAACTGGAATCGTTTGAATGAGGCTTTGGAACAACCAAAAGCCGTGCGAAAATATAGAACTGATTATGTTTTGAAGGCAAAGGGTGGTCATACTAAATATTGTTAAGATTTAGATTTCTCCAATATTCATTGTTTGAAAGATTGTCATCCATCCATCCGTTACAGCTGCTTGTCCTTAAGCCATCTGGACAGATTCTTTTAAATCTTCTGTCCCATAGTTTTTCACATTCAATCTTCAAGATGTCTTCTCGTTTACTGTTTAGACACAAAAGCTGTTGTCATACAAATATTTACCAGTCAGGTTTTATTAACAAAAACAGCCATACTGAGTCAGCAGTGTGATGAAGGGCGAGTTCACAGGGTTTTTACAACAGGCCAAATTTAGCTCAATTAAAACCCAGAACACAATCAGAGATCAAAATCTTTTCTGATAATTTCCGTTCCACAGGTCAAACAACACAACATGTAAGCTCTTTCCTTATTCATGTATCAAAACTAAAAACTGCCATCATTTTCTGCCAAACACTTCTACAGCTTTTAAGTAAATACCTCTTTTTTTAGTTTGATATTCAGATAAAGGTTAAAGAAATTTATTTTGATGCATAAATGGGGATAATCTGTTAATTCGTTCATTATCTTTTGATACAAAACAGTTTTCTTTTTACATTGTCCTTAAAAAAAATCTAAATAGACTGATCAGGGCAAATAACGCAAACCCAGCATAAGAACCTTAAAAAGTGAGAAATAAAATTATCTCCATCATTATCAAACACATACAGGAAGCTCCTCTCGATTTTATCTCCACCTGGATTTATTTAGAAATATTCTTCTAAATAAAGAAGAATATTTATTTAGAAATATTCTTCTAAATAAAGAAGAATATTTATTTAGAAATATTCTTCTAAACAAATCCAGAATGGAAATTATATCTTCACTCAGATCTGTGATGTACAGGATCAAAAAAACCAATTATTAAGGCATTTAATTCTATTAACCATGAACATTTTATTAATCAGAAAGTTTGAGTTTTGATAGTAAGTCACTGATACAAGGCATCTTCCAGTAATCGTCGTCATCATCATTATTATTATCAAGTTAATTCAGGAGACCAGGGATGTTAATATGGAATGCAACGTTTTAGCTGCTGCACAGATAAAACCAGAGATCTCTATAGAAAAAGTGAACCAGAGGACTACTGGGCTCCTGCTGACCAGAGTTCCACAGGGACAGCACTGTCCACTGTCAAGTCCAAGGGGCCAGCGTTCTTCCTCTTGGACAAGAGGCGTAGCGGCCTGGTGTTGACAGTAGGGCTGGGACGAGCTCGCTTGGTTCCTTCATCCCACCATCGCGACCCCCGTTCCTCCGGCGGCTTCAGTCTTTCTTCCTCTTGGCCTTATTTATGTTTTCCTGACGCTTCTGCTTTCTCTTTTGTTCGCGGTCACGTGCCTCGATCATCTTGGCCAGTTTCCAGGACAGCAGCGCGCTGGCGATGAACAGAGGGGTCAGAGCCAATATGACGGTGGTGAGAAAACCGTAGGGGTCTTTGGCAGCCCACTCCACAACATACTCTGCCCATGCTCGCACATCAATCATCCTGCTCAGCTAAGGCCAGCGTCAACTCAAACCTGAAACAGAGACGACCGTGAGCAGCTGAGAGCAACAGATGCACATAATCAGCTTTTCACTACAAACTTTAATATATTTTACTGGGATTTCATTAATAGACAAATATGAAGCAACACATTGCTAAGAAGAGGAGTAAAATCAAAAATTGAGAAAAAAAATATAATTTGTGTACAGATGAGCAGGATTAGATTATAAAGCAATACGCCGAGCTTTAAAAACCTCAGTTCAGTGGAAGAAGGTGATCTTAGATGAGACCAAATTTAACACCAAATGCAATTTTCAGAAGCATCCCTGTCCCAATCCACCTGAATCAAATGACTGACTCATTATCAAGCCTCTGCAGTAATCAATTAAGCACTGGAGCAGCAAAGCATCTAAAAGTTTTCACACAGCAGCTTCCGAGGAGACTGGAGTTGAAAAGCCCTGATTTGTGTGTGAGCATGTCCATTCAGTCTGGCTGAGCTCAGGCTGTTTTGCAAAGAAAAATATGCAAAAATATCACTCTTTAGATATGCAAAACTATTAAAAAAAACATACCTCCAAAGACTTGCAGCTGTTAATTTACAGAGGATGAATTCAAATGCAAACCTCACTTTTCAGACTGTTTTGTTGTAAGGTTTGAAAACCATGGAACCTTTTGCTTCACAATTATGCACCATTTTGTGCTGGTAAATTCCAGTAAAACACACTGAAGTCAATCGTAGTGTCATGACAAAAATCTAAAAACACTTTTTCCCAGGACTCTGTATAATGACCAAATATGCTCAACAAAATAAATGAAAAGCAGTTTATAGATAATCAGAACCGTGATTTATTCATTAACAGAAAATCTTGTTGAGATTAACTGCAAATTAAATAGTTTCACCCGAGAATCAAGTTGGCAAAGTTACACATTTTGACAACCAGTTTAAGTGAATTTAGATTTGACAAATGTCTTTGTTTGTGAAAGAAGAAGAAAGAAACGAGGATTAACAGGTTCTTTGTTCTAATCCTCATTGAGAGGCAGTCAGTAAATTTGACCAATAACATAATATGATGTAATAAAAAATAGCAATTAAGCCTTACAGCTACGAGACTATGATTTTTACAAAAATCAAAAATGTCAAATTTGAGAGAATGTCTGTTTTTAACCTAGAATTAGTAGTAATTAGAAGTTTGTCCCACTACAAGGGACATGCTAACTGAGTCAGGTGTACTGCACAGCTCACCCTTGGACTCCTAATGACAGGCCCTATTCCTCCATCTGGTTCTGAACAGGATTAGACAGAAAACAGAGACATTCATCACATCTAACCTAACATTTATAAAGCAGTTTTGGTGAGGAAGTCAAGGTGCAACAGTACATTAGTAAACTTGGGATTGAAGTGGAGGCTGACCTTGAATATGATGGTCAGATGAGGATAGTTGTGAAGTCCAATTTTTATCAGTTAAGGGAGTTGGCCAAAATAAGGAAAGGACTTTGAGACAGTAATCTATGCTTTCATTACTAAGTGACTGGACAGGCACTTTATGTGCGGGTTAGTGATTGTTATATTACCCAGCTACAGCAAATACAAATTGCTGTGGGATTTTTTTTTTTTTTAATTACTATTATTATTTGGTGGCGCTAATATAAGAATATTCCTCTCAGTTTAGCCTCACTCCTACATTTTAAATTTGTATTTGTTTTTAAAGCTCTCCGTGGTCTTGCCCCTTGCTACCTTTCCGAGCTGCAGAGCTATTCCACTCCCTCCCTCCATGTCAGCTGATCAGACTGAAACAAGCGGAGGCTAGCGGGGAGCATGCTTTTAAAATGCGGAATGACGTAAAACTGTAAAACAAACAGCCTACTTCACTATTTTTAAAATCACGCCTTGTTGATATTCCATGTTTTTTTTATTATTATTATTTTACCTTGTTAATTATTCTATGTACTCTGTGCCTTACTTTCGTCCCTCTAACAATGTAAATTTAGTTGGACTGGATAACAACTCAAGTTCAAAGCGATTTTCTTTTATTTCTAGCTTTTATTTACAGCTTATTCCAATACATATAAAAGAACAGTGCAAAGCTAATAGTTTTTATTATCATGAAACTACCGTAAAATCACTTAGAATTCGTATTACAATGCAAACTCCTGTATTACTAGTCTTCCTAAAGAGAAGTTGGATAACTTTGCTTTGACTGGGGCTGAAAATATGTATGTATGACAAATACTGTTAATTTTATCCAGCAGCTTCCTGCTAATGTTCAGAAAACACAAGATGACCATTTGCTAACTAGCATTGTCCTACATGGCTGCTAGCATTTACTTGTCAAAAGCCGAGTTCTATTACACTGGATTAAATCTCCAACCAACACCCCAAAACCGGAAAAAAAAAAAAAATCTCCGTTATAAAGACTGACTATGGATTTTACTGATTTGATGAAAAATTGTTTAACATTTGCATTGCGGCTACTATCGAAGCTAATGAGGCCAATCTGCAAGGCCCCATCTTTCGAAAGCAAAATCACTGACTTTCGGCCAAGAGGCATTGCGACATGAGAAAATATTGTCTATCTAAGATTTCACAATAGTGATAATGGTTTAAAATACAATACAAGAAATAAGTTAACTCACCGAAGTGCATAAATATGTGTTCACATCCGCGATAATAACCAGCAGCTCCTCCCTGTTTCGCTTAAACCGTTTCAACATTTGAGGCGTTCAAGAAATTTCCCAAGAAAGGGGAAAAAGCAACTCGTCTTTACTTTTTTTATTATTATTATGAGCGTTTCTTGTATTTTGTTTGATAATGTGCACTTACGTATCTCTTGCATAACTTTGTAACATGTGTTAATGAAAATGGTGTGAGCTTTAACAGAGGTGATGCGTCAGTGTCAAAATTTTGTGAACGACTTCAATTTTAGGAAATCCGTGCCATAGTATACCAAAGAGGCCCTGAATGCAGCACAAGTCTTCACTTGTGATAGGATATGACGTATACCTTGGCCGATGGGCAATGTAGTTCTTTAGTTTTGAAAACCAAAAATGTTAACAAGTAACCATAACTTTACCTTTTTTCAGCGTTTTAGACTTTCATCTTCACATTCTGTCGAACCAATCGTTTAAATGCCTGGAAATAAAACGTCAATTATTTCAGAGCTTATAAAGAACAACTTTTACACCCACTTCCAATGTTATAAGTTAGCAATAAACCCTGGGTCTAATAAAATAAGCTTTTTCAGAATATGGTAAATGTAAGAATCATGTTTTTTGTTGTTGTTGTTGTTGTTGTTATTGTTTTTGTCAATATAGAACATCATGAGCTCTGATTTACTAGCAGTCACTGGAACACCATGTCACTTCTGAATTTTTGAACCACAAGGTTCAATATAAAGGAAATCAATAGTGTTTTATTTAATTTCTTTTTAAGAAAAAAATGATGAATTTGAACACATATGAACTCAAACACAAATTGCGTTTTTCTTTTTTTTTGTGAATCAATATACTTCATTATGTAGACCATAAGTGTGACAAAATAGCTGCAAAAATAGGATGATTACATTTTAATGGTACACAAGACTTGAATAACAGACAAGTGACTTTTCCTGCAAGATACTGAACAGGATGACATTTATCTCCTGCTGAAACATTGAATAATCTGTGAAACAGTTTTGGCAAAGTTGAAAAAAGCAAATTATATAGCAACAACTGTAAGGGAAAAAACCATAAGGCTCCAATGGCCCTTTGAGAAAAATTACTAACATAACAAAGGAGGACCTGCTGGCTTTGTGAACTTCCTGTGGGGAAGTATTGAAACCAAATCAGGTTAGGCCACATCTGCTCTGTCCATAAGGCATGGATCACTTTCAGAGCAGTTCAAAGGCCAGCCTTTTTAGACTTACTCACAGAGGATGGAGAGGGGCAGCTGAGAACACAAGCACCAGATAGAAGCTCTGCATGCACACATCCTGGTTTACCAGCATAGTTTTGGCCAAGTTTATAGACAATTTAGAAAAACATCCCCAAGGTGGTTACTTTTTTTTTTTTTTAAAGTTGCATTCCTTTTAGCTTCACATGTCTAACCACACAGTAAGATCCAGAAGGTAAGCAATGAAAAGCCGCCCCTCCCTACGGATGCTGGTTAGTGTGTTATTCAAACAAAAGTGAGGCTTTTTACACTAATAATATCATTCCAATAATTAAACTTAATTGATCATGTTTGGATTACTGGATCTAATCTATGGGTAAGTGGAAATGCTGCACTTTGAATTGCAAAACATAATGCATTTATACTGCCTTGCAAAGAGTACTTAAACCCCTGTAAACTTTTTATTTGCAGAAATTATTGTTATCAAATAAACCGATATATCGAATAACTGAAATTGACTAACATAAAGTAGTAATTGATTCAGAAGTTAAAGCAAAACAGTTTGTGATTTACTAAGTTTTCCATGAGTAGAAACCTGAAAGATGTTTATACTCATGAACATCTTGAGTAGAAACAAGAAGTTCGTTCACATTTGTGTTTTGCCTTTTTTTGTCAAGTCTTTGAAGACCACCTTTTATGGCAACTGCAACTACAGATCTTCATCTAGAAACTCCTATCAACTCCTATCTTCACCCATTTTCTTTGCACATTACATATAGATCACTCAGATTGGACAGAGAGATTCATTGAACTTAAATTTCTTTCCACAAAAGAATCACAATTGGATTCAGGCCTAAATTTTTCCATTCTGAAGAACGAATGCCTTGATCTGAATCTTTTCTTTGTAGTTCTGGCTATAGGGCTGCTGCTGACCTGTAAGGCAAACCTCTGCCTCTGTCTTAAGTCTTTTGCTGTCTCAAACAGGTTTGCCTCCAGGGTAGACACATCAATTTTACTAAGGACAATCATTCCACAGGATGGTGCTGCCACCACCAGAGTTTATTATGGGGATACTTTATTTAGAGTGATGTACTGTGTTAGTTTTCCTCCACTCCATGTAGCACTTTGCATGTAAGTTTTGGTCTTATCAACCCAGAACTCAATTTTTACCAATATTCCCCTACATGACTTATGTGAATGCAACTTCTTTTGGGACAATGGCTGTCTTTTTCCTATCTCTTCCATAACAGGCAGATTTGCGCATAAATAATGATGACCTTTATCAACATATTGTTTCTCCTGATCTTGCAGAGTTACCATGAGTCTCTTAGGGGATATGCTGATAAGTACTTCTCCTGCTTGTCTTGTCAGTTCAGTTGAATGGCTTTGGAATGGAATGGTTTGAAATGCTTTTTCCATTTTTAAATAATGGATCAAACTGTGTTCTTTGATATGCTTAAAGTAGTATTGTTTTATAACCTTTATGGCATTACTTTAATGTTCTCTAGAGCTTTATTCTTGGCCTGTCCCATTCCTTCATTTTAACAATGCTGCTTGTTCACTGATGTTCTCTAGCAAACCTCTAAGGTGTTCATAGAGTAGATGTAGCTTCACTGAGATTCAGTATCTCTATTTCTGAATAAGGTGACTTGTGAAAGCCAGTTGACGAACTTGACTTTATTTAGGGACATCACCTTTTTTGTTCACTTCACATGTATTTAATACTTTTGTTTATGAAATAATATCCAAACAAAATATATTGAAGATTGTGGATGAAACAGAATGGAATGTGAAAAATTTTAAGATGTGTGAATATTCATATTCATATGCACCGATCTTTAAAACCGTGTTTACATGTTCTCACCTGGAGAGTAGCTACTGAAGTCGTCCTCTTATTTAAGTCACTGTTTTAAATCAAACAGTTAAAATCTATCTCTTTCTTGGTTTCTTGGGATTAACTTTTTAACTTGAACTTTTTGCAAATGGAATTAACAGCGTTATAGCTGACTTATATGTGAGTGATGTGACCAAAGTGGACAGGCGTGTCTCCTCCTCCTCCTCCTACGGCCCTTCTATCTCTGACAACTGAAAGTCTTTTTAAACCTAAGCTACAAAATCAACCATCAGTTACTGAAGAAACCGGAGCTCTGGGTGATAGCTTATCCTCCAAAGATGGGGGAAAGAAAGTCAGTTTTCTTGGCCCCTTTTACCCCTGTGGGAAACTGCGAGGCCGCCCCTGGATTAAGTCCCCGCCTTTAAACTCAAATAAAAAGGGAACTTCAAAGGCCGTCGGCCGCCGGGGCTCCGCCCTCGCGCTCCCGGACGGCTTCACAAAGGATTTGCCGACGTTCGGGAATTCCGCCTCCAGTTCCTTTTATAGCGCCACTCGTGCGCTGGCTGCCTTCCAGGGCCCCGCCCATCCTCGTTACTTTGACAACACAAAGGACTTCACGGAACTCACAAGGTCCGCCCACCTCTCCAAATAAGGGCAGCCTCTCCATGTACGGCAAACAATCGGTTCGAGATTGCCCTTTTCTCTTCCTTATCCCGTTTATATGATCGGAGAGGAACTGCGCTTCAGGTTGGAAGCGGTGCGATCATGGCCGAGCGAGTCCAGCAGCCCCCAGCCAAGCGGCTCTGCTGCCGGCCCGGCTACAACCCGGCATGCAGGCAGGGGCAGCGGGCTGGAGGAGTCCCGTGCGGCGGCGCGGGGTCCGCTCCGGGAGGGTCCGGGAACGGGAAAACGCACAACCCCGAATCGCTGCTCGACATCGCGGCGCGCAGAGTCGCGGAAAAGTGGCCGTTCCAGCGGGTGGAGGAGCGGTTCGAGAGGATCCCGGAGCCCGTCCAGCGGAGGATCGTTTACTGGTCTTTCCCGAGAAGCGAGAAGGAGATCTGTATGTACTCTTCTTTCAACGCCGGGGGAGAGGAAAGTGGATCTAGCGGGGACAATAATGACGAGACCCAGCTGCCTTTTCTGCGGGGTGTCACTCTGCTGGAGGGTGGCTGGGTGGACAACGTATTGCAAGTCGGTGAGTGGACCAAAGCGTCACAATAATTGCAGAAAAAAAAAAAACAGACTGTAAAAAAGAAAACATGTCTCACTCGCCCTGTTTGCTTTTTCCCGTGGACCTTCCACGGGGTCTTGTGTTTCTTTTCCACAGCCGTGGCTATTATAAACAATGCAGGGTATTTCCACACCAGTCCACCCTATAGCTGTGTGAGAAAAGCCTATTTTCAGATAAGCCCGTAATTTTAGCCCTCTTCTCCTTGTTTCTAACCACTGAGCTGTGCGCATTGAATGGCCCCCGAGCAATTCCAATTGGAAGCTCAGGACTTTGTTCCTATTTTTGTGTCTTTCCAGCTCTCCATGCCCCCACCAATGGGTACGCAGACAAAAGCCCCCTATATCTTTTCACCGCTGGCTAAATAGACGATATTTAGAAAGGCTGGGGAGGGACGGCGATTTAAAGCCACAGTGCTTCTATTTTGTTTGCCAAACATCTTTGTGAGACACACTGAAGCTTTTTTTTTCTTCCTTTTCCCCCAGCTTCTCCAACATATATCTGAAGCCCAAGCTGCATGCACCTACACAGACAATGATATGTTGTTGTTGTTGTTGTTTTTGTCTTCCAGCTGCATTATTTGTGGTACAGCTGGGAGTAAACAGAGGTGCTCCAGGCTCAGCAAACCCCCTCTGATTCCCTGCCCCTCTTGGCTAGCTGGCTTGTCTTTGCCAGAGCCCGAATATTTCACTAGATTCGTCAGTGCAATAGACTCAGCTGTCAATCTGACTCCCCACCCTTGGAAGCGGTTCAGGATTCTAATCCCATTACCCTCCCCAGTTCATCTGAATCTTAATGCATTCTGTAAACAAGATTTTATGCATGATCTTCCTCCCTCCCTGCCTCTCTCACCATCTCCATCTCTCTCTCCCCTTGTTCCCCCCTTCCCTTCCTATCTCACTTCTTGGCTTACTATCTCCCCCCTAAAGAATCTGTGGAGATGGCTTCAGCTCTTGTGGGCTAAGAGAATGTGCAGTGCACAATAGTAGCCATGGAGCAGACAGACAGGCAGGCAGCTCTCCCTCCTCTCTCTCTCTCTCTCCCTCTCCCTCTCTCTTTCTCTCCCTGGCCTGTTTACCAGATTCCCCAGCATTAGGCTCATTTATGTGCTCACTCTTTTTGGGGCTTGAGGAAGCTGAACACTCAGCCCGGGGTGAAATAAAAAAGTATGAGGCATCACTAAGTAGATAAGTGTGTGTGCTTTGGGTTAAGTAGTCAGAAAGAGGGGAACGGGGTCATTTGCAACCACAGATCCACCGAAGCGTTGTCCCGAGGTTGGAATCAGCCAAGTTTTTCCAGTTTGGCAGGTAAAATGTTGGGGAAAAAACATCAACAACAACAACATATTTCTGGTTTCTAATTAATGCATCAAAGCTAAGAATTCCCACATATTGTGCTCTTTAAATGCATCGACCACGTCTGTTTGTGGATGCACTTTCTTTTTAGTAAAATAAAACCTGGTAAAGACTGATGGCATGTTTTGATAAGTACACAGGGGGAGAATTTTATAATTTATTTTCTGTTGGTTTCAGAACTACCACCTCTTTGCCCGTGTGTTATAGTCTTCAGATAAAGAAGAAACAAACATAATCGTAATAGATAAGTCAAAGAAAGCCATCCTGATCGGTCCTGCATCGTCGTCTACCTATTGTTTTGTCGCTTCTTTAGGATTATGATTCTAAATGGGAAAAACAAAAAAGAATCTCAACGGCTCGTTTTGGTAATTGTAAGTTAATGAAGCTTTTATTATTGTGTCTCAGTGAGTTCTCAGTTTGGATGCATTTTTCTTTCCTTTGACTTTTTTCAATTCAGAGCCAGTCCTGCCACCAGTATTTGTCACAAGAGAGGAAAAAACATTGGCGACACTCCGTTTGATCGTCCAGAGACTGGAGTCAGCCACCCCCGGCCCCCCTTTTTTTCAGCTTTAATTGGTGATTGGCAGATAAAAGGCTGAAAAATCTGACTTTTTTCCCCATAACTTTAAAGCCCATCAGAACTAGAAACACTCACTGTTTTTGGTTTATAATCTCATCAACCCGTAGCATTGGTGTTGACACCCTGTTTTTGAGGTCAACAAAAGCCGATAAAGGTTTGGGAGATGTGTGCTTTAAATCATGAATGATTATATTGTAATTCCTTAATTATCAGTTTGATTCAAAACTACAATTAACAGACATCTATCAGTAATCAGGGTCAGCAGGTCAGATCGAAGAGAACATCGGTATCGGCCAGGAGGAGCCGGATCAGTGCAACTCTGTTTTCTGTGGCTGTCGGTGTGGTTGTTCTTCTTTTTTTATATATATTTTTGGTGTAGGGTTTTTTTAAAAAAAACACAGAAAGAGGTTGTGCACACACTCACACACACGCACGTGTTTGTCTTCATCTGTGCGGGCTGTCAGTCTCATCCCGCATGCTCACAGAGAGTGGAGAATGACAGGCAAGAACACAGCAGGGAGGAGGGCATGTTATGCTGATTGCGATTTTTGCCCCAGAATTTCTTCCACTCTCTCTCTCCTTTTTTTTTTTTTACTAGCTGGGGAAAGATACAGCCATGGAAGAGCAAATGATAAATAAAAGATGCAATCTACTCCAGGGGACAGGCAGCCACTGGAGGATGAGGGCTTAAAAGCAGGACGAGCTCAGGAGGGTGGGGACTGGGGGCTTGGTGGGGGTGAGGGCTGTGTGTGTGGGGGTGTGTGTGTGTGTGTGTGTGTGTGTGTGTGTGTGGATGTCAGCCACATCACACACCACATGTATTGGCCCCATCAAACACATCCAGTGGGTCTGGCCTGTAAAAGAAGCATGGGCTGATTGCGAGGGTGTGTGCAGGCGAGCGTTGGTGCATGCGTGGCTTTGTGCGGTTCCTTCTGTGTGTTTGTGCTGTCACTGGGATGGGGTTCAGCACTGATGATGAAAGACAGTAGCGCAATAGAATAGACGAAGAGGTTATTGTGTACGGAGATGGGAGGGGGGAACTAATATACTTGAATGGATCTGCTGTCGCCGTATTCCTCTCCTTCCTCTCCAGTCTCCTCCTCCTCTGCCTCCCTTTGCTCCCAAGTGAGCAGCTATAAAACTCTCCATATTTACTCCTCTAAGGCCAACTACCAGCCCCCAGTCTCCTGTGATTATTTATCTTTTTTTCTCAACGACATTAATCACACGCTTTTTCTTTTTTTTTCTCCCCTTTTCTTTTGCTCCATCTCTTTCCATGCATCAGTGCCGCGAAGAGAAGAGATTGGAGGGGGTAGTTTTTTTCTTCTTTTTTTTTTAAGGAGAAGAGCAATAGATCGGGTGATATCAAGAAAAAGAGGGGAAGCCTAGAGGGAAAATGTGGGTGGAAAATGCAAAAGAGGAAAGAGAGGCATTGAAATGGTGATTGCAAGTGAAGGGAATGTATGAAAGTAAAGAATGAGGCTCAGAAATGGGGAGAGAGTGAGATAGATAGCTTGTTCTTTCTCCCATGCGAGCTCATCTGTTCCAATGCCAGCCTTCGGGATACATATTCATATATGAATGCAAAGTGTTATCTAGCAATCCGCTGCTCCTCGTTTATAACGGGCTCATACAAGCCAGCCTTCAGCCCGCACCTCCAACCCACTCTTCCGACTGTCAGATCACTGATGAATTTGTCACCTGGCGAGTGCCGAGTTGTGGAAGCTCAACCTTAACAAGATCTGGTCCTAAAACAGATTTAACTCTTGTTCATAGTTCACCAGCCAAACATTTCTGGAGCCCAAACAAAAAATAATTCATGTTTATTCCTGTTTTCTTTCCCCTACAAATATACGGTAATCACTTACTAGCATGTTCAGTAAGTCATTAGGCTTTGACTGCAAAGCACTTTGATCCACATTTGTTGTTTGTAAATGTACACATACAAAACTGACAGCTTGCATCTGAACGCTGGGCTTTTCCAGTTTACTTTTCTTGCTGACCTATCTCCTGCTCTCCTTCCTCACCGAAACTGTATTAATTTTGGGCAGATTCTCAATAAAGCTGTTCTCATCCACATACTTACATGTGTGGTATAAAGTCACACCACATAGTATTAAGTCTAAAATTATAGTATACTTTTGGCAGATCAGACTATTTGCAGCCTCCCGTAAAGCACTACAAGGTTGGTGCTCCTCTTAAATAGAGTCCTGATTGCGTTTTAACAAGCTGACAGAATGTTCACAGCAACATCTGAGGTATTTTTTTTGGCCCTTATTTACCTGTGCGATTGTCAGAGAGAAAACCCAGAGGAATATGAATGCGTTAAAGTGCAGGTTTGTTCCTGTGCTAGCCTCTGCAAACTTACAGCTTGACTCACTCTCTGTCTCCCTGTCAGCAGCAGGCTCCCACACAGAACAATTACAAATACTGTGCAGGCATAACTTGCAGTTTGGATGCTTCGGGCATGAGCCTTCTTTTATAGGGAGAAAGGCATGCATTACACCCATGATTATCGAACTGAGGAACTTGAGTTGTCTTTAGCTATAATCAGAAGAAATTTAGATAAACCGAATCTAATTAAAAGCCAAAAAGATGAGTTGTGCAGCACATTCACCTTTTCTTCAAAGAGAAACTTCTCAAAAGAGAGCTGCAGGGGGCAATATTTCCAGATCTCAGTATAAACTGATAGAAGATAACAGTGAGCAAGGAGCAAGTGATGGTTTAGGATTATTTACCTCACAAATGTCACCAAATACCCAACCCACCTTGTATGTTCTAGTTGGAAACCAGCGCTAAACTACTTTTAGCAACACTTATTTATACCAGTATGTACATGTATGGAGTTCAATAATATTGGGCATTTATCGTCATTGTGAGAACTTTAAATACATGTCTGAAAACCCCCAAAACTGACGGTATTGTCGGGATTGTTACTTTTACCATTTTCTCCACTTTTGATTCATTTGAAAAATAAAAAGATATGATGAAATGCAGTTATTGTGTCCAGTTTACTGATTAAGAGAATCGCACTTCTTCGGCTTATTATGTAGTTGTCTGCTCACACAGCAGTTGCGAGTTGTATTTTTGCAGCAGTGTTACATCAGTAGGAGTGATGAACAGGTATGCTTTACTGCCATGCCATGTCTTTCTTGTTATTTTGTGATGTGAAACATTTTCAGAAAGCCAAAGTAGTATATCTTCTAAGCAAGGAAAAAGTTTAGAATTCTTCTTTCAGCCAGCTGACCAGCAACGTACAGCCACGAGTGAGGGAGGGGCAGTGATCCATTATTCTAAGCTCTACACAACTAGAGAAAAGGATCGCTCCTACACTTTCTCTCGCACAATGTTGTGTAAACTTTTGAACATTTTCGAGTCCGTAACTTTAAAACGTTTTCATGTACTTTAACATCAGTTACCCACATTGTACCTGGGTCTACCAAGCCACCTTGTAGGAGGAATTGTTATGAGGTGATCAGAAATATGCTACTGTTTCTCGCTGCATTTCACCTTCTTTGAACTTATCAGTAAGTCTGATCACTGTGGCAGCCGAGCATCAACCCACTGTTAAAGCAAAACTTCAAGACCTGCCTGTCCCGATCGCAGCATCTGTTCTCCTCTTCCTTTGTGCAGTTTAGAGTCAGCGGCTCATCATGCTTGAAAAGAAAGGCTAGCATTACGGAGCCCCATCCTCTAATTATAGAATTCTAATCCTATGGCTCTAGCATGGCATGACAAAGCATGTTTGCACTTCATTACCTTCCTTCCTGTTTCAGCCCTCCAGTCAGGGTCAAGTTCATCTCCTCTTGTCTCATTTATTCAGAACATAGACAGCCCCACTCCGCCTCCTTTTGACCCTTCATCTTCATAACCCTAACCCCCTCCCACCTTCTTTGTTCTAAGAGGTTAAAAAAAAACCCATAATGCCAAGCATCACACACACATTCACACATACACACACACACACACCCTTACTATCTTGTTACGGTAAGCCCCATGTCCCCAAGGAGTGACATACTGATGCCTGGCATATGTCGCTCTCTGCTATATCATTAGCATAGGCTACATGCTACAGCCTATTTATCCAGTTTTCCCCGTTAAGCTAATTTTTCACATGAGGCTGCATGTCATTTTTATCACGCCGCTGCCCCAAATCAGAGTGATGAGGTGGACACTTTGAGGCTGCTTTAAATTCAAGTAGAACGGAGAGCAGAGTCGCATATCCTGTCGACTATTTTTGGTGTGTTTTCCACGGTGGTGTTGCTGGAAAAGATAGCCTGTAATAATTTGCTTCTCCCCTGCCTAAAATATCGCTGGATGTCCATGGCGGTCATGCCTGTTTGAGTGTGAATGTCATCCTCCTCTGCTCCACCTATTTCAGAGACAAATTGGTGTGTGTGTGTTGTGTGTGAGCAGATCTGTCTTTTGCGTCTGCATGCTCATAACTCAGGTTAATTTGTTCACGCTCTGGAGAATCTTAATTAGGTTTCAGCGTCATCTACTCCAGTTCACCCCCTTTTCATCATGATGTCAACGGGATTGTGAAATAACAAGCACAAGGATGCTTCTTTTTTTCCCAGACAGTTTGTTTCTAAAGTCGATCATCACATAGACTTCTCTTTGATTGAATTTCATTTCTTAGAGTTTTCCTCATCTAAGCCCTTTTCCACTTATCCCATGGCATTTAATTCAGGTAATAAATATAAAGTGCTCCACCTAGAAAAGACACTGCCCTTAAAGACACAGGTACATTATTTGATCTCACTGATTACTGCAAACGTATAGTAGATATGTTATATAAACATGGCACGAACCTGCACAAGCTTCTCATCATACGATTCCGTTAGGTAAAAATACCATGATTTCCCTCTCTGGCAGTTTTATGGCATTTAATTGCCTCTAGTTAAAACCGGAAAGCAGCTATTTTTTCTTACTGGTGCAAAAGTTGCATAACTTATGTCTTGCAGGTATGACAATACTAATTTATTACATTTATTTATCATTATTTTGATTGTATGCAAAATGTAGAAGAAAATCCATTCAACGTCTTGCTGAGCAGAATATTGTGTATTTGTTTTTCTTGAGTAAATGGGCTGATATTAAGTAGTTGTTTTATTGGGCTGTCTGCTTGGGGAGCCATCTTTAACAACTAACTGTAGCTTAGACAGTGTTATTGTAATAAGAGTGATGGGTTGTGCTCCTTTTGTTTATTGAACATGACCAGTCATGTTTTTCTTGATCAAAAACAAAAGAGTATACTTTGTAAAGGTGCTGTACCACTGCTTTGTATCTTGCCAAGTTCCGTGAGTCTAAACATATGGAAATGAAAGGGACTTTATGGAACATCAAGCCCTGTCAACTTTTGTAGTGTGGCAGAAAAGGTTATGTTGCTTTTGCTATGCAGCCAGTTACTTATTGATGTCTCATCCCCTTAAATTTTCTAATTAAATTTCAATGTTCTTTTGAGTGTACACAATTGGTCGGTTAACTATTAGTTGAGCTAACCAGAAAGTAGGTCATGCCATCAGTTACACAGTTGTAATAAAATTCATATCTTGTAATTCAGCATTAAAATGCAAGTCAGTTGCGCAATAGCGTTGTGGATAAAAGCATAGAAAACGTTTTGTAGCCTTCTTTCAGCTAGCTGAATGGCAGGGCGCAACAACATGTTGACACCAATAAGTCCTGGCCTCCCGACAAGATATTTGAGACAGAGAACTTATTTATTTATTTATTTATCTATTTATTTTCAGTTTTATTGTTTTTAAGAATAACTGAAATGATAATCATGGCTGTTATGACAATAAAATATTTTATACTAAGGTATAGTCAGTTTGTTTTTTTGTGTGTTTTTACTGATTAACAGTAAATAACTGTGACACCAAATAAGTTATTTTTTTACCTAAAACTTAAATGAGAAAATATTCATATTTGAAAGGATTTTGTGAGTACAGCTTTTACTTCTGAAAATCTGTGTTTTGGGCCAACAAAGATATTTCCATCTACCCTCCCTCTTTGCAGAAACAACTGCAACAGTATGCCCCTTAGAAATGTAGGGTTGAAGACTAAGAATGACGGACAATAGGTGAAACGGGGTTCAACATAAAACTCGTATTCATCTCAAAGGAAAGCCTTGCCAGCTTTGCCAGCTGTGGCAGTCAGCATTCTTCTGAAGATATATGACAGTTTCTGACATTGTAATACAGCATGAAGAAAGACAACAAAACAAAGGACCGATAAAGAACACTATGCAAACTAGTTGGTTATTGTTTGTGTGAAAAAGCTCTGAGCCAAATGCCAAGGAGAAATTTGGCTTCCAAAGTTAAAGCAACATTGAGCTCGTTTGTGAAAGAACACACTCAATTTTCCTAGCAAGGCTTTCAAAGGGCTTCTTGAGGACCCATATTGACTTCTGAAGCATTTTGCTCACGAAGGTGCAGAATTTGAGATCCAAAACTTGAATCTTGCATGAACATGTCTTCTACATAACACGGGGAGGCTCTGCAGAGATTCTTTTTTTTTTTTTTTTTTGGTGTGTGAGGGCTTATTCTCCCTGTTTGTGTGTGGGCTGTTTCTTTGTAAGTGGGTGGATCTGGTTTTGTTTTGCTGTTGGATTGGAGCAGTTCCTTTATCTTTTTACAATGCCCATTGAGAATGAGCCCACATGCCTACCACTGACGACAAGGATGCAGAATGCTTCAAAACATGCCGTGGTCATGTGGGAAACCATGTTTTTTGGGGACAAAACTTGTGACTTTTTAACTAAAGAAATACTGGCATGCTATGACGTATGGTTCGGAAAAATATTGACAACTCTAATTGGATCTTAAATATCCTATAGTCATGAGAATAGATATAACCTTTGGACACAAGTCCACGGTGAGCCTGTGGATGTAGCAATTTGGTCCAGGATCTGGCGCCTCTGGTCTTCCCTTAGGCATGTGACTAACCCTGAGCTTGTATCATCATGGAAACATGGCTTAGCCCAGAGCAACTATAAACATCTGGCCGTCCAATAGCAAGGGGCAGCAAATAAATGCAAGCAAAGGTTCTTTAGAGAAAATGTCCTCTCTGTCTGGCTGTGTGTATCTTAGTGGACGGGAGAAACAGATTCCAGGCCTTTGTCCCCTTGGGTTGGCTGAATGGAAAGACGAGGGGATACCTTTCAGCTGTTGTGTAATGGAAACACATTAGCCCAGCCTGGCTTTGTGTCGGCCTGTCGGATCCTGCACATGTGGCTGTGTAAATGTTAAACAAAGTATGTCCTGTGTATGCTATCTGTGAATTAGTACTGAGTTTTTAGTATTTAGTTCTAGTTTAACATAATTATTGTTTAGAAAACATTGTACAAATATCTTGCATGTAAGAAAGTATTTAATTAATTCAAAAGGAATCATATGTAATCGGTAAACACTGATCCGTAATAAGTAGCCTGTAGTTCAGTCAGCCTGATGGTATGCAAGAGAGAGCATGAGTTTCAGTAGAAAACATGAAGGCTGAATAGCACGCAGCAAAGTGTTTCTGTTTAATCTTTTTGAACTTTCAGCCTCCGTCATGGAACATGCTGAATTTTGGAAATGCTGGCAGTTGTTTGGAAATCTCAACTTTAAGTATTTACACACAGAGGGGAGTTTAATTGTTCTTGCCATGCTAATGCCAATATATGGTGCCAAACACAATTTAAAAAAAGGAAGACAAAAATATTGTGACTAATATATTATGTTGTATTTCTAAATAACTTATCAGAATGCACTAAAATTGGTTTAGGCAGCTGTGATAAACTGGTGATCTGTCCAAGAGAAAGGCAATGAGGGATCCAGTGATTATTGCCTCTCTCTCAGTGATGGATGGATGGATGGATGGATGGATGGATGGATGGATGGATGGATGGATGGATGGATGGATGGATGGATGGATGGATAGATAGATAGATAGATAGATAGATAGATAGATAGATAGATAGATAGATAGATAGATAGATAGATAGATAGATAGATAGATAGATAGATAGATAGATAGATGGCTTTACAAAACGCAGAGATTAGAAACTTGCTAGAAAAGTTTGGTCAGTGCACCTCAGAAACGCCTCTGGATATATCCTTCCTATGGCAAAATGTATTACCCTGCAGAGTGCCTTATTCACTGTTCTACAATCTTTTCCTCCTGTTTGTATTTTCAGCGATACTCTACCCAAGACATACATTTAGACAGTCCTGGCATCGTCCACAGGGACCAACGTCTGGTTCTCTTATTTTCCCAGCCTGTCTACCTGACTGGAGCCAACCTCTGTCCCAGCACTATTCCTGGTCCCAGACATAGTCATTGCCTCCCTTCCCCTCTTAAATCATCACTCTGAAGACCAAGCCCATCTTCTTTGAATCTGCCACACTGCAGGGCTTTTGCAACCAATGCTTAAGTACCTCTCCAAACACACACTACAAGAGTTGCATGCATTAGGCCCTATTTAACTAAACCAGCTAAAGTAATAAAGTTCCAGCCTGATCTCTGTAATGTCTGCCCCGTCCCCTACCCCAATCCAGCCCAACTTGTCTCCTGTCCCAGACTGTGGCTGCTGGGTGTGCATCAGCACAGCTCTGGCTGGCTGAGTCTGTCTAGGACTCAGCCAGCTAGGAATCCAGTCCTGCTTCCACAGGGCTGCTGCCCCTCTAGTCTCCACCAGGCATTGAGGCACAGGGAGCAGAGGATAGAAAGGCTACTAAATTCACAATGACAAGGGCCCTATTAAAAGAAGTTTTTTCTATTTCATTTAATGACTTTTATTACTAGCCGCCCCTCTCTCTTCGATTTGGCAATAATAACAACAGGGGAATGCAGCTCTAAGCATTCTCATATCTGATTCTGCCGTTTGCTTTTATTTTATTTTAATGAATTCCTCTTTGCACCAATGGGATGCTGAAATAAGCACAAACACCCAATACTCTACTCACTGCAGCGGAGGATTCTTGCATTTTTAAAAACTTTATATGTGTGCACATGATGACAGTATAAGTCAAACGGTAAACACCTCATATTCTTTAACCTTTACCAATAAACATCCTCTCTACTTGGCTTAGCTATTTTACCTGAGTAGGCAAAAAACCTTCAGAAAACCCCCCAAAGGTTATAAATGTTGCTTGAATTTTTTACCTATGTTTTTAAATTACATCCCAATCTCTTCGCTTTTCTTGTCCATAGCTAAAACCATTTTGTGCGCATTTACTTGGCAATTGCATGTAATTTTATTTTTTTGGATATTATTATTTAATTGTACATATCTGAAGTATGTCCCTTTAGTAATGTGCTTGACTCACTGAACTCAAATTAAGCCTAATCAAACCAAAATACCCTTGACAACCTCTGGTAGATGATATTTATAGGGGTCCCATAAACTCTATTGTTTCGTTTCCACCTACGTCTGTGTGAAATATATCCTTCTACTCTGAGACTGTTAATGCATCAGTTCAAATCTGCCAGAAGGACTTTTTGTACAAAGTTTGACAAGCGATGATTTCAAATAATTTAAAAAAATGTACTTATGGTTTATTGTAAGGAAATGCAGGCATTTCATTCCTATAAATATCTGTCAGCAGAAGGTCACTTTTGTGATCGGGGGCTACAATCTTTCATATTTCATAAACGTCAACTGGCCCAAACATCAGTGAAAGGGAATGTGCAATGATATTAAGCTTACAAACATAATATTAAATTTAATTCAATTATACATGAGATTTGAGCACTGGCAACATGCCCAGGGTATGTTCTGCCTCTAGTCCAATGACTGTTTGAGATAACCACTGTTCAAGCCCCTCACCCGTCCCCCTCACGACGCTGCATGGATAAGTTGTTATAAAGGGTGGATGGATGGAAGAGATTCAAGTATGTTTATGATCTCCTTAATTCACAAAACACTCATAAAAATTCACAATAAGAAAATTAATTAGAAATGCTTTGCTTACCACTGTTATACCAGAGCTGTTTGGGCATTTGGTTATTGTGGGTTAGGATCAAAGCTCATCTGATCTCTGGTTTAGACAAAAACTAAAAAACTCTAGTCCAGCTGAAAATGTTGGTTGCACTAAACTTGAACCAAAACCGTGACGTAATTTGCTTCGAGTAGGTGACGTCTCCTAGACGTACATTATGATTTTTGAATATATAATATATATATATATATATATATATATATATATATATATATATATATATATATATATATATATATATGAGCTGGAAAACTTAAATAGGTACTCAGTTATTTTAACATTTAATGGGTAGGAAGGATAAACCAGTTATCTATTATTCTATTTTCTGTTGGTGGAAATCAACATTTGATATTTTCAGAATCGTTTTCTTCCGATGCCCAGTGACCATTTCGGCTACCTCAAGATTTAGTATTATCATTGTCATTATCTGACACAAAATTATTAAAAGAAGAAACTTTCATTTCAGGTGTGACTTTAAAATTAAAATAAGAGCCAGTTTTTTTTATTATCACTAAATGCGAAACAAATTGCCATACCTGTCTACTGCTCATGCTGGGCAGCTTTTTGTGATTGCAGCAGTTTTAACTGCATTAAACCATCCAGGCAGTTTGGTTCCTTTCAAAAGTGCAGTGTCAAAGTGAACCAAAACAAATGAAGGCAAGACATTTTTTGGCAATCATCCCTGCCTATCAAAACTATTCCTCTGAACTGTTTCAGTGTGAAACAGTCAAGAATTGCTGGAATTTAAAGTTTTGTCTCATTTAGGACAATAATTTCTTAAGTAAAGTAATATCTTTACACAAAATATCAATGTTTATATATGTGGGTGGATTCATTTTGTACACAAATAAACTCTTTCAAAGACTCACCCAGCTGAGTAAAGTTAGACTCTTACTGTTTATTTTACCTGAATACGAGCATGCGTGTATGAGTCTGTGTTAATGGCTCGGTGGAGGTGTTTATGGCCATGAGTGTGTCAGACTGAATAAAGGTGAAGCATGTTAATGAGAAGAGGGTGGATGACATTCCCGTCTGTCATCATTCCCACCCTATCTCATTTCCACCCTTGTGTGCACACTCTTGTGCCAAAAGGCCTTAAGACACACACCAACGAGGCGCCTCAGAATAAACACCGGCTGAGGCCATGGGTTTACCTGCCACTGACCCTCACTCTTTGATGGAGGTGTTCACTCATTGACTGGCCTCTCCCCCGGTTATTGAGCTGGCCCAGTGCTGACCTCCTCACTTGACCCATAGGGATTTACTGAAGTCAAAGGTCAAGCTGGTCAGACTGTCCCTCCAGTGGCTGATTACTCTGCTTGAAAGACAGGCCTATGCTTCCATTATTGTTTTCCAATGAATAGCACATGACCGAAGGCAAAGATCACTTGCATGATTGAATGTTGTGCTTTGCACATCCCAATAAGCAGTTCTTCACCTGAGAGTTCAGTCTGGCAAAGGACAATGAGTATGGCCTCTCCGTTTGTGGAGCACTCTGGAATCTAAGCCAGATTGAAGTGCAGAGAGAGAGAGTAAGGGGTGTTTCACCCCCCTTCTTTTTTTTGCTCAGCAAGCTCAAGTGCCATGTGAGCTATGTACTGTAGACTGAAGAGGAGGAGGTCCTGGGAGTGAAAGGTGCCTCTGGCTGTGCCTGGTCCAATGATGTCGTGGCTGTGTGGCATGTGAGACATGCATTCATTACCCCATTGCAGAGCCAGGCTGAATAGAGCTGGAAAGGCTCTCCAGGCATGAGAGCAATGGAGACAAAAAGAAAGAGAGGAATTCAACAAGAATTAGGTCTAGGATTTCAACTGATGAGGGAATTTAGTTTGCCTTTCTAAAGGGTTTCGTCTTTAAGGACTTTCTATAAAAAATTATTTAGTCATTTGCTTTGGTACTTGGATTTTTTTTTGGCCTCTTTAATCCTCTTGTCACGTTCCTGCCTTTTCTTCTCCTCCTGATTACTTCATTCCCACCCTTCTTACCGCACTCTCTTGCATCGCCTTCTTGTGTTTACAAGTTTTCGTGTTTGCTGTTCATCCTCCTTTTTGATTTTCCACTTTTATTTTCAAAACTGTGAAACAAAAACTCAGTGTATTAGCATGGCCTCCATCTGGACAGAGCATGTTTCCACACTCTGTCTTCTGTCTGCACCCCCCAAACCAGGTTAGTGGCCTCGTTAACTCCTGCTCTCAGTGCTAGTCTGTATCCAGACCTCGGAAGCTGCTTCTGTTATTTTATTCAGAAGCTAGATTAAGCAGTGGGAACACTTATGAGATGAACATACTTAGGCTTGTATGGTGTTTTTTTATTATTATTATTTCTCCAACTTTATTTAATAATCCTGAAATGGCTGTTTTCCTTTAAAATTTGTGGCTGAGTTTCTTGAACATGCCAATACAGATAGTCCAAGGATCTTTACTTTTGTTCAGGGAGTATCATTCATAGCACAAAAAATATGTCTGTCTAGTCTTCCTGTTGTAAGTCATCAATTTTTAGGAGCAAAAATTAGGTCCTTCTGTGTGTGTGAGAGAGAAAAAGAGTAGTTGTTCACCCTTCATGTTATCTGTTACAGATTTTGCTCTCGGTCTCTCCCATCCTGAATGAACCACCTCTCTTCCTGTCAGCTGCCTTGTCGTGCCATAGAACTGTTTGTGCCCATTCAACTGTTTTATATCCGATTTGTGCTTTCTATGACTTAGTTTTTAAACGGCTGATTGAAATAGGCGTTTATTAGCGTCCATATTTAAGAGTGTTCTCAGTGTGACCTAGTCGTGTTTATGTATGGTAGTTACAAGGATTGGAGAAAGCGTTTGATTTTTAGCTGAATACAACTTTTTACTGTAAAACGTTCAGACTTTCTATCTACTAAAATTGGCAATGGGTGAGTTTGCTCCTTTGACAGTTCTACAAAATGAACAAACTTTTAGTACACCAAAAAGTGGGGTATGAAACAATCAAAATCACAAAGCACAAAAAGGCAAAAGAGCAAAATGACTAGAACTTAGTTGAATCCAGCTTCTTTCATAACAGCTTGTAGAAAATGTGGTTTCCTTTTAAATGGTTTCTTACACCTGAAAATAAATGTTTTTATCTTTATGTTTATGGATTTCCCAGACGCTCTTATTCACATTGACTCACAAATCAGGATATAACAATGCAGATAATATCAAAACAATAAACAGCTTATAAGCCACTAATCAAGTTCTCTCAATGTGACAGGTGTGACAGCGTAGAAAGAGAGTGCAGAAAGAAAGAGCAGTAGGGTGGATGCCACCACTGACTCAATTTTTACATAGTTCATTGATAGTTAAAAAGGTAAGTTTGAGTCTTCTATCCGTCACAACTTCAACACTAAAATGTTGTTGCCATCTGGCAGAGCTTATCTATTGTGCATGCACTAATTAGAAACAGTGTATTTTCATCATTTTCTGACCAGTTTCATTTTAAATTTCTCCTTAGAATTTCTGATTCCTCTAACTTCATTTTAAAATACCTCATTTAGACTGAAAATAAATAATTTCCAGTATCCTTTCCATCAGTAAGATCTTCCTTACCAAATAGGGTTGTTGTCAGTACTACCTGGTAGACAACAAGTATGGGAGGGTCAAGGGCTGCATGCACTCAGGGAAATATTTAATTGTAATATTAGTGCTGAAAATGTAAATTATAATATTGATTATGATTGACCAACATTTTACTGAGACTCTCCTTTGTTCATTGTTTTACAGCAACTGCTTCTGTTTTAGCATCTCCATTAAGATAGAAGTCAGGTTGGGGTGTTAAAGACAGTGAGAGTCACTCCAACGGGCCAAATATATCATCAGTATTCATTCAAGCGTGAATGTCTGAGACTTGTAATTCAATATCCTATGAAAAAGCAGCCTTTTGCGATTGTAATTTAAAATGCCCTGGGATTCTGATGATGACAGAGATTTGACTGATATAGCAGTTCTAGTGTCATTGGTTGGTCAGTGTTTTTTTGGTTGGAAAAAACTCAAACGTTTGAGTTTCAAACCAGCTAATCACCAAAACCCCCCAATTCCTGTCACCAGCATATTTTGTTGGTGCCTCCCTCGCTTTCCTAAAGTTCTTTATTTATTTATTTATTTTCCTCAAGTGCATAGTTCAGCTACTTTTTCCGTGAGTTATAATATAGTAGTTGCTTAAAATTTGAGGTATACGTAACCAAAAAAGGGCGGAGGCCACTTTCTCCCCTCAGTGGTTCATGTGGAAATACATCAAGTTGAATCTGTGCCATGTTCTGAAGAGTAAGTAATTTCCATTATGGTGGAATAAACTGATGTTTTAGCTTGGCTTTGGAAAGAAAGACTGTCTGCCACAATGTGTCATTACCACTTTGTCTGCATTTTTGCCCAAACCTCACTATCCTGGCCTGGCTGTCTTTCTGGCCATGAGGTGGCTTGCTTGTGTCCCTCCTGGGTGGCTACATAATTTACCCCCCCACCATCCCATATCCTCCTCCACAGCCAGTGACAGCTTCAGCCCAGGGAGACATGGGTAATGGTCCTCTCTGATGTACACCCTGACTCAATTGAACTGGATGGCAGACACACGCCTAAAATAACAAAAGGAGAGGAAGGAAAAAGGGGGGGTTGAGTGGGAAGAAGGGGAGGGAAGGATCCAAGCGATCGATAAAGCAGGGACACATTGCCTAATAAAGATTTATTTCTTTTTGTCCCCTTCGCCATTCGCCTTGGCAGGGCTGAGAGGGGGAGGAGAGAATGTGATTAGTGGACTTCTTCTCCCAGGGTGCCTCTGATAGCGTGTGCATCTGTAGCAGTACGTTTGCCCCGATGCGTTTTGTGTATTTTTACATCTCTCGTGAGTTTATCACATGTGTCTGTCTCTCATCCCAAGAGCGAAGGGGGTTAAAAACAGCCTCCGCCGTTTGTTCAGCCAGCAGTGGCACTAGCAGCTGCAGCTGTGTCCCTGCCCCTCTCTGCCTCTCTTCCTGTCAGCTAATATTTAGTTAATCTTTGGTCTGGGACCTACGGGACTGGCCGGAGCTCCTGGTGCCCCATCCATCTCGCACTGATCTATATTCCACGCTGGATCCCTGTGCCATTAACCACCACCGAGGGGGAAGATGGAGCCGCAGAGAGGTAGAGCACAGAGGAAAGGGCAGATGGGTGGAGGTAGAGCCACAGAGAGACAGCGAGTGATGGAGAGGAAACTATAGAAGGAGGAGGGGAGCTGTCTTCCATCTCAACACTAAATGAGAAGAAAAAGCTATTCCAGTTGTGGCGGAAACCTTTACTCCTAATATTAAGGACATGTCTGTGCAAAAATAGTGTACTCAGTTGCGTTTTTAAAGCATTAAAATCCTATTTCCAGCCTGGGAGGCAAGGCTGCCTCATTGTGTAAGAAGGTGCAGGTGAAATTACAACCTGAAGCCTATCTTACGTGCCTTTTATGCATGGTCGGGTTACCATTATCCAATCATTCAAAGATTTAAAAATGTTATTTTTCTAAACCATTACAATTATGTGTTATGCTGCTCCTCAGGTTTAAGTGAGAAGCCAGAGAAATGAAGGACGTTTTTTCAGACTGTATGGAACATAGAGTAACATGGCATTGCCCCTGCTCCCCCTGTTGACACACACTGCCAGTCAGCCACCAGGAAAAAAAGGTTACTACACATTTCCCTCACATATAAGTAAGGCAAATTTGACATTATAGAAATACTGTTGGTCCCAAAGAACATGATAGAAAGCAACACATTCCATCATTCATTCTATCCTAACTGGTGCCATGCTTGAGTTCATTACAGTTGACCATTTTATGTGACTTCTTCATATGTTTATTTTCTAATTATAACAAGAGAGTATGTGAGTATACAGAGTATATGAGGGATTTTAATAAAATCAGGGCAAAACAGATTTATTTACTTATTTATTTTGTTTGATTTTCATTTTGACCAATTCCCATTTTTTGGTTCCTTGTAATATCAGATTTAAAAGAAAACCTGTTTTGAGGGGTTTTTTTATGTAGGAAGTAGATTTGAATCCAGTAGAAAATGAAGGCAATACAAGCTTATTAGCATTTTTATATCCCTAATCTGTTCAAAAAAACAAAACCAAAAAAATGCAACTCAAAAGAAATTGCATCAAACCACATCCTTTGAATTGATTTGTTCATTATGTGAAAATGTTAGGAATTCTACATTCTGATGCATGAGGTAAATCTTTTTTTGGTGTTTGATCTTAAAGGAGCAGAGACAATCTAAAGAAAATTGCCTGATTCCAACATCTGGCTGATTGATCGGTGGCTTTTTGTTTGAAACTACAGTTGGCAAACTACAAACAGCATGCTTGACTGCAAGCCGGCTACCTCAGCAGATAGCGTGACTAATTTAAAAACTAATTAGCTTGTCAGGCTTCTTTTACAGAGTAAAAGAAGGATAATATTCCATGCACACGGCGGCTAACTCCAATCCTCGAGACCCAGTTGGCTGCATGTTTTAGATGCTTTTCTTGTCCAACACATCTGTATCAATTGAATGGCTTATTAGCAGGCTCCTGCAGAATGTGAAGACATGTTAAAGGGTAATTCAGTCATTTGAATTGCCTTTGTTGGAGCAGGAAAACATAAAACAAGCAGAATGTTGGCCCAGGCCCTTGAGGGCTGCATTTGGCCACCTCAGTTCCATGAGTGGAAAATCTACTTCTAAATTTAGCTTGTGACTTTTTTTTTTTTTTTTTTTTTGCAGAAGTCAATGTGTCAAAATAACAACTGATTATTGAAGCTGCATCAATGAATATGTTATAACGTTTTAATGTTACAAGGAGTATTTCTAGCTAAAAGCAAGGTCAACTTTTACATCTTTGTTTTAACATTTCTGCATAAATAAAAGGTGATACTGTGATACCACAAGAACCCTCATACACATTTCAATTCAACATGCAATAACAGGGTGTGACACCTGTTATGGAAGTGATTCCAGGTGTGACAGCCAGCCTGGAAACTACAAGGAGCACTTGGCATTTACAAGTGGATACTATAAAGATGGAGGTGGAACAAGGAAGGCGGAGTTGGACCAGGAGATGGAAAAAACTGAGGCAGAGAAGAGCAGGAGTGCATGGACTGTATGCAATGAGTGGGCCATGCATATCAATCTCTTGGTTGATATGCATTGTGCAGTTATCAGAGGATCCACCTGCGAGGGCTCTAAGTGCTGAGTCACTTATGAAGGCAAAGACTTAATGCTTCTCTGCCAGATGCATGGTCCATCTCAATGGAATATAATAGGCTGTAAAGTGCTTTGTAAGCAGTGACTGCTCGCCTCATGGCTAACCCTCGACTTTCACTCTCTTGAGCCCTGCTCCAAACCTCATTTTATCACTTTTATGGAAGCATGGTGTGTATTTTTTCTGTTGTAATGACATTTGTTGTTTGCACTTTTCCATTCCCGTTCGTTTTTCTGTGTTGCGTCCCAATCGCCCACATGGAGATGTCTCTTCTCACGTCTTCATTCTGCACGCCCCTTCAATCGTCTCTCTGCTGGCTTGTGCACATGTGTTCGAACGCAGGCACCTGTTCGAGATCTTAGTGTGTATGTGTGCGTTTAGGGTCATGCCTGCGGGTCATGCGTAATGAATAGCAGGGCTGTTGTTGAGGCACAACTGGCTGAAAAGGCAGCAGCCAGAGAATAGCTCACCAGTGACGGAACGTGAGGAGGAAGAGGAGGAGGCTGGATGCAGAAAGGGAGGAAAGGAATGAGGGAACCGGAGAATCACAGAGGAAAGAGAAGAGCGGTTACAAAGCCACTGAGCCCTAACCACCTTCTGTCAGCCTGTCTGCTCTCAGTGCTGTTTTCTCTCTCATAGGATTCTAATGGCTTTTCCACTGTCCCCTTTCCAAACCTCCACCTCTCTCTTCTCCTCCTCCTTTTTCTAGTGCTGGACTGTTTTCTTCCTTATTCCTCCCCATCTCCTTTGCCAGCTTGAATTCTCGCATGCAGTCTATGTGCTGCCTCCCCTCCCGCTCAGCCTCTTTTTGCATCTGTCCAGCTGTTGGCCAGGGGAACAGCTGACTAAATCTAAAGCTCGGGCCCCGGGCTCTGGCCTGGGCTCCGGCCCCAGCTCCACTCCCCCTCCACCTCTGGCCTACAGCCCTGGCTCCTCTCAGCAGCCCCTGCTCAGCCCTGGCCCTGCCTCTGAGCTTCGACTCCAGCTCTCAGCAGTTCCCTCCAACCAGTCCCCTCTGTCCCACCTTGTGGCTAAGAAACCTCAAAACCCTTTATCTTTTGACCCTGCCCTCATTTTTGTCCCCACTTCCTACTTTTTTGTACTTCATTTGCTCTCCCTACCCTCTGCTTCCTGCTCTGACAGGCTGTAGCTGGGCCCCTGGTACTGTCCCAACATATCTGGACCTAGGCCTCCTCCAGGCTGGCAGCAGTTCAGTTCTCTGGCTCCAACAGTTAGCCACTGTAGCCAAGCGTCTTTCTCTCTCTGGCTAACCACTGCAGCTCGTTGCTTTGCTCTAAGCAACACTCAGCTTGCGCATTTGGTTAATTCTGGCTCGGCATTACCCCACAGAGCTTCCCGATTCTCTACGCATCTCTTTGTTTTCTCCGATCTTGTTTCTCTGCATCTCTTTAACTCAAGCAGACAGGCTCGGCCCCGGCACAGGCACAGAAGCGTGCATCCAGCGAGAGTGCAAAGCATATGACACATGATTGGCAGCAGGGGGAGGATGGGGACGAGCAGTGAAAAGGGGAAATGGGCCTTGTCACTTCTCCAGACGAGCCGCGGGCTTGAGTTTGATCGCTGCCCTGGGAAGCGAGCCTTTGTCCCTCCTCCCCAACCTCTGCGGCTGTCAGAGCAAACGGAGCAGGCTCGTGTGATTAGGTGCAGGCCCAGGTTCTGCCATCATGCTTGCGAACAGACACCTTGGATGAAAGACACATGTCAGAGACCTTCCTTCTCTCTGACGTCCAACTGCTCTGAAATGACTGACTGAGGGTTGACAGACTGAGGTTCAGAGTAAGCCCCTTTAGCTACGCTGGGATGCACGTTCCCTTTGATTGAAAGTGGGACAGCCAAGCTCAGGAAAGAAGATACAGTCAGTTGGCACAAGCTGAACCTCATCAGAATCTTCCATTGAAAACCTCTCGGCTATTCACAGATTGGAGTTCAGCTTCTTCCCATCTGTCTAATGCCTGGCACGGCTTTTCTTCACCCATGTTGCTACTTTTTGTTGCTGTGTTTTGGTTCTGCATACAGTAGGTTTGTGGAGAAGAAACTTGGAAGTAGTGAAAGATTTTCCTTTTTTTCTCACCTTTTTTTTCTCCACAACTGACAGATATGGGAAAATGAAAGCAAACCGCAGCATGACACTGACTTCAAACATTCCTGTGTTCGACATTCATTAATAAGGATGCACAACAATCTGAGGTGTAACAGTGCACGTATACGTTGCAGAATTTTATTAATTTTTCAGGGGGGTGGAGAAACTGGGAGTTAATGTGAACTTAAAATTTGCAAGTTGAAAGTTGGAAAAATTCTTGGAAATAGTGCTTTTTAGGACCTTATGTTGCAGTAGGTAGTTGGACTGCAATATAAGGTCTTCATACTTGACACTAGAATAAGATTACAATGTACAAATTGAGACATTATGAAGTAAATAAAATGCTGCATGAACAGCCAATATCACTTGTTTTTGTCTACTGCGATTAGCTTTAGTTCATTTTGAAAGTTCTCAAAATCTCTTTGAAAAGGTTTCACACAAAACAAAGATCAGTGTGCTTGATTAGATCATCTTTTTGGTTGGTGGTGGTCACTGAAAGTAATAAGGCTTTAGTTCAACCAGGAGGTTGAGAATCTGGAGCTATTGAGACCAGATAAAAGCAATTGAAAATACTAACTTCTTGCATTTAAGCAAGTATAACAAGGGTTTCATAAGGTTAAAATATGTGTGAGAATCTCCATTCAATTTTAAATTGTCCAGTTCAACTTTTTAAAGAAATAGTCAACAAATTTAGTCCAGCTTCCTTAAAAACAATAAAATAGCCATTTACTTTGATGCCTGCTTTTCTAGCAGCTATTAGGCAGTTTTGATATTCTCCCAGTTCTTACAAGTCATTAATATCTTTTCTTCAACTCAGTTTTCTTTTACGTCACAAAAAAGATTTCAAAGTGGTGAAGGCTTCTTCAATACTTTGTAACTAAATGTTATAGACAGGCATAATTATCAATGTTTATGAACTAACTGTATTGTCAACAATTCAGGAACTGCTTTATTCTTCAGGGTTTGCATCAGTGTATTATAAGTCTGGTGGGCCACCAGGTTTTTCTTATTAACCACCAGGCTACACATTGTTGGTTTATTTCAGTTTTTTATAGTTGTTATTTGGGTATTGATACTAATGTCTGTCAATAACACATAATTACCTAAAGATGTAAAAATTTTCTGTCAACTTCAAATGGCACCAGAGGCACCAGGGATGCTACTATCGGGCTTTGCAAGGTTTATGGGGGAAACCCTGAGTCTTCAATACAAAATAAAAGTCTTAAACTTATACATGGTGCCAGGCTTTGAGCATCTCATACACTAGATACATTAGGCAAACTTTTATGCTGACAAAAACTGGATAGTGCCGTCAGTGGAAAAATATTGTCATTTTACTATGATAAGATATTGTTGTATTCCTAACAGCCCAAATCAGATAGGGGAATGCAAACTTTCTCATTGGCTTCAGATGTGCTCCTATTCTGATGCCAAGGATGTTTTACGGACCAGTGGAACATTAATTACCTTGGTGTAAAAGCCAACATGAACTAAGCCGCTTGGTCACGCTCTTCTAACCTTAGAGACTTTCCCTGTCTTCCCTTTTTATGCCGTCTCTTGCTCAGGATGGTACCCATTGACTGCCGCTGACCTAATTTGGGCAAATTTGACTGACCTACTTCATGGGTGAATGCTGACTTGCAGCGGGAGGTGATTCTCTCACCCACATTCACACGTACTATTCTCCATCCTCATGATTATCATGCGGCCCCTCAACCTCCTGTTGCGAATGCTCTAGTACAGGGCAATCTGTGTGCTTAAACACACCCTCCTGTTCAAATTTCATCTGCACTGTTCCCTGAGCAATTTGCCCTCCCAAATGGATGTAATGAGGATCTAAAAGTCCAAGCACATCATAAAAATAAAGAAAGTATTTGACTTTTGTTTCGGATGGTCTCAGAGGTGACATAGTCCTTCACTTCATGAGTCACCCATGAGACATAATCAGCATAATTATGTAAGGATGTGATTATTCACCGGTCATCTGTGCAAATGCTAATTTGAACAAATTTAATGAAACAGTCTTAAGAGCATTCGAGGGTACAGTTACCATTGAGGTAATTCTTTTGTGAAGTTGGAAGTGTAAAGACTATCTATCAGACATAGTAATCCCATTGGAGGATTGTCTTTTTAACCGCTTAAAAATTAATTTGTGGGTCATTTCATCTCAATTCCCAGTAGAATGGACATGTTAAATTTCTGGAGTTTTCTTATTTTTGTTGTAAAGTCATCACAGATGGAGTATTCCTCGCAACCCCTGCTTTTTTATATAAAAGCCATAAAAAAACTTGTTGAATGCTAATGGAATACAACCCAAAGCCCTAATCTTTCCCACTATTGCTTACTGTGCTGGAATCTACACCAACAGTGAAGTTGTTATGCTGCTGAAGAAAAACTACATCTTTGACTGTAAAATAAGGTCTAGAGGAAGTCATATGCTGTACAAAGAAAATAAAATCACTGAGGTATTCCTAATGCCTACTGGATAGCAATCTCAAATTAATCCACACTGACCACAATGAACTAACCAGTCTTAGAGTTTTAGCATCTTTGTCACCTTTACCAAGTGTGGCCATAAAAGACAACGTAAATCCAGCTAACAAAATTCACTATTTGCAAGCTCTGTTTAAATGCATGGTATAAGACATAAGGCAGCCTTATAAGGTAGCTGAATCCTACCTTATAAGCTGAATCCTAATATAGCAATTAGGATTCAGTGTATTTTGAATATATAAATTATATATAAGATATTAGCATTTCATTTTATCAAATTACATCTAAGATTCATGAAAATAATTATCTGTAAAAAAGATGATAAACTGTGGTTTAAACATATTGATGTGAAAGGTTTTACACACAAGTAAGAAAGGGAAGCGGCAAGATTGTTCCAAATTAAAAATAGATGATGGAGAGAATTGACTCAGGGTGACCTAACTGTTTCAGCTGTTTGTTATCATGATGTATTTCATATCAGCATCATTGTCTCTTGTAAGCGCAAAATAAGTGTTGCGCAATTTCTGACTACATTCCAGAGATTGTATAGATTTTTTCAAAAACAATGGAGCCCAAATCTGTTTCACTTAAACACAGGTAATTTCTTCCTGGCCTTGTGCAGCCAAACTAGCTCTGTGTCCAAAAAAGAAAAAAAGGGAAATTTGAATTTTCACTCAGCATGGACCTGCCTGCTCTACTTTGTACTCTAACATGTATGCACAATAGGAGCATCAACAAATAAAAACATATGAATGCAAACAAACTCATGTAAATACAGAATCACCCCAGGAAGATATGTGTAGTCATGGTAACAAGTACAGATGATAACAAAAGAGGGGATGGGGAATTATTGTCTCTCTCTTGTCCAGCAGGGTGCAATTTATCTTAATGTAGCCCATGAAAGGCAGCTATTTACATGAAACGAGAGCTGTTTCTGGGAAATCGAGGTCTCTCTGAAGGTTTTGATGTCAGCTGCCTGCTTTTAGCTTGAGAGTGGAAACCCTAACCATCCAGTGAAGGAGAGGAGTAAGAGCTGTAAACCTACTGAAACGGCTTGCTTCTCTTGTGCGTCTGCTGCTCTTCACCCCTGAAAGTCTCTCATTGTTTCCTTTCGATGCACTAGAAGAGGGGCCAGGCGTTACGTGTGATTTCAGGCGCTTGCTGTTTGCACTGAGCGAATCTAACCCTCTTGCTTTATAACTTATCCTTCGGAGAGTGATGCTAACATCAACGTCAATATTTACAGGAATCGCCCGCAGGCAAGCAAATCGACCACCTCCATTCAGCAGAGACACGTTCAACCTTTTGCTCACTCCCCCTTGCTTCCCCTCTCTTCCAAGCCTCACTCGTCTTCATCATCCTGTTTTCTGCTTGACGACCCGGCTTTTCTGTTGTTTGCTGACTTTGTCCGCTTGTTCTGGTGAGGTGAGTCCAGCATACACGTGCGAGGGATTTCTGACTGGGCTACCATGGGTTTGAAACAAGGCTGAGCGGCTCGCTGTGAGATGCTGGATGACGCATGTCAAGCAATATTAAATCTTCCCTCCTCCCTCATTGAATGCTTCTGCACCCCCACGCTGTCCTCTCGCCATGTCTGCCATGGTTAGTGTGAGCTATGACACTTTTCACTGGGGCTTTTCAGGGAAAGAGGTGCCACATCTGATGCACAAGGCCTCACGCCTTTGTGGAAGGGACAATTCGGTCTACAGTAAATCAACACAGGAGCAGCTGAATGCAATTTGTAGCTAGCTAACCCGAGCATCTGAAAGGCAGAACTGGGAAAAAGGTGGAATTGGGCAAAATTGACGTCAGATGTCGAAGTAAACCTAAAATCGGCACAGGCATATCTCATTACTAAACATTTACTCCCCTGGGTTTTCCAGAGCATAATAAAAAGAGGTGGTGATACTACCGTTGCCTTTTTTTGAACATTGAGAACAAACAATAGTAAGTGTGACCTCGTTGACTCCAGAGAGGGAAGGGTTAAACACGAGTCGGCATCGCTGCGTTACGCAAACTGGCGGCTGGCTGGAGCTGAAAGGGGAAGTGCTGAGCTCAGAGGAACACTGGCTCAGAGCCATCCCTCCCTCCCTACTCTGAAACTCCCCTCGTCCCCACCACACAACCACCCTCCCCCCACGTCCTCCCCGCCTCCTCGCTACAGCTGAGCGCTCCCCATGCTTCCCACTGCCAGGCGTGGTGATGTGTGTTTGTGTGTCTGTGTGCCTGTGCAGGAATGCAGCTTCCCCCTCGGCTGGGGCCTTGCATTTGTGTGTGTGTGTCTGTCTGGAATGATGCCTCCCCTTGTCTACTGTGTGACGTCAGTACACACAACGGGTCAGCTTAGGGCTAGGCAGCATTCTGTGTGTGTGCGTGTGTGTGTCATGGGGGTTTCGTTGGGGGGGAGTATGTTACTGGAGAGAGAAAAAGGAAAGAGGTGGCACTGTTTGTGAGCAGAAGGAGGCTGACTGCAGGGAGTCACTGAGGCCAGTATGTGTGCATGCATGAAGGCACCGTGAGTGTGTATCAAAGGGTGGAGCCGTGTGTGTCTCTGTCTGGTGGAGTGTGTCGAGTGACTTTCCAAATGAAATGGGAAGGGTAAAGAGTGTAAGGCTATTTCCCTGGCATGGAAAAGTAGACGTGAAAAAGTATACAATATCTCATATATTGTATATATGAAAAATAGCATAATAATATCCATGGATGGATGGATGGATGGTTGTGTGCTGTGTTAACTGATGTATTTTACTGGATCTTGTCATGCTGTGACATTTTATAGATCTTTGGCATGAGGTTGTATGTGTAAGGCTTTTAAAATCTTTTTTTTTTTTTTTTACAGCTATACTAATATTACATTTTTGTTATTTTAATTTGATATTTGGAGAATACAAGGAAAGGGGTTGGTGTATTGACACCACTTTGACTTACTAAAACATGGATTTACCTTGTAAGCTGATGTTCTAGAGGAGCTGAGGCGGTGCCAAAACACTTCTTTAAGAGTAGACATTAGCAGAAATATTAGGAAAACAAAATGGAAAAATAAAAAAAATATGTTGGGAAAATATACAGCTGAGAAGAAGCTGAAGCAGAAACATGATGAAGAAGCTAAATTGAAGCAGAAACTCATTATAGAAACGATAAAAGGAAAATAAATCTTTCAAGAAATGTTTTAAATAAGTAGATAACAGTGGTAATATTAGCATTTTAGTTAGTGCTAATTTACTTCACCTACCATTGTCACAGCATCTTGCTTGTTATTATTAGCAAGCATGTTAACATTGGGGTGTCAGGCAATGTTAGCATGTCAGCTAACTACTTTCAGCAGAGGAGCTTACATGGATTTCAAAAAAGTGGAAAAAGATGTGGTGAGTTTGGTCTTTTCTGGTGGCATGTAATTAGAAGGAATTACAGGACGTGATGTAAAATTTAAGCAGGTTTGAAATGAAATATTTGTACGCTGTGATACTCTGGATTAGCTAATGGAAACTTACAACTTTACAAATTTCACTCTCAGACGACTCATTGAAGAATTTATTTGTAAAAATTCAAAGAATTATGCGAAAGACCCAACGAAGGCACATTCCAAAACTAACGAGTTTGTGCATTTTGTATTTTGACCAGATGAGTTCATCCCTGCGCATCATCAGCTGCATAGGTTTGTCATTAAACGCATAACCTAGCCCTGAAGTAGCAGACAATGGCTTTTCGATGGATCCCATTACCTCAGCGTATAGGATGCGTAGCTCTACTGGGACCGACCTTGCCTATTTGCACGCATTTATTTCCAGCCAGCTATAATTTCATTCACACTAATGAACTTTGGACACGGACAGGCATAATGTATAGTTAATGCACATGCAAGACATAGAATTAGCAGGCATCTGGCTTCTCCAGTGTCAGAAATTTGTTGAGCTGCAACCTCGAGTGGCTCAAGCCAAAGACACTTGGACCTAAATGGTAAAATGGGATGAAATTGTTAAACAGGTCCTTCAATAGCCCAAGTCCCTCTTGTTATTGACTTTCTATACTGGTCAGCTTTCGACAGGCTTTGTGATCCATCAGCCAGGCAGTAACACCGCCCCTGCCTGACAAGCCCAATCCAGCAAAATTAGAGTCTATTTTGAAAGTGATAGTTGGGAAAATTGCAAGTCATTCCTCATGTACTGCATGGCAACTAAGTGGCAGCAGCCAAGCAGTTGACTGTCATTTTAACCGCCAGCTGATGACAACTCCAATCACCCACACATCCATCAGTGCACACACAGACACATACACACACATTTGAATATTCCCTGCCATCTCTGTGAATTGCATTCAGACTTTTTTTTTTTTTTTTTTTTTTTTTTTTTGCTGTCAGAATCTCAAGCGGAAGTAAAAGCATTGAAATTCATAGAATATCTCAAAACATTAATTTATGCTTGCCTCTGTCTGTCAGAATAACTGTGAGGGTGTGTGTGTGTCTGTGTCTGTGTGGGTGATAAGAATGCACCCACAGAGGGGAAAAAAACGTATCTCTCCACCAGTGGGTTCACGGCATAAATACAGCAGCCCCTGGAGCTTGCCGGTGTTATTCCAGCCTGTCCCACACCTAGGACACACATGCACACATACGCCTGAAGCAAGGTCTCCTGCAGAAAAGCACTGATCTCTGTTTATGGTCTCTGTATGAGTTCTTCCTTATAGGACCACACACGCATGCATGTATTGTTGCTCATACAGGCCTACCCTCCAAGATGCTGAAAGGCCTTGCATTGCCTTTGTACTCTTAATAATTGGGACAGTTCAAGGAGCCGCCATGCAGGAAATGCTCTCTTTAGCTGTGGGTGGGATGGGGCTTTGGAGGTGGTTATTGGGGGTGAGTGTTTGGCTGCCAAACAGTTCTTGACCCTTCCTCGACCTACACTGGAGCCTTGCTTTTCTTCAATTGTGGTTCAGATCGGCTTTCACTGGGGCCTCTCAGTTCAATCCAGCCAAATGGATTGGATTCCAGTCCAGTAGCCTTCCCTCTGTGAGGTTTTAGCAGGGTGTGTTTGGTCAACAGAGTGGGATCCAATGTTAACGCTCCAGCTTCCGCAGGTGGTCCCCTTTGGATCAGGGAATCAGTCAGATTTAGGTGTTGATTTGTTTTTCTGAAGCTCATAGGGTAACTTGATTTAGGTAGAAAGTTACATTTAATCTTTGCAGGTGAATAAGTCCTAATTATAAACACTTGCCAGTTAGTATATTGGGCATAGTTGTTTATTTAGTCAAATATAAAAATTAAAATCAGGCAATCAGGTGGCAGCAATACATTTAGCTATCTATCCAAGAAGGCAACCTGGATTGATAGACCAAGCACCAAAATTGAGGAGAAAAGGGACTGACTTTAAATAGCATCATTGTTGGTGCCAGACTGGCTGCTTTTAGTATTTCAGAAATTGTTCATGTACTTTGATTTTCATGCAGAGTTTACAGAAATTGGACCAAAAAACTGGGACGAAGTTGTTCAGATGTAAGTGCCTTGTTCAGTTGAGAAGTCAGAGAAGAATGGACAGATTTGTTTACTTTGATAGAATTACACTTGCACAAATAACCACTGATTACAACTAAGTTATGCAGAATACCATCTCCGAATATAGAACGTATTAAAACTTGATGGGCCGCAGCAGCAGAAATCCACACCGGGAGTCACTTCTGTTAGTTAAAAACAAGAATTCAAGCTGCAATTGACATTAACTCACCATAGTTGAACAATAACTATTTGGAAGTTATTGTTGCAGAGCATTTGTTTACATACACACTATTCAAAGTTCACAAGACATACCAAGCCATACTCCTCTGAACCCGTTCCTGCTCCAGTATATGCCATGGTGTTTTGCCATATATGCAATTTACAGCAGTATTGTAAACACAGGGACCACAGCAGAGAGGAACGACTATGATGAGTTCTGAACTTCGAACAAAATAATGATTCTGTTCTTTTTTTTTTGGCAAACTTACAAAAAAAGAAAAGAAAGCATCGGTTGGCTCTTTGCTTGCTGCTTTGTACGAGAATTGAGTGGAGACTGTTTATTGTTTTGATCTAACAGTGTGTACTTCCTCATGGCCTCGGACAATTATTTTTCAAAACTATCCATGCTGAAAAATCGGCTTCTTGAAGTCGAGTAATTGGGACTGTTTTTAAACATACCCACAAAAATCTCACCAATCACTCAATAGTTTTGCACGAAGGAGGTGAAAAGTTTGCCAGGGATTTGAGATCAGAACGGGAGAGACGATATGAGGCTGAGAACAAAATTATGCAAATTTTGTCACACAGCTGCAAAGATGGAGAATTGATTTTTGGCACTTCTGCCCGGCCGTAGACAGTGCTTTGTACCAACTGAACATCGTTTTCACTCTTCCTCAGAATTGTTGCTGACCATGTCTGTTTCTTTATGTCCACAGTGTACCCACCTTCTGATGGCTACTTCCAGCTGGATAATGCACCATAACACAATGCTTAAATCATCTCAAAGTGGTTTCCAAAACACAGTGATGGGTTCACTGTGACCTCCACAGTCATTAGTACAAAAGTAGCAACTCTTTAATGCCGTCATGTTAATAAGGACCAAAAACTGCGAGGATTTCATTAGACACCTTTCTGAATGTATGTCCCAAAGACGTTCTGAAGGGGGACTGACCCATTACTGACAAATTGGCGATTGAGTGTATTTTCTCTGATATCCTCTTTCCATTTTCCTTGACTTGTTTTTAAAACAGGATTTTTGTCTCAACTTCTTAGTTTCACAGATAACCATTGTGTATTTTTATTCTATCAAGCACAAATCCAGTAAATGAATGCTGCTTGAGACACAGGGTGCCATATTAGATTTAGGTGACAGTCACTCATAAACCAATACAGCCAATAAACTAAATGACCTTCCCACTGTTAGGGCTGAATTTTCTCCATTGACTTGGAATCTTAATGTGATTGTGGAAATATATGTATGTTGCAGAATCTAATTTAGTTCAATGATTTTGCTGCACTGGTGAGCAAACCTCAGAAGCCAGACCCTGATTCCTGCCGTCTACCTTCATGTGGGAAGCATAATCTTGTTTTATAGAGGTATTATGAAAGTCATACTCTGATACCGGTGTTGAACTTGCAGGTTTCGGGTCCTTCTTTTCCTTTTAACAATACGAGGAATCCAACATTTCTAGAGCTTCTTGTGCTGAATGGACTCAAGTGCTTTAAGCAATTCGTGGGTGGAGTACAAAACTGCAGTAAACACTCATTTGTAAGATTTCTCTCTTGATGGTCCCTTAAGAAGTAGGTGGGCCACTGGTATTCGTGGAATCTGCACACGGACACACAAAATACTGTGCAAAATAATTAGGCCACCCCTAACATTTTAATACTTTGCTTTCGAGGTGCCTGGCTTTCTTGTAATCTTTTGAGGTAGTCTAACCAATCATTCCTCAGGCCTTCTTTAGGCCTTTCAGAGTTTTTCACAGTGTTTTGAACAAGTTGTGAACAAAATAACTCATTTCATGTTCATGAAAGTCATCTCTTTGGGACTGAGGAAATAATACAGCAAAGACCTGAGACCACACTGAAGAGACTCATGATGCCTATTGTCAACTGTATGCCAAGTTTTCAGTTAATAGCCCTTTGGGAATGACCTTATTGGAGAGAATATATTTGTTTCTCTCTGTCAAGCTGTGAAAAACTTCGAACTTTGAAAAAAGTTCCATATACAGAATTTGTTTGGGGGAAAGAAAAAGTATTACCTGGTGCTAGTCATTTCATCTCCCTGAGAATTTGAACTTTTGTACTTCTGGTTGTCTTGTGCCTCTTTTCTTTGAGTGCAAAAAGAAGCAGTTTGCAAAGGAACATTTCATACAGACCTTGAAAATCAGTTATTTGTGTTATTTATTACTTGTACTTGGAAGTCAGGTTTTTTTGTGGGTGCTCCAAATCTGAAAAGGAGTGAAAACATGGCCTGAAGTTGTAATCAAAATGGGAAAAGTTGGAGGTCTCTGCTTCAACCTTGATATCTCTTTATAGCTGCTACTCAAATAAAATGCTGTATAAAGTATTTATTCGTACTTTTGACAGTTTGCGCATCTTTGTACACGAGTGACACACAAACTGTTTTCTATTTATTTATGTGCATATTGTTTTGGGTTTTTTTGTTGATGAATGGATAAAATTGACAAAATACATTAAACATACTTTGAGTTGCACTGATAATAGCAGTTTGCACCAGAATAATCAGAAAATTCCAAGCTATTTTCCAACTTGGAAGTAGAAGCCACTCAACTTGAGTGTGTCATCTTTCCCAGATTTACTACAGTCTACTCCCAGCTAGGGATCATTGTGAATCCATTGGCATTTTGCAGTGGGATATTGATTACAATCTTTTTTAAATTGATCAGGGATTATAATGTCATATATAGTAAAAGTCACCATTGGTTGAAATTAAAAAAAAAAAAAAGAGCAATACAATATAAGAATCTCTCCAAAAAAATCAATTTAAAATACATTTGTTTTTTATGTGCACATTTTTGTCCCCTGTAATATTTAAAACGTTGAACTACCAACAGAAATTAAGGTATACAAACAATATTTTATGGGTGACAAATGTCACAAAGGGAGCACAATATGGTAAAGAGGAGAACTGACCAGGATTTAAGCTCCAACTTTTCATATTGGGTAAAAAGGCAGCCAGATTTCGAAGATATTTTTTCAGAAAGGTCTTCCGAGGGTTCGAAGAAACATGACAATAAGAGAAGTATGGATCTCTTAACTAAAAACACAAAATGATGTGGCATGACTCAAAAGCTTTAGCATCACAATGTATAGTCCACATCTTCTCCATCTCGCTCACTCGGCCACACGCTGTTCTTGCAACCTTGCACTGTGCTTTGTGCCAAGTGTGATTTCACCAGGGCGGTCAGAAGGGGTTTCTAGGGCAACCTCACAGAGGCCTCATTCTAAAAATGGCCACCATGGTTACTTTGAAAGCCAACTCTGGCCTCTTGAACATGTGCTGAAAAGAGCCGAGAGCGCCACTCTGGGAAGGGAGCTGGGTGGATTGGGTAAGGGGGAAACCAGGCTCTCTAATAGCTAGCACATGAGACACTGAAGGTTTCATACCCACCCATCCAGGAGTTATGGGAGGTGTGTGCATGTGTGTGTGTGCCTAAGCAGTAATATCCCTGTACTCAGCGCTTGGCTAAATTAAAAGGGCATTTCTGGCACAAGGGGCATTTTTTGGTGCCCAGACGATTGGACGGGGAAAGGCGAAACTCATTACCTACCCATCTGTCAGAGAGTGAGAGTGAAAGAGCTGTGGGAATGTGGACTGACAGAGGGAGGGATGGAGCAGGGAGGGGGAGATACAAAGGTCTTGGAAGGTGAAAGAGTGAGAATGTCCGATAAAGCAGAGGGAAATATGACAGAATCACCCCACCACCACCTCCAGCTTCAAACCTCCGAGTCTTTTATCACCAGTTAGAGTTTCCATGTGTTTTGAATTTTACAGTGCATCGCCGTTAATTTTCCCTTTGAGAAAGAAAACATTTGCAAAAGAAAGTGCAGCTGCCTTTGTAACCTTCTGCTCAGAATGTGTGTGTGCGTATGTGTTTGCTTGCATCTGAGGGTGATTTTTCTTTGAGCTCTCAGCTCCCACATGTTTTTGATGTTCTATGTTTCTTTTTTCCTCTCAACCAGGGGCCACTCTTGAAATTCTCTTCACACAAACAAACACGGACTTGCAAACACACACATATCCATATGAAAGGTATCAGCGATTATCAAACGCTCATTTTCCCATTTGTGAGTCGCATCGCAGTAAAATAAGTTGTTTTTTTTCCTCTCCTCCATGGGCCAGCTGCGGCATGTGAACCTTTTTGTCTCGTTTAGGATTGTTTCAGTGCGGCTCCTTGTTTCCCTCCGTCTCCTGCAGCTGTAGACATCCAGGCTTTGATCACAGCACATGCGAGGAGCTGCCATATTCGATCCACACCCCTCTTGTGTGGATATTGTTAACGAACATGTGCTTCCTCTGCCAGCTGGCTTTCAGAAGGGGAATGCATATCTCTGTGGCAATGTTTTGCAGCTCTGCCTTGCATCATATTTGCAGCCAACACTTTATAGTTCTGCGGATAAAGAATTAACAACCGGGCTAACTGGCATATTCTGTGACAGTGCAATTTATATATAACCCATCCATAAATTCAGCCATATTTCCAATAGTCACTAAGTCCTTGCAGTTCTAGCACAGTCAAGTAGAGGGAGTTTACTCTCCAGATGTGCTTGGAGCAGATAACTGAAGAGATGCATTGTGGGACTTGGGGAGGTTGCTGGAGTATCCAGAAAAGATGCATGGATGCCCAGAGAGACATACAAACTCTGCTCCAACCGCGTATTGTAATTCTTTTTTTTACTGCTTAGTTGAAAACTCAGTGAAAACATTTAGAAGATACACAAAATCTAACAAAAGTAATTGGGATCCTTGACCACATTTTGTTGCCAAAAGCTTCTATTCTGGGATCATTTTATGTGAAACCAACACAAAGGAGAATGTAGTTTTGAATTTAAAGAAAATTATTATTGGCTTTTAGTTTCTTATTATTACAAGTCAGACGGTTGTGGGGTGGTTTTTCTAGTGAGCATCCAGAGCTGGATACTTTGTCGAACCACATTTTTTTTTGTTGCTATAGTCAATTTTTTTATTTTAGTTTATTTTTATCAGCTTTATACATCTAGATGTACATTGCTAGAATTTCTATTCATAATGCTTTGACTGTAGACTACAACCAGAATACCTTGTTCCACATTTTTGTTCTCTTGTTGCAAACCGCTAGTGGAACTTCTTTTGGGCTATCAACCAACGCTTTCTTCTAATCATTCTCCCATAAAGGTCAAATAAAGGAAAACAAGACTATGAAGTCTACCCCTAATAGTTTTTCTGTCAACAGTTCCTCATACCTAACACGGGACTCTGTACAGCATCTCCACAATTTTCATGCAATGGCTTCTTCCCATATTAACAGTCTTCTTGCATGGCCTGTTGCTTTAGATTGAAAGCCATGTCTTTGTAGATTTGCAGGAGGAGCACGCTCTTTCAGTTTTCAGATGGTTGATGGAACAGTGCACCGTGAGAAGCTGTTTTATAACCTAACCTTGCTTAAACTTCTCCAGAAGGTTATTCCAGTCCTGCTGTGTTCCTTGGTCTTCATGATGTTGTTGGTTCACTAATGGTTTCTTAAAACGTCAACATTCTTAATAGGACAGCTGCATTTACACTCAAATTGAATTACTGACAAGTGGCTCATCTAAGCATTGGTAGATTTCAGGGTCAAATCACACTAAAATGGGATAAAATAAGCGTACAACCCCTTTTGGGGAGGTTAGGTGGGGTTTTTGTTCGTAAAATATCCACGTATGTTTTTCCTTCTAGCAATACAATATTTTAAAGGTTTTGGTTTTTAAGATTACAATATGCGCAGATGTTTCCAAAGTACTATATAAGGTCCCTCAATGCTGTGCTTTATTTTTACATGCGTCCTGAGGGCATAAGCAAGGGTTATGATCTTTTGTTTACCATGCTTTTTCCTCATTCTTCACATCCACCTGCGTTCTGACTGCATCTCCAAAGCACAGAGGATGAAGAGCCACGTTGACCTGACCTCCGTTTAGCTTGCTTGTGCGATCATTTCCATCTATAACCCATGAAAAATTCAACCCTTGCTCCTCCCCTCTCTCACCAGAAAAAAACCCCCTTTGATGTAGACGCATTAACACATGCTTTACATTGAGGCTAGTCAGCGCTCAGCCCTTTGATAAACACATTAAAGATATGTGTGTCTTTGCCTGGTGCACATGAATTGCACATGTTTCTCCTGAGTACATAAATGCATTCATAAAGCCGCACCAAACCCCTCCCATTATTAATAAGTCATGATCTCACACTGCGTCCCGGCACTTGGGCGCACGCCTCAATCTTTCATGTGCTCACGAGTGTGTGTTTTACAGCCGGGGGACCCCACCTGGCTCATTCATATTCATCCCTGCATAATGAGTAGCCACGCCTTCGGAAACGCAGTCAAAATGAGATCAAACAACATTTTCGAACAAGAGTCTGTATAATTCATGCTGGTACAGGCGTGCTCACCGCTTCATTTCTTTTCCCAATTCCACATGTCGTTCATTGGAAGTTTCGTCCATCTGGGTGGATTTCTGTCAGATGAATCTTGATTGTCATATACAGGTGCATCATATTACAATCTAAATATTAACAAAAAGTTGAGCTATTAGTTCAAAATATGAACTAATAGCGCACATTTTATCAAGCTGCGATTAATGGGCACAGAGCTTGATAAAACACATTGGACCAACATCAGGAGATGAAATGGCTCCAAAAATCATTACTTATTGTAGAAAATTCAAATTGAGTCTAGTGCAACGTAGACTGTGTGCCTTTTAAGGAACTTATAGTTTCCAAATTAATTGCAAACATTAGACGAAGCTGAAAACAAGACTTTGGACCACTGAACAAAGGACCTTTTTTTTTTTTTTCAAATGAGATGTTGCTGATGTCTCTGGTTCAGGAGAGTTTTAACACAAAAAATTAATGGGATACAAATGTGTGTGGTGGCTTCCTGATTCCTGCCCAGTCCACACTTTGAAAAGCTCCCCAAACTTTTCAATGGCTTTACTACAGTAGTCTGCAGTCATACTTGCTGCTTGTGAACATTTTTCTTTCATCTAACTTTCCATCCAAGTCTTAGGATATAGCAGTTTGAGAACAATCAGCTTCTTTAGCAATGCACTTTAGTGATTTTCTCCCATTAGGGAGAGTGTCAATAACTGGATAGCCAGCAGTCCATATATCATGTGCTTTCATATTCTCACAACAAAACATTCCTATCTTAAAAATCTGTTATGCAATATTATGCAATATTCTGATTTTCTTATAAAATGTTTTGGTCATTAATCATCAGAATGAATCAAAATAAAGACCTGAATAATAGAACTCTGTATGTCATAACTTTTCAGTGTATTCTACATTGTTGAGCTGCACCTGTATTAACATCCGGAGAGTGTTTGGTCTTCAATAATGTCACTTAAAAAAGGACACATTCATTGAGTTGATCAAGCAATTCAATTTGCAGGTAACTGATTCTGGATGCTGTGCGGACACAGAGCTCCTGACATTATCGAGCTTCTGCTTAGAAATGATTGGTTCAAGCATCAAAGGCAGCAGTAGGAGTATAAACTAGTCCTGAAAATCACTTTTAATAATACTACTACTACTACTAATAATAATAATAGTAATAATAATAACAACCCCCATCTATTGAAAAAAAAAATTTTTCTATAAATATTCTTCTCCCTTTTTTGATTCTTCTCCAGGTTTCCACCTGAGTGGCACTGTGACAGATCCCGCCACGCCCTCGTCCCCGGAGCTCATCTGCAGCGTCAGTGTCAGCTTCGACCGCTGCAAGATCACCGCCGTGACGTGCACCTGTGGCAACAAGGACATCTTCTACTGTGCCCACGTTGTGGCGCTGTCACTTTACAGGGTGCGCAAGCCTGAGCAGGTCAAGCTGCACCTGCCCATCTCGGAAACGCTGTTCCAGATGAGCAGAGACCAGCTGCAGAAGTTCGTCCAGTACCTGATATCGGTCCACCACACCGAGGTGTTGCCCACGGCGCAGAAACTGGCCGACGAGATCCTGTCGCAGAACTCTGAGATCAACCAGGTTCATGGTGAGGAAACCAGTGTGTGTTAGAGGATGGTTAGGATAACATGCCCATCTGCAGTTGACGTGTACTTTCCTGCCCTTACAGTCATAGATATTGATTGTCTGATGAAGGTAAAGTATGACAGGATCAATGTTACTTATTAATGAGATCCATGTAGCAGAGCAGAGACCGTAATCAACACTGTAGACCAATTTAGGTCTTAGAGGAAGATGAGGAAAACAAAAAGCAAAGCAAAAGATAGAAAGAGAAACCCACGGGGGCAGGAAACATAAGACTACTAAGAAAGAAGATGAGCTACTGCTGAGTAGCTCTGACGAGAAAAAAGAGACATCAGAAATAAAGACACAGGAAACTGACTTGGAGGAAGGAAATATGAGGAAACCGAGGGAGGAGGGGGCCATGAAGAAAAGAGTTGTGAGAGGAAGAAACAACATGAGCAAAGAGATCAGCGAGACCAAAGAAACCTTTTAACCTTCTGAGAAAATCTCTGCAAATGTAAACCAAAGGCATTTTCACAGTCTGGAGAATCAGTTTCTGAGCTGCCCTGTCACACATGTGCAAGGGATTAGGAGATTGTTTAGTTCAAATGCATTCTGCAAGCAAGAAACAGTCTGTCTCCTCGTCAGAAAAAAATGCAGGATCCCACACAATGCTTTGCAGTATGTACTTTTAATTGCTTCAATATCTACAATCTAGCACTGTACTAGTATATATTAACTTTTTAAACAAAACACTTTATCTACAAATTCACATCGGGGAAACTACCAACACTTTGTACTTGGAAGCTGCCAGAGTAAAGTCCAGTCAGTGGGTTAAACATATTTTCAATAAAATTTGAGAAATCAAACTCTTAAAATGAGTACATTGTTTAATAAAAGTCCCATGTTAGTTTGTCTTTTTGTTTTGTTTTGTTGGGTTTTTTTTTTTACAAGAATTCTGGCACCATATTTATTGGTGCCCCTAAATATTCCTATTAAATAAATATAGATGAACCATTCTCATCATTGATAAGTGCAGCACATAGGAGGATCCCAGGTGAACAAGATGGCTTAAACAGAGACACTGAAGCAACACTTAATAGTTTGTGAATTGTTTCATGCTGCTGTCATTTTAAATCAGATCAATACATGTTTGTATTATTCTTAAGTTGTATGTACTTCTAGTTTTTAAAGATGTTTCTTTTTATTTGTAGTTTTAAAACTCTCCAAGCACTTGAACTAGACTTCAGATGGAGTACTTCTGGCTAGGATAATGTTTTGTTTGTTTGTTTGTTTGGTTTTTTTTTAATGAATGTTGCATTATTTTATAAATTGATTAAATAAATTCTAAAGAAATGAACAAGTTTGACATCGCCAACATAACAAAAATATATTTTACAGGTTTTAGACATTTTCACCAGGGATGGCACGATCATAGAGATCAAAGAGATCAATGCTGGTGAAGAACAGTACATTCAGGAAAACCTTTTGTGTCTAGGTTGTTGGGGGATTGTTTGTCTTTAAGATCAAGCAAAAAATATACAACATATATCCTGCCATGGTGTGAAATAACTTACTCTCCACCTCTGAAGCTATATTTGTCATCAAAACAGACAGCTATGGAGGATATCCAAGTGCTATGTGCTTTAAGTGTGTATGTTTCTTTGCCCACATAGGGGCCCCGGACCCTACAGCTGGAGCCAGCGTGGATGACGAGAACTGCTGGCACCTGGACGAGGAGCAGGTTCAGGAACAAGTCAAGCTCTTCCTGTCCCAGGGAGGCTACCACGGCTCAGGAAAGCAGCTCAACCTGCTTTTTAGCAAGGTTAGAACCACGTTGACATTGATTCATCCAGAGTCAGAACAGAAAACACACTCACACCCAGCCTGTGTAGGTTTACGTCCCTTCTTTTGAGCTTTCTTGGGTGCTTTCAATAGACATTTTCTCCCACTCTCTTGTGCATTTGCATCATCCTTTACTCCCTCAAGAAATGGGAATAAAAGAAAGCACATAATGCACATACATTAAAGGGCAGGCCGTGTCTTAGCTCAGGCTAATTGTAGGAGTGAGGGAACAGAAGATAAAGGGGAAAAAAAACGAAATATAGAAAGTGGGAAGCTTTGCACTACACACTGTATATTAAACGCTTACATGAGAGATGTTTGCCTCACTCAGTTGCCTGCTATTACTGTGGCTGAGCAAGGCCAGCATTAATGCATTGTGTGCTATGTAAAGACCGCAAGCCAAGGCCATTATCATCCAGCTCGCCTGGCTTTTAGAATGTCTCTCAGCTTCATGCACTTTGAAGCAAGTTATCTTCTTTAATATAACACACACACGCACACACAATGACAGGCACGTTTTCTCAGCCACCTTGCACAGATCCTTAAGCGCCCACACAGAGCTGCGTCTGCACACATGTAATTCAATAGCATCCTCCCTAAACAAATAAGTGATTAGCAAAAGTTAGGAATCCATTCTCTCTCTTTTTTTTAATTTTAATATACACTTTTTTCTGGTGTATATTCTTTGCTTTAAAGAATTTACAAACTTTTTGAGAAATTGCAAAAAAACAACAACAAACAAACAAAAAAAAAAAACAACTATTCAGGCAAATTTGAAAAGGTGTTTGAGGCTTAATTCAAGTAAAGCAGAAAGGAAAAGGCAAGGACAAGGTTAGAGAGCTCTTATGAATACTTCAGAGCAAACCAAGCTATATAAAATGAGAAGAATTTTATCACGAGACTCAGAGTGAACAGTTTTTTATTTTGTGGAACAATTTATTGAGTTGATCATGAAAGAAGGTGGTCATGAAAGCTGGCATGAATTTGATGCAAATTTTGCATCAATTTTGTTCAAGACTGGCAAACATTTTTTTTATTGGTTTGTTTGCAGTTCTCAACAGCTTCAACATTTTCTTTTGAAACTAAAATTAAGTCAAAGTTTTTCTCAATCTGTGAGGTTATTTAATGAATTCACTCACAAGTGGGTCTTGAAAAAACACAAAAAATAGCAACCATATCCTACTACTGAGCAGCAGCAAACAAAAGTACCACTTTTTAACACATGAAGCTTCATACGTTCATGCTTTATGTGTGCATTAGGCATACATAAAGCATTTTCAGAATTTTAAAAAGTTTTTAAACTGCATTCTGGTAGATTTATGCCCTACTAGCGATTCCTCCAGCTATCTGAAGCAACACAACCTCTCCTTGTTGAGCACTGCCGGTCAGCTGGTTGAATGAGACCTGCTACAATTTTTTGCTTTCAAAAAATACTGAAATAGGCGGTTTGGAAATATTGCCAATGACACTCAAAATTTCAAATATTCCGTCTAACAAGAATGTTAAAAAAAACAAAATTTGTCAAGTGTACTTACAAAAATTTTGTATATGTGTCAAGATAAAAATAAAAATAGCTAAATTCTTTATACCCCTACCAAAGTCTATTTTTATTTTGAAACTACACATTGTGTTTTTGACTTTCAGATAATTAAAAATGGACTATACATTTCATTAATTATATACCTGTCTTTGGATAATATTTGAATCTATGTTATAAAAATTAACTGACCTAATATAGCCAAGAAATATGTTTCTAGCTAGAAAATCACACTCCAAAGCTTGCATAGCGCAGGGGTAAAGAAAAATAACTTGCCCAGCTTCATTTACATATATACAATTATTAAGTGCTTCTTAATAATTAGTGGGATAGCTGTTTTTTGGCATTAAAACAGTCAAATGCTTCTTGTAACTAACAGGCCTCCAATGGTACCTCTACCCTTTAACTGAAATACAATAATAACCTATTTTTCCATGTCATCACACCATGACAATCACATACCAGCCCATCTAGACTCAAAGTAAATTAGGAGTAATTGAACCTTTGGATAAAGTCTATTGTTGTTGCTATCCATTGGAAAATTTCAAAAATTATATGAAGCAACCTACCATGACCCCACCATAGAAAAGAAACCTCAGAGGAAGAGGGAGCTTATAAATTGCTGCAAACCTTTACAAAGACAATAAATGAAGTAAATGTGGCAATATTGTTTACATATTCTAAATTTAGTCATTGTAGCTGAACCATGAATATGTTCAGCTATCATATCCGCTGCTTGTTGTGCATGTCCTGGTATAAACTGTGCATGTGTGTGTTTCTGTCCCATCAATCCCTGTGTAGGTGAGGGAGATGCTGAAGATGCGTGACTCCAACGGAGCGAGGATGTTAACACTGATCACAGAGCAGTTCATGGCCGACCCTCGACTGGCGCTATGGAGACAGCAGGGCACCACCATGACCGACAAGTACAGACAGCTCTGGGACGAGCTCGGTGAGGGAGCTGGGGGGAGACGACAACAACAAACACACACACACACACACACACACACACACACACCTCTCCCCCTGTATACACAGGAACTGACAGATTTAGCAAGATGGGTGATCGAACCCAGACGTTGACACAAAGGCACACAGGCATGTTTTTGTTTCTGTTTGTTTTCTTGTGCTTTTATGTCCAAGAAAGCCCACAGTCTCCGATGCGCTGACTCGTTGCTGACAGCCCGGTTCCTCTCCCTCCCTCGCTGTGACTGTAGCTCTGGCAGCTCTAGATGAGTTCTTCTTGAATTAAAAGCTGTTTAATGCAGCACACAGAGCCTTACCTCTGCAGTGTTTTCAAACGTCTCTCATTATATTTGTGGTAGATGTGACAGAGAGCCACTCGGCACAAGCCGACACGGTTTGAACCCTCCAAGCCCGTCAGCAGCCGCAGCGCCTCCCATCATTGCTGCTCTCCCCTAGCGTTCTTGTTGTCGCCGTCGATGATGAAGATGATGTTTGTCCTTCTCTACACTCTGTGAAGACAGCGCAGTGATCTCGTCTGTTTCAGTCCCATGTATTTTTGGACTCTTTGAACTCCGCACTTCAAACCTTTCTTCCAGAGTCCTTATCACTCCACCTGATGCCTCTCGGCACTACTATCCCCGCTTTTGTCTTTCTCTTCTTTTGAGTCTCCGCTGAGCCACAACCACTTGTCCTTGCCCATGTCTCTGTGATGGATATATATATATATAATATATATATATATATATATATATATATATTATTTTTTTTTTTTGTGTGTGTGTGTATGTGTGTGTTGCAAATCATTTCCACTCTTGTTTCTTGTGCTCTTCTGTCGCCATAGTCTGTACATTCCGTTCCGTCGGTTTCAGCCTTCACATCCCTTCTCTCGCCCTTGTTTTGGGTTTTTCTCCCCAAAATGTTTCTGTCTGTTCACCCGCGCATCTGTATTAAAATCACCCACCCACCGCAGAGCGTACGCATCTCCAGCACTCTTGAGAGTAAAATCCCTGAATGTTCTTGCTTCCCCTGAGACTGTGCCGTTTTTCACATTCTGTTTGTTCCAATTTACTCCAAAATGATGTGTGCGCGAGCAGCATTGCCTCTGGATAACCTAGTCTCATTCTATCTGAGCAGAAAATGGCGGCAGCAAAGGGAAAGAGTTCTAAAGGATCAGATCTCCCGATTTTTCCTGAAAAGCAAAAAATAAAAAAATACTGCTTTAAGTTTTTGACCTTACACGATAGCTGCGTTTTAAAGCTCAAAATGCACACTTTCCCACCTATGCCAACATCATCCTCATATACATTAGATTAAGTCTGTGCGTTCGCTGCATGTACAGGCGCCCTGTGGATGTGCATCGTGCTGAACCCCCACTGCAAGCCTGAGCAGAAGTTGTCGTGGCTGCGGCAGCTGCGCCGGTGGAACAGCGTGGACGTTTGCCCCTGGGAGGACGGCAACCACGTCAACGAGCTGCCCAACCTCACCCACTCACTGCCCCAAGGCGCTCACGGTAACCAAGGTTAGAAATCTTATGTGTCACATTGTCACAAGATTGGCACATATTTTATCACAAGCTTCAAAATATTACCTTGGGATTTTGTCAGATACCAACAAAGAGTGGCACTTTATTGTGAAATAAGAAATAAGAAGTTAATCAACCAAGTTATTAAATTTAAATTCAGTTTATTTATGAAGCTTCAATTCAGTTCAACCACACATACAGTCCAACTCATTTAAATCTCATATTGAACAGATCTCTGAGATTTTCTCCGTTCACCCTCAAAATATTACCAAAATCACAAATATCCTGTCCAGGAGTGATGCAAAAAAACTAGTCTGTCAACATGGTATTTTATTCAGATTTTATTTTATGCTCATACAAATTTAGCCATTCTCGCTAGAAATTGATAGAAATTGATAAGGTAGCATAACGGGATAAATTTTAAAATAGTTTTGAAGATGTTTGAGCTCAAACTGTCTTCTTCCTCTGCAGAGATGCGTCCCCACCGGACAGTGTTCACGCGAGCCATCGAGGCCTGTGACCTGCACTGGCAGGACCGACACCTCCAACACATCATCGCCAGTGACCTCTATGCCAACTACTGTTACCATGACAACCAAGAGGGCTCCCTCTTTGACTCACGCGGCTGGCCTCTGTGGCATGGTGAGTCTGCATATATATGTAGGTTTCAAGTGACTTATTTAAACACTGAAATTGGGCTCTGACCACCAAACAGCAGGAGCCGAATTATTAAGGTGGGACTTGTCTTTTCCTCAGAACACGTCCCTACGGCCTGTGCTCGGGTGGACGCCCTGCGCTCACACGGTTACCCCAGAGAAGCCCTCCGTCTGGCCATTGCCGTGGTGAACACGTTACGGAGGCAGCAGCAGAGGCAGCTGGAGCACTTTCGACGACACAAAAAAGGTAGCTGTGGTACTTTTGTTTATAGATTGAAAACGTCAAATCTAAAAATTCACATTTATACCCGAATCTAAATTATCTAAGCAGAAATGTAAAGCTTCTCTTCTGAAGAAACCTGCTGAAAGCATTGTTTTTTATTCGTGTGTGGTTTTATGCTAAAACACCAAGTGATGAGTAGAATCGAAACTGATGTATTAGGACAGAGAAAGAGGGATTGCAATTCCCTCTTCTGCTGCTCCTCCGCTCTTTAGTGGTTTAAAAAAAGAGCTGAAAAAAAAAGAGCGAAGCTCTCGTTTTCTCAGTTCATGTGCAATCTTTCGATGCCCAAAAGAACGAGGTACCTGATAAGAGCAGCTGAAATTAGTGTTCCGTCTGGGGTGGCTGGACTGACTCTTTGAGATAAGGTGAGGACATCAGAGCAAAGCTCCTAGGCATCAACATGAGTCATCTGAGGTGACTCAGGCATCTGATCTGGCTGTTAGGGGATTTTCCAACTGTAAAAATAAAAAAGATATCCAATGTAGAAGGCCTAAATCTCTCTGGATAGAGAGGGAAATATCCCTTCTGGGCTTGCATCGTCAATGAAATGGTCTTGATGGTGTCAATTTGAAGTGGATGGATTTCCAAGTAGATCTTGTATCACTCTATAAAATAAATCCCAGTCATTCAACAATTGCTTGAATATCTGTTCACAGAGTTGCTCCATAAAGGCCACACCTCCATAACGAACATGGAGGGCTGGGTGGGACACCCTCTGGATCCCATAGGCACCCTGTTCAGCACCCTGACGGAGTCGGGAAGAGCGGGTGAGGAAGGCTCCAACACCTGCTTAGACCTCTCAGGTACTGATGAGTCACATGAACAGAAATAAACATCAGTTTCCATAATAGATTCATAATACATCTGCTATTATGGAGGAACCGGAGGGAGACAGTCACATTCGTCCCGTCCAATAATTTCATCGCAGTTGCAAAGAATTTCGAAATCTTCCACTCGCGTGCTTTTATTTTGAAGGCGCACCACAGCGCCTTCAGCACAGCGCTTCCTTGACCCCCACCCCCCCACCCCCCGAACTGCTCAGAGAGTTTAAAGGCAGGAGGAGGCAGCAGCGGGAGTCAGAAACTCCGTCTAATTGAGGCAGAAGGTCTGTGTCGGGAATGTTGCCGTGAATATAGCTTGTTTATCTTATAACGTCAGTTTACTGTCATATATAGAAGTAAATATTTTTGGTTAAGCCGTTTTAATTCTGGAATCGTCACATGTCCAAAGTTTTACTGCTAACTTTGTCTAAAAGTTAGCTACTCCATATCAGCCACTATGTTTCATTTCAGAATGAGACTGATGCAGCAGCAAAATGAGCCTTTTTGTTGTTTAAAGTGAGCAATGGCTACACAACACCTGATCAATCTCGACCACTTAATAATATAATATAATACACATGTTAATATAATATTATATATATTATTATTATTTTTTTTTCAAATGTATTGATACCCTCATTGAACAAACAATATAGACAGTTGGTAGGTAATAAAGCATTACTTAGAATTTAACTTGGCAAAAATAAATTTAGATCCTTATCATGATAAGAAATGTATCACAGAAATGATAAGTGATACAGTAGTAATAGTTGCTGTTTCATCTTTATGTCTGTTCTGGGTACTAAAACTCTCCTTTCCTACGCGTGTGGTTGTTCAGTTGTTGTTCTACCTCCTCTGCTAACAGAAATAGCCCTCTACACTAAAGAGGTGCAGTTAGCACAGAATCCCTCCTAATGTGTTCATATGCATTTTAGATGCTCACTTAGAGCTGCTTTCGTAGGATCTGCGGGGAATGTTCATGTAAACTGGAGTCATCTAGCATCCAAAACCCCAGAGAGTGACACAGACATCACGGCGTTGTGTTCGCAGACTGCTCCAGCGTCGTGAGCCGAGCCGATCTTCAGCGGATGCCTGTGCAGCGGCTGCTGGGAGATGGCGAGTCATACATGGCGTTGGCGGTGGAGACGGCTCTGATCGGCCTGGGCCAGCAGCGGGTGATGCCCGACGGGCTGTACGCTCAGGAAAAGGTGTGTCGCAACGAGGAGCAGCTGTTGGCCAAGCTGCAGGAAGTGGAACTGGATGACTCCCTGGTCAAAATCTTCCGTAAACAGGCTGTGTTTCTGCTCGAGGGTAAGGAGACCCACAGATTGATTCTTTCAGCTTTTACCGTCTGTTGATTTTTATTTCCCTAAATTTCCCTGCAGTCCGCTCTGGTACAAATGCACACAAATATATACACAGCAACGCCTCCTCCCTGTCATTTCATAACCTACCCACTCACAGAGAGCCAAGGCATTCCTGCTAAAACAGGAAAAACACATTTGACTCTGTCTCACTATTTATTATCCTTTCATTTTGTGGCGCAAATAGAGGCTGAGCCGTCCTGGGCCAGACCAAAATGAGCTCTTTACACAGCAACGCCAGGGATATTGTGTCAGCACACATATGCTCACAAAAGTGTGTGTGCGTTTACAGGAGCTGGAGCTGGAAGAGAGCGAGTGGGTTGTGGGGGAAGAGGAAGGAGGGACAGAGGTGGTGGTGGTGGAACCGACCGAGTCAGACTTGGCTGCAGTCCCCACCCAAATCCCAGCCCTGCCTCGTCCCCGGCGTGGTGCGACCACCCACCTCTGGCTCCTTCGCTAATAGAGCAGCTCGGGTCTGAGGCCACTGCGGGGGCCCCAGGAGGCCTGCAGCCGCGCCGCTCTGTGATGTGGTCTGCGGCTTAGAGGCCCGTGGGGGTTTAAAATAACCCACCAGAGATGAGGGGGCGCGTAGGAAGATGCAAAGGGAAGGAAGAGGGCACGAGGCCAAATCCGCACACATGACCATATGTGTTTTGACGTCACGGTTTTGTTTAAGTGCCGCGTGGCTCCCCTGCTTCCTGTCTGGAAGGGAGCGTCACTCCTCAGCATGCCACAGGAAACAATGACTCAGTCTTTTATCAGCATGAAAAGTTTAAATTCCTTCAGTCTTGGTTTGCCACAAACACATTTGTTCATCAGTGTGTTGCGTTGTGTCGGTTCTTCTTCACAGCTGGTCCGTACTCTGGCCTCGGAGAGATCGTCCATCGAGAGAGCGTCCCCATGCACACCTTCGCTCGCTATCTCTTCACCTCTCTGCTACCTCATGACGCTGAACTGGCGTACAAAATTGCACTGAGAGCCATGCGGTAGGTCTTCTTGTAAATAAAGTTAATCCCTGTGAAGCTTCATTAAGACTTCAAAGTTGGAGTGAACTCCTTAAACAGGGTCCTGCTGGGGTTTTTAAAAACCTAATGTGAAAAATAATTAAACTATAATCAAAAGAAAACGTACAAAAGCCTAAATTAAACAACACTTATATTTTGTTTTTGTGTAAATAGTATAAAAACATATTTATTTTTTTGAAGTCCATTGTTTGTTCAAATAGGTTTGATCAAATAGGAAGAGAAGAGTTGCTTGGTATAGCACTAATACCCTTGCTAGACCAAGATAAGTGCAACCTCTCTCCCCATGTTTAAGTTGAGCTCCTCACTTCAGAGCAGCCTTTCCTCCGGTTCCATGCCTGTTCTAAGTTCAGCCTCTCTTGCCTAACGTGTCCGCACCATGTCCATCTTTTCCCTCCATCTTTAGCTCCTGCGTGTTCTCAGCTGTGGATGGCGTGCGGAGAATGCGCGCACGCGCTAATCGCCCTGCGCTGCTCTGTTGTGATGTTGTGACTTGTGGGAGCTGGATCCGTGAATATTAATTACATTAATGAGAGTGTAATTAGCGCAGCTGTAATGAAGAGGAATCACACGCACATATACTCGAGTACACACGTCGAGGCGATGGGGGAGAGAAGGTGGGGTGTAGAGGGGGAATGCTTGTCTTTCTGTGAAGCTAAGCTGAGCTGATCAGGATAGTGGGGGGAAAAAAAGTGATCATTTTAACGGTCTTTCAGACTAACTTGATGGAGGTAGTGGTAAGAAATAAAACGCTCTTTTCTGGTGTGATTGGAGATTCTGACGTTAGTGCAAATTCATTTTGTCGTTCTACTCGCTCCTCCCAATGAGCAGGAACTCACAGCCGGCTAAATCGTCTCCATCCCAGCAGTAGCGGACAGGTGGTGTTCACCTCTCCACACGTAATGAGCGCTTGAATCACTGCTAGCTCATCCCTTCAAGGCAGTGGCGTCACTTTCCTACACTGCTATTGACAGTTATTTTCTATTTTTGTGAAATGCATAGAACAAAAAACACTGACGTTTTACTGTTATGTGTTAAAAACAAAGCCAGTATAGAGAGAAAAATATAGTAAAGAACACCCCCGCCCCCATTCTCCACCTCTTGGCAAAGATCACTGCAGTTACATGAAATTTGAACATTATGCAAATTACGTGACAACGTCATTTGGCAACTTTTGAGGAATTAGCAACTCTGGATCAGGAGGTGAGTGTTTTGAAATACAGCAGAAGGATGACAGACACTTCTAAACATGTTAGTATATAGAAAAATAACATCCTCCTTATAGCAGGCTGACAGGCTCTGTGTTTTATCCAGCTGCTTGCCTCCAAACCAGAGTTCCCAACCTGTTCTTAGTGAGTCAGTCACTGTCTTTCCATCCTCACCACTTCCCCTCACCTTTTCCTTTTTGTCCCCTTGCCTCCTCCATCCTCACTCCTCTGGTGTGAAACCGGCGATTTAGAATAATACAGCCACTTACGGGTGCTCCTGGGAACCAGAGGTGTCTACTCAGCACATAATGAATGTGTGTAATGTAGCGTAGTGTAATGTGATAGCATATACCTCCTCACTCCCACGGGACAGCGGACAGTTAAATATAGAGGAGGAGGTAAAGTAACCAGGTCTCTTTTAATAGACCTATTATAATACTATCATTGATAAAAGAGGAGACAAAAGAGTCGAGCTCTTCCTCCCTCACATTGGTTTTTTCCCCCCTTTCTCCTCGCTTTTTAAAATTTGTCTTCTTTGTCGCACTTGCGCCACAAGTAACTGTCTTTTTAAATGAGAAGTCGGCCTGGCAAAGTATGCGGATTATTCAAAGTGCTGTGTGTGTTGCTGCGTCTTGGATGAGGTTAATTAGTCGGTGTGACACCAGCATATGCTGGCCGATGGCTTGGTGCGAGTGACCAGCATTAAAATAAATAAAGAAATAAATGAAAAGAGGATCTGCCTGCTGGTTCACAGGCTGCCCACAATTTGATTTCCGCCAGAGAAACAGAAGAAAAAAGTCACTGCCTCTTCAGACTGCGCTCATCTTAACTGTTTGTGAGCCAAAGAGAAGAGACCTGCTGTTATCGTGGGAGAGGTCCAAATGAGATGCAAGTTTTCCAGATCTAATAGTGCTAGATTTTTACTGCATAATACATGGTCTTTAAGCAGGGGTTAATGTTTAGTACGAATTGCCAGATTTCTAAAGCCAGATATCTTAGGCCTATTTAAATGTTTACTAATTTTAAATAATTTGATCTTGTTCCAGTTTTGGCCAAATATTTGCTGTTAAATGGAACAATCAGAGTGCTTTTGTATGTTTGCCAGGAATGTATCAACACTTTGCCAATATTTATAGTTCATCCGAAATACATACATTGCCTTGCATAGAAGCATAGCCACTGAGCTAGGGCTACATGAGCATGTAGTCCCATGATTTAATCCTCCACTTTCTTTCTTTACAACCGCAAATATTAATATATTTAATTTAAAAAATGATGCATGCATTTAATTCCATGCATTTGTAGTCATCCACCTTTACTCTTCTACAAGTATGATATGTCTATTTGTTTTGCACCATTCATAAACAAGGTCCTTTAAAAGTGCTATGCAGAAAAATAAACGAGCAAAATTAAAGGAAACTGCAGTCCAGTGCCATGCGAACATAGCAGCCTGTTGCAGCAGCTCTCATGAAGCAGTCTGTCACTGACGGAGCTCTAAAATTCACCAACAGTCTCCCAATACCCATGCTTTCATGCCTAAAGCTGTTGTTGAACTGGAAAGCTCCTTCACTGACAGACTGTTGCATCGTAATTGCTTAAAGAAGCGTTTGCATAGATCCTTCCTCCCAGCATCTGTTGGGCTCTATAACTATCACTGCTTCCAACGAACTCAATAGATGTTTAATTCTGAAATTTGCACAGTTGTTGTCATTTCAAATGACATTTCTGCTGTTATTTCATTGAACTACAGTATTTTATGTTGTAATTTTTCACTTCCTGTACAACATGTTATTCTTAATCCTGATTTTATGTATTTCATATTTTATTCTACACGCTTTGATTGCCTGACAATGGCCTGCTGTCGCACTGACATTTTCCCACTTTGGGACAAAAAGGGTCTTTCTACTTCATTCTACTCAATTAAAACAAAGCAAAAACATTGAAAGAATAGCAGCAAGTTTAAGCAGTTCCTAAAAAGGAAGGAGTGTTAACTTCAAAGCTAATTTATATATCTGATGAAATATCATCTGATTCTTAAGGGAAAGTTGTGGTAAATGAGTTCAGTCCTGATTTGAAGGAGCCAGCAGTTTCTGCACATTCTTGCTGAAATAACCACTTATGCTGTATGTGTTGTCCTTCTATTTTAAAGAAACTTTGAAAAGACATTTTAGTCTTTGAATGAAACGCTGATGGTTTAACCGGATCCTTTCTGCATTGTGCTGGTTTTACTTAGTAGGCAAATTGTCGTTTTAATCATCACCTACACTTTGAAAAAACAAAAGAAAGATATTCCGTGTTTGGTCATGTACAACTTGGTCCTTCTTGAAATTCTCCCTTGAAAGAATTTGTGTATACAGTCGAGGTCTTCCACCGGATCTGTCGCATGTAGCTGATAGATGTGCGTTTGATGAATGGTGAAAGTGAAGGCTGTTTACAGTCGGAGGGGGAAACGCAGCATGAGGTAAAGAGGTCAGTCGTCATGGTGATGCAGAGCAGAAACCCGAAGGGCTTCAGGATTTAGGTAAAACCTATGAGGACTGCTTTTTCTCATCATCTCAGTTGAGCCTCTTTGCTACAGATTTTCTTTATAGTTCGTCCTGTTTGTGTCCATAAATAAACTTTGGCCATCAGCAGGTTTACTATTTTGCCTGCTATTCTCCTACAGAACTGTTTATGAAGTGTCTAATTACATGTGTGTATACTTGTCCAGGGACTGCTTCTGTTTTTACTAGGAGTCTAATCGTACATCCAGCTCACAAATAACAGAGGTTGAACATTTCTGTTTGTGTCACAGACAGAAATTGTAGATTTCTTTCTACAGCCATTGTAGATTTCTTTTTGTTTTAAGAAATCTACAATGGCTGTTTGATATTCTTGTGCAGATTTGGCTACTCTATGTTTTGTTTCTAATTCTGAAGTGGTCCTTGTGAATAAAATATTGAATTTCACATTCTTTCTGTTCCACTAATAATATAATAATATAATTTAAAATCATAGTGTCAGGTTAGTCCTTCAGCTTAGCACCAATAGGAGCCTCTGAAGCAGATGCTAACTTTTAGCATTGTTAGCAGACACCAAGGTTGTTTCTATGATGAGAAAAGAAGTTGAGGTGGTGGCGCATATATGCCTCGTTTTTTCGCCTGAACAACAAGCTGGATATGCATGAATAGACTTAGCACAGTTTACTTCTTGAGAAAGCATATGTGCTTCAAGATTTGCAGCAAGTTGCTATGAAATACCCTACATGTCTGTTATGGAGAGTGAAATCTCTTCTGCCATTATCTCTTGGGGCAGCTGCATCAGAGTCAGGGACTTAAAAAGGCTCAACAACCAGATAAAGAAGGCTGGTTCTGTTCTCGGAACGAGAGAGATGATGGTGCAAAGAAGGATTTTACATAAAATCAAGAAAATTAGTCAAGGCAGCACTGGGCATTCTCTTCATGTGACTGCTACACAACAACATTGTCTTCAGTCGGAGGCTTCTTCAGAAGCCCTGTCTTTGAAGGTAATTGTGTAGTATGTGTATTCTCTCTGGGATCAATAAAGTATTTTTGAATTGAACTGATCTGAATCATCTCAACTAAGATATTTTTTAAAAAATATGGGTTGTCAAGTTCACATCATTGCTCATAGGAGCTAAGAAGCAGATTCTCACTTTAACATTGTTAGCACCTAACAGTTATGTACTCGCCATATTTTTAGTGTTTTACAATTCATTTGTTGTTTGCTTCTCATTCTGTTGCCTTTTAATTTATTTCACTGAGTATCCAAATGGTGCCAGATAAAGGTATCATCAAGTATTGTCAGCATGTTTATTGTCAACTCAACAGGGATATAACTCAAAAATGCTACTTTTTGTACTTCAAAATAATTAAGAATTTGTTTGCTGTTAAATCAACCCTTTAGTTTAGTAACAATGGCAACTCTGATGCCAAAACATTTTTTATCTTGTATGTCACTCTGTCATTTCTTTTTACTTACAGATTGAGAAATACAGTAACTTAGTATAGTTGACCAAATCAAAGATATTTGCTGATTTCATCAACACAACAGGGCAGCAATTCTACATGTGGATAAAACAAAGACACAGGCGGTTTTAAATAATTTCTCCTTGGTGTTTGTTTAACCTTTTAAAAAGTCCTCAGACAGATGATAACGTTAGCATTGTTAGTTGCCAAAATATTAGAGTTTTAGGATTAAAGCATATCTCCATTTACTTAGACTTATTTCAGCAGATGATATGTGTGAGCAAACTTCACTTTGACAAAATAGCGAAGCTCTTCAATATTGCTTCCATAGTCTTTATAGTTATTGATGACACATTTCTTTTTCACCATGGTTGTAAAGAAAAGCGAATTTAATTTGTTTTCATCACATTTGTCAATGACTTGAGAGTTTGTTTGGCAATGTCCCAGCATTTAAAACGTGTACGCTCTGGCAGGGGGTGCAACATGCTCAGTGAGAATGCATCACTGAATAAACTGTCCTTGTGCTATTTTATCAAGCAGCTCACAAAGACTTTTTAAGTCCTTTTTGTAATCATTTTTTCTTTTGTTTTCTACTGAACAATAACCTGGTACAGCTTTTTCCTCCCAAACCTTTTGAGGAAACTATTTTTCAGTCCTCTCAAGTTCTTATCCAATGGAGGCCTCTGGCTCTCTGGTGAAAACAAAACAAAGACAGGAATGTTGATGAGGCCTCCATCTTTACTCAAGGTTCTTTTTTTTTAACTCTGCTTTGCTTTGCAGTTCTACACCCCAGGAATCTTTCTGAAGGCCCCAGTGTGGTAGAAGCTTTAAGCAGCTCCTCAGTTGTATGTGGCGTGAACTCTGCCGTTGCTGGAGCTCGCAAGCGTCTCCATTTTGCAGCAAGTGCTGGTGTTCACACTTTTGTTTTTGATTTTTTTTTAGCACTTTTGCTGTCTGAGAGCTAAGCCCTCCCCTTGTGCTCTTGTGGGCAAAAGTGAGCAAAAGACAAGACTGTTTTCTTTTTGTTCTTGTACATGCCTTCATTCACGTGGCAGCAAGATCACATGCACTTTGCTCTGAAATTGAAACTGGCATTTAGCATCACGTTGCTTTTACCAGGCAGCTTTGATGTGTTTTCAAAAGGGCAGGTGTGTGTGTGTGTGTGCACGCGTGTGTGCGATGTGGGTCTCTTTTAACTGGTGTGTGTTGGTATTTGTTTGATGTGTGTCCAGCCTTACAGGGCTGGAAGGTGAATTCCTTAATTTCCCCACGGACTCAATTAGCTTTGTGATTGGCTGAGAGAAGGCCAGGTTGTGCCGTCTTCTGAAGGAAAGAAGACCTTTGAAACTGAGGTGGGAGCGGAGACAGGAAGGGAAAAAAAAGTGAAGTAGAATAGGAGATGAGCAGGCCACAGTGGTAATCGTATGGGGCTCCTGATGCTCCAGAAGCCTCGGCCCCGTCTGGATTATTATAATAAGAGACAGAAACCTGAGAAGCTCTTCCATCCTCCAGCAGGTGTTGCACAACTCTGACTTCATTATGACCAATTAGAGTGAAGAAAATACTAATTATACTTTAGTTTCTAGGTGATTAAATGGTAGGTTGAAAGTAAATTGCAGGGATAGGGTAACTGAAATCCCCCCGGTGGCGACTTGAGTCATTTTCATTTTGAAGTCACACTCAGAGCGCCATAATGAAGACTTTTTCTGTCTATGCAGTATTCCTGTCTGACTGCTTGTTACAGTAGGAAGAAAGAGGTGATTTCATTATGATGTTGATCATTTGGGCAACTTTAATGTGGTTCTCTCTGATCACCAACCCTCATGTATCCTTCTTCTGCTTTTTCATATCCAAAGTGGGTTTTTTTATCCTCATCATTTTGTGAAAGTTTCTAATTATTAAAGTAGCAGCAAAACTTTAAAAGTAATGTCATATTTTTAAAATGGAAAAAGTATCTCACAAAGAACACCCCTTTCTTTTTTTTTTTTTTTCAGGTTGCCGGTGTTGGAGTCCACGGCATCGTCCGGTGACCTCTCGCGACCTCACCACATTGTGTCTGTAGTTCCGAACCGCTACCCGCGCTGGTTCACCCTGAGCCATATAGAGTCTCAGCAGTGTGAGCTGGCCTCCACCATGCTCACAGCAGCTAAAGGTGCAAATTCTCTTGCTTCAAAAAACAGGCTTACCTTCTTGTAGGCATTTCTTTATTTACTAAGATAAAGGTACACCTAGCTTACTTGAAGGCCAACTTCTTTTGCCTTTCCCATTTTAAGAAATCTGGAACTTCTGTGTTACATCAAAACTATACCCCAGGAAAAGAGGAAGTAAAGCTTTGCTAATTAAAAGCTTCTACACCTTCGGAACCAATTTAATTTAGACCCAAATTGCAATAATGCCTGAATTAGATTAGCGGTACCAATAATTGTGGCGCAGCTAATTTTGTTGGCAATTACTTCTCAATCTTTTGTCCCCTACCAAATGAAAGTTAAGTAACAGTCCGTTTAAAGTTTAGATTTAAGTTGATTAAGTGACGACCTTGCACTAACTTATTTCTCTAACTTATTTCTCTGCTTGTATCCTCGTAGGTGACAGTCGCAGGTTGGAGACAGTCCTGGAGTCCATCCAGAAAAACATCCACTCATCATCTCACATCTTCAAACTGGCACAGGATGCTTTCAAGATCGCCACTCTCATGGACAGCCTGCCGGACATCACTCTTCTTAAGGTTTCTCTGGAGCTCGGACTGCAGGTGTGCAAACACATCGTCACTGGTGGTAGAAATGGCCACCCGCTTCTAGCAGTAATCACAAACCAGACGTTTGGTGGGTCACTTGTGTTTGGCACCTGAGGCTAGTGACTGATAAGCAGGTGAAAGGGTTTATTTCTTCCTAAAAGTTCCAGTTTTGTGTAGTTCATGTAGTTCTCTCTGACTCTCTCTCTCAAAAAAGAAAAAAAAAATCCATCCATCTCCTGCATTTGAACACTCACACACATTATGAAAGATTATTTTTTTCAATATTTGGACATGTTCTTGCACAGTTTTAAAATTCTGTGTGTTTTGTTTCAGTTATTTTACCAGAATCACTGTTCTTTTTCGTAGCATTAATTTGTTGCATTGCTGCGTCTTATATTCACCAGTTGCTGTGAATGATGTAATCATGCAAATTCTGCACTGATTTGCTTTGCTCTTAGGAATAACATTTGTTCTAGAAATTCTACCAACACAGCCTTCCTGGACCATAAGCTTCTAATCATAACTAAGCAAATACCTTTCTATTTTATTTAATTTTACCCTCAATATGTTTCAATTCAATTATTTAATTCCTGCCTCAAATGAACAATAGCAGTCTTGCACCATTAATTTATTTTTATAATAACTTCTTCAAATATTTATTTTATGTGTCGGTTCTGTTTTAAATGCGTTCATTTATTTTGCTGAAAGAAAAGTTACGAAATAATGCCTGAAAAAATAAGCAAAGATCATAGCAACAATGTGTTGCAATATCTAAATCAAAGTCCAGACGTCAGTACCACTGACATTAACCTCTATGAACTTAATCAAGGTTGTTAATGAGATTAGTTTGGACAAACAGTAACAAAAATATTTTTCTGCTTGCAGTGTTCTTATGTGTTTTGGCATTTTATAAATCCATCTGTATCTGCTTGACAGTCTGCTGCAGAATTAACATGAAATGGAAAGAAAAAATGTTCAGCCCTTCAGAAAATGAAATAACTCACCTGTCACTCCCTTCTCTATCACTTCTTGGCTTCTTTAGGTCATGAGAATAACTTTGTCCACATTGAACTGGAGGAGGAGAGAGATGGTTCGCTGGTTGGTCACGTGTGCCACTGAAGTTGGTGAGTCCGTCATAATCTAGAGCTGCCATTGTCCTCCAAATTTAACCTCATCTATCATTTTTATTTTTCCCTCAAAATGTGTCCTCCAGGTGTCTATGCACTGGACAGCATCATGCAGAGCTGGTTCACACTCTTCACTCCCACAGAAGCCACCAGTATAGTGGCGACCACTGTCATGTCCAACAGCACCATAGTTCGCCTGCACCTGGACTGCCACCAGCAAGAGAACCTGGCCTCGTCTGCTCGTACGCTCGCCTTGCAGTGTGCCATGAAGGACCCCCAGAACTGCGCCCTCTCCGCTCTCACACTCTGTGAAAAAGACCACATTGCCTTCGAGACAGCCTACCAGATTGTACTGGATGCTGCAGCAACGGGAATGAGCTATACGCAGCTGTTCACCATTGCGCGCTACATGGAGCACCGCGGCTATCCGATGCGAGCGTACAAGCTGGCGACATTAGCCATGGCTCACTTGAACCTCAGCTACAACCAGGACACGCATCCGGCAATTAACGATGTACTTTGGGCCTGCGCGCTCAGCCACTCGCTGGGCAAGAACGAGCTGGCCGCCGTCATCCCCCTGGTGGTCAAAAGTGTGAAGTGCGCCACCGTTTTGTCTGACATTTTGCGGCGGTGCACGCTGACCACCCCGGGCATGGTGTCGGCGCTGCACAGCCGCAGGAACTCTGGGAAGCTGATGTCGCTGGACAAGGCGCCGCTCAGGCAGCTGCTGGACGCAACCATCGGGGCCTACATTAACACTACGCACTCGAGGCTCACGCACATCAGCCCACGGCACTACAGCGAGTTCATCGAGTTCCTGGGGAAAGCCCGGGAGACGTTCATGATGGCTCACGACGGACACATCCAGTTCACCCAGTTCATAGACAACCTGAAACAGATTTACAAGGGCAAAAAGAAACTGATGATGCTAGTTCGGGAGCGGTTTGGCTGAGGGCGAGGCTCCTCTTCCACTCTAGTACTTTTCTATTAACTTGAGTCTGCCTTTTGAACTTCTTTTGGACTAATAGACAGGTAAGAGGGATGTGACTTGTAGAATGAAGCAAAAAGAGAAAGGAAAAGATGACAAAAAATCAAGAGCCACATGCGGTATTATTGTTCTCGCTGTTGTTATTGTTATAAACATTATTGCTATTATTATAATTATTATTATTATTATTATTATTATTACTACTATGTGTACAGAAGCATTTTTTATTTTTAAGGAGAGAGGAAATTTGTCACATTGTGAATGTTGTGTGTACTTCTCTACATGTGTGCGAGATGAAAATGAAACGTGAAATGGCTTTTCGTTTTCTATATTTTTATGATTTTCAAGCATCTTTTTGCTCCCCCGCCCCCATTCTCAGTGTATATTGAGTTTTATGTTAATGAGTGGCTGAAGCCTTTGTACAATAGCGCTCATGTTTAAAAAACAAAGCAAAAAAAAAAAATCAAGAAAAAAAACAAAACAGACCAATTTCAACGTCTCGGTATCCTCAAAGAGAAACTAAGGCTTTAAAATGACACAGAGCACCTCCCTTGGTCTAGGCCCCTGCTGATGGGCACTGGGCAGCATTGCACAGCTTCGCTCAGCTCGGCACAGCTTGGGTTAGCACTGACTTAAAAAAGGCACCATCAGCATTTCCTACCACACAGCAGCAGCACTTGAGCAGCCATTAGCTTTCTCTGGGTCACTTCCACACAACAATGCTCTTAGCTAACTCTTGTCATTATAATTACTGTTATTATTATTGTCATACAATTTTACCCACGCGCCCAGTGATGACACCTCAAAGAGTGAAGTATTATATCTACATTAATGCAACGCGTTGCAGGCGGAGTTTGATATTGCTGAATCCGGACTGAATTATGGTGCTTTTCAAAAGAATTTATACCTCCTGAGCTCTCTCACATTTTGGTAATGTTGGAGACAAAAACATCAATGCTTGATTTTATGGTTTTTGGCCCAACACAGAGTTGGGTGTATTTGTGAAGTGAAAGGAAAATAATGTGTGATTTTCAATTTTTTTCTGAAACAAATATCTGAAAAGTGTGCCAGTTATATGTATTCAGCCCCCCTGAGTCAATACTTTGTAGAGTTTTAGGGTGTGGCTCTACCAGATTTACGCATCTGGAGATGTTTCTTCTTTGCAAAATATCTCAAACTCAGTCAGATTGAAGGAAGCATGTCTGACCAGCCATTTGAAAGTTTCACAGCAAATTATCAATTGGATTTATGTCTGCATTTTAATTTGGATATGAATTGAACCATCGGTGTTGCTAAAGCAGCATGCTTAAGATCTTTATTCAACTAGTGAACCTCAACCCAAGTCTTCACCCTTCATTTCTTCCAGGATTGTCCTCTATTAATCTTGGTCAATCTTAGCCAGTCTGTCAGTTTTCTTTCCCTGCTTAATAAGAGCAGCCCCACAGCATGACTCTGCAAACACTCTGTTTCATTAAAGGAGAGTTGTTGTCAGGATATTGTTCATTGTTAGTTTTCTGCTAGTGTTTTAGATTGCAAGCTGAATGTTTGATTTTGACCACATGTTTTGGTGTTCCTCCATGGTTTGTGGCAGATTGCTGCCGGCACTTTGTTTTTTTGCCATTCTTTCAACACTGGCTTCCTTCTTGGCACTCTTCCTTAGAAGCCTTACTTTTGGAGTGCACAGCTAGGTCAAGGTCAGTTTTATATAAAGTATTTAAATAAGAATGTTGTACCAAAGTTTTTCAAAAGTCAGACATGTAACTACTGAAACTGTATGCTGGACACATCAGGGAAACTGTAAAACATGTTTAAAAGCAGAGACTTGAATTAGAACAAAAATATAAAGGACAATGGTAGTTGTCTTGTCTCCCACCTGAGCTGTGGATCTCTGTATCTCCTCCAGAGTTCCTATGGGCTTCTTGACTGATTCTCTGAGTAACACTCTCCTTATCTAGCCTGTCCGTTTAGGTGGATGGTCACAACTTGGCAGGGCTGCAGCTGCACCACATTTTTGTTTTTTTCCTCTTTTCAAATGTTTGAAATTTGGAATCTTGATTTTCCAGAACTTTATTGCTGACGTGTCTGATGTGTTCCTAGGTCTTCACTAAACTGTTTGTTCACCACTGTTCTGTAGCACTGAGTAAAGAGGGGCTGAATACATATGCACGCCACACTTTTGAGACTCAGAATCAAAGGGTATGAATCCTTTTGTAAGCAGGTGCAGTTGCGGCTATTTTGCGCAAGGAATTCCTGGGGGGAGACGACTACCTCATGATGCGGTATTGAACCTGCTCCCAGTTTTTGCTGTCATAATATTTATTCACTATGATAGCTGGCAGTGTTAATTTAAAAAAGAAAAAAAGAAAAATGTTGAAATCCAGCGTTAAACGGAAACAAAGAGTCAGAATCCTCCTGAAGTCCCTTCTATGCTCTGTTGCCCCTCCCTCTTCCTCGCAGCCCTCACTGTAAGTTGTTTTCAGCCGAGGCCAGTGTCACTCCGCTCTGTGCATGTGAATCACAAACATTTAGACTTTCTACTGTTATATTTCGTCACGTGGAACATTCAGCGACCGGAACGTTCTCAGGGATTTTCTCTACGCAGGAAAAAAAAAAAGGTGGAACAAATCGAACGTCTCACTTCGAGGATGAAAAAGGAAAAGAAAAAAAAAGAAACACGACATGAGCAAGCATTTATTGTACTCTGTATATATGCCATAGTATATGTCTGAATATGGAGGATCTGAAAGTATATGTTAACTAATTTATACAGAGTATTCTATGTAATGTGAAATACTTGAAGCCGCTGTAGTTTGCTCTCTCTCTCTCTTTCTCTCTCGCTCTCTGGCTCTCCATCGCTTTCTCTTTTTTTGTCTTCTCTTTTTTTCTGTTTTGTTCCTTTATTTTGTTCAAATTAACATATCAGAGAGACTAGCATGACCTCCTTGAAGGTATTTTTTTGGACTTACAAAGCCACAAGTGTTCGTGTTTGAGACCCTGGATTTTTACCAGAAATGCAAGATTTCTCTCAGAGAGGATGACTGTACTTCAGTCCTGCTGATTGATGCATAGAAAGAGGAGGGAGGCAGACTGCTTCAGATTACTGGTCAGCACAACCAAGAGATTGTGAAGATACTGACGCATTTTTGTTGTGACATCATGAAATGCTTTTGGAAAAACGAAAAGGCATAATATTTTTGTCCATGCATTTCAGAATATTTCTCATCTCCATCTCATTTTGGAAAAATATTAACAGTTGCCAGAGCAGTTTTGTCAAAAGATAAAGTATTAGGATCCCTGTCTGTAATCGTACACAGGTTCAGAGCTTCAGTATCACTAATCTAGCTTTTAGAAAATGGAGTCTCCTCAGTTCTCCCTTCAGCTGCAGCAGAATTTCCAGAGTCTCCTCTGCAAAGTTCGCCGCTCTTGTCCCATAACTAGTCTTTTTTTAAATTTTTTATTATTAACCGTACTTCTGACTTTTCTGTTTTTCATTTTTGTCTTGTCTGTGTTGTGTTGATTAAAGATAAAAAGCAGCCTTTTCTCTTGCCTTGTCTTAACGCTTTAAAGTAACCAAACAGAAGATCTATCTAACAACCAAACGCGTTCGAAAGAGGTGAGAGACAACCAACCTTTTGGTCCCAGCTTTAGTGTCCTTAATTAGTAAGTGAATGGCTGTGTAACTCCATGCTTTAACAAAGCAATTCCTCACGCGTGTTTGATGGGAAAAAAAAAAAAAAAAAACGTCGTCCAGTGTCTCTTGTTCTCTTTGGAAACAGTTTCCTCTTGAGTCGTCTAGCTGTTTTTTATTTTATTTTTTTATTTTCTACTTTTTTGGTTTGTGTAGGAATCTTCTGCGCTCTCATTTTATTTATTACAATGACCCATGTATACATGCTTATGAAATTAAGATTTGATACACCGATATCAATTTATTTATGTAACTAAATCACTGTTTTATAATCTTGTTAATGAGTCAATAATTGATTTGTTTTTTTGTTTTAATAAAAGTTAGTTTTTTGAACTGTAAATTGTTTTAAAGCATTTTATGTTGTCAGCACACTCTTAAAAGAAAAATGTCTCTAATTTACGGTAAAATACCGGCAGTAGGCCGTTTTACATATCTGCAGCTGGAAACTGGTTATTTACTATAGCTTAAGATAACTTACTTAAGCCCAGGTGACAATGGGCTGATTCACCAAATTTGAGTTAATCGGAGGCACGCTTTAGCATGTATTTTAAGACACTATTAAAAAATGCAGCAAAACGATAAATTATGGGCCTCCACAATTCTGGTTCCTCCTTGGGTTAAATTTCCAGATAGCTGAAGTTTCCAACTTCATCTGTTCAAACAATTGACTGCAAGAGAAAATTCATGAAGGAGATGAATTCTGTGTCCCTGAGATGAACCGATTTGATGCAAAATGAGTATATATCTACCCCAAACCAAAAACCAGAGGCCTTGAGAAGATGATGGAAGCTGTGAGGGGATATTCTTTAAGTATTGTGTAAAAGTTAGAGATGGATTGACTTTGGCCATCCTGAGATATTTTAGATTATTTTAATGGTTTTATTTGACATGCGTTTTTTTTTTCTTCAAGAAAGTAGGAATAGAAAAAAAGGCAGTTTTAGAGAATTTTTGAGTGCAGTTTTCTGCTCTCACATTTTGCAGGAAAGTATATAATACAAAACTAGTGTATGTCTAAATTGGTAATTGTGCATGACTTGTTTGAAATATTACGGGTGGAGCAGAATATATCCTCAAATTCTGGAATAATTCCAAGTCTTTTGCAGATTAGACAAAAGCCACAATAGATTTCATTCAAATGCATCATTTATTCATCATTCATGGAATTAATGAAGAGATACAAATTTCTAATCAACACCATAACATTTTGTTTCAGAATGTTTGTCACGGAGAATTATGGGATGCGACTTTTGAACCCATAGGCTCACGCCTTAGCCAGAGCTGGTCAGGTCTCCATCACACAGCCGTGTCAGAAATAAAGGCAGAGATGGATCACTCTCTCTGGCAGCAGCTTTCACACTGTCATCTCAGGCGAGCTCATGAGGAATATAAAATGTATCAATTGATATTCCCCTGGTCTTTGTAGCTTCTGTCAGGCAGCCAGGCTCAGCCAACCACAATAACCTGTTTACACGTTTCCAGCACTGACAGTGGTGCCACAGGATGACTAAATCAGTGTATGCAGTTTGTCAAGTGTGTGCCCGCTTGTGTAGACATGCTTTTTGTGTGCTGTTTTCCTGTTTGCATGCCTCTGTATGTCTGTGTATGGCTTAATATGATGTGCGTGTGAGTCTGTGTGTTTAGGTCTTTAGGGAACCAATGGGAACAGGTGGTAGCTCCAGACTAAGGGAGCTCCTGACAGCAGCAAGGTCCCCAGACTCCCAGCCCCTCATTAAACATTGACACAAAAACACTGCAACTGTCTGTGTGTGAACAGTAATGAAGCGCAGACGGCTACACTGGTGTACACACTGCAACTTAGCGCAGCACGAGCCCGCGACTGTGTGTGCGTGCGGGTGTGCGTGTGTGTGTGTTGTCCATCTGTGGGTACTCATTAATGAGGTACATTTGTCTACAGAGGTGTCCACTCAGATATTGAAGAATTTGTCAGGTTTAGTAACAAAAGCAGGAGTCTGCTGTCGGACGCCAGACAGGACTGTCCATTTCTTATGTGACGGATGCCTGCCTGTGAGAAATTCTCTGTGTGTATTGATGTGAGTAAGCATACACTTACTTTGTGTGTGTGTGTGCGTGTGTGTGGGTGTGGGTGTGGGTGTGTGTGTGTGTGTGTGTATGTCTTAGCCTACTTCCTGTGTGTCTGACCTGTACTCAGGTCCCTGCTCACTTCCAGTTGGTAATGACGTCCCCTGGGTGCAGCACAGTACAGCAGCCTCCTCCAGTCTGTCTTATTCTATACTTCTAATGACATCATGATCACACACTGGGCCCTTTCATGACAAAAGCCCTCTTCCTCACCATCACCATCAAAACTTCTTCTATCTGGAGCACTCATCGTCGCTTCTCTTTGACATACACTCTCACTGCACCATGACTCTACATCATGGTCTTGACATTTTCTCATATAGTAGGTCCTTTATGTTGCATGCTTCCATACATAGAAAGCATCCATTGTTTGGAGTTTCTGTGCTGCACTGTGGAAAAGTGTTTGGCTCCTTACAACTTCCTTTTGCTCTTTTGTTACATTAAAATGTTTGAGGTCATCAAACAAATAATAAAACGTGGGTTAGGATAGAGTACAGTTTTTAAATTTTAGTTTATTTTATTAAACAACCTATGCAAAAATGTCTCTTGTTAAATCATGAACTTACTGTGATTAGCAAACTTTTAGAAAGTTTCATTCAGTTTCAATAGTTTTACTGTCTTACCACAGCAACCAAGAAAACACTTAACTAGAACCTACCTGACAACTTAAAGGAGACTAAAATTTATCTAAAACAAATGAAAGAACTATTAAAAAATGTTTTCATTAACATTTATCAATCTGGAAATGGTAACAATAAACCGCTTTGAGAAATCGGCTAAACGGTTTAATGTATTTGCATGTAGTACAATCAGTATATCAGTATGCAAAGGACTTGTGACAAGACTGAACAACTGACGGTCACAGACACTCTTCACCCAATCCAACTGATCCAACTGAACTTTAGCAATTTTTCAAAGCAGAATTGGTAAAAGCATATCCTAAAGGAAAGACAGTGAAGTGTTCTTTGAGATGCTTTGAAAAATGGCTCATAAAATGCATTTGATGCATTTGACATTGAAGTGTTCGTGCCGTCTTATCCTGCAGGAAAAGCATAAAAAGCCTCAATGTTTACTATGGTGCCAAAGTTAAACTGCACTGTAATAAACCTGAGGAAGCAGTTGTATGGAACTGTTACTTGTTAAATATATATTTTTCCACATAAATAAGTAATAAACAGAAAAATAGTTTAAAAGATTTGTCTGAAACATAACTGAGACACTTCGGTGAAGTTCAGCATTTGCATTACCCATGTAATAATACAGGAAGAGAAAACAGTTCTGGTTTTCAGATGATTTTTTGCCCTTCGAGATGCTCTCCTTTTTATTATTTTCACTGAAGCATACCTTAACTCCATTTTCCAGGCTGCAGCTGTGCGAAGCAGTTTAGATTTTAGATTCTAAAGTGCTTTCTGCCTCTGACAAACTTTTCGTCCTTGCAGGCAAACAGCAGAAATCAGAGGGTTACAAAATTGTTGTTTGTTGTTGCAGGTGGATGGAAGTAATTCATTCTAAAGAGGAAGCCTTCGGACCAGCTGCGATCCTGAAAATATCAGGTTCAGTTCAGTGAGATTTTAAATGCCTGCAACACTTTGACCTTGTAATTATCACAATTCTTACAAAGCTATTTTTTTCCTGCTTCTGACACATAAAATCAAAGAAAATGTAACGCTTCCTTTCATATACCGCCCACCATCTGATAGGTGACTTGATGGAGAATTAATTAGGGTTATTGACATCTGTGTTCAATATGTGCCTGATGTTGACAAAGAAAAGCCTTATATGCAGGGCCAGCCAAAAAACTCATGTGTTCAGGGCCCCCGAACCAACAGGGGACAAGCAGCATTGTCGTGTTTACAACTGCAGATCTTTCAGATAATTTCAAAAATAAAACTTGTTAACCTTAATATTTCAAATTTCGACAAATTTTGGTTGAAAACCGTGACTATTCTGTTACTACTCCCCACCTGTCTGCAATCTTCTCATTGTCTGCTGAGGATTGGAGGAGCTAGTGAAGACAGCCTGTCTTCACCAGCACAAGTATGCCCACCTCTTGAGTACCATCCTCAAGCTTCTTCTCTCCTTGCTCCAGTTTATCCCCCATGCTATCTGTGCCAAACACAGTTTGGTCTGCAAAAAGTAGACCAAATATATTATACCTTTTATCAACACAAATGGGTGCAAACTCTCCTTTCAATTATACATGCAGGTATTAATGGTGAATTTGTGACATTGAATTGACTTTAAGTGTGAGTATGAATGTGAATTGACTGGTGACTAGTATAGGGTGTAGCATGTTTTTGCACAATTGCTTCTAGAATATTCTCCAGTGCCACACAGGGCTCGATAGGATTATCAGGTAAAAAAATTGATACATGATGGCACTTTAATAGAGCGGCTCAAAGACCTATGAAAAACAGACACACAGAAAAACAATAAGCACATTGTGATATTAAATGCAGAGGATCTTGATAACTCACTTTATTTCACAAGCATTCAGTGGTTTATGCAAAATCAGAGGGATTTTTAAGCACAAGGGTTTAAGAATAAGCTTTATTGCCACCAAATCCTCCAGAGTTTTATCCTTATCACTGCTCATTCACTGATCTACTGAAGTCTAGCAAAGAAAAGCTCTCAGCCAGAACAGTATCAGCAAGTGCAGTCCATGTTCACCCAACTCTGCCTCTGTCGACAAAAAGGTCCAGGGCCTTTACGGTGCTTCGAGCGTGCTATCATTACAGGAGTACAAAAAGAGGATCATAGACATGTGTTCTTCAGCACAGCCTCCAGCATCGGCTCAGCCACCACAGGGACCGTCTCTCTTTGCTTCTCTTCACGCAGAAGGCCGCTGGAGTTTGATCTCCTCTCTCTTCCCTCCATTGGCCCCGAGGCGTCTGATTAAATGCTAATTAAAGCCGTTAGCGCTGCTATCACCACTGCTAACTCCCCTCTCTCTGTCACAGAGATTAATGCCCCTCGTTCATCATCCTACCTCTCCCAGCCCGAGTACCTGCCCGCCTTGCAAAACCTGATCAAGTCATCAGCCCCCCCCCCCCCCCCCCCTACCTCCCTATGCCCCAACCCGTCGCACAAAGATGGACGAGGGGTTTAAATTTTAATTTGAAAATTGCCCTCAATTACTTCTGTGCCGACCACTTGCTGGAGCTGCTCGTGCACTCGAGTGGGAAGGGGTTACAGCAGCAGGTCAGTGGCCGTGATGAGCGATAAGAGGACATTAATAAGAAAGGCAGAGGTTCATTTAAAAGCAGAAAGGACAGTGGGAGCAGCTTTCTCATTATTTAACTCCCCCAGCTTTATTTAAAGGACTTTATTTAAGGATACCAAGTTAATGTGTCCTCCAGGACAGACGGTTAAAGCGCCTGACAGAGTGAGAAAGTTACGGCCATAACTTACACCCTGAGCACACACTGCGGTGCCATCTTTTTTTTTTTTTTTTTTTTCTTACCTCTTCTGACATTCTCACCATTTTCAGCCAGAGCACAACGAGCCTCAGAGGGACATAAAATCTCAGAACAAACGTACACACGTCATTTAATTTTATTCTTTCACAATTTCTGGCCCACAAATGTTTTACCGGTTCCAGTGTCGGTAATTATTATAAGCTACTGGAATACACGGAGCTTTGTGTGACAAGTCAGCCAAAAGTCACTGGAACTGCTCTTGTATTATGTGAGGTTTGGCCTGGAATATGCTGCTACTCCGAAGAGCCTCATCTAGTTTTTGTTTAAAGGATGTCAGCTTGTCTTATCTCCTCTCAACTTTCCTAAATGATAAAAATTTGTCTCCTTTTATAGTCAAACTCGAGGCAAACAAGAGTTTTGTTTGGATTGAAGAGCCACAATTAGCTTGAATGAAGCTTTATTTCAGAAAGTGCTTTAAAGAAAATTTTTTTAGGATATTTTAAAACGAGGAGTGACAATACCACTTGGCGCAATAATAAACTGCCATTAAATTTATTTTCCAAGAGTATATCTGAACAATTTCTACAGCGGCCTCCTATCGCAATTTTTTCTGGTGAAGTAAGAACAGTCGTAACCGTCATTATGACAAAATAAAGGACTGAAAATATCAGCCTGTATGTAATTAATAAGGCTGAAACCAGATTTTTAGATTCACCAAACAACAAAAAACAAACACATTTTTTTAATGTCTGAAATTAAACCAGACTAAACTTTTATTGTTTTAGGTCATTTAGAATTACCTAAATTATTTCTATTTGCTAAATGGCTGAAAACTGAGAGTGAAAGTTTTTTAGTGACTGTTTTGTAACTTTATTCAAATTTACAAGTGTAAGTTCACTTTTAATATAGATGATTAGCTGCTGACATCAAAGAGATGTGACAAAGACTGCCCAAATTCAAAGGCTCTTCCAAATGCATCCTACAAATGCATTTCCTAAATAAATAAAATGTGTCTGGTGTATCCTTTGTAACCTACCTTATTGCAAGATTAATCATAGGCTGAACAAGAGAGTTTTGTTCTTGTTGTAATGATGGTTGAAGGAGGAGTACAGTTTTAAAGCTACGTATCTTAAAAACCGACAGTCCAAATGCAACAGCTTAAAGTAGTTGTGTTGTTCAACTTTTGAATAGGCAAACATACTCTTTGTTTGTGAAACATGCTGAGATGAAACATAGAAACTGTCAGATATAAAATTTATTTAAAAAGCAAAAATGCTGTCCCACCTTATGTATATTCTGTTTCTTCAGTGATTTTTTTTTTTTTACAATGTCTTACCTATGTATCAGACTGCTCATGTTACATGTTTCTGGAGTTTTTAGTCTGAAGACAGCAGAAGACCATTAGTTTTATCCTCCGGTACCAGATTATACTAAGTCTTGTTTTCTGCTTGTAAGATATTACCTAACAGAACCTCATGTCAAAAATCCAAAAATATCCCTTGTGTCAAGCTTCACATTCTCCTGCACCCAGCAAGAAAACCGTGTCAATAATTTCAACATCCAAGCGTTTCCAAAGACAATTAACAAATATGGATAGATTTATGGACCTTGCCTGCTCCCAACCCCAAAATATTTTTGATATCTTGCTGTTGTTGCCAACATCTTGCCGGATGGCTGTCCAAAGACCCTAAATCTATCTGCCAGTGTTTATATATTGTCACACTAAAAGCTGAAAAATGGAGGAAAAACCCACTTGACTCCTTTCTCCCTCTCCTGTAAAATGTTCTGTAGATACAAAACATAAGTGGAACTGGTTGCAGAACATTCATTTTTGTATTGTTGACCAAAACTTCATATCTAATATGACTTGAGACTGCTTACTGCAGCATTAATCGCCATCAGGGTCAAGGTGGGAAGGCTCCACAGGAAGAGAAAGTCCTAACATTCCAGTGCTAGTTGATTAAAAGCCTAAATGGGAAGCAACATAATGTCCCCCGCTCACTCCATCATCTCCTCGCTCCTTCTTCTTCCTTTCTATCCGGCAGCAGCTGGCAGCATGTGTCCAGCAAAAAGGGAACAAAGAAGGAGGAAGAGGGACGGGGGAAAAAAAAGAAGGATGGAGCGACAGGAAGAGGAGAGAATGAGAGCATATATCAAGGCCGCTTTCACTGACATTTGTGCTCTCGGTGCGGAGAGGCCCTATGAATATCAATATGAACCCATGGAGAGGAAACATAGTCCTTTTTTCCCCCCCTTCTCACTGAGCTATTCATGCACACAAGAAATCCATTCAAGTCAGCGTAATGGCCAGTCTGTGAGCCTGTGCACGGCTGTGTGAACAGTGCTGCTTTGCCTCAACAGTTTCCCTCTCATGACTGTGGCTTGTGTCAGTGAAAAACACTCTATGTCAAGTGCAACTGTGGTGAGCACTACAGTATGTAAATCAGATTGGATTAAATAGATGGCATGAGCTGCAGCACCTCGGCTACAGCTAGCAGCTTTCTCCGTGTATTTTCTGGTGCATTCACACACTCTTTCCTCACCTCTTCCTCTCCTCTTCCTCTGGTGCTCAGAGATATACAGTCAAAGGGATGCAAATCTACCCACATCCTTCCTCCCACCCGCGCCCTCCCCCATCTGCAAGCAGATAGCCCCAGGCCAGTCCCAGGCCTTTCTATATGCAGAACCAGTGACAGGAGTTATGCACTGTTCTCCCCGGGTAACAAACTGCTCCTTCCATAACAAGCTGCAAGCCCGACTCTCTCTGGGCAGCACACACGAAGCCGCGTGTGATTGGTTTTGCACGGAAATAACAACACAGGAATTGTGGGATTGCTGCCTCCGCCCTTTCGCATTTAGATCTTTCCTTTCCCCGCACACCTTCTGCAGCCGTAAAAGCGCGTGCATTTGTGTGATTGCCGATGTTCCAATCCAAGCTTATTACTTTAAGTTGTCTCCAGTCCTGCCACTAATCCCTGCCTTCTTCGGGGAGGGATAACGATAATACAACAAGATCCAGAGCTCCTAATGAAGTCCTGCAGGGTTCCTGAATGTGGGAGAAAATGAGAGATACCGAGAAGCGTGAAGACTGAGAGCGTATTGATTGTGCGGAGACCAAAGCCGGACCAAGATAGGAGGAAATGATGGGGGAACGAGAGTCCGAGAAGAGGGAACTAAACGTAAGTGCATAAACAGAAGCAGAGCGTGGTGGAAAGTAAATTAGAGCGTGAACGGACGTAGAGGAGAACAAAGGCCAGATCAAGAGTGGATGTGAAAGTTGAGCGCAGACACAACGTTTTCTCTTCAGTGACCCAGCGTAACAGCGGCTAACAACACATCAGCCCTGACTTGAATGGGTTTCAGGCCCAGACCGATTCCTCCTCCTGCATCTCCCCCGCCAGACCCACAGTTCGCCCCTGGGATTGAATTAGGCCTGGCCCATTATGCTGTTGCCATGGGGACCCTGACACCTCCACTGACGAAGTGAGAGCCACGCAAGACAGAGCCGCTGATCAGAAACTGTATGAAAGTGTGTGACAGTGTACGTGGGTTTGTGTCAGTTGCAATCACTCAGAAATGTGTGTCTGCAGATATCACTCAGTTCGGACTAGACTAGAATCAGTTGTTCCTTTTTTATTCATGCATCCAGATTTTTCACGCATTAGTGTAATAGCTACTGCCTCATCAAAACCCACTTTATTCACATAATGTCATTCAAGACTGTTTTGTTTTAAAGCACAACTAATTAGGTTTGACATTTTATGATATGCAACAGGAAAATCAATGAAAATCCCACTGAAACGTATTATTTTTCATAGAGATGTCACACTTTGAGTCCTGACATTATCATAGCAATACGTTTAAATTCTAGACTGACAGCAGGCAGCTGAAGCCACATAATATCGGCAAGTATTTGGTCACAAGAGTATAACTATGCATAAACTGAAGTTGTTGTTTTTTTCACTTTCACCACATGCTTGATGAGAATTAAGGATTGCTGCAAAGTCAGTGACATGATGCAGCTTCCTTAGATGAAAAATAGCTTTATCAGTTGGCGTCAGTAAGCAAATCTGAGTGTATTATAACATGACTTGGATTAAACTGGATTGTATGAAGATAGATTTTGATGGACAGAGAGGTGGGGTTAGGAGGACTTTGTCAGGGCATCATATGTAGAGGAACCGCCACGAATAATAGCTGTGAGCTTTCCAGCACAGTAATTGTGTGATGGATTTTTGTGGTTATTGTCTACAGTTTCTTGATTAACCCAGGTTTTTTTTTTTTTTTTTTTTTGCTGTCTCATTTTGGTAATGTCCTCCTGGTCTGATTTTCATGCTGTGATATTTTGTGACCTGTTTTATTTTGTGGACTTTTTTCTTGTCATTCCTTAAGAGTTTTATTGAATCAAATTTTTATTTATTAGCCTTCATCAGCCTGCCTCAGGGACCTGGGTCTGCAGTAACTGCGCATACTTCACACTACATATCTGACATCTGTCCACGAAACTGTGAAAGTGGTGAAAGTGGATCAATAGATGGGAAAAATGCTAAATTTGTAGGTTTCAAAAGATAGCAATCTTTGTTCTTATAATACTATTTACATAAATTTTTATGTTTAGTTTAAATCTTTCAGATCTATTGCTTGCATACAAATTCCTTTTTTTCAAGCAATTAGCGTGCATTTGTGTTCAGCTCCCTTTCCTCTGATGCCCCTGAATAAAATCAAGCTTTTTTTTGAGAATGCAGCTGTTCCTGTGAATGAAGGCAACATTAAGCAATCCAAACATGTTCAGTTGTTGTAAAGAGGACATTTTGTAGTTAAACAGAGAATCTATTAACTAATGTGCAGATCCCAGAGGAATTGTGTTTATAACATTTAGTATTTAGTGAAGACGCTGCACAACCAATTTACTTTTCTTTTTCTTTTCTGTTTTTTTTTTTTTTTTACAAAATCTACATGTATTCATTACACTACATCTGTCCCCAAAGACTGCATTTGCGGTACACATCCCAGTTATCCACATTTAATGTTGTCAAGCCACTCACACACATAAGCACACACAAACACACACGCACACACACCTACACACCCACACACACACCCATATACACAGTTGGATGAATTCTGAAAGTGGAAACCTTGTCTGTCTTTCCTTATTGGAATCTTGTCACCAACGCAGTCCTAATGGATGGCCAGAGAAAGGATGCCACCCACAGCACCATCTGGCTAATGCCCCGTCCTCTGCTTATGAATTACGCTAAATTGTGCCCAAGAGAGAAAAGCCACATGTTCATTATGAAAGCTGCAGGGGTATTAGAGATCCCCAGAGTGGTGCCAAACGAGCTGCATGTCACAGGACGCCGTGACACACAACATGGCGCCATGATGGGGAGGAAGTGAAAAAAATCACAGCCTCCACTGGTTTAATAGGATGCATTCATCAGAAGACCTTGACTGAGCTCTGACAGGGTTGGTTTTCCATTGTTTCGATGATGATCAACTGCTTTGTCAGGGCTGAATATTTATCGTGGCCATTTGGAAAGTCATGTGGTTTCACACTCCACACGGGCTGTTGAGAATCGAAATCAAATCAAGTATACTTTAAATCCTTGAACAGAGTTTATGCTGCATTTTATTTTGGTTGGAAGACCTTCCTGGACTTTGGATTATGCCGCACTCACATTAACCTTCTTACTCATGCAAATCCTATTTGCTAATGGCAGGGTTTGTACCCTGAATTTGGTATGCTGATGCAAAAAAAAAAATCAGAAGTTTTTGACCTCAATATACAATAAGGCTGCCTGGGGAATTAGGTATGGGTCATTTTGTCATGAAAGAATAGAACCCAAATCCAGGGAGCAAGCAAATGAAAATAAATATTTTTCTTTAAAAGAAAGGAACATCTCAGGAATACAAGGAACAGACTGGTAGTAACACCAAGAGGATGTGATGCTGAATGAGAACCAAGTAGCATTTTAGCTCGGCAACATAATAAGGGGAATGCTAGAGAGATGAGTTAACAAGCGGATGGGAGACAGCTGGGGAGAGCAGGCAGCTGAGACTCTGCAGGAAGCTGCAGCATTGATCAGGCAACACTGAAAATGACCAAAATACTAAGAGAAGTAAACAGAGATGTAAATGTAAGAATACACCAAAACACAAATTCTGCACAGAAATACTAAAGTACAGAACAAAAACACAAGGACTCTTAAAACACAGAAATGGGGTGTCAATCATAGGACTCTTAATTGTTTATAATGCTATAAACAATTAATATTCCCCAGCATATTGTCCCTACAGTTAAAAGTCCTTTTGACAATGCCAGAGAAAATTGCCCTTAATAAAATGCTCCAAAATTGGTATTAATCCTGAATTTTAGTCAAAGCTCATAAACAAGGCACAATTTTTCCATCTCCTGAAATTATATTTTTTCTTATGATGTTGAAACTTTAGCAATATATATATGTATATATATACTTTTGCTGTTTTTAAATTGTGTACTCAGCCTACAGGGAACACAGGTTGTAATCTAAAAGGCTTTGTTGTTGATGCAAACACATTTTGTGCCCTAAAAAAACTGTCATTACTCAGGCCGCAGGCAGGCTCTAAACTGAAACATGATAGCCATTTCGAAGCACGACGCTTACAACATGAGCCAGTGTAGGCAAACCACCATTAGGTGTCTTTATCTGTGCCCAGACCATCGTGACACCAGCCCAACAGCATCTGTCAGTCCCTGCAAAAACTCCCCTGGCACCATAAAAAACCGAGCCTCCTCAGCGAGAGAACCGAGACTGGAGAACCCAGTGGGGACCCATACGATGGTATGGAGAGAAATAAAATAATCTGCTGCCTTTTTTCCCTTCCACTCTTTTCATTCCACCACAATGTGCACCATGCATCGCCGTGAAGGCAGATGGGGGAGGTGGAGGTGGAAATAAAACATGCATGAGTTGCCTGCAGCCCAGGAAAATAATTACTGTCATTTAGCAGACATGTAGAGGAGAACAGTGCAGCCCAGTGTGCCCACAGTATATCGCCACGCCACCTGCATACCGATGAACTGGAAGGAAAGCTAAGAGGTGGGATGCCCTGAGTAGGAGTGTGAGTGTTTCCCTGCTCGGTGGTAATGGACGCCATTGTTTATTTATGTGGTTGTTTTCTTATGTCAATCACATATGATAGAATCCTGCTGCAATCACTGGAAATTTGACAGACTTCTCTTTTGATCTGTTGCTCTGACAGATTACAGTGAACTGCTCTGGCTCCAGAGGTCTCACAGGACATGAGGGGTACTGTATATTTTTCAGAAGATCAGAGAGAGAGGTTTGACCTTTGTGTCTTTGCCAAGGCTAAATCATCTGCTCTTTTTTGCTCTGTTTTCCTCTGTCACTCATCCCTTTTCTGCCCCCTTCCTTCACATCTGTCCATCTTCCTCCTCTTCTTTCCTCCACCATCGCTTCTCTCTTTCTTTGCCTGCAGACAAAGCACACCAAAAAATTTATAGGGGGTGGAGGAAAGCCAGCGGAGGTCAAACGCGTGAAAGGCTTCCCGTCTGCCTCTCCTATCATTCTTTATGGCCGATGTAGTGGCGGAGCCTTCATTATCCTGAATTATATGCTGTGATTATTACCTCTCCCCCTGGTCTATGCAGACCGACCCTGGCCTTATCGTCTTATCATCTTACCCAGGAGGAACATAACGCACCCAGCTATGGATATATAACACAACATCTGCCTTCAACATGACTCCGCTGTGTTTCTTTGAACTTTACAGGCTTACATCCACAGCATGTGATGTATGGGGGTGCATGACTGGCATGGTTTTTTTTTTTTTTTTTTTTTTACAGAAAGCTATATTGGGCTGCAGAGGCAAATTTCTGATGCGGGTGTGGGACTCACTGCTGTGTATAATCTATGGGTTAAACAGATCCCCACATGACTGGAAATCTAACGTTTTGCTCCCTGGTGCTAAAGTGTAAAACCATCCAAAGTTGTTCCACAGCTCTCTATGATCTTCACTGAACCTTGGAGGAAATTGTAACCAGTTCCTACCTTAGAGTGCCTTGAAAAAATACTCGCACTCATTATAGACTGTTTTTTCTATTGCATTTAATGCCACAGCCACAAACGTCAGTGTATTTTCTTAGGATTTTATGTGATAAACCAAGACAAATGTATTGTATAGTTGTGAAATGATGATACATTCAGTGCCCCTGAGACAATAGCCTTTAGAAATATTTTCTGCTGCTGTTTCTGCTTCACCTTTTTTCGTGTTGTGTCTCAAATAGAGTTGCCCACATCACTTTTTTTGCACAAATTCTCCTTTGGATCGAGCTTGACTGGGTCATGTCAATGTGACTGGATTTGTATCTCTGGCTGTATGTTTCCAGTTGTTGTTTTGCAGTAAAATAAACCTCTGCTCCAGTCTGAAGTCTTTTTCAGGCTCTAGGTCTTCATCTGTGACTGTAGTGTATTTAGCTGCATCCACCTATAAATTTACTCATCATCTCTCTTTTATAATAAAGAACCTTTTCAAGGAATGATGCTGCCACCCTTATTGTGTGCCATAACGGTGGACCAAAACTTTAGTTTTCATTTTATTTGGTCACATATTTCAATTATTACAAACATTACTTTTTATAGCTCTCTTTCAAAGACTTCTTTCTTATTTTCCATAAAGGTCAGATTTTTTTTAAAAGTAAAACCTACTAGCTGTTAGACCTGTTACAATTCTGATCTTCAGTGTTTGTCAAGATGGTGGTTTGACTGTGTTTTTTGACTCTTTTACTGAACTGATGATCTCTGCTGGAGGGTGTGGCCTGCCTGCTGCAGACTCCATCCCTGTTTGCAACGACCTCATTGCCTGGAGAGGATTTAAGGGGCTGCCAGACGACGTCTTTTCCAAATCAAAACCCTTGGACCCTCCAACAAACCTCTCTACACCAGATCTCCCCTGAAAGCTTATCCACTCTGTGGTCATCTGCTACAACTCAATCTTCCTCACCTGGCTGCCTACTCTCCAGCATTGTGTGCTCAAAGCCATTGAGGTCTCACAACCAGAAGCTCCACTCACCCCTTAACATCAGTTCACTTCTTTGAAACAACGCTGAACTCTGATACAAGCCTCCTTTCACTGTATACATTGTTTTATCTCTGTAAATAAACTTTATTTTTTGTGTTTGTTATTTTTCTCATCCTGGTGTTTTCTCACCATCCTGCCTGTGGTTCAGGACGTTATACAAAAACATGTAGTGCTTCCCTGTCTTCATGACGTTGTTTGTTCACTGATGTTGTTTAACACACCCCCTGGGACCTTCACAAAACAGCTGGATTTATACAGAAATTAAATTACGCACAGGTGAACTAAATAGGTATTTACTAATTAGGTGACTTTTATTTATGGGGAAGGAGGCTAAATGCAACGCATGTTGACTTTTTAATTCATAAACACATTAATCACATATTTGTTTCTTCAACTTCACACTAAAAAAAAGCATTGAGGAACAAATACATTGCAGTTTGTTGTAAAGACGCACAATGTGAAAAAGGTTTAAGTGGTATAGGTAGTTTTTCAAGGCACTTTTAAAGGCTTTGTTTTGTAAGATATTTTCCACTTGGACCCACAGCGACTTCCGTATGCCTGTTTGCAGTTCTTTTGATTCTCATCTGGTTTTGATGTTTATGAGAGAAATACAGCAATGATTCAACCCCAAAGAAATCTGGCTGAAAAACTAAAAATCTTGTTCCTATTTGTGAAGAATTTAAGAAACTGTGCAACTGTGGTGTAAACGGTGCAAAATCACAAGGTCTGGACTCGTGTTCTTGTTGCTCCTTCCCTCATATTTGTTTCTACTACTGAGGAGCCCGTGTGAAGTTTAATAATGTGGGAAATCAGCGGGGTGTTCAGTGAGCAGCGAGCTCCGACGGTCCTGGTATAGTGTACTTTTCACAACTCATCTTTTGAGTGGGCACCCTGAGAGAATCAGTGTTGTATCATGAACCACATATCAATGCAGACCCAGAGAGGGAGGTAGCTGTCAAAAACTAGATGACACAGACAATGCAGTAGACTTCAATATCAAGGCGAGGTACCAGAAATACATCTCTAGGTGAAGATTTGACTTACACACATGTCAAGGTAATATAAGACAAATAGGATCAAAAACTGTTTGCCTCGAGAGGTTTGAAAACACACCTGGTGCAACTTTGTGTGTGCTTGTACTTGCTTTTCCACATGGAAAATTGTCATCCAGCTGGATTTGTAAGTGTTGCAGCTCCAGTGATCTAAAGATCTAAAGATGAATATATGCAACCTGAAAGTATTCATCATATGTAAAAAAAAATAATAAAAAAAATATTTATATAGCACATATGTTGTGTTTCCTAAACTTTTATACCTTATTATTTCAGTAAATGAATGTTGAAGAAGCATTTTAGGACCATGCAACTCAATCGGGACCAAAAACTATGTTCATGGATTAAACGATTAACAAAAATATGTATGAAAATGTGGTTAACTGCTATTTGAATAGACAGTTGTTCTTAATGACAACATCTGTCCACCACTTAAAAGGTGAGAGGTCAATGAAAGTTTTTATAATACAACATTTACCAAAAACTTGCGTGAGGATGGCATTTGTGGATTTCAGTTGGACCTTTAACGCCTCAACCTCAACAAGCTGGTGGATCAGAGACTTTAACAACAGGCACCAGAACGTCCACTGAGATTACCCCACCTCTTGCAACCTCTCACTCAGCACAGGAAACCTCAAAGTGCTCAATCATGGCCTCTGCTCTCTGTTTACCCATGACCGCAGGGCAACTGCAACAGCAACATCACAGGCCTCATCATTGACCACAAAGTTGGGGCTTGCAGAGAGGAGGTGGCTGGTAGTCTGTTGCAGGAAGGACAACCTCATCCTGATTACTAAAGACAAAGCTTCAAGAAAATGAGACTTCAAGAAAATGAGGACAACCCATCCATATTGAGCATAGACAGCCAGCAAGTGGAAGGAGTCAGCTGCTTTAATGTTGGGATTCACATCTTGAATGAGCCTTAATATTTCAACAAAGCTGCCTGTTTTGTTAGCAAAGAAGCTCCTGACTAGATTCCACCAATGCACAACAGAGACTGACTTCCTATTGCACAGTGTGGTACTCTGACTGCACTGTGGTGGTGAAGAAGAGCCTGCAGTGAGTGACTAAAATGGCCCAGTGGAGTATCAGATCCCCACAGCCTGGCATTGAGAACATATACTCAGCACGCCTGCACAAGCATGCAAATAGCATCCTAAAGGACCCCTCACACCCAGGATCCTCCCACTCTTCCACCCTCCCATCCGGCAGAATGAGGGCTCACAGGGCACACACAGCCTGGCTCAGAAACAGCTTTGAGATGGTAGATCCTCTGTTAAACCAACCACTTTGAAAGTGGATGAGTGAGAAGCAGAGGGCAGCCTTGCTGTAACTTTCAAATAGGTGCATCCTGCTTAATTTATATGTGGCTTTAATGTATAGGATGACACAACTGTCGTTTTTAATCTTTTGTTATTTAATATTTTAAAACTTTTGTTTAAGTACTTTGCTGTTTCACAGATGTTGGACTGACCACTGTTAACACAATTTCATTGTATTATCCAATACATAAAATTAAAATAAATCTGCTTATCTTATTTGCCAATTTGCAAACTGCAGTTGCAGTTGCAAACTGTAGCTTAGACCACTATATGTCAGTCCAAAGCTCAGCATTGTGCGGATCGTCGTCTTAAACTGCCCATTTGTAATTGGCAAAATTATAACTGACATAATTTTTAACAACGGAAAAGATTAAATGAAACACATGTATTTATATATTTATAACCAGGCTTTAAAAATAAGTAGAACCACGTTTATCGAGAAACTTTTATTGAAAAGCCAACTTTCACACACAAATCAGCTTTTATTTACATTATTAAACTTGGCTAAATATAGCAAGCGTATGAAAGGAAGTAACCCAATTCTAATTGAAAAGAAATTTGTTCAATGGATCCCAAAATAATTTAAAAACCATATGCATGTCTTTTAATAAATGTGCAAAATCCTTTTAAAATTTTGGATCTATAATTAATAGTATCCTTTTCCCATGAATAAAAAACATATGTTGGACTATTTTATCTGCCTGATTTTAATGCTTAACATATTCTTGGTTCACAAATACTTTTGACTTGACAATTTTGGCCCACATGAGTGTCCAAAAAGTTTGGATGCTTCCATGTATACCACACATTTTGCCAGCTTATTTTCATATATGAGAGTAGAATAGCAGATCACTTATCATAATAATCTCTTCTCCATAAATATGTTTCTTTTGTTCATCAAAGTTGTGTGAAGTACATCTTCTGTAACTTTCTTTTTACAGGGCCTTTATCATCATGTTTACTTGTAATAAAGATGAAACTGAGCTCAATATGGTGCTTTGCTGCACTCATAAAGCAATCACCTCCATCAGTGAGTACAATTACCCAACGTGTTGTGCTGTATCATGGCCAAAGTGTAAGTACAGACTCAGCGGGGTTCATAGCCATTATTTAGGATGGCCCACACACACACATGCACACGCGGTCGTCTCCCCCCCAGTGTGGTGCTATATCAGGCAGTCAGGCAGGGAGTCAGGGAGCAGTAACAGGGCTATTAGGACTCCCAGGGACCCTATCGATCTCCTCATTGATCCCCTCCTGCCTTGGCCGATCCAGACAAGCGTGTGGGCTCACACGGCTACCATCTGAAAGAGCCATGAAGCACTACAGACAAGAGCACAAGGAGCAACTGAAGAAATATTAAGTGAGGCTTGAAAGTTATCTGTTCAGGGTGTGTGCAAAGTATTCACGGCCCCTGAACTTTTCAACATTTTGCTGAGTTGTCATTGAAAACATCAGTTGTACTCTACTGAGATTTTATGTAAGCAATCCATATAAACCAATCCATAATTATGAAGTGGAAGGAGAATGATTAATGGTTTTCCGTGGTTTTTACAAATGAAATACATATTGAACCTCCTCTATTGTGATACTCCTAAATAAATATTCCAACAGCCTTGAGAAGTTACCTGTTTAATCTCAGTATAAATCCAGCCGGTCTGTGAAGGACTCAGAGGTTTGTTAGAGCTGCTGAGATTCGCAGGTCAGGTGGGAGAATCTGTTGAGAGAGCTGCACATTACCTGGCATTTGTATGCTGAATAGTGAAAAAAAAAAAAAAAAACAAACACCACAAGAAGTTGTGTTTGAAATTAGCCATAGACCACGAAGAGAACACATAAAACATGTGGAAGTAAGGAAATTTTCCTTACATGCAAAAAACAGTATGTGTAGTGGGATAAAGTGAGACCATGAACAAATCATTTTCACAATAAAACATGGCTGTGGCAGCATCATGTTGGGGTTACATTTTATTCCACCGAACAGGGAAGCTGTTAAGAGTTAACGGGAAGATGGATGGAGCAAAATACAGAGCTGTTCAGAGGCAGCTCAAAACTTCAACCAGGTCAAAACCCCTTAACATAATGCCACGGTACAATGAAATGGTCTAAGTGAAATCATGCACCGGTCAAGTGTTAGAATGGCTTAGTCAAAGGACAGCCCTAGATCCATTTGAGGATTTGTTTCATGTTTGAAAATATATGTTCACATTATGCTCTCCATCCGATATGACTGGGCTTCAGCTAAATGGCAAAGAAGAAGAATCAAAAATGAGACCTCCCAATGTGATTACAGCAAATGATTCAGGGTGCATTTGTGAAAAAGAAAAAGGTTTGAAAACCAAGTATCAATTCCATTCCACTTTACGGTTATTAGCTAATTTGGAGATATGTTGAAGTTTGCAAACATAATGTAACAAATCCGAGAAAAAACAGAACGTTTTAAACCCTCATTTCCTCCTTCGTTGTCTCCCAATCTCCTCCCTTCCTTCCCTTCCTTTAAGAAAATTTTCTAAAATATTTCTTCCTTCATCACACATGGCTCTGATTTTATAAAGCTGCATATCTGAAATCATCTCCAGATCCATAAAGTGACACTGCTGATTGAGACTGGAGTGAAAAGTTTCACCATTATAAAGATGTTCTCTTAAAGCTGAGAAGATTTATAATCTGTGACAAAATGGGCAGAAAAAAACTTGGCCGCAGTTTTCAGAGTGAAGGAGCATCATAGTGGTTATTGAAACCAGGCAGGCTGGAAGCTTCACTATTCCTCAGGCTGGCTCATATTAACTTACATACATAACTGAAGCCATCAGGTATGCTTTAGCACCTCAAAATGAGCTCATCAAGCTGGTTGCTGTGGGGGAAACCGTGTGTTTCAGACAGTTGCTTCACATCATCCCAAACCACATGATTACCAAGCAGCACAGCAAACTTTCCCTCTTGCATTGGCAGCAGTGGTAGGTGGAAAAAAGGTAATGCAACACTGCCGCAAGTGGAGCATCAGTGCAACTGCATCTGTACCTCTCCACCATCACAGCGTGTGCAAGACTAGTTTTGCACACGCTGTGATTTATGTGCATAAATACAACACCATCGGCTAAACAATCAAATTGCTGATATGTATTGAGTTAGTGACCATATAATAAGTGAAGTTGTGTTCTGCTGAGCGTGCAGTCTGACCCTGATTGATGACGGAGGTTGGCAGGTCCTCATCAGGGTCCATCTGATTAATATCCGGCCCTTCACTCCTTTCCTCGCTACTAATGGCTCCCTGCTTCATCCTGTCTATTATTATCATTCAATAATGAGATCTAAAAGAAGGTAGGTGTGTGTGTGTTTCGTGTGTGCGTGCGTGCACAGTTGTGTGTTGCGCATTGAATTTATAAGCAGTGTACATGCATCCACGTTTGTATTAGAACATGTGAATAAATTAGATCATTTCACAGATGTGTGCAAAGTTGCTGTTTTAGATATTTATTCAAAAGTTCACTGTTAAAGAAAAGGCTGAGTACTGAGGGAACCCAAGTCACCAAGTAGGGAAAGTATCTTAAAGGAGCACCCTAAATTTGTGTATTAGTTCATTCCAGCACTTAGAATTTATCAACCCTCGATAGGTAAATGGCCCCAAGAGTTCATTTCTCTTGCACTTTTTGAACTTACCTCATCATTACTGCAGCAAAAACTTTGGGGACATGAATGGCGTAAGGAGTCTACTCTCGTTTAGTAAGACTCACTTTGGTGTCAGTCTAGCATCAGTTCCTGCTTTGAGCAGCTCACATTGCAGTAACTCAGAGCATCAGTGACGTTCTGTCGCTTTCTTCGAAAATTCTGACTCTTTGCTCCAGATTCAGAAACGCATCCAACTCCAGCTCCACTGTCTTCTTCAAACATTTCCGACCTGCTCCCCTGTTGTTCTATCTCCTCAAGCACGATGCTTCATTTGTTTATGCTTTTCAGATATCATCATTCACAGTCATAACATTCAGATATTTTCCTTCAGACAAGTCAACTGATCAGTTTCCCATCTCTCATTCATTTCATCTCTTCCATCCTAACTCCATCCTCAACCCCTATGAGCCAGTCTTCATTTTCAGACCAGAATTTCAGCAAGGGTTTCATCTGAAGGTCCACACTGCATCTCAGAATCCTGAAATCCAGCCACTTGAGTCTAGATCTCCAGTCATCTCAGTCTAGCCCTGTTAAGATCAGGCATCTCTCTTAAACTTTATTCCATCCATTCTCTTTCGCACAGGAGCCACCTCTTCTGCATCAGGTCAGATCATCACTCATCCCTTCATCCCTTCATCTCTCTATCCCTCCGTCCCGTCATGTCTGATGAGACAATTCAAGTTTAACTTGTTGGTTATCCCCATCATATGGTTCATGCATCCACAATAATCTCAGTGATTCATGACAAGCTTGTTTTCTCATCTGATTCTTTTGGGAGTCCTATGTGGGAAAGATCCGTGTCCCAAAGACTAAACCCCCCTGCAGAGTCTTCACCTGCCAAACCCTCCATCAAACTCCCCTGATAATCAAATCAATATATTCATCCCTTCAACCCTTATCCTTTCATTCCTTCAGCGTGGTCCTTGCTAGTAAAAACATTCAGATGAGCCTTATTTGTCAATTTAAAGTAAATTTTAAAATATTATCCTTTAAGCAGGTATTAAATATAGTTTTTAAAGCCCACTTTTCTGTATTGCATTTTTTTTTTTTTTTACTGTTCTGATGCAATTGTCCAATCTTAAATGTTTGGAAAATTGCTTTAAATGTTAAACTTCTATACTTTCAGTTGCTGGAGGAGAAAATTCTTATAATAAGGAGATAGTGAAATAGATAGATTTTTCAATAATACTTTCAGTTTTTCAAATAAGACTGTGCATTGCATGATCATGGTTTTATTGATTAATTTACTTATTTTTTAAGGATTGTTGTAGCTCTAGTGTCTTTTATTAGAGCCCGTGCACAAATCGCACACTCTACCCCTCGCGCCACCGACGCACCCTTTCCATGATTTTATAACTTAAAGTGAGCATCAAAGCCTTAAAAACAAAAACTCCAACTCAGAGCTTTTCCAAATAAATACAATAAATTTACTATAGGATTTCTCACCTGCAGTAAAACTGATTCAGACACCGAAGTCCCTCTAAAGACCAACATATTCCCAGGAGAAAGCAGATGAAACTTACCTCTTAATATGTGCTTAATCTGTGGTATGCACAAGCAGAAAACTGCAGCATCATTCAAGGATTCAATTTACATTCTTAGGGCAACCAACCAGACCAGACACTGTGTGATAGCTGTGCTAAAGATAATAGAAGTTGTCATCATCTTCAAAGCACTGTAAAGTTCCTGGGCTGTTAAACACAGCTCAGTATCGCATCTGTCATGATTTTATATGCTGCACCAGGCTGCAGAATGTGTGCATCAGCAAGTGATGTATGGCTTGCTGAGCAATAATTAATGCCATGATTCAGATTTAATGTTTGGCAGCTTCTGCATAATCTGGTACTGTGTAGAGTGTCTTGTCAAAAGTATTCAAGTTCCTTGAACTTTTCCAATGTTTTCATGTTTCAACCAAAAATGGATTCATGAGAGGTTTCATTTTACCACTTTTTCCTTGTTTGATGTTTTTTTTTTCTTTCGCATCATGTAAAGCACTGTGAATTGCCTTGTTGCTCAAATTTGATATGCAAATAAAATTGCCTTGAATTCATGTGACACACCGTCACTAAGTAGTGACGGTGTGTCACATGATGTACACTCTGCACTAAATCTTTTTGCAATGGCTCCAGGCAGCAACTTTGCACAACTGGAAACACATTTTCCCCTGGTTTTCTTTGAAAACAGTTCAAACTCAGATTGGAAAGACAGCAGTTTTAAACCCTTTCCAGATGTACTCAATTGAATTGTGACATAAATGGGTTTTGATCTATATCTGTCCATTGCGGCTGTATGATGTCCTGCAGGAAGGTACGTCTCCATCCCAATCACAAGTCTTTTCTCGTCTCGAACAAGTTTTCTTTGGGACCAGTGTGCTGGTAGGTTTACAGTTGTGCCAGAGCGTGGATATAGTTTTTTAATTGAACACCACTTTAAACTTCTCTACTTCATTCCTGACTTGTTTGCTGTATGGTTTTTATGATACACTAATGTTCTCCAACAAACCTCTTTGAGCTACGAAGAACTGATGGATTTATGCTGAGATAAGAGCACACACCCACGCACGCACGCACGCACGCACGCACGCACGCACGGACAACTGGTTGTAATGTATATTTATTTAGAAGCATCAAAGTGGAGGAGGATGAATAAATATAAATTCCACATTTTAATTTGTAAAAACATGCCAATTTAAAACAATTTCCTTGCACTTTACTATTTATGCATTCCTTTGTGTGTGTCTCTCACATCAATCACGACAGAGTACTAGTCATGCTCATCATTGCATCAACGTGTGCCATATCACAATTGCAAATGACTGCTTGAATGCAATATATTAGCAATATTTGGTGGGTTGATATATTTCAAGTGCCCTATACACCATTTCTCCGTGCCAGAGATATATTTGTCCTGATGTGTGGATTTTTCATTGTCATCTACATCATCGTCACAATGTTCAGCAATGCCATGGTAATTACATGTTTTCCTTATATTACGCAACCCAAATTAGAGGGTTTGGACTTGTGTCAAATGGTTTCCATTTTCAGATGATTAATTGAAGATTGCTCAATATGATGCTCAAGGCTTAGAAATTGTTTTATAAACAGCTCCACTTTAAACTTCTCCATAATCTGACTTCTGAAACGCCTTCAGTCTTTCGTTTAATCACCACTATTTTCTAACAAACCTGTGAGACCTTCACAGGACGCACAGCTGAAATAACTCTTACCACACACTTTTCAGATTGTCTAATTAGTTGTCTAATTTTCCTCCCACTTCTCAATAATGCCCTGCTTTTTCTTAATCCATTGTATGCAACATATTATGTTTGCAGTTGCTATGTGAGAAAATTTAAAGGTTTGAGTGGTCTGAATGCTCTTACATGTCACTGAATGTCACGGTCCTGAAACACTGGGGTGTGTTGACCAGAACATCATTACACCGATGCAAAATCAAAATATTTTTCAAGCTGGACTGCACTCTGTCAGTCCAGCTGACAGATAAAGTTTATTTAGCAATCAACCTCAATGAGCATTGAGGAGGGTGGCGACATTTCATTCATGAATATGAAATTATTTATGAGATGATTCCATGGTGATATTGTGCAACATACCAAGAGAAAAGTGCTCTACTGAAAGCAAAATGACAAGCAATGAAATAAGGATCTGAATAAAATATGCAATGCTTTACAAAAATGTTATTCACAAAAACGTCACAAATAACAAACCCCATAAGGGCTGCACATTGCATTCATATTTCTGCAGAGACTCTTGACAGCAACATAAAACCTGTTAAACTGACTTCATTTTTCCGCCACATATCCCATTTGAATGTTTAGTATTGTCATTTTTTTTTTTTTGTATGACAAGAAAGTTAGAAGAGTTTCAAATGGAACATGTAACAAGCACCGACGCCAAAGCGTCCCGAGAACTTTATTGGACATGTTAGGTTTGAGTAACTTTATTTAAGGACGTAATTATGAATTATGAGTGCAATAAAAAATAGAGAAAAAAAGAAGAAGAAGAAGAAAATACATTCACACAAAGGTTAAAGATCTTTAGCATAACATCAATTACAATCCAACCTCAAATGTATGCTGGCAGATAAACCAAGTGTCTTCACAGTCATCAGAGAAGCTGGAAAATATGTCTTTCTTTGGTTAATGAAAACACATTTATGGAAACATTACCCATGACCTGTGCAAAGTTGTGTGTTAAAGGTCTTTGAGAAAAATGTTGTGCAATGCTGTGGAAGTTTATAAGCACCGAATGTCTGAACCTGACAGCTTTGTGGTAGCTGTGGAGCTGAGGGGACAGAAAAAATCTGTTTATTGAACTTGGACAATGTACCGTGAGTTTCTAAACTAGATTGATAATTGTATTCCTGTTTCTTTATTCGTATTGTAATATTTAGCTTACCTGTTTTGTGATGGTACAGATCTATACGTTTCAGGTGTTATAAAACCAGTAGGATATTAGCCACTGAGAGCGTGAGGTGGAATATTGCAATAACAAAAGATGTGTCTTTATCCTTCTTTAAAAAATTGACAAAAATGAAGATTCATAACATCTACCAAGTCAAAAAACGAGACCTTCGTTAAATCTTGCTTCCCACTACCTCATATGCACACTGAGCCACAGTCACACTTGTTAGCCTTTTAATATCAGTAAATATTAAGTAAATGAAAAACAGTTTACAAATGATAAAAAAAAAATAATAATACAAAGCTAAGGAATAAAAAAAGATAAGAATAATGCTAAATCACTAATGAGACTCAAAGTCATTAGAATCAGGGCACTTAAGTGCCTCACAGATATAAAAGAAATTGCAGAATAAATACCACATCATCAGCAAACGTTAGTCTTTAGCTCTAGCATTATTGTTTTTGTCCCCTTGTGTTTTTGCCAAACCACAGGCAATATCTTTCTCATACTTGTGACCTCCCTGCGTTAATATACAGCCCAGCTAGGAGGATTATTGCAGCCACTTCCTTTTACAACTGAGGAGGCATAGCTGCTCACTGAGACGTGTGTCTTAGAGGAGCTGAGACATTTTTGAGCAGATTCATTTATCTGCGATTTGAATGCACTGTTGTCATTTAGAGGACGTCTCCAACTTGCACCGAAGAAGCAACGCACAGAACACTTCGGCGATCATGGATGTGAAGAAACAGCTGTTGTCCTTTGCCCGCATGTTCTTACCTTCTGTGGGATTTGTGTTCACGTGCATCGGAGGCTACCTGGTGTCCCAGCAGAACAGGCAAGGCTTTGATCAAAGGATGATCCCTGTTTACATCATAATCGTCTTCGGCTTCCTGGCCATGCTCATCGGGGTGTTCTGGAGCCTCTGCCACACTATGAAGAGCAAGATGTACCACAGAAGAAGACATGACAGTGACATCCAGATCTTCACAGTGGAAAGGTGAAGCAGCCTGTAAATGCTTGCTCTGATTTATTGGTTTATTTATTGCTCAGTTTTTGTGTGATCACACTTGCATGTAAAAGAAAATAGTTAAAAACGTTAATGTTTTTGATAAACCCATTCTATCTGAACCTGGATCTTCTCTTCAGCAGGCCGAGCTCCTTTCCTCCTCCATACGAAGAGTTCCAGAGTCCCTGCCACGTCAGTCCGTGCAGCATGCATGAGGCGGTTGTATCAGTTGATAGAGTTTTGGGTGTTGCACCTCCGCTGTACACCCAGAACAGTTCAGAGAGTCCAGACTGCAGGTGGAGCTGGGAGCAACCACCGAGATACAGTCAGGTGGTCCATACTGAACAAAGATAGATGGATGGATGTGAAGAGATGTTGCTTCCAACACAAAAGGAAAAATGGGTTTTTAGTCAACTCCCTAAAAGTGAGGACTACTAACTAGGAGAAGGTTCCTAAAAAACTATGGACATCACTAATTTTGTGACTTTGCTTTACTGCAAAATGACATCAGCTGCTGCGTCAACACCCAATCTGCACTGTCTCAGTGGACACGGTTTTCTGGGACTTTACTGGGTAAAAACCTGTTGCGTCTTCAACACACTGAAATGTGTGTTGAAGTTACTTGAATGATTTTGCTTCTGGATCAAAAAGTTTTTTTTTTTTAGCTTTTTATTAACAGTCCATCTTCAGTGCAGGTTGGACTTTTCGGTTGTGTATCAAGTAAGTCAGAGAACTGAATAACACCTCTGTGTTATTCACAGAGGTGAATAATTATATATTTGAGACGTTTTACAGAGTAAGATCATAACATTTCCTAGATGTGTTTTACACTGTTGTACTGCTTGTGTAATAATGCATATTTTGTTCCTCAGATGGTCTTTTATCAAGGCTCAATATTGTTAATGTTTTTATATTTATTTTCTAATTTTTATGTTGCAACACACTGAAAACAGTTTAATTGTCTTTAATAAATCATGTTTTATGTTAAACCTGATGTTACTTTAATTAAAACAAATCAAGTGCCTTATTTAAGCTACAACTAAATTCATTTACACCAAACTAACCTGTAAGTAAGTAAAACAAACAATCCAAACCAAAACAAAATGCAATACTTAACACATATTCATCTTTTACTCTTTTCCTATTGATTGCACTTAGTGTTATTAAAAAAATATATATATATTAGAGGTTAGCTGCATTAAAACTAGGGAACAAAGCAAAAAATAAATAAATAAATAAAAAATACTGATGCTGAAATGCATGAGTGAGATAAAATTTTATATACTGTTTTTTAGAAAGCCAAATCGTGGCGGATGTTTTATTTTGATTCTCAATTAATTTCACATAAATAGGAGCAATACAGATAACTGTTTTTAAACTGTTGCTTTTAGAAACCTTACAGTGCCTGATCAGATGAACCAAGCACTCCAGAGAAATGATCAGAAACTTGGTCTTCTCATAGTTCAGCTGAAGGGAAAATTGGGGAGCTAAAGAAGATCATTTTGTTTATGAATAGTCCCACAAAATGACTGTGACTATATTGTTTAGTCAAGTTATTCAAGTCAAAGGTTGAAACTACAACATTATAAAAACATAGAAAAGATTAACTAGTGTGTCAACAGAACACTACAGCTCAGCAGAAACTTCAGCAAGTGTCTCGTGAATTTTATGTATTTCTTTATAGCTCCTTTAAACATCGCACCATATCTGTGGGAATGTCTGTCACGAGCACCAGGCAGGTCGTTTACGTTCAAAATACCTGATGGTTCACAGCACAATAAATATTCGGGTGAAAAAATAACCAAAACTTTATAGCTAATATGTTTTTATGAACTTTACAAATGTGATTAAAAAGCCTTTTTTTTTTTTTTCAATTACATGATTATATTGAAATATCATTTAATAACGTCCCTTATCATTTACACTCTAACGTAACTTTTTTATACTAAAGGATTTGACTATAACACCAGCAGTGACCCCTGGCACCATAAAGGAGACCGATGGAGCAATGACCTGTAGGGACCGGCAACTAACGTCTGTATGGCTGAATGAAAATATCCTTTTGAATATCTACTGGGTTTATCCTCAAATCAGAATGACAGCAATCAACATGTTTATGCTCTCAGCGTCTCATCTGAGCGGTGTAAAGATCAAACCTCATAACTTCTTATCTCTGCTCAACAGCTTCAATTTGTTTCCTGTTCAGCTGGAAAACAAGAGCTGTTCAATCACAGCAAGTAAGTCCAGCAATGAGGACACAGTTTAGTGAAATCCCAACATGACAAAGGGCAACAAGAAACTTTGAATATGTTTTTATTTCCTTGCAATCCAAATGTGCACAAAAGTTGATTTATGAGAAAGCTATAACTTTCCTTTCTCATTTTGGTAGAGAAATTACTTGTAATGTGTAATAATAACAAATTACATGTGCACTGTAAAATGTTCAATATTAGTAAAAGTAAAAAAGAAAAAAATCTTGTAAAATTAATAAGCTCACACTGAGTAAGTTGTAATATTAAAAAAAATCAAGAAACACTGATATTCTGTTGTCACGTTTGTGTTTATTGCTTTATCAATAACTGACTTTTTATTGTGAACAACAATGAACATAGATGTGCAGCTGTGACACTTTTGTCTTTGAGAGACAAATTCCAGAACAAAAAAAAAAAAAAAAATTTCAGGTTAATAGCTGTTCCAAGCAAAGTGAAGCTGCAGAAATAAGTATAATTTATCAGTGTGGGCATGATAGATGCATATAACGTATGTGTGTGTGTGGGTGGGTGTGTGGGTGTGTGTGTAGGTGCGTGTGTGTGAGTGTGTTTCTCCCTCATTCTCTTTTAACTCATGTGATGATGTTTGGGCCGCGCCGTCCTGTCCTCTCATGGATGTTGGAGATCTTCAGGGCGATGGCGATGAGAGGACCCAGCACCACCTGCAGAGAGAACGTAAATATGTAGGGAGATCATTGTTTCACTCTGACATGAATTAAAGAAAGAAGTCTGGTTTTTATACCAAATAAACACCTCAAAACATTTCACAATACTGTTATTCCTCAGTGGTGGGAGCTTAACTCCTCTTCAACAAACAGATAAATAAAAAATGAACAGCAAAATAAATAAATAAATGACAAATTAATCCATGGGTGATTTGTTTCTTATTCATGCATAATTCTTAATCTCCTAAATGTTAATAATCCATTCGTGACAAAAGAGTTCACGATAATAAACTCAAAACAAAAAGTTTTAATGAACACAAAGTAGTTGTAAAGCGGTTTGCCCGTGTTCCAGGTTGCAGGTGCAAGCAGGAGGTGTGTGTAGGTCCTTCTGCATGTGTAAACAGAACAGGTTTAGGCAGATGACACACAGCTCCCCTACCTGAGTCTCTCTCCTGTGTCTCTCAGGGTCTCTCTCAAAGCTCTCAGCATAAATGCGTATGGTGGCACCCGTCCCTCCACCGCTGCCGCTCATCCGAAACACAAGGCGGGAAGAGTCGGTGAAGATAATCCTTATACCCTAGAAAAAAATAATAATTATAACCTTTTCATTACCTTTTTCCAATTAATTTAAAGGAGTCTTTCTATAGTTGCCTTGCTGATCTGCATTGAAAGCAAATTTCCACTAGATGTCACTGTCACTGTGCCTATTGCTGGGAATGAGTCATTTTAACCATGTTCAGCAATTAAACCCAGCAATATTTTTAAATTATATGGTCCTAAAAAATTTCAACTATGATACCAGATTTTTTTGGAGCTACTGAATTAACTCCAGTTTTTTTCTTTTTTTTCTTTTTTTTTTTTTTTTTTGGAGAAAAGAACATTCAGAGACCCATAGTTTGTTGTCGTTATCTATTGAGGAAACAGTATTTTACTGTGCTAGGTTAGTTAAGCATATCCCCTGCATGGTAACGTAAACATAATACGTTCATATATGGCATTATAGTTGAGAAAAAAAATGGTAAGAACTTCAAAATCTGTTTCTGTGCTGGTAAATTTAACAATAGTAACAATAATACCTTTATTTCATCCGTTAGCTTTCCAAAGTTTTGTCAACAATATTCCCCACCTCAGGCATCAAAATGTAACAGCAGTTCAGTTCAGTTTTATGGATTATTTTTAGAACAAAAGTCACATGGGCTCTCCATGCAGTCAATGAAGGGAGAACATTTTAGACCCTGATAAAACAGAAACCTCTGGAAAACTCCAGTTCCTCGCCTTTTTCATGACTCTGGATGTTAGAAGGGAAGTAGAAGCAAATGTTAAAAGAGAGTCGGTGATAATGAGAGATGTCCGCCTGCCTGTCTGTATCTGGGCGTGTGCCGGCTCATCTCTAACAATAGAGCAGCAGTTATCAGCGGGCCGTCAGACTAACGCTTGTTAAAAACACCATCTGCTGTAGTGCTCAGAGGCTACGTCTTTAAATGAGGTGGATTTTTCAAAAGATATTCACACCCCATCAAGATTTTCCACATTGTGTCATGTTACAACCATATCTTTCAATGTTTTAGCGGACAACATTTTGATACTATAAATAAAATCTAGTGCAACCAATTGTGTATGAAAGCACCTTTCAGCAGGAACAAAAATTGTAAATAAAGCCTACTTGAGTGTCTTTTAATCTGAGTTTACATCTCAGAGGTTTGTTAGAGAACATTAGCGAACAAGCAGCATCAGAAAGATTAAGGAACACAGCAGACATCTCAGAACGTTGTAGAGAAGTCTTAAGCTGGGTTAGGTAGAAAAAAAACTAGCTTTGAACACAACACAGAGCACTGCTCAGTCCATTATCTGAAAATGAAAAGAATTTGGCACAGAGGCACACATACCCAGACAAGGCTGTCCACTCAATTGACAACTCTAACTAATGCATGCTATGACTTAAGAGGCAGGAAAAAAATCCAGTTGTTGAAAGAAAGTCAGTGTTCTCTGCTCTTAGTACCCATGTAATTACAATGACTTGCTGAGAGATTATGCAACCTTACGGTGGTTAATTTAAAACCACCGTAAGGTGAACAAATACAAATCAACGTAAACATTAAAAAAAAGCTGACCTGCCTGATGTAAAGTCTTTCGTCTAAGACAAGTTTATTATAAGTTCATCTTGTGAAGAAAAGTGTAGATGAGAACTGAAAGATGAACATGTCGGTGCCACATTTCCCAAAAACAGACAGCTGAAACTAGGGGCTTAAATCCATCCGTTCTCTGTCTGATATGCAGACAATGCCAGATGAATTCAGTAGCCAACAACAGAAATGCTGCCATGCAACTGCAGTGTAAATCCTCCAAGCATTGTCTGGCACATTTCTGTTTGAATGCGTTTGTCTCTGCGCACCGACTTCCTCCCCCCTCTGTGATGGAGACACTGCAAGAGAGACGACAGCTGATATAATTTTGTCCTGAGAGGAATGTGAGTCATTAGGGGGTGACTGGGTTGCTGGGGATTTACAATTTCGGGGTGACCGACTAACTAGTGGTAAGACCTGCTGTATCTATACTGAAATGTGCTTTTGCTTTTGCAACCCCAAACTGAAACGCTGAGAGTATGTCCATGTATGTGGGTTGACAATATTCTTGGTGGGAGCAACTAAACCTGCTGAAAGGAGACTGAGTAAGTACTAGTTGTTAATTACTAATGTTAATTAGTTTTTTCCCTTTGTTAAATATAAATATTGTCACACCTTGTGTATTTTACCAAAGACCAACTAAGGTTTTAATAAAACATTGTTTGTTTTAGCATTTTTTGGAGTTTTTTTTTTTTTTTTTGTAGTTTGCAATTATTTACAATTACATCTCTTCAGTGCTCAATTTTATCTCAACTTATTTTTTCATACGCCATACGGAGCTGTCTCACACTGACCTGGTTCCGAGCGACTGTCCCATCCACCGGGTCAATGTACTCAAAGTTCTCTGCCTTCTCCACGCTGTAGACATGATCTCCAACAGCAAACTTCTGGCTGCTGAAAGCCTTGTCTGAGATGACTGTCTCTAGATCCTTCATCAGGTAAAAGGCTGCACGTGGGTCCAAGCCTTCATAGTCAAACCTGAAAGTCACAAACAGACAAATGGACACATATACTCAATCGCTAGGTTCAGGGGGCTGAAAAAACTGAATTGTCAGAGATGATTAATGAGGGTGAATGACTTATATTTTCTCCAAATGCTGACAGCTGCTTTAAAAATCATGATCATGCATGGTCCTTATCCTAACTCATTTGTCCTTGCCATTTATGTCTTGTGGGAAATATCCGTCAGTTTATAAAAACCGTCTGTGGGAATATGTAGTACAAAGCTAGAGCAACTATCACTGGGAACTCTTTCTGCACAAACTGTCACAGGGGAAAGGGTGAAACAAGGACAAATTACATCCAAGCAAGATGTTGGCCTACAGTACTGATTTAGCTTTGGTAGCTTTGGAGAATGGAAAGCATGGTTACTTTAAAAAAAAAAAAAAAAAAAAGAAATTCATGAGCACATCTTAATGGGCCTTGTCACCTGGCATCACCCTCTCACCCCTACATCATAGCAGGGGCTTTAGTAGTGAGCAATTCTGTTTTAAGTCAGAGATCTTGTTATCAATATTAGCATTATGGCTAACACGTTAACATATTCTTAAAGCAGGTTTTATACCATTAGTTGCTAAAGATGCTAAAATTAGCAAACAACAGCAACATTACAATATAGTGAACATATTGCATTCAGTAGATCCTTTCTGCCAAAGCACGACCAACCTCAACAAACCTGAACATACTTGGATTATGCAACATTTAATTTTACTTTAGGATAAATAAAGTATTACTACATTGAATTCAATGTGAAATCTATACCTAAAACCCCGAATTTAGCCTTTTGGATTTGAATTGCAACATTTACTTGTTAGTTCACAATGCACTGAATTACTCGAGTCATTGCTAGAGCATTCATAATTTGACTGAAAAGATGAAAACACAACATTATCACTGCATTCAGAAACAGATGACTGAATGTCCTTCAGAGATCATCACCTGCAGAAGTAGTTGCGTCCAAATCTGGCCCAGTGTTCCCTGACAGTCTGCTCCACGCCTTGTTTCCTGGCTGCTATGATGGACAACCATGCCAACACTGACCACAGGCCATCTTTCTCACGAATGTGGTCAGAACCTGAGGAAGGAAACAGAATATCGCATTTCTCGAGAAATTTGTTGTATAGTTTCAGACAAAGCGTCCAAAGAGAAGCATTGTGTCCCATAAGCCTGATGTTAAGCAATCTATGGAGAAAACACCCTAATTAAGATAAATGGTCATGTTTAAGCAAGAATACACCTAATGAATTCCTTTAAAAGATTGTTGATACAGTCCACATCTGTGAAATTGCAGGATGATTCACTACCCAAAGCATGGGTGATGTCCATATAGCTGACAAGGTCACTGACAGAAAAAAATAATGACATTTTTGAGAAAGTCTGAGACAGATAGCATTGTTTTACTTTTGTAAAAGATGCTAAAGCATTTTGTTGACTTAGAACAGGCAGGGTTCATAAACAACATTAGGTCAGCCTGTCTGCACCTTCTTTCCAATTAGAATCAAATGTCTCATCTGATAAAGCAGAATGCTGAACATGGACATAGTCAAAATGGTAAGGTGCAAATTTACCCATAATCAGTCTCTGTTGGGAGTTACAAGGAGTTGCAAAAGACAGTGCCAAACATGCCAACATAAACAAGGACTGATGCTTCCACTACATACAGACATCCACACACACACACCAAGAAGAAGATGGTTCTTCTTGAACCATCTTCTTTCAAGAAGATGGTTCTTTACTCTTTGATCCATAAAATTGAGTTGACCAGAAAAAGACAAAATAGAAATGTACCCTAGTGACTCAGATTTCAAGAACACAAAAGAGAGAGAGACCCCCAAAGTCTCTTTCACAAGAAGGCTTTCAACAGAGACAGCTGCACCATAAAGGTATCTCAAAGGTTAAGAATGTGACAGTAATGTTTCCATGCTAGAGCTAGAAGTGGGAAAAGGAGTCCGATGTCTATGGGTGTCTTTCTAAGCTCATTGTATCTGTGAACAGAAAAAAAGCATCTTTCTGTCTCTTCTAAATTAGCATATACAGTTATTTTCCTCGTCACAGACTGAAAAGATGAGAAGAACTGTTGATCCCTGTGTCCGGCTCCGTCAGCGTACAGTTGTTAGGAAACTGACAGTTGTGATTATCTAAGCCCAGCTTTACTGTCTGTCTACTCTTTTGTCTGTCGCTCACTTTCAAAGAGGGTCACCCTGTAAAACAGATTCAAGATCTGTATCGTCAAAGCACAGCTGCACTCATTAATGAGCGTTCGTTGCTGCAGTGATTTTCTTTTTAGCTCAGCTGTGCCCCTTCATCACCTGCTGCTAGATAGCCCTTAAAAACATGTTAACATAACTTTTCTCTAATGTTTTGACGAAAATATTTTTCCACAAACGATGATTCATTAATCGTTTTGCTTTTTTTATTTTAAGATCAAAGGCCTGGATAATGAGAATCCCAGTGTACAACAACGTTGCAGTTCATTCTAGTGAAGAGCGGGAGCGGTAATGATTTACTCTGCAGGGCTCTCTCGAAGCTTTTTGCCTTACAAGGATAGACATCGAGTGAGCTCCCAAAGTCCTATGGGCTCTCAGACTCTCTGCTTACTTTCCTCTCATCTCGGTCGACACTTTTTCAATTCAAACTCGGCCATCGTCCGTTTTCTTCTGCTTTCCTTTTGCTTTTAGCTCCACAGTTTTAGAAGTGTACCTTGTGTGTCAGATTTAAAATGACAAAGCTCAACAGCAGCAGCGCTCATGATTTGCAGAGTTTAAACTGTCAAAATATAAGTTAGAGTTAAAATAATTTCTGGCATCAACAGCGTGTTAACATGCCTCTGAATTTGCATTTACTAAAAAACATTTCCCATGGGGGTTTGTCGGCATGTTGCGGTGATTCACGGAGCCCCTGTCTCCTTTTATAGCAGAGGAATGAGGATTATTTACACATGTGGTCAGGGTCACAGCCCTATCATCTATTAGAGTGCTCTGACTAGGGCTGAAGGCGACCAGGATCCACTGCTTACAACTCCAGACCTGAAATAGACTGAAAGAGAAGCAAAGCTGCGACACTTTGGCTGACATATGATCACTTGCCCGTTTGGCTGTTCCTGCACTGATAATTAGATCCCATACTGTGCTTTGCAAAAGAGTCCATATACTTATACGTACCTTGAACATTTCCCCCCATATATTGGCAATTGTCAATGTATTTTCAGAACTTATGTGGTAGAAGAACACAAAGAAGAAAATAATTGTGAAATGTAAGAAAGATACTTTTCAAATCTGAAAAGTGTGGCGTGGTGTTGTGTTTAGGCCCTACTTGGATCCCTTATGTAAAATCTAGCGTAATCAATTGAACTCAGAAGTCAGGTTTGAACATCTCAAACCTCTGTTCAATCTATCAATCAAGAAGGTAAAAAGGCTGACACAACTTAAAACCTACACTGTGACCTGGGAAGGGAGTGGCGCAGCCAAGAGGCCCAATGTAACTCTGAGGAAGCTGTAGAGACTAATAGCTCAGGTAGGCAAAGGTCAACTGACTAAACCTCCACTCCACAAACTTGACTTCTATAGTCAAGAGAAAAGTTACTGCTTAAATTAAGCTATTAAAGTCTCATTTGACATATATTTAAAAAATGCAATGGACTCAGGAATGGTGGAGGAAGATGAGTCGATTGGAGAAGACAAGAATTCAGCCATCTGGCCAACTGCAGTAACACAGGTTGGTGGAAAACTAAGCTTTGGATCCAAATGTATTGACATGATTATTAGTAATTGCATTCCAAAAGTTCTGGCAGACTGGAAAGAAAAAGAAGAATGATTGAAAGAAAGCCATTTCATTGTCTTTTTTCCACAAGCCATGTCGAGAACATTGCATGCACAAAGGAGAAACAGGTGAAACAGTGGAAAACAGACACTTCTGGAGTCTAATCCTATGCTGGACTCTTGGGTCATTGGTTCTTCTGTTTCCACTGATGCAGAATGTCTTATGAAGTAGTACTAAACAATATCAGGAAAAAGACTTTAAAAGACCTCCAGAAAACCTACTGATCAAAAACGCAGAAACTTTACAAGAAAGTTCATATCCTTAGATGAAAAACATATCAGAGTAAAAGAGGTTGAGGACTTCTGCACAAGTGCATTTGGAGCAAAGCAAAAACAACTCTGTAGAAGCCAGTCAGTGCAGTACTAAAATGTAGGATTGTTTTTAAGGCACCTTGACAATAGCTGATCCACTAAAGAAGAGGGTGAGGGGGATTTCTCAAGCACAAAACCTCACAAATTCTCCAAGCCAGTCCACAGATTTGCATCTATGATCCATTCTTTCCTGTACAACAGTCCGCTTCTGCTTTTGTTTTTATTATTTTAACTGCACAAGACGTTTTAGCAATCGCAAATCTCTCTTTATGAGCCTTTTATGTTCGGAGTGTGTCCTTGTGTGCTAGATCGTACCAGTTCCAAAGCTCTCCTCCCCACATAGGGAACAGCGCCCAGAATCCATCAGGTTCCCAAAGTACCTCCAGCCTGTGGGAGTCTCATAAAGGGCCAGCTTCATGGCTTTGGCTACCCTACAAACAGCACAGGAGAGAGAAAAAGAGAGAGAAGCAAGAACAAAGTTTGTACTTTTGCTTTTATCAGATCAGAAGGGTGAGTCTGCAAGCAAATCCTCTGACCTTTCAAATAAAGCAAACCAAATGCTGCATGACAGCAGCTATCTGCCAACAATTCATCCAATAACTTAATAAGGCAAAACACTGCAGGAACAAAATGAGTCAACCTTTCACTCTATGTGCTCTGAACACAGGCCATGTAGTCACCAAAGAACAGGAGAAAAGAGGGATTATGAGCCCGCATGTTTATACATCTTATAATGGGGTCATGAGGAGTGTTCTGTGTGTTTGTAGGGGTGAGTTTGTGTATGTCAAATATGTGTGAAAAGAAAGGCAAAGGAGAATTAGGGGCTTTTTTTTATGCAAACCATTTTTTCCTATGAAATGTTTTTTTTTTTCTGTAAGAAGAAAATAACAAATTTCTGGGATTAATTTTCCCAATTACAAAATTGAAATCAAATAAAAATTCAGACTTGATCAAGTTTCAAAAGTGCCAGAATCCAGAAGATAAGTATAATGCTAATTAAATAATTATGCGTGGTCATTTAAATAAAATTGAAATACCAGGGTGCAAAAATGAAGTCAGGGGAAGCAAAGAAATGTAAGGAGATATTTAAAAAGAAGCTTTCATTTCTATGACATGTACGTGGTTCTTTCAGGCTGTGACAGAGAGCAACACTTCAAGCAAAAAACAATAAGGCAAAATAAAATGTAACAAAATTTGGCTACAGTAGGAATAATAAAGTACAATGTTATCATCAACACTACTTGTTGCTACCCACACAGCATCGATACTGCTATGATCACAGCAGACTATAAACACACATGCCTACTCCAAGATTTCTTGAAGCAATATTCAAACCAGCAAAACAGATGTTTCAACCAAATGGGTAAAAATGTGGACAAGTCAGTCCTTGAAAACCCACTATACTGTGTCTGAATGTGGGTGGCTTTTAGGGTTTTTAAGTGGTGGTGAAAACATCTGCATAATAATCTTAGACATAAATAAATCCCTGCAGCGTTCGGTGCAGTTGTTTACAAGTAGAAGGGATGAATTACCAAATATGAGTAAACCAGCTTGATCTCCCTCTGGGGATGCAAGCACTGGAACGGAAAGCCTGGCATTCCTTAAAAGAAAACAAACAGGCCCCTCTGATGAGCCTTTGCCGTTTTAAATAGCACGTCCACCGGCCAAAATAAGCCAAGAGTCTCAATGCAGCGGAGTCGGCTTTCAAGCTCAATTACAGACAACAAAAAAGTGTGAGAATCAGTTCACTTTTGCCCTTATAACTGCATTGATTGACTGAGAAAAAAAAAGTTGAGGACATAAACAGCTCACAGTTACAGTAACTGCCCCTTGGATCACTGCGGTGAGCTCAGTTTGAGCAGCTGATGAGTGAAGGCAGAGCTCTTAATTTTGCCTGCTGCAGCTTGTTCCTTATCTTATCACACATTTCCAGCAGCATCTTCAGAGTTGTCTCTACCTCTTATGTTGCTCTGGTTTCAACAGTGGCTTGATTATATTGTCTGGCTGCTCTGCCCCAAAATCAGGAACCTTCGAGCCAAGTGAGCCTTTAGGGCGGAGCGGGGTATATCTGCTGTATACCACCTTAAGCGTGTTTGACAAACACACCATGCTATTTTAGTCGAGTAAACAATGTTTGCCAAAGACGAACAGTAGAAGGTTTCTATTTACATATTCAGTCCTCTGGTGTTATTTTGAAACTAGTTTCCCACAATAGCAAAGGATATGCTATGAGATAAATGTCATACATGATTTTGTTTACAGAGGTTGCCAAAAGTGCACATGCATCTTTTAAAATTCACAGTTTTTGTGATGTAAAAAATGAGACCCAGATAAATCATTTCAAATGCAAATAAATAAACAAACAAACAAACAAATAAATAAATAAAATGGTTGTAAGGAAAATACTAGAAGATTAAAAAAAACAACCAGGATGCATAATCATGCACAATCTTAAACAATATTTTGTCACCCTACAGATCTGCTGTCAGATATAGTTCTTTATCTCAGGCTACACCACTTCAAAACTGTATTTTCTTGTGATCATGTTATTGCTTTAATTAAAAAAATAATGCTTGGTCACACTGGACAGTTGAAGAATAAAATAAATCAAAGGTCAGATCTGACAGGAAATCAAACACTATTAATTAATTTTAACCAAAAAAGTGGTGCTTCCATCACCTTGCTGCTCTCACCATTTTTCACTGTGTTCATGTTATTTCTTTGCAGATGTATGATGTCTCTTTTTGTGCCGACAATACATTTTAGAATTATGGCCAAAAGTTAAAGTTTGATTCAATCAGACCATGATTGAATCAAGGCTTTGGGAGGTTTTCAGTCAGGCCTAGATGTTTTCTTTATAAGAAAAGTGTTTTATTTTACAGCCACACTCCCTAAGCCAGATATTTGAACAGCTGGTTGTTGTCACATGCAGAGAACCTGTATTCTCAGGAAGTTTTTTGTCTTTTAATCAATCCTAAAGGAATGTCCAGCTTAAGACAATATTGCACACACTTCTGTTGACAAACAAAACAAGGAAACATTTCCAAATTCTAAAATGGCTGTTAAAATTGAAGTGGTTGTCTCTCCTCTACTTTTGCTGCAGTTCTCCACTACCAGGCTCTAGAAAGATTTTGTAGAAAGAGGAGGAGAGAAGAAGCTGACCCATAGCAGACACAACACAATGGTAAGAAAAACATTAACTTATGAGATGAAAGTTAGGAGGATACAATAGCTTCTTCTGCTGTTCCTTCATTCTATGCTCAGGATGTTGTGACACCCAAAATGGTTATTTTTAAAGATTGCTATGAAACAAATTATAAATATTTTTCAATTTTTTAAAAAACTTTGTGGTAATCCATTGTTAATTTCATTTCTTATAAAGACAAAGCAGTAAATTAACATGTCAGTGACTCAGTCCACCCCTACATTCTTGAAGTTAGGGCAAGCAGACATTTCCTTTAAAATGTATATACAGTCCTCTCCTCATACAGTCCTCTCCTCCATGACTGCATCAGTTGTTTCTCTTTCAGTTTGTGTCAAGAATGTCACAAAAACTCAGGCAACACAAACAAAGTCAGTCATCCTGGTAGGGGTTAATATAGCTGGAAAAACATGTCACCTTTTCAGCTGATAAATTCCTTACATTTCTTGAATATGTATTGAACATTTTTCAAAATACAAACAATTGCACACAGAATGCTCACGGTTGCGTTTCTACTACATTGTGCTTGACCAGCCAGAAACACAGAGTAGGGAGGGGATCTCAGTCGAAACTCCCAGAGACACCAGCCAAAAAAGGCTCACACTTGGGTTGACTCCAACATTGCACACACCACACCACCAGGCATTTCAACACTTCCTGGAGTTTGTCAGAGACATGCAAACTTTTCCCTGAGTGTTACATTAGGAACATGAGAGGTAGCAGTGCAACTGAGAGCTGAGCAAAGTGAGTGTTGCAAGTGTAGTGGGTATAAAACTGCAGGCATGTGCTGCTTTATGAGAGCATAATGCAAAGGAAGGTAAATTATTGTAAGGGATATTTCTCTTTTTGAAATACACAATAAGTTGCATAAATGCATTGCAAAGATGAGAAAATGGGGTACCATTTTCTTTTACTCATTTTTGTCTCTTTCTTATTCAGCACAACAAACACTGTCTCTAAAACCACGTTGAAGCTTTTAAAGGTCAAATTTTAAACAAATGCATGGCTTTACAGGTATTTCATAAATATGAAGATCCACCAAACACATAAGAATAAGATCAAACATGGTCTTGCTGACAGGGACAGGACATTTGTATTAAAACGGGACATTATCTAAAGTTCTTGTCAAAAATTCTCAGTAAGAGTTGAGGTGGTATCTACATTTAATTGCAGAACATCGGCCACTCATCATAGTTTTACATGATTAAGACTAAGGTTTTTTGTAGAGTTTGCAATCAGTAAATTAGATTTCAACTAATCTTATTAGAAACACTGTTTTGTGAATAAATTTATAGGTCTGACTGTCTGACTTGTATGGCTTCTGATTAGTTAACTCTATAACAACCTGTTTTCTGCAGGCAGCACTCAAGAGGAGAGCTCCTCTGGGACTTCTCCAGCTGAGAAAAACATTAATGGGGATAACTTTAGCTTCATCACATGCGTTCACTCAGCACTCTTTGCTTGACTCTTGTTTTAAATGACAGGCAGTATTTATGGACAGAAATAAAATCAAGGGTGTGTAGGAGAAGGATTTTTATGTGAACTCAACATGGGGAGTATCTCTTTTTTCAGATTTCGAGCTCAAGAGGTCGTGTAAACAGTCATTGTACCCTCAGACGACTCCTTCCTTGGTGTGGGTTTGTGTGTTTGCTGTACCTGTCGAGGGCTGCGCTGGTGGCCATACTCCTAGCAAAGCCTCTGGCGCCATGTTGTCTGAAATAAGGGATGGTGGAGAGGTTTGCAGCTATGACTGCAACCGAGTCCGAAGGGTTCACAAAGAAGCCGTTTTCTCCGAGGATCATGTACCGGTCCTGGTACAGAAACATCATGCAGAAAATCAGGAGTCACATTTACATAATGCATATTATCTTTTAACTTATTTTAAACAAAAACAGCAAAAACTATATGCATAAAAATTGAATTACCAACAAACAGATCAGGTCTTTGATGCTCAGACACTGATTCAGCACTACGAAACTTGCTCCTTCTGTGGCGTATTTTAGGTATGACCTGGGCAAGCCATCTGGCTGCCATAAATATTTACTAACTCACCAAATAGGTAACTGAAAATATTTCCTCCATTTATTTATACGATTCTCTGCTCATTAAACATAGGCTTGTTTAAAGCTAGTCATATTACATATGACTGTTTTCCTCCATGCAGGGCATGTTAGGGGAAATAACAGCTATGTTTCAATAAAACAGAAAAGTCTAATGGAGGAGCATTCACCCTGTCAGATCTTTGAATAATAAACAGCACAGATATGATAGAAATTTCACTACGATGTGATAAACAGAACACATTTTTGTATTATAATTGACAAACCCTCATTGGTTTTTCTGCTTTTATGAACAAGCAAACAATTAAAAATAAGCATTAATTTCTGTTTTAGATCTGGAGGCAATGTGAAAGTGATTCATATCTCTGTCTGACTTAAAATAGTCAAGTCTGATCACTATCAGATGTGCAGCTGATTTAGTAGCCAACAAGTTGGAGTGTTGATATGAACACCTTACCCCATCTGCATCAAATGCCGCTCCAAATCCAAACTCGCCCCCTTTCATAGCATCTACCAGAGAGGTGGCGTAGGTAGGGTTAGGCTCTGGTGGTCGACCACCAAAGTCCTCTAGGGGGACGCAGTTGACAGCAGAATTGGCCGGTGCCCCAAGCTCATCACACAGAATCCTTCTTACATAGGGACCCATCACTATGCCGACCAACAGAGGGAATATGCAACGCAAGGAGTGAAATTATCTTGATTTGTTGTAAAGTTTATTACACGGGGTGCCTAACTCACCTCCATTCATGGCATCTATGTGTATCTTCAGCTGATCTGGTCCTGTGAGGAGACTTTTAATGGCAGAGAAGTCAAAGATGTTTCGCAGCATTTGTAGGTAGACTTCAACTGAGTCTACGATCTCCACTGTGAAGACAGAGGAAACTATGTATGACTGTGCAGAATTGATTTCTGACTTAGCTCAAATATATATTATTCCACTTAGAGGAATATATATTTGCACATCATGCCTGAGCTTTGTACCTCTAAAAGGTTTGAACTTGTTCTCAAGATCAAACTCTTGTCTTCCAAGCCTTGAGAGATCAATGCGCAGATCTGGGCAGATGGCGTACTCCTCCAGAGTCCGGCTGACATGAGAGATTCTCTCCATCACCGTGTCAGTAGACGGGCCTTCCAGGCAAAATTTTTATTCAACTTAACACCCAAAAACCAATGGTTTCAACTACTTCTGATGTCCAAAAACAAATGCAAAGTCTTCACCTCCGTTAGCCACGTTGAACTTAATTCCAAAGTCTCCGCCAGGACCTCCGGGGTTGTGGCTCGCCGTGAGGATAATTCCACCAATTGCCTTGATTTTCCTCATGATGCATGACACGGCAGGAGTGGAGAGAAGGCCATTGAGACCGATTACCAGACGACCAATCTGAATGGAACAGATGGGCATCAGAAAAAAAACATCTGAATTTTACATGTTATACAGCACCTTGAAAACTGTTCATCCCCTTGAACACTTCCAATTAGGTGGCACATAGTTTTCAGATTTTGTTGTACTACAATCTCGAACTTCATTGTATTTTGAGGGGATTTTATGAGATAGACATCAAAGTGGTCCATAGTTGCGCAGTGGAAAGAAAAGAACACAAAAATTATAAGTATGTATTTGCAATGAGTTTTTTTAATTGATGTGAAATAAAAAGAAAATGAAGATAGAAATGTGGGAGGCAAGGAAGGAGCATGGAAGGTTTGTTTTTTATAACATTAAAGTTTCTAGACATTTTTTGTTGAGATTTTACAAAGACCACCAAAAACTGATGCATAAACAGGAAGCAGAAGGAAAATGAAACATAGTTTCAAACTATTTTTTTTTCAAATAAAAATGAATGCGGTTTGTATGATTACTACCCACCACCATTCATCATAGGACAATGTGTTCAGGATGGATGGACAGCGGTAGTTTTTCAACACAACATTTGATTTAGCATGCCTTTGACCAGAACACTCTTCCCCATAGTTGCTGCCTTCTTCATCACTTATGACAAACCATGACCGGTTTTCTTTAAACAACTGCTTTCTTCTTGCTGCTCTTCCAAATGTTGTCCCGTCATGAGATTCATCCACCAAAGTTGTGGATCTCTTTATTTCCTCCAGAGTTACGATGGTCCTTGTGGCCGCTTTTCTGCTTAATGCTTTCCTTGACCAACATGTCAGTTCAGGCTGATGCCACAGTCTTGATAAGTGATGGATCAAACACAAATCAATTTTTCAGAACTTTACCCTAGACCTGTCTGCTAATGATACCAATTCTTAACTCATACTCTCTAACAAACCTCGAAAGTCTTTGGAAAACGGCTGGTTTATCTCTTTCTCTCCACTTCTCAGTTAAGAACTCTTTTATTGTAGAAATACAATAAAAGTTTTGTAATTGCATTATGACAATATTTGAAAAAGCTACTGTTAATACTTCAAGAAGGCACTCTATAATATATATTTACATAAAAATCTCTGTTTTGACCCAAAAAGGTTTAAAAGAAAGAGCTCCCAAAATTGTATCACTTTCCAGGGCCTAATTTACTGTTAGCTCTATCAAGTAAATGATCTCCACCCAAGTGGGTGCAAAAATATCAAGGCCACACTCTCTATTTATACTTTGCATGCTACTTATAAAGTGCTAATACCTACATCCTGCACATCAGCCGTTCTAAATAAGAGTGCCCTCAACACAAAGGAATTCATCCTCCTAAGAAAAAAAATTTATTTTATAAAGGATAGCTTGGGGTAGTGAAAATCTGAATTGGTGTGAACTCAGCTATAAATGTAAATTAGAAGGAGATGGAAGGCCTGGGTTTGTGTGCCAAGTGTTTATGCTTCATAGTTGGGTCTTTTCCACACTCTGTGACAGGGGTATCCCCAGTGTGTACAGTTCAGCTGTGGAGAGGCGTAACAGTGCTGCGGGGGCGAGCTGCTGGTGTGGCTGAACGTAGGCAGGAAAAGGAGCAGGATGGATGGAAGTGCTGACAAGGCTGACATCAGGAGACATTTGGCCAAGGTCAGCGGAAACATAAGGACCAATGTCAACAAAAAATTATATTCCCTAGGACTATTTTCCTTTGTAAACTTCTCACAGCACAGAATTTTGGAAGCAACTTGGGGAGTTTCCTCTAAATTGTCTTAATCTCTTGTCATATTTTTATAATCAGCAGCTGAGATTATTACAAGTTTCTTCTTGTTCTGTAAGTGTTCTCTAAGACACCTCAGAGACCTTCACACAATAGCTGTATTTATATTGAAATTTACTTACACAGATGAGGAGTCTGTTTAACAAGTAAGACAATTTTTTACTACAACTTCTTGAGCTAGATTTTATTTGTGTCATTTAATCTGAGTTTGAGGACAGGCTAAAGTCCAAGTTGTAGTTCAGAAGGATTATGATAAAGAATAAAAAAAACCCAATCTGCAATCACTTAGGAAGAACACTCAAGGAGTCACCAGACCAACAAAGGGGAACCAAAACAACAGTGCAAAAGCAAGAACCCAGCAGTGTGTGAAGAAGAGTAAAGAGCTTAAATACTGAGGAACATGATTACAAGATGAAGAATAGATTGGAAACAGAATGAGGCTGTGAGGAGAGATTAAGCAGGAAGGTTGAGGAAAGGAGATAAATGAACACGAAGAGAGTAAAGAAAAGGAAAAAAAATAACCAAGGGAGAAACACTGAGCAAAAGAAAAGGCAAGAATGAAAGCATAAATAACTAAGTGATCAAAAGTGGAAACAGAAACAAACCCAAAAACTCGAACAGTTTTATGACAGTTTGGGATTATCAGAGTAAATATACGTCACTGCTTTTTTTTTTTTTTTTTTTTTTTTTTTTTTTTTTTGAAAAATAATTTTCTTTCCACCTCAAATTACTCACTACTTTGTTTTTTTTTTCCTCCACATTCCTTTACAAACTTATTTATTATAAATAGGGTCACTAAATGTCAACCAACCATCTGTGACAAAATGTGGGACATGTGCTGAAAGGTGGTGTGAAAATTTATGTTTCTAGCCTAAAAATAAACACAATCAACAGGCTGTAGTCCTTCACACTAAAACTGACAACCTGATAATCTCGAACTACTCATTTACTGTTAGTGTCGCGATTATTTTTTACAGCATTTTATTATTATTATTCTACTTTATATTTCCTGATTACTTTTCTAGCTTTTGGGGGAATTTCATTGGTTGTTGTGTTTCCAGGATTGTGTGAATCCATTTAGATTTTTTTTTTTTCTTTTTCTAAATGTTGACCTTTGGGCGTTGGAGACTTCCCTGCTTTATTCATTTACTGGATATTAGCCAAATATTAGAACACAACTTATTCTTATGTGCTGCTTAATAAAACAAACAAACAAAAAAAAACGTAGAGCCAACAATTAGGTGGGACATAGTTTGAACTTTGGACCAAATGACTTCAGTACTGCACACCCAAATGATGTATAACATTTAGTGACCTTCTCCAGCCCTCCTTACCCCATTGGCAGCTGCCATCTGCACTATCACCTCGATGGCAGCCCGGCTGAAGTAGCGGCCGTCGCTGCCCACCACCATGGTGCAGCCCTGTCTGTCCCGCAGGTCGATGGAGGACAGGAGACTCTGGACGTAGTTCTGCAGGTAGTTCTTCTTCCCCTCAAACACCGCGGTCTTCCTCCGCAGCCCGTTGGTGCCGGGCCGCTGGTCCTCAAAGGGGGCGGTTTGGACAGTCACCACCGGGATGGGGTTCGTCTCCATCCTCCTTCTTGTTTTCTACCGCGACCCAGCGGGGCTGCAGCAGGCAGCTGGGAATAACCGATCACGAAGTAAAACAAAAAAACAAAAAAAAAGAAGAAGAAGAAGAAGATGAAGAAGAAGGAGAAGAAGAAGAAAGAAGAAAGTTGGAAAACTAAAAATTGTGGAGTCAAGGTGGCTGAGGAGGAGACCGAAAAAGTTGATTTTTTTTTCACCTTGACAACCTAAGCCAAGAGAGGAACATCCCTCTATCTCTATCCTGACTGAGCCCCACAGCAAACCTCCCTCTTTTCCTAATAAGAATGAACAACTGACGACAAGAGGAGAGGAAAAAATCAGGGAGGGACTGAGCTTTCAGTGTTACAATCAGCTGAGCCTCACGCCAAAAATAGACATCTAACTGGAGGGAGTAGAGGAATTGTGCTGGGGCCCGGAGTGCAACCGGACACTATATCTGTGTCTGTACTGTCCTGCTACCCCGGTGAGAAAACACACTTAAAAAAACAAGCGGTTAGACCTTAAGCAAAAAAAAAAAAAAGGAAGAGTGTCACGTTTTGATTTGGGTGGTGAGGCTCTCCACTCAGGGTGGCACTGCCTAGGGCCCCATAAAACGAAAATTTCAAAATCATCAGTTTTTTTTTTAACCAAAAATGAGTCTTCTATAGCTTATTTGCATGTCCAAGCATTCCGAATGGGCACCTATAAAATAATTTTGATATTCACCTCAGGTGACCAACGGCCCTAAATTTGGTATCTAATTTCCAGCTTGAGATTTCAGCCTATATTAAAGGCTTCCTTCTGTATGAAGAGAAACTGCACTCATTTTAAAAATGTATACTGGTCATACCCGGTCATCTCAAACAATCTTTAAAGCACTATTTATTCTATTGTTAAAACACAAAACTAGCATTTTAAAAGCGCTTTTGGCATTTGGATTGATCTATTCTTCACTGTTTGCAGATGTTTGAAACACAGTTTCATTTATTATTGTTGGGTAGAGCTCCTTTGGTGGTGAGATCAGTGTGGCTGGTTGTATGTAGTGTCTGAATGTAGAGGAAGGGACTTCCCCAGGACAGCTTTCATCCAAAAATCACTTATGCTTTGTAACAATGTGAATACTTGTTACTTACATTTGAGTGAATATTTCTTTACAGAACTTTTGCAGTTTTACCAGCTAATAATAGATGCATATATCTTGCCAATATTTCAACAAATTTTCAACAAATAGTCAAACATAGCTTCTTTAACAGTTAAGACATCTGGGCTACTTATCTCCTGGTCTAAAGGACTGACAGATAGCAAGAATAATAAAGAACCACCATCAACACAAATACGTCATTTTCACTGTGATATTTTGGTTTAAATAAACTCTCAAATGAAGATAAATGCAAGAGGACCAGGCAGAGTGAACACCCAAGAAGTTGTTTAACCTCACAATATGTGTGGGAGAATATAACAGCTGTTTTAACTATTTTATATCATTCACTTCCGTAAAAGTTAATGCAACAGCCTTTTTATTTATAATCGAGGGTTTGTAACCTGGCCGCTCATCTTCAAATCTATGAATGTTTTAAGAAACAGTGCTACTTAGTGGACGCTTAGAAGAAGTGCACCTTTTATTATTATTATTATTATTATTATTTATTTATTTTGCTTAAAAATAGATGCATTCTTCACATTGGCTAAATGATTTCATGAAACCCAATCAAAACAAAACAAAAGAGTTTATTCAAAACTTGCATTTCGCTGTCTTATTGACAAATAAAGTAAAAAAAGAAGGATGGCAGTTAAAACTTTAAGAAAAGGCTGTTAAAGACATAACAGGGAAATCTATCAACCTGTGTACCCAGGATGCAGGTTGAAATTGTTTTTGTGTTTCAAACTTCATCACATTTGTGTTTGGAAATATTTTTGATATTTAACTGTGTCGTTTTTACTCTGTATGTTCTTGTTTATGAGTAGGTCTCTGTGTGTGTTTTCTATTTGATCATTGCTACCAATGCTTCTACATTCTAAAGTAGTAAACACAACAAATATATTTCTAACTTTTCTCCCTTTTTTCCCACATCAACCAAGTAAAAACCAACTCAGAAAAATATTTATGAAACAAGAACATTTTAATCAGAAATACAGTTTTACAGGCTTTTTAAAAAATCCAAATTCCATGACTTTTCTTTGTTTTTTTCAAATTATCACGAAACCAAAACATACTTCTCGAACATTTATTTTGACACTCGGTAGGAAAAAAAAAACAACTTTTGTATCACCATCCAGTATCACAGATATATTACCACTCTTCTTATTTACACTACTCCCTTTAAAGCTACAGGTAAAGCACATAAATATCATGCAACCAATGTATTTCTTTAAGAAACAGACAAAAAAATAAATAAATAAAAAACAAAAAACAAACAGACTGTAAAGTGTCTCGGGTGGCCTCAGCATTGAGGGACAGAAAGTAGGAGATGCTCGTTTATTAAAGGAGCTGTGCTCGGCATTGCAGGCCTGTAGTACAGGGGAGTCTTTAAAGGCTGCAGGAGCGCTGGTACCAAACGGGATGCCGGGTTTGACATCAGATGCCCAAATCCAAGGCCGCCGAGAAGAGAGTGGGGTGGATGGTGGTTGTGTGCACCGCTGGGAGTTGGTCTGCTCATGATGCTGTCGATGCTGAATGAGCACTTTGCTTGAGCGCCAGACTTTGGCTCTGTTACGCACGGCTGCGCTCTGGAGTCTCGAGGCCCGCTGCGTTTCTCGTGAGCGTTTAGAGCCCGAGGAAAAAGATGGAAAGAAGAAGGGGGCATCATAGTGCCATCCTGCAAGGGTATGTACCGAGCAGGAGCAGCGGGTATGAGATTTATCTGCCCCTGCGAGCTATACGGCTGTCCGTACGGCCTGTAGCTGCTCAGGTTAGAGTAAAACAATCCGTCTCTGCTGAATTCTGGCTGGTTCCTCTTGAATCGCTTTCTCCTGCGCAGGAAGCTGCCGTTGTCAAACATATCCTCAGACGCAGGGTCCAGAGACCAGTAGTTACCTTTCCCCGGGTTTCCGGGCTCCCTTGGGATCTTGATGAAACAGTCATTGAGAGAGAGGTTGTGTCTGATGGAGTTCTGCCAAGCTGGAAACTTCTCCCTGTAGTAGGGAAACTTGTTGCTGATGAAGTCGCAGATGCTGCTCAGCGTCAGCTTCTTCAGTGGGCTCTGTAGGATGGCCATGGTGATGAGGGCGATGTAGGAGTACGGAGGCTTTACCGAGCCACTCTGAGCCTTCCTGGGCGTCGGAGTGTCAGTGCTGAAGCTGCTCTCGCTTTCCCCAGAGGAATCGGGCTCTGAGGAGTCGAACTCAGCACCAGATTCTGTCGAAAATCCAGCGTCCGTGGAGCGCTCGGTCCGGAACACCAGCGGGTGGACAGGCTCTTCACCGCCCACTATATCAATCTCATGCTCTTCCACAGACAGTCTAGTTTGGTGAGACGCCTCAGATTCACCGGACAGAATCATAGTCGCGCCTAAACTTTGTATGCCAAAACAAGCGTAACGGTGCGTCGTGCGTAAAAGCGCGTCTGTGATCTGCCTGTCTAAACATAAGGCGGTTTGCGGTAGTGAGCGAAGAGGTTTTATAGACAGGGATGCTTCTGCCCTGCAGGCCAGTCCCATTAATCCTTCGGACCTATCAGAGTCCCCTCGCTGCAGGGGGCCACAGTAAGATAGGGCGGAGGGGAATGCCTGGTTGGTGGGAAAGGTCCTTTCACCCCAAGAATGGCCGAGTGAGGCTTTCTTTAGGATACCTGTTAGTGGGGAGGTAGTTGGAACTAGACGAAGAAAGAAAGTAATTACTAACAGAGGCGCATCCAGAAATGTTGGAAAGGGTAGCAACATGGGGGCGTCTAACAATGCTGAAGGCTGAGAAGAACAGAATTTTGCCCTTAAGGGAAAAATTATCTAGTTGAAATTACCCACGGGTCACAACAATTTTTTTTATTTATTTAATCAAGATGCAAACATAACTTTGTTGTGATTTTTTTATTGTTTATTCACTCAGGAATTAAGTAAATATGCAATATTTTATGGCTCAAATTGACTGTTGTTGCATCGTAAATTAACCAAGTTCAACTTTAGCTTTCCCAAATAAAATAATTACCCCCCTTCGTTATTTGTAACAAATTTTGACTACAAATTACCACACTAGTGAGGTGGGGGATGTGAGCATGATGGAAGTGCTGGGTGTTAGTGATTCGACGGTGACATGCTCTCGCACTTTGGAGGTGTCACTGAATGCAGCAACACATTGTAGGCCTCAGTAAATTACATCTTGGCCATTATAAAGAATAATGCATGTCGTGATATTCAATTATCACACAATACACTTTTTCATTGTCCTACATTTTATAGGCTAAGATCAAAGACTTACATCTGCAAAGAGGATATGTGAAACCAGTTTCTCTGCTTTACCTCTTCAAAATAAAACAATAAATAAATAAATAATACACCATATTCAAGCGTGAGGTGTTCCAGGTGGATTTACGACCTCACACCTAACTCGGTTTTCCACCTCTGGATGCCCCGCGGGTGGTGTGACCGTGAAAATGGTCGTGGGATAGGGCTTCCTGCAGCCAGCGGAGAGAACAGGCTGTGTTTGCTCTTAATGAGACCATCAGCATGAGAATCAACAAGGAAACGGTTCAGCTGCGTGATGCGCTCCGGGATGACACGGCTCGGGTTCGGAACGCGGAGCTGAAAGGGGCAGAGTCAAAGCAAAGGAGCTCCAACAGCGCCATCCACACGAAAAAACGAAGAAAAAAAACAATAAACAAACGAAACACACACTGTTATAGCATTTACATTGCAAATGATCAACGTGGAAGGGCTCCACCTATTTCCTTCATGAAGAGCAAGGGGGGCATGTATATGATTTAACTGAAACCTGTAAACGTCTGTAGTCCTTAACATACCAGAGTTCTAAACTTGATCGACGCTGGAATGCTCAGCAGTTATTTTATTAATAAAACAGAAAACCTGCCATTGAGTACAGAGAAGTCATCTGATTTGATTTTTACCATACAAGCCCTGGCGATCTCTCTGGTGTTCTGACAGTATTTTAAGTTAAAGCTGAACGTCATTCCTTTGTCACCTTTAGAGCAACTTTCTTTCAGAGCAAAACATGTTCATTATGTGATGAGGATAGAACAAAAAAGTATCAGAACATCACATTTAGAAGATAATTTTATTTAAATTAATTCAAAAATACAGAACTGATAAAAGTCTGACATATGGATACAAGTCCAATTGAGTATCAGAAATGTAAATACTGGCAAGCTCATTTAAAGTTTCATTTAAAAGTTTCATTTAAAAAGTGCAATATGTTAATCACTCTCTTGAATCCTTTAGGAGTTAAACTTTTTTTTTCCACTTTAGTTTTTCACTATTTCCTACTCTAGCTTTTTCTTCAGTAGAGGTTGTGATTAAATATCACAAGTTAAAGAAGTTGCAGTTATTTTTACTTTCTATTCTTCCATTCCATAGAAGAAAATAGAGTTTGAGAAGCATAATCAGTTCTACGAAATCTGCCATAATCTTTTTACTACACAATCAACTACAGAGATTTTTACAAAGGAGTTAAAACCTATTTTTTAACTCCATCCATCACAACAGTAGAAATAAAAATCTCCTGCAGGATGTTCTTGTCCAGGTTCTTTCCTGCAATTTAAAGTAAGGGCAAAAAATTAATTTAGGACAGCAGAATAAAGACACAATCATGTTGAAAAATACTGAACACACACCTCAACCTTCAGGTGTGTGTTCAATGGACCTATGCACTTGACTCAAGTCTTTAGTGTAGGTTTTCATAGAGGATTTACCGGTATTTAGTACGACGCTGCTACTGCCATGTTTCATTATGGTGATAATCTGTGCAGGGTGACGTGCAGCACTCTTCTATGAAGGCCAAATTTAATTAGACATTTAAGTAGCAATGTTTCTACAATTTTGAGAATATTATTCTTGACACAGTGTTGCACACTCTTTATCTGGAATAACAAAATAAATTTGAATTTGGTTTTAAGCAAACAACAGTTGTCCCACTGACAGATTCTCCCACCTGAGACCCAACGCTCCTCCAGAGTCAACATAGACCTTTTGTCTGCTTCTGTGGCTAATATTGTTTATGCAACAATAAAAAAAGAATTCTAGCTTGTGGTTGTAACTTGATAAAATGAGAAAACATTCAAATGGGTCTGTGTACGTTTGAAAGGAACTGTACCTGCAAATCCAACCTTCATTCTACAACTAACTTTAATTATGTTAATCAGTGTAAAAAGTAACCCTAATAATAAAATTATCATTTTGGATGACTTAGTGGGATATATTTTAGAAAGCCAAAGACTATAGTAAAAGGACTAAAATGTATTAGTGTGAAATAAAATCGAAAACATCATGTCATAAATTCACTGAAACCCCCCAAAAACAACTTTAAGTTATTAATGACTAAAATGAATTTTTCTGACAACAATGTCTAAAAAGGCATCAAGATGTGTGTGTACATGTGTGTATGTGAGCTTCCCTACCTATAAACACCAGCCTGTTTGTGTGTGGGTTTTCCTCCCAAAGTTGTGGAGTCTCATTTAACTCATATAGCTCATGGACCCCCTGCAGCATTACTTGGTGCGCTTTGCCTGCAAATGATACTATACCCTGAAAACACACAAGTCACAAGTAAAACATTAAGCTGCCTCAAATGAATAGTCTAACTGGTTAATAGATAATAAAACCACCGGGGAACTATTGTGTTTTGCCGTACCTTCAACCGGATGACACTCATGGGTTCCCCTGCTTTGTTACAGAACTTCTTTTCCCAAAGCAGATCCTGCCACAGTAGAAAGTGAGTGTTTATGTTTCAGAGTGTAATGGTACCAAAACTAATTAGCAGTGGCAACAGGGAGAAGAATAATAGTTTATCTTTACTTGTATGAAAGTATTTAGGGCATCTTCACAGAGGTCTCCCGTCACCTCAAACGTCGCAGTTAAAATACTCTGGAGGTGATAAAAAAAAAAAATTACATATATATGTAAATACATCCATCCATTTTCTTTCACCCTTGTCCCTAATGGGGTCAGGAGTTGCTGGTGCCGATCTCCAGTTACGTTCCGGGCGAGAGGTGGGATACACCCTGGACAGGTCGCCAGTCTGTCGCAGGGCAACACAGAAACAAACGGGACAAACAACCATGCACACACCCACTCACACCTAGGGAGAATTTGGAAAGACCAATTAACCTGACAGTCATGTTTCTGGACTGTGGGAGGAAGCCGGAGAACCCGGAGAGAACCCACGCATGCACAGGGAGAACATGCAAACTCCATGCAGAAAGACCACGAGCTGGGAATTGAACCCAGAACCTTCTTGCTGCAAGGCAACAGTGCTACCAACTGCACCACTGTGCAGCCCCTATGTAAATACATACATTACATTATAGGTAGATTTATATTGTTTTTATAAACATAAATAGTAACCATGACAATAAAACTGTACACTTCCATATGAAATGCAAAGCTCTATCTGTATTTGATACAGGATTTGTTGACTAGCACTGCTGCTTTAATAGCTTAGAATTCTTATTTTCAGGAGCTAAACATTTATTTACAAAGATGTTTTCAGTTTAGTGAGACTAATGGTGAGCTCTGAACAAAAGATGCACTTTTTACGCCCCGGCTGAGGACTTTGTCAGTGATTGTGTCAAAACCCACAGCCCCATTTGGCACCCGAAATGGAGCGATGGTGTCCCGCTCTTTGCATCTTTCTCACACACATGCTCGCCCCTCCCTCTTTGATGCTTCCTCACAACATTAAAAAGGACACCTTGCGGATATTCAGGGGAGGTTTGGGTTTTAGTGCTGAGGTTACACAGTTCCTTGTCATTTGGTATAACAACAGAAAAAGTGGCATTCTCATTTACATGAAAAGAGGGGTGTGATGGAGGTGTGGTTGTGTGTCAGGGGGATCTGAGGGACAGTGGAGCTTCATGCGGGAAAAGGAACTCGAGAGAAAACACACAAACAATGGTGTTATTAACCCCGGTCTATCCTCATCCTGTGATAAAAGTTTATGTGTATAAAGCACAACTAACTGCAGCAGAGCGTCATTTCTCGTGGTACTCCTATGTGGAAAAAATATTAACGAGGTCCAGAAAAATGATGGCTGACAACATTTTGAGGGCCTTACAAAAATATTTAGTTCCGTCTGAACTTTCCGCATACTTTC